>BSBK01001642.1:2500-1315000 GCA_027943335.1 Chamaecyparis obtusa | reverse complement strand
TCTTCAGTCCCTTTCAAATATCTTAATATCCTTTTAACTGCAGATAAATGTGTTTCCTTGGGGTTTTCTGAAAAACTTGCAACAATACCAACTGAATGTGCAATGTTAGGTCTACTATGTACAATATACTGTAATTTACCTGTTGACAATTTGGCTGAGTTAGATATCTAGATGTTGTCATTATGGAAACATATAATCTACATGAAGACCACATATGACAGAGAGCAAGTATGACAGAGCGCAAAGCAAAATTATCTAAGTATGTGCAGTATTTTCCCAGTGTAACCCGAGATAGTTTTGATTAGCAATGTCAATTGGAGTAAGTTCAATGCTTGTGCACTTGAACATAGATACTATGATGACTATTGAAGACTCACTTGAGAGTGCAAGTCTATACGACATGCATGAAAGAAATTATGGCAATTTTACCAAAGATAGTGTTAAAGCCGACAAGACAGAGAAGAAGATAGAATTGGTAAAGAGTTAAGGGATTATTTTTTTTATCAAAATAATGTCTTAATAATATAAGGGGATGACATCCTAGATGTTTTGATTACGTTAAAATAGGTTTTGAAAGGAGCTGAAACCTTTTACAATAGGACTACAAAATAGGCATTAAAGCTCCAAATGGACAAGTGCAACATCACCAAAAAAAAACCACACAAACGAGTCCATAAACAAAAAGAATAGACAAAAGACAAAGGACAGCAAAAGGACAACAAGATAGCAAGCTACTATCTAAACACATTTCATCATTTCAGCTGCCTGATCAACAAAAATCTGCATGTTTGCTGCGGATATTTTTAGATCTTCAATGTCATTATTCTTGTCATCCTTCATCTTCCTGAAGTTGGATCTAGTGCACCTAGTAGGACCCTGATCATCTTTAGCCTCTGTGACCTCTTGGTTCCCTTTCCCATTTTCTAGCTTGTCCACCAGGATCTTTACATGCTCATTTGATGCCTTAAGGATAGCATTTCTCTGCTCTGCTATATTCCCAATTGTTCTCTCCAGCTTTTCAATTCTTTTTTCCATAATCTCAATTTTCCTGGTCATTCCATCACTGTTTTCAATTTTTTTGTCCATGGTAGTAATTTTGTCATTGATGACATCCTAGATGTTAACCCTTGGGTAAATATGTATTTTGTGTAAAGATTTATGTTATGTAAAGCCGACTGTAAAGTTATTATTCCTAATAACTTGTATAAATGTAAGGCATATGAAATGCGAAGATACATGACATGCAATGTGTTGTAATAGCGAAAGATATTGATGCGAAGTTGTGAAAGACAAACAAGAAGTATAAGGTTATGTACCTTACCCTTTTTTAATCAGTAATCATTACTTGTTTGGGCAGTGGGCTCATCTTGTAATAATTTGCAATCTCTACCTAACTCATCTGAAAGTACTTAATTCATGAAAAATACAGTAGAATAGGAACTTAGGATAGTGTAGAAGTTAGTATAGGATGAATTGAGTCTTGTACAATTGATGCAAGGTAGTATATGATGTAGTGATACTATGGTTAAGAGTGCATAAGTTAATATGATGTTATGCAAGATCGCAAGAAGTTTTAAGTTTTGCAGGTAAGCAAGAACAACTTTTTGGAAAGAAGCAGCAAAAGAATTGAATGCAATGTCAGAATCTTGTGAGATTGAAAGGTTAAAATGTTATGATCAGTATTATTTGATCATTAAAGCGAATACAAGTGAGGAGATCAAAGGAGCAGTGATTTGAAGTAGTTTGCAAGGATTTGGTGAAAGAATTTCGTGTTGGATCTACACAAACCCTAAATTGTGGAATTGAGGTATTTTACTAAGCAAATCTATCAGTTAGTTAGAAAATTTGTAGAAGATATGGATGTTTCATTGATTCACAATGTAAGAGATAAGATCAGACCTAATACTAAAAGGGAACCAATAGAACCCTTGGAAGAAGACCCTAAATTGGCTTTATCATCTGTACCAGACAGAGTTCTACATTTAGAGAATGTTAGAAGCTATTTGGGATGTAAACTTGAAACCCTCAGTGATAGTGATTTTACTAAAGAGTATGAGAAGCTTTACTATCAGGATATGTCATTGAGAGTAGGGTTTGAACATTTGAAGGATAATGAAATCATAAGGTACTCTTTACAATATGAATTTGATGATGAAGAATGCACTAAGATAATTCTAAGCAGAATACATAATGGAAAGTTTTGGTTAGATGACAAAGTGATAGACATTACAATAGACCTAATTCATGAAGTAACTGGTTTGTATAAATTTGGAGTCATACCATTTAATGAAAATAATGTGAAGAAAACTGTATTGGACAATACTAAATCATCTTACAATGGCAGAGGTATAGTGATTAGCAAGATACAACAGGATGATGTTAGGTATTTGTGCAAGATCCTTACAATGAAATTTTGTGCTAATTCAAGAGAAGATGACATGGCAAATGGAATGATTCATGCAGCCTATTTGATGTGTATTGACAAAATACAAGTAGACATGTGTGAAGTCTTGAGAATACAGTTATTTGAGAACTTGGAGAAGATAAAGAAGACTAAGAACTCCCAGTTTAGATTCTCATCATTGATCACTTATATGTTTTTCCATTTGTTAAGAAGATTTCCATTTACAATTGGAGATGATTGGAATGATGGAAAGACCACAATGGAAAGGATAAACCAAGTATTCAGGAGACATCTTATTGAGAAGGTCAATGAGAGTGCAGTTTTAGTGATTAAAACATTTCAGAATTTGATGAAGAGAAGATCAAGAATCCCTTAGTAAATTATTGAAAAGTATAAGAATGAGATATGTCTTATGGTTGACACTGACTTTACATTCATTAAAGCAGTTGAACCTAGAGTAGAGTTCATAGACCCTCTTGGCTATGAAATTTTTGAAACTGAAGCAGAAGAATATGTGAATAGATTGCTTAAGAGCAAGTTGGATATACACAGCAATAGATTTGGAAATTTTGAGGAGAACTTCAACTTTGCAAAGTCTATTCAGGAAGAGAAACAATCAAAGAAAAGAGTAGAAAGTACAATTAAGAAGATTCTCAAGGACACATGATTGACATAACATGAGTTTATGATTGCAAAGAATACATCGACAACTATTAGAGACATTGGAAAAAATGAAGTTTTGTTTGTTCCACCCCTATCAACGGTTGAAACTAGAAATTTTTAGCATAAGGTGAAAGTAGAGAAAGAAGGACAAGAAGTTAGGAGATCTACAAGATCATCTTCAACTCCACCAGGGAAAAGAGTGAAAGAAATAGCTACTGGACCAGGTAAGAGATAGAAGACAATAGTGCCACTAGTACAAAGGAGAATAGCATAAATAAAAGGTGATGAATATACTCAAGTGAAAAAGAAGACACGGAAACCAAAGATTGAGAAGGTAAATGAACAAATTATTCATGATGGAGATTTTTCTAAGATGAACAAGTACTATGATCTTTATAACTATTTAGAAAGATTGAATTTGGAGAATTTAGTTGTGAGACATATGATCCTAGCTGAAAAGAAGTTTGACACAATTCAAGGTAAGATACCTGATGATTTGTTTGAGAAGCTAGTTAACAGGAAAAAGAGAGCAACTGAAGAAGACAATAAAATCAGATAAAATCTTGTGAGAAAACTATGTGATGTCAGAGATGAAGATCACTTTAAAGAAATAATGAAAGAACTTGGAACCCATTTGAGAACAAAGAAAAGAACCATTTAGATAATGGGAGGAAACTATGAAGAGATAAACAAAGAAACCAAGAAAGCAATAGTAAAGGTAATGACATCTAGTGTTGGAAAACACTCTAGTGCAGCAGAGCTAGCAGAACAGGCAGATGAAGCTGAGAATCAAAAGAGTCCCTCTCCACCATCAATTAACATTGAAGATGAGTCAATGCACGTGGAAGGAACTAAGATCACATTTTACAGTGATGATAATCCTTTTCAAAATCTTGAAAACATTATTGACAATTAGGCTATAGAAGAACAAGACAGATCTAGTGAAGGAAAGAAAGAAACAAGGAAAGAGGAAGAAAAGAAAATAGAGAATCAAGCAAGCACAGAAATTCAAGGATAGAAAGAAGTCCCTAACAAAGAGGAAATCAGTCTTAAACCTGAGATTGCAAAGAAATCATAGATTGGATCAATATTTGAAAGCTTTGGGAAAGAGGTTGATGATGATGATCAAATAGAATTGATCACATGCTTGAACAAAATAATTGGAAAGAACAAGAAGGTGAAAAGCCTTGAAGGATCTTTGCTGGAAATAATAGAGAAGTTACAACGTGTTGTGACTAACCAGATAGCAGAAGCAGACCCACTAGAAAGAGCTAAGAAATTTATGAATGCATTTGATAATGAGTTCACTAACCTATCAGATATGGCTAAAGTGAAGGTTTAGGTAGCCTATGAGACCAAAATATTTCATGATATAAGTCAGAATATAAAAAATGATATTAAAAATCTAGATGTTTGTATAAAAGACTTGAGAAGGAATTTGGACAGAGGTAAAACTTTGTACATTTAGTGTACAAAATCTGAAAACCATGTATCTGAAGTAGTTGAGAAGATTAAGGCTAAAGAATTAGAAATTTAGTCAGAAACAAATCTTTTAGCCCTAATGTGAAGATATTGGATATTGAGAAAAGAATCAGCAAAGTAAATGATGAAATAAGGATTCTCAATGATGAAAAGGATAGGAAATTGAAAAGATTCACTCTTCTAAGAGAGCACATTTCAATAAAGATAAGCATTGTTGAAGGACAGTTGGAAGAATGTCTTGCATCTAAGACATCTTTTGAGAAGTTTAGTTTTGCAAACCTTCAAGCATGTGAGATCGCATCTTATGGATTGTGTGCACTACTTAGTGTTGCAGATTCCATTAAGAAGGCATGGGAGAAGGAGATAGAGAACATTAAAGTGAATTTTGCAGATTGTGTTGCAAGCCTACTAGCTCTGCAATTCTGAATCAAGGTATATAACTTTTTTTGAACATAGTTTTTGGCACCATTTTTTTGGTCATTTTTGTCAAAGGGGGAGAGATATATAGAAGAAAATTGATTTATGTATGATAAGGAAGTATATTCTTAGGGGGAGTATAGAATATAGATAAGATCTATGGAGTTATAAGGACATCGAATATATTTTTTGTTATGGCAACAATTTTGAGTTTTGAAGTTTTGAGACTTAGCCAATTTTCTCATATGTTGCCACCAATGACAAATGGGGAGATTGTTGGCAATTTGGATGAGTTAGATATCTAGATGTTGTCATTATGGAAACATATAATCTACATGAAGACCGCATATGACAGAGAGCAAGTATGACAGAGCGCAAAGCAAAATTGTCTAAGTATGTGCAGTATTTTCCTAGTGTAACCCGAGATAGTTTTGATTGGCGATGTCGATTGGAGTAAGTTCAGTGCTTGTGCACTTCAACATAGATACTATGATGACTATTGAAGACTCACCTATGAGCGCAAGTCTGTATGGCATGTACAAAAGAAGTTATGGCAGTTTTACCAAAGATAGTGTTAAAGCCAATAGGACAGAGAAGAAGATAGAATTGGTAAAGAGTTAAGGGATTATTTTTTTTATCAAAATAATGTCTTAATAATATAAAGGGATGACATCCTAGATGTTAACCCTTGGGTAAATATGTATTTTGTGTAAAGCTTTATGTTATGTAAAGCCGACTGTAAAGTTATTATTCCTAATAACTTGTATAAATGTAAGGCATATGAAATGCAAAGATACATGACATGCAATGTATTGTAATAGTGAAAGATATTGATGCAAATTTGTGAAAGATGAGCAAGTAGTATAAGGTTATGTACCTTACCCTTTTGTAATCAGTAATCATTACTTGTTTTGGCAGTGGGCTCATCTTGTAATCATTTGTAATTTGTACTACCACCTCTTAGCAAGGTTGAGGCTTCTAACAAGGCCTATAGTCCCTTAATCAAGACCGAGACACTATCTGCATGTAACATGCTCCTAACAAGGTCAACATCCTTAACATGATACTTTTGATTAGTGGATCTTTGTGGGTATCATCCCCACCGGGGTTTTCCCTTGGCCAGGGTTTCCTTGAGATCAAATAATGTGTTATGAGTTCATTTGCTTTATTGTTATGAATGTTCTTTAGTTTACTTTGTTATGCAAGCATACCAATAATCTATTATATCCATAATTGGGCAAAAGTAAAAGTTTGTAGAATACTGATTCACCCCCCCCTCTCAGTATTCCCTATTTCTAACATTACCAATCATGGATCGGTAAAGTGTTTCATTCACTTCTTTAGTATCATCTTCTTTTGAAAAATTACAACTAGTAGCCATCGGTGTTCCAATTGGTTTTGAATCTTCCATATTGAAAGTTTTCAGGATCTCCTTGATATACTTAGATTGAGTAATGTAGATCCATTCTTTTACTTGTTGTATTTGAAGTCCAATGAATTTTTTTATCTCTCCTATCATAGACATATCAAATTATTTTCCCATCTCTGCAACAAATGATTTAGACATTATCTCATTACATCCATTTATATAATGTCATTAATAAATATTTTAGCAATCAAGATTTCATTAGATCTATCACACTTCGAGTATAAATTTATGTTATCACTAGTCCTTTCAAATCCAGTCTTAACTAAATAAGAGTGTAATATTGCATACCATGCACAGGGATCCCGCTTCAATCCATATAAATATTTAAGCAATTTGCAGACCATGATCTTATTTCTCTTGTTAACAAATCCATTAGGTTGTTCAATGTAGACTTCTTCTTCAAGTATTCCATTCAGAAATATAGATTTAACGTCCATTTGATAAACATTAAATCCTTTATAAGATGCATAAGCAAGTAATATTCTAACTCCTAATATATAAATAGGGGAAAATGTTTCACCATAGTCAATACCTTCTTCTTGTGCATACCCTTTGCAGACTAGTCTAGCTTTGTTTCTAATCACATCTCCTTTTTCATTGAGTTTAATTCTGAAAATTCATTTAGTTCCTATCACATTCTTATCTTTAGATCTCAGAACCAATGATCATGTATTATTGTTTTTAATTTGATCTATCTCTTATTTCTTAGCATTCATCCAATCTTCATTCTCTAGTGCATCTTTTACCAATCTAAGCTCAAATTTAGATATCAAACAAGTATTATCTCTTAACTTACTTATTGTCAAGACTCATGCATTCTTATCTCCAATGATTCTACTTGGTGAGTGGCATCTTCTCACATACTTTTCCAATACAGGTTTAGTATCTTGAACATCATTGTTCTCATCTCTTGATAGAGGGTCATCTTGTTCATCAGTTCATATTTGTTGTTTCTCAGTTGTATCAACTAATTTTCCATCATGTACATATACAAATTTGTTATAATCCTCAGGTTCCTTTTTTCTATCCTCATCATTCTTTTCAGCAAATTCATCAACTCTTACATTTGCACTTTCAAATATTTTGTTAGAATCTTTGATTAAACATTTTTATGCCTTACTCTTTGAAGAATAATTAAGAAATATTCCTTCATCACCTTTAGAATCAAACTTTCCATTTCTAAATCTTTCAAGATATAACACCTACTTCCAAAAAAATTGAAATAACTTACATTCAATGTGTTTCCCAACCATAGTTCATAAGGTGTCTTGTTTTTACCTTTCTTCAACTATATTCGGTTATGAGTGTAGACTGCAATGCTTATGGCTTCTCTCCAAAATGTTTGTGCAACCTTTTTGTCTATCAGTAAAGTTCTAGCACATTAAACAATATATATGTTTCTTCTTTCAGCTATCCCATTTTATTGTGGAGTCCTCGGTGCAAACACTTATCTTTTAATTCCATGCTCATTATAGAAGATAGTAAATTCATCAAAGATGAATTCACCTCCTTTATTAGATCTCAGACACTTTATCTATTTACCAGTTTCCTTCTCAACTCTAGGTTTATACCACTTAAACATTTGAAAAGCATCAATTTTTTTTTAAAGCATGACTGGCATCATTCTATAATAATCATCAACAAACAAAATAAACTACCAATCTCCATAATAGCTTTAAACTTTCATAGGAATACAAAGGTTGGTGTGAACCAATTCCAAAATACCATTTGTAGAATAATATTTTCTTAGAAAACTTGACTTGGTCAGATTACAAACTTGGCATTCTTTACACATAGCTTTCTCAGGTTTTCTTAATCTCGGTAGACCTCTAACTCTACTTTTCTTACTCAATTTGATCAAGTTATCAAAATTCACATGACACAGTCTCTTATGCCATAACCATACATCTTCAACTTTAGAAAATAAACAACTCTTTGCATCAATATCAAGATAAAATAGATTACCTCTTGATTGTCCTCTAGTTCGAATTAGATCTCCATCAGTACCATAGATCTTAACTTTTTTAATTAGAAATTCTAGTCGGTGGCCAGTATTATTCAATTGTGCAACACTTAATAGATTATAGTTCAATCCTTTAACCCAATATGCATCATTATATTTCATTTTCTCATTCAGCACAATAGATCCCTTACCTTTCATAGGGCATGGAGAATCATTTCCAAATCTGACAAATCTTCCATCATATTCTTCTATGTTCTCAAATTCTTCAATATCACCAGTCATATGTGTAATACCCCAAAAATGGGCTATAAGTTCATTAATCTCCTACATCTTCAATTCGAACGAAATCGACATCAAAGTCCTAATCTAAGGCACATCTAAACATCATCGAATCATAATTAATTATCTTAAATTCTACATCGGGGAATATTCCTAGTAATATTCCTAATCATCATAATTATCTTTAATTTTATAATTATTTGGCAATAAATCACATTTATCCTAAAAGTTTGATTAATTGAATATTTTCATATTTAATTAATTAGATTTAATATTTGCCACTTAATTGTGTAATTAAATTTAATTCTATCTATTATTAATTATATTATTTAATTTTGACAATAAATCTAATATCATATCAATAATTGATTAAATTCTTATTTAATTAATTAAAGCAAGTTGTCATTATTTAATAATATAGTTTTTAATAAAAGTTTGATTAAATAATTGATTAACCCATAAATCAATTGTTTTATTTTTAAAAGTAGTTAAGTTGGAAATAAATCACTTTATTATTAAATTAATTCATAAATAAAATATGCACAATCATAAAAGCAGACAACTATCAATTATCAATTAAAGCTAAACTCTATTTTGAGTTAAAACTTAGCTTTTGCATGTTTTTGTGAGTTAATTATCCTTTATTTAAAAATAACTCAAAAATCAACCTGAGTTATTTGAGTGATTTATGGCTTTTTCTCATGCACCTCCAAAGCCTTGGAGAAGGCTCAGCTCTTCATAATTCATCTCTCAAATCCACAGAATCTCATAATTTTGCAAGCTTACTTTGCCAAAGTCATCTACGAATTGCACAACTATTTTGAAGAATTGGAATTTGGAGAATCAAAGCTTATTGCGAATCAAGGCTATTGTGAGATCAATTTGTTTTTTTTACATTCATTTAGATTCTTTTTCATATCATTGTTAGATCATTTTAGCATATCAATTTCCATATTAGCATAGATTCATATCAGTTTTTATCATTCTTATTGCATAGAAAATTCAAAAATATAGATTAATTGCATTCAATTCATATCTAGATCAATTGCATTCAAATCCTTCGTTTAGGTGTCGTCTAGGTCACTGATCTCGATAACAATCTGAGAACATTAATCTCCCACCTATTAGAAGGCAGTAAATCGCTTGGTTAAATTAGATTTCAATTTTGCATGATTTTGATTTTTGCTAACCTCTAATGTTTTACTGAAGTGTTGTGTTTACAGATTAGGTACAATTTTCACACACACAATATGGTGTGAAAAACCACTATCAATAATCCAAGGGTCTAGTTTACTTATATGAGAAACAAGTGCTTTCTCATCTTCAAACTTTTCTTCATCTGATTCTTCCTTTACTACAACAAATACAACTTCATAACCTTCCTTGGTATCATCAGATTCCTCATCAGTTATACCTTCCTCAGCTAGGGAGCAAGACTTCTTTTCTTTGTCCTTAAAATCTCCGAATCTTTGGTATCATTTGTCTCTTTTATCATTCTTATCATTTTTGTCATTATCAAGACATCTAGATGCAATATGTACAATATTATTACAATTGAAATATTTCAATGGTGACTTACCTTTGTACTTTCCTTTTCCTCTAGGTAGTTGGTTATCCAGTAGTGCTTCAAATTATTCTTACTCTTTCTATTCAGTTAGGATATTGTCATACTCATTTCCATGTGATGTACTATGATTTTATCTTTCTTTTCTTTATGTTTCAATGCTCATAGATGACTTGAAGGTTGTCTCAATAGTAGGTAGACTATTATCAAAGTTACTTATCTCAAATGTAGTCAAATTTCCAATTAGGGATTCAAGAGTAA
Source organism: Chamaecyparis obtusa (assembly GCA_027943335.1). Classification (NCBI taxonomy): domain Eukaryota; kingdom Viridiplantae; phylum Streptophyta; class Pinopsida; order Cupressales; family Cupressaceae; genus Chamaecyparis; species Chamaecyparis obtusa. The sequence continues at coordinate 1,304,538 of BSBK01001642.1, read as the reverse complement.
CAATATTATTCGATATAGATCTCAAATCCTGAATTGCAAATATTCTAATAGCATACTTAGAAGACAGAGTTCTCAAGATTTTACTTACCACTTCCTCACTAGTCAATGATCCTCCAGCACCTCTGATGGCACTAACTACTTCTTCGATTTCACTATTGTATTGTGTGATGTTCTCATCATCTTTCATTCTCATTTCATCATATTTTACTCTCAAGCTGTCAACCTTAGCTTTATGCACATGTAGATCTCCTCTATAGATAAGCATGAGCCTATCCCAGATCTCTTTTGAATTAGTACAATCTTTGATATCATTAAATTCAACATCAGATAGAGAAGAAACAATCTCTATCATAATCGAGTTATGTTCCTTCTTTTCTTTCAACTCATTAACTATCATGGGTCATGTGGCAGGTGGAGTGTAGTCATTTTGGAGCAAGTTCAAGGCATGTTAATCAATCCCAGACAGATACAATTTCATTTTCCTTTGTCATGTAGAGAAACTTCCTTGTTCAACTTAGATACCTCTCTCCTATACATTTTTAGATCTTTAAATCAAGTGTTTAAACTTATCTCTTTAGAGTACTTAGTTTTGATACCAATTGTTGGATTATGGAGAGGGGGGTGAATCAGTAATCCTGATCATAGAATACCTTAAATACTTTCTCTGATTAAATCAGTAACTAATCGGTAGAAACATAGTTCTCAATTTACTAACAAGAGTAAATAAACTATATCAACAAATAAATCATTCACACAAATAATTCACAATATTTGACACAAATATTTAATGTGGAACCCCATCTCTGGGAAAAACCATTGTGGGAATTGTCACCCACTAAGAAATATACTCTTCTGAAATATGCCTAGCTAAGAGCCAATCCGGTTAAAGATTATAAAACACACTGTTAGGTGTGACCCGGTTAAGCGATTAACCTTAGATCTATTAGGATATTCATCCTATTAGGATTGTCCTTGTTAGAGGTCTTAAAACACTCTTTTTGGAATGTCACCTTTCTCAGGATTTATAATAAGACTGTTAAGTTCACTCTGTTAAGAGATTTGATTGTTAAAAATGTTAATAAGTAATATTAATAAAAATGACCTATATATGTACAACTATATTTTCTCAATCAGGTCCTTGTGCGCTCTTCAATCTTCACTTTAGTTCTTCATCTTCCACTGGCACCAACACTTCATCAAATCACTATTTTCTCGCTTGAAATATCTATGTTCCTTCTTCACTGCAATAGTCGATAGCCCTTAAACTATTCAGTTTGCCAACTATTTGTCCATATAATATCATCCTTTATATAGACAAGTTTTACCTCTTAATCTCCTCTATTATGTTTTCCTTTAGTCAATCTTGACCATTCAATTCATTATTCATCGGTTTTGGATCTTGGCAAAATGTTTCCTTTTCACCTAGGAACTTTAACTTTTCTTGAAACTTGTTCCACTTCTTTTTTCTGCTTAGATCTAGCCATAGAGCTCCATCTTGAATTTTCATAATCGTAGATCTTTGTAACTAACTTTCCTCATCATCATGATCATTTAGCTCATCATAGCTAATCATTAAATATAGATTTCATCTACATTTAATACATTTTTATTGCTTGGTGTTCATCACTTAGAATTTTGGTTACATCACTCGGTGCCAAAATCTTTCTGCTTTAGCAAGTGACCAACTTTTTACCTTTACCTTACCGAGTGACTTTTCCATCTCGGTAGCCATAAAAACTTTACTTACTGAGTTGTCAAATCTTCAATACCATACTTTACCAACTTAACCTATTCATATGTTAGGTAGAAAATAATCATTTCAAAATAATCAAATTATTGTCCAATCTGTATCAGTTGCCCATTTAATTTCTACAACTTCTCAACTTCTCATTTCCTCTTCTTATTAACTCATTCATCTTATATCATTACCGAATGATATGGCAATATAATATAAATTATAAATAAATTGCTTGACATCAATGACAATATTATAACTGATCTAATCTTTCTATTATCATCATGTATACCTCTAATATTGGCCATTCTTCATCATTAGCTCCATCATATAATCAATCATCAACATTATTATCAGTTATGATAACAACATACACATACACATACACATACATATACATATGCACACACATAATGTAAGTGTTTACTCAAATGATGAAGTGGTTGTGCTAGAGAGATTAATTAGTCAAATTATATAAAAAATTAACACCCAAGGATGGGAAAAATTTATTGGGAAGAAAATATAACAGTGGAGTTGGGATTGGTGAGAAGGGAAAAAGGTTAGATGAATTTGAGATCAGGAAAGGAAATCACCCTTCTTGATGATCCACGAGGCTCATAATTTGGAATTTCAAAGGCATCAATGCTCCTAACAAGTGACACATTCTCAAATGTCATTGATTTGAGAAAAACATATTAATTGTTAATCCAAGAATCAAAATTGTATTTGAGGGATCAAAATCTTTAATGGTGAAATGAAAATAATAGCATGTTTAATTTGCCTCTACCCAAGGAGTCTTTGGTAGTCTAGGAATGATATGGAATCTAAATAGAGCACAAGTAAAGGAATCACATATAATCCATCATTGGAAGGTGAGTAGAATCAAATTTCTTCCAATGAATTATAGTTTCATTGTAGACAACCTAGAGAATATTGGTTGAAAGAGGGTGATAGAAATATTAGAGTTCATAATACTACAAAATTTGAGTGAAGTTATAATTAAATCTCCTCTATAAAAAATAGAAAAAGGTCTATAGTTGAAGAGTAGAATGAAATATGTAAAGTAGTACAAAGTTTTTCTAAGGATTTACTAAATAATATAACACCAATGGATGATTAAATTAAAATGGAGGTTTTAAGCTCAATTCCTAGTTTGGTTGATCAACACTAGAATGATTTTTCAATAAGACTGTTGCAAAAGATGGAAGTAAAAGATGTTTCTTTTTAGGTGGTCCTAGATAAAGCCTTTGGGTTGGCTTCATAGCATCTTCTTCCAGAGATTTTAGATAATAATTTAAGTTAAGTTGGTATCTATTCTATAAGAATAAAGAGAGAAAGTCTACATATTAAAAGACATGAACAACACCATGTTGGATTCCATCATTTATTTTGTGCTCTGGTAGCATATTTAAGATAGCATTTGTTATTTCATTACTAATTTGTTAAACCTATGACCACCAGAGATACATGAATATTATCATAGATGTACACACACATATACATATACATATACATATACATTTACATATACATATACATATAAATATAAACACACACACACATAGATAGAGAGATATGCATATATGAACACACACACACACACACACACACACACACATATCACACATGATTTTGAATGCAAAAAACTTCTATTGAGTTTTATGTGTTAGATATGGTATAGAGTACATTTTTCATTTTCATTATTAAGAAAAGTGACATGAGAATTCATTTGAATTTTGATAGTTTTGTATGCATTATTTTGATTGTATTTATCTATTGACACCTCTACTCCATGGTGCAATAATTTCTATTGCAATATTAGAGCATATAGAGATCAAACTTCTTCTTGGAGAGTTGATGAATATGGTATAGATCATCTATCTCATCTCCTATATATGGTGAAAGAAGTATTTGGTTGCATTCAATTCATTTGTTACTCCTACAAAAAGAAAACAAATGTTGTAAACTAGGAAAATTGTGATGTTCCCACCAAATTTTAGGCTGATGAAATTCAAGTCTAAAGGATCTAGTCTTATTGGTCTTGAAATGCAATCATGTACCTTAAAAATCTTTAAATCCCTCCATCCAAATAAACATTTTATTCAATTTTTTATGAAAATGTGTTGGCATACATATATATTAGCATCGCTTCATTCATATAGAATATTACAATGATTTGAGTAAGCATGCATCTAAGCTACAAGCCTCCTTTGGCTAAGGATCTACAAGCACAAGGATCCAGTCTATCAAATTCACGTAGAGGTCAAACCTAGACCCAACAGGCCTCTAAGGGTTTGAGCCTTGATGAATGGCTTATATATCACATATCATCATCCTCACCAATTTTTATTAACCAATTGAGCTATAACCCTTTGACACTAATCATTATATTGTAGGAACAACCATAGGATGGAAGAAAAACCAATCATCTAATAGAATTTCCAAGAAGATGAAAAACAATATTTATTGTTACAAATGCTAGGGATTTTTTTGGCTTCATCAGAGCCCTATTAAAATATGTAGTACATTGTTTCTTTAATAAAATATTTACAAAGTCCTTATCTCCCATGTAAACACAAGCTAAAGATAAGAGGACATCATCTCCAAGAGAAATAACTTTATCCAACATATGATCCAATCCTACATACTTGCATTTAATTAGGAACATCCTTGTAAAGAATCAATTTTCATTTATATTCCATGTGATTAGATCTTCCATTCTTAATATTATTTAAAACTATGCTCATGAAATTTCAATACAAATCATTGTAAGATTATATTTTGCAAATAATTTGTACATCTCTCAACTCTTTTCATAAAGGTGCTAATCTTATTCTTAAAATATACTCACCTTTGTGGAAAATTATCAACCTAAGCGATAAGAAATAGGATAGTTATTTTCTAATAAAATAACCAATAATCCTCCAAAATTTCTTCTTCCCAATTTTCAATTTTTGCATAATAATATCTAGTTCACTTGAAAAAACAAATTCAAAACTCAATTTTAGTTTGAAGAAGTTTAGGATGTGGGTGATGGTACTACTGTGTGACATGAAAGTGATGACACACAATTTTTTTTTGATGAAGCTAACAAAAAGGCCAAATTTATCATCATGTTTAGCATAATTTATGAAGTTTAACCCTTTATCTAAGACTCATCCACAACCAAAGATGCATGGGACAATCTTAGGATAGTTTATGAGGAAAATGATCAAGGTTAGATCCTAAATGTAGAGTTAATTGCATAACCTAAAAATGAAGAAGGGAGAACAATTTGAATCCTTTGTAAAACATATTATCAAGTTTAGAGATTCATCACAAGCATTGGATGAAATTTTTAAGGATACTCTTCTAGTATTTGTTATTCTTTGAGTGCTACCTTCCAAATGCAAAGTGCTTGTGAAAACTTTGAATGTCATAGAAGAGACACCAAGATTTGAGAAGCTAGTGAATCTACTTAAAAAATAAGTCTCTAAGCTAGGAACATGGTGAGAAGGATCGTGTAATGAACAAACCCCATAAAATCAAGGATCCTAAGAAATAATTTAGTGAACCTCTCAAATATGGTAATTCACCTCGATATTAAAAGAAGTGTCAGACTTGTAAAATGCTAGGACATGATGTGAAAATTTGTTAGTACAACTCCTTGGAAAAAGGATCATCCAACAATAAATAAAATTAAAATAAGTCATTTCAAGTACCAATAAATGATGAGATAAAAATTAAAAACATGAACAACATGGAAAAATTATTGAAGAAAAAGGCTCCCTAGAAGATGAGTATACATTTTTTACCCACACTTTTGAAGATAGTTCACAATTAAATTCTATCTGGGATGTGAAATCAAGTTCTATAAAGAATGAGTAGACAAGAGTGGTTTTGAACATTGAAACCTCATCATGGTAAATGTTCTCTTGGAGATATACCACCTATGATATCTAAAGTGTTAGTGATATATCCTTAAAATTTAGAATATACCATTGCAAGCTCATTAAATTCTTATGTGTCAAGACTCATTGGAATATTCTATAAGTAAATTAATTTATCGACCAAAACTCGATGTTTAAATTTGACAAAAGTGATGATAAAAGGTACGACTCATCTATGATAAGTCTACAAGTTCAAGGATCATTTACCATGCATTAGAAATTGGAAAAATGGTTAGGATTGATATAATTGACTATAATCAAGCCTTGGAAACTAAGAAAAATGATCTTATAATATGACATCATCGGTTTGGTCATTTAAGCACTAATTATTTACTTACTCATACTAAAATATCATGGTAAAAAGGCTTCACTCATTTGAGAAGTCTATTGCTATTTATTCCAATTGTCTTTCTAGTAAACAACATCGAGCACCCTTCTATCTTATGGAGCATTGTATGAGACAACATTTGTATTTGGTGTATTATAATGTGCACTAATAAATGTCACCTAGTTATAATGGTTTTGGGTACTTTCAACTTTTAGTTGATGATTGCATAGTAAAAAACATGGCTTTGTTTCTTACATACCAAAATGATGTTTTTCCTTACTTTAAGGATTTTTGAAATCTTATGGAGAAAGAAACTAATTATCACATTTATCCTCCAATCATATCAAGGTTGGAATACACTAGAAAAAATTTCTCCATCTACTTGAAAAAAAATGATTTTTGTTGTCAAGTGATCGCATCTTATAAACCTCAAACAAATGGACTTATTGAGTCACATAATTGCATAATGGAGATGGTAAATAGCTTTTTGAAGGATTCTCATTTGAGACATGTATATTAGGCTGAATCTATGCATGGTATCACCACTTGGTGTGTTGGTTAAGTGGTGGTGGTGGTATTATGATTGTGGACTTGTGCCTTCATTGATCCAATGTGCTTGCAAATTTGAGCCTCAAGTTTGTTAAATGGGGATGATGTACCTCATTTGTAACCTCACTGGTTCATAGATCTAGGTTAAAAGTGTTTCATGTGGAGACAAAGGGCATGTCATGCCAACGTCACTAGTCACATTAAATCTTTTTACCAAATAGTTATTAAAAAAAGAATTAAGTCAAGAATATATAAACTGTTATCTTTTAAATCACACAACAACCAAAGAACTTGATGTCATCACACCAAAGGAAGCCAAGTCAAGAGTTAAGCCTTCTATTTATCATTTTTGTGTATTTGGTTGCATAAAATACTTACATGCTCTTAAGAAAAAGAGAATGAAGTCTGATGAAAATCCTATGAAACATATTTTTGTTAGCTATAGTGATAATTCAAAGGTCTATCAACTTATGCATCCTACCATAAAGAAGATATAAATTAATAGAAATATCATTTTTAGGGGAAGAGTGAGTTTATTTAAATTTCCACATAATTATTTGGTCCAAATAGTGATCCTATATTCAACTTGTATGAGACAAGTAATAAGAATGTTGATGATCAATCTAATTCAACACCCACAAATTTGTGTTGAACTATGCCTAAGTGGTATACTAGTATCAATTTTGATGGAAAGATAGAAAACTACATACTTTAAATTTAAGACAAATAACTTGTAGCATGACTGGAAATGAGGTAAATCTAGCACTAATAAGCTCAATAGCTATAATTTTGAACCATCTAATATTCAAGAAGCACTAAAATCAAAGCCTTGGAAGGAGGATATGAATATTGAATATCAATCCCTAATGAAAAGAAAGACTTGAAAACTTGTTAATCATCTACCAAATAAGAAATACATCATGAGTAAATGGATCTTCAAGGCCAAGTATATGGTGGATAAAACTATTGTACATAAAGAGAAGGGGGGGAAATGTAAGGGATTTCCCACCTTTTTTTAATACAAAATTTGAAGGAAGATGATCCAATAGGCTCAATTAGGACTTGAGTACTAAGTAAGTGCAATGATAACTTTTTGATTTGATTAAGATGAAATGGATTTGAGAAGAAATGATGTAATGATGCAAAATAGGAGATTGAATAAGAAAAATTGACAAGATTCAGGAAATACATACTGACAAGAAATAGACAAATACTTGAAATGACTTGAAATGGAAACCAAAAAGTTGTACTAACCTACAGTTTACATTTGAAGTGATTTCCAAGGTACAAAATGTACTGGGCATTCTATTTTGATGAACATCTTGCTAATTTTCATTGTGTTCTTTGTGATTTTTCCTGATATTTTCATAGGCACTCCAACAAGTCCTGGAATTTTCAAAATAGTTTTGACAGTTGTGCCACATATTCTTGCACACAAAAAGATGGGAAAAAGGTTGTAGAAATGATTTTTCCTTGGTCAAACCCCTTGTTGGAGCTCAAAACTATAGGTTGTTGTGATTTAAGAACGGGCCAAGTTATATGATCAAGCCTAACAATTAGTTTTGACCAATGAACATAATGAACCTAATTATGGTTGCAGTTCCCTACACTTTAGGCTCTCCTAATGCCTAGGAGGGTTTACCTTTTATTGGATGAAAGTAGATTAGTGAAGTACATAAAATTGGTTGTATTTATAAATATCGTTTTGGCCTTCTAAGGAGCCTATAAATTCCTAATCCTAGAACAAAATTATAAAATGAGTAGTGAGTTATCTAGATGGGATGAATGTCTTGTTTCTATTGGGTACTAAGTGAAATGATGTTTATCTTGCTTATATAATACTTTTCCAAAAAAAATTAAATCCACATCTAATATGAATTTTTCAAGTATCTCTTTTATAGTTCACAACACTTTCTTACCATTTTTGTAAATGAACATATCTTTCCTTGAAATAATTATCCATACAATTGTTAGAATTATTTAGAACAATAGAGAAGGGAGGTGAATCAGTTGTTCTCAGGTCCATATGTACCAATTGAACTTTCTAGCACTTCAACAATCTCAGATCTAATCTCCAACACAACTTAGTCTCTAATGTATATATTAGAAACATATAATGTAGTCCACTGTCCAAAAGTAATTAACTTGTAGAATATAACAACATTCACATAAAAATATTCACATAAGTATAAAACCAGGACTTATAGTGGAAACCCAACTTGGGAAAAATCACTTTGTAACATGCTATGATATTTCACTCTTCTAAAGTGAGCTTTGTAAAAATACAACCCTATTAAAGGTTTACAAACACACTGCTAGGTGTGACCCTGTTAAAGGATTTAAACACTTTGTCAAAAGTGACCTGGTTAAAGGATTTAAGTACATTCCATTAGAATTCCACCTTGATTAAAGGATTTATACAATGAATGTTAGGTCAACCTTGATTAAAGGATTTAGACTGATACAATGGTTAGAAACTAATAGTAGTTTCTAATTTGAAAAACATACAACTCACTTTTGCAAATATAGATCCACTTTGCACATATATGTTGATTTACTAACTGAGCTTCATTTCCATCTCCATCATTGATCTACTCAGAATTCACTTCAAGTAATCACAACTCTGTTTAGCTCCTTCACAATTTCACCTTCATCCTTATGCTTAGACTTATCAGTCAACAACATCAACAATTTCAGCCCCTTACTATAACCTCACATTTAGGTTTTCCTTCATACCTCTTGGATTAGGTAGATCCATATTTTTCCGCTTAATGTCCTCCATAGATCTTAGGTTTAAGTCAAATTCATCAAATCCTTCCATCATTTATGTTCTTCATCCTTCCTTCTAGATACATCTTCAAACTTCTCATTGAATTCATAATAAAATGATTTACCATGCATTAAATACTCCATACAATAAATTAATAAAGTCAACATGATTTACATATCCCAATAATTCAACTAAGTCGGCTGGGAATATCAATTCTTTCTCCAAATGTAAATTACTGACACTCAGTCAATATCGTGTTCATCACCTCGGTCATCATTGTATATCTCGGTCATCTCTACAAACTATCTTCCTCAGTAACACTATCTTTTCTTGGTAATTTCTTGTCACTCAACTTATATTGATTTTTGGTCAACACTAAATTTACTCGGCATATACTAGCACTTTGTCGACACTAACATCACTCAGCTTAAACTAGATTTCTTCACTTTTACTTGGTTAAGCCTACTTCTTCAATCTTTCTTCTTACTTAGATAAACAATACATTATCTTATCAATGTGGCAACTAATCAAGTACCCATTGAAGTATCAAATAACTCAACATTTCCTTAGGTTTCATTATTATCTCCTTGACCTAATCCTCTTCATCAATCAATATATATGGTACTCTCCTAGATAGAAACTATCTTACTAGTTAAGGTTTGACATCAATGACAATACAACAATTATTTCAATTGCAGTTTCTAATAATCTCCCTCTTTGGCATTGATGGAAACACCACATGAATAACACATGATTTACCAAATAATCCAAAAAATTTGTCTGTGCATCAGATTTGTGTAATATCCTAGCTTCATTCTAATTCACAACATATTTGCCTTGCTTGACTGTATACACAGTTACTCCCTCTGAATCTTTCCAATCAACCAACTATCTCTAAATCTCTCCCTCAGGTTCGATGAATCCTCTATGTTTTCTCCATAATCTCTCCCTCTTTGACAACAATGCCAAAGTAGTATCTAACACTTACATCTTCCACATGTAGATGTCTTCTTGTCAGTTTAGTATGCTATATTTCTCCCTCTATCATCTGGCTTATGACTGATTATCATCTTTGTTGTACTTCTCACAACTCTAGGCAGCTCCTAAAGTGTGACCTTTTCTGCATCAATTTGTCAAATATTCTGTGTAGCACATTTGATGTAGTACTCCTAGTTGAATAGGTAGCCTCAGTTAGGGGAATCACCCCTAGTTTACCTCTAAGATATTCATGAGCATCCTTAGGTAAAGCTTTTGTGAATATGTCTGCTAGTTGTTATTTTGTATCCACATATTCCATTCTCACTTCTTTATCTTGTACTAGCTCTCTCAAGTAATGATACTTGATAGCAATATGGTTAGTCTTTGTGTGCATCACCGGATTCTTTGATATATTGATAGCACTTGTGTTATCATAGAAAATAACAAATGGATCAGTGATTTCCTCTTTCATTCCTTTCAACAATTACTTGATCCATACCAAATTTGAACAATTCAATGTAGCTGCTACATACTCAACTTTTGTTGTAGATTGGGAAATGCAGTTCTGTTTCTTGCTTGTCCAGGAGACTAATCTCTTTCCTAGAATGAATGCTCCACCAATTTTTCTTTTTCTATCATCAACATTTCCAGCCCAATCTACATCAATGTAGACTCTTAGTTCAAATTTCTCATTCTTCTTGTAGTATAATCCACAATCCTCTGTCCCTTTTAGATATCTCAATATTCTCTTCATTGACATCATATGATTTTCCTTAGAATTGGTAGAAAATATTTCCACAATCCCAACTACTAGGGCTATATTTGGTCTATTGTGGAAAACATATTGTAGCTTTCCACTCATAGATCTATACAGGGTTTGATTCACTTCAGCAGTATCATCAATTTTAGATAGTTTCTATCTAGTAGCCATAGGAGTACTTATTGGTTTGGAATCCTCCATAGAAAAAGTTTTTAGTATATCTTTAACATATTTAGACTGAGTGATAATGATATCTTTCTCCATCTGATAAACTTGTAATCCAACAAAGAATTTTATCTCACCAAACATAGACATTTCAATCTCAGTTTGCATCTCATTTGAAAATTTCTAACATAGGGCATCTTGTCTTCCAAATATGATATCATCAACAAAAATTTCAGCTAACAAAATCCCTTTACCTTCTTTAGTTTTCATATACAGATTGTTGTTGTCATTTATTCTTACAAATCCAATCTTTATCAAATAATTGTGCAGTCTTTCATACCATGCTTTTGGAGCTTGTTTCAATCCATACAATGCCTTGTTAATTTTGCAAACCATATTTTTCTTTCTTAGGTCAACAAATCCTTCATTTTGTTCAATGTATACTTCTTCTAATATACCGTTCAAAAATGTACATTTGACATCCATTTGATATACTTTGAAATCTTTATATGTAGCATATGCATGTAAAATCCTTACTCCTAATCTTGCTACAGGGGAAAATGTTTCCCCATAGTCTATTCCTTCTTCTTGTACATAAACATTGCATATCAATCTTTCCTTATTTCTTGTGACTTGTCCATGTTCATTTAGCTTATTTCTAAATACCCATTTTGTTCCAATAACATTCTTATCTTTTGGTCTCGACACCAGAGTCCAGGTATCATTCTTTTCTATTTGATCAATTTCTTCATCCATAGCTTGAATCTAGTCATCATTCTCTAAAGAATCTTTTACTATCTTAGGATCAAACTCACACAGTAAACATGTAGGGTCTTTCAACTTTATTCTTGTCAAGACTCTAGATTCTTTATCTCCAATGATTTTCTCAGGCTTATGATGTCTTCTTACATATTGTGCCAATGTAGGTTCAGATTTCTTTTCTCCTTGATCTTGATTTTTAGGTTCATCATGTAAATTATCAACTTCATCTTCTAATTTCTTGACAACATCCTCTTGATGCTTGGCAACATCCTCTTGATGCTTGGCAACATCCTCCTGATGCTTGGCATCATCCTCCTGATGCTCAACATTTCTTATCTATGACTCTGCATCTGGTTCAAGTGTGTTACTTACCTCTCCTTCTTCCATGTACACAAAAGATTTGTAATCTTCAAGTTCTTGTTTTCCCTCTAGTTCATTCTTTTCTACATATTCATCAACTCTCACATTTTCACTTTCCACAACTTTGTTAGTGTTAGAATTCAAACACTTATAAGCTTTTCTCTTAGTGGAATAACCTAGGAATATGCCTTCATCACTTTTTGTATCAATTTTTCCATTCCTATTATCTTTCAGTATATAGCATTTACTCCCAAAGATTCTAAAATACTTCACATTAAGTGCATATCCATGCCATAACTCATAAGGTGTAGCATTTGTACCTTTCTTGATTTGTACTCAGTTTAAGGTATAAACAATTGTACTTATAGCTTCTCTCCTATATTTTTATGCAACATTCTTCTCAATCATTAGTGTTCTTGCACAATCCATAATTGACCCATTTCTTCTCTCTACTATGCCATTCTGTGGAGGTTTTCTCAGTGAAGACATCCATCTCTTGATTCCTCTATCATTGCAGAATAGATTGAACTCATTTGATATAAAATCTCCACCTCAGTCAGATCTCAAACATTTCAGGCTTCTACCTGTTTCTTTTTCAAAATTTTCCAAATACCACTTAAACAATTGAAATACATCAAATTTTTCTTTCAAAAACATTGCAGTCATCATCCTAGTGTAGTCATCAACAAACAGAATAAAGTCCTTATGACCACAATAAATTTGTACACCCATAGTTCCACAAATGTCAATATGAACCAATTCCAAAATATTTTCAGAAGTATATGTCTTGCTCTTAAAACTAGACTTTGTCATTTTTCCCGATTGACACTGTTTACACATCACATTATCAGGTTTCTTCAATCTAGGCAAACCTCTAACTTTCTTTTTTTTACTAATATTTACTAGATTGTCAAAATTTACATGACATGACCTCTTATGCCATAACCATACATCATCAAATTGTGCAAACAAACATGTTTCTTCAAATAGGTCTAGATAGAACAAGTTACCTCTTGTCTGTTCTCCACTTCCAATTAGTTCACTAGTGGTATCAAATATTTAAGCCTTTCTATGATGAAACTCACCTCGGTAACCAATACTGTTCAACTATGAAACACTCAACAAATTATAGTTAAGACCTTCAACCTAATAAGCATTTTTGCATGTGATCTTATCAGTTAGCTTAATTGATCCTTTACCTCTCACAAGACATGGTGCATCATTACCAAACTTAACACTTCTACCTTTGTAATGATCTAGGGTTTCACATTTACTTTTATCACCAGACATGTGATGTGAGAAGCCACTATCAATAATCCATTTATCACCTTTACTCACATAAGAAATAAGTGCAGTTTTCTCATCTTCATCAGAATCATCTTTCATAGAAACATAAACTACTTCAATATCACATTCATCAGATTCTCTAGTGTCACTATCAATTTCCTCTTCAACAATATAACATGATTTCTTACCTCTGTATTTTTAGTCTTTGTACCTTTGGTGATCTCTATCATTGTTCTTATCCTTGTACTTGCTTTCCCTTCTCTCATCCTTGTCAGTCCTATTAGGACATCTTGCTGCAATATGGCCAAATTTGTTACATGAAAAATAGATTATAGGAAGTCTACCTTTATATTTCTCTTTTCCTCTTTTTAGTCTTCTAGCCATGAGTGCCTCAAGATCATCTAGTTCCTCATCAAAAGTGTCACTATCATTATCACTGTCACTATCACTTTTAATTTTTTCTTTTCTTTTCTCTCTTAGACTTATGCAAAACCATTTGTGACTTGAATGCAGATTCAACATTAGGAACATTGTAGTTATCATAGTTAGACATCTCAAAAGCTGTAAGCTTACCAAAAAGACTTTCCAGAGTTAGAACATTACCAGGGTTACATCTTGATTCTTGAATTGCAAAAATTTTGATAGCATAGATAGGAATAAAAGTTCTCAATACCTTACCAATAACAGTCTCATCATCAATGATTCCATTAGCTCCTCTAATAGAATTCACCATCTCCTTAATTCTACCATAGTATTGAGCAATATTTACAACTTCTTGCATTTTCATTTCATCAAACTTACCTCTCAAGCTTTTAGCTTTTTCTCTCAGTACATTTGTATCACTACCATAGATAGTTGCAAGAGTATCCCACATTTTCTTTGCAGTAGTGCAGTCTTTGATATCTTCAAATTCAGGATAGCTTAAGGAAGATGCAATCTCCAACATTACTTGATTATGTTCTTATTTTTCTTTCATCTCCTCGGTAGTCAAAGGTGCAGTAGGTATAACATAGTAATGTTCCACATAGTACTTTTCCGAATCACCAATACTAGCTAGATGCAATTTCATCAGACTTTTCCATGTAGGGAAGTTCTCTTTGTTCAACTTCGGTACCTCCTTTTTATACATCTTGATCATTAGCTTCAAGTACCTTTAAATTTTTCTTTGTAAGCACCAACTGCTCTGATACCAATTGTTAGAATTATTTAGAACAATAGAGAGGGGGGTGAATTAGTTGTTCTCAAGTCTAGATGTACCAATTGAAGTTTCTATCACTTCAACAATCTTAGATCTAATCAACAACACAACTCGGTCTCTAAAGTATATATCAGAAACATATAACATGCAGTCCACTGTCTAAAAGTAATTAACTTGTAGAACATAAAAACATTCACATTAAAACATTCATACAAGTATAACACCATGATTTATAGTGGAAACCCAACTTGGGAAAAACCACTTTGTAACATGCTATTGATATTTCACTCTTCTGAAGTGAGCTCTATGAAAAGCCAACCATGTTAAAGGTTTACAAACACACTGCTAGGTGTGACCCTGTTAAAGGATTAAAAACTCTGTCAAAAGTGACCTGGTTAAAGGATTTAAGTACATTCCATTAGAATGCAAACTTGAATTAAGGATTTATACAATGACTGTTAGGTCAACCTTGATTAAAGGATTTAGACTGATACAATGGTTATAAAGTAATAGTAGTTTTTGATCTGAAAAAAATACAACTCACTTTTAAAAATATAGATCCACTTCACACATATATGTTGATTTAATGACTAAGCTTCATTTCCATCTCCATCACTGATCTACTCAAAATTCACTTCAAGAAATCACAACTCTGTTCAGCTCCTTAAAAATTTCACCTTCAGCTTTCTACTTAGACTTATCAGTCAACAACATCAACAACTTCAACCCCTTACTATAACCTCACAATTAGGTTTTCCTTTATACCTCTTCGATTAGGTAGATCCATCTTTTTCCACTTAATCTCCTCTGTAGATCTTAGGTTTAGGTCAAATTCATTGAATCCTTCCATCATTTATGTTCTTCATCCTTCCTTCTAGATACATTTCAAACTTCTTATTGAATTCATGATAAAATGATTTACCATGCACTAAATACTCCGTACAATAAATTAATAAAGTCAACATGATTTACATATCCCAAGAATTCAACTAAGTCAGCTGGGAATCTCAATTCTTTCTCCAAATGTAAATTACTGACACTCGGTCAATACCGTTTTCATCACCTCAATCATCACTGTATATCTCAGTCATCTCTACAAACTATCTTCCTCGGCTAACCCTATCTTTGCTCAGTAATTTACTCTCACTTGGCTTATACTGATGTTCGGTCAACACTAAATTTACTTGGCATATATTGGCGCTCGGTCGACACTAACATCACTCAACTTAAACTAGATTTCTTCACTTTTTCTTGGTTAAGCCTACTTCTTCAGTCTTTCTTCTTACTTAGATAAATAATACATTATCTTATCAATGTGCAAACTAATCAAGTACCCATTCAAGTATCGAATAACTCAACCTTTCCTTAGGTTCTCTTGTTATCTCCTTGCCCTAATCCTCTTCATCAATCAATAGATATGGTACTCTCCTAGATAGAAATTTTCTTACTAGTTAAGGTTTGACATCAATGACAATACAACAATTGTTTCAATTATAGTTTCCAACAACAACCACACAAAGATTAATTTAATTCACCCTTGATGAATAAATCAATAAAAATAGAGGAAAAAGTTTAACATAAAATGCTAGAGATAAAAATGGCCACTTTAACCAAACAATAAGTAAAACAAAATTTAAAGCAATGCAATGATATTATTTGTAGGGTAGTAATAAAGACACATCTTAATTACAATATTTTGTTTAACAATTTTTTTTCTAATTATTTAAAAGAAACAAATTAGCAGCCCCTATGTGCTTGATGTAGTCCTACTCCTTGAAGGTGTCTATGTTGGTGATAAGTTCCAACATAGCATACTCCCTCTTGTATAATTTATCTGTAATGACCTTCACATTATGTAGCACATGAACCTCATCATTGATGTCATTCATATCCTAAGTAAGATCCTTTGTAAACATGTTTTTCCACTATTCTTAGGAAGTTAGTGATCCATCATCACTACTTAACATGGCTAGGAGCTCTCTCGTATCTTCCTTATCCAAGTAGTCCATGTTGTCTACAAGTTCTTGTCAGATGTCTTGAGGAGATTGTTGGAAGTTTGTTGATCTTGTTAGAGTTTGGTATTTGTGTGTGCTGACATTAATATTTTGTCATTGATGCCAACATACTAATTATTGTTGCAGAAAATATATTTAGTATGTTTTTCAGAGGCTACATTGAAGAACTTTCATTGTGATCGTAAGGTATGGTTTATATGTGACTATAGTTGGTCTATAGAGGTTTACAGATGTTTGGGTGACAAATTTTCTGGTTAGAGGTGTTACATTGTTTCTGTGTGTAATGGAGGAGTGTTTAGTTTGGTATGTCTTGAATTTGATGTTTACAAGGTTTCAAAGATGGTATTCACATTGTGCCTTATCATTGAGTCTACAACTGGTGTTTTTCATGATTCATAATACAACAAGCTATCCTTTGTTATGATTGAGTTCGGTATTTCAATTTTTTTGTTGATCAACATTGAAGATGAGTTGGGATTTTGTGTTTGAATTGATGTGAAGGTTCTAAGGTTATTCATGTTTCTTGTTGGTTTTCTTGGATCTTGCGATGATCATGTTGTTGGTCCACATTGATTGAGGAAATTAGATTTTTTGTCTTGGTGGCGTGTTGGCATTTCTTCATTTATGTCCTAGCTAACTTAGTGAAGTAACGTGTTGTGAATCTTGGAGGTGATTTGGCAATGCTGGAGAATGTTTGAGGATAATTTTTTGGACCTCTTTGTGATTTTAGTATATCTTTATTTTTAATAGGTCTTGGTTGACCTAGTTGATATTTTATCTTTTTAATGTGTATAAATGATAGATATTTTGTAATAGAGAGAGAGGATGGATGGTACACATGTGAAAAGGT
Source organism: Chamaecyparis obtusa (assembly GCA_027943335.1). Lineage (NCBI taxonomy): Eukaryota > Viridiplantae > Streptophyta > Pinopsida > Cupressales > Cupressaceae > Chamaecyparis > Chamaecyparis obtusa. Next base: position 1,286,852 of record BSBK01001642.1, on the reverse strand, counting down.
GATATATTGGTATTTGTATTATGCATTGGAGGAAAAAATTATAATTCATTAAAACTTTATAGGCATTGAGGATGCTATCAGTCAGGTTAGTTGTAATGGACTCTATGTCCACCCTATTTTAATCAAAGCTAGATCAGTGAACTCGACTGAGGGCTAGATCTATGATTGTATTATGAGAAGTGAGCTCTAGGCAGTGAGCTTGTGAATGCTGGTGCATTCCTCTTTTGTTCTTTTCATTTTCTCTTAACTAGGCACTACTTTTAACATAGTACATCTTCTTGTGGGTATCATCCCCACCAGGGTGTTTCCCTTAACAAGATTTCCTCAAGAAAAAAATATGGTTTTCTTTTTTATATGTTGTGGATCTTGGTTCATTGTTAATATTTTAGATCTTTAATTAGTTTAAGTGGATTTAAGTTTAATTATTGGTACACAACTAATTTACCCCCCCTCTCAATTGTACTTGCCTCCTTTTGGGCCTAACAATTGGTGTCAAAGCCAAGTCATTTTTGAAGAAGCTTAATCGCTTGAAGGATATCCAACATGGCAAGAATGAGGAAAGAAAGCTCTACATTGGATGGAATAAATTACCTGATATGGAAGGTTAGGATGACTACTTATTTGATATGCATGGGAGATGAATATTGGGATGTCACAGAGAAACCTTACACCATTCATAATGACTTGTCTAAGGCTATTGTTGATGAAAAGAAGAAATTCAAGGAGAACACATTAGCAATGGAAGTTTTGATTAGTTCCTTATCAGACATGAAATACTCACATATCTATGGATTGAGGACAACACATGAGGCATGAACTAAATTAGAAATTATTTATGAAGGTGATAAGTATGTTAAGCAAATTAAGTTGCGGGTTTTTAAAAGAAGATTTGAAGATATGAAGATGAGTGAAAGTGAATCTATCTCAGCCTACATGCAGAGAATAAATGATTTGGTTTGTGACATCAGATGTGCTAGAGGTACTTTGACTGATGATGAAGTTGTAAATAAAATTTTGAGATATTTTCCCGTGTGTTACAATGAGGTTGCAACTATTGAGGAATTGAGAACTATTAGAGATATTTCAAGAGAAGATTTGGATGGTAGACTCTATCCCTATGAGATGACTACTGTTTGAAAAGAACTTTTAAAGGTTGAAATTGCATTTAAAGAAAGTGTAACTAAGTATGAAAAGGGAGAGAGATCCTCTAGATACAACTTCAACCACTATGCAAAGAAATGTGAAGAGATCATGGAAGAGGAAATGAAGATGGATGAACTTGAACCCTTGTTTGAAAAAAGACTATCTAAGGGCTTTGGTAAGTATGAAGGAAATTTTCCTTTGAAATGATTTTACTATAATAAGATTGGTCATATTGCATCTAGATGTCCTAATAAAAATTCTAAGGAACCTATGTTCAGATCTAAGAAATTTCCTAAGGGACATAAAAAAAATTATGTTGAAGGTGTGAGTGACGATGAATCTAGTGATGAAGAAGAGATTGTGTTTATTGATATCAAAGAAGATAATCCTAAAGAAGAGAAATATTTGGTTTCATGTGTTGATAAAATAAATGAATGGGTCATTGATAGTGGATGCTCACATCATACGACTGTTGATATAGATTGTGAATCTTTAATATTATGATGGTGGTGTTGTTAGATTCTGTAATAAAAGTCCCTATTTTATTAGAGGAAAATGATTTATTACCCTTGATGGTAAAAATAATACTGATGATGTTCTATATGTTGAATGTTTAAGACATGACTTATTGAGTGTTGGACATCTACTAGATAAGGGATACCGATTGAAATTCATGGAAGGAAGTGTAAGATTATTGGAAGCACAAGAAACCTAATTTTATATGGAACACAGACTGCAGGTAATCTATTTCATTTGAAAACTATGGAGAGCAAGTCCTTGGTTGCTAAAATTGATAATAGTTGGCTATGGTATAAAATATTTTTTCATGTGAATTTTGATAATATGGTAAAGGTTAGCACTCCTAATGATGTAAGAGATTTTCCTAAGTTGATGAAGCCTGATAATATGTGCAAAGAGTGTCAATTGGGTAAGCTAACTAGATCTACTTTTAAGAATAAGACATATTCTTCAAGTAGATTGCTAGATTTGGTGCATACTGATTTGTGTGGTCCCACTTAGACAAGAAGTTATTGATGATTACTCAAGGATGATGTGGGTTACCTTTTTGAAAGATAAATAAAAAACCTTTCAAAATTTTTAGATATTTAAGAAGATGGTAGAAACTGAGTCTGGATAGAGATTCAAGTTCCTAAGATGAGACAGAGGTGGAGAATTCACATTAGTGAATTTTATGCTTTTTGTGAAGACCATGGTATAAATAGGTAGACTTATTCTCCATGAACCCCATAGAAAAATGGTATTTATGAGTGAAGGAATAGAACTATATTAGACACAACTAGGACTATGATGATTAAAGAAAATGTTCTATAGCTCTACTAGAGAGAAGTGGTGTGTACTACAGTATACACTTTGAATCAGGTACAGATAAAACAAGGAAATAGCAAGACTCCTTATGAAATTTGGTTTCATCATACTCCTACAATAAAGTATTTTAGAATTTTTGGGAGAAAGTGTTATATTAAGAGCGATGAGGATATTGGAAAGTTTGATGTTAGAAGTGATGAATGGATATTTATTGGTTATTCCACTAAGAGAAAGGCATATAAATGATATAACTATAGACTGAATAAGATTTTTGAAAGTGAAAATGTCAGAGTTGATGAGAATGTACAGAGATCTGAGAGAACCTGTAGGCATGATATACCTAAAGAAGAAAATCAAATTATGGAAGTGCAGAATCAGAATCAGATTGGTTTGGAAGAACAAGTTGAAATTGTGGCAAATGAGGAGGATGTTGATACCAAAGGATATTATACAAATCCTATTACAAATACTCCACGGTATGTAAAATTAATCATTATGAAGATACTATTATTGGTGATAAGAATAGAGGTGTTAAAACTAGAGGACGAATTGCTAGAGAAGACACATATTTAATATCTAAATTTGAGCCTAAAGATGTAAATGAAGAGTTTAATGATGAGATTTGGGTGAAAGAAATGAAGGAAGAACTTGATTAGATTGAGAGAAACAAGACATGGTTTCTTATTCCTAGACCTATGAACAAGAATATAATCAAAACCAAGTGGGTATTCAAAAACAAGATAAATGAAAAAGGTAAGGTGGTTCAAAACAAAGCAATATTGGTTTGAAAAGGGTATTCCCAAATGGAAGGTATTGATTTTACAAAGACCTTTTCTCATGTAGCTAGACTTGAAGCTTCTAGCTTACTTATTGCATATGATGCTTACAAAAAAATTAAAGTATAGCAGATGGATGTTAGTCAACATTTTTGAATGGTGAGCTAGAGGAAGATGTTTACATTGAACAACCTGGTGGATTTCCACTAACCAAGGAAGGAGATATTATTTTTAAATTGCAAAAATCATTGTATGGACTGAAGAAAGCCCCTAGAGCCTGGCATGATAGATTGGACAAGTATTTGTTAAAGATTGGATTAAACAAAGGTATTGTAGATACTAATTTATATTTCAAAATAGTTGATGATAATATCTTGATTGTTGAAGTCTTTGTTGATGATATCATATTTGGTGGTGATGATGAGTTAAGTAAAGAATTTTATGATTAGATGCAAAAAGAATTTGAGATATCTAGATAGGTGAGATGAAATTATTTCTTGGATTGCAAAGTGCACAATTGGATAAAAGAATTTTTATTACACAATCCAAGTATGTTAAGGAATTGTTGAAGAAATTTGGTATGGAAGATTCAAAATTGGTAGGGACTCCTATGATTATTGGTTGCAAATTGACTAAGGATGATGAATCCTATTGTGTAAATCAAACAAGATACATATATGATCAGGGAATTACAATATCTAACTTATAATAGACTAGACATTTCAAATGCAGTTGGAATTGTTGCAAGATTTCAAGAAGAATTGAAGGAATCACATATGGTTGTTGTCAAGAGAATTTTCAGATACTTGAAGGGTACAATTGACTAGGGATTTTGGTATGGAAAAGATGATGGTTTTTCCTTAAGTGCATATAATGATGCTGATTGGGTAGGTAATGTGGATGATAGGAAGAGTACAAGTGGAGGTGCATTCTTTTTGGATAAGAAACTAATCTCTTGGACTACTAAGAAACAATATTTTATCTTTCAATCCACTTCTATAGTTGAGTATGTTTCTACTACTATAAATTCTAATCAAGTTGTTTCGATGAAGAAAATGTTGAAATATCTGAGGATTAACATTGATGAAATGATTGTTATTTACTATGAAAAATCTAGTGCCATTAATATTTCAAAGAAACTTGTGCAACATTCAAAGACAAAGCATGTTTCTATTAAGTATCATGTCTTCAGGGATATGGTCAGTGAAAAGGAAGTAAAATTGGAGTATGTGTCTACTAAGGAAAAAATTGTTGATATCTTTACAAAACCTTTTCCGAATGATATATTTGAGTATCTCAGAGATAAAATTGGGATCATGGCTCCTTAGGATTAGAGCTAATGATTCTATTAATGGTATCAACCCAAAAAATTATCATAATATTATTCTCTAGATTGATGAGTCTAAATAATTCTCCTCGGGGGGAGAAGTCTTATGATCTATTGAGCTTTCTTGTAGAAAGTTCAATTCAGTTCAGTTTGATGTTCTTGGCCCTTTTCCATTTATGTCAAAGGAGGAGAGATTATGTGATAAATAGATATAAGTGTTCTTGGAGAGATTATGTTGAAGATGGATATTCGAAGTGATCAGGTGGATATATTTTAAAGTGATCAAGTGGATATATTTTAGAGTCATCAAGTGGATATATTGATGTCTTTGTGCATTGATCATTTTTTCACTTCATATGTTACCATCAATGCCAAAGGAAGAGACTATTGGAAGTCTATTGAGCTTGTCGGATTTTTATATTTGTGTGTGCTAACATTAATGTTTTATCATTGATGTCAACATACTAATTGTTGTTGCAGAAAGTATGTTTTTCAGAGGATACATTGAAGAACTTGTGTAATGCCCACCCTAGCATCTTCCTATGTTAGACTGACAGGACTATTGCTTTGACACTTTGGATTTTATGATGGACTATGATTATTATTTAGTTAGCATTTTATGAGACATTTGAGCATATATATTTGGTTACTGTAATTTATTTGGAAATATTAAATGAGTTAGAATTTAATGATGAATGGTTAGAAATGAACTATCAAGAAAATGTTTTACATTGATTTCTGTTATGATGTTTATATTATGATCTAATCCTATTGACCCTATTATGGTTGGATGTTCACTGGTTGATGTGAGTGTAGGATGAGGAGGGGCAATCATAGTTACTCCTATGGGAGATCCACATGATGTCGCACTCTCCCTCCTTGTTTGTCATTGCATGTTTATATATATGTATATGCATATCAGTTGGTGATGCAGAATGCAGGTACCAAACATCATCTCCACCTGGCTACACGGGTCTGAACATGACTTTAAAATTCTCAAACTATTGTTGTGTGGAGATTTAACCAAGCTACTCTCGAGGTTACCCATGGACTTAGAATTCTGTTTAGGAAGTTATCCTAGTTGGGAAAGTAGAATGCAGTTTATGTTATGAACTTGATTTAATGTTGGTCTGAGTTTACATTATGAGTTAGAATTAATCTATTTTATATGTATAATAATTATATTATAATTATTTGTATGTTATATAGGTATGTGTATATGTGGGTGCACATGCATATACCCATGCTTATACAAATAATAATAATTGTATGCTTTCATTAATTGTGTAAATAGAATGTTATTTATAATAAGTAAATAAAGTGAGTTAAATAAAGTATATTTAATGAATGTATTAAATAAAAAGTAAAAAAAATAACAATAATAAAAGGAAAATGCCCTTTTGTACTAAAATTGGCTATCTAGGAGGGAGTTGAACTCGAGACCTCCTAGAAGTTAAGCTACTTGTTTTCCTATTGTGCTATGTGTTTTTCTTGAAAGGTATTTGTCTATTATTCTTGTTATGGTTTTATTTGAAGGATATTTTAATTAAATTTATTAAAACCTTGATTAAGTCCTTACGGGAAATATTTGGTTGCTCCTCCAACCAACTATGGAAGTTGGAGAAGTTGCTTCCCGTAAAGAAACTCCTCCAACCACATAGTCAGAGGATAAATAATTGAAGATTTTTGGTGTGAGGGGGGATGATAATTTTGGATGATAATTTTGGAGGATTGGTTTTCTTTTGAGTTGTCTGCAATTGATTCTCCATAAATTTTTATTGGAAGTTTATGTGAGTTGAGAGTCTCTGGTTTGTGAATTCAAGTGTGTGAGGATTTCTTGGAGGAAGATTTCCAGAAGGATACCTACTCAAAGATTGAAGCTTCGCAAATATTCTCCAGCCAAGGGAAGAGGATTCTCCGCAGGACCCAAGGTAGGGTCTAAAATGGGAAGAATCTCCATTCTTCCTCTATTGTGTATGAATGTGTTTGTATATGATATGGTATTAAATTATAATATGATTGTTTTACTATGCATCCAAAATGATATGTAAATGTTTTATCCTTTGTGTATTTCTACTGTGTTTCTGGGAAGTAAATTATGTATGATTATATAGTTTTTATTTATGTACTTTGTATTTTGAAATCTTCTTGGGAAGTTAGGAATGCTTGTGGTCATGTGGGAGGATGTGTTTATCTAATATTGAATGAAATAAGGAAGTCTAGGAAGAAATAGGAAGGGTCATGAAGGTGTAGGATTGAGATACAATCCTTTTTCTTATTTCTTTCCTCTTGCAGGCTTCTCTGTGAAATTATTGCTTTTATTTGGATTAATTTAGTTTGAGGCTTAGGTAATGTTGAGTATGTTATATAGATGTGGTGTTGAGGTCCCTACATCAGGTTCACCTCAGGGAACCTTTCCTAGGCATTCTCCATGCCTAAAGAAATCAATTTTTTTTTAGTGTTTTCAGGAAGTTTAAAATTTATTTTTGTAAAAGTGTCCTGCAGTGTCGTATAACATTGTATTCATACTTGTACGAAACTTGGTCAAATGTCGTATGGGGATGCATACAAAGTCATATGGGTTAAAAATCTATTTTTACGTGTTTTCAGGGAGTTTAAAATGTAATTTTGTGAAAGTGTTTTACAGTGTCGTACGACATTGTAGTGATGCCCATACGATAGTTGGTCAAATGTCATATGGGAATGAATACATTGTCATGTGAGTTTTTGTAGAAAGTCATTTGGAGTTTTTAGGGGCTCAAAATTTATAGGATTTATACAAGTATACCATTTAAGTATAAGTTACGATACTTTAATTACTTTAAGTTATACTTGTATAAAGGAATTAGGTACCTTTCGGGATGATTGAGATAGGTTTTAGCTTCATAGGAGTTAAGATGCAACTTCTAATTTTGAGATTTCTTTAAAAATTCAGACTTAGCCAAATTTTAGCCACATAAGATTTCCTTAGACTTTTGAAATAAGCTATGGAATGTTGTGTAAATGCATGTGGGAAGTTTTATGTTGTGTCTTATGAATTTCTATGCATGGTTTTCATTATAAGTTTTTTGTTTATACTTGGTTTTTGGTAGAGTCCATAATGTAAGGTCAGGACTTTGTTTGGGTGGCCTGAGTGCACTGAAGGGCTCCCTAGACCTATGATATGGATCTTTGAAAGTACTTGATGTTTGCATGGATTGTGTGTGTGGGTAGGAGACTAGGTACCCTAGGTGAGTGGCTCACCATAGGTGTTGGAAACCTAAAGTGGTTACCAGATGATCCTATGGGTGGGTTAGTAAAAAGTGATAACCTAACAATGAATCTAGAAAAAGGGGGAAACAAAAGATAATGAAAGGAAAAATATTAATGGCCACATAGTCCTGTTGGAGTACCGGGACCATGGTTAAGCACTAGGATGGATCCCTATTCATAAAGGGGGGACCGGGGTTACATGGTTGCTAGGAAGGATCCCAAAATCCAGAATATGTGATGACACTCACCTAGAGGGTATTCTAGGAACCTAACCCTTGTGATTAGTGAAGTGATATATTGTTATGTTACTTCTTTCAGTTGAGGGTTTTGTGTAGCCTTAGATTTCTTAGGGCTTTGTGAGTATCTTGGTTCTATCTCCTAGCACGGGGGGTGGAACCTCATCAGTTCCGCATGGTTGGGTGGCAAAAATCTTTCGAGGTCCTGTTCGTGGTTCATGACTTGGATGCGTTCAAATTTATGCATTGATGTAAATATTTGTATTTTGTATTATGTATTATTCAAAGGAAAGATGAAAAGATATTTTTGTCATACCGTTGGGCCATTCATGTACTTGTTAATATAACGAGATTTATTATCAGAAAGATGTAATTGAAAAGAAAAGCCATGTAATTGGGAGGGATAGTTTTAGGCTTTGTTTCAAGGGTTGTTATTTGAAAGATCAAAGTTGGAAATATATTATGTCATGTTGAAATTATCTTTTCTATCTCTCCTTTGTTGCAATGAAAGAAAATGTTTATTATGCTAAGGTTAAAATGTAATTTGTAATGAACAGTTATTCAAAGTGTAGGAAGGAGAAATGAAATTAGTATATAAAGTAAGAAACATAATTGTAAATGAAATGTTATTTTCTTACCCTATCTCTTAAAGTTCTCAAATGTGAAAGTAAAGAATGAAATTCAATTTGGATAAGTAATGTAAATGAATTCATTAAGAGAACCTTAAGGAATGTATATGTAAAGTAGGAGTGATGTAATGTTAGGAAATTTTTTTGTTAGTTGTTATTTTTGGTCATAAGAATTGATTCCTTATGGGTTCCCTGGCGGGGGCATTACAACTTGGGTTGCGATCATTAGGTATGGTCTAGATGCACCTATAGTTGGTCTACAAAGGTTCACAAATATTTGGGTGACAGATTTGTTGGTTACTGGTGTTATAGTGTTTCTATGTAGTGGATGAATGTTTAGTTTGGTATGTCTTTAATTTTATGTTTAAGAGGTTGTGAAGATGGTACTTACATTGTGCCTTATAATTGAGTTCACATATGGTATTTTTCATGATTTAGAATGCAACAAGCTATCCTTTATTTTGGATGAGTTTGGTATTTCAATTTTTCTATTGATCAATGTTGAAGATGAGTTTGGATTTCAAGTTAGAATTGATGAGAAGGTTATAAGGTTATTAATTTTTCTTGTTGGTGTTCTTGGATCTTACAATGATCATGTCTTTAGTTTGCATTGATTGAGGAAATCAGATTTGTTGTCTTGGGGGTATGTTGGCATTTCTTCATTTAGGTCCTAGCCAACTTAGTGAAGTAATGTTTTGTGACCCTTGAAGGTGATTTGGAAATGATGTAGCATGTTTGAGGGTATTTTTTTGGGTCCTATCTAAGTCTTGGCTAACTTGATTTGGATCAATTTGTGATTTGAGCATATCTTTATTTTTAATAAGTCTTGACTGACCTAGTTGATGTTTAATCTTTGTAATGTGTATAAATGGGAGATCTTTTTATAATTGAAAGAAAGGATGGTATTAAAATTTTGAGAAAGAATGATTGCACCCTTGGTATCCTTGGGATTTCCATTGCATAAGTGGTTCATGAAATGGTTTAACAACCTCTCGTGTCTTCTATATGTATATTTTTGTATTAAGCATTAACAAGTCAATCTTTTGGTGCAATGGCAACCCCTAGGTGTAACAAATGGTATCAGAGCTTGGTCATAGGTTTGAACCTCGTACTTGCACTGGGGGGTTGTTACAATGGTGAGAAAAATAGATTTCACCCTTGGTATCCTTGGAATTTCTAGTGCAATGGTGTTTTGTGACTTGTCTTAACAACCTCCTATGTCTTCTATAACTCCAGTGTTTGTATCAAGCATTAACATGTCAAAATTTTGGTGCAACGACAACCACTAGTTGTAACAGATGGATGGTACACATGTATACATGTGATATAATAATATTTATATTCTTCATTGGAGGTGTATATTATACTTCATTGGAACTATATAGGCATTGAGGACACTATCAGTTAGTTTGGTTATAATGAACTCTATGTCCACCCTATTGTAATCAAAGATAGATCAGTGAACCTGATGGAGGGCCCAATCTATGATTGAATTATGAGTAGTGAGCTCTAGGAAGTGAGCCTATAAATTCATGTTCATTCCTCTTTTTTTATTTTCATTTTCTCTTAACCAGGATATACTTTTACTAGAGAACATCTATCTAGTGGGTATCATCCCCACCAGGGTTTTTCCCTTAATAGGGTTTTGTTGAGAACAAAAATTTGGTGTTCTATGTTATGTGTTGTAGATCTTGGTTCATTGTTAATATTTAAAATATTTAATTGGTTTAGCTGGATTTAAGTTTAATTGTTGGTACACAATTGATTTACCCCCCCTCCCCCCACCATCTCAATTTTTCTTTCCTCCTTTTCAGCCTAACAGTTCTTCCTAAAACTATTGATGCTTTTTAAGTATCTTTTTAACCTCTTATAATCATCTAGGGGAAAAGAATCTTTGAGATCCACCTCATCAATTTTAATACAAATACAGAGATAGATACAATGAAACAAGAACTGATAAACTTTCATCTAAATATACTTGAAAAGTTCAATAATTTTATCTATCACCACAATCACCAGTAGATCCCCAAATTCCTAATCCAGTACTATCAATATGTAAGCTTTGATTAAAACTTCAATCTTCCTCCTCAAATATCATTGCTCACATACAACACTACTATAGTTTTGCACTATATTTTTCACCACATACCACACACTTACTACTCGCGAATACAAAAAGGTTATCCTTTATTTATATCGATATCAAAACATACATATGTTGGCTTTATACCAAACGTGTGACAACCCAAATGCTAAGGAAATTACACTTACATTTAATATATAACATTGATCCTAAAAATAGAACATACATAAGAACATTTATTCACATGCTACACCATGACCCACAAATAGGTCACACTTAAGATATTACAATGCATATTACATTTTCCAATAATTACCACAACCAAGAATGAAATATGTAATCAATGACAGAAGACTCACCATCATACACAGTAGATAATATACCAAAAATATCTGATGAGTTGCACAACTATCTAGATACCTATAGAAACATTATAGCCAATGCAATCACCAGAAACTGATACAACTAAAAACCAAACACAAGTGCACTGAACCATAAGAGTCATGAATAGAACACTATACACTTTGCAAGAAACAAAAAGAACACAAATAATATTCATATTAAACCTATCCTATGTGTAATTGAAACTCCTATTGCATAACCAATAATCAACATTCACATAAACAAAACTTCCAACAACCAATTGATATTTCCAGTGTGTCAGTATAAAGGTTCTGACATCAATGAATATCAATTCCAACAATAACTCTGTAATAATTTGCCTAATGAAAAAAATGCCAAGAGCTAGAAGCTAAATTGATAACACAAGAGAGATAGGCAAAATGATGATCAAATGATTGATTCAATATTGATCAACAATGAAATACAATGAATATTCCTAATTGATTATGGATAATTGATTAAGTACAATGAAGATGTGCTTGAATATATAGGAAATGCATGATAACTAGGATATATGCTAAAGATAACCTATCAACTAGACAAGGTGTAATCACATGTCCACCAAAGGTGGATCATCCTCCATTGTACAAAAAAGTATGTGCAACATGTTCAACAATGAGAGGATGATAATGTGATAAGAGCACTAAAGGTGGATCTTACACCTAAAGTGGAAATTATCCTACACCATGTGCTAAAATAAAATGAAAACTCCCAAGTGTCTCAATGAAAAACTACTATGTAATGCATTATCCTAAGTAAACTTAAGTAAAGTATAATTAGGCATATTTAATTACACAAACACCCCCCCTTAAGTGCGACTTGGGGGAATGTACTTGAGCTCACAAGGCTATATGAAAATGAATGATGGGTCCTGATTACTAGGCCATGTTAGGTACCCATGTACAATATGAAAATGCAATCTCTCATAAAGTAGATAAAGAGGGAAAACCTCGTGGGAAAAATGCTCCCCCAAAAAGAGAAATAAAAAAATAAACATGATGCATGGATTGATGGTGATGTAGTTGCATCTCCTAATCAAGAAAAGGATGATGGTCTAGTTAAGATAGGGAAGATGGTGGAGACTTTATCTGAAGACAAATCTCTAGAATTCTTTAGGATTGAAATTGTTACTATTTTGAATGTTTTTAATAAGCACACCCTTCCCATGTCATCCAATGTCTTGGAATGGTAACATATAAACCACCATGGACATATGGGCCCAAAGGGGTGTTAATAGGTCTTTTGAGTGTTTTTGAGTCCTATTAGGAGTCTTTAGGGTGTTTTAGTTGTGTTTGGGTCAAGTTGTGCTAATCTAGAAACTTGTAACAACTTTTGTGGAAAAGTTGTAAATGTTGCATAGATGCAAAATTACAACTTTTGAGAAAAATGAGCAACTTTCACCCAATGACCAAACCAATTCAAAATATGGTTGCTAACCATTGGAAAACATGATATATGATCAAAAAAATAAACCAGATGGATTTAGTCAATTTTGTAAGTTTTGGCATTGATACATTAAAGAAATTCAGTTATTTTCTTGTAAATGTACCATGTGTTTTTGTTTTGTATGGATCTGTATGACATCATCTAGAGGAAAGGCCTATTGGAAAAGAATGATGCATATGTTAAATTTTGTTTTCACTTGGTTTGAGGTCAATTAGTGAAGGGAAATAAAATTTACACCCAATTTGGTGGTAACAGTCGAGAAACCCTACCATACCTTCGGTTTTGCAGAGATCCTCGCATATCTCACAAATCCGTCATGGGAAAATCCTAAAACTCTGGTGTTTACAATATATGGGAGTGTAATATTTTTGAGGTCTTGTAGTGGGAAATAACCGATGGAGTGTAGTGCATCTAAATGTTTGGGGCATGCATCATCATGTGACTATCCAATCAAGAACAACAGAGAGCATAACTTCAACAAATGGTGGATTCGGGGTATGAGATCTCATATTTGATCTATTTACATATTTTCCTAAGTGCCCCAGGTGGTTTTGTGACCAAAATATCCCTTTCTAAGGTACTTTATTTGTAAAAGTGGCCTCATAGGGCTATTAGACCTAATAGGTGCTTGTAGCATTTGGGTAGATGAATTTGGAGTCAAGATATGAGATTGTGGGATCTATAAAGGGGTGTCCTAAGGAGTACAAAATACAAGCTTGGTGGATCCTGTGAAGCCTTGAAGGGGTTTATTAAGGAATAGATACCTAATAGGGCTACTAGCCCTTTGTTATTGAGGATACTTAGGAGGGGGTGTAGAACTTAAAATTTAGAGGTTGTCATGACACTAAAAGCCTCATTTGGCCTTAATAATGTCTAAGAAGGGTGACTCCACCATTGGTAGTGTATATGTTTGTCATGTCCAAAAAGTGAGCAAAACAAAACTACAAATTTTTTTCTAAAACCTACTAACCAACTACAACATACCAACATATGCAACTAAGAGGAGACATACTAACTGGCACAAGACTCTACGTGCATGCAAAATGGTGCAGAGAGAAAATAGACGACTGAAAGCATTGAAGTGTCTAGCAACACCCTAAGGGTCAAACTATAGAAGGTTGACCAAGTTTGACCAAAATTCAAACTTCATCAAACAACTACAAACTATGCTACAAGGTTCCCTAGACTACAAGCTTTGACTAGCACGTAAATTGAGATAGTTGACCAAAAGTCAACTAGAGTTGACCAAAAGTCAACCATGCACCAAAATGTGTACAACCAAGAAAAAAGGAAACATAACTAATCTAGGATTACTTGGGCATGCAAACTGAGGCATTTGACCAAGGTTTGACTGAGGGTTGACCAAAAGTCAACTATGCCCAAATATGACCTACAATGATCTACTAAGGTTAAACCTTGACAGGGTAAGGTTCTGCACGCAAACTAAGATGATGTCCAAGGTTTGACTAAGGTTGACCAAAAAGTCAACTGTGCACTAAAATGGTCAACATGACCTCTAAGGTTAAAAAAAAGAACTAGAGACTTGACTGTCTGACAATGAGTCATCTAAAACATCCTACTGCTAGAACATTCGTCTAATATTAAATAACAATAATAATTTAAGACGAGTTTATTTAAAATAAATCATCAACCCTAACTAAAATAAACAAACTCGCCAAATAAACATATCCATATAATTAAATTTTCCACTTTAGAAAAATGAATCTATCTAAACCAGATACAAACTAATTTATTAAAATATAACAAATTTATCCTAATTAAAGAAAACAAACTAATCTAACTTTCATCTATACATATAAATTTAAATATACCTTTTAAATTTAATTTAATTAAATAAACTAACTAAATAAAATGCTTTCTATTAAAATCCATAATTTTTTTAAAAAATAAACACTTCAATAGGGTAAACTAAATTTATCAACATATAATTCAACTAAAATTTCTAGTTATTACAAACTATATATTTAAATAAAACTAAATTTAATTTCAAATCTTATTAAAGATAATATAATGAAGAAATAACTAACTTATTAATATATAAATATCTCATCATTTATAAATTAATAACTAGCTATTCTTTTTAAATAAAAGAAAGAAATAAACTTAAGTAAACCATTTTAAACATTAATATAAACAAACTTAAAAAAACCTAATCTTTTAAAATTTATTTTTTTACAAACTTGTTTTATTAAACTTTGTTCTACCCTGCGAAACCCTCGACAGGGCTGAAAGCGCGCGAACCAGAGGATGGCAAAGTGGGTGTGCAGAGAGAGGGGAGGGCATGGGACGAGAGTGCAAGCTCCCACCACCACTGCATACGCAGTGGTGGCGCAAGGGGCTGCACCGCCGGTGTTCGTCGTCCACCTCTGCAGGGGTTGGGGTTAGGGCTTTGGCCCACCCCCAAAATACTTTAATATAATATTTTTTTGCTATAAGTGCACTACACTTTCAAAATTTAATACAATGTTTTTATTTTAAAAAAATTTAAATGTCATTTTTTAGATTTATAGTATAAATATTTTATTAATAAGATATTATAAAAAAAATATTTTATTTACTGGTGAAATACATATTTCTTGAATATTTAAACAAAGGATATTTAGAGAATTTTTTTTTTAAATTTTATTTCATTGTAGTGTTGTCAAATTCATGCTTTATCATTTGTATAAAATAGAAATAAAAATTAGGCATTTTATTTTTTTGTAATTTTTTAATAAAAAAGTGCTAAGTAAAAATTAATTTTAACAAAATTTCTAAGTAAATATTTGATTTTTTTGAAATAAAATTTCACCCCTAATCTAAGCATAATAATTTTATAAGTTTTACGATCCAATTTGACTAAATAACGATTTCAAGTTTAACATTAATATTTCCTTAATTACCATTTTAACTAAAGAAATTGTCAAGTTAAATAATTGATTCAAGAATATAATAATTTCCTTCAAAACTAATTATTTCTTTTTCAAAAATATCAATGTACACCATGATGAAAATAAGGAATTTAAAATTTGCATCATACTCCATTTCCATAACATAGTCAAAATCAATATCCTTCAATTCCGTAATTTCCTTAATACATTAAATTCAAAATAGGATTTACATTTCGAAAGAGTGATTACAAGAAAGCCTAATTTCAAACCTTACATTGTAAATGCATAGAAATTACAAGTTTAACTATGAGATACTCAAATTCCAATTTTAACTATAAAAAATGACAGCTCCAAGATTCTAGTTGTACACTTGATAGAATATGATTGACCACAGAGGCTCACCTCCCAACCTAGGCCTTTTCAAGGCCACCCCCGAGCTAGGGGATCTAGTTTGGAACAGGATACAAATAGAAACACTAACATGAAGGAAACAAACAAAACATGAAGACATTTAAATGATTTTCCCAATAGGGTTTTACAAGAGGAAGGTCTCCAAGAGACCTTCCTAAAAATAGGGTAGAGGTGGACTACCAGGAGGAGAAGCCATAGTACAAATACACATTTCCCAAGCCACACATGGACTTGGGTAGACCATCTTCAAAAGATGCGGTCTAGATCTCCTTATGACCCCCAGGTGCCCATAAGCTATACTTGGCATCATGGGTATCATGAAACCCCATGTTTATCCCTCCTCACATGGGAGACTCTGCACATCCTGGGTCTTCTTCCTACTACCCCCTTCAAGGTTACTCCACCCTCCCTAGGGTGAGTAAGCCTTGAAGAATCTCATCCCAAATTGAATTTACAATTAAAAAACATGATATTACAAAACATGAATTTCAAAACATAAACTATAAAAAAGCCATGGACTCCATTAATGGAGCTCCAAGCTCACACACATGCAAGGAAAAACAAAATATAACACAAGGGCCAACCTGATTCCAAGAAAAGGTTTGAAGATCTAAAAATTGTAACTCCTTCCAAGCTAGTCCTTCCCTAAGCTCCTTCAAATGTGAATGGTATCTAAAACTAGAGAGTGGCTGAACACTCAAACCCTTCCCCAAGCTTTCCCTAAATAGGCTAAATTCCTAAAATCTAGGAACCTATCACAAGAGAGGAAGAAACTTCCATTTCCTTCTTCCCACTTGCCTTCCTTCTCCATAAATGAAGTTGAATGCCAATTGGGAAGAAGAGAGAGGTTAACCAAAACCTCACAACTCTTCAAATTCGCCCAACTTTGAAATCATGACTTTAGGGGCGTCATAAATGAGTTTTAAGGCTCTTAATGGGCTGAAAATGACCCCTAACCCCTAAGGTACCAACCTGGGTAGCTAAAAATGACCCTAGTTAACCCATGGGAGCCTAAATGACCCTCCTAAACTCCACCTAAAGTTTACACATGGATTTCAAGTCAAGGTTGACTATCTAGAAACTTTCCAACCCAAGGTAAGTTGATTCTACACTTAGGTTAACCCCTAGTCAAATCCTTGACCCAACCAAATACAATTTACTAACCATGCCAACACTTATGCAACCATTTGCCAAATTAGGCACATTTAATTAAAAAAAATGACATGGCTAATTCACATATACAATAACTAAATTAAATACACTCATGCAAACCACATTCACGAAATAATGATTATACAACAAGGTCCGCATTTCTTTATACAAAGAGGACCTTGGAATGCACGGTATATAACATGGGTTCTAATATTGGGTCCCAACATTTAGATCCATGGTCAACTAATCTTTCACACTCATTGCACACATCAATAGGTCCAAATCACATGATATAAAATACAATACATCATCAATATTGCATGGTATAAAACTATGTATGTGAATGAATTAACTAGCATAACATCGGTTTCCTAAACCAACTTTTCATCGCAATAGTATTTAACACCATAGTAAATCATATGTGACATCATCATAAACTGAAACTAAATCAAAACATATAGTATCTCAAGTGTACCCTGATTACATAATCAGGTACCAAACATATAACATAAGATTCAATAGATCCTCAAATACATAAGTGTCTCAAATAGTCAAGTATGTCTGTGAAATAAGTACTGAAAACATGGAAAACAAAGTAGTATAATTATGACTATCGGGTAGGTCTCACAATGTTAAAGTTTGAGATACAAACTATTGAGAGGTAGGTATGGCCATGGTCCTAGAGGTAAAGTGAAGGGAAGGAGTGATGATAGGGTGTTAATGTCTTCGGAGGGGTTTGCAAATCAGTGTGTGGAATTGATTGTGTAATCCTATTATGATACCAAGGGCTTTGCATCATATTGGCATCAAAGCTTAGGAGAGTCCTTTTTGGAAAAGGATCTAAGAAAAGATGGCAGAAGGAGAGGGAGAAGAGATTTGTGGGACATACCTTTGACAGTCATAGTTTTACTACTTTTTTTTCCATGCTTTCAGTGACTTTTATTTGGACATACCTTGACTATTGAGACACTTATGTATTTAAGGATTTGTTGAATCCTATGTTATATGTTCAGTACCTGGTTATGTAATCAGGGTACACTTGAGATACTTCATGTTTTGATTCAGTTCACTTTATAATGATGTCATATATGATGAATTATTGTGCTAGATGCTATTGTGATGAAAAATTGGTTTAGGAAATCGACGATATGTTATTTAATTCAATCACAGACATAGTTACATATCATGTAGCATTGACAATGTATTATATTTCTATATCATGTTATTTTGGACCTATTGATGTGTGCAATGAGTGTGAAGGGATTGTTGACCATGGATCTAAATCAAGGACCCAGAATTGGAACCTATGTTATATTCTATGCATTTCAAGGTCCTGTGTGTATAAAGAAACATGGACCTTGTTGTATAGTTTTATATTTGTGAATGTGGTTTGCATGTGTGTATTTAATTCAATTAAAGTGAATGTGATTAAGCCATGTCATTTATTTAATTTAATTGTGCCAATTTTGGTGATTGTTGCATAAGTGTTGGCATGGCTAGTTAATTATATTATGGTTAAGTGAAGGGTTAGCTAGGGGTTAACCATAGTGTAGTACCAAGTTTACCATGGGTTAGGGAGTTTCTAGTTGGTCAACCTTGACTTGAAATCTATGGGTTAACTTTAGGTGAGGTTTAGGAGGGTCTTTTGGGCTCTCATAAGGTAACCAGGGTCAATTTTAGCTACCCAAGTTGGTACCCTAGTGGTTAGGGGTCATTTTCAGCCCATTAAGAGCCTTTAATCACATTTATTACGCCCCTAAAGTCTCCTTTTCAAAGTTGTCCGAATTTCAGAGTTGTGTAGTTTTGGTTAACTTCTCTTTTCTTCCCAAACTTGCATTTAACTCTATTTATGGAGAAGGAAGGCAAGTGGGAAGAAGGGGATGTAAGTTTCTTCCCCACCTTTGATTGGTTCCTAGATTTTAGGAGGTTTGCCTTTATAAGAAGGATTTTAGGAAGAGCTTGAGTGTTCACCCACTCTCTATTTTAGAGACCATTTTTAGAATTTGGAAGGAGCTTAGGAAGGGATTGCTTGGAAGGAGAGCTCATAATCAGAAATTTCAGATTCAACCTTAGGCTTGGAGTAAGGTTGGCTTCTTTAGTTTAAATGTTTTCTTGGCATGTATGTGAGCTTGGAGCTCCATTAATGGATTCCTTGTCTTTTTATGGTTTTTGCTTAAAAATTCTTGAATTTTAAATTGTTGTTTTTCATTTGTAAATTCATTTTTAAGTGGGATTATTCAAGGCACACTCGCCCTAGGGAGGGTAGAGTAACTTTGAAGGGGGGTACTAGGAAGTGACATAGGACTGTGCAGAGTCTCCCATGTGTGGAGGGATAAACATGGGGTTTTATGATACTCATGATGCCAAGTATGGCCTACGGGCACCTGGGGGCATATGGAGGTTTTTAGACTGCATCTTGCGTAGATGGTCTTTCCAAGTCCATGAGTGTCTTGTGATTTTGTACTTATACTATGGCTTCTCCTCATGTTAGTCCACCACTACCCCTATTTCAGGAAGGCTTCTTGGAGACCTTCCTCTTGTTTAAAGCAAGTTGGGAATTTTTGGTGTTATGTGTTTGGGTGAGGTTTTTGTAAATGGTTTTGTGATACCTGTTTGTATCATGTTCTATTCTAGATCCCCTAGCTCGGGGGTGGCCTTGAAAAGGCCTAGGTTGGGAGGTGAGCCTCTGTGGTCAACCTCACTCTATCAAGTACCCAGCTGGATGTTGGAGTTGATAAGATTTGTATATGTTTGGAATTCAAAATTGGGAATTTTGTTGTAACCTTGTTTTCCATTATTATTTTGTTGTATTTAAACTTGTAAGTTTGAAATTGAATTCAGGGATTTCCCTCGTAACTATAATTTTTTATAATGGAAAAATTAGGGATTTGTTAATATGGATTCATCAGGTGTTGGGAAGTAAAATTTTATGAAATATTATTCAAATGTTGGATCAAATTGCTATTTAAATCTGATCCAAATTGCTATTTAAATCTATAGTTTCTATTCAATTTTAAATGTTCAAACTATAAGAAAATTAGTATATTATAAGTGATTTTTGTGATTTAATATTATTTCGATTTGGTCAAACCATGAATGTTTATGATATTTTGTTAATTTAAAATGGTTAAATATCATGATTATTATGGCATCGAGATTTCAAAATGAGGAGTTGCAGATTTAAGTAATATTTAAATTTCTAATTGAGTTATATTAATATGATGTTATTTCAAAATTGAAAAGCTTTGATTAAATATACTTAATTAGAAATTTGATTTGAATAAGCATGTGATTTAATATTTTTGAGAATTTTGTTTTTGTACTTACAAAATTTCTTGAAAATTATTCAAAAATAAAAAAAAGCCTAAATCAAAATTTTGATTCCTACAAGTTGTTTAGCCACTTAATATAAATGCAATTATTTATTTAAATTTTAAAAATAAATTATCTACATACTTGCTGTTTTGAAATTCAGGAAATAAATTTTGCACCAACAATTATTAAAAAAAAAAGAATATAATAAGGGTGCTATTATTATTAAGAATTTCGGTGTTTCAAGTATATTAAATAAATTTAATTTTATAAAGATTAAATTGTATTTAGTAAAGTCTAAAGTCATTATAGGGAACTTAAACTTATTTTTAGATAGATTTTGTTTTAGAATTAAATTTAACTTTTATTTAAGTTTAAATTAGAACTAGTAACTCCTAATTCATTTTAGACGTTTCAATGTTAAAATTGGGTTAAATCTATAAAGAACTTATTTTAGCTTATTATTTTTAAACATTTGAAAACATTGGCCTAAACATATTAGATTAAAATATCGTAATGTTTGAATTATGATGTGTTGCGTTAGATTTATTTCTCAATACTTTATAAATAGGATAATTTTATATTTGGAGTTAATTAATTAGAATATCGAACTTTTAGTATAACTGTAACTTTTCAGCTAGGGAATGTTATAGTCATCTTAGGGTTTTATTTTTTCTTCCTTTGGTCACGCCTAGGGTCAGTTTGACCTTTATAGACTTGATGACTATTTTTGTGCATAGTTGACTTTTTTGTCAACCCTTGGTCAAACCTAGGGCATTCACCTCAGTTTGCATGCATAATTAGTCTATGTTATGTTTTAAACCTTAGTAGATCATCGTTTGTCATATCTGGGCATAGTTGACTTTTGGTCAACCCTTGGTCAAACCTAGGTCAAATGCCTCAGTTTACATCCCCAAGTATTTCTTGATAAGTTTTGAACCCCTTTAATTTTGTTGCACATTTTTTGGTGCATGGTTGACTTTTTGGTCAACTATGGTTGACTTTTTGGTCAACTATGGTTGACTTTAGTCAACTACCTCAATTTGTGTGTCGATCAAAGCTTTCTATCTAGGGAACCCTGTAGGATAGTTTGGAAGTTGTTCGATGAAGTTTGACTTTTGGTCAAACTTGGTCAACCTTCTCTGGTTTGTTCCTTGTTGAGTTTCTGGACCACTTAGACATTTTAGTTATCTATTTTCCCTCTACACCATTTTGCGTGCACATAGAAACTTGTTGTAGTTTATTTTAAACTTGGTCAACATAGTTGCACATGTATGTATGTTTGTAGTCGATTAGTAGGTTTTAGAAAAAAAAATTATGGTTGTGTTTTGCTCACTTTTTGGGCATCACAAGATCTCTATGAGGATGAATAATGTGGAGTTGGCCAAGTTGGTTAGGGAGCATATGGCATAGAGTAGAAAAACAATGGTTGAGAATAGAGCCATAAGAGAAGAGATAGAAAAGTTGAAGGGAAAGATGGAGAAGAAGGATGGAGACTTTTAATAAGATGAGGAATAGGATGAAGAGGAGATCCCAAATTAGGAAGAGTTGCAAGTTCCTGCAGACCAAGAGCCCCTTCTCAATTCCCTAAAGTTCATGGAGAGAAGGAATTTAGATGTGAAGATGAAACTGCTAGTGTTTGTGGGTCAGATAGAACTTGATTCAATCATGGATTGGTTAGACTCCTTGAATAGTTTCTTTGAGTGTGAAGACATCCTAGAACACTAGATGGGTAAGATGGCCAAGTCAAAAATGAAAGGGGTTGCATTGACTTGGTGGAACTTCATCCAATATGAAAGGATAAAGGAAGGAAATAATCTAGTGGCTACATGGAAGAGAATGAAAACATTGATCGAAGAGTCATATATCCGTGAGGACTATGAAGTCCAATTACACAAGAAGAGGCATAATCTCAAGAAAAAAGACTTAGATGTAAGTTCTTATACAAAAAAATTCATGAATCTATGCGTAAAGAGAAAAACCAGAGAGAGTGAAGAAGAGAGGGTGGCAAGGTACATGAATGGGCTAAAGTACACCATCCAAGAAGAATTAAACCTTCTTACCCCTAAGACAGTAAATAAATGATATCAATTGGTCATGAAAGTGGAGGAGAAGTTAAAGAGGAGATAAGACTAGAACAATAGGGGTAGAGGAAGGAAACAAAGAGGAGGAAGGAGTCCTTTTAGAGGCAGAGGGAATGGTTTTGGATTCCAAAGGGATTCTAACCAAGAGAACACTAGAAACAAAGGCAATAATCTTAGAGGAAAATTTAGAGGAATAATACCACCATATAGAGGGAGGTATCAAGGAAGAGGCCCTATAAGATGCTATAAATGCAATTAGGAGGGCCACATAGCTAGTAGGTGTCCAGAAAAAGAAAGTGCAAGCACTTTTGGGGAAAGGAGAAACACCATGGTTCAAGATAGCTCTGACTGCTAGAGTGTGGCTAAATATAGGAGTATGAATGCTCCAGATTCTTATGGTTATCCAGAGAGAGGAGAGAACCTAATGATGATAGTGATCCTCTTGAAGATGTTAGTCAAACAAGAACCTCCTCAAAGAAAGTCCATTTTTAGGACCACATGCAAATCTAGTGGAAAAGTGTGCAAATTCCTAATTGATTCGAGATCTACAAAGAATTTTGTATCCATGAAGATCATGGAAAAGCTAATGTTAAAGAGGATCCCTCACCCATGCCCTTATAAGGTATCTTGGTTAACACAAGGACAATAATAATCCATGGAAGAGAAAGCTTGGGTAGAGTTCCAAATTGGAACCTACAAGGATAAGATTTTGTTTGATATTGTAAAAATGGATGATTTTCATCTATTATTTGGGAGGCCTTGGAAGTATGACCTCCAAGCTCACCATGATGGGGTGAGAAACACATACACCATAGTCAAAGATGGAAAGACAATTGATTTATTTCCTTTGATAGAGGATGAGGAAGGGCCTAAGGAAAAGGAGTCTAAAGTGATACTAATGGAGAGAAAGGAGTTCCTAAAAGAGGTGAAATAAGGAGGATTATGTTTTGCATTAATCCTATTCCCTAGAAAGGATTTACAGATGAATATGAAGATGGAAGAAAGAATAGAGGAAGGTTGGTTCTATATGAAGTCCAAGAGCTTGTAACAATGGGTTCATTTCTCAAGGTATGCCTAAATTACTTCCTCCTATTAGAGACATAAGTCACTAAATTGATTTGATCCCAAGAGAAAAATTACCTAATAAATTTTCATATAAACTTACCTCATAACAAAATGAAGAGATGTCTAGGTAGATTGTAGAATTGCTTGATCAAAAATTGATTATAAAGAGTCTTATTCCATGTGCAGTATCAAAATTCCTTGCACCAAATAAGGAGGGTACTTGGAGGCTATGTATAGATTCAAGGGAAATAAATAAAATCACAATAAGATATAGGTTCCCAATCCCTATAATGGAAGATCTTTTGGATTGTTTGGGGGTGCTAAATATTTTGTAAAGATTGATCTTAAAAATGGGTACTATTAGATTAGAATAACACCTGGTGATGAATGGAAGATTACCTTTAAGACTAATTAGGGATTATATTAATGGAAAGTTATGCCCTTTGGCTTGTCAAATGCACCAAGTACATTTATGAGGTTAATGAATAAGGTTCTATGTGATTTCATTGGGAAGTTTTTCATTATGTATGTAGATGATATAATGCTATTTAGCAACATAAAAGAAGAACACCTACAACACCTAGAGATGGTTTTGAGGAGGTTACATAAGGAAAAATTAATGATCAATTTGGACAAATTTGTGTTCATGTAGGAGGAGATCATTTACTTAGGGTTTTTTATCTCACAAGGTGAACTCAAGATGGATCAATACAAGGTAAAAGTTATCTTAACCTGGCCCATACCTAGAAGTTTGAATGATGTTAGAAGTTTTCATGGTCTTGCAACCTTATATAGGCAATTCATAAGAGGTTTTAGTCAAATTTTTGCACCTATGTTGAATACTATCAAGGGGGGACAAAAATGTAAGTTCATGTGGACACAAGAAAAAGATGAGTCTTTTGAAATCCTTAAGATGAAAGTAGTAGAACAACCAGTCCTAGCCCTACCATATTTTAATAAATTCTTCCAAATAGAGTGTGATGCTATCCATGTGGCCATAGGGGCTATATTGATCAAAGAGGGAAGACCCGTAGCCTTCTTTAGTGATAAATTAAATGAATCTAAACAAAAATACTGATCTTATGATCTTGAAATGTAAGCACCAGTTCAGTCACTAAAAAATGGAGGTATTATCTACTCCCCAAGGATTTTGTGGTGTTCACTGATAAGAAATCCCTAAGCTTCATGAATAGCCAAGAAAATTTGAGTCATAGGCACATGAAGTGGGTAGAGACCCTACAAGCATTCACCTTTTCATTGAAACACAAAAAAGGGGCATCCAATAAGGTTGTAGATGCATTGAGTAGAATAGTTCTTTCTTTTTCTCAGACACATTTGGAAAGTGTGGTATAGATGCTCTCAAGAATATGTATTAAAATGATGAAGACTTTGGTGAGGTGTATAAGTCTTGTTCTAACTTTGATGACAGATACAATGTGGAATATTCTGACTTTTTATTGCAGGAAGGTTTTCTCTTCAAAGGTGGACATATTTTCATTCAAAAATGTTCAATGAGGATGAACATAGTAAATGAAAATAATAATGGAGCAATTATAGGGTACTATGGGTTAGATAAGACCCTTGAGTTGGTAAGGAGACACTATTTTTGGCCTAGAATGCAAGTATATGTAAGAAGGTATGTGGAGACATGTGTTGTTTGTCAAAAAGGAAA
This sequence comes from Chamaecyparis obtusa, assembly GCA_027943335.1. Classification (NCBI taxonomy): domain Eukaryota; kingdom Viridiplantae; phylum Streptophyta; class Pinopsida; order Cupressales; family Cupressaceae; genus Chamaecyparis; species Chamaecyparis obtusa. The sequence goes on along the minus strand of BSBK01001642.1, from coordinate 1,261,645 downwards.
AGGAAAGTCTTCTAATGTAGGGCTATATCAACCACTACAAATCCTATCAAGACCTTGGGAGAGCATCAACATGGACTTTGTCATGGGGCCACCAAGAACTCAAAAAGGGTATGACAACATATTTGTAGTGGTGGACAGATTTAGCAAGATGGCTCACTTTTTTCCATGAAAGTCAAAAAATGATACTTCATACATTGCAAGTATATTCTTCAAGGAAGAGGTAAGAATACATGGTTTACCCTTAAACATAGTATCTGATAGAGATGTGAAATTCATTGGTAATTTTTAGAGGACTCTCTGGTAGAAGTGAGGAACAAATTTGTCTTTTTCATCTGCATACCATCCCCAAACAGATGGACAAACTAAAGTGGTTAATATAACCCTTGGAAATATCTTGAGGTGTCTAACAAGGGAACATGGTGAGAAGTGGGATGCAATACTACCACAAGATGAATTATCCTACAATGATACTGTAAATAGGAGTACAGGGAAGTCTCCTTTCCAAATTGTCTATGAGCTCCATCCTAGAGGATTCTTGGAACTAAGAAATTTACCCTCAAATGGTCCCATAATTACATATGGAGAGGCCTTTGTGGAGGATATTCAAGAAGTACATGCACAAGTCAAGAATAATCTACAACAATCTAGTGATAAGTATAAGAAACATACAGATTAGAAAAGGAGGGAATTATAGTTTGAATGTGGAGACCTTGTATGGCTGTACCTAAAGAAAGAAATATTTCCTAAAGGGAAGTACACAAAGCTAATGAAAATTAAGATAGGTCCTTGTCCTATCTTGAAGAAATTTGGTCAAAATGCATATGAAGTTAAATTTCCTGATGGTTTGGGGTTTTCATCAATCTTCAATATATGTGACTTAACTCCATACAAAGGGATTTGAATGTAGATCAAGACACATTGGACATGGAACAAGTTGTAGATGAGAGCCTTCCCAAACATGAGTCACCCACCTTAGAGAGGATCTTAGACACTAAAGTGGTAAATACAACTAGAAACAAAGAATACAAGCAGTACTTAGTGAAATGGAAATGAAAGAAAGAAAGTGAAGTTGTATGGATGGATGAGAAGAAAATCTAAGAACATGGTAGTACCCTTCAACAACTCATTTCAAGTGGGCTTGATATCTCTTCTTTCTGGGAGTATGATGAAGGTACATCTCCTAATCAAGACATGGATGATGATCTATTCAAGATAGGGTAGATGGTGGAGACTTTATTTGAAGAAAAATCTCTAGGATTCTTTAGGACTGAAATTGTTAGTGTTTTGAATGTTTGTAATAAGCACACCCTTCCCATGTCACCCAATGTCCTCGAATGATAACATATAAACCAACATGGACATATGGTCCCAAAGGGGTTTTAATAGGTATTTTGAGTGTTTTTGAGTCCTATTAGGAATCTTTAGGGTATTTTAGTTGAGTTTAGGTCAAGTTGTGCTAATCTAGAAACTTGTAACAACTTTTGTGGAAAAGTTGTAAATGTTGCATAGTTGCAAAATTGCAACTTTTGAGAAAAATGAATAACTTTCACCTAATGATGAAACCAATTAAAAATGTGGTTGGTAACCATTGGAAAAAATATATATGATAGAAAAACTCAAAATTAAAGGGATTTAATTAATTTGGTAAGTTTTCACATCGAAATATTAAAGAAATTTAGTTATTTTCCTATAAATACCCTATGTTTTTGTTTTGTACAGATCTGTATGATATCATCTAGAGGAAAGGCCTATTGGAAAAGGAGGAATATGTTAACTTTTTTTTTCACTTGGTTTGAGGTAAATTGGTGAAGGGAAATTATAGTTACACTCAATTTGGTGGTAACAATTGAGAAACCCTACCATGCCTAGGGTTTTGCAAAGATCCTCTCATATCTCACAAATCCACCATGGGAAAATCCTAAAACTTAGGTGTTTGCAAGATATGGGAGTGTACTTTAATATTTTTGGGGTCTTGTAGTGGGAAATAACTGGTGGAGTGTAGTGCATCTAAATGTTTGGGACATGCATCATCATGTGACTGTTTAGTCAAGAATAACAAAGAGCATAAATTCAACAAATGGTGGATTCATGGTATGAGATCTTGTATTTGATCTATTTACATGTTTTCTTAAGTTTATCCAGTGGTTTGGTGACCAAAATATCCCTTTCTAAGTTACTTTATTTGTAAAAGTGGCCTAATAGGGATATTAGGCCTAATAGGTGCTTGTAGCATTTGAGTAGATAAATTTGGAGTCAAGATCTTAGATTGTGGGATATGTATAGGGGTGTCCTAAGGTGTAAAAAAAACAAGCTTGGTGGATCCTATGAATCCTTAAAGACGTCTATTGAGGAATAGAGGCCTAATAGGGATACTAGCCCTTGGTTCTTGAGGATACTTAGGAGGGGGTGTAGAACTTGAAATTTAGAGGTTTTCATGACACTAAAAGCCTCATTTGGCCTTAATAATGTCTAAGAAGAGTGAATCCACCTTTGGTAGTGTAGATGTTGAAGTTTGAGATACAAACTATTGGGAGGTAGACATGACCATGGTCCTAGAAGTAGAGTGAAGGGAAGGAGCGATGATAGGGTGTTAGAGTCTTTGGAGGGGTTTGAAAATCAATGTGTAGAATTGATTGTGTAATCATATTGTAATACCAAGGGCTCTACATCAGGTGGAGTAATCAATACCCCCCATTATAATATACATCATGTATATACAATCAAGAATCCTCATGTAGGAGAGAAGAAGTGGAAGAGAGACCAAGTAGCCCCCCCTCAATGTATGATGCAGTCAAGGATGGTGGATCCAATGAAGGACAATCCAAACCTTGCAACCAATAGAATACTCAAAACAACAGATAACACAATAATTATTTCAAGCAATTTTCATTAACATGCCCGACTGTAAGGCCTTTCGGGTTAGGGCCAATTACAAAATGAAACAATTCTACAAGATCCACAATAGATCCAATACAATCTCAACTAGTTCAGCCCTAAAGATAATCAGAAGCTAATGGAAACCCTAAGGAGGATATAAACTTGAGCTCACAAGCCTCCAAGAAATATCCTTGTCTCCAAGTGTTCAAACCACTAGCTCTGCTACAAAAAACTATAAGATATCAATCTAATCTGCAAGATCATGCAAGATATTTTCCACAACTTTACCAACTTCAGCTTTCAGGATCTCAGATCTAACTCACTAAGTCTTACAAGTCATGAAATTCTTTGATCTCCTAATGATCTTCTGATCTCTTAATCACCTCCTTCCCCTCCCCCTAAACACCTACCCAAACATCCTATAAATACTAGTCATTAGCCACAAGTTAGCTGGATGAAACCATTAACTTCCTAAACAAATAATTAAATGCCATACAAGTTGGCTTAAAAATGTATACAAACATTTAATTTAGCATGTTGGCCTATAACAATAGCTACCAACAATAAATGCACCAAGTTGGCTCAATAAATCACACAGAACTCCAATTGGTCAGCCAGAACTACCGAGCAACAATGAATTAACCGAGCACGTCAGGCATCGCTGAGCACCAGTTTTGACCAAGCACCATAGGCATGACCAAGTAACACTTTCACTAAGCACCAGAGACTACCGAGTTCCTTCAGTGATTGAGCTTCCTTCAATGACTGAGGCTGTCGATCAAGGTTGAAACTAAGTAACACCGGCCAAAATACCAACACCCCATGCAGTTTCATCGAAGACAAAGAATGCCCCTGCCTTAACCTTGGATGCCCCTGCATCCAACACCCCAGATTCCAAAAGATGTTCATATGTGAGAAGAACATCTTCCAGGATTTAGTACATAAATCCTAAACTGGTTCTTCACATACAAGTCCTCCACCTTTTCTGCTTGCAAACTCTTCCACTTTAGTTTCCTTTGTCTCTTCAAGTCTTTTCTTGACAATACACATGTTAGTTCTCCATTTTGATCATTCATTTTCTTTGGATCCACAATCTCAACTCAACTACCAATACTCAGGCTTCTCCTATTGAGCATTGTATTAATCAAAGTCATAAGTGAAAACTTCCTATCATCCTCCGCTACAGTAAACACATTTCAGACACAGTCATAAATAGCTCTGCAATCATATTGCCAAGGTCTACCAAGAAATATATCACAAATATTCATCTTCACAATGTCACAAAGCACAAGATCCTTGTACTAGCCAATTTGAACATTAATGAAGCATTGTTCTCTTACTTCCAAAGCATGAACATCTTGTAATCAGCCAATCCTATAAGGACAAGGATGCTTCATTCTATTCAAACCAAGTTTCTAAACCTGGTCCTTAGCAACAAGGTTATCAGTACTACCACTATCAAAAGTAACATCACAAAGTTTACTTCAGACTTGCATCAGGTTCTAAACAAGGAACTCCTCTGACAAGGTTCCTCCTTTGTACCAAGCAATGTTCATCGAAGCAACAAGTTCTCCAATTTAGGTTCATTCTGAATGTTCTCATTCATCATAGTAGTTCATCGGTCAACCTTCTTATGTGTACGCTCAAAAGAATAGTATCCTTCCTCTCCACAGTTATAGCAAGTACCCTTAAAGATAACTCTATTTGTCTTCTTCTTTGGTTCCATAGGTTTTTGATAATCTTCTGCATCAATCGATTTATCCTTCACTGAGTGATCAATCTTTTCCTTCCCTTAGGAGTTACTAGGTTGTTTCCTCTTCAACTTATCTTTTGCCTTCAAAGCATATTGATAAGCATCTTCAACAAAATCAATCTTCAGCATACCAAGCTCATCCTAAATATTGAATCTTAGACCATTCACATACTGAGCTACTTTTTCCTTACCAAGCTCTCAGTGTTTAGACTGAATAGTAAGTTTTTAGAATTCCTTGGTATAATCTTCAATAGAAAAATCCTTCTGTTTTAGATTCTACAACTTCTTAAACAAGTCAAGCTCATAGTCAGAAGGTATGAACTTAGCTTTCAACTTAGTCACCATCAACCTCCACCAATTGATCTTTGTTTCACCTTCATCTTCTCTATCTCTTTATAGTTCTTTCCACCAAAGAGCAACATGTCCTTTCAACTTTGTCTGTGCTAATCTCACTCAAAGAGGATCTTCAATTTATTCCAGCTCAAATAAATCTTCAAGTTCACCAATCTAATCAATCAGATTGTTGGGCTTCAAAGTACTAGAGAAAGTAGAAACTTCCATTCGGTAACTACTGCTAAATCAAGCTCTAGATCTATGCAATCGAGTAGTTCTATCTTCACCAGATCTGTTCCTCCGGTCATCACCACTAGATCTAGTAGTTTCAAATTCATCAGAAACTTCTTCATAGCCATATTTAGTACCAACATTCTGAGGTATACCAGCAACAACTCTCATGATCTCGGTGACCATGTCATTCTTCATCAATTCTATCTTAGATCTAACATCCGATCTGCCTTTATTAGAAATCTTTGATTCCACATCATCATAAAGATCTGCAATAGCTCTAGGGTCCAATCTTCTCAGAGGCATCCTTAAAGATATGCAAAATAACCCTTTGGAACAAACCCTCACCGACCACCTTGTGGCAATCTCCAAGTTGTGTACAAATCAGATCTCAACCTTCCACCTTGAACAAACAACTAGGGGAAGATTTCAAAAGTTCAGTGCTTCAAATATGCAATCTAGATTGCACACAATCTCTACTCCAACAAGATCAACTTCACAAGATTGGCCTTGCTAGGTTAACCTTTGCTTCACAAGATCAACTATCAGCTCCAATAGGAAAAAACTTCAGCTCTGATACCACCTGACACAGTCAAGGATGGTGGATCCAATGAAGGACAGTCCAAACCTTGCAGCCAACAAAATTACATAGGAGAACACTCAACATAATAGATAACACAATAATTGTTTCAAGAAATTTGCATTAACATGCTTGTCTGTAAGGCCTTCCAGGTTAGGGCCAATTACAAAATGAAATAATTTTGCAAGCTCCATAACAGATCCAATACAATCTCAGCTAGTTTAGCCCTGAAGACAATTAGAAGCTGATGGAAACCCTAAGGTAGATCTAAACTTGAGCTCACAAGCCTCCAAGCAATCTCCTTGTCTCCAAGTGTGCAAACCACTAGCTCTGCTACAAACAACTATCAGATATCAATCTAATCTGCAAGATCATGCAAGATCTTTTCCACAACTTTGCCAACTTCAGCTTTTAGAACCTCAAATCTGAATCACTAAGTCTTACAAGTCATGAAATTCTTTGATCTCCTAATGATCTTCTAATCTCTTAATCACCTCCTTCCCCTCCCCCTAAACACCTATCCAAACATCCTATAAATACTAGTCATCAGCCACAAGTTGACTGGATGAAACCATTAACTTCCCAGACAAATATTTAAATGCCATACAAGTTGGCTTACAAATGTATACAAACATTTAATTCAGCATGTTGGCCTATAACAATAGCTACCAACAATAAATGCACCAAGTCGGCTCAACAAATCACATAGAACTCCAGTCGGTAAGCTAGAACTACCAAGAAATAGTGAATTAACTAAGCACACTAGGCATCATCGAGCACCAGTGTCAACCAAGCACCATAAGCATGACTGAGTAACACTTTCACCAAGCACCAGAGACTACTGAGTTCCTTTAGTGACCGAGCTTCCTTCAATGACTAAGGCTATCGGTCAAGGCTACAACTGTGTAACACTGGCCAAAATACCAACACCCCATGCAGTTTCACCGAGGACAAAGAATGCCCCTGCCTTAACCTTGGATGCCCTTGCATCAATGTAGAATATACACCTATAGTAGATTCTCCAAGATAGATGTAGAAAATTCTCCATGAGTGTATAAAAACATTCCTCCCCTTAGGAAGAAACAAAACTAAAGGTTTATGTATGAAGCCTCCCCAATTTGTAGGAAGAAACCTCAAAATGAATGGAAACTCTGAAACCTTCTCAAGAGTCCCCATGTCAATACTTAACGGTGCCTTCTCCAAATCATGTGTACTAGACCACTCTTCCAAAAAATACAAGTCAGGATCAACTGAGGACGTATGTAGAACATGTCTCAATGAATCAAGTGTCTCCTCTAAAGATAAGGTGACCTCCTTGACTTCTTGTATCAAAGTATTCACCATCATGTCAACCTCAAAAGAATGATCAAGTAGAGAATGAAGGTGAGGGTCATCATGTTCCCTTGCAAAAATTTTATAAGGATCAGCTTCACCAAAGAGAAGATAAATTTCATCAATAGTGTCTCCCAAATTTGCAATGTAGGAATTCACAAACAAACTTGTAATGTTTGTCAAGTAGTCATCCCATAGAACTAAGTCTGGAAGGCAATAAATATCCTGTTGCATTGAATCGCCTGAATCCATGGTTGTATGAATGCAAGCATCATTAGGAGAACTAGTAAAAATAATTTTAATATGAGGAGAAGGAATGGATGGCTCAATAACTTGATCACATGTGAGAATACCCAAGTTCAAGTTGCCAAAGTTCTCCTCAAAGTCTAAATCAACACTGGAAGTGTTCTCAAAATATGATGAAGAATCATGATCATCATCATGAGAAAAGTCTGCAAAGCAGTATAATTGATACGCATGATCAACCACCCCTTTAGAAATGATCTCTCTAGTCTCCAAGTATCTGATAAAAACTAATTCATGAGTGAATTCCATAATCCTCCTTGTTGCACCATTTGTTCTTTGATAGATAGAAAGAAGATTATTGGTCAAGTGTGGAACACACAACACATCATTGAAGTTCCCCTCCCCAACATTAATACTTCCTTTCCCAATCACATTCATGTAAGTATGATTTACCATCAAAATAGGTGGTGCATGACAAGGATCAAATGAAGAATACATAGACTATGAATATTCTATATGATGAGAAGCCCTTGATTCTAGAAGCCATCTCCCTGAATCATAACTTGAAGTAGCAACTAAGGCTTGACCTTTTCCCTTATCCTTTTTTTGATCCTTTCCTTTATCAAAATATGAATGTGAAGAAGAGGATGAAGTAATCATTCTTGAAGGTAGAATTATTTGATTCTTCCTAAGAAGATGCTTGAGTTCATATATTTCCTTCTTGTAGCAATGATGTTCTTCATGTACATTCTTCTTGGAATATGCACAACTGCGAAAGTCATTTTTTGACTTCCCCTTATTGTTTCCTTGGAGTGAGGAGTTGGGTTGATCTTTCTCTTGTTGTGTCTTATGTTGCCACTTGTTCTTATTCTTGTATGAACCTTTGCCTCCTTGATTCCCATGATTAGCCACCAATGCCTTAGAATTTGAAGAATTGATAATCCCCATACTTATCAATTTGGATTGTTCCAACATCAACATTTCTCCAAATGAATCAAATGAAGGTGTAGTGAAGGAACTTCCCATGGTCAACTTGTGAGTATTTTAACTTGAAACAAAGGTTGCATATTCTGGAGGAAGATTTCCCATTATATGATGAATCAATTGTGAATCCTTAATGGTGATACCACAATCCTTAAGTTGTTCTCTCAACTCATTAGTTTTATTGATGAAATATTGAATTGTATCAAAGTTATTAGGATCCAATTTGAGAATATTTTCTTGAATTGTGAATCCCTTATCCTCATCCACTTTACCATACAAGTCTTTAAGTTTATCCCAAGCTTCCTTGTATTTCCCAAGGAGGAAATGTGAAAGATGAGATCTTGAGTAACACATGTTCTTATAATTCCTAAAGCCTTAGAGTCTTTAGTTCTCCAATCATGTAATTCCTTATCATATACATTAGGACCAATAGGTTCTTTAATTGTTCCATCCACATAATGATTTAATCCTTTCACCATTAGCTTGCTCCATACATTCTTTTTCAATTTAGCATAGTTATGTGGAGTAAATGGTGGAAATCCATAAGAACCCATAATGAAAAATTGAAAGAGAACTAGAGAAAAAAACACAACCACACAAGACACCCCCACAAATTCACTCAATCAAAGAACCCCCCCCCCCCTCCCCAAATAGATGATTTTGGCACTTTGTATATAGGGTGTGTATAATTACCACTTGCCAAAATGGACAAAGTGGACTTCTGATTTTGGTGATTACAATAGCAAATATGAATCTATATAAGACTCAAAAAAATAAGACACAAGATCTCTTAAGGATATGATCAATTACAAGTGCCAAAATAGGCCAAAATAGACCAACTAATAAAAGTGATATTTTTTCCAAAATAAGCCTATAATATAAGAGAAAATATAGAAATTTCTCAAAAAATAATGAACTTTCAAAAAAAAAATCATCTAAAAATGTGACTGTATGAGCCCGAACGAAGCCTCTGAAGTTGCAGAATCAGGGATCAGACATGTACAGTCAACTATAATTTTTGAAAACTCCATCCACCAAAACAAGAAAATAGCTACACCACTAAAAAAGTTAGGAAATTCTACCCAAAATAATAAAAAATTGCACTCAATGTGGAGTTGTGATGACCAAGTTATGGCCTCTCAAAGTCGAACTACCAAATCAAAACTACATATGGTGAGGGGTCACAATTTGCAAAAACATGCTAACGTCAACAAAACCATGACAATAAATTTGATGGTCAAGGGGTCATCTCAGCATTTCAGAATGGCTAAAGAATGATGGTCATATGATCGTCAAAATTAACATATCAATCTACTAACACAAGCATGCAAGACAATTTGATAGTTTAAAGGTCGTCAATAGAAAAAATAAAAAGGCCCAATGACACCCAAATGGGCATCAAATTTAACCTCAAAAAAACTATTGAATATGTAATGTTTTTTAATAAAATTACCAGGGCCTGCGTGTTAATGTGTTGGTGTGACTAGACCATGTGGAAGTCCTTTACTATGATCGATAGATTAGATTAGGCTGGGTACCACATGCTCTTAGATCTGATGAAGCTACTACCAATGAAGTTAATGATTGCATGAACATATCTGCCTTTGATGAGATTGGCTCCAAAAATCTTCATTCAGAATTACCAAAAATCTATATTTGATGAGAACCCTCAATGTAGATGAGCTTGTGAAGGAAATGTTTGAACAGATGAGCTTGGCTCGGGATGCTAAATTTGTGGCTTAGATCAAGAAGAGGAGTGTTGGATTAATAATGGGCATTCTCTGGGAGCTGCAAAGAGAGGAGAATGAGGATACTTGAATCAACTATGGTGGGACTCTTTATGATAACTAGGTGACTCCCATAGATCGACAAATGGAAAAGGGTAGTGCGACACATAAGGAAGCTCGCGAAACAAGCTCGACGAATATGCAGTGTGGGCAGTGTGGGATATTTATCCAACATGTGCCCCAAATAAATAAGATTATCCCTTTTACTAAGTCCACCTCACAACTTAAAATAAATGTGTTGAAGTTGTGTTGCCATGTCGAGTTGTTCACTGTCAGATTGGTGGTATGTTGATGAGACTATGTATGGCTTTGCGTGGGGAACGTGGGGCTTTTGTACTCTTCTCAATAATCAGATTTTTTGTGCTCTTCTCAATAATTAGATTGATAAACACTAAAAACATATAGAGGTTAATATGGCCAAATATTTTTCCCAGTAAATTCCAAAAAATTGAAAATTAACAGAATTGAGTGCTCGATTTTTTAAGAATATTTTTTGATTCCTGCAAAATATATCCTAACAAAATTCTAATAAAAATAAGGGTGGGGGACCCTGACAAAACCCCAATTTTTTGCACAAACGCATCTCAATAATAAAAAAATATGTCAAAATTTTGGAAAAATAAAATTACCAAATTAAAATTCAAAAATTAAAATTACCAAATTTGTAGATCAACTTGTCCAAGTCCGATTTGCAAAAAATAATTTTCCTCAGATTTGACTTTTGCTAACTATAGGTAAATTTATAGTCAAAATTCATCGGAACAACCACTCGAACGTAATGGTGAGGTTAAATCTTTCTCTAAATGTTCTCATAAATTGTTGATATCCCAGATCTAAATCATAGACCTCCAAAATTGAAGCAAATAGCTCTGCAATCGCAAACCAATAAAACTCCAATGGCTCTGATACCATGTAATAATTTTCCTAAGGAAAAGACTAAAATGCCAAGATCTAGAAGCTCAATTGATAGAACAAGAGAGATAGGGAAAATGGTGATCAAATGATTAATTCAATATTTATCAACAATGAAATACAATGAATATGCCAATTGGTTATGGCCAATTGGTTAAGTACAATGAAGATGTCCCTAAATATATAGGCAATGCATGATAACTAGGAGATATGCTAATGATAACATATCAACTAGACAAGGTGTAATCACATGTCCACCAAAGGTGGATCATCCTCCATTGTACAACAAAATATGCGCAACATGTGCAACAATGAGAGGGTGATAATTTGATAAGAGCACTAAAGGTGGATCTCACACCTATAGTGGACATTATCCTACACCATGTGCAAAAATGAAATAAAAACTCCTCAATGTATCAATGAAAAACTACTATGTAATGCATTATCCTAAGTAAACTTAAGTAAAGTGTAACTAGGAATATTTAATTACACCAACAAAATCAATAATTTTAACAATATCCCCCTTTGGCATTGATGGAAAAACACTAAAACACTAAAAAATCCAAAACTCCCCTTGAGGAAATGCAACTTTTATTCTCCTTTTCTCTCCCCCTGTTTTCCACAATGGAAATGGGTCATAAACCTAAAAAATAAAACTCAAAGTAATACATCATCCTTAATAGAGAATACCTTTGTATACATCTCTTTTATAGTAGGAAGATCCTTCTTCTACTCAACAATTGTTATCTCTATTCGAACACACAAACTATCACATTTCACCAGTCTGTCAAATGATTTTGTATAGTCCAAATATTGAAACCACAATGCATAATCCTCTACATTTGATAGGATTTATGAAGAAAATACCAACCAGACCTTAATCAAGTCTTTTACTAGACAATTTTTTTTATTAGATCTTCTCTTTGTCTTTGCAGTAGAAACTACTATGCTTGAAGTTCATGGATTTTGATTCTCTTTTTTCCATCCCAATCCTTAAAAACATCATAATATTTTCCAATCTCATTAAAATCCTTCTCAATTACTTTTCTCGGACCTCTAAAATTGTCTACAATAGCAGGCCACCGAAGACAATACCTATAAATATCAGTAATCTCCCTCACACATTTCTTCATCTCACTGATAACTCCATAGAGTCTCTATTTTGTATTGTTACCTTCTTCACTATAGGTTTCTCCACCATTAGTTAATATTCTCCAAATTACAACATATCAACCTTAATATTCATGATTAACTCAGTCGGTATCATACTAGACACACTAGAATCTGTTAGGAATGGGAGCATTGGGAGGGGGGGGGTGAATCAATGTTCACTATATTTTATCTTTTCCCTTAATCTTTAAACTGAACTTAAATGCTTAAGTACTAAAATGAACATACACATAAACATGAAACATGAAATCAACACATAACACCAATATGGTTACGGGGAAACCCAAATAGGTAAAAACCCCGATGGGAATTAACACCTACTAATATTCTGTACTAGTGTTTTATGATCCTTGTTAGAAGATCATTAACCATGTTAGGAGTTTCTTTACAATGTATTAAGTATAGTAGACCCTGTCAAGGGTCAAACCCTATTAGGAGTCTTTTACAATAGTCCCTATTAGGGGAGTGGATGCACTATCCTAGAGCTCACTACTCAAGTGGTGAAGGCTACAACCTTCTGATCTCATATACACACTATATCTGTTGGATGAACTATCACTGTGACACTGCTTGTCAGATCAGTTCCTTTGATGCACTAATGCTTTTACCTCTTGCAAAGCTATAATACATCTTATAGTCTCTTCGCACACTTCTTCTCTACTTATCACAACTCTATATCAACTTCCATACTAATTACAATGGGTGCATCTCATATTTATATGCACATACAAAACAAACAACTAGGTCGGCCCTTAAACCTATTACATACAACGCTTCCAAATGAATTGGCTCAAGTGTGTTTACAAAAAAACATATTTACATGTTAGAAATTTAATTACAATAGGTGCATAGCCTTTACATCATTAGAATATGACCACAACTCAAAATGCTAATAGTCGGCTGCTTACTCTATTCTTCTCTGGCGCACACTGGCTGTGTAACTTATCTGTATCTTTCTCATACTTGCATATCTGATCATGTGCTCATAGACCAAGCATGAATATAGTCTAACCAAATTATCTTCTAGGGTGCATACCATAACTCAGTCATACGCACGTGCGCTGATGCTCTGAGCTTTAGGTACTCTGTATACTGTCCAGTCTTCAATACTTAGCTGATTTCTGATCTTCTCATCAAGTGCGCTAACTCCAAACTACTATATGACTTTTTTTCCATAATGAAAACACTATACAAAGTCATATACACTAGTATAGTTAAATTTCCAATAATCTACCCCTTTGTCATTGATGGAAACAAAGGAATATGGCCAAGTTACTAACTGTTCCTTAATACAAAAAATTTTTGTCTTATATCTCCCTTATACATAACTTTCTATCTTATATCTCCTTATACATATCTATTCCATATTCTATACATACTCCCCCTTTGACATTAATGACAAAGGTGCTTCAAAACTTTATATACAACTACTTACTGTGAAAAAACATTTGGATATGCTATCTATAGGTTTTGGATCTCCTTCTTCCAAAATGTGATCAGTGAATTCACAATCTGGAGATGGGTGCATAATGCATACTATATCTTCTCCATCTTCTCCAAATTTGTGCTAGGACCTTGATCATATGTCACCATGGTGGCATCGATATCCTTGATATTCTGATTAAGTATGTCTAATGAGGGCACAAGAGCATTCCTTAGCTGAGTCTGCCTAGCCCTTATCTTGGTTATCTCTTTTTCTGCCTTCTCAATCTTCTCTATCTGTCCTTGGTAGACATTATTACACATGTTTACATCAACAGATGGATCTTCCACTAATTTCCTTATGCTATCTATCATGGCTTCTACCTCTTGAATCTTCTTGTATATATCACTAGTCAACTTGTCCTAGTTCATACAGTCAGCAATGATCTTTCTGCCCTTTGCTGCAAACTCCTTCAAGGATGCTTGACTAGCCTTTAGTGAGCTTAGGTCAAGTGTATAATTTCTAACCAATTCACTCAATCTCTTCTTCAAGTACTTCTCCTTTGCAACTAAGGATGCAGATTCTTCCAAGTTAGAGAAACTATTCTTGAATTGTGATATCACTAAGCTGACATCATCAATGTAGTGTACCTTGGACACTTTCTTGTCTGATGGTAAAAAGTTGTTCAGAATGTTTACTGATTCTACAAGGAGGGGATTCCTCATCACCTATTTCTCCTTGGCTTTCTCCATAGCCAAGACACTAAACTTAATCAGGTCTTCTTCTCCCCATGAGTCCAAACTAGTTGTGTCAGATGTCAAACTTGACAACAATGTTGCTGAGGTAGTGATGGGAGTGCTATCCATCACTTCTTGTTTTACCTTGATTAGTTCAACTGGTGGTTCATTTTTGTCAACTTATTTTTCTATTTCTTTTTCTTTTCCTTCTTTCTTTTCTTCCATCTTTTCTTTTCATTTCTTTTCTTCTTCTTTTTCTATTTTTTCTTTTTCTTCTTCCAAATTTGTCATATCTTCAATCATTACTTCTTGTGGATTGGGACAATTTTTACCACATAAAATTTCAGCTTCTTGTGTGCTTACAAAAGCTTCTTCAAATTTGTCCAATTCAGTGTTAGTGGCTGCCATGGCTATCTCTACATTATCAACGATAATGGTGCTATCCTTTAGTGACTCTGTTATGGGCGTAGACTTATATACCTCTGTTTGTGTTTCAACTACAGGTGTTGAGTCCTGAGGACCTATCACTGATGCATTAGTGGGCTTTGCCATCTTGACTTCTTTTGAGGATACTTGAGTTGTGGGCGCAGTAGGTGGATACATGTGCTTGTTCATAAAGACCTTCTCAAAGGATCTCTCTATTTCCTTGGCAACTAACTCAAAGTTTTTATCCATTATATTAAATGTTCTTGTCTTGGTCCTGAGGTGAGGCTTCACCAGATCTAATAATAACTTTTTCTCTTCTAGCTTGCATACAGGAAGGGTTTCATCTAAAATCTTCTCTCTTATCCTTAGATCTTCTTCAATAGCCTGTCTCTTTTGGAACTCTAAGATATTCCATACGTTATTAGGGATCATAGTCTTTAGTTCTAAGACTGTCTTCTTAAACTTCAATATATGTTTGACTATCATTCCATGTATCTTTGATTTGTCTATTTCACTATATTTTCCATAAAACTTTCCTACTAGATCAATTCTTCCTTCATCAATTATTCTTGCACTTAGCACACTGAGACTAGGTTTTAAACTTACTTCAGGAGGTGCTTGTGAGTTCTTTCTATCCCTTGTTACTCTCAAGCATGGATGACCAATGCTGATTTCTTTCTTCCTCTTAGGCATTGCCTTATACTCAGGAGGAGCAGTAAGCTCAATGGTTTCTTTGGGCGCAGAAGGAGTAACATCAGTTTTACCCTTATGTTCATCAGATTTTTCTATCTTCACCTTATTCAACTTAGGATCATCTAATTCTACCTTTGTTGCATCTGCGCTCTCTAATTCCAAAGGAATATTTTATTCCCTTTCTTTGTCTAGGTCTTCTTGAGACACTCCATGAATTCTCAAGATCTCTGAGGTAACCTTAGCAACCTTCCTTTTTGTTGTTGCATTGTTTAACACTACATCAACTTCTCTTTTTTTCTCCTCATAGGTTCCCCATCTTAGCTCATTAGGGTCTTTAGGTGCTACTAACAAAACTTGAGCATAAGCCTCTAGAATAGGCTCTTCCACTTCATATCCTAGTGGATGAATCCACTTTGTTCTTGGTTCAACTAGCTCCATGCATGTTGTGTCTATCTCAACCATGACGCAAATAGTATCCTTGTACTTTTTAATTATCTTCTATCATATCCTATACCTCATCTGCATCTTAGCTCTGAATGTCTTCAAATCTAGTGTTATGTGGTCCTTCAAAGTGCTCTCAATTTGAATGCAATGAGAGATCTTCAAAATTTTGTGTACTTTAAAGTGGAAAATCTTCATTAATGCTTGCCACATAAACCAGGCTGTCACATAAAATTTTCTTTCATTTTGCAAACAATCAGCTAGTGTGCTCTCGCACATAGATTCTACTAGACTCCAAAAGCTTAAGTCCAAAGATGCATACTCTGAGAGTGAGTATATCAGCCATGCAGGGGGCTAGAGCTAAATTAGCTCCCCCTATGACCTTGAGGGCCATTCATCTAGATGTAGAGGGTGCATCCACTATGGATGCATCCAATACATACTCATCAACCTTGTCCTTCTTTGTTTCTGAAAAAATCAAGCTCGCATCCTCTGAAGCTTTCACAAAATTGACTTCTCCTACGGGATCCAAAACTGGTTCTTTAGGCTTTTTAGGGATTTCTTGACCTTGTGTCCTTGATCTAGAAAACTTTGAGATGTGTCCAGCCTTGTTACAAGAGTGACAAATGACTGGAGACCTTCTATTCCTCGGTGCATTGACATGAGTCACCATTTTACATTGTCTAGCTGAGTGACCATTATAGTTACATATCTGACATGTAACATTCTAAGAACTTCTTTCATTTGACTAATTCTGATTTCTTTGATTATACTGAGTCCTGTTCTTTTGATTTTTCTTGCAATTCATAGCTCTATGACCAAATTTATTGCATGAATAATAGTAACCATTGAAAGGTCTTACCTCTGTACAGTTCCTTACTATGTGTCCATGCTTGTCA
Organism: Chamaecyparis obtusa; assembly: GCA_027943335.1. Taxonomy (NCBI): domain Eukaryota; kingdom Viridiplantae; phylum Streptophyta; class Pinopsida; order Cupressales; family Cupressaceae; genus Chamaecyparis; species Chamaecyparis obtusa. Next base: position 1,244,821 of record BSBK01001642.1, on the reverse strand, counting down.
CATTCATAACAAGTGTAGTCTACTAGCTTGCCCTTATTCTTAGGTGGTTCAATATGATCCTTAGTCTGACTTCCAGTCTCCTTAGCATCAAAGGTTCCTTCTGGTGCTTTCATTCTTGCTCTCATGTTGTCAATCTGATTTTGTGCTTCATTGTATCCAATGCATATAGTATCTCCTTTAGCTCTTCTTGCATATAACTGAGATTCTATCAAATTAGAACTAGTGTGTAATTTATCAATGTGATTCTTAGCAGCTTTCAATTCAGATTCCAAGCTTTCTTTGTTGTTCTTTAGCTCCAAGATTTCCATGTTTGCTTGCCTCAATTCTTCATTTAGTTGAAGGTTCTCTTTGATCTATTCATCATAGACTTTCTGATTGTTAGTCAGCTTATCATCAAATTCTTCAAGTTGTTCCTTTAAGGATGTATTTTCTTCATTCAGCTTCTTAACCATTGTCCCTAGATCACTGGTAGAGCATTCTTTCAAATCTTTTCTTAGCCTTTTGATGACTAATTGAGCATCATTGAGTTTTTCTTTTAGTTCTTCAATTTCTCTTTCAGATTTGTCCAGGTCTTCAAGAGAAGCTTCAAGATTTCTTTTCAGATGTTTTATTTCTGTTTTGTCCATGATCTCCTCAAGTGGTTAAACTTATTTACTGAGGACCAGAGCTCTGATACCAATTTTTAGGAATGGGAACACTGAGAGGGGGGGTGAATCAATGTTCACTGTATTTTATCTTTTCCCTTAATCTTTAAACTGAACTTAAATGCTTAAGTACTAAAATGAATATACACATAAACATGAAACATGAAATCAATACATAACACCAATATGGTTACGGGGAAACCCAAATAGGTAAAAACCTCAGTGGGAATTGACACCCACTAATATTTTTTTCTAGTGTTTTATGATCCTTATTAGAAGATCATTAACCCTGTTAGGAGTTGCATTACAATGCATTAAGTACAGTAGACCTTGTCAAGTGTCAGACCCTGTTAGGAGTCTTTTACAATAGTCCCTATTAGGGGAGTGGATGCACTATCCTAGAGCTCACTACTCAAGTGGTGAAGGCTACAACCTTCTAATCTCAGATACACACTATATATGCTGGATGAACTGTCACTATGACACTACTTGTCAGATCAGTTCCTTTGATGCACTGATGCTTTGACCTCTTGCAAAGCTCTAATACATCTTATATTCTCTTCACACACTTCTTCTCTTCTTATCACAACTCTATATCAACTTCCATACTAATTACAATGGGTGCATCTCATATTTATATGCGCATACAAAACAAACAACTAGGTCAACCCTTAAACCTATTACATACAACGCTTCCAAATGAATTGGCTCAAGCGTGTTTACAAAAAAAAAAATTTACATGTTGGAAACTTAATTACAATAGGTTCATAGCCTTTACTCCATTAGAATATGACCGCAACTCAAAATGCTAACAATTGGCTGCTTACTCTATTCTTCTCTAGCGCACACTGGCTGTGTAACTTCAACTGTCTGTATCTTTCTCATACTTGTATATCTAATCATGCGCTCATAGACCAAGCATAAATATAGTCTAACCAACTTATATTCTAGGGTGCATACCATAACTTGGTCATACACACATGTTTTGATGCTCTGAGCTTCAGGTACTCTGTATATTGTCCAGTCTTCAATACTTAGTAGATTTTTTATCTTCTCATCAAGTGTGCTGACTCCAAACTACTATATGACTTTTTTGCCATAATGAAAACACTATACCAAGTCATATACACCAGTATAGCCAACTTTCCAATAGAATCTATAACCTTTATACTAATCAAGTGATCAGTTAGCAATTTTTTCACCATTTTCTTGTCCTCCAAAGAAAAATCGGTCCACAAACTATCAATATTTCCATACTCATCATTTTCCAACTAGGTTCTCACCGTACTTGAATCCACATGCACATACTTATCCAAAGAGGGCACAGATCTCTTCATATTTTCTTCCTCTTCTTTAACTTCCATATTATTTGTAACATTTTCCTCATTAGCTTTTTCGTCTTCCTCATCTTCTTAAATTGTAAATATTTCTTTTACTTTCTCACTAGTCGTTCACTTCTTTAGTTCAGGAGATGAACCACTAACATCTTATAGATACATTTGACTGGAGGAGGAACCCTCCTCACCAATACTTACATGAAAGAACTAGAACAAATATTCATTTGTAAAGTAGAAAAGTATGTCTTGCATGCACTCAAACTGTCCTCTAAGAAACTCAGATATCTGAAAATCTGTTTACCGATAGGAATTTCAGTTCTCCACTTGTATTTCTCATTTTTTGGTAAATATTTCATGAAGTAGAATAATAGGTGTAGATGCTAAAAAATGGTCCACACCTATGTGCCCCCTTTTTTTAATATGTCTTCAATGTCTAATTTTCATCCCTAATTCACTAATATTTCTCCTCAATTTTTCTTCATTTTTTACCTAATCAATTGCTTTTGAAATCAATTCAAGTCATCAAAATTATCAAATCCATTTCAAATCATTATCAAAATCATAAAAATTGATCATTTGCCTTATCAAAATCATCAATTTGGTCCAATCAAATATTTTGTCTTCTTCAAGGGTAAATAACCCATAATTTATCCCTAAGTCTTAGCTTTGATAAATAAATTACATTTATTTATCTCTTTTCCCTAAGTTTCACAATTGATTAATTAGACATTAATTAATTGGATAAAAATTTTATTTGTGAAATTTTTATAATTCCTAAATCCTAATTTCCATTTTGTGGGAATAAATGAATTTTAAAATTCTATAACTCTTTCATTTTGCCTAATAGGATTGTATCCCTTTATTTGTGCTTCACCCACTTTTCTAGCCTCCACTTCCTCTTTTTTAGCCTCCACCTTCCATTTTCCTTTTGTCATAAATTGTCATAGTTTATGACAATTTTCCTATTTCTATTTTGTCATAATTGTCATAGTTTATGCTAATTTTCCTTTTTTCCTTTTGTCATATTTGTCATAGTTTATGACAAATTTCTCTTTTTTACTCACTAATTTCTAATTGTGCATTCAATTTGTCATAAGTTGTCATAATTAATGATAAATTTCTTCTTTAAATTTTCCAATTTCCATAATCTATGACAATTGTCTTTTTGCACACTTAATTGCTAAATTTTCAATTTCTCTTGCAAATTCTATAAATTGAGATCATTTCTCTCATTTTTGCTATACATCTTTTGAATTTTCTCATCATTATTGTCAATTTCTTTCTTTCATGTTATAGGTGCATTTTTTCATAATGGGATGAATCTATCAACATTTTTTAGAAGAAATAAAGGACATGGGAGTCAAATTAAGGGAGTGTTTGAATTAATTTGATTTCTTTTATGCACTCTATCTTAATTTCTCTTATGTTATGATAGGATTTGTTTTGTATGCTTTTATAGGTTGTGGTTGCCTTTGCATGCATTGTTCTCCCCATTTTTCCTCTCCTTCACTAGGAACATCAATAATGAACCAAATTTAAATGCATATCCATCTTCAACTATCATTTTTATATCCTCAAGGAAATTATCCAACAACATTTTATACAAATCCATTTTCTCATTCCCCTTCACAATCTTGAATGAAATATACACAACTAAAGCAGAAGTTGAACCTTCTTGAATCTGAAACTAATTTTTTTGGAAACACCATAAGAAACATACCTTATAATCAGATCGTCAATGGTATCTATAAGGAATACACGTTGATCTTGACTAGTTTTCATAAGATCTTCTACCTACTAATAACTAATAGACTTATTCCTAGTCGATTTTCCAATACTGTACAATCTAGTAACTTCCTCAATGACATCTTTCGATACCACATCTTTTGATACCACATATGGTTTGTCAAGCACTAATATTTTTCTATGAAATCGACTAAAAATTAGAATAAAATCATTGTCATTACACCAGCTAAATTCACCCTAGATGTCAAATACAATAGTTTTTATTATCTGCATATCCTCCATAGGCAATCCGAACTCCAATTATTTGATATGAATGTGATCAAACTCCTTTAATTCAACATTGTTTCTTTTCTTTTCTATGGATGCACAAACAAGAAACGTGGGTGCCATGATCTCTTCAAAAACTCTACTTACAAATTCTCAATTTTCCTTCATGTTATAGTACCAAAATTTTAAATATTTTGTTGGCATAACTAATGCAATGATGGTAAGTGATTCCATAATTTTTCATGATAAATATTTTATTGCATGGTGATCATTTATTAGGTTTTCATTGATGTCAAGTACTGAACTAGTATTCCTAGTATGTTTCTAAGTATAAGTATGATGATCAAGGTGTTACAATGAGTTTTAGTTGTAGTGATCTTTATGAGAGACTTGGGTATGTCTCTGAATGTTAAATACATGACTTCTATTGTTGATGTAGACTAGTAAGCAAGTTATGATCAGATGAAGGTTATGAGGGAAACTACAAGAACAGTTAGTGACAGGTGGTAGGTGATTTTATTGGTTTATCAAATCTCTCATGAGTTATATGGCATGGTCACAAGAGAAGGTTATTGATAATATGTAGAATATATGGTTGCAACCACAACTAATTTGAGTGACTGATGTGCAGAATAGATGATCGGTGAGAAGAGACAGAGTTGCTAATAGGTTTAAGTGTTTGTGTTCTTGAACTATAGTTGATAAATCTTTGATCGATGATCAATTTTGAGGTTGCAGTGGAATCAATTGAGTCAGACATGATGTAGTGACATGTCTTCATGATTGGAGGTGATGATCTAGCATCACATTTGTTAATGCTAGTGTGTGAAGAATATTCCAAATGAACCATGTGTTTGGTCAAAATATGTTTGACCCTTGACACAAAATTATATGTAATTAATTATATAGGCCGACGCGGTCTTGGAAAATTATTTAGTACATTGAATTTTATTTTATGGTGTGTTGGATCTAAGCGGGATATTTGAGATTCAAATATATTTTAGATTTAGGGCTTGATTAAGATATTGGACTTAATAGTTCAGTATATAATGGATGAAGTTGGAATTTGAGTGTTGTTGATCATGTGTTGGGAAAATGTGGTTGTAAAGTAGGATTTGTGATCAAGATAGGACAAATTTAAGTATATTGTGAAGATATTGTGTGCTTCAGTGGATTTGATCAAGTAGAGGTAGAGCTATTTTACAGATCTTTCTTTCTACTATTCCCTAATAGTTGTAGGAGTCAAAATACTTTAATCAGGTGGATCCTAGTAGGTTCTTATTGTAAATCCTTTAACAGGGTGGAATATTGGTTTGTGTTTAAATTTCTCTAACAAGGCTACTCTTGATAGGGTGAAGCTCCTAACAGGGCTAGAGGTAAATCCCTTAATCGGGTAGCACCTAACTGTGTTGTTGTAAACTCCTAACAAGGTTAAACTCCTCACTGGGTGTACTTAAAAAGAGTACACCATTTATTGGATACTAATTCCAACAATGGTTTTCTCCCAAATTAGGTTTCCATGAGATAAATATTTGTGTCAAATATTTCATTTTTATGTGTATGTTCTTATGGTTATGATTTTCATTTGATGTTATTAAGTTAATCTTGTGAATGTTGTTGTAAAGTTTAAGAGGTTAAAAAGTTGCATAATTGGCTGATTACTAATTCACTCTCCCTATCAATAATATGATCTTAGGAATAACAATTGGTATTAGAGATTTGGTCCTCTATTGTGGTGAAGCTTAACAGCTTGAGGTAAAGATCTGAATGTTATGAGAAAGGAAGGTCATAAATTCACAAGAGATAACTACTTGGTTTGGTGCAGCTAGATGAAGCTCTATCTTAAAGGTATGGGTGATCAATATTGGGATTATGTGGTTACTAAGTATAGTGTCCCTTCAGGAACCATAACTACAAATTAATTAAAGATCATAGAAGAACATACTGCTACTATGGAAGCTATTTCCAGTACTCTTTCAGATGCAGAGTTTATTAATGTCAAAGACTTGGATACTACTTATGAGATATGGGAAAATTTGAAGACCGTCTATGGTAGAGATCCACATGTATAGAAAGAAAAGATTGATAGTTTGAAAGGAAAATATGATGACATGAGGATGCAAGAAAATGAGAACATGGAGCAATATAGTCAGAGATTCAAAGAAGTTTTTGTTTCTATCCAAGGTGTTGGTGGTAATCTTCTTGAGGAGGATGGAGTAAGAAAAGTGTTGAAAACTTTATTGCCTCAGTATGTTATTAGGGTTTCAACTATACAAGAGCTCAAATCTCAAGGAAATTTTACTATTACTCTTGATGCATTGATAGGGAAATTAACTGCATTTGAGTTAATAAATTATGATAATAGTATGTGAAAATTTGAAGCTACTTTGAATTCATCATTGACTCTTGCACCATTTAGGAAAGGAAAGGAGATATATAATAGTTCTTCAACATATTACTCTAATGATTATGAATCTATCATGTGTAAAGAAAGAGAACAAGAGGAATTGGAAGCTTTATTTTCCAAATGGCTTCCTAGAGGGAAAGGTAAATATAAGGGTAAGTTTCCTTTGAAGTTCTTTTCATGTAATAAAATTGTTCATATTGCCTCTAGATGTCTTGATAATGGTAGGAATGAGAATCCAAGGATATTCAAGGATAAGAATAAGAAATATTTCTACCTAGATGAGGAAGGTGTTATTGATGAAGAATATAATTGAAGAGATGAAGAATAAATTATGTGTATTCTAGTAAAGGAAGAACCCTCAGAAGAAGGTGAGAACAGTTTAGTTTATAACATGAATCACAGTGGTGACTAGATTATTGACAGTGGGTGCACTAATCATATAACCAGTGATAAAATAAATTCATCAAGATGGAAGAATGTGATGTTGGCTCAATAAAATTATTTAGGAATGATGATCCCTGTTTGGTAAAAGGTAAAGGATCAATTTCTTTGAATGATAAAACAAATTGTGATGAAGTCTACTAGATTGGAGGTTTGAACTAAAACATGTTAAGTGTTGCTCAGCTAAATAAAAAAGGATATAGATTGGAGTTCAATGAAGGTATATGCAAGATTATTAGGAAATTAGGAGAATTGATTGCTATCGGTGAACAAACTAAAGGTAACTTATTCCATATAAATTATACTATTAAGAGTTGTCTGATTGCTAGGGTAGAAGATTATTGGCTATGTCATAAGAGATTTTATCATGTAAATTTTGATAACTTGATCAAAGTAAGTAAGATGAAGATAGTGAGATGTTTTCCTAACCTAGTGAAACCAGACAATGTAATGTGTAAAGAATGTAATCTTCCAAGAAGTTAACCAATTCTAGTTTCATCAGTGAAAGTTATTCTTTTGAAAGTATTTTAGATATGGTTCATATCGATCAGTGTAGTCCAATGAGAACTCGAAGTTACTATGGTGATAGATATTTCATGTTTCTTGTTGATGATTATTATAGAATGATGTAGGTTGTGTTTCCAAAGGAAAAATATGAAGCTTTTCACATGTTCAAGATCTACAAAGCTAGAGTAGAGAAGGAGACTAGTAAGACCCTAAAATGTCTTACATTTGATAGAGGATGTGAGTTTTCTTCACATGATTTTGTTTCATATTGTGAGGAATAGGGAATCAAAAGGAAGATATCATCTCCAAGAACACCTTAGTTGAATGGTCTCACTAAAAGAAGAAATAGTTCTATCATTGATTGCAATAGGAAATTAATGATTCAAAAGGGTATTCCAAAGATATTTTGGAGAGAAGCAGTGAGCACTGTGGTTTACCTACTAAACAAAGTTCAATTGAAAAAAGGTACAAACAAAAATCCCTATGAGTTTTGGCATGGTCGATCTCCATGTGTAAGTTATTTCAAAGTTTTTGGGAGTAGATGTTACATAAAGAGATATGAAAATATAGGTAAGTTTGACCCAAGAAGTGATGAGGGGATATTCTTAGGATATTCCACAAAGAGAAAAGTCTACAAGTGTTTGAACAAGAGAAAAAATAAGATAATGGAAAGTGCTAATGTAAGAGTAGATGAGTTTTTTGAGTACAATGATGAATCCAACAAGAAGGAATCTGAAGACTATCATGGGTTTGTATATGTACAAACAATAGAGCAGGACACTACAACAAAATTGATGGAAAGATAGATTAATGAATATGAACCAATATAAGCAGTGGAAGATACTACTATATTTGAACCAATATTTCCAAGGTATTTGAAATTGAATCATTCCCTTGATCAAATTATTGGTGATAGAAATGTTGGTGTTATAACTAGAAGAAAGTTAAGAGAAAGTACATATTTTCTATCTGAATTTGAGCCTAAAATGGTGAAATATGCATTGAAAGATGAAGATTAGGTGAAAGCTATGGAAGAAGAATTGGAGAAGATTGATAAGAAAAAAACATGAACATTAGTACCTAGATTGGTGGACAAGAATGTGATTGGTACTAAGTGGATTTTGAGAAACAAGATGAATGAAAAAGGTGAAGTGGTAAGGAAGAAGGCAAGATTTTTGTGCAAAGGATATGCACAAGAGGAAGGCATGGACTATGGTGAAACATTTGCACTTGTGGTCGGACTTGAAGGTGTAAGGATATTTCTTGCATATGCTTCTTACAAAGGACTCAAGGTATATCAAATGGATGTTAAGTTATCTTTTTGTAATGGTGTTTTGGAAGAAGAGGTATACATTAAACAACTTGAAGGATTTTCTAATTCAGAAGGTAATAATATGGTGTGTAAATTATAGAAATCTTTGTATAGGTTGAAACTAGCACCTAGGGCATGGTATGAGAGATTGCACTCATATATGATTCAGATTGGTTTCCTAAGGACAAGTGATAATAATAATATGTATTTAAAGAATGAGAAAGATGATAGATTGTTAACTGCATAAATATTTGTAGATGATATCATTTTTGGTGGAAATGAAGAGATGAGAAGATCATTTGCAGATGAGATGAGGAAAAAATTTGATATGTCTATGATTGGTGAGATTAAATTATTCATTGGATTGTAGATTCAAGAGATAAAAGATGGTATCTACATCAACCAGTCCAAATATGCAAAAGAGATATTGAAGATATTTGGTGTTGCATTATGTTGAGTTTGAAAGGTTATAGTAATTGGAAGCAATTGATTTGGTTGTCATTGATGGATACTAAGTCAGTTTAGTCATACATCATAATCGGTGAAGTATAGGTTGCAATCTATGTGAAGGATAAGTAATCAATTATGCAGGAAAATGGTTAAGTTTAGAAGATTAGTAGACAGAGAAGTCAACAATATGGTAGCGATTGTCACAGTCAAAGAAATATGAGGTAAAATCACATATACAGTATCAACACATGGTCAGAGTAAAGTGTGGTTGCAACCACAACTCATTGTTTTGATTAGTGATAGACATTTTGGTGACATAGTCATTCAGACTAGTAAAAACACATATTGTTCTTGAGCGTAAGCTGAAAGATGTTAGATCGGTAAGAGATATTGTGATTGTGATGCTACTTAGTGTTATGCTGATGTGTAACAATAGTGCTAGAATCGATGAGGATTTACTTATGGATTCAAGGATCTTATTGTAAGTTGATGTGATCATAGGAAATTGTGTTTTGCATTGAGATTATCAATTTGGAGGGAAAATATTTAATTCTCATAAACTTAGTGCTACAAATGTATATATGTGGTACTTCTCATATTGAAGATTATGTTAATTTGTTATGTTGCTATGTTATTTGTTATGATATTTTTATGAAGGATGTGATGGTTGATTATGAAATCAATTAGGGTTGCGATCAGAGATCTGATAGAGTCATATTAGTGAGAAGTTACAGAGAGCAAGAAACAGATTGGATCTATTAAGTAGTCAATGTTACACCCATATTACTCAACTTTTTGTTCCCTAGTAGTTACAATAAGAAAACCCCTTAACCGGGTGAACTTTAATGGGTTCCTATCGTAAATCCCTTAACTAGGTAATCTTTTAACAGAGTTTTGAAATCCAGATAATAAGGTAGATCTTAACAGATCTTATTATACTTCTAACAAGGTACTAATCACTCCTAATAGGGTGAACCCTCAGAAAAGGGTAATTGTAAGCTCCTAATAGGGAAAACTCATTTACTCTAGTAGTGGGCTTGTGGGTGTCATCCCCACTATGGTGTTTCCCTCTAACCAATGGTTTCCATGCAAAAATCATTGTGTCATGTGTACTGATTGTGTGGATGTCTCATATTTATATCTTTTATTTATTTACTTTAGTTATATGATTTACTATTTGTAAGGTATTAGTAACGTTAATTAGATTGGTGGTTGAATTAGTTTCAATTTTTTTTCACTGATTCACACCCCCTCTCAATGCCTAAGAACTCTAAAAATTGGTATCAAAGCACTGGTTCTCTTGTTGATAAGTCTAACAACTTGAGAGAAAGGTCTATAACTATGGAGAGTTACAGACATGAAATGGAACTTGAGAATGCACATAAAATATGTTGGATTAGGTATAGAAAGGTGAGTACTGAGAGGGGAGGGGTGAATCAGTATTGTAAAACACTTTTAAACTATTTGAACTTTCTTCCTTAAATATTTACTAAATTCATATATTTTGCATGCATCACATAAAACATATAAAAGATAATATAACTCACAACACATTCATTTTGGTATCGCATAAATCCTTGTTAGAGGATAAAAATTACGGTAGGGATGACACCCACAAAACTTCACTATTGTAGTAAAAAAATTTCTTGGTTAGAGCTACACTGTTATCTATTTCCAATAGCTTACCATGTTAAGAGTATTAACCCGATTAAGATTCTTAAGACCTGTTAAGTCTACCTTGTAAGAGGATTTTACAATTCTAATCTAAGAACTGTACCTGGTTAAAAGATTTACAATATAAGATCTATTAGGATCTGCTCGATAAGGGACTTTACAATTCCAATTACTCTTTAATCAGTAACATAAACTTTTATGTTAAACTTGCATCAATCATATGCATATCATACTCTTTATGCTCAATAACTCATTATCTCATACTATGTACTACTCACAATATCAATTTAGTGCTCGATAGATACAATTCTAAATCAAAATTACTTTTAGCTCTTTACTTCTCTGTACTCGGTGCCTTCTGTTAGGGATTTTTCTTGTAGGGTCAAACTTGACAAGATATGAGCTTGATTCTCAGTTAAAAGGGACTCCAAGCTTGCAAGAAAAGCCTAACTGATGAGGATTGGATAAGATCCTCCTTCTACTTCAAGCTCCACAGGACTCAGGCGGGTATTGCCTATGAATAGGTTACTATATTTCAAGTAAGCTTTTGATTAGTGGATTTGGTCTTCACTGTCATGCTATTTAGGCTTCAGATCAGTTCAACAAAAGATCACTCTGTAGACAGCTGAGAATCTCCTGATACAGAGCTTGACAATAGAAACTATAAATGTAACAGCATAGATAATGGGATAAGGATGTGAATCCTTCTTCTTTTTGTGAGTACAACTCAAGGAAGGTTAACCTCTTATTCTCTCTCCAAGGAATCAACAATCTAAACTGTATCACCAGGATATAGTCCTTTCAGAATATGCATGAACTAAAGAAAATGAAAAGAACTAGTAATGATTATTTTGTGTTTGATGACAGAAAGATGACTGTATAAAAAACATCCAGTCAGTGCCTATTCCATTGGGCAAAAGAGTTTGAATATAAATCCACAGGAAGATTTCAAGGAAATACAGTAGAATGTCTTACAGACTACATGAAATTTGGATAGGATGCCTTACAAACTATCTTGTCAATCTTATGGTGTTATCATCAAATCCTAACACATATGTCTACTCTCTGAAACTATTTATGAAATTTAATCTTCTCCTTGAGAGAAACTCACAAATAATTAAACAAACTACCTTGTAGTTGGTATGTTTTTAGATGCCTTACAAATAAAACATACAAGAGTAGAACATAAAGTAAAGAGACAATAACCATGTAAGATAGAAATTGCACTGTATCTTATTAAAAATGAGCCTATCTCAATACATACAAAGCTTGAAATTTTTAGAATTTAGACACAAGACTGGGAAATTTTCTCTACAATAAGATATTCAATATTCATCATTTAGGGGTCTGCTCAAAATAGAGCAACCACGGGAAAATGGAACCCAAAAAGAATAGGAACCAAAAACCCTTACAACTAAGAAGAGAAGAGAATAAAAAGAAGAAGAAGAAACCCTAAAATTTGTACTTGACCAACACTTGTCCATTCTGCAATCTAATCTCTTATCTTCTCTGAAAATTTGATCTTCCCAGGCATCTTCAAAATCTGATAAATTTGTCCCTTTTTGCATAAAATCTACTCATCTACTGGAAATCTGATTAATTTTTCCTTTTCTCTTCCTTGAAATTTAATCCTTTGTAGCCTCTGATCTTTTCATCCACTGAAAATCTGAATCATTCTTCCCGCCGGATTTGCAAAATCAATCAATTTTGGAAAAAGAAAAATCTCCCCAAAATTTGGTCACGGGTTAAAAGCCTTTACTGCTCTCAGCAACTTGATCTGATCTGGTTCTAACTATCATCATTGCATCTGTCATCTTTTGATGTTTTTGAAAACATATTATACTGTCATATTCTGATAAAAAATGAATCTCCTAGACATTTTCTCGTGAGCAGCTCTCTTATTAAAAAATTTCAAAATTTCTCCAAAGTCTAAACTTTATAACTTTTTAAATCTTTTATAACTTTAAAATCTACACATGCCACCAGAATTTGCCACTTGTCATCTTCTCATTTGCTGCTTGGACTAACCCATCTTTAACCTCAGTCCATCTGGAGATCTAGAGACTGCATGAATCTCTAAGTCTCTTAATTATTTCCTTAACCATGGTTTCATTTAGAGACTTGGAGAAATCCCTTTAGTCTCTAGATCTTATAATCATTTTCTCTCTCTACTTTTCTCTATAAGATTTGGAGACTAACTTTAGTCGCCAGATCTCTGAATAGCTATTTGGAGATTTGAAGACTAGTCTCTAGATCTCATAATCACTTTTTTTCATTATGAGATTTGGAGACTAACTTTAGTCTCTAGATCTCTGAATAATTATCTGGAGATTTGGAGACTTGGAGATTTGGAGACTAGTCTCCAAATCTCATAATGTACTTTCTTATTTGTGAGATTTGGAGACTAACTCTATTTGGAAATCTGACGATTTGGAGATTTGGAGACTAGTCTCCAAATCTCAGAATGAGCTTTTTCCATTGTGAGACTTGGAGACATGGAGATCTGGCAACTTGGAGATTTGGAGACTAGTCTCCAAATCTCAAAATGATTTCCTTTTTTTATTTTTCATTTGGAGATCTGGAGACTAACTAGTCTCTAGATCTCTGAATGTTAGTGACTTAACCACTAGCATTTAGAGATTTAGAGACTAACTAGTCTCTAGATCTCTAAATGTTAGTGACTTAACCATTAGCATTTGGAGATTTGGAGACTAATTAGTCTCTAGATCTCTGAATGTTAGTGACTTAACCACTAGCATTTGGAGATTTGGAGACTAACATTTTTCACTAGTATTTTTCTATAAAAAATTTTATGGGCCCACTGGCATGAAAACAAAGGTGGATGCACAAACATGGAAAATTATAGTTTTCTCTATTTGATTTACTTTATAGGTTTGTGTTATTCCGTATAAACACTTCAAATTTTGAAATTGGGAGCAATGTGGGATAAAACTTTATGAAAAAAATGCTGATTTTTTATGGCTGCCGGTACTCAGTGAACTATAACTTTTGATTTTCAAACTGGGTTTTCTTTAAAAAATTTATGTACAATGCACACATAGCCATCTCAGACATACATAAAATTTAGCCTGACCCAGTTTGTATTTTTTGAGCTATGATGAAAAATGTGACTGGAAATCTGAACAATGCACACTCAGAGAATATTAACATTCTGCAAATGGAATGACTCTGGCAAAGTCACTAAACGGGCACATGGGGAGCTGAAAATTGGCATGATGACTCACTTCCATGTCTAAAATATGATGCCACAATTGGCATATTATGATCAATCTCTTGGAGAAAGATACAATCAGCTAAACAGAACCTCCGATAGTGATTTGACATTTAAACAGAATTATGCAATTTGACACTTGCTCAAAATGGGACTTCACCGAATGATTCAGGATGATAAAATAACATCATAGAATGCATGCATATGCTAAATGAAGTGTGTTAAACACTTGAGACACCTCATAAGCTTCAAAATGACAACCGAGTACATATGTACGAAAAGCATTCAAAAGGACTTCAAATTGCAAAATTTTAACATGGTACTCAAAACCCATGTTGCATTTTTTAATACCAATGGTGGCTTTGACTGTGGACGTGTGCCCCATGCGGGCATGCAGAGAACCTCAGAATCTCATGGTAGAAGCAGACCACCCTGAAAAAATCAAATCCAGATTTGTCACTTCTTTTCTTTTCACCCTTCCTTTCTAGCACCTCTTCTCAAAAACGGGAACCTAACTGAAAGCAAACACACAACTAAAAGCAAAGCAACTGTACAAACACAAAGCTTATTTAAAAAGGCCCAAAGCCCCAAAACTGAAATCAATCTTTACCTCTGTCATACATTTGGTTTTCATCTCCATATAACAGTGGTAAACTAAAATTTTTGCTTGCATGTGTTTGATTGAACATACTGTCATTTTCCTTCATCACATCAAACAAGAAACAATCAATGAACTCACCATCACTTGGCAAAACAAAGTCACCAAAATACTGTGAAAGTTGATCATTGTGTGACATCACATCATTATATCCTTCCTTATTATTGACTTGCTGAATGAGAAAACATTCCAGCTCCCTCTCAAAGCTGAAATCAAACTTCTAATGAACACTAGTTTGCAACAAAATACAAGCTTCATTTACATCAGTTTGCAAACTAAAATAGAATGTCTCTAAACAAAAATCTGACTGCAAAGAGTCAGGGACATTATCTGAATCATCTTCAATATCTTCCTGCAAAGTATTAACATGATACAAATCTAGAGCTTGTTGGTGGGTGGGAGGGAAAATACCAGTTTATTCATTATCTACACATGAAACTTGAGCCATTGAAGGATCATATTTTAATGATTCAATGGAAAATTCAGAATCAGAATAGGATTCAAAATCCACACTACTATTCCAGTCAATACTCAACATTATGTCTGGAGTCTCCACATCCATTGAATCTGAAACAAAACTGATGACCTCATGATCTGATAAATCATACTCAATATGATTCTGGTCTAGTGATATGGGAAGATAGGAAAAATTAGAAATATAAGTGTCAAAACTTTGACCATCTGATATATTTTTCTTGTCAAACTGAATATGTGTGAAGTGTTGAGTTTCTAATCTTTCTTTCCCCAAGACTCTGAGATACTCATAGGATAACAAATATGAAACTTGCTCACTATGAAGTGAACAACTATCATCATTCATACTCATCTCTGATGCACTTTCACAATCAAAATCTTCATTCTGAAAATTTGAAATCTTCTCACTGCCGGGCAAGGATTGACATTGTGATTCATCCCAATTGTCTTCTTGCTTGATGCAACAAACTTCTTCCTCATTAGAATCATGGAGTGAGATTTCTTGGAGCATATCATCTTGTATAAAGAGATCATTACAAACACTCACATCCGCATCATAGTTGTCATCTTGCTATCCACACAAAACATTTTCATTGTCTTGTTGTCCACAAAGTTCATTATCAACATTATCATTAGCAAAATGTTCAGCACAAGTGGACTCATCATCATAATCACTAAAATCAGATTCATCAGCATAACTAGACTCATCATTGTTATCACTTTCAACATCAGTATATTCTGAATTTTCAGATTCAACATCATTGTATTCAGCCTTAAACACCTCTTTGGAAGAAAATTTTTCTACATGTTTCATCCATTACATAGTTTGCTGAATACATTCTACCCTCTGAGGAAAACAAAGATTAACAAATAAATTTTCCCATACAAAATCCTGAGGACAAAAAGAAATGTCAAACTCCTTAATCTTATCAGTGAACCTTTGGAAGAAAACATGTTGTGATTCACCCTCCTCTCTGCTCATGCTTTCTTGTAAATGTAACACCACCTTTTCTTGCAACCTTTGTGTTAAAATTTTTATTTCTGCTTGAAGAACTTCAAGCTTTGGTACAAGATCCTTTGATTCAAATATGTCTTGTTCATTATTATGTTCCATATCATCATATTGCTCAATATCAACATACTTTCTAATAAAACAATCCTCTAATGCTTCCATAGATCCTATTGAGCCATGAGGTAGTTCTCTAAACCAGTCCCTTGCAACCTCAATCAGAGATATTGCAAAGAGTTTCATCAATACATCCTCATGTGTGATACTGTGATCATCTATCAGGTTAGCAAACTTTTGCAAATGATCTTCAGTTGATTGCTCACCAAAACCAATGAATTTTGGTAAACAATCTCTAACCACTTCTGGGATATGATTTGGGTATCCAGGGATACCTTCAAAATTTATTGCCCCAAACAACCTATTTTTAAATACTTGTGCCATCTTAGCAGGCAGAGAAACTATAAACTACCTCTATCTTTCTGGTACATATTTCACTTCAGATTTTGCAAAAATGCAACTAAAATCTTTGAAACATGCAAACCTCTTTTCACACCTTATTTCCCTTTTCCTTAGTGCTTTGATCACTTGGTAAGGAAATCATTTAAAACTTTAAAATACCTGGATGTATTGGGGGAGCTACAAAATATTTTGTGATCTTAGAGTCACCTCCAAATCACCTTCAAGAACTTTGTAGAGTCGTCACCTCTCTTCAGAGGAAAAGATTTGCAAGTAGTTGGGATTTTTCTCCACCAACACATTAAATTCAACATGGTACACATGTTTATTAGGACTGAAAATATGTCATTATGCACTGATCAAACAAAGAACTTAAAAGCCGCCACTCACAACTTGGTGAGATGATTTGAAAATTTTGAAAACTGACTCTTACATACATCAATGGAGACCACTGGATAAATGAATAAGCTAGCCAGGAGTCTAGCTCTACTCGTACCTGCATTATTCTATTTTTACTGCAACATATCCCCAGCAAAGTCGCTAATTTGTTAAGGATTTTTCTTGTAGGTTCAAACTTGGCAAGATATGGGCTTGATTTTCAGTTAAAAGGGACTCCAAGCTTGCAAGAAAAGCCTAATTGATGAGGATTGGATAAGATCCTCCTTCTGCTTCGAGCTCCTTAGGACTCAGGGGGGTATTGCCTATGAATAGGTTACTATATTTCAAGTAAGCTTTTGATTAGTGGATTTGGTCTTCACTGTCATGCTATTTAGGCTTCAGATCACTTCAACAAAAGATCACTTTGTAGACAGCTGAGAATCTCCTGATACGGAGCTTGACAATAGAAACTATAAATGTAACAATATAGATAATGGGATAAGGATATGAATCTTTCTTCTTTTTGTGAGTACAACTCGAGGAAGGTTAACCTCTGATTCTCTCTACAAAGAATCGACAATCTGAACTGTATCACTAGGATACAGTCCTTTCACAATATGCATGAACTAAAGAAAATGAAAAGAACTGGTAATGATTATTTTGTGTTTGATGACAGAAAGATGACTATATAACAAACATCCAGTTAGTGCCTATTCCATTGGGCAAAAGAGTCTGAATATAAATCCATAGGAAGATTTCAAGGAAATACAGTAGAATGTCTTACAAACTACATGCAATCTGGATAAGATGTCTTACAAACTATCCTATCAATCTTATGGTGTTATCATCAAATCCTAACACATATGTCTACTCTTTGAAACTATTTATGAAATTTAATCCTCTCTTTGAGACAAACTCACAAATAATTAAATAAACTACCTTGTAGTTGGTATGTTTTCAGATGCCTTACAAATAAAACATACAAGAGTAGAACACAAAGTAAAGAGACAATAACCATGTAAGATAGAAATTGCACTGTATCTTATTAAAAATGAGTCTGTCTCAATACATACAAAGCTTAAAATTTCTAGAATTTAAACACAAGACTGGGAAATTTGCTCTACAACAAGATATTCAATATTCATCATTTAGAGGTCTGCTCACAACAGAGCAACCATAGGAAAATGGAACCCAAAAAGAATAGGAACCAAGAACCCTTACAACTGAGAAGAGAAGAGAATAAAAAGAAGAAGAAGAAACCCTAAAATCTGTACTTGACCAACACTTGTCCATTCTGCAATCTAATCTCTTTTCTTCTCTAAAAATCTGATCTTCTCGGGCATCTTCAAAATCTGATAAATTTATCTTTTTTTGCATAAAATCTGCTCATCTATTGGAAATCTGATTAATTTGTCCTTTTCTCTTCCTTAAAATTTAATCCTTTGTACCCTTTGATCTTTTCATCCACTGAAAATATGAATCATTCTTCCCGCCGGATTTACAAAATCAATCAATTTTGGAAGAAGAAAAATCTCCCTAAAATCTGGTCGCGGGTTAAAAGCCTTTACTACTCTCAAAAACTTGATCTAATCTAGTTCTAACTATCATTATTGCATCCATCATCTTCTGGCATTTTTGAAAACATATTATACTGTCATATTTTGATAAAAAATGAATCTCCTAGACATTTTTCCGTGAGCAGCTCTGTTATTAAAAAATTTCAAAATTTCTCCAAAGTCTAAACTTTATAACTTTTTAAATCTTTTATAACTTTAAAATCTACACATGCCACCAGAACTTGTCACTTGTCATCTTCTCATTCGCTGCTTGGACTAACCCATCTTTAACCTCAGTCCATCTGGAGATCTAGAGACTGCATGAATCTCTAAGTCTCTTAATTATTTCCTTAACCATGGTTTCATTTAGAGATTTGAAAAAATCCCTTTAGTCTTTAGATCTCATAATCATTTTCTCTCTCTACTTTTCTTTATGAGATTTGGAGACTAACTTTAGTCGCTAGATCTCTGAATATCTATTTGGAGATTTGGAGACTAGTCTCTAGATCTCATAATCACTGTTTCTCATTATGAGATTTGGAGACTAACTTTAGTCTCTAGATCTCTGAATAATTATCTGAAGATTTGGAGACTTGGAGATTTGGAGACTAGTCTCCAAATCTCATAATGTACTTTCTTCTTTGTGAGATTTGGAGACTAACTCTATTTGGAAATTTGGCGACTTGGAGATTTGGAGACTAGTCTCCAAATCTCAGAATGAGCTTTTTCCATTGTGAGACTTGGAGACATGGAGATCTGACGACTTGGAGATTTGGAGACTAGTCTCCAAATCTCAGAATGATTTTCTCTTTTTATTTTTCATTTGGAGATCTGGAGACTAACTAGTCTCTAGATCTCTGAATGTTAGTGACTTAACCACTAGCATTCAAAGATTTGGAGAATAACTAGTCTCTAGATCTCTGAATGTTAGTGACTTAACCACTAGCATTTAGAAATTTGGAGACTAACTAGTTTCTAGATCTCTGAATGTTAGTGACTTAACCACTAGCATTTGGAGATTTGGAGACTAACATTTTTTGCCAAAATCTCAGAATGATTTCCTCTCTTTATTTTTCATTTGGAGATCTGGAGACTAACTAGTCTCTAGATCTCTAAATGTTAGTGACTTAACCACTAGCATTCAGAGATTTGGAGATTAACTAGTCTCTAGATCTCTGAATGTTAGTGACTTAACCACTAGCATTTGGAGATTTGGAGACTAACTAGTCTCTAGATCTCTGAATGTTAGTGACTTAACCACTAGCATTTGGAGATTTGGAGACTAACATTTTTCGCCAGCATGGACAAGCATGCACAAGCATGGACAAGCATAGCCTTCTCCATTTGATTTACTTCATATGTTTGTGGTATTTGATATAAACACTTCAAATTTTGAAATTGGGAGCAATGTGGGATAAAACTTTATGAAGAAAATGTTATTTTTTATGACTACCGGTACTCAGAGAACCATAACTTTTGATTTTCAAACTGGATTTTCCTAAAAACATTTATGTACAATGCCCAAATAGCCATCTCAAACATATGTAAAATTTAGCCCGACCCAGTTTGTATTTTTTGAGTTATGATGAAAAACATGACTGAAAATCTGAACAATGCATACTCAGAGAACATTGACATTCTGCAAATGGAATGACTCTGGAAAAGTCACTAAATGGGCACATGGGGAGCTGAAAATTGGTATGATGACTCAATCCCATGTTTAAAATATGATGCTACAATTTGCATATTATGATCAATCTCCTAGAGAAAAATACAATCATCTAAACATGGCCTCCGACAGTGATTTGACATTTAAACAGAATTGTGCAATTTGACACTTGCTCAAAATGAGACTTCACCGAATGATTCGAGATGATAAAATAACATCATAGAATGCATGCATATGCTGAATGAAGTGTGTTAAACACTTGGGACACCTCATAAGCTTCAAAATGACAGCTGGGTACATATGTATGAAAAGCATTCAAAAGACTTCAAATTGCAAAATTTTAACATGGTACTCAAAACCCATGTTGCATTTTTTAGTACCAACACCTTCTCTTCTCATCAAATTCTATGCAATCTCTTCTTCACACATGCAATCTCCTTTTTTACACACGTAGTTATCTTCACACTTTCATCCATTTATATATAACTCTAGAAGTGGTGCTAGATGTTCTAGAATCATCTCTATAAGTGGTGCTAGCATTGGTTACTCCTCCAATGCATATACCATACTTTATTCTCATTGGAAGATCTCACCTTGTAATCATGTGTAATCATTATGTTTTACATATCTAATTCTCTGACATACAATCTCCTTAAGATTTGTAAATTATTTTCTATTTGGTGTCTAGATTCAATGTACTTAAAGATTCTCCTTGTGTCGGCCTACTATGCTCGGTAACATGTTTTCCTCTAGCTCGGTAACTATCTTCATCTTCTCAATTTGGTTGATGTTGTAGCTCAGTATAGCTTGGTGCTCGGTGTACGGTTCTTCCTTTATCAAAATTACCTATTCCCTTATTTCCTTTTACCAATTAGCTTTTCCTTCTTTACCAATTTGTCTTTCTTTCATTACCGAATGAATTTGACAATAATTATGACTTCCTCATAAATAATGAGAACAAAATAACTCTTAGGAGTATTAATCTCTCCCTTTGGCATTAGTTTGGTATCTTTGTTAAAAAATTCAAAGTAGTAAAAAAAAAATTCAAAATTTTTGTCCTTGTCCATATATCCACTCATATATCCATTCCTCGATAAACTTATTACTCATTACTCATTACTCCTCATGAAGTATTACTTCTTGAATCATATCTATCCATAAATATATATATCCTTCTTTTGTATACATATATTGTATTCCCCCTTTTACATATTTTCCCCATTTTTTAACAAAAATGCAAAAATAGTAACTTACTCTTTATCCGATGGAGGGATCTTATCAAAAATAGATTTATACTTGGCATGAGCATCCTCTAGTGATGCCTTCCATGTATCTTTGAGTATATGCAACACTATAATTTTCTCACTTAAATCAATAGTCAAACTTACCATGTTGTCCATAGCACTAACATCTGGTGTGTTGATTAAATCTTTGGCCTTATGTACATGTCTCTACAATGATTCAATATGTGGAATCAAAATTGTTTGGAGTTCCATTAGATCCATTCTAATCTGATTCTCCTCTTTTTTCAGCTCGTATTGCACTCCCATCATGTGCTTCATCCTTTCATAATATTCCTTTTATAGATTTAGACTCGGTGGAAACTTTTGATAACTTCTCAGTGAGCTCCTTTTCCACATAATCAACTTTCTCTTTAATATCCTTAGTGAAATTGGAAATTAATTTTTTTTGTTGAAATAATGAAAGAATTGTTTGTAGCTCATTTTCCAATTCATTAATTAACTCAGAAAGAGTTACCTTATCCAATGGAACTGATTGAAGGAGTTCTTCAATCAAATTAGTTTCCATTTTATTCTTGTGTATTTTCATCATGTACTTGGTAGTATCAGTACCAGGCTAGTTTAGTTGATTCACCAATTATCTTAACTGGATATAAATGTCTCCTTTTTCATTTATATTTTCCTCTAGTACGATCTCACTTAATATATCTTTTACTTGGTCCAAAACATCTATGTTTAGCTTCTTTTCTATCAACTTGTCTTGTGTAGCTTTTCTCTTCAGTAGATCTTTGAACTCTAAGAGTTCCTTTGGACTCAGGGTTGAGATATCAACCTTGGGAATAACAATAGGTTGGCTGACATCAACCTCTTTTTCATGCTTTCTCTTTTTTGTTTTTCCCTTCACTAAAGATGCCTTCTTTGTATCAGATTGTGCAGTAGTTGTTAGACTCGGTCTCTTTATTTTCCTCAGTCTCCTTTGTTTCAGTCTCTTGTGTTGGATCGATGGGGGAATCAACATTAATTGGTACATCTTTTTTCACCTTTGAGATTACATCTTCAATCTTAGGAAAACTCAAATACCTACTCAATAATTTGATCTTATGCCATCATCCTTGCCTTAGAAGAATCATCAATGTCCATTACCGTTGTTTCTATGGCCTCAGTTGCCATGATGTCTTCATCAGCTTTTATTATTTCATCAGGATCTTGGTCATTTATA
Organism: Chamaecyparis obtusa; assembly: GCA_027943335.1. Lineage (NCBI taxonomy): Eukaryota > Viridiplantae > Streptophyta > Pinopsida > Cupressales > Cupressaceae > Chamaecyparis > Chamaecyparis obtusa. The sequence goes on along the minus strand of BSBK01001642.1, from coordinate 1,222,144 downwards.
TCCTCAATTATAAATTCTTCTTCATTTGTTGTCAATTCAATTGTATCTAACTTGCCTACTTGATCTTTAACCTCTTCAATAGTCGGTGGATCAATAGAGAAGATCTTTCTCCAAAGATCATCAGTGTTATTATGCACTTCTTCTAGCTTATCGAACATGATGCTCAATGTTCTTCTTTTTAGTTGAAATATTTTTTAATATTCTAGTAGTGTGTCTTTGATTCCTTTCTTTGTTAGATCTAGGATTTTAATATCTAGGGGCCTCTCTCTTATTTCCTTCTCGAATGCTAGAGCATACCTCCATCTAGCAACAATTTTTTGATAAAATTCATCTTCAATATTCGATGCCACCTCAACATGTATTGTTCTAAACTTGTGCAAAGTAGATATGACAACCTCTTCAATCTTGTTTTTCTCCTTATCATTCCTTTTTCATACTTTAATTGTTTCAATGCTGAATAACCTCCATATTTTTCAAGTGTCTTGAGTAATTCATCAAGACTTTTCACTTAGGTCCTTTTTTTTGTACAACCTTAAATTGTGATATGCCTTCAGACTCAGTGTCACTTTCTTGTTGCAACTTTAATTTCCTTCTAGGCCTTACAATAGCCTTGTCCTCTCTAATGTAATTTTTTGTCTTTACCAGGTATACCTCTTCTTTCTTCTTTTCTCTTGGTGTGGAGGAAGACCTTGTTGATGGTCTAACATCGATTGGGCTAGGGGTCTCTTTCTTCACTCTTGTCTTTTTCCCTTTAACCTTTGAAGATTCAACAACTTATTCTTCAAAAACAATTCCTATATTCTCAGATAATGTTTTTATCATTCTTCTTTTCTTTCTAATTTCCTTAGGTCTCAAGATACCTATCCTTATTTTCTCTTTTACTTCTTCAAACATACCAAGTTTCACTTTTGTCAACTAGTTTCTCTAATAGTCCTTTAATTTGAATATAGGCAGCATCTATATTTATCTCATATCCCATAGGTGGAAGCCACAATGTTCTTGGCTCCATAGCTCTTATGATACATGTGTCAGTGTCAACTTCAAAACACAACTCATGCTTATATTCTTCCACTAGCTGAGGTGGAATCCTGAATCTTTAATGCATTCTTGCTTGAAATTTAATAAAATAGTCATTCATGAAAAAATCAAAATTATCTCCTATACTTTGAATATAATCATTAATCTGATGGAAAATCAAATTTTCTTCTTTCCAGACTACTTCACCAACTATAGGAAAGAAGTTCTTAAAATAAAAGAAAATACATACCAAAAGTGGTCTGAACTTTAATGTATTTGATTTTTATTTCCTGATGGTATTCATATTATCATCCAACTACTTTAGCAATACCTCACAAAGGTCTATCTTCATATCCTCTTTAACAATTTTGTATGTTATGTCAACAAATCTATAGGGTACACTGTCTACCCAAGATGACTGAAAGATTATGCATGATATGATATTAGTTGTAAATATGAACTTAGGGTCATCAATAGTAGATAAATTTAATTATCTTCCATCCTATTTGTATTTTGTAAGCTCACATAGCTTATTCTTATCAGTTTTCTTGTATGCCCTTAGTCTATCACTGACTAGAAATCCTGTGACTATGTGTAGTACATCCTTGGTGATCTTTACTGGTCCATCGAGCCACATGAACTAATCATGCACTCAACTTAGTACCATCTGCATTCATTCATGCTTAAATATTGTTGGTCCATGCATAGCATGGACCAAACCCTTAGTTTCCAAATGTGTGTGGTCTTCTTTTAATTTTCCATTCTCACACATATTCCTATATGATGTCTCATTCTACTTGGCATATATATTCAATTTTAAAGTGAATGAAGGTGTGAACGTCTTCAATTAATATATCCCTTGGCAAGATCAATTATATGGCTCCAAACTTATCCACTTTGGTAGCAACGACGAGAGGTAACTATAGATCTCTATATTTTTGTTGACTATTAGTGACTCACACTTAGTCATATATCTAGGAAATGATGGTTAGTCATCACTGCGACCGAGTCATTATGTAAAGGTCGAGCTATGTAAATTTTTACTTACCAAGCATTAGTACTGCCGAGTAAACTTATAGTCACTATGTATTTTTGTAGTATACCAAGTCTAGTTTTGCCGAGTCTTATACGCAATGATTACCGAGTGCTAGAGTTATCAACATATGCCAAGTACAGTGAATGGCAAGTATCAGAAACTGCATTTGCCGAGTTAGCTAGAGAATAACATAAGAGTTTGTTTTGGCACAATGATCGAGGTAAATAGTTTTGGCCGACATCCATGTTTTGTATTTTGTTTGTTGAGATAATTACAGAGGTAATTACACATCTACTTAGTAATCATTGATCCCTATGCAATACCTAGAGCCAATCAGAAATTAGTAAGACTTAAGAGGAAAAATGAATTAATCTAAGTCGTAGATCTTGAATCAGTAAAATGTTTTGTTGATTATATAAGGTCAAGATCTAAACCCTAAAAGTAGTAGCAAGGGATAGCGAATGTGAAGGGTATAAGTAGAGAGGTATGATTCAGAAAAGAGAAGTATTCAGAGACAGAGTTCAATGACCGAGCTAAGTAGTGAAAGCACCGAAAAGAGATAGATCTGATAGATGAGATCAACATCACACAGAAAAGAGAAGATCTGTTATCTACATACAGTGCAAACTGAAAGATCAGGTACTGAGACATTCTAACCAATGTATCAGGGTAAATCTCTTAACCAAGTAGTCCTAACAGAATTTTTGTAATCTCTATGTTTTGAATGTTTTTATGGATGACGTTTAGTTTGTTATTCATTTTATTATGTTCAAATATTGGTGATGCTATGAAAAAGTTTTATTTATATGAGAATGATTAGTAGGTAATTTTTTATTCACCCCCCCCTCTCAGTATCACATTTCCCAATTATATTTCCAACATTAACTTGTACTTAGGATTGATAGGGTCAATCTTCTCAACAATGACTGGTTTTTCAAATTTTGGTGTCATATTGATCTCAGAAATAATCTTTAAACACTAGGGTTTCACTTAAACAATAGCTTTGAATCTATGAACTCATCTTGGTAAACACTAGAAATACCTTGAATTCTCTTAATGTTGTTTGGAATGCTTGAATGATCGCTTGAAATCACTCAGTAATCGTTTCTCTATCAAATGCTTCAAATGCTTACAAAAATGTAAGGTAGAAATGAAATAGAATAACCTCTATTTATAGTTTTCCCTGGGTTAGGGCTTCTAATGGCTATAAAATTTTACATCAAATGCTTATTGCCTACTTCATTTCACCGATAACCAGAATACACTTTCCTTCACCGAATGGAACAAAATAACTCATACTTTACTGATCAGCATATGAAATATTAACTTCAAAACTTATATCCAAATGCATCTTAGTATACTAATATGGATCTTTGCACTAATTCTAGGAATCGATTTAAGATAGAACTTAGGTTATCAGCTCCTATACATACCTTTGACTGATTAAGTGAATATAGGTGCACCAGATCCAATGGATGTGGTGCCATCAGTTGTTCCAAGTTCCATTCCATCATCTTGAAAATTCCTTCTCCAAGTCCTATTCATATGATCTCTTATTTCATCAATATTGACTTGAGTCTTTTCACTCGGTTGTTCCTTGGTTAGGGATTTTCCTTGGTACCTATAGTCTTTGGCTAGGTGACCAACCTTGTGACAGTGGAAACAAGCCATTCCATAATTTCTCCATGATCTTCTATTGTTCATACCATGAAACCTAAAGAAATTTACAACAATGTGAGAAAATCTTCCACATGTAGTACAACTAATTCTTGTATTATAGTCTCATGGTATAGTTGGTCCTTGTCAGTTGTTTGCAGCTTTTTGTCAGTTAGGGACCCATTTCTCATTCCTTCTTTGTGACATGAATTCTTCATATTTATGACCATATCTCTTGCAATTTTTACAATGCCCTAAAACTTTGGCTTCCTTGGTTTTTTAGAAACTCTTGATCTACATTAAAATGTCTTATGACCAAACTTATTACAATTGTAAGAATGACCATTAAACTTAGGAGTACTCAGTGGATTACCACTTTTTCTCCTACAAGCATTTTTTATGTGTCCTAGTTTCCCATAATGATAACATGTAGGCTTCTTTTTCTTCAGTGGGGTAGAAACATTATCTCGGTTGGCTACTTGATTGGAGGACTCACCCTTCTCGGTAGTTTTGTTTTCATTGTATCTAATTCCAATAGTATCTCTCAATTGTCTCTAATTTCTTAGCTATTCATCCAGTATTTTTAATGCTTCTTCATTTCTTATCAAGACTTTATTAGCATATTTCTCAGATTTCAGATCATTCTTCAAATGTTCATTCTCAGATCTTAGTTCAACAATCTCTCCAAGTTTCCTTGCAACATCTTGATTTGCACTAACTAGTTGGTCTATCAAGTTGTAGTGAATTTGTGTCAACCTCATTATTTCCATATATTTATCATCCAGTCTTGGTTTCATTTGTCTTCTCTCATCTTCCACCATTCTTTTTTCATCTTTATCTTTTCCTTTTTGTTCTAGGATTTCACACATCCTTACCGATTGGGCTTCTTGTTCTATTTTCAATGCTTCACCTAATCAACTAGGTTTTTGTTCTTTTCAGATAGTTCTAATATTATAACATCATATTCATCAAACATGCTTCCCTCTAACTATTCTGCAAGTTCTTCAACTTGATCTGGATTGTCCTTCAATTTATGTGCTAACTCCTTCCTCTTGTTGATTGAATGCATCTATTTTCTCCTTAATTCATCAATCTTCTCAGTGGCCATTCTTAGTTCCATTTCCATATTATCAATCACCCTTTCATACCTATATATCTCCATTCCTCTAGATACTTCCTCTCAAGTGATTAAAATTCTTAATAAGAGACTAATCTCTAATACCAATTGTTGTATTAGGTATAGAAAGGTGAGTACTGAGAGGGGAGGGGTGAATCGGTAATGTAAAACACTTTTAAAGTATTTGAACTTTCTTCCTTAAACATTTACTGAATCCATAGATTTTTCATGCATCACATAAAATATATAAAAGATAACATATAAGTCATAACACATTCATTTTGGTATCGTAGAAATCCTTGTTAGAGGATAAAAACTGTGGTGGGGATGACACCCACAAAACTTCACTACTGTAGTAAAAAAAATTCTTGGTTAGAGCTACATTGTTAACTATTTCTGATAGCTTACCCTATTAAGAGTATTAACCTGGTTAAGAGTCTTAAGACCTATTAAGTCTACCTTGTAAGAGGATTTTACAATTATAATCTAAGAACTATACTTGGTTAAAGGATTTACAATATAATATATGTTAGGATCTACTTGGTTAAGAGACTTTACAATTCTAATTACTCTTTAATCAGTAACACAAACTTGTATGTTAATCTTGCATAATCTCAATAAATGCATATCAGACTCTTTATGCTCAATAACTCATTATCTTATACTATGTACTACTCACAATATCAATTCAGTGCTTGATAGATTCAATTTTGAATCACAATTACCTTCTTGTCTTTACTACTCTGTACTCAGTGCCTTCTCTTCTCACCACCTTCTCTATAATCTCTTCTTCACACATGAAATCTCCCTTTGTATATGCATAGAAATCTTCACACTCTGATCCATTTATATACAATTCTAGAAGCGGTGCTAGATGTTCTAGAATCATCTCTACAAGCGGTGCTAGCATTGGTTACTCCTTAAATGCATATATCATACTTTATTCTGATTGGAATATCTCACCTTGTAATCATGTGTAATCATTATGTTTTACATCTCCAATTCTATAACATACAATCTCCTCAAGATTTCTAAACCATTTTATGTTCAATGTCCAGATTCAATGTACTTAAATATTCTCCTTGTGTCAACCTGCTATGCTCGATAACACATTTTCTTCTAGCTCAGTAATTGTCTTCATCTTCTCAGTTTGGTTTATGGTGTAGCTTGGTATAGCTTGGTGCTCAGTGCTTGGTTATTCCTTTACCAAAATTACATGTTCCCTTATTTCCTTTTACCGATTATCTTTTCCTTCTTTATCGACTTGTCTTTCATTCTTTACCAAATGACTTTAACAATCATTATGACTTCCTCATAACTAATGATAAGAAATTAACTCTTAGGAGTATCAAAATGATCCATGAGTTGAAAGAAAAACTAAATAAATCATTGGCAATAAGGAGAAAATTTATTGAATATTTGATTGAGGGCCGAGATTATATTGAACAACTATCTAAAGGTAGTTTATCTGAAGATTCTAAAGAATCAATTGCAGATATGATGGAAAAGAATAAAGGAATTAAAGAAGAAGTGACAAGTTTGAAAAGAGAACTTCAAAGTTAATCTATCAGGATGTGTGAAGATCTAGAAGGAAAGAGAATAGCTGAAAGTGTAAGAAAGATTGTTGAGGATGACCTAAAGGATAAATATGAAGAAATCAATAAATTGAGGGATGAATTTACCTTATATAAAAATTAGATTGATGATGTTGTTGAAGAAAATCTACAAGTCATAAGTGAGAATGAAATACTTAGAGATGAGAATGCAAAACTGAAGAATAAGGAGCAATATGAGAAAGGAATCAATGAAAAACTAAGAAAGTACAATGAAAGATCATGAAATCTTGATGAATAATTGAATAACCAAAGGAGAAACAATGGAAAAACCGGTCTTGGTTACATTGGTCAAGGAACTTTTGAATTTGGACAATCATCCAAATTTGAACCTTAGAAGCCATAAGACCTAAAGGAAGAGCCAAGCAATGCAGGTAAGAAACCTAATAGACCTACTTGCTAAAGTATTTGAAAGCTAGGTCACACTACAAATGTATGTAGGATAAAACCTATGAATAAACCCTACCTATTTGATGGTTATTGATATAATTTTCATAAGTATGATCATATTGCATATGATTGTAGATCCTGATTCAATAGTAGATCTAGCAATGGATCCAATAATGGAAGATTTGATGGATACTTATTTTCATGCAACAACTATGGACATAAAGCTGAGAATTATAGGACTAAAGCTTATGTTACTAGGTCTTTGGTCAAATTGGTAAGCCCTAATGGAAGAGAAATACAATTTTATGTAACTTGTTTTTTATGTGTAAATTATGGTCATCTAGCGATGAATTGCAGAAAAAGAACACAAAGAGGTAATTCTAGACCTTGGAGGTCAACCGGTATGGCATGCTTTGTTTTCCATAAGGATGGTCATCTTGCAAAGGATTGTCAGTTCATAAATCATTCATCCTACCAGTCAAAGGATAGAAAAGAAAAAAAGGATTGTTAATGTTGAGGAAGTTGATCAAAAAATGAAGAAGATTTGGAGGAAAGGAGAGAAACAAGAAGGTAAACAGATAAGCAAAATAATCCGAAGGGAATTCACCATCTTCTAGTAAGAGGATTCTTCTTCGAACTAAGAACATTATTTTCTCAGGGGAATTATTAACAAAAAATCCTTTACTAATCCCCTAGATCCAAGAGCGGTAAGATCTATATGCACATTATGGTGTAAAATATTGTGATTTTGGTGTTTATGAAGATTTTGGAGTTGTTAATGATTATATGGAAATCATAATTGGACTTTTATGATATATATCTTTTTACCATTTGATATTTGTTATAACAGTTGAAAAAGTACCTATTGGTGGATATGCATTAAATTAGTGACATGACACTATTTCTACCATTGGAAAAAAAAAATTACCATTTGAAGAGCTTAACCATTATAAATAAATGATAAATAGAGGGAAGTGATCTTGATTTTTACCTTTACATTCATTTGATCACCTGAGTTTATTTTTCTATCACTTTATTGAAAAGCCCTAACCAATATATTGTACAAAGTTATCTATCTAGTTCATAGTTGAATGTTTTTGATTGATTACAGTCAGTTGATATGCAAAAGAAAGTCGATACACCTATTCTAATGGACATCATTGAGAATCCTCAACCAGTGTTCACGCTTCATCCAATCAAAGTAATAGAGATTGATATGATAGGTACCCTATCCATGATTCCTCTAAGGGTTTTGTTGATTAAAGATGTTTGATCTTATATTCAGTGTAAAATTAAAGAAATAGGAGAAAGTGGTATTAAGAAATAATATGAAAGTATGTGTACTGATGGTGTGTTGAGAGATGAATTCAAATATCTATAGGTGAAAGGTTTAATGAACATAGTGGTTATTCCTACTAAATTCCATCCCGACTGGATTTTCTATGTGTTGAGAAAAGTGCATGACTAATTCATTTGGTTGGACAAGCCATATAAGATTTCAAAGACAATGATTCATATAGTTACTAGTTTTCAAGCACAAGGATTGGAATGTACCCTGAGAATGGTTATGACACATTGGGTTATCAAGCTAACCAAATCCAAACAAGATAGAAGAGCCATGACAATAGATGGAATTGAAGATAGAACTATCCAGTTCACATCGATGGTAATAGTTTATTAGGTATACCAATTTAGCAGAGTTAACAATGTGCCCAGTGGTGCTATACACAAAGGATATCAGATTGTGAAAGATGATTCAATATACGACTTATGTAAAATGATTAGAAGTTAGTAATTGGTGAATATCGAGAGAATAAAGAAAGAAAATAAGTAGTCAATCAAGTACAATTCTCTATTGGTATGTATGTTCTTCTATATCCAAAATTTCTTCCCTGGTAGAGGAAATTTTGTTTGGTCAAAGGAAAAACTGGTAGTTTCACAGATAAGTGATTTTATGAAGGAAATAGCTAAGAACTTTAACAATGTAATATGGGGTTACTTAAAAGACTTTCAATCTTTTGGTTCTTCAAAATATTTTACACTCCGAGAGACACCAATATACTTATAAAAGATATTAAGGAGGGATTAATTCCAAATGTGAGAAATCTATAAGTAACTGGACCAACTATAGGGACAAGACTGCCCTCTTCACTTCTGGCTCTGTAAAACCAAGGTGGGTACACCTGATCCAATAGATACAACTCTATTACTTACTAAATACTGGATCTTACAAAAGATAACAGTGAGAAAGAAATAAATAACAACCTATTATTCATTGACTCTCCATCACTGGGTAGAACTATTGTATATATAAATAAAATAAAGTAAAATGACTGGTGTAGTTATATTTCTAATTACAATGATTTCAATCATTCCTTATAAAACAAAGATAGGTCTATACAGGCCAGTGCCTTATCCATTGGGCATACAACACCAGGAGATAAAATGAATACAAAGATGTTTCAAGAAGAAATGGTCGCTGACCATAAACACAAATATCCCAAATCTTTCCTACTTATGAGAATCCTTCATACAAATCCAATGAACACATATTCAACTTTGAGCAGTATTTAATCCAACCCTAGATCAGAACTCAAAGCAAAAATACATATATGCAAGTCTTTGAAAACTTGAGAAATTCACTCTGATCAAATGCAAAGGAGAGACAAAGACTTTAATATTTGTATTAAGTATAACCTTTTTTCTTTGTATACAATATGTCTTGAATGGCAAGCTTGCAAGACAATAACATCAACCTATGCTTCTTCTCTATTGCTTTCATAAGAAAATGATGTAAAATATTACAATCCTTGACTGAGGGTTAGGGTTTCAAAGTTTCTATATTTTCAATGCCTAAAAATCTCATAGAATGATCATGGAAAATCCTTTATATACAAGGAGATGCAACAAGCTACCAATCATTCTAGGGTTTACAAAAATTTTAACCTAAAAACTTTACAACAACCCTACTGGGTTTACAATAAATGCATCGATCAAATTTGGAGAAATATTCTATAGATAGCCGCATTGCTTTATGTCTTCAATTATTCTCTTGGTTTACTCAAGAAAATCTGACCACCATCTCTTCATTGTCATTCCTGCAATAAATACCTCTTTATATCTCAACAAATTTTTAGGACCCAAAAAGTTACAATCTTCATTTGTCTCAAGAAGTAGGTGGAATGTCTACTTTCTCTGCATGTGGAATATACTAATACCTCCACCTGTTATACACCGCTCCACTTGGGAAATCAAAATTTGCAAACTCTACACCTTTTCTAGATAATTGTTCCCACTTGTCCTCTAGCTGACTGATTTCTCATTGAATGAAATCAAATTTGGACTTGGCAGAAATTAATGTCTCAATAGTATGTATAAAAAATAAAGTATTCTCCAAAGTTAAAATGCTAGTCATTCTAGCAGAAAAGTCATCATCTATTTGTGCTCTCCACATGATCAACTCCTTAAGTTCACCATTCTTCCTAAAATTTCCTGGAATTAAATCATAGTAGGGGAGTGTCAATTCTTTCTTCAGCAAATTTGATTTTCTTTCAAAATCACCCAAAAGTATATCATGCTCTACGAGCCTTTTCACATTCTGATGCAATGGTTTAATTAATGGGTCAGGGTCAACTTGAGACTTGGACAACCATTTGAATAATCTTACATTTGAAGATCTCTCAATCCATTTATTGAAAATTGGCCCTAACTCCTTATGCTTGCCCAAAGATATGAGCAATATCTTTAATTTCCTAGCATGGTCAATCAGAATCGTGGGATTCAGATTGGTAGAAAACTACATCATGGCCTTTGTAAGCTTTTCCTCATATTTCTACTCTAACAAGATTTTATCTTTCAAATTTTCTTCCCTAAGCTTGTCCAACTCTGCCCTTTTTCTTCTGAAATGACTTGTTTCTTCAAGCAATTGTTGCTTTTCCTAGCTGACCCTGGCCTCTATATTTGTCTCTGGGTACAGTGATGGTGGAAATTCAATGATAGGACTTGATGAAGAAGCCACTGCAGGCCTATCAGCTATCATTAATTGGGGTGACATGTGGTCTTGTGGTCCTGACAACTCTATAATCAATTTATCCTTCTGGATCAGTTCTATTTTGAGCTCGTTATAGGACTTAAGGATAGTTTCAAATTTAATCCTCAACTCTTCCTTCTCTTGTGCATCCTTTTATGCCACCTTTACATTAAACTTGGTAGTCTCCAAAATGATATTTGAGGCTTCAACACCTGAAGTCTCAACTACTCATTGCACTAGTAAATTTCTAGCATATCCTGAAGAGAGAGCCTCTCTCTTTCCTTTATTTTCTTCCCTCTTTACGGACCACATTACCAAGTATGCATGATCATTGTAGAAATGAATACCCCTAGTAGCTTGTTGTGCCTATTTTGTAGTAGCAAGGGTCTTTACCTTGCTCTTCCTAACTTGATAAAAAATTATTGCATCTGCAATATCCCACTCTAGAAGAATCAACACTCCTATAGTGTGGACCATAGCCCTTCCCCCCTCAGGGGTGATCTTTTCAAACTGCTTCATCATCTCCCCCTTGGTTTCACTTTCAATCTCTATTATGTCCCTATCAGGGAACTCCTCTTTCTTCTTTTCACAAATCTCTTTAAACTAGCCTATTTTTATTCTCCACAAAAATTGAAGAAATTCCCTAGTCTTCACAAATTTATCATCGGCAATAAAATAATCACTAGCCTATTTCAAAATAGGGTCAATTTGTTTACCCTCAAACTCTGCAATAGTAAGATCCATTTCTATCTCCCTAGGTGCCTCTAGTATTCCTTCTTGTAGTTCATCATTAGAAACAAAAATATTTCCCTAATTGCTTAGTTGCACCAATTTCTCAGCAATTCCATGCTCATCTAAATATAAGGGGGACTGAGAAGGAGAATATACATCTTGTTCTGGCCTTGATTCCTCTTATCTTTGCCTCTTAGGAGAGGGTCCTTGCATTTTTTGGCCATCCATAGGTCTCTCTCCTCTTGAAGTAGAAGGAAGACTCTCATCTCTTTGTTGTGTTGGAAGAAGAACACTATAACCACTTCTCCTCTGTACAGTGTAAACTCCCCTTGCGGCCAGCTTTGTATACCCTACTTGGCTTAAAATTTTCCTAGCTCTCTTAGGGTTTGTCTTGCTTACCACAACCCTTTTCTCATTTACTGCATGCATGATCCCTTCAAAATGCTCCATAAGAGCATCTACCTTTCTAGCCCATGGCTCAAAACTCTTCAATGGGTTATAGCCTCTATTAAAATGTCTAATAAAATCTACAGTCTTCTTGTAGATCACCCATTTCTCCTTCTTAATTTCTTGAGTTTGGAGGTCAAACTCATTTCTTACTATGTCTTTAGGAAATTAGAATTGGTTCTCTATGAGGGCACATCTTATCTTGTCCCTAAACATTCCTGACAAGAAACCTTCATTGTCTACCCATCCAATGATAGTTGTAGCCATCCTGTAAGGCTGTAAGACCTGATCTAAGTGCACCCATCCTTTCTTGATAATTACATACTGGTGTGCAATGGTGATATATGGGAACAAAGTTCCCCTTCCTTTACCAGTAAGTTTTGATTCTTACAAATCACCAATCTGCCTCAAGATCTCTACATATCCTAACTTCAATGGGACCCTATAAGGTAAAACGTATGGTGCCTTCTTGTAACCATATACTCAAAAAACTATAGAAACTGGATATAATATAATGTCAACAAAATTGTGAACAATAGTGATATCTTGGCAATACTCCTTAGGCCTAATCAATCTCAACAATTCTCTTGGGATTTTGGGATTCTCAAGATATAATAATGTCCTAAGTCTTGAAGCAAAATTTCTATCAAAGATAAGGAAATTGGCCTCTGTTTTGTCCCAAGACAAATCTATTGTCCACAATTGAACTGGAAGGGTTTCTCCATTTTTCTCCTTGATAATATTAACTGTTAAACTAAAAAATTGCTCACCCTTGTACAAGAACATATGCATTAGCATAGAGCACCACCCAAAAGGCCTACTTATCTTCATGTTCTTTATCCCCATTAATCCATCATTAATTAAATTAGCAAGGTGAGAGGCAAAATCAAAAATCAGGGCCAATTGTGGATTTAGAGATTGTACCATCATAAACATATACGGAACTGACATGTGGGTTGCCTCATCATGTCCAAGGATCAAAGTCAGAGACTTGTACATAGCTTGTGCCCATAAACTGAATAAATCCAACCCGACAGGCTCAGGTGTACTAGGGCTAATCACACACATTGATCCAATTTGATCAAGGAAGTCCCTTAAAGGCCCTACCCTTAAATAATCTTTCTATGCTTCATATATTTCAGTGAATTCTTTAAAATCATTCTTCTCTAACCCAATGGAAGGATCATTTAATGAAAAGACCTCTCTAATCTCATCTTCTGTAATGCTTATTAGGTCATTTCCATTTATGTCCTTGACACATCTAGTCATAGGATCATAACACCTAGCAATCTGAATGAGGAGATCTACATCCATGAACACTCCGGGGACAACTAATTTCCCTATATCAAACCACCATATATTGTTGAGGGGGGCACAAGAATTCCTTTGAGAGTACACTACCCTAAACAAAATCAAACCATTGTGGTCCTTCCCTACTCTAGCATCTCTCATCCAAAGACCTCATCATAGATCCCTTCATTTACTGAGTCCCTAGGGTTTCTTGGGCTTAATTCCTTTACCTTTTTTGATCCATTCTCTAAGTGTGGGACTAGTTGCATCAAATCTTCAAATACACCCCTATCTTTATACTCTCTCATTCCTGATAATTCCCTCTTAGGTGGCATTTTTAACTAGGGTTATGAAATAATGCACAAATACCAAAAAGAACTTCAAATATCACCTGACAACTATAACTAGGAAAAATGATCTCCTTACACTTTTCTTCTTAAAATTTTATGCAATGCTTAAGTTAGGATTTTGGCCTACCAGAAACTCTAAAAATCTTCACTTGAAAATGCTCTGGAAAGAAAAAATAGTTTCGCTTGCCAAAATATTTTGAAAGAGGTAAAATATTTAGAAATCAAATCAGGGTATATAATAATTTTCCAACTGTTTACAATTCATCTTCACAAAACTCATTAAGTTCACCATTACTAAGAACTAGCAGCCTCAACATTCACAGGATGGAAGCAACGTCACATAGCAAAAATTTAAATTCGAGCTATCGATCCCTTCTATTTTTTGGTGCATCAGACGGTTAACAAGTTCAGTAGTGTAACCTTGTGTTACTTTTCCCTAGATCAGTTCTCAACCAATGAGAACACTCTAATTTAAACATATGGAAAAAGTTATAACTTAACTTAACTTTGATCAGAGCAGATAGGTGTCATCCTTTCGCTAAAGTGCAAGCGTAAGATCTGAGCACTTTTCCTTAGCAGTGTAACGATCGTCATAGATCTTTTCCCAACTTATTGTGCTTTTACCATTTCCCAAAACAATGACCTCACCTTAGCTTTTCAAACCTCTCATTAGTCAGAAAATTGCCAAGTCGGACAGACCAGTAGGTGGACCCTGCTCTATTCTTTCTTTACACTAGAGATACTAACAACTACCAGATCACCTTAACCTCAACCAATCAAAAACTAGCATGTCAACATGACATGGCATTGGAGGATCCACTACATAGTCCACACCTTGATTATAAGATTGAATGGTCATCGCTATACTGCAAGCTTTAAACATCACACATCTTACCTCAATGGTATAACAACAACCATAAGATCAACTCGAGCTTTATCTATCTGAGAAAACTGATCCCACTTTATACTTTAGTAATTCCTCATCGAGTCAGAAACTGCCACGTTACAAAAACTGATGCGTGGACCTTTCTCTTTTTCTTTCTCAGTACCAAATACCCTGATGATTGCCACATCACAACCCATTTCAACCAATAGAAAATAACCATATTAGTGTGACATGGCAATTTAGGGCCCACTTCATATCGCATCCTTCATACAAAATCAGACGGTCGTCACTATACCACAAACCTTAAACACCTCACACCTTTCTTCAACGGTATAATGACAACTGTAAGATTCATCTGAGCTTTACCTTTTGAAAAATCTGACCCCACAGCTACTACGTCACTCAAGACAAGTGTCAATACAAAGAACTTCCATGGAAGAAGAACTATTAGAACGCTGCAATGTTAGAAAAGGTCTTGATCGGATGCTTGTCACTAAAGCATGATGATTAAAGGATAGTCATCTTGACCTAACAGTACAATGACAACCATAGATTGATCTCGATGTTTAATAGACAACAGACCCTTGAAGATGGGCCCGCTTGAATAGATGTCATCCTGTCACCAAAGTGCATGTTAGAAAATCTGACAATAGGGAGCTCAAGATTTAACGATAGCCAAAAGTTTTAAAAGGTTAGTCATATGGAGACTTTAACAGGAAAACTTAGGCTTTTAAAGGAAATATTAGATAGGGGACCCCATTTGACAACCTAGTGACATAACAAATGAAGCATTCACTTTAAAAGGGACAATATTCCACATGCATCATTAGGAAATGTTAGTGAGAAAAAAGTAATGCTCAAACATAATAGAGCTTAGGTCAAGCTAGGGTTTTAGCCATAATACTTTTCAATTAGGTCTAAGGACCTCAATTTAGAAACCCTTTAAGCATGGGGATGGGAAATTTCAAAATAGTGCTAACAGTGGCTCATACTTGGGGACGTGTATCTCTTGCAGATACAATGAGAAAATTAGAATCTCTTGGAAGAGCATACCAAAACAAAAAATTGACTGGAAACATAGAACTATACACATAACCCTAAACCTAAAACTCCAGAGAGACTCAAAAAATCCTTCAAGAGAAGTAAAATTTTAAGAATTTCCCATGAACTGGTAATTCCATGAGTTCTCCTGTCAGATTCTTTAATAGATATGAACATGTTCCCCATTTCCCTTCAATGATATATGGGCCTAACTAGATGGGATCAAACTTCCCATGCTTTCCTTTATCTTCCAATCTTTCATTCCACATCAGGACCAAGTCACCACTTAAAAAAATTCTCTGAGTAGTCCTTTTGTCATACAAGACTTTGCATTGGGCCTGTATCTTCTCATTTCTAGCATGTGCATCATTTCTCACCTGATTCAACTGGATCAGATCATTAATTCTGATAGTCATTTGATCTTCCATATCATCATCATAGGCCTATATGAATTGGTACATCTGTAGCAAATTGTTCTTTATTATAACCCTATTAGCCCATAAGGCTTGCAACAACTTGGAATCCCAGGCCCTTTTATTCTTATCTAATACTCTTTTCAATATTTTGATCAGACTCTTATTACTGGATTCAACTTGGCCATTACCCTATGGATGATAGGGTGATGAGTATGAGATTTTAATACCATTATTTTGACAAAAGTCAACAAACTCTTCTAACCTAAAGCACATTGCATTATCAACCACCATGGTTTCTGGGCAACCAAATCTTGTAAGGATATTCTACATCATAAAATCTATTACCACCTTACTAGTTGCTTTCTTTGAAGGGATTGCTTCAACCCATTTGGTGAAGTAATCAGTTGCTACCAAGATATAAGAATGTCCACCACTGGACTTGTTTGGGATTTCACCAATGAAATCCATACCCCACTTTTGGAAAGGATCTTGAACGGTAATAGGTTTGAGAGGAAAATTTCCACTGAATTTCAATTTTCCTGCAAATCTTTGACAAGGGTCACATTTCTTTACAAACTGATGGGTATCTTTGAAAAGTGTTGGCCACCAAAAACCTGACCTGATGATCTTGTGAGCTGTAGTCTTTTCCATATAGTGTCCTCCACAAGTCCCATTGTGCATTTCATCCATCAAGAGCTTGGCTTTATCCTGGTCTACACATCTAAGCAAGACACCTTCATTACTCCTCCACAATAACTCACCACTTATAATTGCATAGCTTGTGGAATGAAGCTTAATATTTGTTTTCTTGTTATCATCTAATTCAGGGGGTGAAATAATATTTTGTAAGTATCTAACAATATCCTTATACCACTCACAATAATCCATGTTACACACAAAAGTTCTATGGTCTTCTTCCAACATGTTTATTTGATTTGAAACTAAGTTTCTTTGAGCCATCAACTTTTCTAGGCTCGACCCTCTTACCAACTTTGCAATATGAATGTCAATGTTAAACTCCTGAATTCTATTAATCCATCTACATCTTCTTCCTAAAACTTCTTGTTGGACCAAGATATCCTTGACTGCAGCACTTGGAACATAAGCAACCACTGTGGCTCCAACCATATAACATCTAAATGCTTTTATAGCCTTTACCAAGGCACAAGCTTGTTTTTCAACAATGTCATAGTTTAATTCTGCTATCTGTAAGGTCTTACCAAAAAAAGAAATAGGTTGTTCAAAACCATCATCATTTTTTTGTAATAGTACTACTGCAACAGTATGGGCAGATGCAAAGGATAAAATCTACATAGGTTTGCTATAATCTGGTGTTTTCAAAATTGGGGCATGCTTAATAGCCCTTTTAATGTCATTAAAAGCCTGCACTACTTCAGAATTCCATTCAACTTTGGCTCCTTTCTTCAACATTCTTGATATAGGAATGCTAATTCTTGCAAAATTTGTAATAAATCTCCTCAATAAATTGACCTATCCTAAAAAGGACTGAATAACTTTGACATTCCTTGGTAGAGATAATTTATCAATAGCATCCACCCTCTCAGGGTCTATTCTTACTCCATCCTTTGAAACAATATGCCCTAGGAGTTTTCCTTCTACCACACCAAAGGTACATTTCTTTGGGTTCAAAGAAACCCCATACTTTAATGCCCTAATGAAGATCATTTCCAGATGTTGGCAATGTTTTTCCTCCCTAGCTAAGAAAGCTATTAGATCATCTTGAGATACCACCATGAACCTATCAATAAAATCTGCAAAGGCTACATCCATGGCCCTTTGGAAAGTGGTGCCAGCATTAGTCAATCCAAAAGGCATTCTCACATAAACATATGTCCCCCATGGGGTTGTGAATGTAGTTTTGAACTACTCTGACTCTTTAACCATAACCTGATTGTATCCCAAGAAACCATCCATCATGGACATCAACTCTGAACTAGTGACCTTTTGCAACATATTCTCCATATTAGGTAATCCATAATTATCTTTTAGAGAATTTACATTAAGGTTTCTAAAATCAACACAAAGCCTGATGTCACCATTCTTCTTTCTGATAGGCACCAAATTTGAAACCCAAGTGGAATGTCTAATAGGCTTAATTATTCTAGCATCTATCATCTTCTTAAGCTCTCCTTGCATTTTACGTGCCAAGGTAGGGTTAACAGGTCTTAATTTTTGTCTGAAAGGTTTTGTACCTTCCTTTAGTGGAATCTCATGTTGAAAGATGTCCTCTCTATAAGCTTTAAGATCTTCATAGGACCAAGGAAAAACATGTCTAAATTTTCTAAGAAGATCAATCAAATTCTTTTTGGTTCTAGGGGACAAACATTTACCTATGTAAACCTTCTTGGGTACTATTTTTGTGCCCAAATTTATTTCTTCAAGGTCATTTGTTTTGTCGGTACTGGAAGAGAAAGCTTTGTCTTTATTGTCAAATGCCCTTTCAAGAGCAACCAATCCTTTGGGAACCCTATTTGATTTTAGCTGCAAAACTTCCTTCCCAAAAATTACATCTTTACCCTTTACTGTATCAACATAAGTACTAAAATCCATTTCTTTGTCACCAAAATGAGATTCGCATTGGAGAAATCTTAATATGTCCTGATCATCAGAGAAAACCTACCAATTTTCTACATTATCAGGGATGGAAGGCCTGGCCTAAACTTCTATGTTTGATATATCTATGAATGTAACATCCTTTGGTCTAAGAGCTACATTAGCTAATAAGTCTACCATTCTATTTTGACTTCTTTCCATCCAACAAATGTTAAAAGCACTGAAGCTTTTAATTTCATCCCATACTACATTTCTATATTGCTTCAATTTCTGATTTTTTGAAGCATGCTTTGATCTAACTTGGGAGACAACTAACTCAGAATCACCCACTACTTTTAAACACTTTATACCATGCCTTGATGCCAACCTTAGACCTATCAATAGAGCTTTATATTTTGCAACATTATTTGTGCATGAGAATAACAAAGTAAAGGAGAATTTGAAGGTTTTACCTTTTGGAGATATGAGCAATATTCCAGCTCCAGACCCTTCCTTGCTGTTGGCACCATCAAAATACATGGTCCACAAACTGTTAAGGTCAATCCATCCCTCCTGGATATCTGACTTATGTGTATTTTCAACATCCTCCTCCACCTCTTTATCTTGGACTTTGAAAGTATTGATGTCAGTGTCAAGAAAATAATTCATGGTGTCTTCTTCTTCTTCTTCAATCATATGTGGAGTTCTAAGTTCCCTGGAAATCTTAATATTTTGTCCTTCAAAGTTAAAAGTAGAAAATGACAAGTCACATTGTATGCTACCTCCCATAGAAGCACTCCACTTTCTTGATAGTAACATCCCATATTGGGGAGGAATATCCACTACCAAGATGCTCATGGTCAATTGTTTTCTTGGGTATGCTGCCAGTCTATAAGGTAGAGCCTTAATAGTACCCACAACTGGTACTTCTCTTGAATCCATTGTTTGACATCTTCCATGAGGAGTATCCACTTTTAGCCCTAATGATTTCATAACCTCAGTGGGCATGATAGCATTTGATGCTCTTGAATCAATCATACAATTTTTTAGCAACTTTCCATTTATCAGTAAAGTCAAAAAGAAAGGATCAACTGTTCCTACTTTAGTACTAACAACATTTGTATCCAAATAGATTTGGGGAATTTTGGAAACAATCTCCTCATTATAATTTTTATTTTCATCATTCACAGTTGCTACTTGTTTCTCAACCCTTTCTATTTTTTGGGAGTTTATGGATACCACACCATTTACCCAATTCAGGGTCTTTTCCTTATGCTCTTCTATTCTCATCATTTCCAACAATGGGACTTTGACAGTAATCTATGACAACAATTTTCTCATCTCAATTGGAACATATTTTGAATCAAACACATCCTGCTTCAAACTGGCAACCTCTTTATCAGCATTCTGAATGGATGTATTTGTGGGTTCTTCAACCGAAGTCCTAACTTCCTTGTGCAAGGTTGGAACAACCTTAGCTGAAGTTTTAGCCTTTACTTTATAAAGAATGTTAGGTTTAGCATTTTTCTTTATTTTGACTTTACTAGAAATTTCGGCATCCTTTGGTTTAGTTTGGAATGTCTTTACGTCCTTGTTTGTCTTCTTGATGAAAATACCAATAGACTTCTAACCTGGATCACCAACTACTCTATTTCTCAAGTTATAATTTGTTTTTCCATGAGTAACCATATCTGTTGTTATCAAGGCAATTTCCTCATCAGATGGCCTTCTCAAAATAATTGTTTCCTTATCTTTTAAAACATTACATTGAACATTATCTAACTCACCATCCTCATCTGAAAAAACTTGCTGATGGTACGATTCACTTTTAGTTTGGGAGTTAAGGATATCCTGATTTTCATCTTCTTCAGCTGAATAAATCTCATCCCAAACATGGGAGGAAATCATTCCACACCCTTGTTCATCATAAGGTTGTTCCTCATTACACTCTTGCTCCTCTTTTGAAGAGACACTTTGGGATATGACATAATAATTAGGATCATGTGGTGATTGACAAACAATACACCATAGGACTTCTTCAACCACATTCATTGAGCTCCTTTGTAATGGATCAGGGGTCCTATCATTTGGTTTATCTTTTCTCTCAGGGATAATGGGCTTCCCATCCTTCCATTAAGTATTGTAAGGATAGTTCTGTATTCTTGGCAATTTGTTGAAATTGTTAAAGGCAGGTTTATCACTTCCTGTTACTTTGTTATTTCTATTTTCACCAGGCTTTATTTCCTTTATTGCTTTCAAAATCTATTTCAAACTATCATCATCCTTTGGTTTTACACGCATAGGCTTCCCTAGATCTTTTCTGTTCAATAATTGTGATTTTTTATCTTCTCTTCTCCCCAATTTCCCTGAAATCATGCGGTTACTCTCTATGTTTACAACTAGCTTATAAGCCTCTACAAGATTTCTTGGATTCTTGTCCCTCAAAAGATAACCTATTTTTTAATCAAAGGCATTTAAATAGGTGACAAGAAAAACCCTATCATCCAACCTGATGACCTGCAAGAGTTTATGCATAGCCTTTTGAAATCTGATATTAAATTCAATAACATCCTCATTGAAATGCTTCTTGATGTTATTAAACTCATTTAGCATAAAGCCCTCATTTGTTTTATCACCATACTACTCTTTGAAACAATGCCTAAGCCGATCCCATGAACCAATGCTACCATGTGGCAGAGCTCTAAAGTAATCTCTTGAATCTTCAGTTAGGGATTGTACAAAAAGCTTCATTATAACATCATCCGGCACAATATTATAATCATCTATCACATCAGTGATTTTTTTTAAGTATTCCTCACAAGTGACAACATTACTTCCAGTAAATTTAGGAAGATTTTTTCTAATTTCTTCAAGGATAAGATTAGGGTATCTCGAGACGCCTGTAAAAACCAACTGCTTACATCTTTTCTGTATAGGCCCTGCATGAGAGAATCCAACACCCTGTGATGTTGGACCCTGTGATGTTTAGGCATTATTATTTGTTAAAATAGGGAACTTAAGTCCATTCGATGGTGTAATACCCTAAAATTGGCACCTATTAAATTCAATCAATTTTGGTGCATTATCTTCAATTTTACATCTCCAAAGTCCTAGTTTCCTAGGCAATTTTCTCTCTCCTACTTGACTTAATTTGACTTGATCTCAATTGCAAAGACCATAAATCGCATTAATTAAATATCAAAATTAATTCCTAAAGTCCTTGACTTTAATTAGCTAAATTACCCCTATGATAATTTAATTTAATCCTAAAGTCTTAAGTGCTTAGAATTAAATTAAATCCACCCCATTTGGCTAATTACCCATAAAAAGGAATTAATAATTGCTTGATATTCGAATGGACACACCTTTTTGAATTAATAATTCAAGATATTTGAAAGGCCACCTGTGTGGCATTTTCCATTCTTTTTATTAAGTAATTCTTGCATTTTTGTCTCAAATGGAAATGAAGGGTCAAGAATTTCAAATCAAGAAACTCTTCATTCCTCTTCTGGCTTTTCTATTTAATGGACCTCTTTTTCTCATTCAAGGGAGGCAATTTTTGAGAGCATCCTTACTATAGAAAATTTTAGTCTCATTTTACTTCAAAAAGATTTTTCATTACATAATTAAGCTCATATCTCATTTTAGTATAATTGCATATCATATTAGATTAAATTTGCTTATTTGTTCTTAGAATAACATCATCTTTATTTCAAGTGCTCTAAAATAAATCTGCATTTCATATTTATTTCAAAAGCATTTCTAGATTAATTGCATTCATCTTAGTTTAATTTCAGTTTTGCATATCATCATAGTTTTGAAAATCCTCCATTGTGGGATTGGTCTATGGTTGTTGGCCCTCATTCTAAGAGTAATTATACACCTTGTCCACAGAGGATGCAACAAGTCGATTCAATAGATGTTGTGAGATGGACAATTCATGTTCATACTCACCATCTCATGATTGAGCAATGACTATGTTGTGTTTGTGCCTGATTTAGAGGTCCACATTCAAAAACACACATTTTGGTCCCCACCATGGGGTAGAAGATCTGATTTATGGCCTCGTTCACATTTTTTCTGATAAAAATTCATGCTCTTCCATGCATCCGTACTACTTGTGTACAGATCTTCACACGAGAATCTAGAGCATCCCGCATGAGATTTTTCTCCCTGTAACACTTCCTCATGTGAGAGTGTGTAGCCTCGCGTGGCATCATGTGTTTCCTCATGCACCATGGAGTACTTCCTCGTGCAAGATTCCAGGACAGTGACCTAAATTTTCCTGCTTTCTATCTTTTTGTTTCGGATTTCTAACAGTTTTCTATTTGTTGTTGCTTAGTATTTTCTGTCATTTTCACTGCATAATAGTTTTCTGCAAAATGTTTGACCAAGAACTAAAACATGCTAATGGTTTTATTGCAGGCCGATAGTCGAAGATTGCTAAAAATGTTGTGTTTGTTTCCTACTTTTATTCACATAGTCTAAATAGGGCTCCGTTAAAATTTCTTGAGGATTTTGATAGTGAGTAGGGACTTTGGCTCTTCATTACATGGAGGTGATGACCATGAATGAACTCAAAATCCTAATGATCTTACTATTATGAAAAATTCTTGGGGAAGTGGAGAAAGGTAGTGAATCTTTACGCTTCTACTTACTAGGGGATTATGCTCTTCTCTCTCCGAGAGAACCAGAAACCCAAAAGTTTGTAGTTGTGGTGGAGTGAAACTAACTCGGTGATGAAATTTCTTTTTGTG
The DNA here is from genome assembly GCA_027943335.1 of Chamaecyparis obtusa. Taxonomy (NCBI): domain Eukaryota; kingdom Viridiplantae; phylum Streptophyta; class Pinopsida; order Cupressales; family Cupressaceae; genus Chamaecyparis; species Chamaecyparis obtusa. The sequence continues at coordinate 1,198,813 of BSBK01001642.1, read as the reverse complement.
TTTGGGTGAGGAAATAGGATAGAGAAGTATGCTCTTCTCCCTTTGGGAGAACCAGAAAATCCAACCCCCCAATCTAAACCAAGTCTAGTGTCACCTTTAGAGGGCCTGTCGGTATTGAACCTCTAGGAACGACCCAAGTGAGTAGGCACCTATCGCCAATGATTCCACCTCACTCTAATAAAGAACATTTTTTTGAGTCTAAATACTCCAAAACCATGTTATCTTCCTTCTCAAGACTTTGACTATCATCTTGAGAAGGCTCCATCTATTGTACTGAGTGGCACCGCTCCTAGCCTTGCTTGCAGGGGTGTATGACTTTCGGGTGTTGGTGTGGCTACAAGGTCTCAACCCTATATCAGGGGCACCCTATACTAAGAACTTTTCATAGCTAGTGGCCTACCCGGTTCACCTCCGAAAGGAGTCATAATCTTTGCACAGGGAGGGGGAAGAAACTCTCTCGTAGATTCCCATCATTGGCCTACACCTAGACATTTGGAGGTGGTTGCAACACTAGCCCCTGCTACAAGGGTAACCTTTGAATGTACACTATTGAGTCCTTGGAAACACCAAAAACATGAGCACCCTCTAGGGGGTGACACAGTTGTGTGAGGTGCACATATGCGCAAAAGCAATGGGGCAAAGGTTTTGGCTTCTCACCATTTTTTTGTAGGACTAAGCTATGTGTTTGTTATCGAGTCTTAAACATTGTCCAATCATTATCAAACAAAGACTCCCCTGATGCTATCAAGTTGCTTTGTCCTTAATAGGTCTATTAATGACTACTTCTTGTATCACAACTACTTGATTTGAACCTTTGTGTCTTTAAACGAATGCTTGAAATCCTAAAACAAGCTTGTTGATTAAACTATTCTTCAAACCTGTCAGGAAACTGGATTTTTTGTCAGACATCAATTCAGACTGTACTTTAAGATTCAACTTTTATCTCAAAAACTATGCTCGATTATCAGATTTTGTACCTTTCTCACGTGAGACCTTATTTTCTTGTGCAAAGACTATTCTCTAGCACGGCCTGGTACTTTCTCACGTGAGACTGTAGCACATTTTGCAAAAATAGAGACTTATTTTCTATTGACTGTTTGACTTTTATCTTATCTGCCTTTTGTTTGAGGTCTATTTTTCTGCTTTCCTTTCGTTCACTATCAGAAACTAGTTGTTTTGAGTTAGGAATCAATCGATCTTTGCTTTGACTCATGTCATCTCTTGTTGGTTTACCTTATCTCTTTATGCCTTTTGTATCTCGTGTTGCGATAGTCTTATCTTGGCTATTCTAGCCCCCTCTTTTGACTATTCATACCAGATCCATCTTGCATCTTGGTTGTCCTAGCCTTTATCTCTTTTGTGTTGTTCTTAGAGACCAAGTCTAGCTTTGTCCTGAATCCTCCGTTGTTTCATCTTTGTCTATGACTGTCACGACTAGAAGTGGCAAGACTTATCCTATTTAGAATCCTAATCAAGGTAGAAGTGAACCTCCTAATCAAGAGATAGATCGTCCTGAATCCGTTGTGAAATCTGAACTTTGTGAGACATCCTCATTTTCCTCATTGAGCACTTTGAAAAGTAGTTCATCTCAACTGTCACCTCTGGTGTTTCAAGAGTGCTTCAACCCATTGTTTCAAGCTCAACCTAGTTTTTCATTTCAAGACCAAGATAACTCATACTCCCAAGATGAATCATTGTTCCACAACTTTGGAAGATCTCTTAAACAGACTAGTCCTATTATTTTGCCAATTAATCCTATTGAGAATAGTCCTATCATTGAACCTAGTGGTACTGTTGAAGATATTTTTCCACCAGAATTTGTTAAATCTTTTGATCTTATTCATTCACCAAAGGTTACCTTGGCTGCACCTTTTCGATCTCATTCACATCACTTTGTCAAGTCTCCAGATACTATGCAAGTCTATGACATGATGGCAGATTCATTTGATTTCCAACTGAGCAAGTATTGTCAAAACTCTGATCAATCTCAAAATAATCAATATCATGGTCAATCTTCTAATGAACCATGTCATGCTCTACCTCAGAATGAGAAACCTCATGGTCAATCTCAACATAACCAAAATATGTTCTATAATGATGATCAATCTCGAAGCAAACCTCAAGGTGTTCAACAACCCACCTACTTCTATCGTCCTCCTCCATTTGATCAAAACCAAGATGATCAGCAACAAGATCAGGCTCAGAGTATTTATGAGATCCTTGGAATTGAATCTAAAGTGATAACCCAACAAGATATAGACACTACCAAAATTAATAAAGGTCTCATTAAGATGATGGAGATTCTTCTCTTAGAGGATAAAGAAAAGTACTTCCTTGAACTAGCTAAACAAGGGGCCAAGTTACCCCGAGACTATCAAGTTGAAACACTCATAGCTAAGGAAGAAGAAACTAAGACCGTAAAGTTGCAAAAGATGGTTCGAGAAATGCAAGATCAGATTAGTCAACTTGTGAGGAATAGAGGTCAACCCCCTCAACAATTTACGATAGAGAGTATTTGTCCTTTCCCTTTTGACAGAAGCATTCATATGCCACCTTTTCCTAGAGGTGTGGAACTCCCTAAATATGACAAATACTTGGGTACAACCGATCCCCAAGATCACTTAAGGGAGTTTGGTGCATTGTCTATGGAATTCATGCATGATCAGACATATCTTATGCACTTGTTCCCTCAAATTTTGGGTGGACCTACTATGGAATGGTTCTCTAGATTGCCTATTGGTATTAAAAATTTTGATGAAATGGCTAATCTTTTTCTCCAGCACTACTCGCATAACATTCAATACCTGGTAAAAATCTAGGATCTCTGCAACTTAAAACAGCAACAAGGAGAACCTTTCCTAACTTTTCTCCAGAGGTGGAGACAATTGTGTACGAAGTGTCCTCATAAACTACCAGAGTCTGAAAGACTCGATATTTTCTTAGACAATCTTGTCCCTGATTTTGGATACCAAGTGTAGTTTCAAGGTCCTCTTACTTTTGATAGCATGATCAGACAAGCAGTGCGAATAGAGGCCTTTATGATCAAGAAGGGAGAACTAACTTTGAATAAGGACAATAAACAAGGATTATCCACAAACAAGGATAAAGGAAAGACTGTCAATAAGAACCAAGATGTGGTAAATGATGGAGTGGTGGATAATGTTACTGTAAAGCCTTCAAAGCCTATTTTTAATCTTACTTCCAGTATACAAGTAGCTAAGGCTGTCGAAAAGACCACAACTGATAATCAGCAACCTTCAAGGTTTTCTAAGAACAAACCTTGGCCCAAATGACCCAAGCGTGATTTCACTCCTTTGGGAGAACCTCTTGATGTGGTCTACAAGACTCCTATACAAAATTAGGTTCTTACTCCTTTGGAAAAGCATACTTATGACCCACAACCATGACCTTATTGGTGGAATGATAATGACTATTGTGACTATCATCAGAATATTGGTCATAAAAATTCTACTTGTCTCCAACTGAGACATAAAGTGCAAGATCTCATTGATAATGGTGACATCATTGTGGAGAATCATAATAAAAATTTGGATCACCAAGCTTTCAAGGATACTTTTCCTCCTCATGAGAAGGGAGAGTCTTCAAACACTAAGAATACCAATGCTAAAGTCAATTACACATACACTAATAATGACAATGTCATTGGTATGATTGAACCTGTCAAGATGGAATATTGTGATATGATCACTTCTAAGGGGAGTGATGATGCTCCAAAATCTAAGACACCTTTTGTTTTGCATAGTTCTACATCTCGTTCATCCAAATCTAAACAATCCCAAGGTTGTGCTAATGTTGTCACTCGATCGCGAGGAAGAGTTGTGTTGAAAGGTCCTGATACTTCTACATTCACTCCTAAGAAAATAGTGGATAATAGACCTGATATTCCTACATCTTCTCCTAAGAAAAGCGCAGATAAAAATTTTTTTGGCCCCGCCAACAAGAATATGAAAACTATTCCTATAGCTGGCTCAGCTAGTTATAGTATTTTAGACCAACTTTAGTGAACTAACGCTTAGATTACCATTTTTGAGTTGTTGAAGATCTCGCCTGCTCACAGGAAGATTTTGGATAAGGCTCTTGCTAAAGCTAATGTTCCCAAGGATCTTGATCTCAACTAGTTCCAATCTATGGTGGGTCATTTGACTTCACCTCATTATCTATCCTTTTCTAAAGAAGATGACCACTCTTTGAGTCACCCGCATAATGCTCCCCTACACATAGAGGTCATGATAGGTCCTAAGTGTGTCCATCGTGTGCTCATAGATAATGGTGCTAGTCTTAATATCTATTCCACTAAACTGCTCTCTCAACTAGGATATGATGAGAATTGCATAGATCCTCACAAAAAGATTACCATAAAATCTTACAATGAGGAAGAACACAAGTCCTAGGGCTTAGTTGTGCTACCTATCCATGTAGGTCCTATTGAGAGAGATGTTACTTTCCAAGTGCTCGATATTCCTCTCACCTACAACATCTTGTTGGGTAGGCCTTGGATTCATGAGATGTAGGCTGTTCCATCCACATACCATCAATGCATTAAGTTCCCATTTCATGTGGTGGAAGTCACTGTACCTGCAAATACCAACTTCTCTTGCAATACTCTTACGCAAACTGCAGATAGTTTTGTTCCAGCAAATAGGGAATCCACTGAGTTCTATGAGGCTAAGCTGAAAGAGATGGAACAAACTTTGAGACTTGAGGATATAGGCATGGGAGAATACCGAATGGAACCTGTGCTATCTCTTGCTTCTCTACCTTTGTCTCCAATTCTTATGGGAGACCTTTTGAAGATAAAAAATTTCCTAATGCTCCTCCTTAAATAATTTATGATGGTGCCTTTGTGAGGGCCTCTATACCTTTAGAAGATGACGATGAATAAAGAGCTATTAGAGCTTGGATCTACAAAGGAAAAGAGATAGTTGAAATAACCACTCTAGATTTAGAGCAAGAACCATACAATGAAGCTTTCAAGATCATGAAGCACTTCGGTTATAAGGGGAGTGGTCCCATAGGAAAAAATGATAATGGCTTGCTAAAACCTATTGAAGCTATAGGCCACCGTACAAAAGATACTAGTGGCTTAGGCTTTAAGAAGACTCCCTTTCATTTGGGGACCAAGAAATTTGTGTTGGCTCTTGAGCCTGATACTAAGCCTAAACCTAAACCTGAATAAGAAATTGAAGATACCACTCTAGAAGTGAATCTAGAGAACAGCTCTGATGAGGATACATTTCCATATCCTATCCCTTCAGATCTTGCGGCACTCCTTGCTGAACTTGATGAGCCTATCATACCTGTTCATATGGGAGGGTCTGATACTGATACTTGTTCTAAAGCCGATTCTGATAAAACCTCTTTAGTGCATCAAGTTACATATAAGGAATGGAAAGCAACACTAAATGATGATCCCAATTTTACAGGTGAACAATATAGGCCACCATATTTTCAAAAGTACTATGAACAAGAACAACTTTAGCAAGCTATCAATGCCACAAGGGATAATAATGAGCCTAAGGATGCTACTAATGAAATTCCTACATCAAGTACGAACTCACATGAGTATGAGTTCAACTCTTTGTCTGATGCCACTTATGATGTAGACATAGATACTGTTCACATGTATGAAAGACTCCTCGAAGTAGGTGAAGGGTCTAGCGCTAGGCCGCATGGATTAGATGACACTAATGTTAACATGTCCTCTACCTCTAACGTAAGGTCTTATAGGGATTTTAACATTCCTTTGGATGAGATCACTTTAGGCCTTGAATTTCTCATTAACGCTTTTGGGGGTTATACCGTGAATGCAGTTGAACTAGTCACTACTTCCCTTTCACTCTATCATCCCGATCTGATAAACTGGAACTCCCGTACTGAATCCAATGAATTCCTAACATTCTAGACTAGTTATGATCTAGCCTATTACCTCCATGCAATTGAGCCTATGATGTCATCCACCAATGATAGCAGTGTCAACATGATAGAGGTGGATATTAAGTATCTCAGTCAAAAAATTAAAAGAAGAAAAAATAGATGCTTTGATGGTGAAAACCACTTTGTGGCAGTATCAGAGCCAAAAATAGTAAAAATAAAAGATGTATCCACAGGTGAAAACCTCTCTAAGATTCCCAAGGATGATATACTTGATGCTCTTCCAAGCCACCTCCAAGAGAGGTCATTAGTATTAATTGAGCCGACACAGCTAGTCAATTTGGGTATAGAAACTACTCCATAGATCATTCACCTAGCACAATCATTGTCTGTTGAGGAAAAAGAAGAGTTCACTAGCTTCTTCCAGAGCAAGAAAATAAATTTTGCATGGACCTAATCTAGCATGCCTAGATTAGACCCCAATCTAATCATGCATCATTTGTCCATTGCACCAGGTATCAAACCTGTTAAACAGAAGCTACGAAAAATGCATCCTCATGTAGCACTTTTGGTCAAAGTAGAACTTGAAAAACTCCTTAAGGCTGGCTTCATAAGAACATTGATTATGCAAAATGGATTTCAAACATTGTTCCAGTCACTAAACACAACAAATCCATTTGGGTGTGTACAGATTTTAGAGATCTCAATAAGGCATGTCTAAAAGATGACTTCACATTGCCTAATATTGATATGATAGTTGACATGACAGCAGGGTATGAGATGTATTCATTAATGGATGGATTTTCTGGCTATAATCAAATAAAAATTTCCCCAAAGGATCAAGAAAAGACCACTTTTACATGTGCTTGGGGCACCTTTTGCTGGAATGTCATGCCTTTTGGGCTTAAAAATGCTGGAGCAACATACCAGAGAGCTGTTACTACTATCTTCCATGATATGATGCATAGAATGATGGAGGATTATGTGGATGATACTTTAGCCAAAATCATGCAGCAAAGAACTCACCTCATAGACTTGGGTCCCATTCTTGACCATATGGAACAATTCAGTCTTAGGCTTAATCCGAAGAAATGTGCTTTCGGTGTTACTTCTGGAAAACTCTTGGGCTATATTATTTCAACTAAAGGCATAGAAGTAGATCCTGAAAAGGTACAAGCTATTATGGACATGCCTCCACCCAAGAATATCAGTCAAATGAGAGGATTACAAGGAAGGCTACAATCTATCGGGCATTTTATTTCACAATTGGCCGACAAGTCACAACCATTTACTAAAACTTTGCATAAGAATGCGACCTATGAATGGAATGAGGAGTGTGACAAAAGACTTGCTCAAATAAAATAGTATCTTTCTAACCCCCCAATTCTAATGCCTCCTTTTCATGGGAAGCCACTTATACTATACATATCAGCAACAAATACATCTTTGGGCGCTCTCCTAGCTCAAGAAGATCAGAAAAACAAAGAGAGAGCTATATACTATATCAGCAGAACATTAGTTGCCTATGAAATGAACTACTCCATCATTGAGAAGGCTTGTTTAGCAATGGTATTTTCTTCTTAGAAATTGCAGCATTATATGCTAGCTCATACCACCAAGTTTATTGCAAAAATTGATCCATTGAAGTACTTGTTGAGCAAAGCTGCCTTCACGGGTAGATTAGCGAAATGGGTAATGATCCTTAGTGAATTTGACATTAAATATGTGGAAAGAAAAGCCATCAAGGGATAGGTGATTGCTAATCAGCTAGCAGAGGCTCCTTTGAAAGATCACCAACCTTTGAGTATTGAGTTTCTAGATGAATCCATCATGCTTCTCACACATCAATCTTGGAGCATGTTCTATGATGGATCTTTCACTCAACAAGGGTCCAGTGTAGGCATTTTGTTTGTTACACCTCAAAGATACTCATTGCCAAAAGCATATAAAATGTTGTTTCCTTGCACAAACAACATAGTTGAATATGAAGCTCTTATTAATGGAATGAAGATAGCCCTTGAATGGTGTGTTGATGAGCTCAAAGTCTTTGGGGATTCTCAGTTAATTATCAATCAAGTCAATGATGTCTACCAAACAAAATATGACAAGCTAATACCTTACAAAAGAATGGTAGATGATCTCAAGCAATACTTTGCACATATTTCTTTCCTGCAGGTTCCAAGGACAGACAATAAAGCAACTGATGCTATGGCCACTCTAGCCCCAATGTTACAAATGTTGAAAAATGATTTCAGACACAAGTTCTTGGTGGAGACCTTACACTACCCTGCTTATGATAATCCTGAATCTAGGATGATCTATTCAGTCATTGGACATGATTCATCCTGCTACCACCATATCTTTTCCTACCTTTGTGACCAGATCATTCCTGACACTTATACCCAAAATGAGAAGCGTCACCTCATTCATACTGCTTCATGGTATGTTCTCATAGCAAATGACTTGTATAGATGAGGTTTAGATGATACTCTTCTTAGGTGCTTAGAACCTGATGAGTCCAAATGTGCGTTGGTTGAGGTACACGAAGGTATTTGTGGGTCTCATTCTAGTGGTCTAACATTAGCTCAAAAACTTATTAGAGCTGGATATTACTAGCTGGATATTGAAAAAGAAGCTATTCAATATGCCAAGACTTGCAAGCAATGCCAATTTCATGGAAACTTGATTCATGCTCCTACTCATGAACTTATTCCTCTCATTAGTTTCTAGCCATGTCAGCAATGGGCCTTCGACTTGGTTGGTCAGATACATCCTTCATCTTCCAGGGGGCACAAGTTTATTATTACAGCTACTAATTACTTTACCAAGTGGGTTGAGGTAGTGCCTCTCATTGTAGCTGACGGAAAGACCATTTCTATGTTTATATTGAACTATATCATTTACAGATATGGCATACCCTCATCTATTATCACTAATAATGGGGGACAATTCAAAAATAAAGACCTGACAAACTTATGTACTAAATTTAGAATTGTTCAACATTGGTCATCTATCTATTATCCTCAGGGTAATGGACAAGCAGAGGCTTCTAATAAGACAATTCTAAAAATCTTTCACCGAATAGTTCATAAATCTGGTAGAGATTGGCATCTCAAGATCAATCCGGCCTTGTGGGCCTACAGGACAAGTATCCGAACACCAACGGGGGCTACTCCTTTTGCCCTAGTTTATGGAGTAGAGGCAGTATTACCTATTGAGGTTGAGATTTCAACATTGTGAATCTCTCTGAGGGGCCTCATCACTGATGAATATAACAGAATATCCCAGCTTCAAGAGCTTGAGTTACTTGATGAATGCTAGAAGGTGGCGTTTGATCATCTCAGAGCATATCAAAAGAGAATGTCAAAATCCTATAATAAGAAAGTTAGACAAAGAGAATTCCAAGTGGGTGATCTTGTCCTGAGAGAGAACCCCAAAAATTAGTAGCAGTGAGTTTAGAAAGGCAAATTTGAACCAAATTGGCTTGGTCCATATGTCATTACTATAGCATTTGGGTCTGGCACTTATCGACTCTCCACCACTGAAGGAGAGCAACTCAAAGAGCCTATCAATGCTCTCCATCTGAAGAAGTTCTATAGTTGAGAAATTCTTGACATGCTCATGTACATACTTATTGGTCCTGAAAAAATCCTAAAAATGATATATTGCAAAAAATCCTAAAAATTGTAAAATGACCTAAAAAAAATGATCATCTTAGTGAAAACCTGGTAAACAGGCACTTTGATGTATTTATTATCTTGGCAAAAATTAGCCGGTAAACAGGCACCTTGGTAATAATAAAAAAAATACAAAAAATAAAAAATACAAAAAAAAAAAGAGATATTCAAAAAATACAAAAAAAGAGAAAAAAAGAGAAAAGTACAAAAAAATTGAAAAAGAAGAAAATGTACCATTAATGAAAACCTGGTAAATAGGCGTCATGGTAGCAAAAATAGAATCTCTACCAAGATGGTGAAAACCTGGTAAACAGGCACCTCTTGTTTCCTAAAGCTACATCTCATCTCAGCATCTCTTGGCTCTTAGTTTCCCGCTTTAGTCTCTTTGCTTTCCTACTTTGGTTGGCTTTCCCGCTTTCCTGCTTTAGTTTTGTTTCCTGCTTTAGTTTGCCAGCTCATGCTCTTGCTTTCAGTTGTCTTCAAGATTTTCCTTGACTCTTCATGGATTGGAACTAGTTCACACTTGGGGGCACCTTCCTGGTCTAAGGGGCATTGTCCTATCACTTTCAGAAGTTTGTTCGTGCATCAGTCACTAGTGGTTCTCACTGTGTCTGCCTACTGATGCCTAGCTACCTTTGAGATTGCTCTCCTTGAGGATCTCTCATGTATCAATTGCCAGTGGTTCCCATTGTGCCTGCCTACTGATACTTAGCTCTCGTTTGAACCTCTCTCTATTGAGATCTCTTCCTTACATTAGTCACAAGTGGTCCTCACTGTGTCTGCCTGTTGATGTTTCACTCGCATTTTATTCTCTCTTTCAAGAATCTTCCTTGTATCGATCACTAGTGGTTCTCACTATGTTCACCTATTTATACTTGGTTCATGCTCTGATATCTTCTTGAGACTTTGTCTCTTGCGATGGTCACCAGTGGTTCTCACTGTGTCTTCCTGTTGTCGCTATCACATTGAGACTTCGAACATTGTTTGCTTTTGATTTGACTTCAATCCACTTGAACACAAACATAAACAAAAATTGAAAACTGATTTTGTGTTCCTTTGAATTATGTTGAGCTTTTCCTTTTCTTTTTTGTTTGTTTGCTTTATCATTTCTCCTCAAGAAAATCTAAGATGTCTTCCTTGACTGAGAAATGTGAAGACTAGGGGCATGATCTTTTCTTTTCTTTTTGTTTGCTGGTTTAGTTCCAATGATCCAAAGAATCTATCTAAGAGGGGTGTCCATCTGTAAGAGCCTTCATCTTGTATTGGATGGCCATGTGTACCTTGACTCCTTTTATATGGATGCTTTGGTGAGGTTGGTTCTTCTCCTTGTCTGTTTTGAGTGACTTCTTTCTGCTACAAGTAAAATTGCTAACGCTCGTCCTGCTAAGTTAATGTAAGGGTCACTGTGAGCACTCTTTGGCAAAAGAAGGAACTCTCATGTGTCTAGTGTGTTTGTTTGCAAGCAACATTCAGGTCATTCTAGCAATTGTTCTTTGATGATTATGTTAACTTGCTAAATCAAAAGGAATAGGTGTTCAGGTCATTCTGGCTTTTTGTGCCTTAATGCTTACACCTCATTCTGACAAATCTAAGACTTATGTCATATTCATATTCTCATAATTTCAATATTAGTGAGGATTGTATGACATCTTGTGATCATCTCATGCTTAAATGAACTTGATGATGATAAATACGGTGAGTCCAACAACCAAGTCCTAGGGCTTGCATTTTCATTCTAGGCTTGCATTTAGCTTAAGCTTGCATCTTCATTATAGGCTTGCATTGAGACTGTGTTTTGGTGCTCTCTCAATTTATTTCTCTTCATTAAAGGTCCTCATCTTTTTTCTTGGGTCCTTCTTGGTTGCACAAGTGTCTGGTCATAGCTCTCGATCTTTGAAACATACATCTTTTGATTAGTACCTGTCATATATTGCTACAGTCTTGCATGAGATGATTAGTACCATATCCATTGCATTTTCATTTCATTTGCATCCATAAATTCATTTGCATATACATGTGTATCCACTATAAGCATAACTCAAAATCATACATTACACATATGCATACATTTTATCCATCTATCATTGCATTTCACATTGCATTATCATAAGAAATAAAACATGTGCATTTCATACATTTCTATCCATACATCTAAGCATGTAGGAAAACATCTCATAAACATCATACATCAAAGCAATATACAACAAGTACAATGATGTCAAAACTTGATCTTGTATATATATATATATATATATATATATATATATATATATATATATATATATATATATATATATATATATATATATATATATATATATATATATATATATATATATATATATATATATATATATATATATATATATATATATCTCAATCCAATGTCGTATACAAAAGAAGGTGCTACTCAAGAACAGTATCAAAAATGGGCTACAATAATAGCATATGTATCAAGATCCACTCCCACCAGGGGGAGGTGGAGGTGGAGGAGCCTGTACTAGTCTCTGTGGTAGGGAGATAGGTCTCTAGGGAGGTGCCTACTGTTGTGGTGCCTGTTGTGGAGGAGCTTATGGAGGAGCCTATGGAGGAGCCTACAGAGGTGCTTGTGGTGGTGCCTGTGGAACTCTAGCATAGTCAAAAAATGGTGGCACCTGCTCTGATAGATCCGGTATAGCCCCATAGTAAGCTGCATAATAATATGTTTCCTGAGCAGCCCCATACCTCATCTCAATCCTAGATCATGCCAACTCATCATGTAGCTATCGAATCTCAGCATCCCTGTCAGCTACCCAAGTCTCCTCTCTGATAACTCATGTATGATACTCATCATGCTCCTGCTGCACCTGTCATACTCTCTCTCGACTCTTCCTGAGAGCCTCTTATAACTATGGGGTACCCACTCCTGGTGGAATGTCAGGCATGTCTATATCATCATCTACAGGAGCTGGCTATGATGTCCCCCCCATTCACTACCTAGTAGACCTCTGCTGGGCCCCACTGCTCCCAGCTCCCAGATCTGAACACATAGTCCTAGGAGGGATGCTAGTCTGCCCTGCTCGGGGTCTCAGTACTCTCTATTGCTATGGTGCCTGCTAGGCTAGTGCCTACTGGGCTAGTGCTTGTTGTGGTGCCTGATGGTCCTGTGCCTACTACTACTGTGTCAGCTGCTACTAGGCTCCTACACCAGCTGGGTCTATGAATCTAAGATGTGGGTGTGCAATCAGCTGATCTCTATATGCAAGTGTCACCCCTGCATTGGTGACACCCACCATGTAGTCCCATCATGCAACTGGTATGCATGCCTCTATTGCACATCATCCAGGATCTAATCTCACATGCCACCCCTTCTTCTCCTCATCAGAGAAGTGAGCTTAGGGGTAGTACTCCTGTGATATGTCCTGCTACCTACCAAATTGACATAGGACATGTGTGACATGGAACATCTCAATGGTATGGACACTCTACTTGATCAGTGGATGTGAAACAAACATATGTGATAGCTCCCGAAGAGCATCATCCCATGGCTTCGTGGCCACCCAGGGTCTCCATACTACTGCCACCATGTCATCCAGCTATCCCTTCCACTGCTCTATCTTTCCTAGTAGGGGCTGAGTCACGATGTCTAAATATCTGTACACATACGGCTCCAAAAGCTGCCATGTATCATGGAATACTGGCCTGCACATAGGGAGATGCTTCCAGGCCTAGATCTATAAGACAAAGACTCTTGCTGCCATGGTCCTTGCACTCTTGTAAATAATCTCATGCATCTCATGATACATGTGGGAAAGCATGCACTCGCCCCATCCGAATCTCACTATTGGTTTGGCTAGCATCCTCTACAACATGGTGCCCCAGCCACACTCTAGACCATGCTGTCCTCGATCAGGAACAAGGTAGCAGCTCAAGAACATCACCAAAACAATAGGGAATGGGTGAGCACCGCCGTATCTACACATCAAGTCCTCCCATGAGATGGCCCAGCCCATCACTAGATCATCCTAGAAGATGGTCCTCAAGGCTACAGTCCCCTACTGTGGTTGTGTATCGTACTCTATGTGAGTACCATGAATGGGAATCCTCATAATCCGGTATATGTCCTTCAGAGTCACCATCATCTCTCCCATGGAAAAATAGAACTGTGGACAAGGCTTTTGAGGATACCTGTTTTGAAAGACTCAAGCCAAACAAAGATTAGATTTTAGTCTAGCATGAAATCAATCCAAAACAAGGAAACTCTAAACTAAGCCACCTCAGATTGAGCTAAAATAGGTGCACCCAAGCATTGTTTGATTTGCTCTTGCTTAAGGGGATGTGGGTGTGCTCTTTAAGCACTTGGAGCATGTTCCTTATGAATTTTAAGATGGATTGAGATTCATGAAAACCCTATAAATGACACAAAATAGGTATAGAACACCTGATTTTCCCCTAAGGCCTCAACGATCCAAATGATGCTAGAATGAAGATTAAGCTACATGATGTTTATGCTAAGATTGATTTTAGACCAAATAGAGATGTGATATGATGCTATGCTTATGCAAAACAATGGAAGAAACTAGGTTAATCCATTAAAGCTATATTAAGATGAGCTAAAATGCTTGAAAGTAAGCTAAATTAGGATTGATTATGCTAAAGCTAGAAGTAAAAGGGCATGATAACAATGCATTGAAGATGAAAGACTAAGCTAATGAATTGCTCTTCGAAGAGGGAGCATTTATAGGATTTCCTAAGGGCTTGGGTAGGAAGAATGAGTGGCCAGGATCAAAATCCTTAAGAGAGGCCAAGATTCATTCAAAGGGGAGCACATGGATTGTGCTAGTTCAGGGCCACCTCCTTGTGACAAGTGTCACAAGGGCATTGGGTTGAAAGATGGGAGGGATGTACACAATTTGGGAAATGTGTCTAAGGTCAAAGGGTGTAAGAAAGGGGTGAGGGGCTTCTTAAATGCATGATAAATGCATGTAAGAGGGATAAGGAGGCCTTAAATGCACTTAATGCATGTAAGAGAAGTTTCTAGAAGTTTGTTGACTTTGGGTTAAGCTTAGGAGTTGGCTAACCTTGGTTAGGGAATGTGACAAGGTTAGGGGGGATTAGGATTAGGATTAGGACTTTCTAGAAGAGTCTAGAATTTCCTTAGGATAAACATGGATTTTAGGAAATAGATAAAGATTTATTTATTTCCATGGTTTAGGTTTGAGAATATTTATTAAAAATGAATTAAATAAATATGAGGAATAAATATTTAATCTTAATTAAATATTTTGAGTTCGGATTAGGGTTAGGAAATGATGGGATTAGCCTTTAATCAAAATTAAAGAAGGATTAGAAGATTCTGGAAGAGGTTAGTGGTCTTAAGGAAATTGGCCAAGTTTTGGGCAAAAAATAAATAAATTATTTATTTTGGGATTTTTGGTCAATTTATTAATTAAATAATTAATAAATAGGGGAATAATGTTTAAATAAGATTTAAACATTTTTGGGAGGGATTCCTTAATTAAATATTTTTAATTAAGGTAAAGGGATTTAATGACATAAAAATAAATAAATTAATTAAATAATTAATTAATTAATAAATGATGATGTCATCAAGGATTTTTCAAAAAAAAATAATTTATTTTCTAAAGGATTTTTAGGTGTCTATAGGAACATGTTCATCTCCGAATGGAAATGCTCGACCAATGCAGTAAGAAGGCCTTGATTTACCCAAATGTTAGGAAAATCACGTAAGTATCCCAATCTGAGAGCATCTATGTGAGCGCCCTTTGCATCTATCAATCTCTGGACTAGTGTGGTAAGGACAAGATGGTGTGTCCTGAAGGCGACATCAGGAAAGTCAGCCTGCAAAGCAAGTGACAACATCAGATCAATATCTCAAACATCATGATTTTCAACACAACAACAGCAAAAGCAACAAGACATCTATTCTAGACAAGGCTCTATGACACTACTTGGCTGATTTCACGCAATTTGACAAATTTTGACAAGAAGTTTCAAACTATGTAGTAGATTTTCATGTGAGAAAACTATTCTCTCGCGTGAGACAGGACTGGACCTCGCACGAGATCCTACAATCTCATGTGGGGGCCCCTTTCAGCTTGCATGAGCTTCCAGATGAAGCCCACACGAAGGAGCCCCAAGTCATGTGAGGAACCTATTTTCTCACACAAGAGGAGACCTAGGCCAGCGCGAGGAAACTACTTCCTCACGTGAGTTTGGAAGAACTTGGCTTAAAACTTGTTAAATCTACCCTAAATTGACCTAGAAAGCTATATGAATTGAAATGCAGGGAAGTTTATCAACTACTTATAGGTGCGTTGTACTCTGGGGGTCAGGTGTGTTGTTGGGAGTGCTCAAATCGATGCGTATGCAATGAAAGACCCTCCATTTCTCTATCAGAGCTCAAAACTCACAAGAAGACAAAAGTGAATAATGAATTGAAAATGACCCCTCCGGGCCTTATATAGCTTTTGACCTAATTTTCAAAAGTGCTCTATTTTGTGCAAAAATTGCACCCTTGGCTAAATCAACTTCTCTGAATAAATTTTCAAGATTGAAATCAAAATTTGACATCTCTAGATAGCTCAAAATTGTGTTTTAAATTCTAGGACCCTTTGGGATCAGACGCTTGTGCAGTCAGCCTTCTGGCGTCATCTTCCTACCAGACCCTCATCTTTGCATCATGTTCTCAAGATCTTTTCTCTTTTCATCAAAGTCAACTCTAGTCAACTCTGATCAACCATGGTCAAACTTGGTCAATAAGACCTCTGCTTTGCTCTGACTTGCTTCTGCAGCTGCTCAAATCTAGTCTAATTGCTTATGCTCTGCAAAACTCTTGTTTTCAATCATCCCTCTTATGTCATCTTTCGATTTCGCTCCCGAGGGGGCAGGATGATTACATCATTTGAATCTTGTTGAATCAATTCTTGAATCGGTCTGATCTAAATCATCAATTCTCATTGCTTGGGGCATCTCAGTGCCTCACATCTTGCTATCTGGTCATTTATCTTTTGTAAGGAAACTCAGGTGCGGAAACAACTTCCTACACTAATCTCTAAAGCAAAGTATTGTGCAAATTCTTTTAAATCCTTACAATTTTAGATTTGTTAACTACTCTAACAATGATATTGCAACCATATACCATGCATACAAAAAATAGAGAATGACAAAATGATTTACCCTGGGGAAACCTTTCAGTAAAAACCCTAGCACTCTAAAACCTGCACAGTGTATTACTCAAAACTATTACAATTTACAATACACTTGCAATGCAAGTTCTTTCAGAAGATTTTCCCTCACTTGAAGACAAATCATGGTAGCATAAAATGTTCTAACAATAAACTTTCTTTTTCTATCTTTGCAACCCTAAAAATGCTTATATCATGCGCTTCCTCTTTTAGGGCAACCTCAAAAGATAGTCGTATTAGGGTTTTACATGTCTAGGGTTTTACAGTACTCAATTTTATCAGTTGCCACATGTCTTCACCTCTCATTGAATCTTCTAGATATAGCTCTTACGTGTCATAGGAATCCATCATAACCATTTCAACCATGATCTCCTTACACACAATTCAAGATGCTGACACATCAAGTGGAGTGACACATCAACATGCCAACTAGACATGTACACTCACACTTAATTACATTATTTGCAAGAAATACATTTTACAAAGCAAATAATAAGAATAGGAATTATCCAAGGTTGAGACACCTTATTCCTAACATCTTTTAGGTATCTGAGCAATCTAACTCAGGTCCTTAGGAATCAAGCTTTGTCCTGGAGATGGTTCTCAAAATATTTTAGGTATTGGGGCAATCTAACCCTAATTCCTAGGAGTCAAGCTTCATTTTGGAGATGGCTCTCAAAATCTCTCTTAGACCATTATCTGGGCAATCTAACCCGGGTCTCAGAGGGCTAAGCTTCGTATTGGGGCAATCTAACCCTGATTCTGGAGACAGTCCTAAATTTGCATCTAAATCTCATTCTAGGCATTGGGGCAACCTAACCCCAATTCTCATCTTCTCTCAAGACCGTTGTCTTTTCAATCTAACTTAGACTTCAAAAAATCATGCTTTGATCTATTCGGTGTCTTGGCAACCTAACCTAGACTTCTAAATTTCTCATCACCTGTCACTTCAGACTATTCTTTGAATCAACACGCTGTTCACACATCAATTCAAAGAGGGGCAAATGTAATACCATAAAATTGGCACCTATTAAATTCAATCAATTTTGGTGCATTATCTTCAATTTTACATCTCCAAAGTCCTAGTTTCTTAGGCAATTTTCTCTCTCCTACCTGACTTAATTTGACTTGATGTCAATTGCAAAGACCATAAATCGCATTAATTAAATATCAAAATTAATTCCTAAAGTCCTTGACTTTAATTAGCTAAATTACCCCTATGATAATTTAATTTAATCCTAAAGTCTTAAGTGCTTAGAATTAAATTAAATCCACCCCATTTGGCTAATTACCCATAAAAAGGAATTATAATTGCTTGATATTCGAATGGACACACCTTTTTGAATTAATAATTCAAGATATTCGAAAGGCCACCTATGTGGCATTTTCATTCTTTTTATTAAGTAATTCTTGCATTTTTGTCTCAAATGGAAATGAAGGGTCAGGAGTTTCAAATCAAGAAACTCTTCATTCCTCTTCTAGCTTTTCTATTTAATGGACCTCTTTTTCTCATTCAAGGGAGGCAATTTTTAAGAGCATCCTTACTATAGCAAATTTTAGTCTCATTTTACTTCAAAAAGATTTTTCATTACATAATTAAGCTCATATCTCATTTTAGTATAATTGCATATCATATTAGATTAAATTTGCTTATTTGTTCTTAGAATAACATCATCTTTATTTCAAGTGCTCTAAAATAAATCTGCATTTCATATTTATTTCAAAAGCATTTCTAGATTAATTGCATTCATCTTAGTTTAATTTCAATTTTGCATATCATCATAGTTTTGAAAATCCTCCATTGTGGGATTGGTCTATGGTTGTTGGCTCTCATTCTAAGAGTAATTATACACCCCGTCCACATAGGAGGCAACAGGTCGATTCAATCAATGTTTTGAGATGGACAATTCATGTTCACACTCGCTATCTCATGATTGAGCAATGACTATGTTGCGTTTGTGCCTGGTTTAGAGGTCCACATTCAAATACACACAGGTGGAGGAAATCCTACTTTTTGTTTAGCATTATTTGCAACATTTCCTCCCTATGTAAAAGTTGAAGTGGCAACATTAGTAGGTCATGCAGACCATTTAAGGAAATCTATTTTTCTCCTTATTTCTAACACTGAAGCTTCTAATTCCTCCTTTTCTAATTCTTTGGCCAACAATTCTTGTTCCCTTTTAGCCTTCTCCAAATTTGCCTCCAACCTTTGTGCTTGGTCTAAAGGAAGTGTAGGGCATGTAGGCTTATTAATTGAAATCCGTATAGCCTTCTACTTTCCTTTATCCTTAGGATTCCTTGTTTCAAACACTTGTTGTACAATGGGCTGTTTGTTTGTCTGTTCAGGGACAGGAACATAATTTATGGCTTCTAAATTCAATAGTTGTCTCCTCAACTAGTCAACCCTTATCATAGCATGTCTAATTTTTTCTTCTCTTTCCTTTTTCTCTCTTCTGCCTAATAGTTGCTTGTTCATGAATTCTTCTTTCTAATTCATACACTTCTTCAAAGATTTCTTCAGAGTCAGACAAGGTTGTTTCAGATTCAGCTTGATGTGTGTGGGGGTCTTCCTGTTGATCCTGAGATTCATGGAGACCTTGAGGTAATGAAGAACCAAGGGTGAAAAGAGGGACAAAATCTTGTCTATTTCTACTCTTGCTTCTAGACATCCTTTCAACTCCAGACTGTTTATTGGGGATTACTTTCCTATTATGGGGGAACTTTTCACCCTCTCTTTCTATAGGGGAATAATAATCCTCATACTGATTCAAACCTAAATCAACTGCCTCCTCATATTTTAAGGCATTTCCCTCCTGACTAGGAGGAGCAAGGCTTTCATGTCTTGAGTTTCCTTTTTGCTTCCAAGTAAAAGACATGTCATTGGTACTCTTTTCTCTTCTAATTTGACCTCATCTACATGTAGCTAGGAGCTCACCTTCCAAATTTTCTTCTGGGTGTTCCTTCCTCTAGGACCTTGTATTTTTGAAACTCATTGTGACACAACAACAACTTATTTAGCACTAGTATAGAGATATTTAGAGTCGCCACTCAAGAAAAGTGGGGTTTTCTATAATTTTTAAACAAACAGGAAGGGTAGGCTATTTTTAGAAAAGGAAACAACTCATTGTGTTCAAAGGTAACCAACTGGCTTAAAAATAAGAAGGCCAGGAGTCTAGCTCAACTTGTACCTACGTTATTTTACATGAATCTTACAACATCCCCAGTAGAGTTGCCATTTTTTTGGTTCTTCAAAATATTTTACACTCCAAGAGATACCAATATACTTATGATTGATATTAAGTAGGGGTTAATTCCAAATGTGAGAAATCTATAAGTAATTGGACCAACTATAGGGACAAGACTACCCTCTTCACTTCTAGCTCTGTAAAACCAAGGTGGTTACACCTGATCTAATATATACAACTTTATTCCTTACTAAATATTGGATCTTACAATAGATAACAGTGAGAAAGTACTAAATAACAACCTATTATTCATTGACTCTCCATCACTGAGTAGAACTATTGTATATATAAATAAAATAAAGTAAAATTACTGGTGTAGTTATATTTCTGATTATAATGATTCAATCATTCCTTATAAAACAAAGATAGGTCTATACAGGCCAGTGCCTTATCCATTGGGCATACAACACCAAGAGATAAAATGAATACAAAGATGTTTCAAGAAGAAATGGTCTCTGAACATAAACACAAATATCCCAAATCTTTCCTACTTATCAGAATCCTTCATACAAATCCAATGAACATATATTCCACTTTGAGTAGTATTTAATCCAACCCTAGATCAGAATTCAAAGAAAAAATACATATATGCAAGTCTTTGAAAACTTGAGAAATTCACAGATCAAATGCAAAGGAGAGACAAAGACTTTAATATTTGTATTAAGTATAACCTATTTTCTTTGTATACAATATGTCTTGAATGGCAAGCTTGCAAGACAATAACATCAACCTGTGCTTCTTCTCCATCACTTTCATAAGAAAATGATGTAAAATACTACAATCCTTGACAAAGGGTTAGGGTTTCAAAGCTTCTATATTTTCAATGCCTAAAACTCTCAATGCCTAGAATGATCATGGAAAATCCTTTATATACAAGGAGATGCAACAAGCTACCAATCATTCTAGGGTTTACAAAAAATTTAACCTAAAAACTTTACAACAACCCTACTGGGTTTACAATAAATGCATCAATCAAATTTGGATAAATATTCTATAGATAGCCACCTTGCTTTATGAATTCAATTATTTTCTTGGTTTACTCAAGAAAATCTGACTGCCATCTCTTCGTTGTCATTCCTGCAATAAATACCTCTTTATATCTCAAAAAATTTTAGGACTCAAAAAGTTACAATCTTCATTTGTCTCAAGAAGTAGGTGGAGTGTCTACTTTCTCTACATGTGGAATATACTGATACCTCCACCTATTATACACCTCTTCACTTGGGAAATCAAAATTTGCAAACTCTATACCTTTGTTAGATAATTGTTCCCACTTGTCCTCTAGCTGACTGATTTCTCACTAAATGAAATCAAATTTGGACTTAGTAGAAACTAATGTCTCAATAGTATGTATAAAAAATAAAATATTCTCCAAAGTTAAAATGCTAGTCATTCTAGCAAAAAATTCATCATCTATTTGTGCTCTCCACTTGATCAACTCCTTAAGTTCACCATTCTTCTTGAAAATTCCTGGAATTAAATCACAGCAGGGGAGTGTCAATTCTTTCTTCAACAAATTTGATTTTCTTTCAAAATCACCCAAAAGTATATCATGCTCTATGAACCTTTTCACATTCTGATGCAATGGTTTAATTAATGGGTTAGGGTCAACTTGAGACTTGTACAGCCATCTGAATAATCTTACATTCAGAGATCTCTCAATCCATTTATTGAAAATTTTCTCTAACTCCTCCTTATGCTTGCCCAAAGATATGAGTAATATCTTTAATTTCCTAGCATGGTCAAGCAGAATCATGGAATTCAGATTGGTAGCAAACTACATCATGACCTTTGTAAGCTTTTCCTCATATCTTTTCTCTAACAAGCTTTTATCTTTCAAATGTTCTTCCCTAAGATTGTCCAACTCTGCTCTTTTTCTTCTAAAATAACTTGTTTCTTCAAACAATTGTTTCTTTTCCCAGCTGACCCTGGCATCTATATTTATCTCTGGGTATGGTGATGGTGGAAATTCAATGATAGGACTTGATGAAGAAGCCCCTATAGGCCTATCAACTATCATCAATTGGGGTGACTTGTGGTCTTGTGGTCTTGAAAACTCTGCAATCAATTTATCCTTCTGGATCAGTTCTATTTTGAGCTCATTATAGGACTTAAGGATAGTTTCAAATTTAATCCTTAGCTCTTCCTTCTCTTGTGCATCCTTTTCTACCACCTTTACATTAAACTTGGCAATCTCCAAAATGATATTTGAGGCTTCAACACCTGAAGTCTCACCTACTCGTTGCACTAGTAAATTTCTAGCATATCCTAAAGAGAGAGCCTCTCTCTTTCCTTTATTTTCTTCCCTCTTTAGGGACCAAATTACTAGGGCTGCATGATCATTGGAGAAAGTAATACCCCTAGCAGCTTGTTGTGTCTATTCTACAGTAGCAAGGGTCTTTACCTTGCTCTTCCTAACTTGATCAAAAATTATTCCATCTGCAATATCCCACTCTGGAAGAATCAACACTCCTGTAGTGTGGACCATAGTCCTTCCCTCCTCAAGGGTGATCTTTTCAAACTACTTCATGATCTCCCCCTTGGTTTCATTTTCAATCTATGTTATGTCCATATCAAGGAACTCCTCTTTCTTCTTTTCACAAATCTCTTTAAACTGGTCTATTTTTATTCTCCACAAAAATTGAAGAAATGCCCTAGTCTTCACAAATTTATCATCGGTAATAAAATAATCACTAGCCTATTTCAGAATAGGGCCGATTTGTTTACCCTCAAACTCTACAATAGTAAGATCCATTTCTATCTCCCTAGGTGCCTCTGGTATTCCTTATTGTAGTTCATCATTAGAAACAAAAATATTTCCCTGATTTCTTAGTTGCACCAATTGCTCAACAACTCCATGCTCATCTAAATGTAAGGGGGACTGAGAAGGAGAATGTACATCATGTTCTGGCCTTGATTCATCTTGTCTCTACCTCTTAGGAGAGGGTCCCTGCATTGTTTGATCATCCATAGGTCTCTTTCCTCTTGAAGTAAAAGGAAGACTCTCATCTCTCTTTTATGTTGGTAGAAGAACACTATAACCACTTCTCCTTTATACAATGTAAACTCCCCTTGGGGTCAACTTTGTATACCCCAGCTGGCTTAAAATTTTCCTAGCTCTCTCAGGGTCTATCTTGCTTACTACAGCCCTTTTCTCATTTACTGCATGCATGATCCCTTCAAAATTCTCCATAAGAGCATCTACCTGTGTAGCCCATGGCTCAAAAATCTTCAATGGGTCATAGCCTCTATCAAAATGTCTAATAAAATCTACAGTCTTCTTGTAGATCACCCATTTCTCCTTCTTAATTTCTTGAGTTTGGAGGTCAAACTCATTTCTTACTATGTCTTCAAGAAATTGGAATTGGTGCTCTGTGAGGGCACATCTTATCTTGTCCCTAAATATTCTTGACAAGAAACCTTCATTATTTACCCATCTAATGAAAGTTGTAGCCATCCTATAATGCTACAAGACTTGATCTAAGTGCACCCATCCTTTCTTGATAATTACTTACTGGTGTGGTATGGTGATATATGGGAACAAAGTTCCCCTTCCTTTACCAGTAAGTGTTGATTCTTGTACATCACCAATCTACCTCAAGATCTCTACATATCCTAACTTCAATGGGACCCTATAAGGTAAAACATATGTTGCCTTCTTGCAACCATATACTTGAAAAACTGTAGAAACTAGATATAATATAATGTCACCAAAATTGTGAACATAGTGATATCTTGGCAATACTCCTTAGGCCTAATCAATCTCGACAATTCTCTTGGGATTCTGGGATTCTCAAGATAAAATAATGTCCTAAGTCTTGAAGCAAAATTTCTATCAAAGACAAGGAAACTGGCCTCTGTTCTATCCCAAGACAAATTTGTTGTCCACAACTGAATTGGAAGGGTTTCTCCATTTTTCTCCTTGATAATATTAATTGTTGAACTAAAAAATTGCTCACCCTTGTACAAGAACATATGCATTAGCATAGAGTACCACCCAAAAGGCCTACTTATCTTCATGTTCTTTATCCCCATTAATCCATCATGGATTAAATCAGCAAGGTGAGAGGCAAAATAAAAAATTAGGGCCAATTGTGGATGTAGAGATTGTACCATCATAAACATATACAAAACTGGCATGTGGGTTGCCTCATCATGTCCAAGGATCAAAGTTAGAGACTTGTACACAACTTGTGCTAGTAAACTAAATAAATCCAACTTAAAAGGCTTAGGTGTACTAGGGCTAATCACACACATTGATCCAATTTGATCAAGGAAGTCCCTTAAAGGCCCCACCCTTAAATAATCTTTATGTGCTTCATGTATTTTATTGAATTCTTTAAAATCAATCTTCTCTAACCCAATGGAATGATAATTTAATGAAAAGACCTTTCTTATCTCATCTTCTGTAATTCTTATTAGGTCATTTCCATTTATGTCATTGACACATCTAGTCACAAGATCATAACACCTGGCAATCTGAATGAGGAGATCTACATCCATGAACACTCCAAGGACAACTAATTTCCCTATATCAAACTGCCATATATTGCTGAGGGGGGCACAAGAATTCCTTTGAGAGTACACTGTCCTAAACAAAATGAAACCATTATAGTCCTTCCCTACTCTAGCATCTCTCATCCAAAGACCTCTATCATAGAGCCCTTCATTTACTGAGTCCCTAGGGTTTCTTGGGCTTAATTCCTTTACCTTTTTCGGTCCATTCTCTGAGTGTGGGAGTAGTTGCATCAAATCTTCAAAAATTCCCCTATCTTTATACTCTATCTTTCCTGATAATTCCCTCTTAGTCGGCATTTTTAAGTATGGTTATGAAATAATGCACAAATACCAGAAAGAACTTCAAATATCTTTGGACAACTATAACCAGGAAAAACAATCTCCTTACACTTTTCTTCTTAAAATTTTATGAAATGCTTAAGTTAGGATTCTAGCCTACCAGACACTCTGAAAATCTTCCCTTGACAATGCTCCACAAAGAAAAAATAGTTTCGCTTGCCAAAATATTTTGAAAGAGGTAAAATCTTCAATAATCAAATCAAGGTATATAATAATTTGCCAACTTTTTACAATTCACTACACAAAACTAATTAAGTTCACCATTACTAAGAATTGGTGGCCTCAACATTCATAGGATGTGAGCAACGTCACAGAGCAAAAAATTAAATTTGAACTGTTGATCCCTTCCATTTTTTTGCGCATTGAACGGTTGACAAGTTCAGTAGCGTAACCCTGTGTTACTTTTCCCTAGATCAATTCTCAACCAATGAGAACACTCTAATTTAAACATGTGGAAAAATTTATAACTTAACTTTGATCAGAGCGGATAGGTGTCATCCTTTCGCTAAAGCACAAGGGTAAGATCTGAGCACTTTTCCTCAATGGTGTAACGATCATCGTAGATCTTTTCCCAAATTATCATGCTTTTACCATTTCCCAAAACAATGACCTCACCTTAGCTTTTCGGACCTCTCATTAATCAGAAAATTGCCATGTCAAATAGACCAATAGGTGGACCCCGCTCTATTCTTTCTTTACACTAGAGATACTGACAACTGCCAGATCACCTTAACCTCAACCAATCAAAAACTAGCATGTCGACATGACATGGCATTGGAGGACCCACTGCATAGTCCACACCCTGATTATAAGATCAAATGATCATCGCTATACCGCAAGCTTTAAACATCACACATCTTACCTCAATGGTATAATGACAACCATAAGATCAACTCGAGCTTTATCTATCTGAGAAAACTGACCCCACTTTATACTTTACTAATTCCTCATCGAGTCAAAAACCACCACGTTACAAAAATAGATGGGCGGACCTTTCTCTTTTTCTTTCTCAGTACCAAACACCCTGACGACTGCCACATCACAACCCATTTCAACCAATAGAAAATAACCATATCAGTGTTACATGGCAATTTAGGGCCCACTTCATATCACATCCTTCATAGAAAATCAGATGGTCATCATTATACCACAAACCTTAAACACCTCACACCTTTCTTCAAGGGTATAATGAAAACCATAAGATTCATCTGAGCTTTACCTTTTGAAAAATCTAACCCCACAGCTACTACGTCACTCAAGACAAGTGTCAATACAAAGAACTTCCACGGAAGAAGAACTGTCAAAATACTGCAATGTTAGAAAAGGTCTTCATCAGATGCCTATCGCTAAATCGTGATGATTAAAGGATAGTCATCTTGACCTAACGGTACAATGACAACCATAGATCGATCTTGATGTTTAATCAATAGCAGACCCTTGAAGATGGGCCCTCTTGAATAGATGTCATCCTGTCACCAAAGCGCATGTTAGAAAATCTGACAACAAGGAGCTCAAGATTTAATAACAGCCACAAGTTTTAAAAGGTTAGTCATATGGAGACTTTAATAGGAAAACTTAGGCTTTTAAAGGAAATATTAAAAAGGGGACCCCGTTCGACAACCTAGTGACATAACAAATAAAGCATTCACTTTAAAAGGGGCAATATTGCACATGCATCATTAGGAAATGTTAGTGAGCAAAAAGTAATGCTCAAACATAACAGAGCTTAGGTCAAGCTAGGGTTTTAGCCATAATACTTTTCAATTAGGTCTAAGGACCTCAATTTAGAAACCCTTTAAGCATGGGGATGGGAAATTTTAGAATAGTGCTAACACAATCTAAGATGTTCAAGCATAAAATAATTCCTTCTAGCATTGTAGATAAATATAAAAGTTAAATATGTTTCCTAGTAGATACTAATTCATGTATTATGATGGCGGTTGAACCTAGAATTTATTGGGTTCCACCTATGGGTTATGAAGTAGATGTTGAGTTAGTGAACCTTCATGTAATTGAATTAATATCTAAACCATTAGATAGGAAAGGACAATGTTTTGAAATTTATGAAGATGCATTTTCTAATATCAATATTCAATTAAAGAAACTAGTTATTGAAACAAAAACTAGGAAAATGTTATCTACCTTAGAGAAAATGCTTGGTACTGATGAAGTAGGTACATCTGGTACTGCTAAAACTACAATTGAAGAGCCATCATCAAGTGTTCCATCTACTTATGTGAAAGTAAAGAGCAAGAAGATTAATCCTATTATAAAGGACATTAAAACTAAAATAGAACCACTAAATAAAACCTACAAAAAGAAGAGGAAATCTACAAAGATGAAAAATGAACAAAAGGATTTTGCCAAAGTTGAAGATGTTTAGACTGAATTAGATAAGGATTATAATAAGTTAAAAGAGAGCGGTATGAAGAAATCCCCTAGTGATGATTATCTTGCTAAAAACATAATGGAAACAGGTAGAATGGGAGATGTTGGCAGGAGATATGGGTTTCTAAATAATGAAGCTAAGAACACTAATACATTTAACCCTAATTTTTAACCAACATTTCCGACCAAGCATTAAAATGGTTTTTCTTGGTTGGATTATAGAAGGAAATCTTTGAATTTTTTTAATCCATTCTCGTGTTCGTCATAATTATGACTACCTATGTTCATCAAAATTGAGACGAACATGGGCATAAATTTAAAAAAAAGTTTCATTTCAATTCATTATGTCTCATATTCATTCTCTACATTTATGTGGAAAAGAAGAGCTGAAGGTTGAGGGAAAGAAGTGATTTGAAGGTTGACTTGACATATCAGGTTAGAGCATTTCATTTTTCCCTTGCATGCATTTGGTTGAGAAATATTTAATTTTTAAAAAAAACTTTTTTTGCAAATTCAATGATCATTGTGTATTAAAAAACCAAATTTGCATTTCATGTGTATAAATGGGAATTGATTCAAATAAGTTGAATGCCTTCCATTTCGTGTGTATGAATCTTCATTTCATGTGTATAAATCTCCATTTCATGTGCATGAATGGGAATTGATTCAAATGGGTATTTATTATGCTTTCCATTTTTCCTACGTTCCTATTAGGGAATCTGCAAGTAGATCTTCATTTGGGATCCCAACATCTAAATAAAAGTAACTCAACCTACAACCAATCTACTTCATTTCCAAATAACTTTGCATTTGAATAAATGATTTAATACCATAGAGACAGGGATTGTGCCCTTACAGCCATAATATGACTTTTCCTGCAATCAAACATATACTAGATCAAAACATATTCTATAGGGTTGGATTCCTCTCACAAGACACATTAAACACAAAAAGTGTAATAATTCCTTGGACTCATGGAAACTTAAAAATAGTAAAAGACTAATTTCACAAAACTGTTCAGGAAGAATCAACACCAAACTAAAATTCTTTGTCTCAAAAATCCATAAAACAATACACACTTAGTATGGAAATGAAAGTAACTCAACCTACACCCAATCTACTTCATTTCCAAATCACTTTGCATTTGAATAAAGGATTTAATACCATAGAGATAGGGATTGTGCCCTTATGGCTATAATATGATTGATCCTGGCAGGGTGTGCAATCAGCATTTTGTTTGTTATTTGACACAAGTTATAATAGGGTCCATGAGGCATATGGAATATGATTTGTTTATTTTCTATGTCTTGAAGTCTATTTTGGTTTTAATAGATTTGTTTAGTTATTCATTAAGTTGGAGTTTGGTATGTTAAATATATTTTGGCTTAAATAATATGTTTCAAACATTAATTTGTTTAGGTGGATCATTTTAAATCACACTCATAGATGGGTTCTATTTAAGAAGTGACTATGATTTTAAATAAATCACCTAAACAAGTCATATCTTAGATGGTGATGTTTGACTCCAACTACTAAATACAATAAATTCTCTCCTTCCAAGTAGTTTGATAATTTGTCCACAACCTTCGTATGATTTACGATGTGATTTTTCTTTTGCAAATCTTGGATTTTGAGTGAGTTTTGTGAGTAAACATAATATCTTCATTTTTTAGTTGTATTTGCAAGTAAGATGTTAGAGGGTATATCAAGCAAAAAAAGAGAACAAAAAGTAGAGAGTGGGAAATTTCAAAGATATTTTATAAATCTCATTTGAAAACCTATGCAAACTTATAAATGACACTGATAAAGGATGAAGTAATTTATACTATTATTAGCAAAAAAAAAGTGCAAGAATTTTTTGGAGATGAAAAAAAATAAAACATGTTATATCGATCATGAAAAGAGGGTAGTAACTAGAGATTAGAAGTATTGCTAAAAGACTTTTGTAGAAATATTCTCATTTTGTAACTTGGATGTAAAATTATAAATGTCACATTATAAAGGATGATGGTAATAATATATTTGTTCCAATAAAAGAAGTTCAAGAAACTACCAATGATAAGAAGAAGAAAATAATACCACCAAGATAAAAAGGGATCCAGAAACTAGTAAATTGGGTGGATAAGTAGATGTTGTACTTTTTAATCATACTATAACATAAAAAGGATATCTAGGAACATGATGATGAAGAAAATGAAGGTGAAAGGGAGGTAGTCTCAAATAATGTTCCAAAATATGAATAATTTGACCAACCTTTGAGGATGAAGAAGGAAAACATGTAGTTCTAGAAGGAAGAGATAAACTAGTTAAGATCAATGGTTATTGGGAGAAAGGACAAATAATGCTAGTGGAAAAGGTGTTCAAAGAATATGAAGATGTACTTATCTGCACATTTACCAACCTAAAAGGTATCAAGGAGGAAGTCATGGTGATGATGATAAATCAATTAAAAGATGTTGCAATTTATAAAGAAGGAAGAGACCATATATAATGAAGATAGACGCATAATAGCCAATAATAAAATCAATTATAATACTCCCAACTACCTTCTCATGAAAATAGACATATAATAGCCTACAATACAATCAATTATCAATTAGTTTCAATCCACATTTCGGAAAATAAATAATTGAATTGAAGCAAACCCAAGAAAATGCTAAAACTACATTGTATTCGTTGTCTTTTCTTCATTCAATCTTTCCCAAACTCCAACTACATCCTCTACATGGTGGATTGGGGACTAAATATAATTTACAAACTGATTTCAATTGAACAAACTACTTTTTGAACTTTTTCTGTCAAACTAACCTTCCATCTTCCTAAACTTTGCACTTTTGCATGTTTACAATTTGACAACTTTTGTCAATTTTGTAATTTTTACAATATTTGCCTAATTAAACTTTAATGACTCAAAAAACATTATGAATGACCTTTCGATGGCCTTATTACATAATACTAACTCAAAACCTTCAAAATGACCTTTCTTAAGGTCTTAGTCCACCTAGGTGCACCTGCACCAATCATTCTCATTATGAGGAGTGTGAGAAGAGTGATTTTCAACAATGTTCGGTATTCATGTGTAGGCATAGGGGAATCACCTAAATTCCCATGGGAAATTCTACTTGACTCAGGCTCTATACCATTAAGGGAATCCACAAGTCTATAACATCTTCTTATAGAGATATTATATGTAGGGATCAAGGTCATTAAATTCATGTAGAAAGCTCACTAGAAAGCTCATTAGTGGCTCCTTATGCTTTTTGTCAGTGTGAAAAAATAATGAGTCACCTCAAGGAACAAAAAATAACTACACCAAATATTTATCCCAAGGGTCTACAATTTGGTGCATGTTTTCATTTAGAATATATAAAGATTCTTGCAAAACCTATTGTCACAAGGATCAATCGGTGACCTTTAACTATCCTTGTTCCTCATCCTCATTTATTTATTGAATGAGGAAATGTTTCTCTTCATTAGCAGTGCATAATAGAGGTTATAAGGAGTTAGCAAGTAAAACAACATAAGTTTGCATATGGGTCTTTCATCAATTAAGAGATACTTTTAGAATGAAAATGAAAAATTTCCCTTAGTTTGACTATGTACTTCTTAAATCCTTACACCATCAAATTGACCATTCAAATTCATTGTATCTGCACATTAGATTTTAGAATTGTATAGTACATGGTATATTATGATCCCTCTATATTTTTTAAGAGGAACTTCTTCTTCAAGAAAAACAACATCCAAATTTCCCCTTTTTCCACAGCTAACAAGTAAAAGGGACTCTCTTTCCCTCTCTCAAATGCTATCTTGTAAGGAAGTGCATTATTTGTAGTTGCAGTAAAAGTTTGAAAATTTTCAAGATCCCTAGAAACATAGGATATAACTGTGATATCTTCCTTCCAGGAAGAAGAATTAGTTTTGTTTATTTTGAACTTCAATCAAAATGGTCTAGTGTGGGTTTTGGACTGTGAGCTATGGTTGACATATTCACAAAAATAGTTTAGAACTTCAAAGTTGTAAAGAGTAGGATTTCTATAAAAAAATAGTTTAGAACTTTAGAGTTGTAAAGAATAGTTCTCAAAATGGTCTAAAGTTCCCAAACACTTTACTTGGTCCTTCTGCATTGCTAATGAATGTGTGGATCCATTCAAAATTTTAGAGAATGAATGAAATATGAATCATGATTAGATTAAATGTACACTACTTTGTAGTCAAAATCTCTTTAATGGATTTACACTTGATTTTATACAAGATACTATTAATGCTAGTATGTTTATAATTGACTAGTGACAACATTAATATCTTAATTCAGAGTATAGGAGACATTTTTTGGTATAATTATTGCCCAAATATTTTGTTGTGAAGAAAGACTATGTCTGGCAATATGAACCCAAAACAAAATAAGGAGAGAATTGTTAGATTGTGATCTAAGTTCAAAAGAAAAGGTGATGGAAAATGTTATTATCCCTGCAAAAATTGCAATGGCTTAAAGACTCAAAGAATTCTAATCAAAACAACTAAGAAACATTGTAGGAAGCATGGTCACATTGAAGGGGGGCACAATTTTCATCCATTGGTAAGTATTTCAATATATTATTTTAATAATTTATATACATAAGAAATAAATTGATGATAAGATCATGGTCATGGTTAATTTAAGGTCATCATTTTGATATAGGTCAACCACCTTGGGTTACATGTTATGGACCATAACAATTTGGAGAATGTGAATTTCCAAGTGGAGGAACATGGAGGTGTGAATATCAAAGGAGAAGATAATGACCCCATGGAAGAAGATGATCTTGTGGAAGAGAACACAATTGAAGATGATGGTATTGTTGCAATATATCATGTGCTAGAGAACATGATTGAAGATGATAGTACTATCATTGATCATGATGATAAAGATGACCTTGATTTACCTATACTTGAGAATTCATACGAGCCCCTATACAAAGGCTCCTAAAAAACTCTTCTCTATGTTGTATTGTCATTGGTGAACTTCAAGGTTATGAATGGTTTATCCAATGTAGCAATCTCACGTATGTTAAGGTATGTCATATATGTCATCTTTTTTCATCTATTTTATTCATAATTTCCTTATAGTTAACAAAGGCTGAATCGTGTACCATTAATATTCTTTATATTAAAAAATTATTATTTTTTTCGTAGGTTGATAAGTGAGTGTTTGTTACCAGACTGTGACTGTGACATAAGAAAAGAAGAGGCAGAGCAATATAGTAGACCAGTGGCTTGAAATTTGGGCAAGGACAGATCCGCAAGGTGAAGGGAGCAGTCTACCCTAAGAGATAAGGAGAGAAGACTGCGACTGTCATAGATAAGGGGCAGATCCAAAATTGGTAAAGGAAGCAGTCAAGGTAGAGATCTGAATAAAAGGAGTTGCGAAATAACAGTCAAGGCTAGAGCAGTGACTATTATGTAAGGGGGAAGCCTGCGATTTTATATTGAGGCTTTCATATTTTGATAAGGAAAAGAGCAGAGCATAAATCACACTTCAAACATTATCGATTAAGGCTGAGTCCAACTGTAGTTACATACCTACCGGCTGTAGCAGAGAGTGGTCGTAGATAGGGTTAGCGGGAATTTCATTCCCATTTCCATTTGTTCCGCAGAGATCTGACCATGAATTAAAGAAATTCCAGAACGAAGTCCCGTCGGCTATGACGTGGTTGATCATGCAACACACTGCAATGCCATCTTTTAGCTGAGTTAACTGCAAATTTCATATCAATTATTATTGAAACCCTTGTACCAAAAACTTTAGCTTCAAATCATAAAACTCTGATTTAACTTCTACCGTGGTGTAACTGTACGATCACCAGATCGCGCCAGAGGGAGAGGGAAAGCCTATTGGCTTAAAATACTGGCGATTGAAGATGGTAACCGGTGATTGAAATTAGTTTTCAGGTGTGAGACATAAAATTAGTTTCAAAGAGATCCGAATTGGAGTGTGAGGCAGTGAAACATAGAAGGCTTAGGCAGTAATCTGATACAACAACAGGGACCTGCGACATCAAATAGAGGGTAGTGACTGTAATAAAGAGGCAACTTATACATTATGATTTGAAGAAATGAGAAAGTCATGAACGCAGTGAAAAATTGCTTTTCAGCAGAGGCAAATTTCCTTAGGGTTTATCCATCATTATCAGTTGAAGCAAGCATCTGCTAGCAACTGTCATGGCAACACCATTGCAAAATCCAATGTGGCTTCCGCGAATAAGGAAAAAGATAGCAAATTTACAGGTTACTGCTTTAGATGTTGGCTTTATGGCCATAAGCGAACAGAATGTAGAACTAAGGGTGTTCAACCTCACACAACATATGATCATCTTAAAGATTTTATCACCAAACAGAAAGAAAGAAGTCTTAGGGAAGCTCAACAATCAGAAGCACCAAAAAGTTGGGTTTATGATACATCTGCAAAGAAAATGGATGGATATAGGTGTTTGACTATGGCATTCAAGGGTTTGGCAAGTAGTAAGGTGATTCCTATGCCCAAGGTATTCACAGTGCAAGCCCTAGACCATCAAATTTAGGTTTTTGCAAAAACAAAATATGCAAAAAGTAGTACAATCCCCAGGACCGCCAAAGCCCCGATGTCTAGGAAATCTCCGGTGTGAAATCCCTATGAACCTCTATCTGCAAAGGGGGGAGGAAGACAGATGGTGGCTCAGGTGTCTCTCGGGGACAGAAATACAAATAAGAATGAATGGCAGATGGTTAAAAAATGGAAGTCGGTAAGATCTATCCCAGGTAAGTATGATACCAAGGAAATTTTGTTAAAAAACTCTTTCGATGCTTTGAATAAAAAGGATTTTAAGAATATTATGTTTAATACTTGCAATTTGATTCATAAGTCTGTAAAAGCATATACTCTTCCGCATAGAAGGAGTAATAGCAGAAATATGAATCCTTCTCACACCTTCTTGGATAATAATGATAATAATCTTAAGGTACCTAGATTAAGAAAATCAAAGAAGGTTTATTCCCCACCTCATAGGCGCGACTCTCTTAAAAATTCTTTCTTAATCCATGGTATCACTAATCAAAAGCATGCTAGCTTGGTATTGGATAACAATCTTATATTGCAGAAACAAGAATCTTGGGTAGAGACAAGTGTGATCTGTAAATGGATGGGATCAGGGGCATCCATAACTGATTTAATAGAAGGACTGGTTTCTCAAATTCCCACGGAGGTAAGTATTACTATCCTTGATGATAATTTCTTCTTTCTAGATTGTAAATGTAGCAGCATCAGGGACTTGATAATGAAAGAGGGATTTTTAAAATATAAACATACACCTTTTTTTGTCTCAAATTAGTTTCCACTTTTTAATCCTATCAAAGTAGCTGATTTTATGATAGAAAAAATAGTCCTATTGAGAAATCTACCATTGGAATGTAATCACCTAGAGATTATCAAAGATATAGGGAACAGCTTTGGGGAATTCCAAAGAGTCATTAAAACTAAACATAACCATGTAGAATTAATTATTGTAGTTAAAATGAATTACCATAAAAAATTAATTCCCCCTATTCAGCTGTGTTTTAATTCAAATACTATTTTCATAAATCCAAAAATTATGGCGAATTATATAGAAACATCAGAGGAAGACAATAGATTTATCTTAGATGTCTTACACAATGATATAATCGATCTTCCAAGCACAAACTTAGATGTAAATGTAAGTCTCCTTAAGGACAGAGGAGGCTTTACTCTTCTGAATACAGAAGCCTCAGAAAACTCCTCCCCTAATGTTCAAACAAATTTTACCCCATTAGAAAATGAAAGTGAGCATATGGCCTCTATATCTCCCCTACCTATTGAAAATTTAGAAATACCTCATATATGTGAGGCATTCCCACCAGAATTTGAAAATACACCTGTTAATATTATGCATAACTCACTTGAAAAATGTAATCTGGAGAATGAGTTAGAACAGATCGAGTTAGATAAAAAGAATAAAATTTGTTTACATTATGAAGATAAGTGCAACATTGATCTATGTGAGACTGATCTTCGAACAGAACAGTCTTTGAAACCTGAATGTTCCAATTCAGTAGCATTAGAGGATCCTGAAGCCAAATGTAAAGAGGTAGTTAATCAAATTATAAATTATTTAGGAGAACCTCTAACGGATGAACTAATGGATATGTTTATGGATGAGATTTGTGATTTTGATGAATTAAAATATCAGAAGGAAATCGTAATTAAACTAATTCAGGAATGTATTCTAGAAGAAAATGAGGTAGAGATCACTAGGTCAACTCAACCTTTACTCTCCTTTGTTCCAGAAATGGAAATCTCAGAAAATGTCCTTCCTATTAATTCTGATATGTCATCAAATATAAAAAATAGAGAGAAGGAAAATGATAGGCCTATTACAATAAAGGATAATATAAATTTAATTCAAGCTAAAAATGTAATTAAAGATAAATGCACCAATGACATGATCGCTAAAAATCTACCGAACATGGGGATGGAACAAGCTATCTCAATCCCTGTAGAGTTAGAAACTCTAAACCTGGATCTATCAAGGAAATCAGAAGATATAATTGAAACATTTGGTAAAGAGATTATAGATATGGATGAACCCCTTGTGCAAACAGAAAATGAACAAAAGAGCCCGGAACAGCAGGATAATACTGACATTCAATCTGTTGGAAACTCAACATTGATTAAGGACTCTATTGAAGGCCTCTTTGGGATTACTAACGAGAATAGAAATCTAGGCATAGCTATGAATAGAGGGAGCCTAAGCACACCCAATATTAATAGAATTAAAAAGAAAAGAGGTAGGAAATCAGCTATCAAATTGAGATCATTAGATGGCAATGCAGGCAACCAAAAAAAGATCACTGATATTTTGTATACAGGGAAGGGGAAGTGCCTTCCCTAGCAGCAATGAAAGTCACTACTTGGAATGTTAGGGGACTAAATGCCCCTAACAAATAGAGATTAATTAAGAGATATCTAAAAAACTTTGAATCTGAAATCATATTACTACAGGGAACTAAACTCAATAAAGAGGAAGTACTAAGGTTAGTAAGAAACTAGGCATCTGGAAATTAGAATTTGTATCATCTATAGGTCATTCAGGAGGGTTAGCAGTATTGTGGGACCCTCTTAAAGTTTCAGCCATACCTACATCTAATAATAATAATTGGATGGCTCTAGAAATCAAAAGTCTAAAATCTACTCTGAAATTCAATTTAATTAACATATATGGACCAATCCTCAACAAAGAAAAAAGGAGAGTATGGCATGAGATTCACCTCTTTTTAAATGATTTATCAGAATACCCTTTCTTTATTTGAGGAGATTTTAATGCCATCTTAGATCCGGAAGAAAAATTTGGAGGCTCACAATATGTATCACAAGCACACAAAGACTTTAGCAAATGGGCCTCTGACAACCATTTAATTAGCATTAACACAAATAATGGCATATACACTTGGAATAATAGAAGAGTAGGTTTCAGTTGCATCACTGAGAAGTTGGATAGGTTTTTTATTAGGACTAATTTGGACAACTTTAATCAGCTATATTCTGCAGAAATCCTTCCAGAGGCAGGATCGGATCATTTTCCAATCAGGCTTTCTATTACAGAGGATTCAAAACCATCTAGAAATCCATTCAAATTTGAGTTTATGTGGTTCCAAAACCCGGAATTCATTAATCTCTTAGAGGATTGGTGGAAACAAATATTGGTAAAAGGATCCAAAATGTATTGTTTAATAGCAAAACTAAAAATTATTAAAAATAAAGCATTGGAATGGAATAAGCACAATTTTAATAATATCTTTGAAGAAAAAGTTCAGTTAGAACAAGAGCTAGCTGACCTTAACAATATAGTAATAAATCAAGGGATGAATGAACAAAGTTATCTCAAAGAAAAGGAGTTAATGACTAAATACAATGCAATTCTCCTTAAAGAAGAGATTTTCTGGAAACAAAAATCGAGGGAATCTTGGCTTAAGGAAGGAGACAGTAACACAAAATTCTTCCATAATACCACTAATTTTAAAAGGAGCATCAATAGAATTTCTAAAATTAAGACTGGCAAAGGTCATATCATTGAGGACCCTAACCAGATAGCGACTGTCCTTACACAATTCTTTCAATCCCTTCTTAATAAAATAGAAGCTACTGATTTGAAAGCACAAAATGAAATGCTTAAAGCCATACCCAAGTTGCTCTCAGAAGCAGATAATAAGATGATTAACAATAAACTATCCTTTGAGGAAGTGAAATCAGCAGTTTTTCAATTGCATCTAGATAAAGCCCCAGGCCCAGATGGGTTCCAAGCTGGCTTTTTCCAAAAATGCTGGCACTTTGTTGGTGAGGAGGTATGGCAAGCTATAGAAGCAACTAAAAATTCAGGGTCTTTGTTAAATGAAATAAACAATACCTTTTTTACACTACTCCCAAAGATAAATGAAAGTACGGAACCAGGGGATTTCAGACCGATATCCTTATGCAATACAATTTATAAGATCCTCTCTAAGTGCTTAGCAAATAGGCTTAAAACACTCCTTCCCAATATTATATCAGAAGAACAGACAGGGTTTGTAGCAAATAGATCGATCCTGGATGGAATTATTATAGCACAGGAAGTAGTGCATATTGCCCAAATGACGAAGGATCCAAGCATGCTTATTAAAATAGACATACAAAAAGCATATGATAAAGTAGATTGGAGATTTCTCTGCAAATGTATGGAAGCATTTGGATTCGCTAAGCAATGGATTAATCTTATTTTTAACTATATTTCTACCCCTAAAATTTCAATTTTAATCAATGGAACCCTAGAAGGATTTTTTAGTATATCCAGAGGCATTAGGCAAGGAGACCCGTTGTCCCCTTTCCTCTATGTCATTATGGCAGAAGTATTAGGAAGATCTATAACAAAGAAACAAATGGAAGGAAAAATCACAGGGTTGAAGGCTTCGGAAAATGTTCCAAATATTACACACCAACAGTTTGCGGATGATATGATTTTACCTGGCCATGCTAACAGGAAAGAAGCTAGAGCATTTAAAGACATCTTAAACATATACATGAAAGCTTCAGGACAATGTGTCAATCCCACTGAATCAAAAATCTTCTTTATTAACACCTCTCCAAAAGTAGAATTTGAGATATGTAATATGATGGGATACAAAATTGGTAAATTCCCATGCAAATATCTGGGCATTAACTTGGATAAAGGTCTCTTATCCTCCAATCTCTGGCAGCAAGTAATCAATAAAGTACAAAATAAGAAAAGTTCTTGGAAAGGAAGATGGTTAACAAAAGCAGGTAGGGCAACTATGATAAAATCAGTTCTCTTCGCCATACCTACGTACCATATGTCTGTACTCCCCCTCCCTACTAATATTAAAAAGAGCTTAGATAAAATGTTTAGAGATTTTTACTAGCAAGGTCCATCAGAAGACAAAAAATTTGCCCTTATTAAATGGGATACCTTATGCAAACCAATCTCTAAGGGAGGCCTTGGCATCAAAAATATTTTATGGAAAAATCAAGCTCTTGGAGCTAAACTCATCTGGAGATTGTACAAGGAATCTAGTAGCAAATGGGCATCAATATTATTACATAAATATATCCCCGATGCAGACCCCATTAATATATTTAGATCGCATTCACATGTTAAAGGCTCTCAGATCTGGAACTTTATTAAAGACTGTAGAGGAATTATTAGCAAATGTCTAACATGGGATATAGGTGCAGGAGATCAAGCACTATTCTGGGATGATTCGTGGGCAAGACTTCCTCCCCTAAACAAACTGGGCTTCTCATCAGAGTTTATGGAAGAATGTAAAAAAGTTAAAGGCATTTATCTTAAGGATTATCTTTGTAAGAAAATAGTCACCAAATGGAGTGATCTAGAGGAAATTGATTTTGTATGGCATGAGAAGCAAAATCTTTTGGCAATTCTAAAAGATAGAGAGGTATCACTCAAAACTAGATCAGATATTTTAATCTGGGCAGGATCCAATAATGGTAATTATTCTGTTAAAGAGGGCTACAATTCTATTATTAGGGAACTGAAATTGGACAATATAGATATACCACTGAACCTTTGCTGGAATAAATCATGCCTCCCTAAAGCTAGCATGTTTTTATGGGTGGCTATGCAAAATAAGATTCTTACAGCAGATAGACTTAATAAATTGGGTTTTGAAGGGCCATCTAGGTGCCCCCTATGTGAGAATCATTCTGAGGATGTTAATCACATTCTCCTTAACTGCCCATTCTCACAAAAATGTTGGAATTGGCTTCACCAAAGTTTAGGTTGGAAGTCTACTCTTCATTCTGATCTATTAGGAAACCTTAAAGCATGGCCTTCTCTCTATAAAGACAATTTATATAAGGATATTTGGATCATCTCTCCATCTATAGTAGTTTGGGAAATCTGGAAAGAAAGAAATAGAAGGATTTTCACCGATTAGGAACTACCATGGGATACAATCACAAACAAGATAGAAGCGTCAATAGTAGAAATTATCAACAGCAAGCTCAGGGACAAGTTAAGTTATGAAGAGTCTTTTAAGAGCTGGGATAACAAAATTAGATTTAAATGGCCTAAATTAGATATTCCTCCCTTATATGGAAAAGGGGGACCCAAAATGAAGATTGACAGAGCTTCCTGTAAATGGATTCCTCCAAAAGAGGGATGGTATAAACTTAACTTTGATGGAGCATCTAGAGGTAACCCTAGGGTTGCAGGTATTGGGGGGATTATCCGAAATTGGAAGTCAGAAGTTATTGCTAAGTTCTCCAAGCCCATCAACCCCACCACTAATAACATGGCTGAATGCAAAGCGGCATTAGAGGGCCTAAAGTTATGCAAGAGTCTTAACATTTCCAAAGTAATAATTGAAGGAGACTCTCAAATAATCATCAACGCCATTCAAACTAAAAAAACACCTAATTGGATTCTGAATTCAAAAATAGAAGAGATTAATCAAATAATGGAAAGTATAACTAAATATAAAATCAATCATACCTATAGAGAAGGTAATACAGAGGCAGATATGCTAGCTAATCTAGGAGCTAATGGAGTTGTAACAATGGACCAACATATCCAAGATAACCCTTAAGTGTTTATACAAATGAGATGATATTTTAGATTAGTCACATTTGGTACAAACTTTAATAGGTTATTAAGATAACTAAACTCTTTATCATTAGAGATCGGGTAGCTTCAAAGTGATATATGTAGGTAGTATTACGCACCCCTATTCTATAACAAACACTCAATGGATTAAGTATAATAATATAGTTGGTTATTTTTCTATAAGGCTTCAAATTTATCTAATTCAGCACATTTACATCTAATAGTTATTTCTCTTCTTTAAGCCTCTAGTACCCTGTAATGATTATAGTTCAGAGTCTAGACTCATTGCAAAGATTAACTAGAAAGTATATTGTAATAATTACATGACAGCAAAATTCATTATTGTAATGATTAAAGGAAAGAGCATGGGAAATAGAGCAAGGTCACCAAGTTTCCTCTGACAATGGGTAAACTTATTATTCGCTTCATGGTCCTTTCACATAGCCTTTGTTATCATTTTTTAAAGCTTGTTGTAGCAACCATCATCAGCACAACAAAAAGGGCAATGATGACAAGGATAAATAAACAATATAGCTAGACTACTAATTATAGTTATTGCTCAATTTAAAAAGAGCTTGATGAATAAAAATTATAAGTTTTCCTATTATTGCGCTCAAGGTACTCATTATAAGTATAACTCTGAAGCCTAGTAGTATTCTTTTACAACGGTTCTTTGGACTAATCCCTTACTGATGATGACTATTATTAGATTGTGTTGATATTTATCCTCCCTAATAATATTAATATAGTATCCTCTTTGTATGTTTGGTAGGCTAAAGCAATAATAAAGAATTTAACTTTAGCTAATTTCTACCTATTAGGGACTAAAGAAAACCAACTTTATTGATTAATTTGTCTGAGGAGTCTGGATAATCACAAGAGTAATTTCTATTGAACTAAAATTAAGAGGCTTACAAGGAACCTTTGCATAACTCCTCATTATAATAGGCAGCTAGGCTATACACGGAATTAGTCAGATCATAAGTATAGCATAAAGGAGACTGCTCAATTCTGTTACAAATCTTCCTAAAA
Source organism: Chamaecyparis obtusa (assembly GCA_027943335.1). Classification (NCBI taxonomy): domain Eukaryota; kingdom Viridiplantae; phylum Streptophyta; class Pinopsida; order Cupressales; family Cupressaceae; genus Chamaecyparis; species Chamaecyparis obtusa. Next base: position 1,157,387 of record BSBK01001642.1, on the reverse strand, counting down.
TGCTCAGATTAAAGATTGCTAACTTGTGGAAGGAAACAACAATATTAAATGGTAAGGATTATTAACCACACAGATATATTTTGTCTCTAATATTATCATGACAGAAAAGAATGTGTTCAAGTAAAGGTAAGTAGATGTTAGTAGCACTTAAGGAGTAGGGGCTTAGAAACGGTAAAAATTAAGCTTATGTTTTTTCTTTAATATAACTCTTAGTATGTCTATTTTCCTAATATTTCTTATAATCTATAGAGTGGTTTTTAAGTCAATATTCATAGATAGGTGTTGGAGCTAAGATGTAGGACCTTCTAATTTTGATGTAGATTAACCTTGGTTTTTGGAGGATTTTTGTCTTTTTTGTTCAGGTAGGATTATCATTCAGACGATCAATATTTATTCTCGAAAAAGTAAGAGGATCAGATACTGTATATAATTGTATAAATGGCTCAACCCTTGTGCAATCACCAGTCGATGTATATCAATCAGATCATGCTTTTAAAAAAGAAAAACAATCTCGAGTTTTTTTGGGACATGGGTATGCCCATGAAAATATGTACAAATCTCGATAGCTATCGAGCCATGGGTATGCCTATGGAAACATGTATTTTTACAAATCTTGACAATCATCGAGTTGTGGGTATGCCCACATTAATTTTGTATAAGGACAAGACCTATGGTCCCGGGCAAGGCTGGAGGTTTTCTCAACCCTGCTCTTTCCTACCAGCGCCTGTAGAGAGCGGGGTCAAATTGTAAATTAATTATTTATATTAATTAAAAAACTTTCTAGGGCTACGGCCTTTTACCGATCAAAAAAAAAAAAGAAGTGAGTGTTTGTTACCACCATCAAACATTCTACCTCGCTCATACCAAGAATTATCTACCATTATGAAATATATTGGAATGGAGTATCAGGCAATACATGCATGTCCCAATAATCATATTATATATCATAAACAACATGAATTTGCAACAGAATGCCTTGATTTTCATATTAGTAGATATTGATCAGATCAAATAATAAAAAAAGTGCCTTGCAAGGTTCTTCAATATATTCCCATTATTCCACATCTGCAATGATTATCCAGGTGCACTACCTTGGCACAATTTATGGATTACATGCATGCAATAGAAGTTGAGATGACACAATGTGAATTCTTGTAGATGGTTCTTCATTTAAGGACATAGAGGAAACTTGGCCCCACTTTAAAGAAGAACCTCATAATCTCAAGCTTTCATTGGCAATGGATGGTGTTGATCCATTTGGAGAGATGAGATCTATTTACTCGATTTCTCCTATTTTTGTTATCAACAATAACATTCCTCCTTGGATGTCCATAAAGAGGGAGCACATAATGTTGGCAATGATTTTTCCAGGTATTTTTTAATTTAATAGTCATCTAAATTTATTTATAAATACCACATCAAAATGGTCATAATAATTATGTAATATTTTTGTTCATTCAACTAGGTAAGTACCAAGTTAAAGATATGAATGTTAGGAGTAGTCCCAAGAGATAACTAAGAGGGGGGGGGTGAATCAGTTATCTAAAAGTTTCAATTCTTTATCCAATTAAGTATACTTAAACATAAAGCATAAACACAATGAAAGAACACTTGAACACAACACCAATATTTTGGTTACGGGGAAACCCAAATAGGTAAAAACCCCAGTGGGACTTGATACCCACTAATATTCTATACTAGTGTATAATGATCCTTGCTAGAAGATCCTTTACCCTATTAGGAGTAGCTTTATAATATATTAAGTACTATAGACCTGGTTAAGGGTCAGACCTTGTTAGGAGTCTTTTACAATTGTCCTTGGTAGGGAAGAGGATGCATTGTCCAAGAGCTCACTGCTCAAATGGGCGAAGGCTACAACCTTCTAAATAATAGATACACACTATATCTGGATCTTGGTGAACTGTGCTTTGACCTATTGTCTAGATTAGTTCCAATGAATAGCACATATACTCTACTTGGTCACATAGACCTTCTTCTGATGGTTCAACACTTCCCACACTCTACTCTGCTATGCTTAATCAACCATGAACCACACTCAAGCAATCATAAATGACTGCCTATAAGTATCTTTCCTCCAAATGATATAATCAAGTTAGCTTATTAGAACCACCTTGACATCATATTAGAGAAACCATAATAAACTCCAACAAACATTTTTTCAGCTCTATTATGCATGCAACTCATTCTGGGACCTGTCTAATAAAATAATTGTAGACGCATGCCACACACTATCGGCTCTACCAAAACAATTGGAACTTTCTTTGTAAGTTGAATTAACTTATGCACTCTTATCCAAACATCAATAACACTTCTCCAAGCTTAACTCCAAGGGTGCATAACCTCAAGATAGGCTCAACTCAAGAAACAATAAAATCCATGTCGGCTCTTCTAAACAAACACAAGAAACTACTACTGGTGAATAGCGACTGCATAACTTCACTTGTGTTCATCATTAGACTATGCCTTCATAACTAAAACATCACTAAAATGTCTTCAACATATATCCTAGGGAGCATGCCCATAAGACAACTGTACGGACAACCATACATAGAACACTGCATGTAACTCTGTCAGGAACACTGCTGACACAAGCTACTATATAATTATCTATACTTACAGTTAACCTCTGCGCCCATGATATCATGATGATATCATGTCCATGCATCATATACTAAAGGCTTACTACATAAGACTTCCACGCATGCTACTTTCCATATGTTGTCATCAATGACAAATATATAGTCAATACTGGTCTGTTAGCAAATCTCCAACAATCTCCCCCTTTGGCATTGATGGAAACATGTGGAATGAAAAACCACCATCAACCCAAATGAACATTTATTTTATAACATTCTCCATTTCCTCTTCAAAACTTCCCCAAAGATGAATCCTCCATCTGCTACAATATTTTCTAATATTCTCCATTTCCTCAACTGTACTACTGTCATAACTGAATGTTGCCCCCCCTTAGTATATTACTCCTCTTTTTACTTTTATTTTTCATGACTCTATATATATACTCCCCCTTTTACATCAATGGCAAAGGGTGGCCACTCATTTTAAGCACTGATACTACTCTTGAGGTAGAGTAGTCAACCTTCCATCAGTCCTTGAGGACTGATGCCATTCCTACTTCCTTCTAAGTAAAATCAGGGAAGGGAATTACTCCCAACTTCCCCCTGAGATTCTCAAAAGTATCCTTAGGAAAGGACTTTTTGAATATATCTACCAACTATTCTTTAGTACTCACATAGTCCAACTTGACTTCTTTCTCTTCCACTTTCTCTCTTAGGAAGTGATACTTGATCTCAATGTGTTTTGTCTTTGCATGCATCATAGGGTTCTTTGACATATTGATAGTGCTAGTGTTATCACAGTGAATAACAATGGGATAATCAATCTGAATTCCAAAATCTTTTATCATCTGCTTGATCCAAACAATTGTAGAACAATTCAAGGCTGCTATAACATACTTCACTTCTGTTGTTGACTGAGAAATAACATTTTGTTTCTTGCTTGTCCAAGTGACAAGTCTATCACCAAGAAACACTGCTCCACCTGAAGTACTTTTTCTGTCATCAACACATCCTTCCCAATCTACATCCATGTACACATGAAGCTCAACATTTTCTAAATTAGGATACCATAGACCATAATCTATAGTGCCCTACAAGTATCTAAATATTCTCTTTACTACCATGAGGTGACTTTGTTTAGGCTTTGTTGTAAATCTTCTAACTCTACCAACTGCATTGGAAATGTCAGGTCTAGTCTGAGTAAGATAAATGAGTTTACCAATCATAGACTTATACAATGTTATATCAACTACTGGTGAGTCATCTTCATTTGTAAGCTTGCATCTAGTAATCATAGGGGTTCCTAATGGCTTGCAATCATACATCTTGAATTTCTTCAGTATCTCTTTCACATACTTTGATTGATTAATAAAAATACATTTTTCTGTCTGTTGCACATTTAATCCCAAAAAGTACTTGATAGGACCAATCATACTCATCTCAAACTCATTCTACATTTCTTTGGCAAATTCAGCACTAAGTTTGTCATTACCTCCAAAGATAATTTCATCAACAAATATAGCTACAAGTAATAAACCTTCAAATGTCTCTCTAATGAATAAATTACAATCTTCTACTCCTTTCTTGAATCCAATCTTTGTTAAGTATCCATCTAGTCTCTCATACCATGCTCTAGGGGCTTGCTTAAATCCATAGAGGGCCTTCTTCAATCTTCATACCATATCAGGTCTATCTGATAAGGTGAATCCTTCAGGCTGCTCAATGTATACTTCTTCTTTTAAGTCTCCATTTAAGAATGCTGATTTGACATCCATCTGATAAACTTTGAAGTTTTTAACTGTAGCATAAGCTAAAAGCAACTTAATAGCTTCTAATCTACTCATAGGTGCAAATGTGTCTAAATAATCAATGCCTTCTCTTTGCACATATCCCTTACATACTAATCTTGCTTTATTTCTTACTACTGTACCATCTTCATTCATATTGTTTCTGAATATCCACTTTGTTCCAATCACATTCTTATCACTAGGTCTTGGGACCAGTTCCCAAGTGTCATTCTTAATGATTTGATCAAGTTCTTCTTTCATAGCATCATGCCAATCTGAATCCTTACAAGCATCTTCAACACTTAAAGGTTCGATATGAGATAGTAAACATACCGCATTATTGCTAGCTGAGTTCATTGCTTGTGATCTTGTTAAGACTTTGCTGCTCTGATCTCCAATGATGTCTTTCTTGGAATGATTTCTTGATGTAAACTTTGGAACTTTAGGTGATGTTGATTCATCAGCCTTAGGAGTACCATCTTCACTTGTCTCAGGGTCATTGAACAACACATCAATGATGTCAAACATTTCCTGAATAAATGTCTCACTAGTGGAGGGTCTGTTGGGTATCTTCTTAATTTTCTAAATTTCTTGTCCAACTTTCGGTTCTTGCTTCCTTTTTCTAATCTTGTGGTTATAGGTGTCAGATTGTTTTCAAAATTTTGTCACAAACTTGTTAGATTTTCTTGTCTTAGGTCTTGTTCTTGAGAAGGCACAAATTATTCAAAATATAAAACCCTAAGCTTGGCCATTTTTTTTAAATAAGCCCTAAGCCGTCCTCTTAGCTTTCTATTTGAAGGTTACTTTTTGAAAGTTCACTTAAGTTCATGTTGAGAGCACGTGCTTTAAGTCAAGAAGCCCATTGATTTAATTATTTTATCCTATGTCCTTGGTGCTTAGAAATTTGGCAAAATGGCGGTGTTTTAAAGTCTTGTCGCATGGTCGCATAGGCTTGTTAAAGCCTTATGCGACTATGCGACTAAGTCTTAATCTTGCGATTAATGAAGCGGCAAAGTGGTGGGACCATGGGTGGAGGTGCTCAGCCAATAGTATTTTAACAGCTGGCGGTTTCTTAAAGGCTGGCGGTTTCTTAAAAAATGGCGGTGTTTTAAAACATAGTCGCATGATCGTATAAGCCTCCAACAAGCTTATGCGACCATACGACTGAGCTTCGTGCTTAACTTTGAATGCTAGCAGATAAAGTTTGGAGGCTAGTCGCATGGTCGTGTTAACCTCCAATAAGCCTATGCGACCATGCGACCAGCATGTGTTTGAAAAGGGGTAACCGCTGAGGGATCACCGCCGGAAGGGATGTAACATTGAAGGCTAGTCGCATGGTCGTATTAGCCTCCAATAAGCCTATGCGACCATGCGACTAAATTATACGATCGTCTGTCAAGAAAAATCTACGGCCAGATTTCAAATTGAAGGTGAAGTGGGTGGCAAGTCCAGGCTAGCAATAGTTTCATCTCCCGCAGAATTAATGACTAAATCATGCGAGGTAAAGTGCCGAAATAATTGTGAAGTGATTGCAAATATTTCAGAATCTAGTTTCACTCAGAGAACTGTAAGGATACAAGAGATTTGTAGAGAGCTTGGCGAATTGAGTTGCAGAAATTGATTCTCGTGTTCTTGGGTTGATAAAACAAGGTTGGTTACTTCTGTGCTTTCTTGTTTGATTAAAAAGAGTTGCTTTGTCACCATTTTTCTTTTGTGCCGAAGTACGTTAAAAGTTTCAAATCCCAAAATGCCACCAAGAAAAGAACTCTCTGGTGAAACTGATTATTTGAAAAGGGGTCTTCATGAAGATTTGTTACAAATGTTTCCCAGTTCAAAAGTAAATTTGACCAGTGTAAAACAACTAACACCAAGAGAGCCTAGGGTGAAAGTGGCGGACGGGTTGTATGACACAGGAAATTACATTAAGGATGCTACGGTCGATTTTCTTAATGCAAGTGGTGTTTTCGACTTTACTGGGCTCACATTATTTACAGTTGGATTTAGTCAGAGAAATACTCCTGTTCCCGCTTGTAACATATGGGAAAATGACTTGGGTAAGCTTGTAGTGCCAGGAGTTTTTATGGATGCAGATTTAATGACTGAAATTGCTAAGAATTATGACCCTATCACAAAAGAGATTAGAGGTGTTAGAGGGCAAAAACTGTTAACAATTTTAGCTGATGAAATTAGAACTGTTTTCAAATTAAAAGACCCTTCACCTATCTTGGAGCCGATTGATTTCAAAGAATTAGGCGAGGTTTATGAGGCACAGAAGCATGTCTTTAGAATTGGCCCGATAAAGGATTTTTGTACCCGAATTGGAAGAATGATTGTCACAGGATTAGGTGCACAGGAGCCGTTTAAAATGGAGTATTTTGATGTTTTGGCAAGAGGTGCTTACTGGTCTTTGTGTCAAGTTCTTGGGGAAGATGCAAGTGAAAAAATGCCACAACACTTGATGTATATGGTAATCCAGGTGTTGCACCCACATTTGTCAGTTACTTTTGATTATGCCCCTGTCATTGCTGATTTAATCCATGATGGATTAATAGGGATTCAAAAGGGTAAAGTTAGTAGATCCTTCTGCTGGTACTCTTTTATGATGTACATGTTTCTGTTTAAAGGTTCTGATTATTTTGAAAAGGAAATGGAACTATCTAAGAAGAGAAATGGAGAAGATATGCCCGTGCAGTTGTGGAATTTAAACATGACATGGGACAGAAAGGATAGCAGTTACATACAATTTAACAAGTATTTTGCAGCAAGATTAAAATTATTCTTTGTGCATGACAGTCCTAGAGTCCCTACTGCCCTAGTTGAAATTGTCAGGCCACTCCAATTTGCAAAGGACCTCAACATTGTGCATAATTGGGGTGATTTTATTTTCTATCCTTATTCAACTGTTTTTAGATTATATGGCTATAAAGGAACTCCTTTTATTTTGCCTTTCCAAGTTCCTCTCAAGATTGGTATTGCAGAATTTTTCAGGCAATTGGGGGACATTGAGGAAAATAGTATTGCTAAGGGTAGAGGAACTCTGTTCCCAAATATCACAATTGCCCATCAATTTATAATCACAAAAGGTGGATGGCTCAATATGCACAAGATCTTGGAGCCTTATCATTTGACTACTACAATTGCCAAGACAATAGACCCAGAGGGATTTTACAATGATATGTTCAGAAGAAAGGTCAGATGTTCAGCAGTGAACCACATTTTCAATTTCCCTGAAGACATCATCAGGAATACCCCAGGGTTACAAGATCAAGAAGTTAGGAAGGAAAAGTGGTTAGTGTATAAGAAAACTTTTGATTTTGTAAAACAATTCAATCCTACATATGACCTTATAGGCAGTATAAGTCCTATGGGGAAGAGAATAGACACTCTAATGGGTTGTTTCCAAGATATTATTAAAACTCTGGAAGAAAAGAAGAGAAGAGCCAAGGAGGAAAACCCTGAGAAGGCTAAGGCATTGTTGGGAAAAAATGTATTTACAAAGATTTTGCCTCCTGGCAAGTACATGGTGCAAGAAAAGACTGGCTATGGTATAGTTGTCCCTGAATCTGAAATAAAAGAGCAGAGGAAAGGAAAGGCAGATATCCCTTCTTCATCAAAGCAGGGTAAGAAAATTATAGATTTAACACAGGATCAGCCAGATGAGGACATCTTGGATTTTTCACCTCCCACAAAGAAACAGAGGATAGAGGAGAGGCCACAGGATCCAGAAGATCAATACTCTCCTTCACAATCTCCTTTAAGTATTAAAGATGATCGAGAAATCATAGAGCAAGTGCAAAAAATGGGATCTCAGGGTCAAATATTCATGACTTATGATGAAATAAACGAAGGAATTCCTGAGCAACCGAAAGAGCCTGAATTAGGCTTAACAGCAGAGCAACTTGCAGGAACAGAGTTGGATCCCATCATCAAGTTAGCATGTGAAGAATTTTTGGCTGATGATGCTTTTGTGAAATCCAGGGCCTTTTTGCAATTTTTATGGAAGATGAATATCAATAAATTTGAAGAAACCTATGAGAGGAAACATAAAGAAAACCCTGATGTTGATATTAAGGTTATTGAAGATGAAACCAGGAAGGAAATGATAGATAATTTTGAAAAGATTACTCCAGAATAGGGAAGAATAATGGTAAAGAATGCAGGAGTATTAGTCCTCCCTGAATGGGATATAGCTGATGCAATTGTCCTTGATGCAATCAGGAAACAAGTTACACCTGCATACCAAACCAGGGAAGAGGCAGAGCAGGCTGTCAAAGGAGTTGCATTCAGTAATGACCATCAAGCCTTGGTTATATGGTCACTGAAAAGGGATGAGAAAAATAAAGGAAAGCAATTGATTAAAGATAATGTTTCCGGTGGTCTTATAGTCAAGAGAGTAATGGATACTTCAGCAATAGAAGCATCAAAAATGGTTGTAGCAACAGCTCATCTTGCGGAGAAGGTGGTTGAAAGGGAAGCTAAAGAGAAAGAGGAGTTAACAAGAAAATTTGAAGAAATAATGAGGGCATATGAAGAGCTGAGACAAAAAATGTTTGAAAAGGACAAAATAATTGATGACTTAAGGAAAAGGTTGGGTGAAGGAAGTCCAGTCCATATACAACAACAATTGCAATTTTCTTCCTCTGCTGCTGGTCCTTCCTCATCAAGTCCCATCATTGAGTTTCCTATGTCTCCTCTTCCCCCTTCCCTAAGTGGTGATGATGTAGAGATGAAAGGACAGAAAAAGTTTGAGAAAAGAGTACAAGATACTATTCATCATCTTGTTAGAAATGTCAGACCCAAAGAAATTTACAAGTGTGCAGAGCAATTGTCTAACATTTTGCTTTCTTTTGATAAAGAAGAGAATACAGTAGGCCAAATTTTGGATACATGGGTACCTAGGGAGAATATTTTGAAAACTTTAATTGGATCAATTAAAGACCATGATTCCAAGTACCCCAAATTAGCTAGTACTTACAAAATTGTTAAGGCCCTCCTGGATTTTGAAGTAGAAAGAGAGGAGGTCAAAAGGAAGGTAGCTCTTCTAAGGGTGAGATATTTTCAAAGTGATTTCTAGATATTTCCTTGTCTAGTTAGATCAGATGGAACAATAAAAGAAAAGGGAAAATGGTTTGAGCAAATTGAACATAAAATGTTGACCAAAATAGAAGATGCTATACACACTGAGGATACTCTTCCTTTTGTACAAACAATGGAAATGCTACAGGATGCTAGGGTACATTTTACCAAGGTAATGACTGAAGTACATCCAGTAGTGACCAAATGGAAGAAAATCTTACCGAAAAGGGATGAAATTCTAGCTTTTGATTGGCCTACTGAGGATATTTTTTCAGTTTGGGAAACAGCACTTTTGTCAGAAGAAAGTAGAGAAGAAGACACATCGTCTGAGGATGCAACGGATGCCACCACCCCAGCTCTTTAAAGAAACAAGTATTTATGTAACATGTGGCAGAGGGAAAACAGTTTGGAAGTGGTAACAAGAAAATATCCACTCTAGCATTTTGTCCTTTCAGAAGAAAAAGATGAGTAAGATGCAGTTGGCCCTTGATCCAGAATATGAGGGAGAGCGTGTCCAGACAAAGGATGATGTAGGTTAGCCTGTAATGGCGGTCATCATTCATGTAAGAAATTTAGTAACTGCTCTGAAATATCTACAGACAAAGGGGCCACCTGTGAAAGTTGTTAAGGACAATTGAAAGTGTGCCTTACTATTTTTGTCTTCTTTCTTTCTGTTTGTACTGTTTTTGTTTTTAGTACAAAGATATTTTGATATCCGTCTGAAGCTTGTTGCATCCTTTCAAGGATTCCAGGATGGCTGATCAGTATATATAGGAATTCTTGCTCATTCTTAAGGGTTGGAAAATGTTTTTTTGTAAAGGAGAGGTCCGGAAATTTAGAACCTTATTTTCTTGAAATCAAGGAAGACTGTATCAATGCATTTGATCAATTAATACAATACACTGGAGCTTTGTTACTATCATTTGATTGTCTTTATATGTGGAGTGTTTTAGTTTCTTTATGTATTTAGATTGTAAGACAGTTTAAGTACATCTTTCACAAGGTGAATTTAGGGGTTGAGCTTAAGTTTCTTTCAAGGAAAGAGTAAAATCTTAGGGGAGGTCTCTGGGAATTAAATATCTATATGTGGATTTGATGACAAGTGTAGGAATGGGAACAATGATATGTTAGGCATATCATTTGAGTTTCATTGTATTTGTTTTAATAGATATATGTGAAGGTAGAGTTCGACTCTGATGCCCAGCGGATAAGGGACTGGTTTCAGATCCATTTGCATTGGTTTACCATCCAAGATATAATTGACTGAAATTTTACTTTATATGCATAATTTCCAGACTTGAGACATTTTATGACAAGTTCATAAATATGTATTTCAATGCTTTGAAGAAGCAATAAATGAGGTTAACCCTTCCCTGAGTTTAACTCTAAAAGGAAGAAGGATGAATATCCTTAAGCCATTGTTTCGTGTTGCTATTTATATAGTCCATATCATGATGTTGTGTATCAGGATAATTTGGGTTATACTCAGAGTTTTAGCAACTTATTGAGTTGAATTTTGAAGGCAGTAACAAAGCAGTGAAGGAGCAAGTTCTCAATTCAGAGCTCAGTTGAACATTGAATTGATAGAGGTACACCCGCCTGAGTATATATTACTCAAAGTGAAGAAGGTCTTAACTTTAATACCTTAGTAGTTTGTAACTTACTAGGTTATAGCCATTGGGATTATTTGAGTAATTGACTAATCTGCAGGTTCAAACACTAACAGGGTCTAGGTTCTTCTTCAATCATGGGTGAGTAATCATGATATATTTCTTGAATCATAAACTTTTCATCAATCTTTACATGAGCACTTTCAATGATCTTTTTCAATCTTAAATTGAAACATCTATAAGCTTTACTTTTAGTAGAGTAACCAAGAAAAATACTTTCATCACTTCTTGCATCAAACTTGCCTACTGCTTCATCCCTCTTGATGTAGCACTTGCTTCCAAATATTCTGAAGTATTTTATAGTGGGAACATTACCAAACCATAGCTCATAAGGTGTTTTGTCAGCACCAGGCCTTAACTGAATTCTATTGATTGTATAGACTGTTGTATTGACTGCATCTCTCCAATAGGTGTGTGCAACTTTTCCTTCTATCATAATGGTGTGTGCTGTATCAAGAATGATCTTATTCCTTCTCTCTACAATTCCATTCTACTGAGGTGTTCTAGGTGCACTTAATTGTCTCTTTATGCCATGTTTTTCATAGTACTCAAAATCTATCAGAGGTGAATTCTCCTCCTCTATCCAATATCAAACATTTTATCTTTAATCTAGATTCATTCTCAACCTTAGCTTTGAATATTTTGAACTTATCAAAATTTTATGACTTATATTTTAAGAACGCAACCCACATCATCCTAGTATAATCATCAAAAAACAAAATAAAATACCTTTCACCATAGTATGATCTTGTTTGAGTTGGTCCACATAGGTTTGTATGAATCAGATCCAACTTGTTCTCTATTGAATTATGCTTGCTCTTGAATGAATTTCTCACATGCTTCCCCATCACACATTCCATGCATATAGTATCAACTGGCTTTGCTATGCTAGGTAGATCTCTTACTACTTTAACATTGCTTATCTTTACTATGTTATCAAAATTGATATGACATAGTCTTTTATGCCACAACCAACTATCATCAACTTTAGCAATAAAACAACTTGCTTCTGAATTGAGTTGAAAAACATTACCTCTTTTCTTTGTGCCTAATGCAATCATAACACCATCTTTGTTTTTAATGATGCATTTGTCATCTTTGAACTCCAACTGATAGCCTTTACCAAGTAACTGTCCAACACTGAGAAGGTTATGTTTCAAACCATAAACATAAAGAACATCATCAGTATTGTTCTTTCCATCCAAAGTGATGGCTCCTCTACCAACTATAGGTTTAGGAGTGTTGTCTCCAAATCTGACCATACCTCCATTGTATTTGTTCAAATGAACAAACCTACCTTTATCACTTGTCATGTGATGTGAACAACCACTGTCTATAATCCAATTTTTCTTATATCTACTTAGGAAATCAATGCTAGCTCTTGATTCACTTTCTCATTTTTAGGAATTGACTTAATATTTGTTTTGTCTACAATAGAAATGAATCCAATTTCTTCTTCACCTGATTCTTCATCTGAGACTCCATCTCTAGCATAGTAGCATTCCTTAGAATACTTAGGCTTATAATCCTTTTTGAACTTTCTAGCTCTAGTGAGACACTTAGATGCAAAGTGACCAATCTTATTACATGAAAAGCACTTAAATGGTAATTGACCTTCATATTTTCCTTTTCCTTTCTTTTCTCTTTCAGAAATCATAGCAATGAAATCATCTAGTGTTTTATCTTCATCATCATCATCAAAATTACCAGAAGTGTTTGCAGATTTCTTACCATGAACTGTTGCTTTGAAAGTTGTCTCACTCTTTGGTTCCGTCTTTAATCTTGAAATCTCAAAAGCTGAGATTTTGCTGATCAAGGTCTCTCTCTTGAAATTTGATGTAAGCTGCATGGTCTCATCAAGGATGTTGATCTTTCTTTCATATTCTAGAGTAAGAGTAGTCATCAACTTGTTCATAATATCTTCCTCAGAAATCTCTCCACCATTCTTCCTAATTCCAGCAACTGCTTCGTTAATCCTCTGATTGTAAGCTCTAATATTTTCTTCAGGTAGCATCTCTAATGCATTGTATCTTTTCTTCCATGTCTTTCTGCGTGCATCCTTTGCTTTTTTGTCTCCTTCAAAAATGTCTTCAAGGTGCTTCCAAATTTTATGGGTTGTATCTATCTTTTTTACTTCTGAAAATTCACCATCAAATAGGGTGCTGATAAGGGCTTCTTTAGCAATAGAATTCTAATGAAAAAATTCCTTTTGAGCATTAGTAGCATCATCTTTTGCAAGGTCTTCTAATGTAGGAATCTTGGCTACTTTGATGGTTACATTAAAAACTTCAAAAGCAATGCACTGCAAATGGGTCACCATCTTGTTCTTCCAATCAAGATAATTCTCTCCATCGAACTTAGGACTTTCTTTCCTAAAGTATGCCATCTAATCAACCTCAAGCTATTAAACTTTCTCTCTGAGGCACTTGGCTCTGATACCAATTTTTAGGAATAGTCCCAAGAGATAACTAAGAGGGGGGGTGGGGTGAATCAGTTATCTACAAGTTTCAATTCTTTATCCAATTAAGTATACTTTGTGATGCCCCACAAAAGGTGAACATTTGTTTATGATTATCTCTTGATTAAGGTTTCATTTGCTTGGGTCAACTAGCCTAGTTCCAATTTTTACATGTTTGTGCACTCATCATGTCTTGTTGATGCAATATCTCCTCAATATTTCAAGGTGTCTCAATTGATTTAATTATGATCAATAGAACTAAACTTGTTATAATGGTAGTTGAATATAGAGGAATGTAAATCCACTTGTAGGCATGGTTGTAAATGAAATTTATCATGTTTTATTGTTCAACCACATTATTTTTATGCTTCTAATACTCCAAAACATTAATCATCATTTTAGATTTGATAGGGAATACTATATATATATTCACATTAAACCCTTTTGTATTCATACTTTATGCCTTTTGTTGACCATTTTCTTAATTAGTGTAACATTGTGTAGAGACAATGTAATGTCCCCTTTCTTAGCATGAGCCAGAGTTTGATGATGTTAGCCCATCAATGCGACCCTCATGGGCTAATGGGTTGATTTGAGGGTCTCTGGTTGGTTTCATGTTATCTGTATGGCAATATTATTCATCTTCCTTCAGCATGGTTACTTGGTGTGGATGCAGTTAGAGAGTTTGGGATTGGTTTTGACCCCTTGCAAATATTAATGAATGAATGGCTCAATTAATTATTATTTAATAAAGTTCAAATATTATTCTTAGTTCACTTGATTAAGTTTAGATGGGAGGCTAGCTTTATTTAAGACTAAAGTTTGAATGAGTTTAATGGTGCATTTGGCAGCCCATAATTACAAGACCAAGTCTTATGTTTTGAAAGTGAGCTTTATTATATTTAGTGGACATGTGTTTAATAATCTTAAAGTCCCTTGTGATTATTAAACTCTCTTGGTGGTGTATTGCAATGATAAAATATAATGTGTTCTCTCATTTCCTAATGTTTTGATAAAATTATTTATCTTTGTCATGAGCTTGGAATCGTGGCCTTCACATTTTGGTTATTTGGCTTGTTGATGAAGCTTAGTAGTTGTTTTTGGAAGGAATGGATGTACACGTTGGGTTGGAAGTGGAAGGAAGGATTCATTTGGCATGCAAACAAGAACCTACTCATTCTTCCTATGGTGTGATATGTGGTTTTAGAGGCTCGACACACAAAGAATTGATAATTCTTTGCTGCTATTTGCACTTAGGACTGGTGGAATAATCCAACAATTTGTGCATCTACATCTGGTGTGTTTGATAGTAAACAAAATCCATGGATTTTCTGATGACAGAGGCTATCAAGGTATCGTAAGTGGTTGAGGTTGGTGTTTTTACATGCTATGATTTGGGACTGTTAGCAATGATACTTGTAGGCTATCGCAACTATGATTCAAGGGTCCAATTTTGTGCCAGGAGCTGCAGTATATATATTTGGGGTTAGCATCTAGAAGGAGGAGCACATCTTTCACTGTTCGGTGCTCAGATCTCTATAGCTACTCGCGCTGAAAATTTGAAACCCCTGCAGCATTGCAAACTGCTTCATTCTTCCAAGCTGAGGCTCATTAATTTGTTGTAGTAATTTCTAGGTGTGCTGATATCTTCCAATAATTGTGATAAAATTCCTTAAAGTAGTTTTACCCACCGAGAAACTCCCTCATCCCACTTCATTTAGAATGGGAGACAATGCATTTAATGATGAGGGGTTACCGATTAGAGGTGATCAAATCAAAGAAGTGATGAAGCATGGTCATCCTGGAAGGAATTTAAGATATTAGGTAGAATTAATGGCTGATATTGAAGAGGCATAGTAATCCTAACCATCATTTTGACTAAAATATTGAAAGCTATTTCAAAAAATAGATATACTAAGTGCTCTTGGTATGACGTGCTATTAACCTAAGGTTTTTCTCTGACTGGATCGAGGGAACGAGGACAATAATTCACCAAGTGACATTTGCTGTCAAAAAAAAAGACACAAAGAGCATATGTGGGGGAGGTACTTTAGAGAGGGGGAGATCAATTAACAGGAACACTAGTTCCTTTTTGCGGTGGTCTGTGTAGTGATGTTGCAGACTGTATCCCACGGGAGAGATTCTCTACGGACATTTTGCAGAAGATTTAGGTGTTTCAGGGATCTTATCCATGGTAGACAGGTACTATTAAATTTGTATCTTATAAATACTATTGCCATCATTTTCTTTATCACCATTCATGGATTTAGATACCATTTTTATCAGATTTTGTATTGTTTCTAGTAAGCCCTTTAATTTTCTTAGTGGGAGCAGCTTTGCAAAAACTCCATTTTCTTCACATGCCTATACAAGCTTATCTTTTGTGTGTATGGGGTTCCAAAAAAATGCATACAATTTCATTTTAGTTAGTAAATTTGATCTCTACTAGATGTGTGCTTTGACATAATGATGAGAGTTAAATACTATTAAATTTTGAGCTTTCTCTATTGTATGTATTAAGATTAGGGCGACATTAAAGGTTTATGTACAGGAACTGACCTCATCAGATCCTAAAGTTTACGAGGGATAGGTCATTTAAGAGATTTTATATTATTAAATACTAAACAAAGTTGATTCGAGAAAATTATATTTATTAGACAACTTTGGAAAATTTTGAATGCTTAAATATTTGTCTTAGATCACTATTACATGTATTCATTAAGTTTGAATAGGCTGATAAGTCAAGGCAAAAGTCTAGTTGGCACAGTGCTATTATTTTTATTTAATATTAAAGTTAATTTAGTTAATCCACAATCAAGTTTTTAGCCCATCTTATGTAAAGGGACAATGAATTCTACATTACGACATTGAAAATTCATGATCAAAGCTACAATTATCTTTGTTGGTTGACACGTGTAGCATCTAGGTAGATGAGATTTATAGACGTAGCAGAGATTATAGAGCTGCATCTATGGTTTAGTTTTTTATTATTACTATAAGATGGATGGATGCTTTCCAATATCTATTCATGCAATAAAATAGCACCAAAAGTGTATTTTGAAACCAAATTTGATCAGATAATTAGCAAGAAAGGGAGAACTGTTAAATGTTGAAGTAAACAAAAAAGAAAAAGTTAAAACAAAAAGAAGTATGCCAATTTACATCATTGCTAGCAATATACATATATGAATCCTATTGCTATTTGTAGAAGCAGGTACATCATCTCTTTACTCATCATTAGATTTGAACGATTACTACCATATAGAAATTTGTTTGGCAGCCTAGCTTACACAATAATAATTACTGAGTGTAATGGAATATAGAGGCATTGTGGAGTGTTGCTTATTGATAATTTATTAATTAGCTCTAAAGAGCATCAAGAATTTTATTATATTCCTCTCTGAGTTATAGAGAGAGTAGAGGAGCAGGATCCTTATTTTAGCATAGTCGAGTGTAGTTTGATTATTGTTTTAGTTATAGTTAGGATTGTTTTTATTCATAGCACCTGACTAAGATCATAATCATGCATTATGAATATCCTTTGCGATTATATGATTTGTGATAAATTACTATTTATAGATCATTGTTAATTCTTGATAGGAAGAAAATTCATCTCTAATTGTAGTTTTAATTTCTTAAGCATTAGATACTTTCTTGTAATTACCTCATTAATGTTTAATTATTAGATTCCTAACATAGGAGTGTTGAAGTTGTCTAGGAAACTGATTTCCTTTATAGTTGGTAATTTTATAAATCTCATAAAAACTTGCTCAAATGAATAGAGTATTAAATATGGATTCAGTTGTAGGACTTGATAGATTTAGGTTATGCATATATCAATTTGTCTTAGGAGAGTGTTAGTATTTTTTATAACGAGTTGCCTACGAATTCTTAGATTTAATTTTTATACATTTGAGCTTATCCTCTATTTTTTTGTAGTCAAGTAGTTCTTAGAACGAGGAATGTATTCTCTTAAGGTTTTAGATTTCTTGACAGTGGTTTGATATATAATTTCACTAAGTTGTCTTTGATTTTAAATTACTTCAAATCTTATTATTTTATGAGTAGATTATTAGGGTAATTTTTAGAAGTAAGATTTATAAAGTTAGATATAGTTATTTTCTAAATGTAAATTTAGATTATCTTTTATGATCAGTTTTAAAGTTTAATGGGATGTTTGATGTGGAGAAACTAACTCTCATTCTACTAATGCGATTATTAGCCTACAGTTTCAATGAAATAATGGTGAAATAGACCCTTTTATCTTGATATGGAAATATCACTATGTTTATATAGATTATGTAGGTCCTGAGGTGTAACATGGTTAAGTTGGTTATTCTCAATCACTTATGTAATGATGTCTAGGATTAAGTTTGTTAGAGTTGTCAAGATCCTTAATGGAAAAACCTATCTATTAAGTTGTGATGGTGAAATCAATCTCACCATTGATCATAATGGTGCAAAAAGATTTTACTTGCTTGAGCGTTAACTAGGACCTCAAGGGTCTCATGATGTCATTTGGATGGGTGGAGAGCATGACATTTATTATTATTTTTATTGGGATTCATTTAAAGACAACCATACATCAAATTTGGAAATTTGCTAGGATAAAACTTTAGGGTATTTAGTAAGAAGCTTTTTGAGTAGCTTTATAGTAGACTTACCTTAATGGGAATGAAACTATTAGAGTTCTTTTAATTGGATTCCTTGAGGAGATTTGGGTACCCTTCTTCATGAGGAGATTTGGATTCCTTGAGGAGATTGGTAGACTTACATGTTCTTGAAGAGTTAAAATAATATTGGTTTACCCTTCTTCATGGTCATACATCCCCTTGTCTGCCATTACTATAATGTAACTACTTCTTTATTTATCTATTGGTCATATTGTTGAGGGAATTATCTACATGATCATGTATTCAAATTTTAACGGATCTTATGTTATGCACCTAGTTTGGTAGTCTTGTATGCAGGAACAAGTAAGTGGGATAAGAGAGAAACATATGGAGCATAAGGAGAGTTTCAGGTATGCAATTGCAAGTTATGTTTATTCATTATTGATCATTATAAATTTTATTGTTCTAGTTAGATGTGTTTCCTTGTTAGACAAAAAAAAATTATGATGCTATTTCATATGTTTTAGTAGAAATAATAAATTGTGTGATGTCTAGTCCAATGTGTAAAAGTTGGGCATTACATACTTAAACATAAAGCATAAACACAATGAAAGAACACTTGAACACAACACCAATATTTTGGTTACAGGGAAACCCAAATAGGTAAAAACCCCAGTGGGACTTGACACCCACTAATATTTTATACTAGTGTATAATGATCCTCACTAGAAGATCCTTTACCCTATTAGGAGTAGCTTTACAATATATTAAGTACAATAGACCTGGTTAAGGGTCAGACCCTGTTAGGATTCTTTTACAATTTTCCTTGTTAGGGGAGAGGATGCACTGTCCAAGAGCTCTGTTGGTAGTATTCTTTGTTTTTCCTATTCCCCCCTAAAATTTTGAAGTTTTTGTGTCTTCTTGGTCTTTGTGTTGAATCCCTTTGCATAATTTTCATATCTTTAGGGTTCAAGTTTGGTCAAAATTTGTAGAAACCCTAAGTGCTAGGGTAAAAATCCCTTTGTATGCCTTCAAAAGTCCAAAACCCTAGTTTTCCTTGGCCTTGTTCTTTTCCTGCGTTACTTTTTCGGGCCACTTATGTCTTAAAATGCATGTGCGCTTTACTTTTCCTAGTCGATCGCTTAATCTACCAATGGTTTCGGCATATTCCTTTCTTTTCTGCGACTCCAAGAATCCCTTTGGTCGCACAATCTCTTAGTGCTTAAGGAATATTCCATCTCATTTAGTGACTTGCTAAGCAGTCTTCTTTCCTTTTGGTCACTAGGTCTCTTAATATTTGGCAGTTACATCTTTTTATTCGGTGATTTCCCAGCTGCAGTGGTCACATAGTCTCCTGTTCCTGGTGGTTTATCTATTAACAGTTTGCGACCTAGCATGGCAGTTTATCTTTCCTTTGGTCATGCGTGTGTGTGGTCTATGGGCCCAGCATCATGTTACTTTCAATCTAATGGTGGGCATATGTTCTTATAAAGTGTGTCAGAGGCATGTGATCTTAAGACAGCCATTGATTCTCCTTTATGACGTAGCTTTTCAATGAAGCAGGTCCACTGCTACATGTACACAGATGGTGGTTTTTAATTGGTCCACATGATAATGAGTTGGAGCTTGTCAGAGGAACCTGATGACAAAGATTTTGATCAACGATCGGTGCATGTTCGCATGGAATATTCTTCCCCCATGCTATCTTGTGCCCATTGTCTGATTAGATGTCGGTGGGTAGTGGGTCCTTGTTAGAGGTGACTGAGCAGTAGCAGCAAATGAATGGTTGATAGGTGGCACTAGGCAGGCCCAAGGTTGTGAAATTTTTCAATAAATTGGTGGCTATGTATTTTCTAAAGTTTGGCAATTCTGATAAATTTTGGCAGAGGTCTAAAGTCCCCTTTGCTCGCTTATTCTCATAATATTTGGTGGGGTTATAAATGATTTGGTGAATGGGTGAATCTGTGTATTCATGGAATCTTAGAATAAATTGGTGAAGCCCTAAATTTCTCAGTGACTTAGTGAATATCTTTGGTCACTAATTCACCAAGTATAAACCGGTTTCCTGAGGAGGGTTAAGACAAACATTTAGTGAACTGGCAAATAAAGGTTTTTTGTGCATTTGCGGAATACAATCGGGGGTTAAGAAAAGACTCAGCAATTCAGTGAAAAGCTTTGTTGGCTGAATCATTTGACCTGACCGTAGTTAAAGATAGCATTAAGCAACTTAGAGTTTCTCTTCAATCGCATATTCGTGGAGTAACAAAGGTTAAATGTTTTCTGAGAACAAGTAGGACCGTCTACCATAGTGTTACTGAGGTGTTTTGTTTTGATTTCCCAAGCCGGAAAGGGATAAGGATATGTCAGTGGGCCCGAAGGATTCAAGTGAGATGCCAGTATGGATGATCTAATGGATGACATAAGATCTCATAGGGTCTATCAGAGCTATAAGATTATAAGACCACTGTCCAATCTAAAGCTTATGTAGAGTGGGTCCAGGCTTGCCGATTCATTACCGACATGCTTGAATTTCATTGGTTGAGGGATTAATGAGGTGGTGAAGGATTTTAAAAGTTATTGTTGACTGTTGAAGGATAATTGCGAGCCACCTGATCTGCCGGGAAGAAATTGGATCAATGGTCATGTTTTAAAAATAGATCAAGTGATCGTTGCTGTCAATTTTCAAATGTTTCAAGGGTTTCTTTGTAGGTTTAGGAGACAGTGTGCCAAAAGAGCCATTTTGAAGGACCATTTTTTGTCATTTCCAGCTTGGTTGCAGGTGAGAATTTATGAAGATGATCCTAGTAGTTGTTCCAGCATGATATGGCACATCCTTGGGAGCCTCTGCTGAGAAAAGATTGATAGGTGGGTCATGCATTCTCTACTACAGCCAGAATTAATGAGGCTTTTGTGATGATTTTGTCCTTGAAGCTGGTACATGGTCAGGTTGGTTGTAGAGTTTTATGATATTTTATCTCACCAGCCTTGTGCTTGGAGCCGGTCTTGTTTGCATTCATTTTCATTTGAGTTAGGTGATTTTGAATTATTTCTTTGAATGATCATCAGTTTCTTATTGCAATCCTTGAGATAAAAGGATTTTCCATGATCATTCAAAGGCATTGGGAGTTAGGTGTTCATAATCTCTTGCAGGGTGAGCCCTATTCTCGGTCGGGGTTGTAAGAATTTTGTTTCAGTGCTTGTTTATGAGAGATAAAAGTTGCAGGTCTAAGCTATAGTTTGCAAGCATGATTCGTTGTGACTGATTGTATGCATAGAAAGGATTCATCATACTTAATACAAATATATGATTCTTCTCTCTCCTCTGTGTCAAGTAAGGTAGGCTTCGAGCTTTCTAGTTTGTTACATATTGTTTTATGTATGTATCTTCATTCTTGAGTTTTGATCAAGGATTGGATTAAAGTATGCTCTAGATGGGATGTGAGTTTACCCTTGTCTACATAAGGATTGTTTATAAGCAGTAAGGATTGTGGTAAATATATTTATGGCTATGAATCTCAGACATTCTCTAATTTGTGTATCTTTTGTGTCTAAGAAATCTTGCCCAATGGATGAGGCACTGGCCTAAATGAGTAAATCTCTTGTTAACATAATTGATTGAAGTTGTTGCAATCCAAATCTTAAAATCAAGAACCATTTTTAGTTTTAAATCTTTGGTTGTGTAGTTTGGTTACCCAATAGCAATGGAGAGTCAATGAATGTAAGGTTGGCATTTAGTACTTTCTTGCTATCATCTATTATATGAACCCAAACTTTGGTGTGTAAGGTAAAGCTTTCACTGGGTTAGGTGCACCCACCTTGGTTTTGCAGAGCTAGAAGTGAAGAGGGTAGTCTTGTCCCTACAGTTGGTCCAATTACCCTAAGATCCTTCTACATTTTGGAACTAACCACTCCTAAAATCTATCTGAGGGTATATTGGCAGTCTAAGAGCATAAGTCATTTTGAAACACCAACAAGATGGAAACTCTGCTGGGGAAAAGTTCACAAGTCTATAAAAAACCAGTAGGTCATCATTGGAAACACAGGGTTATTCTTGCCCCTTGTCCTGTTAGACTCATTGGAATACTTGTTAGTGAGGAAGTAGTGTTTTAAGACTCCCAATATACTTGGGTGGTGACTCAAACATCTCTGCAGTAGTGCTAGTCAATAGATTATTTATAAGATGAGTTACAGAGGTACTAGGTCTCAGAGAAAGGAGCATCCTGAAGATAGATTGGAAGAAGGTCATCTAAGCACTTCTAAGCCTAGTTAGACAAGGGGGGGGAGAAAACAAAAAAATATGTCTCATACTTGGAAACATAAAGAAGATACAAGGCAAAAAAATTAAATCAAGTCAGGTCAAGAAGAAAATGTCTCAAAATATGAAGAGGCTGTTGATTTGAGGTTGAACCAGTATGAGGACAAGTTACAAGTGGGAGATGCTGAATCTGAGACTACTCTCCCGGAATTAGAAGAAATTTTTGAAGAATTTTATGAGTTGGAAAGAAGAATCCAAGAACAGATTGCTATCAGATAGCAAAGAGAAAAAAATAAAGAGGACAAAGTTAGATAGGCCATGATAAGGGCTGAACAGTTAAAGAGGCAGTTATTAGATATAGAGGCAATTAATTTTGTCCCAGAGCCTGAAGGAACAGAGGAACAACCTATTGTGTAGAAGACATATGAGACAACTAGACCTAGAAATAAAGGCAAACAAAGAGCTGATGGAATTACAATCAATGAACACGTTAATGATAAGGATCTTTTAGATCAAGGGTTGAGATTAGATGTGGATCTTGAGAAGGCTAGAAAGGAGAAAGAGATGTGAGCCAAAGAACTTGAGAAAGTAGAATTGGAGGCTACTACTGTAGAAATGAGGAAGAAGATTGAGTTTCTCAAGCATACTTTAGGACCTTCAACATCTACATCTCAAGGAATGGATCCACCTCAAGGAGCTCCTATTAATGAAAGGTACAAACAACTTGTCTTTTTGGGTATTCCTAGTTATCCTAATGTAATTCCTGATGAAATTAGAAAAAAGCTCCCTAAATTTGTTGGAAACAATGTCATCACATGTGAGGAACATCTAAAGAACTTTATTGATGTAATAGATGATTATAATATTGAGCCTGATGATGTTGTAATGAAGTTATTTGTACAATCTTTGACCGAAGATGCTAGGGACTGGTTTAGAGGATTTCCCCATGCCAGTATAGGGTCTTGGAATGAATTTAAGAATTGTTTCAAGGAACATTACGGTGACAAAACAAATGAGGGTTTTATTTTGAATGAATTCAATAACATAAAGAAAAATTAGAATGAAGATGTTCTTGAATTTAATATAAGATTCCAAAAAGCTATGCATAGGCTCCTACAAGTTATTAGATTAGATGATAGGGTGTGTCTTGTGACATACTTAAATGCTTTTGATGCAAAGATGGGGTATCTTTTAAGGGATAAGAACCCTAGAAATCTTGGGGAGGCTTACAAGTTGGCTATTAACATAGAGAGTAATAGAAGAATATCAGGAAAATTAGGGAGAAGGGATAATTGTAGGCCTCAAGCACAAATTAAGAAAGAGATGGGAAGGTCTGCACACTTTAAACCCAAAGAGGAGGATAATCTAAAATAGATTCTAAATGCTTTAGAGGTTCTAAGGCCTGATGAAAAAAGAAACAATAGGGCTATAATTAATGACCGGTCAACTCCTAATAATTTTAGCAGGCAGCCAAGAATGCAAAATTACCCATACAATACTTAGTGGAAGGATGACAAGCCCATTTTTCTAGCTAAGAGGGATAGGCCTGATGATAGGATTCCTAATCCTTTGCAGAGAAATTCAGTTAATATGAGTGATGATATCCCATGGTGTGCTGCTTGTCAATCTCCTCAGAATCTAGAATACTGTGTTATTACCCTGAATCTATCTGAGAACCAGGAACAAGATGAGCAATATGATAAGAATGGATGTGCAATGACTTCTTCACATGTGTGGGATGAGATTGACTCCATAGAGGAGGAGTTTGATGATGTTGGATGTGATGCAGTGAAATGTGAGGAGAATGTTTCCTTAAGGTGACCTTCTGATGAGGAAATTGTTCAAATCACTACAGACATGGTCACTCAAGCCAAGGGCAATTACAATTTGAGAAATAGGACAGTTGGAAATACAGCTGGTAAACTGGGTAGCATGTTTATCAAGAGGTCAGAAAGGAGTACACAATAGCCTAAGGAAAAGGGGAAAGGTGTTGATGTTGTTAGTCAGGTGAAAATAAAAAAGAAGATTTGGCCTATTGCAATACCTAAGGGTAAAGAAAGGACATTGAAAGTAGTTTTTCCCATACCCTAGAAGGGAGATGAGTCTCTACACAAAGATAAATCTGACTTGATTGTCCAAATAGAGGATAAAGATCTCACTATTTTTAAGGGGGACATGGATGACCAGAAGTATGTTCCCATTGATATGACTAAATTGCTTTCACAAATGACTGTCAAAGTTCCACTTTTGGAAATGATGAGGATAGAAGAGCATAAGGTGAAGGCTTTGGATTGGGTAAGTGGTGCCTTTTCTACAAAGGTCCAAGGGATGAGTAGAAGTGATAAGCATGTGGCTTCTTTAGATGACACACCTGATAGTAAAAATGAAGAAATCATTTCTAAGATTCCTCAGATATATTTGGATGCAAATGTTGTAAGTAATGCATCAAGGATAGTTGATCCTTTCTTTTTGTCTCTTATGATAAATGAGAAATTATTGAATAATTGCATGATTGATTCTGGGGCATCAAATATTGTCATGCCTATAGAGATCATGAAGTCACTGGGACTGAGAGTTGATACACCTCATGGAAGATGCCAAGCTATGGACTCAAGAGAGGTGCCAGTTATTGGTACCATTAAGGCTTTGCCTTATAAATTGGTAGCATTTCCTGATAAGCAGCTAACTATGAGTGTTTTAGTGGTTGATATCCCTCCACAGTATGGGATGCTATTATCTAGGAGATGGAGTGCTTCCATGGGAGGAAGTATTCAGTGTGACTTGTCTTTTTCTACTTTTAACATTGGAGGAGAAAGTGTGAAGGTGTCAAGGGAAACTAGAACTCCATATATGATTGAGGAGAATGAAGATGATAACATGAATTGTTTTGTGGACACTGACATTGGTTCTTTCCAAGTTTAGGAGAAAGGGGTGCAAGAGAAGGCCAAGTCTATCCTTCTGGCTGATGATGAGGATAACATGGTAGAGGGTAATGTCTTATGGACTTTATATTTTGATGGAGCAAGTTCAAAGGAAGGTGCTAGAGTAGGAGTGCTACTGATATCCCCAAATGGTAAAACTTTTAAGTTTTCTTTCACTCTCTTATTTCCTTGCACAAATAATGTCACTAAGTATGAGGCCCTACTCATTGGTTTGAGACTAGCATCAAGACATGGGATTAAACATCTTAGGGTGATTGGTGATTCTGAGTTAGTAATCTCTCATATTAGATCGAAGTATGCATCGAAGAATCAAAGATTGAAACAATATAGAAATGTTGTTTGGGATGAAATTGAAGTTTTCAGTGCTTTTGGTATTGATTGGGTGGATAGAAGCCAAAATAGGATGGCTGATTTATTGGCAAACATAGCACTAAGGCTAGAGGATATCACTTTTGTCAGGATATCCAAAATTGAGTTTATGTCTAGGCCTTCTATCCTAGACAATGTTGAAAATTGGCAAGTATTTTCTGATGATCAGGATATATTAAGATTCTTGCAGTGTGAGTCTCATTTTTGTGGTCAGGAGATGGATTTCAGCACTTATGTTGAAATCAAAAATGGGAAAGAAAATGTTCTTGGGAAGGAAGTTTTGCAATTGAAGTCAAATAGGGTCCCAAGGGGATTGGTTTCTCTTGAGAGGGCATTTGACAATAAAGAAAGGGCTTGTTTTTCTAAATTTGTTGATAAGATCAATGACTTGGAGGAAATAAATCTAGGAACAAGTTAAGCACCCAAAAATGTTTATATAGGTAGGTGTTTGTCCCCAAGAACTAGAAAAAATTTGATTGACCTTCTCAAAAAATTTAGACATGTTTTTGCATGGTCCTATGATGATTTGAAAGCCTATAGAGAAGATCTTTTCCAACATGAGATACCACTGAAAGAAGGTACCAAACCTTTTAGGCAAAAATTAAGACGTGTGAATCCTACTTT
Source organism: Chamaecyparis obtusa (assembly GCA_027943335.1). Classification (NCBI taxonomy): domain Eukaryota; kingdom Viridiplantae; phylum Streptophyta; class Pinopsida; order Cupressales; family Cupressaceae; genus Chamaecyparis; species Chamaecyparis obtusa. The sequence continues at coordinate 1,130,996 of BSBK01001642.1, read as the reverse complement.
GGCACCCAAGATGCAAGATGAACTCAAAAAGATGGTAGACGCTGGGATCATCAAGCCTATCAGACATTCTACTTGGGTGTCAAACTTGGTTCCAGTCAGAAAAAAGAATGGTGACATTAGGTTGTGTGTTGATTTTAGAAATCTGAATGTCAATTCTTTGAAGGATAATTATGGTTTGCCTAACATGGAAAATATGTTGCAGAGGGTTACTGGATCAGAGCTAATGTCCATGATGGATGGCTTCTCTAGATATAATTAGGTCAAGGTCAAGGAGTCAGAATAGTTTAAGACTGCATTCACTACCCCCTGGGGAATATATGTTTATGTTAGAATGCCCTTTGGTTTGACAAATGCTGGAGCTACTTTTTAGAGAGCCATGGATGTGGCCTTTGCAAACTTTATAAACAAGTTTTGGTTAGTTTATCAGGATGATCTCATAGCATATTCAGATAAGGAGAGTCAGCATTGTGAGCATCTTGAGAAGATTTTTATCAGGGCTTTGGAATATGGGGTTTCTTTGAATCCAAAAAAGTGTGCTTTTGGTGTTGTGGAAGGCAAGCTCTTGGGACATATTGTGTCTAAAGATGGAGTGAGGATTGACCCTGAGAGGTTTATGGCTATAGATAGGCTTTCCCCACCTAGAAATGTTAAAGGAATACAATCCTTCTTTGGGCAGGTCAACTTTCTAAGGAGATTTGTTACAAATTTTGAAGAAATCAGTATCCCCATCTCTAGAATGTTGAAAAAAGAGGCAAAGGTTGAATGGAATGAAGAAGTAGATGAATCTTTTAGAAGTATGAAAAAGGCCATCAAAGATGCTCCAGTTTTAAGAACACCTGATTATGGTAAGCCCATGCAGATTTTTTCTTTTGCCTCTTGTCATACAATTGCAGCAGTTTTATTGCAGAAGAATTCAGATGGATATGAACGACCCATATCATTTTTTAGAAAATCCCTACAAGCAGCAGAATTGAAATATGACATTATTGAGAAGCAGGCTTATGCCCTGGTCAAAGCAGTCAAGGCTTTTAGATGTTACCTTGTGGGAGCTAAGGGGGTTGCTTATGTTCCTAGTGCTGCAGTTAAGGATGTATTGGTACAACAAGAGGTTTCAGGAAAAAGATGTAGATGGATCAACAGGATCCAAGAATTTAACATTGACATTCAGGTTACAAGGTTGATAAGAGGCTTAGGTCTTGCAAGGTTAATGGCACAAAGCAACTTAGTTGCCAATCATGTAAATATGTTAGAAGAAGAAAAAAGGCCATATATTTGTGATATGGATTACTGTGACTGGTACAAGGATGTTATTGGCTACTTGCAGAAATTGGTCCTTCCCCTTGAAATGGATGGAAACAAAAGGAGAACTGTGAAGTTGCAATCTACAAGATATGCTATTATACATGGTAAATTGTGGTGGAGAAGCAATGGAGTGTTATTAAAATGCTTGGACCATGAGAGATCCAAGGCCTTGTTAGATGAAATGCACCAAGGTGTTTGTGGAGGGCACTATATGGCAAAGACCATAGCTCACAAGATTCTTAGGTCTAGATTCTAGTGGCCTAAAATTTTTAAGGATGCATATCAGTTTGTAAGAAAATGTGATGCATGTCAGAGATTTACTGGTAAGTTAAAATTTAATGGGAATTTGCCACTCAGGCCTGTTGCAATTCAGGCTCCTTTCCAGAAGTGGGGTATAGATTTTATTGGAGAGATTCCTAACAAGTCTAGTGGTGGACATTCTTATATACTGGTGGCAATAGACTATTTTACCAAGTGGGTTGAAGCTATCCCTACTAGAAAGGTACTAGCAAAGTTGTGACAGATTTTGTAATGCAAAATATTCTTACCAAATTTTGTTGCGCAGAGGTAATTGTGGTTGATAATGCAATGTGTTTTAGATCACAAGATTTTAATGATTTTTGTTAGCAGTATGGGATAAACATTTCATTCTCTTCCCCATATCATCCACAAGGAAATGGCCAGGCTGAGTCTAGTAACAAAAGTCTAATTAAGATTCTCAAGATAGTATTGGATAAAAATAAGAAATCTTGGGACTCAAAGTTATGGTTAGCATTGTGGGCCGATAGGGTAACTATAAAGAAGGCCATAGGTTGTGCTCCCTTTGATTTAGTGTATGGGAGAAATGCTAGATTGCCTCAAAATAATATATTGCAGATGTATAAGTTTATCCAGGCATATGATGAAAATTTAGATGATGAGATGAGGATAAGAATGGATGAGTCAATCCAGTTGGATGAGGTAAGGAGAGATGCACATGAAAGAAATGAAAGGTTATAGAGGCAATGTAAGAATTTGTTTGATAAAAGGGCTACCCAGAGAAGTTTTGAAGTAGATGATCTTGTTCTGATGTGGAATGCATGATTAGAAGATAAAGGAAAGCATGGGAAGTTAGATCCTATCTGGTTGGGCCCTTATCTTATTGAAAGCAAAAGGGGAAGAATTGCTTGTTCATGGACAATTCCTAAAGTTTTACTTCTCTTGAAGTATCTTTCCCATGAGCAGTAGTTTAGGTTTTCCTTTGTATAGTCGTGTTGTTTTTTGGGTCGAAGTTTTGATTTCATCTACTCTTCAAGAGATTCTAGCTTACTCATTGTATTTGCAGGAGATACACGTCCCCGAGTATGAGCCACTTTTGGTATTATTCTTTGTTTTTCCTATTCCCCCCCAAAATTTTGAAGTTTTTGTGTCTTCTTGGTCTTTGTGTTGAATCCCTCTGCATAATTTTCATATCTTTAGGGTTCAATTTTGGTCAAAATTTACAGAAACCCTAAGTGCTAGGGTAAAAATCCCTTTGTATGCCTTCAAAAGTCCAAAACCCTAGTTTGCCTTGGCCTTGTTCTTTTCCTGCGTTACTTTTTCAGGCCAATTATGTCTTAAAATGCATGTGCACTTTACTTTTCCCAGTCGGTCACTTAATCTCCAATGGTTTCGGCATATTCCTTTCTTTTATGCAACTTTGAGAATCCCTTTTGTCGCGCAATCTCTTAGTGCTTAAGGAATATTCCATCTCATTTAGCGACTTTTCGGGCAGTCTTCTTTCCTTTTGGTCACTAGGTCTCTTAATATTTGGCAGTTACATCTTTTTATTCGGCGATCGCCCGGCTGTAGTGGTTGTGTAGTCTCCTATTCCTGGCGATTTCTCTCTTAACAATTTGCAACCTGGCGTGGTAGTTTGTCTTTCCTTTGGTCGCATGTCCGCGTGGTCTATGGGCCCAACATCATGTTACTTTCAATCTAACGGTGGGCGTATGTTCTTATAGAGTGTGTCAGAGGCATGCGATCTTAAGATGGCCATTGATTCTCCTTTATGACGTAGCTTTTCAATGAAGTGGGTCCACTACTACATGTACACAAATGGCAGTTTTTAATTGGTCCACATGATAATGAGTTGGAGCTTGTCAGAGGAACCTGATGTCAGAGATTTTGATCAATGGTCGGCACATGTTCGCATGGAATATTCTTCCCCCATGTGATCTTTCACCCACCATCCGATTAGATGCTGGTGGGTAGTGGGTCCTTGTTAGAGGTGACTGAGCAGTAGCAGCAAATGAATGGTTGACAGGTGGCACTAGGCAAGCCCAAGGTTGTGAAATTTTTCAATAAATTGGTGGCTTTGTATTTTCTAAAGTTTGGCGGTTTTGATAAATTTTGGTGAAGGTCTAAAGTCCCCTTTGGTTTCTTATTCTCATAATATTTGGCGGGGTTCTAAATGATTTGGCCAATGGGCGAATCTGTGTATTTGCAGAATCTCAAAATAAATTGGTGAAGCCCTAAATTTCTTAGTGACTTAGCGAATGTCTTTGGTCGCTGATTCACCAAGTATAAATTGGTTTCCTGAGGAGGGTTAAGAAAAACATTTAGTGAACTGGTGAATAAAGGTTTTTCGTGCATTCGCAGAATACAACCGGGGGTTAAGAAAAGACTCAGCGATTCAACAAAAAGCTTTGTTTGCTAAATCGTTTAACCTAACCATAGTTAAAGATAGCATTAAGTGACTTAGAGTTTCCCTTCAGTCATGTATTCATGGAGTAACAAAGGTTAAATGTTTGCCGAGAACAAGTAGGACCGTCTGCCACTATGTTGCTGAGGTGTTTTGTTTTGATTGGCTGAGCCAGAAAGGTATAAGGACATGTCAGTGGGCCTGAAGGATTCAAGTGAGATGCCAGTATAGATGATCTAATGGATGGTGTAAGATCTCATAGGGTCTGTTAGAGCTATAAGATTATAAGACCACCATCTGATCTAAAGCTTATGCAGAGTGGGTCCAAGCTTTTCGATTCATTATCGACGTGCTCGAATTTCATTAGTCGAGGGATTAATGAGGTGGCAAAGGATTTTAAAAGGTTTTTTTAACAGTTGAAGGATAATTGCAAGCCACCCAATCTACCGGGAAGAAATTGGATCAACGGTCCTATTTTAAAAATAGATCAAGTGGTCGTTGCCGTCAATTTTCAAATGTTTCAATGGTTTCTTTGCAGGGTTAGGAGATAGTGCCCCGAAAGAGCCATTTTGAAGGACCATTTTTGGTCATTTCTAGCTTGGTTGCAAGTGAGAATTTATGAAGATGATCCTGGTAGTTGTTCTAGCATGATATGGCACATCTTTGGGAGCCTCTATTGAGAAAAGATTGAGAGGTGGGTCATGCATTCTCTACTACAGCCAGAATTAATGAGGCTTTTGTGATGATTTTGTCCTTGAAGCTGGTACATGGTTGGGTTGGTTGTAGAGTTTTTTGATTTTTTATCTCACTAGCCTTGCGCTTAGAGCCGGTCTTGTCTGCATTCATTTTCATTTGAGTTAGGTGATTTTGAATTGTTGCTTTGAATGATCATCAATTTCTTGTTGCAATCCTTGAGATAAAAGGATTTTCCATGATCATTCAAAGGCATTGGGAGTTAGGTGTTCATAATCTCTTGTAGGGTGAGCCCTATTCTTGGTTAGGGTTGTAAGAATTTTGTTTTAGTGCTTGTTTATGAGAGATAAAAGTTGCAGGTCTAAGCTATAGTTTGCAAGCATGATTTGTTGTGACTGATTGTATGCATAGAAAGGATTCATCATACTTAATACAAATATATGATTCTTCTCTCTCCTTTGTGTCAAGTAAGGTAGGCTTCAAGCTTTCTAGTTTGTTACATATTGTTTTATGTATGTATCTTCATTCTTGAGTTATGATCTAGGATTGGATTAAATGATGCTCTAGATGGGATGTGAGTTTACCCTTGTCTACATAAGGATTCTTTGTAAGTAGTAAGGATTGTGGTAAATGTATTTATGGCTATGAATCTCAGACATTCTCTAATTTGTGTATCTTTTGTGTCTAAGAAATCTTGCCCAATGGATGAGGCACTGGCCTAAATGAGTAAATCTCTTGTTAACATAATTGATTGAAGTTGTTGCAATCCAAATCTTAAAATCAAGAACCATTTTAAGTTTTAAATCTTTGGTTGTGTAGTTTGGTTACCCCATAGAAATGGAGAGTCAATGAATGTAAGGTTGGCATTTAGTACTTTCTTGCTATCATCTGTTATATGAACCCAGACTTTGGTGTGTAAGGTATAGTTTTCACTGGGTTAGGTGCACCCGCCTTGGTTTTGCAAAGCCAGAAGTGAAGAGGGTGGTCATGTCCCTACAGTTGGTCCAATTACCCTAAGATCCTTCTACATTTTGGAACTAACCACTCCTAAAATCTATCTGAGGGTATATTGGCAGCCTAAGAGCATAAGCCATTTTGAAACACCAACAAGCTCACTGCTCAAATGGGCGAAGGCTACAACCTTCTGAATAATAGATACACACTATATCTGGATCTTGGTGAACTACACTTTGACCTATTGTTTGGATCAGTTCCAATGAATAGCACACATACTCTACTTGGTCACATAGACCTTCTTCTGATGGTTCAACACTTCGCACACTCTGCTCTGCTCTGCTTAATCCACCATGAACCACACTCAAGCAATCACAAATTACTGCCTATAAGTATCTATCCTCCAAATGATATAATCAATTTGGCCTATTAGAACCACCTTGAAATCATATTAGAGAAACCATAATAAACTCTAACAAACATTCTGTCGGCTCTATTATGCACGCAACTCATTCTGAGACCTATCTAATAAAATAATTGTAGACGCATGCCACACACTGTCGGCTCTACCAAAACAACTGGAACTTTCTCTGTAAGCTGAATTAAATTATGCACTCTTAACTAAAAATTAATAACATTTCTCCAAGCTTAAGTCCAAGGGTGCATAACCTCAAGATAGGCACAACTCAAGAAACAATAAAATCTTTGTTGGCTCTTCTGAACAAACACAGAAAACTGCTACTGGTGAATAGTGACTGCATAACTTCACTTGTGTTCATCATTAGACTATGCATTCATAACTAAAACATCACTAACATGTCTTAAACATATATCCTAGGGTGCATGCCCATATGACAACTGTACGGACAACCATAGACAAAACACTTCCTTTAACTCTGTGAGGAACACTGCTGACACAAGCTGCTATATAACTGTTTGTACTTATAGTTAACCTCTACACCCATGATATCATGCTGATATCATGTCCATGCATCATATACTGAAGGCTTACTACATAAGACTTCCATGCATGCTACTTTTCATGTGTTGTCATCAATGACAAACATACAATCAGTACTGGCCTACTGAAAAATCTCCAACATTGAATGTATATATTGAGCCCCTTGTTGACGACTTGTTGGAGTTATGGAATGGGATCACTATGTATGACATCTCTAGACCAATATGACAAAGAAAATTTCAATTCAATGCAATTCTTTTGTGGACAATACATGATGCCCCTGGGGCTAACACATTTTTGTGGTATGTTATATTGTTAACACATATTTTTTTGTAATTATGAAAATTAACATATTTAATCCAATTATACACGGTCTTGTAGGTCTTCAAACAAAGGGAAAATTTGAATGTCTAGTTTGTGGTCCAAAGATGAAATCTCATCATTCAAAAATTTTAGGAAAGTAGGTGTTCGATGAGTATAGGCACTTTCTCCACATAGATCATAAGTATCGAGTTACTGAAAAATATCTTTTCAATGGGAAACAAGAGACTACATCAAAACCATAAAGAATGACACCTCACCTATGGAAGTTGGAATATAATAGAATAAATCGTTGAGGTAATATCATTCGATCTTATGGTTTTTGTTTGAAATTTATATTTTGATATTGTGTTTTGTTTACTGATGATGTAATTGATGCCCGTGAAGGTCGTCAATGCATTAATGACCAAATTTCAGAAGGACTAAAAATTTATCCTAGATAATTTAGTAGGTTGGTGTACTATGAGAACCTCTCAATCATGCATTTGTTTGATTCTATGCATATGGGAAAGAATATAACCTAGACATTATAGAAATTATTAGATGAAAGGCGTAAAAAATAAAAAATTATCAAAATTTGTAATGACATTCAAGATTCCAACCATGCATTGAAAAATGTCATTAGATCAAATAACAATGGAGAGAAGATTGATATAAGTGCCCTTCCTTGGTTAGTATCAGAGAAACAAAGCAATGCTATAAAAGAAGTCATACAAAAAAATTGATTTCCCACAGGATTTGTTGTGAACATAAACAATCTCATATCAAAGAAAAGTGAATTTGGGCCAAGGATGAAAACACATTATTGGAATACCTTTATTAAGGTAATTCATGCTATTTTTTATTCTCTATATATTCATATACTACATGTAGTTTTCATCGTATTATTTTTTAAAATATTGAAAAGATCATTTTATAATTATTGCAGTACGTTCTACCTCTATCTCTCCCACACTAGTTCAACAAGAGTGTCAAAAAATTTATATATGATCTTGGAAAATACATGAGGTTAGAAGCATTATTTTTTATATTTGTTGTATAGATATTATATTTGCAACTTGTTTTACTTTTTCTATAATTATTTTATATTTTTTGTCAATTCTCATTTATATGTTTTTGCATGTTGAATCTCTTCTAGGTGGTTGTCATCGAAAGAAATCAATAAAGAAGATAAAAATTTCTCATCTTATATGTGAAATTCAAAAGTGCCTATCTTCAACTTTTTTCAATGCACAAGAACACTACCTCATACATCAAATTGAGGAGATTGAATCGTGTGGACCTGTACAAACTAGGTCAATGTGGATGGTGTAGAGGCACTTGAAATTTTTGAAGGGCTTGGTTCGACAAAGAGTACATCCTAAGGGTTCTATGGTGGAATGATATATGGTATACTAGACCATGGTGTACATTAGTGAATATCTTCCTAAGTTTGCAGTAAAGATCCGTGTAGATCGCATTTGGAATCTCAAATCCATTAACAAATTTGAAGGGGAGTACTTGATGGGGAAAGGTAGATTGAGGAAAGTGAGAGGTAATTATAAGATGTTATTGTAGTTAATTAATTCTTATAAATCTTCAATATAAGTTGTTTCTAATTGGTCTTTTATTTTGTACAATTGGTCGAGAATGGGATGCACTACATTTGTATATTCCAAATAATCTTGATTGGATGACGGTATGGATTGAACGATGTCAACAAAATGGTCACTCATTAATATGGAAATGTGTTTCTTCATTGGTTAAATAAGTTCATCGTAATGGAGATTCCAATGTTACACCAATGGTAATTGATCTAGCATATGGTTTAAGAGGTAGACAGATACGTATAAATTTATTAATCATGACCCATATGTTTAATATCAACTCACGATGCAAATAATTTTCACTTGTTTGAAAAATTGGAGGTCAAACACCACAAAGCTATGTACTACCATGGCCATAAATTTCTCATAAAAAATTTGGACAACACGAAGCAAACTTGTGATTCTGGGATAACTGCAGTCTTCGAAGTCACTAATATTTCATCTAGAAATGACATACATCCTCAAGAATCTCAAAATGGATACTATGGAATTTTGGATGATATACTTGAGTTTGACTTTATATCCTTCAAATTAGTTCTATTCATCATCAAATGGTACAGGCTACGACTAAATCAAAATGATCCTGATAGAACTGTTATTCAACATGATAATTGATTTACAATGATTAATACAAGGTCATTTGAGCCAGTTAGAGATGAGCCTTATCTTCTTCCAAGCCAATTTGAGCAATTTTTTTACGTAGAGGTTCCACATAAACCAGGTTGGTCATTTTTTGTTAGACGTGATCCAAGAGGAAGGCCAGCAAAGTATAATGTGATAGAAGAAGAAGAAGATGATGATGATGATGGTGGTGGTGGTGGTGGTGGTGATGATCATGATCATGATCATGATCATGTTGATGATGATGATGATGATGATGATGATGATGATGGTAATATTGATTTATTCAAAAAAATTATTTGACTTATATGTTTTCATAATTAATTTATTATGTATTAAACTCTAATGGAATGGTATATTTAATTCATTATGTTCAATTCTAATGATTACAATATATGTGATTTATGATACACATGTTTCAATTATTACTTATATATTTAATGTATTTATTATTTAAAAAATTACCAATGTATTTCTTATGATGCTCAATTGTTGGTGCTGATTACATGTATATATTTTTGTGATTGTCACCCTTTGTGGAAATAGGAAATTGACTACAGACATTGTCACCCCTTTTTTTGACAATCTTTCATAGCACACATAAAGTAAAGGTAAGGAATTAAAAAATATACAATCATTATGATGAATTCATATTGTTCATGTTTTCTTCTATGTAATTTGTAGCATACATATCATGTAATTTTTACCTAACTTAAAATAAATGATTCACATATGCAAGAAATTTAACCTGTTTTACGAGGATCTTGCATAGTGACATGGATCGGTAGGTATAAGTCAATACACCTTATATAAATAGTTTATTATTTTTTTTCTTTCTCTTTATGCCCATCTCCATTGAGTGGTTTAATAATAAGGTATTAACTTGCTCGTGATTTAACAATACTACCCTCGACATTAATTTTAGGGCCAACTTCATCAACATTACCCTTATTTAGCAAAATATCTCATTGCTTACCAACTATATCTCTCATTTGATGGACTGCAGGAACCATCTAATAGGTAATTGTCATATCTATCTTCCTCAAGTGAGGGAAATGCAGGAATAGAAGATGAAATTGAGACATGTAGTAGGCCTAAAATAGGGAGATCAACCAAAAGTCAAAAGATTAGAAGAAAATTCAATAAACGTATGCAATTTTTCCTTGTTGAAGGGGGTCATGTTCTTATGATGATGAGACCAAAGGAAACATCAAGGTGCCCTTGAGGTACACACATCTTCAGAAAGAATGGGTACCCAAGGAACTACCTCCAATTAACACTTATTTTTATGTTAACAAGAGAATATATCGCATACATACATCATCATTACATGGTTTGGGCCTATTTTTCATGGGTGGCATAAAGGTATGTTACAACAAAGCTTTTGAATTGATGGAGTATGTCGAACCTTGTTACAATTACAATAATTGGATGCGGATTGTTTGATATAAAAAAAGTATGTGTAGGTATGCACTGTCAGCAAATTATATACAATGGAAAGAAAATGATCAACGTAAAAGATTTTCTATGTACATTAATGGAAGACCAAAAGCAACAAGGAATATTGTGGGTTTTATAAATAGTATGTGACCTAGGTCAACTAATAAGTGACCCAATTGCTATTTAGAGGTATGTGAGGGAAATCATGTTTTTGTATGTGCAATAAAATCAATAAGTGTGGGGGAATAGCTTCTAATAGATTACCATTTGAATCACATAAATAAAAACAAAGTTACTATCATGGGGGTGGTAAGTACTATATACAATTTAAACTAACCTCCAATTAATGACTCCAATATACCATTTTATTAATAAATTTTTTTGCTAAGTCTATTGCTTTCATTTCGTTGAAGTTTTTATATTTAATCTGTCATAGGATGACATGGATCTACCACATGATAGAGGTGGGTATGTTCCTCCCACCCCTTCTTTGGTGAAGGTAAACCTTAGTGTAATTTTACAAATTAGATAGAAGCAAAATTTTATATAATATTACATTCTTTTCTTTAGGTTTTTGGAGTTATTCTGATAGTTTTACTAATATTCCTATCACAAATTGATGTTCAGGGAAAGGGAAAAGTTCCTATAACAACTCAGGCAATAGCTTCAAATTTGGAGGTGATGGTATTATGCGATGATGACATCACATAGACCTATGACCCCATAAAGATGGTCAGAAAGACCCTAAAAAAAATCAATGCAGATCTTCTTAACCACCTTCTCCATCCATATCCAAATGAGGAGATTCGGGCCTAGAGAGATGAATTGATATGGAGAGCATGTTGGTTGGAGGTAAGTAGTAATGAATCTTTAGTTATAACAAAATTTCAATAAAGGTTTATATTTTATACTATTTTATGTCCTGAACTAAAATATGTATATTTTCTTCTTACAAGATTTTTTGAGTACTCAACCACCTACTCATGGACATCATGAGATCGGTACTAGTGCAGGTCCCTCAGGTAAAATAATCCTTAATTTAAAAAGTTACAAGGAAATTTTGCTTTGGAACATTCACAAACTTCATTATACTTACTGATTAGAAATCTACATTTTTCATTGGACTTACTGATACCCGGATGCATAGGGGTGTGCTCCTTCCTAGCCTAACATCCTATTCAATAGGATAACTCATCAAAAAACATGTGAGATATAACTTCCCACATCGCATTTTTTGTCAAGTTGACTATACTATTATGATTTAGTTTTTTCATTATAGCAACAAAGTCATATGAATTTTTGGAGTCAGTGCATTACTTAAAAGACCAGGAAAATGGCTAAGTATGGAAGACTAGACACTTAGCAGAGTACCAGATGAACATAGCATCAATGCACATGCGTATAATTGGGTTATGGCATGTTCCATTGAAGATAAGATTTTGATTATGTAATCATGCTAATTCTAAGAGTGCATGATCTTATGAGCTAGTATGAACAAGTTACAACCAGATGAAGTGATACAGATAGTGAGCGGCAGATTAGAACAGAGCATAGAGCTAACTGTTGGTATTTTGGTTCATGCTTATAATATTTTTTTGTAAATGCTATGCACCTATTGTATTTAGGTTATAGACATGTTAATATCATTGTATGTAAACACTCTTGAGCCAATTCATTTGGAGGTGTTTTATGTAATAGGTTGAAGGTCGACCTAGTGAATAGTTTTGTTAGCGCATATAAATAAGACACCCGCCTTTGTAATTAAGGATGGTATGAGATATAGAGTTGATAGTAGTAGAGTATAAGTATGCAAAGAGAAGTTAGAATGTTTTATATCTTTACAAGAGGCTAAAGCATCAACACACAAAAGGAACTGATCTGACAAGCAGTGTCACAACAGCAGTTCACCTTGTAGATATAGTGTGTATCTAAGATCCAGAAGGTTGTAGCCTTCACCACTTGAGCAGTGAGCTCTAGGATAGTGTGTCCCCACCCCTAATAGGGTTATTTTAAAATAATCCTAACAGGGTCTGATCCTTGACCAGGTCACTGTACTAAAAGCATTGTAAAGATCAACTCCTAACAGGGTTGTAAGATCTCCTAACAGGGATCATAAAACACTAGTACAATTCTTAGTGGGTGTCAATTCCCACTGAGGTTTTTACCTATTTTGGTTTCCCCGTAATCGTATTTGGTTTTATGTGTTATGGTTGTTTATCTTTCTTTCATTGATATTCATTGTAGTACTTAAGCAATTAAGTTAAGTTCCAAGATATCAAAAAAAGTAATAATATATAGAACACTAATTCACCCCCCCCCCCCCCTCAGTGTTCCCATTCCTAACAATTGGTATCAGAGCTCTGGTCCTATGAAGAAAAATTTAACCACTTGAGGAGATCGTGGATATAGGAGAAGTGAAACATCTAAAGAAGAATCTTGAACCAACTCTTGAAGATCTTGATAGATCTGAAAAAGAAAATGAATAACTGAAAGATAAGGTTAGTAGTTCTCAAGTAATCATCAAGAAACTAAAAAAGGACTTGAAAGATTGTTCCACAAGTGATTTGATAAAAATGGTTAAAAAGATGAATGAGGAAGACACATATCTAAAGGATCATATTGAAGAGTTGGATGAAAAGCTATTCAACAATCAAGAAACTTATGAAGAATAGGTCAAAGAAAACAAATAGTTGGATGAAGAACTAAGGCAAGCAAACATGAAAATATTGGAGCTAGAAAACATCAAGAAGAAATTAGAATCATAATTGACTGAAGCAAAGAATCACATTGACAAGTTGCACACAAGCAAGGATCTAATAGAGTTACAGATGTATGCAAAAAAGATTAAAGGAGATACCAGTGGTATTGGATTCAATGAAACCCAAGTTCAGATTGATGATATGCGAGGAAGAATGAAAGCATCAGAAGGATCTATAGAAGCTAAGAGGATTGGAAATTAGACTGAAGCTAATACAGAACCATCTAAATATGAGTGCAAGCCAGTAAACAAAACTTGTTATGCATGTAACAAGCATGGTCACATTGCAAGAGATTATAAAGAGGTAAGACCTTTCAATGGCTACTATTATTCATGCAATAATTTTGGTCATAGAGATATGAATTGTAGATCAAATCAATGAAATTAGACTCAGTAAAATTAGAGAAGTCATCCACAGCAAAATGTTAGAAGTCCTCAGAACATTACATGTCAAATATGTAATTATAATGGTCACACAGCTAGACAGTGCAAAATGGTAACCCACATAAATGCACTGAGGAATATAAGGCCTTTCATTATTTGTTACTCATGCAACAAGGCTGGACACTGTTAGAATAACTGAGAGGGGGTTGAATCAGTTATCTATAGTCCCAAATCAAAATGTATAATCCAAAACAATTTACTTAAAATTTTGTAGCTTGGTAACATAAAATACTATACTGTCTGTGCTTTTACCGATTACTCGTCAATAACAACTAATGATTACCGACCAAATCCAACATGCAATATGTAAATTATGATAACAAACAATCATCACAATGAACACATAACACAAAATATTTAACATGGAAACCTTGTGAAGGGAAAAACCACCTGGGACCGACAACCCAAAAATGTTCACTCTTCTAAAGTGAGGTCGGTGAAGACCCAGCCCTGTTAAAGGTTACAAACACATTGTTAGGTGTAACCTTGTTAGAGGATTTAAGACCAACTGTTATCGTCCAACCAGCATTCACTATGGGGTTGATAGGATAACAATGTTCATTCTATGAATGATACATAAAAGACTTTCAAGTCCACTCGGTTAAGAGATTTCTCTGTTTACAATGGTTAAAATGTAACAGCAGTTGATCTAATTACAATACAACTTCAATTGCAGATTATCAGATCTATGTTTATCCCATACAAATCCTCTTATCATTATTTCAATTCTATATCAACAATAATCAATGACTTATTGTTGCGAGGTAATAGCTTTTTTGACGCTCGGTATACTCTGCAGTTCAGTTCTCATTAACCAGTTTGATCAGGCATACATGAAGCTTGTTCATGTGATAGTTCTGCAGTCTCCTTCTTCTGACATATGTTTCATAATGAAACCTTAGTCTCTTAAATAGACAAGTAAACCATTTTCTTCTCCTCCATAATATTTTGCCTCTTATTCTCCTTCATCCATTTTTCCCCTTAAACCTTCCTCGGCTGTTGTGCCAGTAACATGTTTTGATTTCATCCTTTAGATCTTCCTTGAATTATGTATAGTATTTCATGATAGTTCATAGGATGCACCAGATCTTGTAGAGATCCAGATTCAAGATGACAATGATGTACTCATTGAGGACATCACCAATGGTGATCTTGATGATAGGGATAATGATGAGGATGTGAATGTTGAACCTGCACATGCACAAGATGAGGCACCACTTATCGATTGTGCCATCACATCTTTACCAAGTGAGCTTCTAGTTTTAGCTGAAGCTATTGAAATTATATCAAAGGAACAACTTGAAGGCTCTATCCCTGAGCAACCACAAGACACAACTAGGGAACCAAGCAATGAACCTCATGCCAAGACAAACAAGCCTAAAGAGACAGAGGCAAATAAATCAGAAATTGAGAATAAGGAAGAGCCAAAAGCTAAAGAGACAACTCCACCAGACACAACATCAGAGGCTCTGACTCAGTCTACCAACACATAGGTTACTAAAGAATAGAAAAAGGATGATAATGTGTCTACTAGATAGAATACACCAAGGGAAACCGATGAAAAGGCTATTATTGTTGTAGCAAAAGAGCCCAAGAAGAAAAAGAAAAAGAATCATAAAGGAAAAGGGCCGGTCACTTTAGATGAAGTGATTATAATACTAGAGTGTGCCCTGAGGACCCTTAGCCCCAAGGAATTGAGAAAATATGGGCAATTATGTTCTAGAAAAGTAGCACAAGAGAATCTAAAGCAAGAGACCAAATGCAAAGAAATATTAATGGATGTCAGGGATATCTTACAACAGGTAGTACCTAAAGTAAAAATTAATAAAGATACTCCTATCATAGATCAACTTGCTTTACTTACCGAGAAGATAAATTTCCCAAACATTGATGTTGACAAGTGAACTGGAGAAAGGGCAGAATCCAAGATTCAGAACAAACTTGTAGAAAGAATCAACCAAGAAGTGGCAATTAACAAGGTCAAACTAGCTAAGGTAATAACTAAAATAAAATCTATAACCCAGTTAATTTGTCAATTCTTACTGAAGCTATGCACTGTGGAAACCTTCACTATTGAGATTAGTGAAAAGATCAAAGGTCTAGAAGATGAAATCAAGACCAGTGCAAATGCAGCTATAACTAAGCCACAAGATTTTTCAAAGCACATACTCAAAGTTCAAGAACTCAGGCGGTTGATAGTGGATCTTAAGAAACAAGAAGAGCAGATCACCAATTAGGTTACAGAGTTGTAGACAAAACTCCTTCCATACCTAAAGATTTTTGAGAAACATATTATCAAAGTGGAACAACTTGTTGCAACACTAGAGATCTCTGTGTTGGATAATATCTTTGACATGCATGCACAAGTCGGTCTTGAGCACATTTCTCTCACCAACTTGAAAGAGGAATGGGAAAACCTCTTGGAGTCTGTGAAGAAAACTCATCAGCACATTTTTGACTAGATGTGAGCATACAGTTCAATTTTTGTATTTGGCATTACTATCAAAAAGGGGGAAATCAATGTATATGTCAATATGCCTAATATGTACATAGATGCTACGTATACTACATATTATCGGGAGCATGCATCGAGGGGGAGTATTTAGAAAAAAATTATGTGTATATGTATATGGCGGAGATATAAATTTTGATACATAAGGTCTATATACATTCAAGTTTTGATACTAATGCCAAAGGGGGAGATTGTTATCTCTATTGAGCATTAAAGGTTGTCATTAGTATCAAAGGTTATCAAACTATATCGGTCAGTTACTTAAATTGAGCTAGTCAGTAACTAGAAGCAAAACAAACCAGTCAGTTAAGCACATACACTGAGCATCAGATAGTTTACCGAGCACCAGCAGACACCAACACCGAGCAACAATAAACACCAAGCGTCAGAATGAACACCGAGCAGTTTATACATTGTTTACCAAGGATCATAGGAAATGACATAGTAATCAGGAATGGCACATTCTTCTATGAAAATGGTTACAATAGATTAGAAAACATTTTACCAAGATCAAGAACAATTTATTGTTAAGATACGAAGAAGATCCTATGTAATAGTTTGATCTAGGTCATTTTTGTACACCATAGATCTTAAGGTTTTTGTCTAAGGTTTGTTAACCTAATTTTGTATAAGCGGCATAATGTTGTATGCTATATATTTTGTATGTTACATCATTTTGATGGTGAACTGATGTATGAGTGAAGAAGCACTTGAAGTTCTAGCCAACCTTCAAGATTATCAGTTAACAGAGTAGATCAGTATTCAGAGGTTATCAGATTAAGTAGAATCAAAGAAAGCTAGCTGAGTAGTTCAGAGCAGAGATTCATCACAGTAAAGGTGAAATATATTTAGTACTTATTGATCTATATCAAAAAATTAAGTTGTCGATTTAGCAGATAATTGCCTATTGCTTTCTAATAATTGTAATAGAGTTTTGGTTAAATCTCTTAACAGAGTAGACTTGACAGTCTTATGTAAATCTCTTAATTGAGTGCACACTTCATTAGTGTTTTTAAAATCCTATAACTAGGTAGATCTAGTTGATCTAATATGTTACTCCTAACAGGGTAAGATCACCAAAAGTGATCAAAACTTGTAGCCCTAATAGGAAAACCTTTTCTATCTGCAGTAGTGAAGAATTTGTGAGTGTCATCCCCACTGTAGTTTTTACCTTCTAATAAGGGTTTATGTGTTACCAAAATACTTTTGTTATGTGATTGTTATATTTTTTATTTCATGTTATTTACTTTCACAAGTTGAATGGATGAATGATACATGTATTAGATACAAGTTATTTTGGAAGGTTATCATTGTTTGTTGTTGTAGATTTGAAAGGTTAATGTGTTAAAGTTTTGTGGGCACTGATTCACCCCTCCCCTCTTAGTACCCTATCTCTCCTAATTCCAATAGACACATCTCAAGGTTCTGTAGATCAAAAGTGCAAAGACAGGAAAGCCCCAAAAAGTCATAAGGATCAATATTGGATGAAGCAGGAGAAGTCAAGTTTGTGCAAGCTACATAAGATGCGAGAATGATTTGGAAGGAAGAAAAGTTAGATAATATTGGTGAAATAGTTGAGGATGCATCTGCAATGGACACACCTCCTATTTATGGTTAAATGACTGTTATGGTCATATGGGGAGCTAGATTAGCTCTAGACCCCTGCGCGGCTGGTATACTCACTCTCAGAGTATGCACCTTTGGATATAACTATTTGGAGACTAGTCAATGTAGTATGCAAGAGCACACTGCTTGATCAATAGAAGAAAGGAAGTTTGGAATTCTCTATAGGATTCTATGTTTACACAGCAAGCATTAATGGTGGAAATTTGTTTTTATAGTCATCGAAGATACTTTATTTGCATATTTACATTTCAATTCAAGCCTTTGGAGAGCACAAGAGATCTAGCAGTTAAGAGTTGAAGGATTACAGTTGGTTTATCAGGGAATAATTTAGAAAGTTGGTTACAAAACCCTTGTTTAGACGTGATAGTTCAAAATCCATTTGGAAACCTATATAAGCATGATCAAGTTATCGCCACTCCTTTTGTATTTGATGTTGCTAAAAGGAAAAGATATGTTTTTAAGAAACATCCCTTTAAGTTAGTCCTAGATGACCTAGAAGGAGCCTTCTCTAGGACTCTAATGGGTGTTATGCACGTAGAGGACATATGTGCATACATCTATTGTAAGAAGGAACTTGTTAGAGCAGACAGAATTAAGGTGCATCTAGAGACAGTGATGAATCCAAACAAAACATTCATTGATGAGTTTGCGCACCTACAAGACAACCCTGTTATTGAGTATGCCACAGCTTATGAGTTTTATGAATCTGAATGGATTAAGATTCTTTTGAGAAGAATACATGATGACCTATTCTAGATAGGAGAAGTCCCAGTTAGAATAACCACTGATCTCATTCATGAGATGACTGGTCTTCCTAAGACATGCACCATTCTTCATGTAGGCAAGGATGTCAGGAAACTGGTAGAGCAGGCCTGTTAGTCCCACAATGACAAGTGTGAAATGATAGTTGAACCTATAGAAGAGAAAGACATTAAACGGATGTCTATAATACTAGGATACAAGTTCCAACATGCTAACAGGGTCAATAGTGTGTTTGCAACCATTATTCTAGCAGCCATCAGGATTGTGAAATAAAATGGTGAATTCAATTTGTGTGAGATCTTGTGCACATGATTGATGGACAACATAAGAGCTATGAAGCATGATAAAAGTAAGATATTCAGGTTTGGGTCACTGATAATATACATGTACTTCCATATCCTTGGTAAAGTATCAGATTTATACCTTGACAAAATTTTACCTACAATGCCACAAATATCACTTAAGGCATCAACTGAGAGTACCTTGAAGGACTACATGGACTTGGAGATCAAAATATTCAGGATAAGAATGCAGAGAAGGAATATGATACCTAAAATTATAGTTGATAAGTATAAGGATAGTATATGCTTCATGGTGGAGACAGACATAACTTGCATGGAAGCAGTAGAGCCAAGGACCAAATGGATTCATCCACTTGGGTATGAAGTTGAGGAACACATTCTAGATGCATATGCATGAGTCCTCCTATCAGCACCAAAGGATCCCAATGTATCAAGGTGGGGCACCTATGAAGAAAAGACTAGACAAGTTGATTCAGTCCTAAATAGTGTTGTGACCAAGAGGAAAGCCTCTAAGATAACCTCTGAGATATTGAAGATTCATGGTGTGACACAAGCTAACCTAGATAAGGCAAGGCAAGCCAATATTGCAATGTAACTTGAGAGCGCACCCTCTTCTGAAGAAAAAATAGAGAAGTCTAATGACCCCAAGGAAAAGAAGGTAAAGATGGAAGAAAACACCCCTGTTCCCATAGATACAATTGATTTGGAGTCCACACCACCTCCTGAGTATAGAAAGATGCCTAAGAGGAAGGATTCTAGTGCAAACCATCCATCCTCTAGGACAACCAAAAGTCAAAGGAAGAACACTCAAGCACCTCCTGAGGTAGGTTTCAAACCGAGTCTTCAAGTATTGAAAACAAGGATAATAGATGAAGGAAGGATTGATCAAGTAGAGAAGATTTATGATAAATACAGTGAGATTGATAAATCATAAATCCATAGTATGATTATCCAACACATGATCAAATTCAAGAAAATAGTCTTGAAACTTAAGATAGTGATTCTTGATCAAGTATGGAATATACTTGACTCCTTAAAGAGACAGACTATAGAAGAAAACTTCAGGATAAGGGAAAAGATATTGGATGAAAGCCTTCATGTTTGTTCAATTGATGAGAAAAAATTGTTGTTAGGTTTGGTGAAGCCACACCTAAGAACCAAACTAAGAACCTTGTAGATCATGAACAAATACTATGAATTGGTTGCTAAAAAAATAGAGAAAACATTTGAGAAGGTGTTCTTAGATAGACACATGTATCCTCCCACTGTACCTACAACTCATGTACCCTCTAAGAAAACAAAAGCAGTAGAGATCCCAAATGTACCTATGACAAGTCCATAGGATTCAATGCCCAAAGTGACAGTGCCCACTAATGAAATGGAATCTGCGCCTATGCCTGGAACACAAAAAGATGACACAATAATAATTGATAATGTGGAGATATCAATGGCATCCACTGACAAAGACTTAGACAAATTTGAGGAAGCCTTTGTGAGTACAAAATAGGTATAAATACTATGCGGTGATAATTCACCTAAGTAGCAAGAAGATGTGTTGATTGAGGATCTAATAGGACATGAAGATGAAGAGGAGAAGGAAGAAGAAAAGGAGAAAGAGGATAAAGAGAAAAAGGATGAACCTACAGGTATACCCACTATTGTAACTCTAGTGTCTATAAAGACTAAGGTAATGGATGTTAGTCAAAGTTCACTCCTTACCCCTAAGCCATCATTTTTGTCAAGTTTGACTCTTGACACATCTAGTCTAGACTCATGGGGAGAAGAAGACCTGATTAAGATCAGTGTCCTTGCAATGGAAAAGGCAAAGGAAAAGAAAGTAATGAGAAATCCATTGTTTTTTGAGTCAGTCAACATCCTAAATAGTCTACTACCAGAAGAGAAGAAGGTAACAAAAGTACATTTTTTGGATGATGTCAGTACTATCCTGACAAGCTTCAAGGAAAACTTCTCTAGCCTAGAAGAATTAGCAACCAAAGCAGCAAAAGAAAAGTATCTGAAAAAGAGGCTAAGTGAAATGATAAGTAACTTCACACTTGACCTTAACTCTCTAAAACCTGGTCAAGCCTTGTTGAAGGAGATATCAACTAAAGGCAGAAAAATCATTGCTGACTACATGGATAAAAACAAATTAACTGCAGACCTCTCCAAGAAGATTGAGGATGCAAAAACTATGATAGAAATAGTAAGAAAATATATAGAAGATCCCTCCATAGATGTAAATATGTGTAACAATGTCTACCAAGGACAAGTGGATAAAATTGAGAAGGCTGAGCAAGAAATAGCCAAGATAAGGGCTAGGCAAGCACAATTAAGACATGCACTTGCACCCTCATTGGATGTGCTAAATCAGAACATCAAGGAGATTGATGCCACTATGGTGACATATGATCAAGGTCAGAGTTCAGATTTGGAGAAGATGGAGAAATTGACTTATGCTTTGTGAGCCCATCTCCAAATAGTAGATGCACTAAAGTCATTTTGGCAGCAAGAAAATGCAAACCTTCAGACTACATATCATGATGTATTATCAATGTAAGTACTTGAAGTTTAGTTTTTGTGCACCTTTGTCATTAATGTCAAAGGGGGAGTATAGTATATATTAGAAGGGAGAATATGGAGCTATGTATAGGATTTAAAGAGGAGTAGAGTATATAGTAGAAGGGAGACATAAGATAGAGTTTATGCTAGAAAATTTTGTATAAAGATACAGTTAGTAACTTCGCCATATTCCTTTGTGCCATTAATGACAAAGGGGAAGATTGTTGGAAAGTTAACTATACTATTATGATTTAGTGTTTTCATTATGGAAACAAAGTCATATGAATTTTTGGAGTCAGTGCATTACTTAGAAGATCAGGAAAATGGCTAAGTATGGAAGACTGGATAGTTAGCAGAGTACCAGATGAACATAGCATCAGCACACATGCGTATGACCAAGTTATGGCATGCACCCTTGAAGATAATCTTCTAATTATGTAATCATGCTAAGTCTAAGAGCGCATGATCATATGAGCTGGTATGAACAAGTGACAACCAGATGAAGTGACACAAATAGTGAGCGGTAGAACAGAACAAAGCATAGAGCCGACTGTTGGTATTTTGGTTAGCGCTTATAATATTATTTTGTAAAGGCTATGTGCCTATTGTATTTAGGTTATAGATATGTTAATATCATTGTATGTAAACACACTTGATCCAATTCATTTGGAAGCATTATATGTAATAGGTTGAAGGCCGACCTAGTGAATAGTTTTATTAGCGCATATAAATAAGACATGTGCCTTTGTAATTAAGGATGGTATGAGATATAGAGTTGACAGTAGTAGAGAAGAAGTATGTGAAGAGTAGTTAGAATGTTTTAGAGCTTTACAAGAGGCTAAAACATTAGTGCACAAAAGGAATGGATCTGACAAGTAGTGTCACAGCAACAGTCCACCTTGAAGATATAGTGTGTATCTGAGATCCAGAAGGTTGTAGCCTTCACCACTTGAGCAGTGAGCTCTAGGATAGTGTGTCCCCACCCCTAATAGGGTTATTGTAAAAGACTCCTAACGAGGTTCGACCCTTGACCAGGTCACTATACTAAAAGCATTGTAAACATCAACTCCTAACAGGGTTGTAAGATCTCCTAACAGTGATCATAAAATACTAGTATAGTTCTTAGTGGGTGTCAATTCCCACTGGGGTTTTTACCTATTTGGGTTTCCTTGTAATCATATTTGGTGTTATGTGTTATGGTTGTTTATCTTTCTTGCATTGATATTCATTTCAGTACTTAATCAATTAAGTTAAGTTTAAAGATATTAGAAAAAGTAATAATATATAGAACATTGATTCACCCCCCCACCCCCCACTCTCAGTGTTCCCATTCCTAACAACATCTCCATCCAAGGATCCACTTCCTAGGCCATTCCCATGCACCTAATGCCTCCAACTTGCCAAATCTTGTAGAAAGACTTCCAAACTTGTCCTAGCATCTTATAAAATCATAACATAGCCTATGAAACATGTTCCACCAGATCTCCAAGTCTGGTCAATAGACTTTCTTCACAACTCCAACCCAAGAGCTCAATCCCTTGTAGCCATGTCAAACTAGTTAACAACCCTTAACTCCACACTTTCCCAAACAACTAGGAAAAATATTAATAGTTTTGGATACCCTTTTCAATACTACAAAACATACCTCAAACTTAGGGTAGGTTAATTTGGAATAACTCACATATCCCTTACCCTTGCAGCAACCAAATAGGCTTAATAAGTACCCAATAATAAAGAAACTCACACAAGAACTTTCTCCCTTGACTCCAAACCATGAAAAAGTCTTAAATAATGTTTAGAAATGTTAGAGTAAAGTATTAATTATATTAATTAACTTTACTCCCTTCTTAAGATGTCAACACTTTTATTTTTAGTTTATATTTAAACTTATGCACTAGTTGTTTTAAATATAAACTTGCATGCATTAGTCTTGTAATAATTTAACTAATTATTACATGCACTTCTGCTTTTTAGGTTTTTTTTTCAAGGCTTTCGATCTCCTTTATAAGGATGATCCATTGTACATTCAATTCATTCATTATTTGAGGATATTTTCTTCTTCATATTTTGAGTCAAACCCTTGCCCTTTTCTTGTCTCTACTTCCTTGTAATAGGTTTTTGTATGAAGGTGATATTTTGGTTTTTTATTAAAATTAGGGGGTCCCTAAATTTTTGTGCACTTTGAGCTCAAATGGACCTCATCGTTGAGCTCACAGTGCCCAAAAACCCCTATTTTGATATGAAACACATCGAATTTGGACAACTTTGCATTTTGAGGCATTTTTTGGTACTAGATAGCTTAGCACGCTTCTTGAGGTAGAATTTGTACGGACTAGCACGCTTCTCGACATAAAATTCTCTAATTTTGGCACACAAATTGAGGTAAAAATTTTGTTGTCTAACACGTAAATTAAGACCCCAAAAAATTGGCATGTAAATCAAAGCAAAAATCTAAAATGTCTGCACGAATCCTGAGGCCCGCATGCAATTTTGTAAAAAAAAATAATAATTTATTTTATTTTATTTTATTTTAACCAGCAACGGCCATTTGGCCGTCAAATTTAAGCCAGGTGAATGCAATTTTAGCCCTTGGTCATATGGCGACCAGGGGCCCAAAATTTTAGCCCCAAGGGGCTTGTATGCTGCGACGGTCATTTGGCCATCAATTTTAAGCCCGTGAAGTGCTGACGTCAACACATCTAGACAACATTTTGAGCCCTCCGGAGCACTCGGTGGTTTTTTGCTAATAACTTGAGCATACGGTGTCGAAATTGAGCAAATGAGATATCGTCGAAAAGCTGGTTCCAAGCTCTATCAAGATCTAGAGGTTTGAATTTTTGATTTTGCATTTTTTATGTTTTTTTTATGTCAAAGCTAGATATTCAGTTTTGCACTCTGGGAGCTCTATCTTGCACATCCGGACTCCATTTTGGGAAAGCAAGATATCGTTGGAAAGCTTGTTGTTGTCACTAGGGATTGCACCCGAGTATGGCTAAGTGTAGAACCTAGCAATCCCATGAAACATGGGACTACTCTCAGGCTGTGGGTAACCTATCAGAGAGTAGACCTCTGGATTCGGGGCCAACTTCCCCTTGAATCACCTGAAACTTAACTGAACTTTGAAGGAAAAGGGAGAGAGAGTGCATGAAAATTAAAACTAAAACTAGGTGATTCACCAAACTTAGTAGATCCACAGATTGAAAAAGAACTCACAATGACACTTAAAATAATCTGGTAACTCACAACTTGACCCTATCTATCTTGACAATTCTTGAAATAAAGAGGTATTCATGTTAAAAGAAGGGAAAACTTCCACAACTTAAAACCAAATGTACAAAGATTATAACAATAACTGCAAAAATGCCTTCTTGAACATTCAACTTGAACAGACATGCAAAGTAAAGGATGACAAGATCACAATACCTTTAACATGAATTCAAATAGGAAAACTCAAAAATAACAGGAATGAGAAGGAATATTGTATTATCTTCAATGAAAGGAGCCAAAATAAATCAATCTGCTTCTCCAAAGCTACAAGAATTCATCTCCAAGAAAGAGAGAATGAAGAACTAACCTCAATCACCAAAGGTGAGAGGTATAAAAAGAAAACCTATCTGTGTCTGCATTCATGACCACCACCTCCTAAAGATGGAAAATAACTACAAATAGGCCCATGAATGCCATCACAAATTCGTGTGCCAGATTCCCAAAATTCTAGGGGGGCGGAAAAAGTGGAGTCCCTAAAATAGATAGTCAAAGAATACTATTCTACCCACTAAGTCATGCATCATAAAAAAAAATTTGATAATGGCTTATAAAACACCACTTGTCAAAATTTACAACAAGACTTTTGCAATGACTTTTTACAATTGAATTTTAAGCCCCTTCTACCATTTTGCAAACATAAGTGGATCCTAAATATACTTTCAAGATAATTCTCAACTCAATAATGAGGAGAATATCCAAAATATTTATAATGAACTAAATCCACATCATAAAAGACACCTAGCATCAAAATAAAACCATTAATAACCTCAACCCAATAAGAAAAAAGGGGAGAAACATATTAATAGCCCACTATTAATAAAAACCATGCCCTCTTAAAAATAACCCCAACCTAATGACCCTAGGAAATAACCCCAAATAGAACCCTCACCATGTTCAAAGTTGAATAAAAAGCATCAAATAAAATGACTAATAAAGTCTCGACCCTAAAAAGGGGAGAACAAAAATAATTGATCATTTTATCAAACCCTGCCGCAGAAAAACCCTTGATACTTGGA
The DNA here is from genome assembly GCA_027943335.1 of Chamaecyparis obtusa. Taxonomy (NCBI): domain Eukaryota; kingdom Viridiplantae; phylum Streptophyta; class Pinopsida; order Cupressales; family Cupressaceae; genus Chamaecyparis; species Chamaecyparis obtusa. The sequence goes on along the minus strand of BSBK01001642.1, from coordinate 1,105,210 downwards.
CTTCCAACTTGACGAATGGAAAGTTTCCTTCTTACTGGCACTCCACTATTGCTTGGATTTGGAAATAGTAGAATCCTTCCCTTCACAGCATCGATGTCTTGAGGTAGGCATGATCTCTTCATCATTCAAAATTTATTCATCTGTGTAAAAGCTAGGGCACAATCTTTATGTTTTCTACATTTGTATGATAGCATGGCACCCCGTCATTTGCTATATTGTTTTCTCAGCTGCTTGAGGGCTCATGTATGTTTTGTAAATTGTGTATTTGATTTTTGTGTAGCTATGATGGCATTTTATTATAGCCCTCTGCATTTGATGAGGGCCCGGGCTAGGGCATAGCCCGTGAACTGTTACTTGTTCATCTTGCATCTTTGCAACCCGCCTGTAGCTAGGGAATCATCTGGTTTTGTATTTGTTGTTGAACTTTTACAAAAACTAGGGCATATGTTTCACCGTATTTTTAATTCCATTGCTGAATGATGAAGCTTCATGCTCAATACTTAGGGCATTTCTTTTATCATTAAATATATGATGAGGGCATTGTGTTGTACTTCAATTCTTGTGTATTCGAAGCATTGATTCACTGTTGATTAGTTCTTGGACATTGTTATCTTTGTTTCATATCGATTGCATCTTGAAGGCACTAGAAGAATTAATCTGTATTTGCAATGGCAATAGAAATTGATAGCATTGTTTGTTGATCCAACTAGGGCATCATCTGGTTTCTCTACATTCAATGCTGTTGTGCTTGGGTCTGTGGGTAATCCAGGCAATGACTGCATAATGGTGGCTCTGTTATTGCAATGAGCTTTGAAAATATTGCGGCATTGATGCCCTAGTTTGTTAGCTCATAATATTAGGGCATCAATGGTAGCTTATTGGATCTATTGTTGCTTATTTTTTTTAATATTCACCATTGCTATGCCCCCAAGCTGGAATGTTTGTTCATGTTTGAATATGCCATGATAATGTCATTTCCCCCCATGCCTATGCTTTGGTTTCACCACTACCTGAATGTTTGATCTTTCCACATAACTTCGAGCTCGTGAAAACTATAATTGTTCATCATGAGACACCACTAGTGTATTGCTGGCTTGATGGTGGTTTGTATTACTCTCAGTGTCATCTTGTTGTTTGAAACTTTGTTTGTTTGCCATTGTCATTCCATTGTTATTCCATTGTTATGGTGTTTACTATTGGTTCATGATTCACAAATGGCATCATTTTACTATGATCTGGTCATTGCTCTGAACACTTAATGACTCGTGGGCCATCATTGATTATTATTTTCAATCTTTGTTATTATGTGTTTTGAATATGGCACCATTATTTGTTGTTGGGTCACTGCACTATTGCCAATTATCATGCCTTGTTCACTTTTGGGAGCACCACCTCACTACCCTGCATCTTGATCCTATTTGTTGTCATGATGAAAGCCTGCGGGCCAGAAGTACTATTATTTTTTTATTAGCTCACTATTTGTATATATGCACCATGGATTGATTTGATGCTTGCTGACATAGATGCCACTATTAGAAATGTACCTGCAATTGGTTGGTACTGATCCTGATGGTTGATGTCAATCCTTAAGACATCGATCCATATGCCTTATTGATGGAAATATATTTTTTTACCCTATGCTACATGGATCTCATGGTGCCCCATTGCATGCCCATTTGCTGATTGTGTAGCATTTACTGCAACTGCTTCATTACACCATGTGGGCTCATTGATGCTATTAAAAGATGCCAATTTATATTTCCACATGCACTATTTGTTTATTTTATCTAACATGTTGATAATGGATGACAACTTGGAAATGTACTCTAAGCCTTCTTGATCTACCAATGCTTTTGGCCATGCTTTACATGATTTATCTTTGTGATCTCTGAGTTTCCCACTGATACTGCCATCCACTAAATGTTACACTGTTGATCATGGGTGCTCGTTGACCTGTGATGTAGCCACTACCAAGGAAATGAGGTTTTCTTGGCATTGACTACATCACAGGTCAAGGTAATTCATCTACATGTGGAACAAACACATTAGTAAAAAAATGGTATTTCATTTATTTCCAGAGGCTCCTTGATGCACATGCCCTGAGCACAGCCCCTGTTAGAGATGTATGGATGAGTACATGTATGCATGCTTGTAGATAGATACTATGATACCAGGCATTGCTTAGATCCATTGGATCTAACCCACTCCTCTTCTCTCTCTCTGGAGGTTTGGGATCATGGGAGGACACTAGGAACATAGAAGATCAACTCATTACCAGGCAATGTTTGGTACCTCATATCTATGCTCGTAATATATGTATATTTGCACTCATTTATGTAATTCTTGCAATGGCTATGATCACATCATGTGTGAGCTTAGATAGATGTTTTCTTTTTAGTTCTTTCCCCCTTCTATACAGCATATTCAGAATATTGGCACATGTAATCTTAGATGCAGTTTATCTCTTTTCCCTTTCATGTACTTTGAAATAAAAATGAACACAACTATTAAGCAAGATCACTTAATAACCCAAAATAGGGTACTGTAGCTCATCTAGTAACTAGGTCTCCAAAGGGGTAAAAATATGACAACACTTGTTTTGAGAGATTTCCAGTACTATGAGTCATTTTCCCAGATTCTGCTCTAGGTATATTTTATTCAATTTTTTGCATTTCCGCACTCTAGTGGATATCTTGGATTTATAGGTCCTAGGATGTCTTCCCTTTAGGGGATGACTCTTCTTAGGCTTTTCTATTGTTTCAAAAACCTTTTCTCTTCTTTAAGCAGTGTATACTTCACTTTTGTAGCATTCTTTTATGCACATGCACTGAGATAAAGTGTCATTTTATTGTATGTTTGGAATCTCAAATATGTTTGTGCTATTTGTACTTGCACTCCATTATAAAATGCCATGGGGGGGTTTGATGTTTGCCTTTGTTTTCCATATACCTTTTTCAAGTGAGTGTTCCTTCCATGACATTAGCCTCAAGGTATCTTTATTTGTGTTTGTACTTTCACTACACCTTCGTTGTTCCTGGTTCTTCATGATGCAATTCTTATTGGCACTCTTTTTAGTGTACCTATCACCTCTCTCTTGTCAGCATAATGGGGGGTTTTTATTGATCATTCTTTTGCTTCCTTGGTTCAATAGTGTGAGCTATGTATTCAGTATTTGTTCCTATGTACTAGGCGGATGCAATGGTTGGGTACCTATGCATTCCGATGAGATAGATCATTTACCATATAAATACTCTTTCTTTCCTATTTTTAGAGGCACTCTTCCATCTTTGATTGATCAACTCTTCAGGCTTTGGTGTTTCATACCATCTGTATCTTTGAGTTTAGTTGTTTGCCTTTGTTTGCCTCCTGATTCGAGTAGTGTCATTTGAGGGTACTCATACAGATTACAGTCTTCTCTACCTGGTCATGCTCTATTTTAGTGGAGGATCTTCAGATCAACAGTTACTTCTTCACAGAGTTTGCATCTTCTTGCTTTAGTGATGTTCTACATGTTCATTTTTGTTCCTATTTTCTGGAACATCCCTAGTTTTGGAGGCTTCTTTAGTCCTTCAGACTAGTCTTTGTCTCTTTTTGGAGTAGAGTTTTTCCCATGTGGTTTTCTCTATTTCTCTACTTTATAGAAACTCTTTTGTACATGGGTACCTCATCAGGCCATGTTGTCGGGACCCATTTTTATGCTTTCAGCACTTTAGTTTCCTTTTCTTTCTTCTTGCATTGTTTATAGCTGCATTGTTGCACATCTTAAGGGGGGGTGTTAGAGTAAAGTATTAATTATATTAATTAACTTTACTCCCTTCTTAAGATGTCAACACTTTTATTTTTAGTTGTTTATATTTAAACTTATGCACTAGTTGTTTTAAATATAAACTTGCATGCATTAATCTTGTAATAATTTACCTAATTATTACATGCACTTCTACTTTTTAGGTTTTCCTTTCAAGGCTTTCGATCTCCTTTATAAGGATGATCCATTATACATTCAATTCATTCATTATTTGAGGATATTTTCTTCTTCATATTTTGAGTCAAACCCTTACCCTCTTCTTGTCTCTACTTCCTTGTAACAGGTTTTTGTATGCAGGTGATCTTCAGGTTTTGTGGATTTGTATTTCTCAAATCCTACAAGAAACAACATATTTTCAAGGTTTTAGGGCACCAACACCTATCTACTCTTCTTGGTATCAAACCCTCACTCCTAGGGTCATTAGGCTAGGGTTTTATAGAAAAGACTCTCCCAAACTTCTCCAGATCCTTTCAATGGACCTAAAACCTCCAAATATACCCTAATAGTCAAGATCCATCATAAAATATACCCCTCCTTTAGAGTATATGCCCACACTAATAACTGGTGCTATCCAGTGCACCCTCAACCAGCAACTTCTCCACTTTGTGGTCTCTTCCATAGCAATCTCATCCATCCCTACATCCAAATCCATACTAATACATATGCTAAAAGGTTAGACTTCCTCCCACAAGACACATTAAACACAGAAAGTGGGAGAAGTCAATGGACTCATGGAGACTTCAAAACTAGTAATGATGATTGCAAGCACACTGCCAAGAATAGTCAACAAATGGATGTATTCCTCTGTCTTAAAACTTAAAGAAATAATACTCTTAAAGCATGGAAATGAAGACAATCCAAAACAAATACTTTCTACTCCATTTCCTTCACCATATCTAATTATTCCAAGTATTTAAGAACACAATCTAAGGGACTGTACCCTACGGCCAGGACAATGAATGTATGCAAGAAATGCCTTTTTTTTATTGATTCAGAACCATTACATTGGTTTCTCCTTGCCACACCTCTACATGCTACTAATCCTCACATGGATCTCCATCAAGTAGACCCTCTACACTTGACAACTACTAAATAACTACCTTCAAACTAACTGAAATAGTCTTAAACCGACTATCCCCTAATTAAAAAAGTTGTAAAAGTTGACAACTCGACCATTACATGCCATATCTTTTTTTAAACACTTGTCTAAGACTTAAAACTCTAATTCACACCCAAAATACTACTCCTAAGGTCATTTATACCTCATAGTGACCCTTAAGCCTATCTTTCTAATAAAGCACTATTACATCTTTTGGCACTTGTTGTAATCACCTAAAACTGGGCTAATAGAACCTAAGGCCCTATTTGCCCTTAATTTGGTATGTGACCTTAATTATGTTAATTCGATCCCCGATCATTAGCATAAACTCCCAAAAATTCAATAAACCCCATCAAACCCTAAATCAAGCATTAATTACTAAGGTTTCAAGCAAAAATCAAAGTTATTAACTTTAGGCCTATTTAATTAATCCAATCCCATCAAATGCAAAGGCTAGAGTTATTAATTAAAAGAAATGCATAAATACCTCCTAAATCAAACAAACACAACAAACACACTTTCATGATTAGGAGGCTTGCACATGGATCAAGGATCAAGCCAAGATGCATCTCAACCACTCCTCACAAATGCATCTCGACCGTTGAATCCCTTCAATCTTCTATAAAATAGAATTTTCAAAGACTTTATTCTTCTTCCTAATGCCTAGACTTTTGAGATGCTTGCTTATGAATTTGAGGCTTCATAATCCATGATTATTTAACTCTCATGCTTGGAGGATCTACCCACTAATGCTTAATTTGATAGTTGTTTCCATGTTTTCAAGCTTTGTTTAATTAGCAAACACTTCAAATTGGGTTAAAATGGAAAGAACTAGGATTTCATGTTTCATTATGATTTCATGCATTTACTCTTGAATCTATCATTTTAGTGTAGATTGTCACTATTTTAAGGGTCAAAACTAAGAGCAAACTAACCCTTATTTCATACTCACATTAATTAGAGAGCAATAGGATGCTTTTGCTTGTTAGATTTTTCAATTAAATCCTTATTTTTCTCTAACAAGTGATTTTATTATCCTATTGAAGTGTTGTGCTATAGTTCACAAACTCACACACACATTTCTGGCACCCACCGTGGGGCTGAGCTCCGGATTTTTCATTTTACAAGCGTTTCTAACTAACTATCATCGTACAATTTTCTGTCAGAGGATCGGATCCAGGAAGATCAGTCGCATATAGTATTTTTTGGATCACATCCCAGATTCACAGATCATATTTGGTAACAAGGTCGCATATGTTTAAATTAAGGATCGCATCTTGTGATCTAGGTCGTATGTGGGAAATTGGGTCGCATGTGGGAAATTGAAATGTTTCTAGAAATTGGGGGGAAAATCTAGGATTGCATTTGGGGATTTTTATTGTGTAATTGGTTTTTTTGACACCTAACAAATTTCATTGTTAATTATCTCTGGTTTTTGGCACCCTAACTATGGTTTGCAGGTTAAAAATGATAGAAAATTCAAATACTAACTTATGTTTTTTATTTGCTTTAAGGATAAAATGAACATTATGCTTTTGTTTTTGAGCACTTAATGGAAATTTTATTTCACTTTCTAAACCAGTTAGAGCATTATGCTCTTTTCTCCTTGAGAGAAAATTAGAAACTCAAAAATTGGCTTATATTTTGGGGTTAAATTGAGAAATGAATGCTAATGATTTGCATAGTTAATTTTCCTTGAAGTATTATTTTTGGATTTTGGATTTTCTAACCAACTAACAAGCTAATGAGTGAACTTGGTGTTTTTGATTGATTTTGAAAGCCTAACAGTTATTTGCAGGACGTTTTCCCAAGACCAAAAACAAAAGACTACTAATGCTTGTCATGCAGGTTGCCTCTAAAGAAAAATCAACAAAAGAACTTCATACTTGTTTTTTTAGGAATCTTAAATAATTTGAGATCAAGTTGCAAATCAACTAGAGGATTATTCTCTTTTCCCCTTGAGGGAAAACCAGAAACTCCAACATTGGTTTGCTATTTGGCATCAAATTGGGGTAATTGAACTTTAAACATGCTTGATGTGTTTGAGATTTGTGGTATAAGTTGGGAGATTATGCTCTTCTCCTTAATGGAGAACCAGAAATCTAGAGCTTACCATTACTTATCAATTTACTTTATTCCAAACCTTTAGAGGGCCAGTTAGTTGAGGAAAAAATCTCCCAAGAACGACCCAAGTGGGGACAAGTCTTTTGCTGACTCTTCCACCCCACTATAAAATTTGACACTTCCTTGAGGCTAAAGCCTTGGAAGACATGATTTATCTTGTCTTGGGAGATTGATAATCAATCCCAATGACTGACTTGGATTTCATGTAGAGCGGATCCACTTTAATCTCGCTTTTCGAGACCACACACTTTCAGGTTCCTATAGGGTTAACAGCCTCAATCTTGCTTGCGGGACTATGGGAGATAATTGTGAATGGATGCCTTCATTAAAAGCTCTATGTTAGATGCCACTTGGATCACCCCTGAATGGTTGTTATCACTTGTGTGAGGCAAATAATAATTTCCCTAAGAAATTGACCATATCAAACCCCCATCAACATTAACACTTGGCAAATATGGCCTCCAATATCCATTTCATGTTATTGGACTGTGATATTCGAAGGAGTCTTTGGGTGTGTTCCTAAGTCAGTGAACAAGTGGTTTCAATCTCTACCTAGTATAAGGAAGGTTAGGTGTGTTTGATCTAAAAATGATTGCTTGGTGTGTCTTAAATACAAACTTGGTTAATTTCCCCCAAATGAACAAGCACATGGCATTTTCAAGCATTTACAAACACTTGATAGTCACTGGAATCTGACAGACATGGCACATTTTTTGACAAATACTAAAATTGCAAATTCCTAGTCATCATAAGATCGCATCCAGTATTCCAGAGTCGCACCCCGAATCCTAGATCACATTTGTTCAAACTTGAGTCGCATCTGGTAGTCACACCATTTCCTGAGTTGCATTTGGGGCACATTCCATTTCTTGAGTCGCATACTATATTTCTTGCATCGCATCCGGGGTTCCAATTTGTTCACCAGTCATTGTTTAGGATCACATCTAGGACAGAGATCATTTCCATACATCCCAGAAACAAAATTTTCACATTCTAGATACCCATTTGGCCAATTAGTAGGTTCCTATTGCCAAAACATAGTCATCTGATACCCAGAAAGAGTCATTTTTTAGAACGTCTTGTCATCTTGCATGGTCTAAAACTGCATTGTCCAACTGTGGAGTCAGTTTACCCAATCAGTTACAAACAAGTCCTTAGCTCATAAACAAGGCACTTTTGACACTCTTTGACGATGAAACTTTCACTTTCAAACCCACTTGCACTTTGGTTCCCAACTCATAAGAAGGGCATTCTAACCCCATTTGATGTTGGATCCAAAAATACATTTCAAACCCACTCTTGCATCCTTTTATTCACAATTAGACATTACGAACTATCAGACCCACTCTTAAACACAAGACACTCATTGGTTCCTCAATCTGGATTTCATGGTTGTTACTAGGCACAAAACTTACAATTTTGAAACAAACCCGTTCTCAGAAGGAGAACCCATATTCACATTGGAAATAGGAGAAACTTCAAGACTCAATCCCTTGTACGGTGCTACACCTAGTACTACTTATACAACAACACCCAAACCAATAAACATGAATGATCAAGGTGAATACTTATGGGATGAAAGATTCCATGCACAAAATGAACAAGCAGAATGTGAGAGACAAAAACAAAAAGCCCAATATGATGATTATGAGGATGATATTGATGATGATGCAAATCCTAATAAACAAGAATACAATAGAGCTTTAAGCAGCAAATGATTTCACAAAATTCTTGAAAGAGCCTTGGAAGAAAACAAAGAAAAATACTTCTTAGAACTTGCTTCCCGAGGTGTGAAATTACCCAAGGACTATGATGTGGATCAACTCAAAAAAAAAGTAGATCTTAGTCCTATGTCAATTTTGAATAGACAATTCATTATCATGAAAGCATAAATTCAAGAACTCATGGAATCAAAGGACAAACCAAAACAACAATATTCTTTGGAGCACATATGTCCTTTCCCTTTTGACAAGGGACTCGCAATGATTCCATTTCCTAAAAATGTTACAATACCAAAGTATTACAAATACATGGGAGATTTTGACCCTCAAGATCATGTGAGGGAGTTTTGTACAACTAGTATGGAGTTCATGCATGAACAAACATACCTCGTGAGGCTATTTCCATGAAGTCTAGGTGGATAATCTATAGGGTGATTTTCCAAATTACCTATTGGAATCAAAATGTTTGATGAATTAGTAAAAAAATTCATACAACACTACTCCTACAACATCCAACACAGTCACAATGTTGGATTTATGCAATACCAAACAGAAGACGGGAGAATCATTCTTGAGTTTCCTACAAAGATGGAGAAAAATATTTGCACGATATGCTAGAGAAATACCTAAAAATGAAAAGATGGATATCTTCATTAACAACTTGGTTCCAGAAATGAATTTCCCAATTCAACTACAAGGACCACCAAGCTTTGACAAAATGATCGATAATGCTCTCAAGATAGAGGAAGTTCTAATCAAGAAAGGTGACATTACCATTAACAAGGAACATAAAGACAAGTCCTATCAAACTAAGGACAAGTAAAAATATGCAAACAAGAACAAACATGTGGTTAATGATGGAGTGGTTGATACTCCTAATCCAAAACCCAAACTATATGTTTTCAATCTAACAACAAGTCTTCAAACAAAAAAGATTTTGAATCCTACTATGACTCCAGCAACAAATAATACTTTCAACAAACCTTGAAGAGAACCTTGGGCACCACCGCCTAAGAGAACATTTACACCATTGGGAGACACCTTGGAAGTGGTTTTAAAATCACTTGTGGAGAACAAAATCATTACAATTCCTGATCCTGGCAAGCCTTGGGATCTAGAAGACAAACCCAAGTGGTGGAATGATAATGAATATTGTGATTACCATCATAATAAAGGACACACCACTAATAATTGTTTGAAACTAAGACATGTTATTCAAGATCTTATTGAACAAGGTAAAGGCAAGGTAGATGGACACCACACGAACAATGATCACAAAGCATTTCAAACTCCACTACCTAACTATGAAAAAGGAGAAACTTCTAAAAGCAATAATATTAATTACACGTACACTAATGGTGACAATGTAATCAACATGATGGAATCATGTGAACATTCCGTCAACATGATCACTCTCAAAGGAGTGAATAATAAATCTGAATCTTCAAATGTTGTGACACGAAGCCAAGCAAAGCTTACTCTTAAAGGAGTCTCAGCATCTTGTTAGAGTTGTCATATTATAGCTAATAATTAATTTATTTAATTATTAGTCTATTATACTCTACACTTAAGTTAAACTTAGGCATCTTATTATTCTGTAGGGTTTCCCTTTTTAGGGTTTTGTGATTCCTTTTATAAGGATTCACCTCTTTATATTTGACATCAGATTATCATATTGTAATATTGTTCATATAAAGATTGCTCTTTTGAATGTGCATATGATGTCTCTGGCTTTTTGGCCTCCATAGATTTTTCTTACTTTCTGTTCTTTGCTTCTTCCATCTGACAGGGTTATGCATGTAGGTGTTCTTGGGAGATTAGTTTTTCACCTAATCTAACATGGTATCAGAGCCATCTTGCTGCTCATTGTTTGTGTTCTATTGAAGTGATTCAGAAGCAGGAGGTTTTCAAGGTTTTTAGAGTTTTTTTATGTGGATTTAGAGGTGGGTTTTGTTTCTGGTCACTTTGGGATCAAATAGACATCTCCATTAAGCTCAGAGCACCCAAAAACATTAGAATCCATATAAAACTTGTCCATTTTGGACAACTTGGCTCTAAGGCAAAAAAAATTGGTTTCTAGTGTCGTACCAGCACGAAAATTGAGAAAAAAAATTTTAAAAAACATTTTTTAAATATTTTTTGCGTTAATTTTTAATGCAGCCTTAGCATTTTGAAAGGTGCCATCGGTGCTCCTCCACCACCAGTTGTGCCTCCGCCAGCCCTACGGGCTCCGTCGGCTCCTTCGACCCCCGCCACCAGCAGCGCCGCCTCCAGTAGTGGCGCCCCCGCCACCGGCTCCGCCACCTCCCAGCCCACTCTGCTCTGCTCTGCTCCCTGGCACCACTTCGCTCTGCTCCAACTCCCTGATAGGTTCTTAAGCCCCACGACAGTCACATGGGTGACCAAGAGCTTCGGCTCAGCCCCCTACATGCGCCATGCACCCAAGGGCCAATTTTTTTTTAGCCCCAGGGGCTTAAAACCTATTTTTGGAGCCTGTCTGACCACCTGACGCTATTTTTGCTCTATCTGGAGCATATGGAGGTCTTTTTCAGACTTCTTTATATTGTCGAAAAGCTCTTTTCGAGCTCTTTCCAATTATAGAGGTTAGGTTTTTTGGATCTTTTGTTTTGATAGTTTTTTTTTTTTCAAAGTTTGATGTCTACTTTTGCCTTCTGGGAGCCATATCTTGCTCATCTGGACTCTATTTTTGGCCCACCAGATATCATCGGAAAGCTAGTTCTGTGAGTTTTGCAGTGGTAGGAGTCTTTTATCTAGATTCTACTCCAAGTTTTTTCTCCTCTGAGTTTTTCTCTTTCGCACTCTGGCGGATTACTTGGATTCTATAGGTCCTGGGATCTCTTCTTCTATTCTTCTGGCTCACTCTTCTTTCTGAGCATTGTATGCTTCTCTTATGTAGCATTCTCTTTTCTGTAAATGCACTAAGATAAAGTTCCTGCTTCTGCATATCTAGGATTTCGAGCACCTTGTGTTTTTTTGTACTCGCACTCAGTTATAAAGTGGCATGGGGGGTTATGATGTTTTGCCTTTTGTGCTCATCCACCTTTTTCAAGTGAGTGTACCTTCCATAAAATTAGCCCATGCTATGTGTCTGTGACACTGCCCTTTATCCTGTGCTTGTACTTTTGTTGCACTATTGGTGTTCTTGATTCTTCTTCTTCCAAATGTTTTTGGCATTACATTTCAGTGTTCCTGTCACCCCTCTCCCTATTTAGCATTATGGGGGGGGTTCACCTATTGGTTCTATTGCTTCCTTGGTTTGGTTGAGTGATCTATGTATTCAGTTCTTGTTCCTATGTACTAGGTGGATGCAATGGCTAGGCACCTATGCATTTTAGTGAGATGGTTCATCTACTATATAGACACTCGTTCATTCCTACTTTTGGAAGTCATCTCTTTGATTGATCAGCTCTTTAGACTTTGTCTTCTCTACCTGGTCATGCACTATTTCAGTGGGGGTTCCAACAATTACTTCTGATAGTGTTTGTAGCTTCATGCTTTGGAGATGTTTCATGCTCTTTCTTGTTCCTTTCTTTGGGACTTTCCCTAGATTGGAGGCTTTGGTTCCTTCATCTAGTTTATTTCTTGTATTTGGGTACCTGATCAAGCCTAGTTGTTGGGACCCATAGTTCCTTCATGCATTTTGTTTTCATGCATCTTTTAGTCCTTAGTTTTTTAGCTTCTCCCTAAGTTACACTTAAGGGGGGGTGTTAGAGTTGTCATATTATAGCTAATAATTTATTTATTTAATTATTAGTCTATTATACTCTACACTTAAGTTAAACTTAGGCATCTTATTATTCTTTAGGGTTTCCCTTGTTAGGGTTTCGTGATTCCTTTTATAAGGATTCACCTCTTTGTATTTAACATCATATTATCATATTGTAATATTGTTCATATAGAGATTTCTCTTTTGAATGTGCATATGATGTCTCTGGCTTTTTGGCCTCCATAGATTTTTCTTGCTTTCTATTATTTGCTTCTTCCATGTGATAGGGTTATGCATGCAGGTGTTCTTGGGAGATTAGTTTTTCACCTAATCTAACACATCTAACACACCACCTACAATAACAACATCTAAACAAGTGATGCCATCTCCAAAGTTCAATCTTGTGGGACAATTTCAAAAGACACCCGCATAAATATCTATTCTAGAGTTGTTGAAAATCTCCCCTAGTCATAGGGAGGTTTTTGATCATGCCCTATTGAGCACCAATGTACCAAAAGAATTAGATGTGGATAGATTTCAGGCCATGGATGGTCACATGAGTTCCCCACATTACCTATCTTTTTCAGAAGAGGATGATAAATCATCAAACCAGCCACATAATCAGCCCCTTCATTTAGAGGTTCTTATTCTTAAACACTGAGTCAAGTGTGTCTTGATAGATGGAGGCACTAGTTTGGACATTTGTACTTATAATTTAATAAAACAACTGGGTTTCTCAGAACCCGCAATTGATCCTAGGAGAAAGATAACAATCAAGGCATATGATGAGGAAGAGAGATCCTCTAAAGGATTGGTTGTCTTACCCATCAGAGTAGGGCCTGTAGAGAAAGATGTCCTTTGTCAAGTTCTTGATTTACCCCTTGCTTACAACATTATTCTTGGGAGACCATGGATACATTCAATGCAAGCATTTCCTTCCACGTATCATCAATGCCTAAAGTTTCCTCATAATGGAGTGGAGGTGACTATTCCAGTGAATACCACATATACTTGTAATAACCTCAAACAAACTGAAAGCATGGTTCCCCATAACAAAGAAGGGTCCACCAAGATAGAGACATCTAAAGAAATGGTCCTGAAGAGCTTTGCTAAGAATATCAATATCCAAGAAACAAACATGGGAGAGTACAAAATAGATCCTGCAACATCTTTGATAGATCTTCCTATATCTCCTAGGACACAAGGAATGCCTTCATCTACATTCACACCTTCTAATGGCAGCACTTTAAATATACATGAAGGAACCGGAATGGTGAAAGAAAAGGTATCCCTAGAAGAAGAGAATGAAGAAAACTTTGTTTTGTAATGGCTTTACAAATAACCTGAAGAAGATGGAAATGTTAAACATGTTGAAATATCTCCAAGAAAATATGGGAAAGGACATGAACTCATGAAATGAATGGGGTACAAAGGAAAAGGACCATTGGGACAAAACAACAAAGGACTAGTGGAACCCTTGCACATGGATTTCAAAAATCCTAAGGATAAGACGGGAGTAGGCTTCAGAGAGGCTAGATTTCATCCCACAATAGAAAAAGGTCTTGTATTTGATAGATCAGGAGATTTTGATTATGAAGAGGAGGTGGAAGGACAACCCATTCCTTATGAAAGGTTGTTACTCTTACAAGGGGACCCAGATGTTACATTCCTTGGTACAAGTCTTGAACAAGAATTAGAAAGAGAACAAGCATGATGAAGAACAAGAATAAGAACCTCTCATCTTTGATATGCCACATTTTGATGAAGAATCAGAAGCAATGAATCCACAAGAACCATTGCAAGAAGAAGAGAATCATGCTAATGAAGAAAATGAGGTGCCTATGACTATTGCCCACTTTTTGGGAGTCTTAGATTATAGTCAGGTGGATTCACATGAGTACAAATGGGATGTCCTTTTGGATGCAACCATGGACATAGAAATAGATGTGATACACAAGTTTTCTCCTAGGGTCTTGATTGAAGAAGGAGAAAGTTCTAATGTTAGATCGCTAGAGTTAGATCCGCATAACATTAACACGAACTCTAATAATAATGAATCTAACTCTAATAATCCTAACACTTATCTAGAAGCAAACTTAATAGATGATGTTTTGCAAGTTATGAATGATGATAACCATGTTGTGTTGTCTCTTGAACCTATTGAATCTTTTCCCTTGAAATACCCTGACTTGATAGACTGGGATGAACCTACAAACACAAGCTTACTATCCTTTGACAATGACTATTCCATAGCCTATTATCTTAATGCTTGTGAACCATTCCATTCTTCCACCAGCGTAACGAGTGAAATCATGACTAAGGAGGATATCAAGTTTCTCAGTCTTAAAAAGAAAAATAAAAAGAACAAGAGGTCTGATGGTGAAAACCACTCAGTGGCAGTATCAGACCCTAAAAGAGAAAAATAAAAGAAGGTATCCAATGGTGAAAACCTCCTTGAGGCACCAAAGGATGGGATGCTTGATATCCTCCTAGATCATTTCCAAGAAAGGTCCTCAATTTTGATTGAACCAAAACAACCCATTAACTTGGGAATAGTAGAAGCTCCTCAGTTAGTCCACATAGCTCAATCATTGACAGAAGATGAGAAAATCCAATTCACTAATTTCTTCAAAGAAAAGAAGATCAACTTCACTTGGTCTTACTCAGATATGCCTGGATTGGATACAGATTTGATTATGTACCATTTTTCTATTTCACCAGATGTAAAACCTGTCAAGCAAAAACTTAGAAAAATGAATCCACATGTGGCATTGCTAGTGAAAGCAGAACTGGAAAAACTATTGAAAGCATGATTCATTAGAGCAATTGATTACACAGATTGGATCTCCAATATAGTTCTTGTTTCTAAGGAAAAAAAATCAATAAGAGTATGCATAGACTTTAGGGATCTCAACAAGGCTTGTCCTAAAGACGATTTTCCACTTCCAAACATAGACATGATTGTGGACTTAACAGTAGGTTATGAGATGTATTCCCTAATGGACAGATTTTTAGGATATAACCATATCAAAATCGCTCCTAAAGACCAAGAGAAAATAACATTCACCTATACATGGGGAACCTATTCTTGGAATGTGATGCCATTTGGTCTCAAAAATCTAGGTGCCACATATCAAAGGGCAATGACCACAATCTTCCATGATATGATGCACAAGAACATGGAAGACTATGTTGATGACACTTTGGTGAAATCAAGAATAAGGACTACACACATAGAGGATCTGAGGAGAATCTTTGACAAAATGGAACAATTCCAATTAAGGCTTAATCCTAAGAAGTGCACATTTGGTGTGTCATTTGGAAAACTCTTAGGATTCATAGTTTCAGCTAAGGGAATTGAGGTGGATCCGGAAAAGGTGAAGGAAATTCTAGAAATGAAACCACCAAAGAACATTAGTCAAATGAGAACCTTACAGGGCAAGCTAAAATCCATAAGAAGGTTCATATCTTAGTTGTCTGATAAGGCACAACCTTTCACAAAGTTGATGAGGAAAGGAACCACATTCACTTGGGATGCGCAGTGTGAGGAGAATTTTACCCAAGTCAAGAATTATCTGATGAATCCTCCAATCCTAATGGTGCCAATTTATGGGAAACCCTTTTTGCTCTACATATCAGCAATAGATACATCACTAGGAGTATTGCTTGCATAAGAGGATGAGGCCAAGAAAGAAAGAGCCATATATTATATCAGTAGAACTTTGGTCACATATGAGCTAAACTATTCAATGATTGAGAAGGTGTGCTTAGCAGTGGTGTTTGCATCCCAGAAGCTGAGACACTATATGTTAGCACACAAGGTGAAACTAATGGCCAAATTGATCTACTTAAGTACTTATTGAATAAAGCAATGCTGACAAGAAGACTTGCTAAGTGGGTCCTGATTCTAAGTGAATTCGACATTGAGTATGTGGATAGGAAAGCCATTAAAGGGTGGGTGATTGTTGATCAACTTGCAAAGATGCCATTAATTGATGATAAGCCATTACTTGTGGAATTTCTAGATGAATCTATCATGCACCTAACAAAACATCCCTAGAAAATATACTTTAATGGATCCTTCACACAACAAGGATTAAGGGTTGGATGCTTATTCATTACATTGCAAGGATATAAGATCCCAAAAGCTTATAAGATGATCTTTCCATGTACCAACAATATGGTAGAATATGAAGCTCTTGTGAATGGGCTCAAGCTTGTGATAGAGTGGAAAATCATTAAACTACACATCTATGGGGATTCACAACTCATTATCAATCAAGTGAATGATGATTATCAAACTAAGGACAAAAATCTCATGCCCTACAAAACAATGGTGGAGGACTTGAAAAATTACTTTGTCTTCATCACGTTTCAACAAATTTTGAGGTCAGAAAATAGAGCAGTTGATGTGATGGCTACTTTTGCATCCATGTTACAATTGGAAGAACACCAATTTCGCTATGACTTCTTGGTGGAAGAACTCCCTTTCCCAGCTTATGACTCTCCTGAATGCCAAATTGTGTGTGTCCTTGAAACTCAAGTGTTATCCAAATATGCCCACATCTACTCCTATCTTAAAGACCAAACAATTCTCGAAGGCTATTCTAGAAATGAAAAGAGATCCCTCCTACGAGCAGCATCATGTTACGTAATCATTGCTAATGACTTGTTTAGACGTAGTCTAGATGGTACGCTTCTTAAATTTTTAGAACATGAAGAGTCTAATCATGTATTATAAGAAGTTCATGAAGTTGTGTGTGGATCACACTCGAATGGTTTTTTGTTAGCCAAGAAACTCCTAAGGGTTGGATACTATTGGCCCACTATGGAGAAAGATGTTATTCACTTTGCAAAAACTTGTAAGAAATGCTAGATCCATGGCAATCTCATACATGCACCAGCTAGAGAGCTAATTCCTTTTATAATACATTGGCCATTCTAGCAATGGGCCTTTGATTTGGTTGGTCAGATCTACCCCAATTCATCAAGCGAACACAAATATATCATCACCGCAATTGATTATTTCACAAAATAGGTGGAGGCTATCCCACTGTCCAATGCAATAGGAAAACAAGTTTCAATGCTCATCTTGAATTATATCATTTATCGTTATGGTGTACCCTTGTCGATTATGACTGACAATGGGGGACAATTCAAGAACAAAGACATAGATGAGTTGTGTCTGCAATTTAAAATCACTCAGCACTGTTCCTCAATCTATTACCCTTGAGGTAATGGACAGGTTGAGGCATCAAACAAAAATATTCTAAAAATACTACATAGGACAGTAAACAAATCAGGAAGGGATTGG
The DNA here is from genome assembly GCA_027943335.1 of Chamaecyparis obtusa. Classification (NCBI taxonomy): domain Eukaryota; kingdom Viridiplantae; phylum Streptophyta; class Pinopsida; order Cupressales; family Cupressaceae; genus Chamaecyparis; species Chamaecyparis obtusa. The sequence continues at coordinate 1,087,420 of BSBK01001642.1, read as the reverse complement.
CACTTGCAAATCAATCCAACATTGTGGGCTTACAGAACAAGCATTAGGACACCAACTAGTGCAACTCCGTTTGCACTAGTCTATGGATCAAAAGTAGTCTTACCCATTGAGGTAGAGATTTCGTCACTGAGAGTATCACTAAAACATCTAGTGATTGATGAAGATTATAGAATCTCTAAACTGCGGGAACTTGAATTGCTAGATGAGCGCAGACAACAGGCATTTGACCATCTCAAGGCTTATCAAAAAAGAATGTCAAGAGGATACAACAAGAAAGTAAAATTCAAAAGTTTTTAGATAGGGGATCTAGTTCTCAGAGAAAATCCTAAAAACCAACAACATCGAGAACAAAAGGGAAAATTTGAACCCAACTGGCTGGGTCCCTTTGTCATTATAGTAGCATTTGGATCAGGAGCCTATCAATTGGCTACACCTGAAGGAGATGTTTTGCTAGATCTAATCAATACCCTACATCTGAAAAGGTTTTATGTCTGACATTATGGAGGAAGCTCCTATACAGTGAAAAGAGTCCTGAAAAAAAGTTCAAAAATAGAAAATATGGATCCTGAAAAAAATCAAAAACATTGAAAAAGGTCTTGAAAAATTACTATCTTGGTGAAAACACAGCAATAGGCGCCTTGATGTGTCAGCAAAAAAAAACCAAAAAAGAGAAAAATACAAAAAAAATAAGAAAAATAAAAAAGAACAAAAAAATTGGAAAAGGAAAAAAGTGTCTTGGTGAAAACCTGATAAACAGGGGCCATGATAGCAAAAATGGAATAAAACTGTGGCCAAGTGGTGAAAACCTAGTAAACAGGCGCTACTTGTAATCAACACTCTATCTAACAAGATGATGCTTGCACCCTTGGCCTATGTAAATATCAAGTTTGTATACATCCCTCAATCACTTTCGTGACACGCCAAATCCTAAAAGAACTATCAGAGAATTGTGCCTTCCTAAGACTGGAATCTGTCCACATTAGGGTCCTAGGTAAACTATTTTTCTCTAGGGGGAATTGATCAAATCACATTCATTGATAGGATGTTGCATCCACAATTGAAAATAAACTACGAACAATGGTATTTCTCAATACCACCCTTGTCTGCAATTGACTATAAACTACGAAAAAATGGTGTTTTTAAACATTAAAGAGCAGGACCTAAAAATGTGTTTCTCAACACAACGTCATGATGAAAATAGTGTTTCTAAACACTAAAATAGGTAAGACACTTATCGATGAAGGAATTAATCTTTGATTGATGATAGTTCTTAAAGCGTGTGTTTGCAAGATGAATCAAGAGTGTTTTTAAACACTATAACCACAATTATTTGTTTCTATTATGCAAATACAATGAGCATGTTAAAGGATAATGAATTTTTCTTATTATCAATTTTTTATCGTTATGTTTCCATGAGTAACTCGATGATGTCTATGGACTAGAGAAACAAAGACTGGGGGCATGACATTTTCTTTGTCTTTTGTTTGTGGTAATAAATCCAATGATCTGAGGTGATCATGGGGAATGGGTGTCTACTATAAGCACCTCCACCATGTAGTGGAATGCCATGTATACCTTGACCTATTTCCTATGAAAGCCTTAGTGAGGTTGGATCTATTTCCTTGCATGTTTAAAAAAAAAAACTAACAAAGATAAACTATTTCCTATTAAAGTGCATGGTAAATCAGATTATACCCTAGGATATGAATACAACATGAAAGGTCATTGCAGGTATACATTTACACATTATGCACTGGAAAAGAAATGGTTTATATCAAACGGGAAGTAACTGACAACATTTATAGCTGGGTGCTTTAATGTTTAGGTTGTCTTCCAACATGGTGAATAAAAAAAGGATGTATTCATATTTTCAGGATTGCTAAACCTATTTGTGAAAATTGTACTATCCTAATGAGGTCCCACTAACAGAGGCTCTATGATGAAAAACAACCCGCTTTGAATAAACAATGACTGTCCTAGGTGTCTTAGGTGCATTTCATTGGTAAATTGCATTAAGGTTCATTTTTAGTTGCATATCATATTAATTTGCATTAGGTTCATTTAGATGCATTTCATTGTCTTTAATTGCATTGAAATACATTTTAAATTGCATTCATTTTAATATAGTTGCATTCATTTTTAGTCTTGCATAAGCATGAATAATGTGGGTTCAGCTATTTGAGGCATTAATATGAACTGAGAAGATATCTAAAACATTTTGATATAAGCTGAAAATTCTAAAGCATTAAACATTAACCATCTAACATGTGTGACCAAGTGCATCATGGAATCATAAAGCAACTGAATCTAAAATGATTGAGTATAAATCACTGATATCCACTTGCATTCATAAACCATTTCATTCCATAAATCCATTTACATTTTGCATCCATATTCATTCATACATAAATAAAAGTGAGATGTCCATACATCGCATCGCAATACATCTCATACATCCATACATTCATGAAAACTTTGAAAATAACAAAAACATGAGCATATATCAGTGAAATATATTATGACATCATTTTGTCATCACCTAATCTAATCTTGACCAAGTATGACAATCACAACAAATATCCCAAGCATAAAATAAACATCAGATATCACATGTGCAAAAATTAAAACCATCAAAGATCAGACATCAGAGATAGCAAATCAAATGAGTCAGATAAGAACATCTATGGCAAAATCAGCATGAGCATCAATATATAATCAGCAATGTCCATAAACAGAAATATCAAGAATGTCCATTAGCATATCAAATCACCAACAAAGTCAAAGTATCAGTATATCAGAGCATAAATGAAACAATGGGATAGTGTATCAACAAAAGTCTAGATTCCAAAGGACATAAAAAGTACATCGATAAAAAATGGTACAAATACAAGATGTGTAATAAGGTACAATGAGTTTAGAGATACAAGATATCAATATGCAGCAAGAAGGTCTACACCTCACTGGCCCCCTCATCCTCAGCTAGAGGATCGGGAGGGGGTGCATCTGATCTGCTAGGTGGTGGTGGTGGTGGTGGCATGGCACCCTCGGACTACTGGGCAATAACTAAATATAATGGAGCCCTCTGAGCAGCAGGAACCACAACATAATATAAAGTAAAATAATATGTCAACCTCTATCCCTGGTGGGTGGCAGTATGCACATATCGGTCCCTCTCAGCTCTCAACTATGCGAGTTGTGCATCCCTGCATGCTCTCAACTGCACTAACTAAGCATCGCTATATGCTCTCAACTGGGTAATCTGAGTGTCCCTCTCTGCTTTGACCTATGCTAGCTGTGAATCCCTCTCTGCTAGTTGCACTGTGAGGGTGGCCACCTGTAATCTCAAAGTAGCTCTCTCATGCTCACACTGTGACAACCTATCTCTGTCACCACCTACAGAAGGATCTTGTCATGCCTGCTATTGCTGTTGATCTCCATCACCTCCTACAAGTCTTTGAGCATGCGCATACCAATGTAAAAGTGGCCATGTATCTCTTTGAGGAGGAGTGACCCATACTCTACACTTCCTATGACTAGCATCTCCTCCAGAGGCCTTTCATCTGTTGCCGCCCACTACGCCACTAGAACCACCCCTATCATCTCCACCGTCATCTCCATCACCTCCATCTCCTCGGCCTCTGCGGCCCCATCTCCATCTCTTCCTCCACCTCTGTGGGCTCCATCATGGCTTCTCCGTCTGTCACCTCCTCCAGCAGCTTGGGCTCGACCCCCAACATCATCATTTGGATCATAGTCTAGTGCGTCCTTGATACACAAAATGGCATCATCAGGAGTAGTGAATCTAGGATATGGATGCCTCAAATAATGATCATGATACTCGTCAGTGACACCTGCATCATGAATATCTTGCTAGTAGTCCCAGATGACGTGTTGCATGTGGGATATTTCATAGACTGTCATCTCAAAAATCAATCAAGCTCCCCACTGAGCCTCCTCATTCTAGATCTATGCATAAAGACATGTCTTCGAAGACATGCCCTGTACCCTCCCATACTGTCAACATACTCTAGTGATCAGAAACTGCTCAATAATGTAGCAGGTCCTACCAACAAGATACCTCTTCTGAAAGAAGTATGGAATTTGTCTGGCATCTAAGGGCCAAGCCTCACAATCTAAATATGGCCGCCACTCTACATCTATCACTTCATCAAGGAGATGCTGCCAATACTCTAACTTGCCCAGGTGGGGTTGCTGAATGAAACCAAAATACATGTAAATGTAAGGAAAACTAGCATCGCGATACCTATCAACAATGGGATGGGTCACGGGGATATGCTCCCATGCCTAGATTTGTAAAACAACACTCCCCACAGTCATAGATCTAGAGTGCTGATAAACAATCTCATGCAGCTCACGGTACATGTGAGCTAGGATGCAGCTACCCCAGGCATATCTCCTAGGAGACTAGATCATATGTCCTATAACTCGAGACCAGCCACACATGAAACAGTGTTGGCCCCTGTCAAGCATCATAATGCCACCTATCAAACTAGCTAAGTACACAGGCAGAGGGGCATAGTTGGCGACCATGTGGTCCCAACTCAAATAACAACCCCTAATCGTATCATCCTGAAAGACTCCTCGCATCAGCAATCATTGTAGGTCCAGAAGGCATGTACTCTATCTGAGTACCCATCACATATATGTGTAAAATCCTCCATATGTCCTCCGATGTCACTATCATCTAAGCAATCGGTAAATGAAAGGTGTTATGCTCCGAATGCCACCTCTCCGCCAATGCTGTAAGAAGACCTTGATTTACCTGAATGTGAGGTAAATCAATAAGACTCCAGAGACCACAATGAACAACTACTTGTTGATCCTCTAGACTCAGCTGATCATGAAGAGCCAAGACCTGGGCTGGCCTTAGGGATCTAAATGATACGACAGGAAAATTAGCCTACATAGTAGAAAATAAGGGCACTATGTTAGTATTAGACAAAAGAAATTGGCTGAAAAATTACTCAAAGTTTAGAAAAACAAGTATACTTGGCTCAAAAATCAAGAAAACCAAATGCGACTTGAAATCCTAGATGTGGATCAAGAAATCTGGGATGTGATCCAAAAACTAGATGCGATCCTAAAAATCCTGTATGTGATACAGGAAATCTGGGATGCGATCCGATATACTGGATGCGACCCTGTTATTAAAACTGACCTAAAAAGCTTCAACAAATTTAAATTTATCAGATGCAACCCACTAGGGTGCGATCTGTGAAATCTTAGATGCAATCCAAAATTTGGGAGGTGACACGAGATTTACCTAATGCGATCCCGTATACAGGATGCGACTCAAAACCAAATTGCTTATAAAATGCATAGAAATGCGTGAAAATTAAATTTTTCAAATTGACAAGGTTCGTTGTCAGATACTCACAGGTGGTGCGTAATGCCTCGGTCGGTCCTGTCACCTAGCCATCTCAAATCGGTGCTTCTCCATTGGGAACACCATGGTTGCTCAGAGCTAGTAAATTCACAAAGGGTAAAAGTGAAAATGAATAGTTAAAAGTCACTTTTTAACCTATTTAAGCCTCTCGAGGGCCCCGAAACCCTAAGGGACATTTATCCATGAGACATCACAGAGACTTAATATCGTGACCAAAATCAAAATAGGTGATTTATTTTACCCAGATGCAGTAAAAATAGAGTTACAATGCAAAGTCAACATTCAAAAGGCAAAAGTCAAAATGGTCAAATTGCAGTCAAACAAGGGCAAGAATGGAACAGAAAGTGATTTTCTCAATACAAATCAAATTTTATGCTAGGATATGATTTCCACACAAGTCAAACTTGGTCAACTCTCTCAAATTATTGGTCAAACTTGGTCAAACTGTGCTTCTGGGGCACTTTAATCAATCTAAACGGCTTGAAAATTATTTCCAATTGATCTATGCTTGATCCAAAGTCATTTCAATCGCTGCAAACCCTTCTAAATGCTTGAAACTAATGAGTTTATTTGAATTTATTTCACTTTTGGTCCTGAGGGGGCATAATCATACCAAAATCCATTACTTTGAATCAAATTCTTCAACACTAGGGGCACGACAGTTCTCTTCAATCAAGCTGAGATTGTTAATTTCAACTAAAATTTCTTTTCAAAAATCTCATATCGACCTTCGTTCAATCAAGCTCAGAGTCAGTATTGTCAATTCCTATCCAATCAAGTTTGAAATTGATAGTTTTCAAATCAAGCAAAATTTTGTTCAATCAAGCTCGAGATTCTTTTATCAGTCTTTGTTCAATCAAGCTTGGAATCAGTAATGTCAATTTGTGTTCAATCAAGTTCAGAATTGATAGCTTTTGAAATCAAGTAGGATTTTGTTCAATCAAGCTCAGAATTCTCAAATTTAGAGTAGTTCTCATTGCTCTATAAATCTCCTGAATTACGCTTTGAACCAAATTTTCTTTGAATCTTTGTGTTGTTTGCAAAGCAATTCAAAGAGGGGCAAATGTAATCACCTAAAATTGGGCTAATAGAACCTAAGGCCCTATTTGTCCTAAATTTGGTATGTGACCTTAATTATGTTAATTTGATCCCCGATCATTAGCATAAACTCCCAAAAATTTAGTAAACCCCATCAAACCCTAAATCAAGCATTAATTACTAAGGTTTCAAGCAAAAATCAAAGCTATTAACTCTAGGCCTATTTAATTAATCCAATCCCACCAAATGCAAAGGCTAGAGTTATTAATTAAAAGAAATGCATAAATATCTCTTAAATTAAACAAACACAACAAACACACTTTCATGATTAGGAGGCTTGCACATGGATCAAGGATCAAGCCAAGATGCATCTCAACCACTCCTCACAGATGCATCTCGACCGTTGAATCCCTTCAATCTTCTATAAAATAGAATTTTCAAAGACTTTCTTCTTCTTCCTAATGCTTAGACTTTTGAGATTCTTGCTTATGAACTTGAGGCTTCATAATCCATGATTATTGAACTCTCATGCTTGGAGGATCTACCCACTAATGCTTAATTGATAGTTGTTTCCATGTTTTCAAGCTTTGTTTAATTAGCAAACACTTCAAATTGGGTTAAAATGGAAAGAACTAGGATTTCATGCTTCATTATGATTTCATGCATTTACTCTTGAATCTCTCATTTTAGTGTAGATTGTCACTATTTTAAGGGTCAAATTTGAGAGCAAACTAACCCTTATTGCATACTCACATTAATTAGAGAGCAATAGTATGCTTTTTCTTGTTAGCTTTTTAAATTAAATCCTTATTTTTCTCTAACAAGTGATGTTATTATCCTATTGAAGTGTTGTGTTGCAGGTCACAAACTCACACACACACTTGTTAGTGCATTTTACATCTTTTTATGGCTCTAATGGCCAACTTACATCCAATATTGACCTTATAGGTCTTCAGCAACCTCATTCACTCTTGGATCATCAAGTGACCCCAAGATGTATTCTTCTAACCTCAAATGCCAAAATAAATTAGAAAACTTTATTCATGATCATATTACACAAAATGATCAACATCTAACAAAACATCATTAAATGACCAATCTTGGTCTCATTACATTGAAAATGACCCTTCATGGTCATGTCTTCAACTCCCTATGATCCATGAGTGACCCTAGTGTACCTTCATGTTCATGGTGCTCTATACCATACCCTAGATGAGGTTTTTGTGCCAGTAGTTTTATTCAAACTCATACTTATATTATTTCAGAATGTCTTTGCTAACAATGTATTGTTCAAGTCATCAAGTACAGATGCCTCCTCCTACAAGGACCAGCAATCTAACATTGCCGACTGTAATTTCGGCAATGAGGAGCATGCAAACATCCACATTTTCAGCTGGTAGATCCTTGTTTTTCTATATCCAGTTATGTGTTAATTATGATTTGATTTGTACTTTAATCTTGGGTGCATTTCATAATGGATTAATTTTGTGCAATAGAAGATACACCTCCTTAGGATATAGATTGGGCCAATACTGGTGATAATTCACCATTGTTTCCTAGATCTACTCGTGTTGCTAGTACAGGAAAATTATAGATGTCATTGTTGTTGACCGATGAAGATATGATTCCTTTAAAATTACCTAAGCTTCTAGGTACTTTAAAATTATTATTATTTATATTCTAATTTTAATTTACTTATTCATAACTCATTTTGGATTGATGATCCCATGATGTTTTTGCATGGAATGATGTTTTTTTTATGAAATGCTTAATGAGATGACATTGTTGCTATTCGGGCCCACCATACATACAAGGTGGAACATCATATGTGAACTAACCATATCCCACTGCTTTGATTTCATATAATTGCGAGAATATTTTTCCTTTCATTTCTTGCACTATATTCAAGGTACACAACTTCAGTTAATTTTTTTATCTAACAATTTTGTTTTTTCTTACATGTGGAATTTGCAAGCTAAAAAATTAAAAGATCAGCTCATAAAATCTTTAGAGGAGCTTTTTGGAAGTAACGTTTTTTACAGCACCAAAGTTCTTCAGAGAGCTTGCAAACATCTAAAGATTGTGAGGGACTCATACATAAGGAATCTAGTGAACAACCCAAAGTATGAGCCTCCTCCCATGATTCCAGAGAAGTAGTGGAGGGAATTCATTTTGGATGCAAGGGAGAAAGTGCAAAGTAAAAGAGGAATTACACCACCAGACAACAATAGAAGGTATGCGATAGTATTAAGTAGAATTTAATTATGCACTAATTAGTGATCTTTATATTTATATAATATAACATATTTCAAACTTTTCATAGACTACAAGACACATCAAACACTACAAAGGCTAGACTAGATAAGCATGGCCAACACAAACTTGGCTCTGGTGGCTATTTGAATCTTCAAGCACGAATTGTAAGTAGCAATAAATGAAATTTTGAATCAATTTTTTTATAAATTACAAACAATTTTGTTTAATCAAACAATACCTGAAAATGATGATATTAAGCCAAAAATGTAGGGGTCATATTTTAATGTAGCACCCATGGAAGAAGACAAAAAGATTGCCTTCACGAAAAGATATAAAGTCGTGGTTCAACGGCTACGCCAAGCTTCCTCTGGACAAACCCAACATTATGCTGCATCAATTCACACACAGGTAAATAGGCCAAATGAAAAATATTTCAAATTGAATACTTGATCAATAATCTATTTGATGTTAATTTTGAACATAAATTAACTATTTTTGTTTTAAAAAGAAAATAGTGATAACAATGTGCATGACATTGCAATGTAGCCTTCTAATCCAATCATAGAACATGTACATGATGAAGGCCCCGATGTGCATCGTAGTGATGGGGGTATTCATTTTCTATTGAAAATTAATTGTGTAATTATTAATACAATTTAACATCTTAAATTGATTTTGAGCCCTCTACTAGCCCTGTCCAGTTGGAGTCTGAAGGTGTGCAGCTGAATCCCTAGGATAATGTGATCGAGGTTGAAAAGAATACTTAGGTGGGTTAAAATGTCATGCCTAATCCCACTACCAGACCCCTGAGGAGAAGGACTTGGAGGATCCTGACATTACTAATGCCATGGGTAGCCTCAAGGATGGCTAGGATAATCAGAATAGAGGGGACAAGCCTATCCCTACTCTGGAGATTAACAATACTGACGATAAAGATACTTCTGAGATTGAGGTTGAGGCTGATGAAAATAAAGTCAAAGAGGTTGATATAAAGTTAATTGATAGCAATGTTGATGACTCAGGGAACAATAGCTTTAGGGTTATGGAAGAGGAAAATCTGGACTCCCATGACTCCCCCAACTCCCAGAAAGAGAACAAGAAGGATGACAGTGAGAGAACCCTTGATTGTAATAAGTCCCAATCTCTTCAGGACAATATCAGAAAGATGGATTTTCAGGTAAAAAGAACAATTATTATGACCCCCCTAGAGATTGCTAAGAACAAGTCCATCTATAGTTATAATCTGGACAAATGGGTGCAGAATGACCTGGTTGAGCTGAAGAATAGATGTATCAAACTAGAAAATAAGAATCCTATTATTGAGGAAAAGATTGACAATATCAGGAAGGAGATTTCTCTCAAATCTATTGTCAGTGTTTTTTATTATGATTCTGATTTGGATGACAGAATTAAAAAAGCAGTTGAGACTGCCATGATCCCAATCCATGAGAAGACAAGCAGGAATGAGGAAATGCTGAAATATTTGCTTGGCCTGGCTAATACAGGAATGAAGTCGACTCCGGAGAATTTGAATACACTTAGAAAAATGCTGGAAGGAAACAAAGACACCCCCCTGAGTGACAAAATTGACCTGACTGAACCTAGTCAGCAGATGGGACCTGGCACCAGAACTAGGTCTAATACTAAAAAGAAGCTCAAGATTGTTGATCGAGACATTCAGAGGCTGAAAGATAATGTTAAGATCATGTAGGCCTAGCTAGAGGAATCCAAGGGCTTCCTGAAGACTGTCTTGATCTTTGTGCTGGTGGTCTTCTCTTTTTTGTTTGTCTTCCAACGTTTCTTGCTTTTGTTGTGTACATGCTTATTGAATATTTGGGTTTTGACCCTTTGTAGTCTGTTCCTTTCTTTGGGACAGCTAGTTGTTCTTTGGGATCTCATGCTTATCTTTTGTCTCTATTGTTAAAGGGTTTTGGGGCCCCTTCAAAACCTATTTTTACCGTAATCAAAAACATCTTAAATTGAAATTGGTGTAACCCTTTTTGTGTATATTTTAGAGCATGCAAAACGTCATGGTGAAGGAGTGGAGGATGATCTTTGTGTTCACCATGTTGACTTTGGGGATGAGTAAAATGTTATTGTAGATGATGTAGCACTGTCAGGTAAAGAAAATATATGTTGTGTTCTTTTAAAAAGAAATTGATCGATTGTTATGTTCTTTTAATTAATGAAATACTTGTAACACTAATATAAAATGTTGTGAATTTAACCCATTTTGTTGTTATTGCAGCGAACCCCCCTTTGGTGCACTAGCCTCCTCCTCCATGACACAGGACAGGGCATTTATTGAGATCACAAGAAGAAGAGGAGGGAAATGACGAAGATATTGATGCTCTGCTTAGCTGTTACATTCAAAAATTGAAGAAAAAACCAAAAAAGAAATGATTGTAATAAACCTTTTTTTATAATGAAAGAACATTGTCTTAATGAATGTTGATGAATGATGTGTTAATGAATTATTGATGAATGTTGTGCGTTAATGAATTTTATGTGTTAATGAATGTTATGTGATTATAATGATTGAATGTTATATTTCATAAATGGATGAATGAATGTTAGATGTTAATGGGGAATTTAGAATGATGTTAGGGGGGTGGGCCCAAATGATCTTCCACCTTCACGTGGTTGGCCTGTTAAGTAGATAATATTAAACTATTCTCAAAACTAAGTGAAGCTCAAACTATATCCTACTCTCTCTAGGATCACAAACCCTTAGGCTTATTCTCCTGGCCTAAAATCAACCAACTCCATGACCATTGATTCTACACACACTCTTCATACTTGATAACAAATCTTCATGACATAATTTTGTCCACTATCTTAATACTTGTGATTTTCCTCACCAATTATCTCTCTTCAACATCTATCATTTCCAACCCCAAGTCTTAGATTAGATTCCACTTGGTCTTATCTTTCCCAAAACCTTGTAACATGGATTACACCCACACAAGGACCCTTCATTCAGTACTCCAACAAAACACAAACCTTAACTCACTGTCCCAACTCTGATTTTGGAACACTCACATACCAATCTCCCAAGACAGACATCTCAATGTCCCTCACTGACCTTAGTATCCTTTGGTGACTCTTAGGGTTCCTTCCCTACTTCACATAGGCTTTTACCACCAATGCTAGATCCTTACAAGATCATTCAATACCCCTGCATAAAATAAAACCAAAACATTGAACTTTTGAAAAATTTCAATCGAATATTTTCATGTCACATGCAAGTATGATATACCGAGGCATTAGTAAGATATTGGAAAACCTTTTTCAAGATTTGTAATGTTCTCAGTCCCAATACTAAATTAATGTTTATTTTTAAGCTCCTTAATTGTTTACACTACAGGATCTCACTCATCTCTTTTTCTCCCTGGAAGATAATAATGTGTTGAAGACAATCACAACATTTTTCCAATAAGAATTTTAAGGTACAAAAGCTAAGCATTTTACATTACTCTTGATTTACTTTTTTTCTAAATAAATTTTCATGACCATGTTTGTTACAATATTTGTAACATGTTCTCTTTCTATGATGACAGACATGCTTTCCAATATACATGTGCTTTGCATTTCTTTTACAAATCAACATTTTCATCTTTTATTTGGATATAGTTTACCAAGTGAGTTGTAAGATAAACATGCTTTCCTCATTATTTTAGTTAAAGGTGATTCCCTTTCTAAATAGACACACATATTTGTAAGCATACATGTCTTTTTCCCTTCTTTTGTAATTGTATTGTAGTCAAGTCTCTCAAATATTTCAATAGATTTATAAATGTGTTCCCTTTGCTAAATAGATGCACCTAGTTTTAAGCATACAAGTCTAAGCCTTCCTACTGTCTAATCCTTCCATGCATCAAACCCTCCATTTAAGGGACACTAAGCTAGGGATTTCTTGTTCTCAACCATGCAGTCACTTCCAGGACCTTCCAAGAGTCATTTCACCTTGGCTTGGGTATAACAATAAGGATTCAAACATAAAATACAATCCTCACATGGCTAGAATTCTTGATGCTTCTCCCATGGCACTATTAGTGCCAAAAAGTTATAAATGGTAGCAAGATGAGTCAATCTATTCAAACTTGCCAATGTGAGGCAAGAGGCCTATAAAGGTCACTATGTAAAGGATTGATGGGTTGTATTCTTTAGGGGGTTTGAAGGGAATAAACATATAATAAAATTTGGTCATGCAATGATGTAATAAGAGCCATCATGATATAAGAGGCTCACCATTGTGTGCAATTATGCAATCATTGTGTATTACAAAACCAAACTGCATTTCATGTGTATGAATGGGCATTGATTCAAATGGGTTGAATGCCTTATTTGTACTTCCATTTTTAGGGCACCTCTAGAGATGACATTATTTCAAATATATCATTTATTATGGTTTCCATTTTTCCTACATTCCTATTAGGGCATCTACAAGAGGATTATTTTATTCTTACTCTTTTGAAAAATGTTGTTACATAACCTCAATTGATAGGAAGCGAGATCATTGGAAGAGGCCATTCGATCGTCTTCAATATCAACATAGCACTTTGCTTGAATGTCTAGCATTTTGCAAACCCTTTTATCATAGTAACACAAATGCTTGAAAGTGTAATGATAAAACCATAGACAAGATGTGATTAGAAGGTGTAATGAGTAAAAAGGATCAGTGTTGTCAAGTTGTAGACAATTTAAAACTAATTGTTGCAACTTATAACTTGGTTTTCAATGGTTATAAGTTGCAACAGTTAGTTTTAAACTATCTACATTCAGTTTTAAGTGTAGTTTTAGGTTTTTGTCGGGTACTAGAAGTATGAGGATCTATTTAAATGTTGGATTAAAATCAGGTACTTTCATTTCCATACTAAGTGTGTATTGTTTTATGGAGTTTTGAGACAAAACAATCTCAGTTTGGTGTTGACTGTTCCTGAACAGTTTTGTACAATTAGTCATTAACTGTTTTGAAGTTTCCATGAGTCCAAGGACTTGTTCCAATTTATTTGTTTAATGTGTCTTGTGGGAGGAAGTCAACCATGTACAATATGTTTTTATTTAGTATATGTTTGATTGTAGGAATAGTCATATTTTGGTCGTAAGGGCATAGTCCTTGTCTCTATGGTATTAAATCCTTTATTCAAATGCAAACTGATTTGTAAATGAAGTAGATTTATTGTAGGTTGAGTTACTTTCATTTAGATGTTGGAATCCCAAATGAAGATCTACTTGCAGATGCCCTAATAGGAACGTAGGAAAAATAGAAAGCATAATAAATGCCCATTTGAATCAATGCCCATTCATACACACGAAATGCATATTTGGTTTTGTAATACACAATGATCGCAGAATTTGCAAAAAAAAGAATTTGTTTGAAATTAAATATTTCTCAACAAAATGCATGCAAGGGAAAAATGAAATGCTCTAACCTGAGATGTCGAGTCGACCTTCAGCTCACTTTGTGCCCTTGACCTTCATCTCTTCTTTGTCACATAACTATAGCGAATGAATATGAGACATAATGAATTGAAATGAAACCTTTTTTTTAAGTTATGCATGTGTTCATCTCAATTACAAAGAACTATTGATGTCCTATATTTTTCACTCTCATGCACTCCCAATACAAATAGCCTCCTCAAATCATCCAATAGTTGTAACTTCTCTGCAAAACCAACACTAATCAATTATAATCTAATTGTTATCTTTTGTTTATTGTTGTCAAGTTGATAACATAGTTATCAACTCGACAACTCTTCATCCCTTTGCACTTTTATTATTGCAAACAACTTCTAAAAATCCTTTTTAGGATCATTTCCCAATATTAGACCTTAAACCCTCTTAAACCCCTCAAACCTTCATATGAGTCTTTATAGGCCTTACTTTTCCAACTAGGCAACATTACATTCTTTAGCACTTTTAGTGCACTTTACATCATCTAGTGGCTCTAATGGCCCACTTACATCATTAAGTGACCTTCTAGGTCTTTAACTAACTTCATTTACCCTAGAATCATCAAGTGAAAATAAGTTCAAGAGGGACTTCATTTGTTTTGTAACAACACCTCAAAGGCTTCTTCACTATGATCATCCTCATTGATCCAATCAACACCATAACCCAATCAAAGTGAAAAGAAATTCCTTTTTCCACCCATAGGCTCCACACCTTTGTGGTCAACTCAATGTCCCTAAAATACATCCACTAGTTTCAACCAACCAACTTAACTCATCAACAATCTCTTACTTGGGTGTTAACTAGGCCTAATTCCTAGTAGCCTTTTTCAGCGGATTTTCCAAGGACTTTGCAAAACTTCTCCAAAGGGCTCTCAAATTTGAAGACACATTCAGATAATATTTTCACTATTACATAACATATCTCAGAAGCACCTACTTCTCTTTTAAATCAGTTGTCCAAACCAATACCCTGCTACCTTGCAAATAGTCCTATTAGCCCTCCATTTACAAAGAAACTACTAACTCCATCCAACCCAAAACCTCCCAACCATAAAATAGAGTTCATACATGATCTAAATTAACACATTCTCATGTTTATAGGAGATGCCACCAATTTTTAACATCCCAACCATCAAACCCTCACTGCTAGGGACACTAGCCTAGGGCTTTGTCAAAAAGACTTCTCCACACACTGCTAGATCCTTCCAATGGATCCTACACCATCCAATGATCATGTCTAAGAATAACATGTCACTTAGAATAATAGTGTCATAATCAATTAAGAGGGGGGAGTGAATCAGTTGATGCCAATATAGAATACTTTAACTTTAACTTCAAACTTATTTCTTATAACAAAATATTGAACTGAAAAAGTGAATGCAGCAATAACATACATATAGACACCAAGACTTGTTCTCGAGGAAAACCCTATTAAGGGAAAAACCATGGTGGGGATGGTACCCACAAATATATGCACTATAGGTGTAATAACCTTGTTAAGAGTTCTGACCCTATTAGGAGCCAAGTATTACAATAGGCAGGTCATGATTAAAGGACAGACTTTGTTAGGAGCCTTTTACAATGTGATCCCAATTAAGGAATTGACCATGTTAGGAGTCCATCCCTATTAAAAGAAATTACCCTATTAGGAGTGTACAATACATCAATATGATCAGAAGATTTGAGAGTTAAAGCCACCCTCAAGTTCTCCAAACCTCACAACGTCACATCTGAGATAATTTTGTTCTGAAACTGCTTTTAGTCTTCATCTACTACCAAGAAAGCTCCACCTTGTGCCTAAGTGCACAAATACTATTCTTTAAATAGTATCCAATGCAGCCTTAAGCTTGCATTCACCTCTACATCTTGCATATGCAGTGCCACACTTATTTTCCAAGGATTTCAATCCTTAAATACAAATTACAACAATTATATCCAAGTTGGACTTCATAGGATAAATCATATTTACAAAATACAAAATGAACCCATGTGAAGATACACACGGAACCTCTTACAATGTTACAACATAGTAGTTACATCAATTAATCATTTAGATCTGTTGATTAAGCTCGCATATCATATTACTTGAAATGTGTTCTAGGTCAGCCTCCAAATAGGTCATCACCAATACACATGTCATAGATGATGTCACTTGTATGATCATTACTCCATATGATCATGATAAGATCTTTAACCACTGTCCAACACAAACCTATGGTCACACATCATAACTTAAACAACCCTGAGTTCTATCCACAAAGTTCTGCAATCAACTCTGTGAAAGCATAGTTTCTATCTTCTGACAAAAAGTTGCCAGTAAAATTGTCATAACTCTATCAAATCAACTCATAAGCATGTGTGATCATGGATGGTGACCCAAGACATCATTAGGAGTCTCCCTTTAAGTGCACACATTCTGATTCATTGTACGGTGTTTGTACAATTCTCTGCAACCTGTTCTGCAAGTTCCTAAATAACCAATCAATAGCATATGTTGTGATCAATGACAAACTCTGTCATGAATGCAACACACAACCAATGTAGCATGCCTCTACCATTACTAGGATAATCCCCCATAGGAATTCCAATAGCATTCATGCTAACAATATCTCCCTTTGGCATTGATGGCAACATAGATGAAAAATACCTAAGTTCCATAAATACCAAAGCATGCCTATATTGTATTTTTATCAGCATCTTTTCAAATCCTCTTCATCAATCATCAAATCCTCCAAAGGATGATCCTTTCATACTACTTTCATACTATTTTTCATGTGTCATTCTCTCCCTCATTGACATCAATGTCAAAGGTGTTATTGTGTTTCCAAGAGTTCTTGGTAACTTGGCTCAAATACATATACTCCCCCATAGGAGAAGTATGAAACATGTAGTCTAGAGAATGAAATAGCGCTCTGATGTTTCTGGACTAATGCAGTTCTTGCATCAATTACTCAAGAGTAGGTTGGGGCATGACCCCTAGTATACCTCTTAAATACTCAAATGTATCCTTAGGCAGAGATTTTGTGAAAATGTCTACTATTTTCTCCTTTGTATTCACATATTCTAACTTTACTTCTTTCTATGCTACTTTATCTCTCAAGAAGTGATACTTTATTGCTATATGTTTTGTTTTTTAATGCATAACAGGGTTCTTTGACATATTTACCATGCTAGTGTTGTCACAATGGATAGTAACTAAATCTTGAAGACATACTCCAATGTCCTTCAATATTTGCTTCATCCATATGATCTATGTACAATTGATTATTGCTGCAACATATCCTGATTCTGCTGTAGACTAAGCAATGTAGTCCTACTTCTTACTAAGACAAGAAACCAATATTTTACCAAGGAAGAATTCTCCTCCACTAGTACTTTTTCTATCATCTACATTCCCTTCCTAATCAACATCAATGAAAGAATTCAATGTAAAGTGATGTGATCTATCATACCATAGACCAAACTCAACTATGCCCTTTAGATATCTAAATATCCTTTTTACTTCCATAAGATGAGATTATTTAGGATCTTCTTGAAATCTTGCAACAATTCCAATAGCATTAGCAATATCAGGTCTAGTGTGTGTTAGATACTAAATACCTCCAATCATTGATCTATACCTTGTCTAAGGTACACTCTTTGCTTCATCTTCCAAAGATAACTTGGTTCCAATTACCATAGGGGTTCCAACAGGTTTACTGTCCTCCATGCCAAATTTTTTCAATAGTTATTTGAGATATTTGGTCTGAGATATGAATATCCCTTTTTTACTTTGACTTATCTATAATCCAAGGAAGAATTTCATCTCCCCAATCATAGACATTTCAAATTCACTTTTCATCTCATCTGAAAACTTGTTTCTCATTTCATCATTTCCTCCAAAGATAATATCATCAACAAAGACTTTAACAATCAAGATACCTTCTTTAGTGATTCTTAGGTATAAATTGTTGTGAGCATTGTCTTTCTTGAATCCCAACTAAATCATATACTTATCCAATCTTACGTACCAAGCTCTTGGTGTTTGTTTCAATCCATATAGTGTTTTCTTCAATCTGCAAACTAGATCTACATTCCCTGATAAAGGAAATCCATCAAGTTTCTCAATGTATACTTCCTTTTCCAAGTCTCCATTAACAAAAGCTGATTTCACATCCATCTAATATACTTTGAAATCCTTATGACCAATATAAGCTAGGAATAATCCAACTGCCTCAATTCTAGAAATAGGTGCAAAGGTTTCTTCAAAATCAATTCCTTCTTTCTATGAGTATCCTTTACATACCAATCTTGTTTTTTTTATAACAACAATGCCTTCTTCATTGATCTTGTTTATGTATACCCACTTGGTGTCAATTATATTTTTGTCTTTTGGCCTTGGAACCAATTCTCAAGTGTTTTTTTTTTAATCTTCTCCAATTCTTCCTTCATGGCTTTGATCTATGATTCATCTTTGCATGTCTCATCTGTGGACTGTGGTTCTTCTTGTGAGATCAAGAAAATGGCATTTGTAGATTGTGACCTCTCTTCTTTCATTTTCAATCTTGTTCTAGTTCCTTTGTTGTTGTCACCAATTATCTAATCCTTAGGGTGATTTCTGAGAACATATTTGGGTGTGGTTTGTTCTCTTAACTCCACACTTATACCATTGTCAATTTACAAAACATCATGTGATGCTTCATTCCTTCCATTCTCAATTTCTATTGTCTGTAGGTTGTCTTGATTTGCACTCATATTTTCAAAACAAATCTCATGGGGGTTAGGGCCATAGTATTTTTCTCTAACTTGAAACTTTTCATCTACTCTCACATTAGCACTTTCAATCAACTTCATAGTTCTCAGATTGTAACATATATAGGCTTTACTTCTAGTAGAGTATGTGAGGAATAATCCTTCATCACTTCTAGCATCAAATTTTCCTATGCATTCATCTCTCTTAATGTAGCATTTACTTCTAAAAATTTGAAATAACTAACAGAGGGTGTCTTACCATACCATAGCTCAAATGGTGTCTTACATGTACCTTTTCTGATTTTTACTCTATTCATTGTATATACATTTGTATTGATTGCTTCTCTCCAATGCATATGTGAGACCTTTCCTTCTATCAACATGGTTCTTGTAGCATCAAGAACTATTTTGTTTCTTCTTTCAGCAACTCCATTTTGTTGTGGTGTCCTAGGTATCAAAGTTTGCCTCACAATATCATTATCTTCACAAAAGGTATTGAATTCGTGTGAAGTGAATTCTCCACCTCTATTTGATCTTAAACATTTTATATTCAAGCCTATCTCATTCTCAACTTTTACCTTATAGAATTTGAAAGTTTCAAGTGCTTCTGATTTTTCTCTAAGGAATCCTAGCCACATCATTCTAGAGTAGTCATCAGTGAATATAATAAAGTACATGTCTCTGAAGTATGACCTATTATGTATAGTGTTAGGAATGGGAAGACTGAGGGGGGGGCAGGGTGAATCAATGTTCACTATATTTTATCTTTTTACTTTACTATTGAAACTCAACTGATTGATTAAGTACTGAAATAAAATTTAATGCAAACGAGAGAAACATTCACAACACATAACACCAATATGGTTACGGGGAAACCCAAATAGGTAAAAACCCTGGTGGGAATTGACACCCACTAATCTGCACTAGTGTATTGTGATCCCTGTTAGGAGACCTTGCAACCTTGTTAGGAGTTGATTTTTACAAAGCTTTTAGTACAGTGACCTTGTCAAGGGTCGGACCCCATTAGGAGTCTTTTACAATAACCTTGTTAGAGGTGGGGACACACTATCCTAGAGCTCACTGCTCAAGTGGTGAAGGCTACAACCTTTTGATTTTAGATACACACTATATATGTTGGATGAACTGGCACTGTCACATTGCTTGTTTGATCAGTTCCTTTGATGCGCTGATGCTTTGACCTCTTGCAAAGCTCTAATACATCTTAACTAATCTTTTCACACTTCTTCTCTGCTTATCTCAACTCTGTATCAACTGCCATACTTATTACAAAGGGCGCATCTCATATTTATATGCGCTTATCAAAACAATTAACTAGGTCAGCCTATAACCGATTACATACAACACTTCCAATTGAATTGGCTCAAGTGTGTCTACATACAAACATAATTTCATGTCTACAAATTTATTACAATAGGCGCTTAGCCTTTACAAAGCAATATTATAACCGCTAAAATAAATACTACTAGTCGGTTGCATACTTTGTTCTATTTTGGTATTCACTGGTTGTACCTCTTCAACTATTTTTATCTTCATCATATGGTCTTATATGATCATGCACTCTTAGACTTAGCATGAATACATACATACAAGCTTAACTTCAAGGGTGCATACCTTAACTAGGTCATATGCACGTGCCCCGATGCTCTAACCTTCTAGTATTCTGCTAACTGTCTAGTCTTCTATACTTAGCTAAATTCTAATCTTCTGATAATGTGCGCTGACTCCAAAACACTATATGACTTTGTGGCCATAATGACAACACTATATTTAGTCATATACAATAGTATAGTCAACTTGCCAAAATGTAGGTTCACAAAGATCTATATGAATCAGTTCCAACTTTCCATTAACTGAGTATCCTTTGCTTGTAAAATTGCTTCTTGTTTGCTTTCCCAAGACACACTCTCTATTAGCAGGTTTCACAATTTTAGGTAGATCTCTGATAGCATTATTGTTATATGCTTTTACCATGTTGTCAAAGTTGATATGACAAAACCTTCTATTCCATAACCAATTGTCATCAGTCTTTGCAACAAAACAATTGACCTCTATGAATTTTAATAGGAAAATATTTCATCTGGTCTTAGAACCAAATGTGATCAATTCTCCATTAGCACCTATAATAGAGCAATGATCATCCTTGAATTCTAAATGATAGCCCTTATCCACAAGTTGTCCAACACTTAACAAGTTATATTTTAAGCCATCCACAAATAGTACATCATCAGTATTAGTTTTTTCATCCAAAGTAATTGAGCCTTTACTAACAATCATTATGGGAGTATTGTCAACAAATATTACAACACCACCATCAAAATTCTTTAGTTGAATGAATCTATCTTTGTCACCAGTCATATGATGTGAACATCCACTATCAATTATCCAATTAGCTTTCCTATCAACATGAGAAACTAAGGCTTTTTCTTCATAGATAGGATCCTCTTCTTTGATAGCAACAAAACCCAATACATCATTGAATTCATCATCTAAATCTTTAGATCCATCACTAGAATAGTAGCATTCTTTATCATTTTTGTACTTTCCATATTTAGGTCAATGTTTAGGTACTCTAGTTGGACATCTAGATGCAAAATGACCAACCTTATTGCAATTAAAACATTTCAAAGGTAATTTTCCTTCAAACTTACATTTTCCTTTCATTTATCTTCTAGCAATCAAGGTTATGATCTTCTCGTCCACTTGATTGTATAGCCTTTGAATTTCTTCTCATTCTTTAGTATATTCTCCAAGATCTTCGTTGTGCTTACTTTTTCTGCTAGATCTAGTTCTATGAAAAGTTGATTTAAATGTTGTCTCCACCTTAGGTAGTGCATCCTTTATCTCTACGGTCTCAAAAGTAGTTAGCTTGGCTACTAACATCTCTTTGGTGAAATCTTTGTATTGTGGTATGGTCTCTTCCAAAGTCAGAACTTTGGGTTTGTAAGGAGTTACAGACCTCAAAATATTTTCTATGACTTCATCTTCTGTATAATTACCTCCATTGTTCTTGATTCCAATCACACATTTAGATACTCTCTAAACATACATCCTTATTGTTTCATCATCCTTAATTAGTATTGTCTCCATCTTTGTTCTTCAATTCTGCAACTTTGCTCGCTTAGTGTATTCATCTCCTTCATAGAGTGCAATTAGTCTTTTCTAGATCTCACTTGCCTTTGTAAGATCTTTGACCTCTGTGAATTCTCCATCAGATAGTGCATTAACCAAGGCTTCCTTTGCAACAACATTGCATACAAACCTTTTCCTTTCTTCTTCAGTAGTAGTAAGTGTCTCAAGGTCTTCTTCCTTCATGATAGGCACGTCTTTCCAGGTAATGAGCCAATATTCCAATCCCATACACAATAGATGATTCTTCATCTTCTCCTTCCATGTGTCAATTTTTTTTGCATCAAACTTAGGACTCTCTTTTCTGAATAAGGCCATTTTGATCTTTACCTCAAGTTGTTAGACTTCCTGACTGAGGACCAAAAGCTCTGATACCAATTGTTAGAATAACATTGTCCCAATCAACTGAGAGGATGGGGTGAATCAATTGATGCCAATATAGAATACTTTAACTTTAACTTCAAACTTATTTCTTATAACAAAATATTGAACTGAAAAAGTGAATGCAGCAATAACATACATACAGACACCAAGACTTGTTCTCGAGGAAAACCCTGTTAAGGGAAAGAAACCCGGTGGGGATGATACCCACATATATCTGCACTATAGTTGTAATAACCCTATTAAGATTTTTGACCTTGTTAGGAGCCAAGTATTACTATAGGAAGGTCTCGATTAAAGGACAAAGTCTATTAGGAGCCTTTTACAATGTGATCCCAATTAAGGAATCGACCCTACTAGGAGTCCAATCATGTTAAATGAAATTACCCTGTTAGAAGTGTACAATACATCAATATGATTAGAAGATTTGAGATTTAAAGCCACCCTTAGGTTCTCCAAACCTCACAACTTCAAATCTGAGATAATTTTGTTCTGAAATTGCTTTCAGTCTTCATCTCCCGCCAAGAAAGCTCCACCTTGTGCCTAATTGCACAACTACTATTCTTCAAACAGTATCCAATGCATCCTTAATCTTGCATTCACCTCTACATCTCGCATATGCAGTGCCACACTTATTTTCCAATGATTTCAATCCTTAAATACAAGTTACAACAATTATATCCAAGTCGGCCTTCATAGGATAAATCCTATTTACAAAATACAAAATGAACCCATGCGAAGATACACACGGAACCTCTTAAAATGTTACAACATAGTAGTTACATCAATTAATCATTTAGATCTGTTGATTAAGCTTGCATATCATATTACTTGAAACGTGTTCCAGGTCGACCTCCAAATAGGTCTTCGTCAATGCACACGCCATAGCTGACGTCACATGTACGATCATGACTCCATATGATCACAATAAGCTCTTCAGTTAGTGTCCAACATGAGCCTATGTTCACACATCATAACTTAAACAACCACGAGTGCTATCCACAAAGTTTTGCAATCAACTCTGTGAAAACATAGTTTATCTCTTTTGAAAAATAGTTGCCAGTAAACTTGTCATAACTCTATCCAATCAACTCATAAGCATGTGCGATCATGGATGGTGACCCAAGATATCATTAGGAGTCTCCCTTTAAGTGCACACGTGTTGATTCTCTATATGGTGTTCATACAATTCTCTACAACCTTTTCTGCAAGCTCCTAAACAACCAATCAATAGCATATTTTCTCATCAATGACAAACGCTATCATGAATGCAACACACAACCAAGGTAGCATGCCCCTACCATTACTAGGATACTCCCTCATAAAAATACCAATAGCATTCATGCTAACAATGTCATAAAAAGTGGCCCTCCTTCAAGTAGATATTCTAGACCTTGACTGGTGCTATCTACTCCATACCCTCAATCAGCATTTACCTTCAATCAATGATTTCTTTAATCAACATTTACCTTCAATCAATGATTTCTTTCCTCAACCTCGTGTCCATCCCTTCAATCAAACATATACTAGATCAAAACATATTGTACAGGGTTGACTTCCTCCCACAAGACACATTAAACATAGAAAGTGGGAGAAGTCCTTGGACTCATGGAAACTTCAAAACAGTAAATGATTGATTGCACAAAACTGTTCAGGAATAGTCAACACCAAACTGAGATTCTTTGTCTCAAAACTCCATAAATAAATACACACTTAGTATAGAAATAAAAGTAACTCAACCTACAACCAATCTACTTCATTTCCAAATCACTTTGCATTTGAATAAAGGATTTAATACCATAGAGACAGGGACTGTGCCCTTACGGCCAGAATATGACTGTAATAGGAAATCTTTGTTTATTTATTCAAAACCGATTACATTTTCCTTTTCCTGACTCATACACACTCCTATCTCACACATGTTTATAGGAGATTACATCCTTAACATCATTTCCATCCATGCAATCAAACATATACTAGATCAAAACATATTGTATAGGGTTGACTTCCTCCCACAAGACACATTAAACACAGAAAGTAGGAGAAGCCCTTGAACTCATGGAAACTTCAAAATAGTAAATGACTGATTGCACAAAACTGTTCAGGAACAATCAACACTAAACTGAGATTCTTTGTCTCAAAACTCCATAAAACAATACACACTTAGTATGAAAATGTAAGTAACTCAACCTACAACCAATCTAAAAGTTTATAGGAGATGCCACCAAGTTCTAACAAGTTTTCATTTTTAAGCTCCTTATTGTTGAAGTTGTGTAGCTGTGATAGAGACTTGAATTTTGATTTTGTTGTTACCTTTTATATCTATTTATGTAAGAAGTTTTTGATGAGCCTTATTGATGATGCTCATAATTCTTCAGTCAGGGGTCCACAAATACTGCTAAAATTTTTGATAAACTTTCTGTAAAAGCTAGCCAAACCATGAAAAGATCTTACCTCAGTAGCACTCCTTGGAGTAGGCCATTCAAGGATAGCATGTACCTTCTCTGGGTCCATTTTTAGACCTTCTACTGAAACTACAAATCCCAAATACACTAACTCTTTCTTCACAAAACTGCACTTCTTCAAATTAATCAACAATTTCTCATCTCTCAACTTCTCAAACACCATACGAATATGCATCATATGTTCCTCCAATGTCTTGCTAAAAATCAAAATATCATCTAGGTAAACAATGACAAACTTACCTAGAAATTCTTTCAGAACCTCGTTCATGAGCCGCATGAAAGTGCTCGGTGCATTGGTTAGCCCAAAAGGCATGACTAACCACTCATATAGTCCTTCCTTTGTCTTGAAGGCAGTCTTCCATTCATCTCCTTCTCTGATCTGAATCTGGTGATATCCACTCTTCAGATCTATCTTTGAGAAATACACAGCTCCACTCAAATAATCCATAATATCATCCATTCGTGGCAATGGAAACCTATACTTGATTGTGATCTTGTTTATTGCTCTGGAATCTGTACACATCCTCCATTCTCCATTCTTTTTTGGTGCTAATACTACTGGTACAGCACATGGACTTAGGCTCTCTCGAATCAATCCCTTCTGTAACAACTCGTATACTTGTCTGTTCAACTCCTCACTTTCTGCTGGTGTCATTCTGTGTGCTGCCTTATTTGGCAAAATTGGCTCCTGAAATCAAATCCATCTGATGACTGATCTTCCTTACGGGTGGTAATCCATCATGTACATTATCAGATACAATATCCTGAAACTCATTCAACAAATCTGCAACCTCTACAGGTACATCCTCTACTTCTTCTTTACCAACTTTTTGAATTAAAGAAAAACACACATGCTCATTCCTCATACCATCTAGGATTTTTCTTCCATCAACAAATGTTATTCTTGCATTACCACATACCTTTTCTTCGGTCTCCTTCAATGGCTTTAGCTTATGTCGCACTCCATCCTTTGTCAGGGAATAGGTATTCGCACGACCATCGTGTACAGCACATCTGTCAAACTGCCACGGTCTACCCAACAACATATGACATGCATCCATAGAGATGATATCGCATAGTACCTCATCTTGGTACCCGCCGATCTTGAACTTTACCAGGCACTTTTCGCTGACCATGACCTTGTGGTCATCCTGCACCCAGGCAATCTGATATGGATGTGGGTGTTTTTGTCTCTTGAGCTTCAACTTTGTCACCATCTCTTCTGACACCAAATTGTTAGTGCTTCCACTATCGATAATCACATCACAACATTTACCCTCACACTTGCATCTAGTGCGAACCAGGCTCCTCCTTTGTTCAGGTTCATTCTCACCACTCAGTAAGACTCTTCTGTTAACTAGTGTTTCTCCTCTTTCAGCATCTTCAGAATTTGATGATCTAGCATTTTCATCGACATGTGCAACTCTGGTCTGGCTTTCATTTCTCCTGTCTGTTCTGCCTTGGCGCTGAGGACATTCAAATGCCCTATGACCTTCTTCTCCACAGTGAAAATATGTTCCACGGAAGCCACCTCTTCTAGATCCTTGTCCTCTTCCTCTTCCTCTCTGATCTTTATTATTCTTATCTTGGAAGCGATTGGAATTATTTCCTCGCTGATTCTGACTGCTACTGGCCTCATCCTTCTTTTTTGGATCTTCATTTCGGCCACCATATGACCGTCCACCAGATCCTCCACCGCGATCTCTTCCATTTTGTCTGCTCTCAAACTTCTTGTTCAACTTTTCCTCTACTTTTAGGGCAAACTGGTATGCCTCCTCAATACTATTCATTCAAACCAGATTCAGCTCCTCCTGAATGCTTGGCTTTAACCCATTAAGGTATCGGGCAACTTTCTCTTTATCAGCTTCTGCATGGCCTATTCTAATGAGAAGTCGATAGAACTCCTCTGTATACTCCTGAACAGATCTTCTTGCTTGCTTCAAACTCTGCATTTTCTTCAGTAGGTCAAGCTCATAATCAACAGGAATGAACTGTCGCTTCAATTTATCCACCATCCAATCTCATCTCGTGATTTTCTCCTTTACCCTTCTATTTCGCTCCAACTGAATCTCTTTCCACCATATCTTCGCATGACCTTTCACTCTGGCCTTCGCAAATTTGACCCTATCAGGATCCTCAACATCTTCATACTCAAAATATTCCTCACATTCATTGATCCAGTCGATCAATTCTTCTGGGTTAAGATTTCCAAAAAATGTAGGAACCTTAATCTTAGGTCTTTTCCCAATTTTTGAAATGGCCCGAAAAAGTTTTTCTTCCTCCTGGTTCACAATTTTGACTTCTCCTTCTTGATATTCTTCTTCAGCTTCATCCTTGCTTTCATCTCTAACATTAAGATTCATTCCTCTGCGAATCTCTTCTTTTAATGCTCGCACTTGTCTCTGCAGCTCTCTAACCTCAGGTGTCACAGCACCAGCTCTTCCGCCACGTTCTCTTCATGGAGATATTTTCGCGATGCGCGCTGAAACCCTAACTACGGTCCTGGTGCAAACTACCTCACAATCAACGATCTGTTTACACACTCAAGAACTCTTGCTCTGATACCACTTGATGAAGGGCGCTCCCCTTAATACCACAAACACATAACAGAAATAGAGAAACAACAACAATATGCAAGAACAAAAAATTGGCTTCTTATTATCTCCACAAATGTGGAATTACAAACTTTCAGAATTACAATATGCAAAGCCACATGGGTATTCCCTTACAATATTCTGTAGGAAAAAGCCTCGAACTATTACCCAGATCTACTACCCAGAACTATTCTGAACTACCTAAGACAATAATACAGCCTTCTTTATATAGGCAAATTTCCACCGCTTGGGAAGGTTTCAGAATTTTAGCCAATAAGGCCGACCAAATTTAGAATTTTTTTATTTTACATTTTATTACATCATAGTCGGCTCAAGATAACCTTTGAAACTCGAACAGAAATTTGAAGAAAATTATTTTCTGCCATTTCAGGTGGCCCAATTTTCGAAGACCATAAGTCATCACCAGTTGACCTGATCGGCTATTATAACCCCATTTCGGAAATGTCACGAAGCGCTCTACAGGCTTGACTTGCGCAAGCACCTGTCACCCAAATTTTGGACCTCATCTGGGGCCTCTAAAGCCTTCAAAACTGAGTTCAAAGTTTCTGTACCCTGCTGCCAATACCGAAAATCTTTAATATCTTCCAATATACACTTGATCTGGCAATGAAACTTTACAGGAAGACTTATATGACCAAAATGAACCTCCAAGAAAGAAATCAGATCATTCTGAGCACATACGAAAATTACCAAAAAATAGTAACTTTCCATAAATAGCAGCTCTGCACAAGATAGCCCTTATTGAATACAAAAATAGAAAATTTTTTATTTTTTTTTGGTGATGTAAGATTGCTCTTACACCCAGATTGCTCCTGCATCAGACACCCGGGGTAATTTGAGAAGTGACCCTGTCACACCTCAAGTGTGCAGAGGAAAATCAAGACGGCTAACCTCCTCCTTTGTCAACCATGATGAATCTTCAACAGGTCCTCCTTTCCACTTGACCAGATATTCTTCATATGTCTTATTCCTTGTGCTTCTGCCAACACGACTGTCCAGTATATCTTGGATCTCCTTAGTGTCTGAACTAGTTACTGGAATACTCCACTGTGCTGTTGTGATCTCATCTTCAACACCTCCTTCATGATACTCTATCAGATCTGAAATGTTAAACACTCGTGAAATATTTAGCTCAGTAGGCAATTCTACCTCATATGCGTTTCCTGAATCATGTTTATTCAGTATCCTACATGGTCCAAACTTCTTCATTTTCAGCTTGTTATATGTACCAACTGGAAATCTCTCCTTCCACAAATGAACCATGACTTCATCACCAACCTGAAATTCCTTATACCTCTTTTTCTCATCTGCCTTAGCCTTATACTGTGCGTTCATCTTGGTAATATGCTTCTTCACCTCCCCATGGATGTTCTTCAAGTGTTCTGCAAAATTCTCAGCTTCAGCACTACTTATTTCTTTTTTATCTATCTTCCTTAATTCAGATGCATTTCTTGAACTACTTCCATATACAATCTGGAATGGTGATTTACCAGTGCTCCTATTGACAAAATTATTGTATACAAATTTCATCTATGGTAAAATCAAATCCCATCCTGTTGGCTTATCTTCAACCAAACATCTCAGCAAATGTCCCAAACTCCTATTCACCACCTCTGTCTGTCCATCAATCTATGGATGATGTGATGAATTGAACTTTAAATCTGTCTTTAACTTCTTCCACAATGTACGCCAGAAATATCCAACAAACTTAGTGTCCCGATCTGAAACTATGGTCTTTGGCAAACCATGAAGTCTCACTACTTCTCTAAAAAATAATTCAGCTATATGAACAGCATCATTAGTCTTCTTGTAGGGAATGAAATGTGTCATCTTCGAAAATCTGTCAACTACCACAAAAATTGAATCATGTCCCCGCTGAGTCCTCGATAAACCAAGAACAAAGTCCATACTGATATCCTCCCAAAACTTCTCTGGTATAGGTAATGGCTGGTACAACCCTGTATTCTGCTTCACTCCTTTCGCCATCTGACATACTCTGCAACTCTGTACAAACTTTTTCACATCTTACTGCAATTGTGGCCAATAATAATTCTCACCAACCAAAGCAAGGGTTTTATCACGACCAAAATGTCCAGCCAATCCTCCACTATGCTTCTCCTTGATGAGATTCTCCCTCATAGAACTTCATGGAATGTACAACTGACTCCCTCTAAATAGCATATCATTTTGGATGATAAAATCCATCCATTTCGTCCTGTCTAGAGTAACAGGTTTTGTACAAGCTTTCCAAGCTTCACCAAAATTAGGATCCTCTGGATACAAATTCTTGAGTTCTTTGAACCCACCCACTTCAATCTGCATTTCGGTCAGCAATAGTTGCCTTCTGCTAAGAGCATCTGCAACTCTATTAGACTTTCCACTCCTGTGTTTCAAAACAAATGTATAACTCTGCAAAAACTCAACCCATTTCAAATGCCTTTGATTCAATTTTCCTTTACTATTCAAATATTGCAAGGCTTGATGATCAGTATACAAAACAAACTCTTTAGGAAGCAAATAGTGCCTCCACTTTTTCAATGCCTGAACTATAACATAAAATTCCTGATCATAAACAGAATATTTTCTCTTGGCATCATTTAATTTCTCACTAAAATAAGCAACAGGTTTACCTTCTTGGCTCATAACAGCTCCTATTGCAGTACCACTAGCATCACAATCTACTTGAAACACCTTATTAAAATTTGGAAGGGCTAAAACAGGTTGTTCTGTAACTTTTTGTTTCAACAATTAAAAATTCTTTTCTGCCCCATTAGTCCACTTAAACTCTTTTCTATCCCCTCTCATTGTTTCAGTCAGGGGTCCACAAATACTGCTAAAATTTTTCATAAAATTTCTGTAAAAGCTAGCAAAACCATGAAAAGATCTTACCTCAGTAGCACTCCTTGGAGTAGGCCATTCAAGGATAGCCTGTACCTTCTCTGGGTCTATTTTTAGACCTTCTGCTGAAACTACAAATCTCAAATACACTAACTCTTTTTTCACAAAACTGCACTTCTTCAAATTAATCAACAATTTTTCATCTCTCTACTTCTCAAACACCATACGAATATGCATCATATGTTCCTCCGATGTCTTGCTAAAAATCAAAATATCATCTAGATAAACAATGACAAACTTACTCAGAAATTCTTTCAGAACCTCGTTCATGAGCCGCATGAAAGTGCTCGGTGCATTGGTTAGCCCAAAAGGCATGACTAACCACTCATATAGTCCTTCCTTTGTCTTGAAGGCAGTCTTCCATTCATCTCCTTCTCTGATCCGAATCTGGTGATATCCATTCTTCAGATCTATCTTTGAGAAATACACAGCTCCACTCAAACAATCCATAATATCATCCATTCGTGGCAATGGAAACTTATATTTGATTGTGATCTTGTTTATTGCTCTGGAATCTGTACACATCCTCCATTCTTCATTCTTCTTTGGTGCTAATACTGCTGGTACAGCACATGGACTCAGGCTCTCTCGAATCAATCCTTTCTGTAACAACTCGTGTACTTGTCTGTTCAACTCCTCATTTTCTGCTGGTGTCATTCTGTGTGCTGCGTTGTTTGGCAAACTAGCTCTTGGAATCAAATCCATTTGATGACTGATCTTCCTTACGGGTGGTAATCCATCATGTACATTATCAGATATAATATCCTAAAACTCATTCAACAAATCTGCAACCTCTACAAGTACATCCTCTACTTCTTCTTTACCAACTTTTAGAATTAAAGCAAAACACACATGCTCATGCCTCATACCATCTAGGACTTTTCTTCCATCAACAAATGTTATTCTTGCATTACCACATATATTTTCTTCGGTCTCCTTCAATGGCTTTAGCTTATGTCGCACTCCATCCTTTGTCAGGGAATAGGTATTCGCACGACCATCGTGTATAGCACATCTGTCAAATTGCCACGGTCTACCCAACAACATATGACATGCATCCATAGAGATGATATCGCATAGTACCTCATCTTGGTACCCGTCGATCTTGAACTTTACCAGGCACTGTTCGCTGACCATGACCTTGTGGTCATCCTGCACCCAGGCAATCCGATATGGATGTGGGTGTTTTTATCTCTTGAGCTTCAACTTTGTCACCATCTTTTCTGACACCAAATTGTCAGTGCTTCCACTATCGATAATCACATCACAACATTTACCCTCACACTTGCATCTAGTGCGAAACAAGCTCCTCATTTGTTCAGGTTCATTCTCACCACTCAGTAAGACTCTTCTGTTAACTAGCGTTTCTCCTCTTTCAGCATCTTCAGAATTTGATGATCTAGCATCTTCATCGACATGTGCAACTCTGGCCTGGCCTTCATTTCTCCTGTCTATTCTACCTTGGCGCTGAGGACATTCAAATGCCCTATGACCTTTTTCTCCATAGTGAAAATTTGTTCCACGGAAGCCACCTCTTCCAGATCCTTGTCCTCTTCCTCTTCCTCTTTGATCTCTATTATTCTGATCCTGGAAGCGATTGGAATTATTTCCTCGCTGATTCTGACTGCTACTGGCCTCATCCTTCTTTTTCAGATCTTCATTTCGGCCACCATATGACCGTCCACCAGATCGTCCACCGCGACCTCTTCCATTTTGTCTGCTCTCAAACTTTTTGTTCAGCTTTTCCTCTACTTTTAGGGCAAACTGGTATGCCTCCTCAATACTGTTCATTCAAACCAGATTCAGCTCCTCCTAAATGCTTGGCCTTAACCCATTAAAGTATCAGGCAACTTTCTATTTATCAGCTTCTGCATGGCCTGTTCTAATGAGAAGTCGATAGAACTCCTCTGTATACTCCTGAACAGATCTTCCTGCTTGCTTCAAACTCTGTATTTTCTTCAATAGGTCAAACTCATAATCAACAGGAATGAACTGTCGCTTCAATTTATCCACCATCCGATCCCATGTCGTGATTTTCTCCTTTCCCCTTCTATTTTGCTCCAACTGAATTTCTTGCCACCATATCTTCGCATGACCTTTCACTCTGGCCTTCACAAATTTGACCCTATCAGGATCCTCAACATCTTCATACTCAAAATATTCCTCGCATTCATTGATCCAGTCGATCAATTCTTCTAGGTTAAGATTTCCAGAAAATGTATGAACCTCAATTTTAGGTCTTTTCTCAATCTTAGAAATGGCCTGAAAAAGTCTTTCTTCCTCCTGGTTCACAATTTTGACTTCTCCTTCTTGATATTCTTCTTCAGCTTCATCCTCGCTTTCATCTCTGACATTAAGATTCATTCCTCTGCAAATCTCTTCTTGTAATGCTCGCACTTGTCTCTACATCTCTCTAACCTCAGGTGTCACAGCACTAGCTCTTCCGCCACGTTCTTTTCGTGGAGGCATTTTCGCGATGCGCGCAGAAACCCTAACCACGGTCCTGTTGCAAACTGCCTCATAATCGGTGATCTGTTTACACACTCAAGAACTCCTACTCTGATACCACTTGATGAAGGGTGCTCCTTTTAATACCACAAACACATAACAAAAATAGAGAAACAACAACAATATGTAAGAATAGAAAATTGGCTTCTTATTATCTCCACAAATGTGGAATTAAAAACTTTCAGAATTACAATATGCAAAGCCACATGGGCATTCCCTTACAATATTTTGTAGGACAAAGCATCGAACTATTACCCAGAACTATTCTAAACTACCTAAGACAATAATATAGCCTTCCTTATATAGGCAAATTTCCACCGCTTGGGAAGGTTCCAGAATTTTAGCCAATAAGGCCGACCAAACTTAGAATTATTTTATTTTACATTTTATTACATCATAGTCGGCTCAAGATAACCTTTGAAACTCGAACAGAAATTTTGAAGAAAATTATTTTCTACCATTTCAGATGGCCCAACTTCCGAAGACCATAAGTCATCACCAGTTGACCCGATCGGCTATTATAACCCTATTTCAGAAACGCCACGAAGCGCTCTACAGGATTGACCCATGCAAGCGCCCGTCACCCAAATTTTTGACCTCATCCGGGGCCTATAAAGCCTTCAAAACTGAGTTCAATGTTTCTGTACCCTACTGCCAATATCGAAAATCTTCAATATCTTCCAATATACACTTGATCTGGCAATGAAACTTTACTGGCAGACTTATATGACCAAAATGAACCTCCAAGAAAGAAATTAGATCATTCTGAGCACATACGAAAATTACCAAAAAATAGTAACTTTCCATAAATAGCAGCTCTGCACAAGATAGCCCTTATTGAATACAAAAATAGAAAAAAAAAAAAAAATTTGGTGATGCAAGATTGCTCTTACACCCAAGATGCTCCTGCATCAGACACCCGGGGTAATTTGAGAAGTGACCCTGTCACAACTCAGGTGTGCAAAGGAAAATCAAGACGGCTAACCTCCTCCTTTGTCAGCCATGATGAATCTTCAACAGGTCGTCATTTCCACTTGACCAGATATTCTTCATATGTCTTATTCCTTGTGCTTCTGCCAACACGACTGTCTAGTATATCTTCGATCTCCTTAGTGTCTGAACTAGTTGCTGGAATACTCCACTGTGCTGCTATGATCTCATCTTCAACACCTCCTTCATAATACTCTGTCAGATCTGAAATGTTAAACACTCGTGAAATATTTAGCTCAGTAGGCAATTCTACCTCATATGCATTTCCTGAATCATGTTTCTTCAGTATCCTACATGGTCCAAACTTCTTCATTTTCAGCTTGTTATATGTACCAACTGGAAACCGCTCCTTCCGCAAATGAACCATGACTTCATCACCAACATGAAATTCTTTATACCTCCATTTCTCATCTGCTTTAGCCTTATACTGTGCGTTCATCTTGGTAATATGCTTCCTCACCTCCCCATGGATGTTCTTCAAGTGTTCTGCAAAATCTTCAGCTTCAGCACTACTTATTTCTCCTTTATCTATCTTCCTCAATTCAAATGCATTTCTTGGACTACTTCCATATACAATCTAGAATGGTGATTTACCAGTGCTCCTATTGACAAAATTATTGTATGCAAATTTCGTCTGTGGTAAAATCAAATCCCATCCTGTTGGCTTATCTCCAACCAAACATCTCAGCAAATTTTCCAAACTCCTATTCACCACCTCTGTCTGTCCATCAGTCTGTGGATGATGTGATGAACTGAACTTCAAATCTTTCTTTAACTTCTTCCACAATGTATGTCAGAAATATCCAACAAACTTACTGTCCCGATCTGAAACTATGGTCTTTGGCAAACCATGAAGTCTCACTACTTCTCTGAAAAATAATTCGGCTATATGAACAGCATCATTAGTCTTCTTGCAGGGAATGAAATGTGTCATCTTCAAAAATCTGTCAACTACCACAAAAATTGAATCATGTCCCCGCTGAGTCCTCGGTAAACCAAGAACAAAGTCCATACTGATATCCTCCCAAGGCTTCTCTGGTATAGGTAATGGCTGATACAACCCTATATTCTGCTTCACTCCTTTCGCCATCTGACATAATCTGCAACTCTGTAAAAACTTCTTCACATCTTGCTGCAATTGTGGCCAATAATAATTCTCACCAACCAAAGCAAGGGTTTTATCACGACCAAAATGTCCAGCCAATCCTCCACTATGCTTCTCCTTGATGAGATTCTTCCTCATAGAACTTCGTGGAATGCACAACTGACTCCCTCTGAATAGCATATCATCTTGGATGATAAAATCCAGCCATTTCATCCTGTCTAGAGTAACAGGTTCTGTACAAGCTTTCCAAGCTTCACCAAAATCAGGATCCTCTAGATACAA
The DNA here is from genome assembly GCA_027943335.1 of Chamaecyparis obtusa. NCBI lineage: Eukaryota > Viridiplantae > Streptophyta > Pinopsida > Cupressales > Cupressaceae > Chamaecyparis > Chamaecyparis obtusa. The sequence goes on along the minus strand of BSBK01001642.1, from coordinate 1,052,141 downwards.
ATTCTTGAGTTCTTTGAACCCAACCACTTCAATCTATTTTTCTGTCAGCAATAGTTGCCTTCTGCTAAGAGCATCTGCAACCCTATTGGACTTTCCACTCCTGTGTTTCAAAACAAATGTATAACTCTACAAAAACTCAACCCATTTCAAATGTCTTTGATTCAATTTTCTTTGACTATTCAAATATTGCAAAGCTTGATGATCAGTATACAAAATAAACTCCTTAAGAAGCAGATAGTGCCTCCACTTTTTCGATGCCTGAACTATAGCATAAAATTCATGATCATAAACAGAATATTTTCTCTTGGCATCATTTAATTTCTCAATGAAATAAGCAACAGGTTTACCTTCTTACCTCATAACAGCTCCTATTGCAGTACCCCTAGCATCACAATCTACTTGAAACACCTTATTAAAATCTGGAAGAACTAAAACAGGTTGTTCTGTAACTTTTTGTTTCAACAATTGAAAACTCTTTTCTGCCCCATTAGTCCACTTAAACTCTTTTCTATCCCCTCTCATTGTTTCAGTCAGGGGTCCACAAATACTGCTAAAATTTTTCATAAACTTTCTGTAAAAGCTAGTCAAACCATGAAAAGATCTTACCTCAGTAGCACTCCTTGGAGTAGGCCATTCAAGGATAGCCTGTACCTTCTCTGGGTCCATTTTTAGACCTTCTGCTGAAACTACAAATCTCAAATACACTAACTCTTTCTTCACAAAATTGCACTTATTCAAATTAATCAACAATTTCTCATCTCTCAACTTTTCAAACACCATACGAATATGCATCATATGTTCCTCCAATGTCTTGCTAAAAATCAAAATATCATCTAAGTAAACAATGACAAACTTACCCAAAAAAAATTTCAGAACCTCGTTCATGAGCCGCATGAAAGTGCTCGGTGCATTGGTTAGCCCAAAAGGCATGACTAACCACTCATATAGTCCTTTCTTTGTCTTAAAGGCAGTCTTCCATTCATCTCCTTCTCTGATCTGAATCTAGTGATATCCACTCTTCAGATCTATCTTTGAGAAATACACAGCTCCACTCAAACAATCCATAATATCATCCATTCGTGGCAATGGAAACCTATACCTGATTGTGATCTTGTTTATTGCTCTGGAATCTGTACACATCCTCCATTCTCCATTCTTCTTTGGTGCTAATACTGTTGGTACGGCACATGGACTCAGACTCTCTCGAATCAATCCCTTCTATAACAACTCGTGTACTTGTCTGTTCAACTCCTCACTTTTTGCTGGTGTCATTCTCTGTGCTGCCTTGTTTGGCAAACTAGCTCTTGGAATCAAATCCATCTGATGACTGATCTTCCTTACGGGTGGTAATCCGTCAGGTACATTATCAGATACAATATCCTGAAACTCATTCAACAAATCTGCAACCTCTACAGGTACATCCTTTACTTCTTCTTTACCAACTTTTGGAATTAAAGCAAAACACACATGCTCATGCCTCATACCATCTAGAAATTTTCTTCCATCAACAAATGTTATTCTTGCATTACCACATACCTTTTCTTCGGTCTCCTTCAATGGCTTTAGCTTATGTCGCACTCCATCCTTTGTCAGGGAATAGGTATTCGCACGACCATCGTGTACAGCACATCTGTCAAACTGCCACGGTCTATCCAACAACATATGACATGCATCCATAGAGATGATATCGCATAGTACCTCATCTTGGTACCCGTCGATCTTGAACTTTACCAGGCACTGTTCGCTGACCATGACCTTGTGGTCATCCTGCACCCAGGCAATCCGATATGGATGTGGGTGTTTTTATCTCTTGAGCTTCAACTTTGTCACCATCTCTTCTGACACCAAATTGTCAGTGCTTCCACTATCAATAATCACATCACAACATTTACCCTCACACTTGCATCTAGTGCGAAACAGGCTCCTCCTTTGTTCAGGTTTATTCTCACCACTATGTAAGTCTCTTCTGTTAACTAGCGTTTCTCCTCTTTCAGCATCTTCAGAATTTGATGATCTAGCATCTTCATCGACATGTGCAACTCTGGCCTGGCCTTCATTTCTCCTGTCTGTTCTGCCTTGGCGCTGAGGACATTCAAATGCCCTATGACCTTCTTCTCCACAGTGAAAACATGTTCCACGGAAGCCACCTCTTCCAGATCCTTGTCCTCTTCCTCTTCCTCTCTGATCTCTATTATTCTGATCCTGGAAGCGATTGGAATTATTTTCTCGCTGATTCTGACTGCTACTGGCCTCATCCTTCTTTTTCGGATCTTCATTTCGGCCACCATATGACCGTCCACCAGATCGTCCACCGCGACCTCTTCCGTTTTGTCTACTCTCAAACTTCTTGTTCAGCTTTTCCTCTACTTTTAGGGCAAACTGGTATGCCTCCTCAATACTGTTAATTCGAACCAAATTCAGCTCCTCCTGAATACTTGGCCTTAACCCATTAAGGTATCGGGCAACTTTCTCTTTATCAGCTTCTGCATGGCCTGTTCTAATGAGAAGTCGATAGAACTCTTCTGTATACTCCTGAATAGATCTTCCTGCTTGCTTCAAACTATGCATTTTCTTCAGTAGGTCAAGCTCATAATCAACAGAAATGAACTATCGCTTCAATTTATCCACCATCCGATCCCATCTCGTGATTTTCTCCTTTCCCTTTCTATTTCGCTCCAACTAAATCTCTTGCCACCATATCTTCGCATGACCTTTCAGTCTTGCCTTCACAAATTTGACCCTATCAGGATCCTCAACATCTTCATACTCAAAATATTTCTCACATTCATTGATCTAGTCGATCAATTCTTCTGGGTTAAGATTTCCAGAAAATGTAGGAACCTCAATCTTAGGTCTTTTCCCAATCTTAGAAATGGCCCGAAAAAGTCTTTCTTCCTCCTAGTTCACAATTTTGACTTCTCCTTCTTGATATTCTTCTTCAGCTTCATCCTCGCTTTCATCTCTGACATTAAGATTCATTCCTCTGCGAATCTCTTCTTGTAATGCTCGCACTTGTCTCTGCAGCTCTCTAACCTCAGGTGTCACAGCACCAGCTCTTCCGCCACGTTCTCTTCGTGGAGGCATTTTCGCGATGCGCTCTGAAACCCTAACCACGGTCCTGGTGCAAACTGCCTCACAATCGGCGATATGTTTACACACTCAAGAACTCTTGCTCTGATACCACTTGATGAAGGGTGCTCCCCTTAATACCACAAACACATAACAGAAATAGAAAAACAACAACAATATGTAAGAACAGAAAATTGGCTTCTTATTATCTCCACAAATGTGGAATTAAAAACTTTCAGAATTACAATATGCAAAGCCACATGGGCATTCTCTTACAAAATTTACAATATTTTGTAGGACAAAGTCTCGAACTATTACCCAAATCTACTACCCAGAACTATTCTGAACTACCTAAGACAATAATACGCCTTCCTTATATAGGCAAATTTCCACCGCCTGGGAAGCTTCCAAAATTTTAGCCAATAAGGCCGACCAAACTTAGAATTATTTTATTTTACATTTTATTACATCATAGTTGTCTCAAGATAACCTTTGAAACTCGAACAGAAATTTTGAAGAAAATTATTTTTCGCCATTTCAGGTGGCCCAACTTCCGAAGACCATAAGTCATCACCAGTTGACCCGATCGGCTATTATAACCCCATTTCGGAAATGCCACGAAGCACTCTACAGGCTTGACCCGCGCAAGCGCCCGTCACCCAAATTTTTGACCTCATCTGGGACCTCTAAAGCCTTCAAAACTGAGTTCAAAGTTTTTGTACCCTGCTGCCAATACCGAAAATCTTCAATATCTTCCAATATACACTTGATCTAGCAATGAAACTTTACAGGCAGACTTATATGACCAAAATGAACCTCCAAGAAAGAAATCAGATCATTCTGAGCACATACAAAAATTACCAAAAAATAGTAACTTTCCATAAATAGCAACTCTGCACAAGATAGCCCTTATTGAATACAAAAACAGAATTTTTTTTTTTTTTTTGGGGATGCAAGATTGCTCTTACACCCAGGATGCTCCTGCATCAGACTCACTCCTAGTTTTCAATAGGCAGTCAATGAATGTGAACAAATTTTTATACTGATCCTCGTCACAATTCAAACAGTCCTAAAATACTCTATTTCAATTACCATCTCATCATATACTTGACTTGCCACACTTGGTTGATCTCCTTCCTTTCTTGCAATGCAAATACCAAACATCTGATAAAAGCTTTTATAATGCCTCTGAATGTGGTGAGCTTCACAATCTACCAAAAAGCCAAACAAAGTTGTAAAGAAAGCAGCACTTTACTAAGCACTGACTCCACTTCTGTCATATTTCCACAACACCAGATCACCCTCTTTTTCTCCTCCTCACCAATAATAATCACAACAATGATAGTTCACAAATGATTATAAAATCAACAATTGTCTCCCTCAAAATCTCTTTACCTAAATCTATAATGTTGGGCTACAAAAACTATCCCCCTCATTGGTCCTATTTGATAGAAGTGTAGGTAATTTAGCATTTCTTAAATAAGTTTAACAAGTTGTAATTTGGCATCAAATACCACTATACATTTTTTGGTAGATCTATCTTATGCCTTATATTTTCTAAATAGAAGGTCGATGTTTGTAGACCTTATATTTGCCTTACACCTTATATTTGCCTTCTCTTACAGGTAAATCATTTGCATCCATTTCTTCATTCATTGATCTTCCTCTTCAACAAGCTAGTGTCAAAAGGTCTGCCTCATTCAGCTCTTTGCCAAGACTTGAAGGGCAATGATTGTCTACGTGCACATTGTAAGAGCTTAAAGTCTTGAAGACTTGTAATCAAAATAGCTAGGAAACACCAAATTTTCTAATGTGTCTCAATTGTTTTAATTAGAAGTCTTCAAGTCTTTTAGCTGCAACATTTCAAGGAGGGGCAACAATTGTCTATATCAAAGGCATACTTGATATTATCAGGCATGCCTTTGATATAGATCAGACAGTTGAAGTTGAAGATAAAGGCATGCTCATATTCTCTTATTCTCTAATTCTTCATTATATGAAATGGATCTTAGATCACTGTGAATTTAATAACCCAATAAAAGAATTTTTTTTTTTAATTAACAATTGCGTTCATTGATTTTTCGACGCCCTTTGAGCTATTCTTCGACGACAAGGCTATAAAAGCAATGACATAATCGTCAAGGGCTATAAAAGCAATGACATAATCATCGTAGTGTCATCAGAATTTTGACGACTATGATTCTTCATTTCGACGATCATGGCTTCGCTTATATAGCGTCGTCGTCATTTTTTGTTAGTGTTCGAATCGTAACGTTGTCAAAATTGTGACAAATAGGGAAATGAGTTGGTCGTAAGGTGGACCGGAATTGTTGACCACACAGTCCTTGTCATTCGACGAATAGGTCGTCAGTATTGTGATGATAATGTTGGTCGTCGATGTCTTCGACAAAAAAAGTTTGACGTTCAGTTGCATCTCATATTCGACATTTGTGAGTCGCAAAAACGACCAATGAGCATTGAAAATTGGGCAAAAACTAGTATAAGTAATGAATGCTTAAGTTTTTATGTGGGTGATTTGGAGATCAATATTGATGAGTATAATGAAGCAATGGATTTCATTCATAATCATATCTCACCTACTGAGGGATGTATGGTTTCTCCTTGTAAGTCACACACTAATGAATGGACAAGTGTCCTTATAAATGAAAGCGTCTCAGAAGATTCATTGTTTGATAGTTCTAGTCACTTTTATGAGAATAAGTAGAAAATTTTGGCCAAGCAAGATTTGAAGGAACATTTATTGGTCGCAGAAGAAAAGATTGTGTAAGTGTTATCAAAGGATGATAATACCCATAAACACATCAAAGATATTATGTGAAATACTCATAAAGGAATTGTTGGTGGGATTATTGGTCCACAACTACAAACAATCAAAGTGGCGTTAGAGATGATGAAATCAGATTACTTACAACTGCTTTTGGATAGGGACCTTGCCATCAAGTTTGTTGAAGACAAGGAAAACAAGATTGATGAACTCTGCTACCAGTTAAGTTTGGCTCACTACTCCCTATACCAAGTAGAAAATCAGATAACTAGTGCATCCACACCTCAGGAACAGGAAGATAAAACAAGGAGTAGGGAAATTCAATCAATAATTGAAGGGATCGATGAAACTAGTAGAAGTGAAGTGTTGCAACATCCAAACATGAGATGCTATGTGGAAGATGATAAAATGAATATAGAGGACTTAGCAGAAGCAAAGAATTCAGATCAGCAAAGGGTGGATGATGGACGAACCTCTTATGATATTAGAGAATGGTGATCGGTCAAATTTCCATAAAATGGTGGAATATAGCGAGGTATGGGATTCAAGAAATTGTTTAGGACATGATTTGGAGTTTGGTTTACAGTATGAAGATGTAAGTTTTGTTGAGTTTCTTGATGTCAGATCTCAAAATTCAAGATTCATACATAATACTTGTAACACAGACCCATCCCTCAAGAGGTCTGAAATTATCTATCGTGGCATTGAAAATGTTATAAGGGCCCAAAGTATATGTAATGAATGGATGGGAAGAGCTAAGGAAACTAAGTTGGCTGCCCATGCAAGACAACACCTTCAAAACAATGAAGAACAAGTCAAACACACGAATCATGTGAGACACCAAAGGGTAAGGTATCATAGTTCCCTACTTCCTCAAAGGGGAGGTACTATAGAGGTTGAATATTTGATGGATAAACCTCTTATGACAGCCAAGCTTAGAAAGCATTTAGAATTGTGTAGACATGAAATAAGTTATGAATCAGAAATTTCATGTTGTGCTAATGATTTTGGGCTTAACAAGGATGAGACATATCATTGGAAAGTTTAATGAAGACTCAGACCATGATGGAACAAGAAAAGATTTTGCGTACATAATTTGGATCAGGTAGTAATGGATTGCAAGCAAAGATAGAAGAAGTCAAAGATGAATCTGTCTTGATAGGGGATCCAAATATCTTTTAACTGTTTGATAAGGATGATTTTGCTAATGATTTTGGGCTTAACAAGGATGAGACATATCATTTGGAAAGTTTAATGAAGACTCAGACCATGATGGAACAAGAAAAGATTTTGCGTACATAATTTGGATCAGGTAGTAATGGATTGCAAGCAAAGATAGAAGAAGTCAAAGATGAATCTGTCTTGATAGGGGATCCAAATATCTTTTAACTGTTTGATAAGTTGCTTCACTACGCTAGAAATGATGTTGTCATAATCTCAGAATGGGCAGGGAATTCTGATTTTCAGTAAATGATCAGTGGTTCTATGTCATCACTTGAGCCTAAATCCAAACTTTGCAACAAGGACAGTCAAGATTGGATAGACAAGTATGTGGTTAACATTGAAATTTCAGATTTATCACAAATTAATTTTAGATCAGCAAATGAAAATGAGCACGTGACAATGTAGTGTGTTAACACACCACTCTTATGATGAGAATCCTTTTTGTGAACATGGGACACTCTTCAAGAAGTCATGAATACACTATTCCCTCATGATGCATTATTAGAGCAAGGAGTTGTTCCATCTTTAGAGATTGAAATGTGTACAGTCATTGTTATTTGTGTCAAGTGGCGATTGTTATTCGTGTCGAGTGGCAATTACTTGGAGTGGATAAGTTTCAACTGAGCCTTGGTACATGGCAAAATGATTTACACATGGAGAAGCATTTCAACCTTAATCCATTGGGTTGTGACCCACATATTGGTGTTAGATAGTTGTTATGTACTATTGATCACAAAGATTTCAGAATATCCTTTGGAGACAGCAACTAATTGGTGGAATTGGGAAGGTTTGTATCATCTTCTTCCTTTTGAAGAGGATGATTTGGTGTTACTGGGGTTACAACCTTTCAGACAATTGTCTATGAAGGGAAGTAGAAAAGAGAAGCTAAAATCAGGCTTTTATGGTCCTTACCGAGTGATTGTAAGGTGGAACAAGTTGCTTATGAGCTGGACTATGAAGGAAAATTAATCCTTGAACCTGAATCTACTCTAGATGTAAAGACGAAAAGAATACATAATAGAGCTATTCCAAAATATTTAATCGAGTGTAAGGGACTACCACCAAAAGATGCAACCTGGGAAAGAATTGAAATCTTCGAACACTCTTATTTTGAAATTGCTTGAGGTCAAGCAATTAGGAGAGGGGAGGACTGTGATGAACCCATAAAGTTGAGGCCACCTAGCTTGTACAACGGTGTTGGCTGCCAACTATGAAGTTCAATCTTGTAGAAAAATTAGGAAAAGATCATATTGTTGTCAACCGTGCGGTCTTATTTTGTGTAGGAAGAAAAGAATCAAATCTTGGCCTTGAATGTTCTAGTAAGAACCACCAACTTCTTAAAGAAGCCTAGTTCTGGTAAACTCCTCAAGCCTTTTAACCTTCTCATCTTCACAAGTATTAACTCTCTTTACCAGACATAGACCGGCCTTCTTTTGATTATGATTGAATTTCTGACTTAAGATCCAAGTCCTCTTTCCTTTTTCTTACATAGTACCTATCATATGATTCAATAGCCTTGACCTCCTCTGATTCACATGCATATTCGTCAAAGATTTTAATAACCTCCTCATACATAGGTATAGAATTCCCTGTCAAACTTAGATACTCCTGAAATGTTAGTAGATTCTTCATCTTTTTCATATCTATTATACCATCCCACAATTTCAGAGGCCGCAGTTACATTCTCCCTTTCTTCGATTTCTATAATCATCCTTAACAGCATACAGGTTGGCAAGAACTCTGCTTGGATACCACTGTAAAGACCTTAAGATGGTCACAGTTACATTCTCCCTTTCTTCCATTTCTATAATCATCCTTAACATCATACAAGCTGACAGAAACTCTGCTTTGATACCACTGTAAAGACCTTAAGATGGTCACAATTACATTCTCCCTTTCTTCCATTTCTATAATCATCATTAACATCATCTTAAGGTCTTTATAGTGGTATCAGAGCAAAGTTCCTACCAACCTGTATGATGTTAAGGATGATTATAGAAAGAAAGGGAGAATGTAACTGCAGCCTCCGAGATTGCAAGATGGTGATGAACAGTGCTGGCTGCCAACTATGAAGTTCCATCTCCTAAAAAAATCAAGAAAATATTAGTTTGTTGCCAACCGTGCAGTCTTATCTTGTGTGGGAAGAAAAGAATCAGATCTTGGCCACTGACTTCTTAAAGAAGCTCAGTTTTGTCTTGTAGTGACAGCTGTCTCCCAGAAGGAAACATCATATTGCTGTCAATTGTGCAATTTTTTCTTCTTGCAGAAAATTAAATGTGCTTTATTTTGTTCTGTTTTGTGTCCTCTACCAACTTCTAGAAAGGGGCAAAATCAGATTGTTTACTTGCCTTGCATGGCAAGTTAATAACTGCCCAAAGTAGGTATACATAGATGACTGTCATATTTTGTTATGTTAAATATTTTGGTTTGCCTTTGTGCACGACTTAGATCTTGGGACTGAACCCCCAAGAGATCAGCCTTGCTGTTGTATGTTGTTCGAGCTCTACATGGTCTTCAGACGAAACCCTCGAGTTATTCTTTGTTGTGTTACTGTTTGAACTCTATATTGAGTTCTGTTTGAACTCTATTACTGTTGTGAAGAAAATTCTATATCAATTTCAAATACAAATACATTCCCAAATTTACAGTTATTGGGTAAAATTTGTTATTTGATGATTTGAATCTGCTTGAGTATTATTGACTATTTCTTTCCCTGAATCAATATTGTGTTGTGTAATCAGTTATTTATTTTGAGGATTAAATAGTTCAGAAAAACAAAATTCAGATCATATAGATCTTAAGGTCTTTACAGCCCCTCCAGATTTTTTAATTTCTGAGTTCCCATTCATCAACTTAAACCATCAAGACCACACCGCCTGGGTTGAAGTTTAATCCACCTCACATACTAACTCCATTTACCAAAAACAAATTTCACTCACAATCCTTCAGTAACAAGAATTGCATTCGAACCAATTATTATATATTTCAGTGCGCAACTACAAATAAACCCCACGCTAGCCTTTTTCCCTAAAAGAAAAAGTGTCACTTGTAACAGAATGATTGACATTTATTGATCGTTACCAGCGTCTTAGGAGTAAATGACTAAATTTACATCACTTGCCCTTTTCCCTACAACAAGAAACAGCTGTTTTCATTTTAGATACCAATAAGGAATAACTGAATCATTGCCACATGACTGATCATTACCACATTATTGAGCAAACCGATAAATTATTATGTTTCACATTGAAGAACATGACCTGTAGGTAAGTTGACAACCATAATCTAGAGTAGTCTTTGGGTCTGCAGGTTCATGAAAGGAAAGCAGCTTACCATGCAAACAAGTTTAAACATCTCGAATGGAACGGATAAAAGAGACTATGTAAGTGTAACCTGTGCACCTGTGAGCAAGCATCATAACTAATATATAATAACTAAAAAACGTTTAAACATCTCGAACGGAACAGATAAAAGAGACTATATAAGTGTAACCTGTGCACCTGTGAGCAAGCATCATAACTAATATATAATGACTAAAAAACACATTTCTCCATTCACCTATTGATACATAATAAGAAGAATAATACAACAAATCGTCCAAGATTTCAAATGCCCCAACTAAATTTTCAAAATAAACTACTTCTGCTGTTATTTTATAGACAAATATTGTCACAAGTAACAGCGCGCCTAAAAGCAGAACTCAGACTAATCATACTAACACAGAAAAACATGGAATTTTTAAAATTTTGCACCAATAAGGTGTCTAATAAAGCTTCCAAATACATTCAATTACAGAGTTAATGCACATCTTTTGTTAGTAATAGAAATGAAACTTTTAGTTGTGGGAAAATGCTCCAACTCCAGACAACATTATTTCCTTACCAAAGCAGATTTTCCAAGTTACTTTTTGCTACTTTCATATAAACACAAAGCCGTAGCAGCTTGTCTAACATTATCCCCTGCTTTGATCTGTCAGTTGGACTTGCAATGTCATACAATATCAGAGCATTTAGCATTGATTTTTTGGAGGTGCTGAACTTACTCTACAAGGATGTCCAGAAATGGCCCTGTTAAGTTCAAGCCATACAAAGATAACACACCCACACTAAGTTCACACTGCTTCTCCTTGGTAGGTTGCGAAGGTCTGAAGCTTGTCACCTTTAGTTAAATTGTACAAATTAAAGAAGGAATGATGAAAGAAAAATACGATCACCTAAGAGTTTTTACCATTTAACTTGGGAGATTGACGATATGGTGATGCTTGTGGACCATTAACAATAACTCGCAGATGCCCATTCTTGGATGCTGAATGCCCGTTTCCATTTACCACATTCTTCAACTGGCCATTTCCATTTGCCCCATTCTTCAACTGACCATTTCCACTTGCCAATTGCTGTTGACGGCCTGAACGTTCTGCTTGTAAAGCTTGATAATGAAAGGATGAGCTGGCCATGTCCTTTAAATTCAACAATGGTCTGAGAAGCTCAACAACCTCACTCATTAATGGTCTGGCTTTAGGATCTCGACTAAGGCAGTGGTGAGCCAACTGGGCAGCTTTTTGAGCCCCCTTTATGGAAAACTGTCCCTCCAAACGAGGATCTATAAGACGATACAACCTTCTTTTCTCTCCAAGATAAGGACGAGCCCATTCCACCAGATTGTGCTCTCCACTAGGCCTGTTCTTGTCCATAGACCTTCGGCCAGTTAACATTTCAAGAAGAACAACACCAAAGCTATAGACATCACTCCTTGATGTCAAATGTCCTGAAGCCAGAGATCACAATGGTAACTTGTTTGGTAACTTGGAATTGCTATTTATGAAATTTAAGATATCATAAAGCTTAGCATTTTGTAAAGAACTAGCTTTCAATTATAAAGAAATTAAAATAAACAAATGCAAAATAAATAAGCTTCAGCATGTATTGTCAATTTGTCACACTCTATCCAGTATGTGCATCTATGAGGCTAAGCCTTCCAATTGAAGAAAAATCCTTTCGAACAAATACATGATATCAGGATTAATGAAATGGGCTCTAAATAGTTAAATTGGTACTTCTAAATAAATAGTTATAGCCTGCAGGCATGCATACAAAGATATATGATAGATAAAAATTATAATTGTCTATTAAAATTCCTGTTCTGAAAATCAGGTATTCCTCTCCTATATCAAAATACAGTAGAAATTCCCTTAAAAGAACTTCCATTAGTCTTACTTCATAGTTAAATTTAAATTTAAATAACCATTTCCCGTAACAACCATGCAAATACTATTACTATTCTTATCCCGATGTACGAAACATAAGTTTCAGCTGTATTTGATTGAATCAAATTTCATGATTAAAAACTCAATAGTCAATATGCACAAGGGCAACCTGTACCTTGTGGACAATTTGAATTAATGAATAAGAACTTAAATAAGATTGTAAGTTTTTATTTTATGTGAACCCTACCCAAAAAACCATCTAATTAAGGGAAGACAAAAACTTGAACCACATCATACATGCTTCTTAACAGGTGCCTTCAAATTATCACCAAAAATATAATATAATGGGAGAAAAAGTTTCCTTCCTCCAAGTCTCTTAAAAGCAAACATTTTCACAAGCTACCTTTCCAAACCCATGAAAACAGCAAGAAACATGGTGATCAAGGATTCTAGAACTTGACCAGCATAAAGATTAAAGACACTTGCAAGTCCACAAAGCATGCAAATTAATCAAGAAATGTGTAATTCACTCGTTTCCCCTTCTTTTGAACATTCCCAGAACAATAATTCAGCCATTTCCTCTTTTTCAAAGAGCACCTTTAAGCTAAGCACTAATGTAGATTATTTCAGAGATCATAAAATTTAAAAATCATATCATATAGCTTGGATACATTAGTATTTTACTGTCTCCATATTGGAAGTGCATCCCCATCTCAGAGACACATATGGGGATGTCTCCAGATGTCAGGTTTCAGATGGAGTTCCTTCAAATCTCTACATGTTTCCTAGACATTTCCCTTGGCAATTGGAGAATTTCCTATTATAGTTTCTTACACATCATATAAATTACATCAGTTATTTTCGTCAAGTGCTGCTGTTTGATTGACAATGGCTAAAAGAAATAAACTAGAAATTAAAATATATATATATATATATATCTATCTTTTGCATGAAAAACTACGTAGCTTTCTAGAAGATATTCCTCTTACCAAAGCCCAACGAGGCACCACAAGAAGAGAAACAAAAAAGATAATGATGTGTTTGCGCATCAGAAATATGTAGCCATTTCCCCAATACCATGTTTTAAAAAACAGTGTTCCCATCCCAGTTCTCATCTGCTGTCTCCGGTAATTAAAGTTTAAAATTTAACTATTTATGTCATGATGGTGATTTTAAAAAATTACCTTTGTTTTAATTGACATTTATGTCACCAATTGCAAATATTAGTTTCTTAAATTTATTTATAAGCATTTCACATTTATTTAAGTTATATAGCCAATGTATTTTTTATATATTTAAACATGCAAGTATTTTTCATGCTTCTTTTCTCCAACCACCTGTCCCCCATTTTCCCACAAAGTGGCATACTGGTACCAGTGCCCATCTCCCCCGTAAAAGTACCAGTCACATTCTCCTGGTGGCTGGTATCTAAAAAGGCAAATTCATGATCGAGCATATTTTCAGAAAATGAAAATAAGTTGCTTTCAGCAATCAAGACATATATGCGACCAAAGTATGAACTACTACTAGCACTTGAAATGGTTAAATCAACAGTATCACCTGATATATTTGACTTGAAATTAACATGGTTTAAACTAGCTGATTAGTGAAATAGATGCTTTAACCTTAATTGGTTTGTCCATAGCATGGATAGTATCCACCTCTCAACCTCAACAGAATGTATGTACAGAACTCCACAAATTGAGAAGCAATTAATTACAAGGATATAAAATATTCTATGACTGTCATCTGAGCTGGTCAAATGTAAAAGACTAAGAAAAGTAGAGGTCATTTTGAAGGCTCACCAGTCATCACATACTCTGGGGCAGCATAGCCGTAAGTACCCATGACTCGAGTGGAAACATGAGTTTTATCTCCTTCAGGCCCATCTTTTGCTAGTCCGAAGTCAGAAAGCTTTGCATTGTATTCCTAAGACAAATGCATTACGTCTCAGTTAAGCAAGCATATATTATCAGAATTCAATCTTGTATCATATCGAATTTTCTAGTTTCTACTGATTTAGGTGCCTACCGAATCCAACAGAATGTTAGATGTCTTAAAATCTCGATAGATCACAGGCCTTTCAGCTCCTTCATGAAGAAATGCAAGGCCTTTAGCTGCACCCAATGCAATTTTCATCCTGATAGACCACGGAAGAGGCAGGGACCCTTCTGCATGCACAATGGTAAGACCAAACTACAATAAACATCTGCAAAAGTTGTTCCACATATTGTCAAAATACATATCCTATTTTTCTAGATATAAAATATCCCATAGATGTGATTATTCCAATTCCTGACAGATATGATGATGTTTAAATGTTAAAAAATGTAGTTATTAAATTTGTTGCTTCGAAGCTACTGTCTAACAAAGTATAATAGGTGAAAGTGTTAACAAAAAGGTGACAATGCTAATTACAATTCAAATACAAAGAGCACATAATGTTGGTAAAAATTGCCACTAATGTACAAATACATGCACGTCTACAGAAAGAATGAGCAATGTCAGGAATCAAGCTTGTCTAGTAACAGAATTTATTTGCACATATTTACCTGAAAGTTTCAAAGGTGAAGAGACTAAAGATGCAAAAACTTAATCAAAAAGATTGGCTAAAACATACCATCTATCACTTTTTCAAATTTTGTACTATAACTTGAGCTTTTCATTTTACTCAATTTACATTTTGCAGTGTATCAATTGACAACTGATATATTCACATCATCTAAATCAGTGATGTTTTTAAAGTCATCAACGCTTACAGCTATCATGCTTAATGTTGTAGTTGTATCAAATGACAACTAATATATTCACATCATCTAAATCAGTGACCTCTACTTTTCTTAGTCTTTTACATTTGACCAGCTATCATGCTTAATGTTGTAGTTTAGATTATATAAATTTAAAAAAACAGAAATTGTTAACATAACTCACTAAATTATTGCAGCCATCATATAATGAAGCCTCTTTTTAAACTTTACAAAATCAATACAGTTCTTGAAGCAACGACAATCATAGTAGTATTTATCTCCAATTGATTGCTAATAAACCAGTTTGACAATTCTTTTACAGGGATTAACCATGATTTTCAAAATAAATAGAGAGAGCCAGGTTTTTCAACAATATATTGGAGTTTTTAGCAAATAAAATGCCCATGAATAGCAGTTTAGGTTCTACTCATAATTTCTTCTGGTTTTTGACCAAAAAAATATTCTGACAATGTTTTCTTTTTTATAATCCTAACACTAGTGGTTTTTCAAAAACCCTAACCATAATCCAATTTTTCCACATCACAATTTTTGGATAATATTCATTCCCAAGAATTATTTTTGCTACTATGATGAAGAGTATATTTGACAATGTCAAAATGTGCCTTAACTGATAGAATTGTATGACCTAAGTTACAAGAGACATTAGAAGGAAACGTCACCAACCATCAATCAACCGAATTATTATTATTATAATGGATACTCCAGGCTAAAAGTTGAATCAATTAGTTAAAAAATGTGATGTCATCTCCACTAATTCTTACAACATATGTGAATACAATGCATTTTCTTGCACTTGATCACATGTATCAAGTGCTCCCTGGAGACGCATGATGTCATCTTCACAAATTCTTACAACATACAAGAACACAATGCTTTTTCTTCCGCTTGATCACATGTATGCAATGCAGTGCTCCCTGGGGATGCATGATGTCATCTCCACCAATTCTTACAACATACAAGAATATAATGCTTTTTCTTGCGCTTGATCACATGTATGCAGTGCTCCCTGGGGATGCATACCCTACCCTTTTACACCTGTCCCCTATGGGGGCATTTCAGAGACACAAGGAGGCCTAGAAAATGTTCCTCCACCCCCACAATCGCCTTTTTCTCAAAATCTAGGATGGCTAAGGGACATCCAAATGTCCCGTCTCAAGGATGGCTAGGGACATTGTAGTTACTTTAAAAAAAACTTACAACTTTTCAATGCTTGTTTGGTTTATGACATGCCCATCTAGGATTTACAAAAAAATATAAAATGGCGGTCGTCATGAAGGTCTGTGTAATTTTGCAGCTGTTAATTTGAACTTGAAGGTGGGGGCTTCGCCCCTTGATCTCACCTTGTATTGTGATAGGGAACGCACCACACATGCTGCCCTTGAACAGTACAAGGGGTGCTACCCCTCAACCCCGATGCTTGCTGATCACCACAAGAAGCACTGCTCCTCAACCCTGTTAGGGGCGTTAGCATCAAACTTTGATTCCTTTGAACTTTATAACATTGTTTAGTTAGGGTCCCAAAACTAATTTGTTTCCTTGATTGCCAATTTTGAATTCAACTTAGAGTCTTGCTGGAACTCAGCAAAACCTGGTAATATCGATAAATTTGGCGCCTTGCAATACAAATCAGAAGTCAAACAAACTTGGTTCAAACTCAAATTTTAATCACAAGTCTAAGTAACATATTTTTTACTTTGACCTGTCTACCAATGAGAACATAAAGGTGCTGACCATCAAACCAAATAAATATATAAATTCTTCATATGCATGCCAGGAACAAAGAGGGAACCATCATCCTCTGAATAGACTTCCTAAACCACTTGGGTAGAAATTGAAATAGATGATGCCATAACCAAACTGCATCCTCAATAAGAGACCAAAGCGTAAGTATCCCCATGCATACAAGTCAAGGCCATGTTTCCCAGACCCCAAGTTTCCAGGATACAGAGAGACAGGTGAATAAGAATGCGTAGAGACAGACCCAAATTTTGGGGATGGCAGAAGATGCTGGCAGCCTTGACAAACAGTCTCTTGCTTCATATAATGTTTTACAAAAAGAAAAAGAAAACAATATTAAATTCAAGAAGTCAAAAACCATCTGGTTACTAAATGATAACCGTGAACAAACACAGTGAATGCAAATATTTTAAAATTTTGTAATTTTTTTCTTTTCTGTTAGTAAAATAATGACATCCCGCAATTTTCCCCTAGATCCTAAGGATGAACGGGCACAGGATGCATGCTTGGTTAACCTGGGCATACAGGCCCAAATTATAAATTAATATTATCACGAATCACATTTCAAACAAAACCAAAATAGATGAATGATGACTCTGCCAATGCTGATAATATGATCAATTTTTAATGTCCGAGAGTGTCACCATATAAGTTGTTAGACAATATTTAATTTTATTAAGGTTGTAGATAGGGTCTGATAGAGTAAATATTATATGAAGATGGTAGTAGACTATCAAAAAAAATTACATATTATTTTATTTCCTCAAGGCTGTAATAGTAGCATCTAATAAACTAAATATTAAATGAAGATAGTAGCACTCAAGTGCAAAATACATTAATAGTCACATATGAAACATTAGGCAAATAGTGATCTATGCACCCCATGATTTTTTTCCATTTATATAAAAAGCTATAAGATCCATTCGGATATTTAATGATACCATTAAAATAAAACACAATGAATGCAAATATTTTAGAGTCTAGTAAATTGTTTTTTTTCTCTTTTGTGTTTGTAAAAGAAAACCTACAAATAAACTAATAAACTAAATAAACTAAATATTAAATGAAGATAGTAGCACTCAAGTGCAAAATACATTAATAGTCACATATGAAACATTAGGCAAATAGTGATCTATGCACCCCATGATTTTTTTCCATTTATATAAAAAGCTATAAGATCCATTCGGATATTTAATGATACCATTAAAATAAAACACAATGAATGCAAATATTTTAGAGCCTAGTAAATTGTTTTTTTTCTCTTTTGTGTTTGTAAAAGAAAACCTACAAACAAATTGACTTCGTGAGAATACACAGACAAGATGCCAAAAAAATTACAGAAGAGCCTATATGCTTTCATATTTAGGGGAAAAAGGCCAATCCTAGTCACACACTTTCTTGGAATATTAGGCCCAAGTATCATGATAGCTTCTGACAATCATGCAATCTATCAGTTGACTTTCATTACAATCATGATATAAGAAAATGATAAAGTGAGAATTTTTAGACAACATGTCGAGTGGTCTAATTTATACCACCAGACACACCTATAAAACAAGTAAGAAGTAGAACCAACATGAACAGCTGAGAGTGGTGTAAACAGCATACTACTATAAATTGAAATTTGAATCATATCATTTTTAAGAATGTGAAAAAGCGTGTAATTTTGTGTTCAACATACACCTCTGTGACTTCTTCTCTCCTGAACTCATTTCATCAAAGACAGCCTGCGTGTATTACATACTAGCACAGACCCATATAACTCCAATTTTAACTTGCGACATTAACTCATTTATAATGTTCATCAATGAATTTTTATTTGTGATATATATGTTATCCTCAATATTAAATGTATAGATGATGTGGATGAAAAACCTTCCGAATGGCATTTTCAACAAATACCAGATCTGAGTGAACTCAGTAATATATTTTGATGACATGGGCAAAAAAATATTCAGAGTACTAGATGAATATGGATCTGAGTTAGGGAGTTATATTGCTTCTGTTTTTTTCTTTATATATTTCCTTTTCTAACATTTATTCAGCCAAAGACCCAAAAATTATAAATGATTGAGCTTCAATGCCGCCCCCCGCCCCCGGCCCCACAATATAGATTGAGAGCAACATCAACAAAGTAAGACAAATATCTAGACATTGTTAATATTAAACAAAATTATTTTTGTTTGTATATCCAGGTAAATATTCATTTAGTGAAGATGAGGGCACAACGATGTGAATCAGATAACCCTGGTTTAAATCTTCATATAAAAAGTAATCAAAATGAACTCCCATCTCGCAGATCTGATACTCCATAATTTCAGACGAGAAAATCCCAATTAGGAAGCTTTCACCAATTTCAACTATAAGGTACATAGTTTCACCTAAGTCCAAAATGTTAACAATGAAATTACAAAATATTATATTACTTACTTCTAAAGAGATGATTTTCCAAACTGCCTCGGGGCATAAATTCATACACAAGCAGCCTCTGATTATCTTCTATGCAATACCCAATAAGTTTGACCAGATTGGGATGGACAAGGTCGCCAAGAAAGTTAACTTCTGCCTGTACATGAAATTAAGACAATTGGATTTGCCATTTGTATGAAGCTACAAGCCAAGACTGAAAATTTATGTGCTTAATCAACTTCAACAAATGTATTCTGAACCATTTCATCCATTAACAAAGCTCATACCAGCCATTCTTTGTGCCCCTGCAGCCCATCATGGTTGAGCGTTTTTACTGCCACCGTGAGACCCGTTCCAGGCTTGACAGGAGCAGTACCATTCTCTTCTATCCATCCTTTGAAAACACAGCCAAATCCACCTTCACCAAGAAGACTTTCTGGTCTAAAGTTTCTAGTCGCGGATTTTAATTCATTGAAGGTGAATTTACGCAACTGAGATGAAATTTTCAGATCATCACCTACTTTAGGAGTAGATGGACTGCTTTCTGTATTACTTGTGCTTGTGGAAGACACTATCTGAGCTGCAGGTGGCTCTTTGCTACTGTCATTTGGAGATTTAGTCTCAGCTGCAATACCAGTTATACTATCTGTCAGTAAACAAACCTAAAAAGTCAGCAATAACATAATTCTCATTAGAATTACTATAATTGATTATTATGAAGCCATATAAATTGAAAAGAGACTGTTCCTTTTCATTTTTTTTGTTGAAATTTAATCCTACATTCAAAAACTTCATTTTGAATAAGATCATAGCAATAACATATAAATACTGCTCATGCACAAAATAAAATTAACAAGACAACACAAAATGCTAAAGAATATATGTCACATGGCCGTAGTACCTAATTCACACAAACATCAGACTCTCTAACCATAGAAGAAACAGGACAACTACAAATTTCATCAAACCGTATGCATGAAAAAGTTTACAAAGAATAAGTACCTACGGAGATCTTTACGTAACTAGTGAACAACGATTACTCAAAGCAGCAAAGTACAAATTGCAGGTTCAAAGTAAGACTACAGCGCACCCAAGGCTATAATGAAGTTTGAATTGAATTCAAACAAAATTGAAGGCACGTACTATATATTCAAACTACTGTAAGCCATGACACAGATTTCCTTTAAAGTTTCATTAGATATCAGACACCATAGATGGATAAGTAGAAACAAGAGGTGAGTCTATCCCCATACCAAGCAACAGAAACACGGGAATCCTGAACTTCTGAGCAATATGAAAACCATGAGAATCAGTTTAACAAGAACAGAAAAGGATTCAAAAGTTTAGAGGCACTGGTTAAGAATACATTTCATATCAGACAAATTATGCTCAAAACAGCTCTATAAATAAAAATGAAATCTACAAAATTTATACACGAAGGGTTTCAACTGCAGACATAGGAACCAGAAGGAAAATATGTATTGTGAACCAACTATGCGAGACTCGGGATTCAAACATCAAATTCAAATTCAGACCTTGGCTTCAGAAAAAATCTCGGGCAGGGGCTACCTGCTGAGGCCAGGGAAAAAGGGTTAGGTGGGTTTTCATCTAATCACTACAGGGATCGCTCGAGTAATGGAGACGGTAAAACACCAAAAGTCTCAACCATGTATACATGGCCAGAGAATTAGCCTCACCTGATTGTACATCTGCCTGAACATAGAGCAACCAAAAAAACATAATAGCAGATAAAGCCTGATTTCTTTGTTTATCAAGCTTCAAAACCTATAACCTCGTTTCGGCAAAACAGGAAAAACGAGCAACTTTCCAGCACCTTTCCTCATGCAATGAACTTGCGTATACAGATTCTCCCATATTCATTAAAAGATTAAGATATAAATAACCATAAAGACATAGGCAGTATAAGTTACTTGATTTCCGTGAATACCAACTATATGGCTACAAAAGTCAGTGGTGTAACATATAATACCAAAACAGGAGATGGAAAGACTTGCCTATAAATGATCCAATTTCCAATATTTAAGAACATTTTTTTTGAGGAGCTTACCAGAATGAATGGCAGTGCTGCTGATAGAGTTGTCTACTTTGGATCTAGACGAGATACAGCTGCCCATGAGCCCAAAATTCAGACCATGCCAGCAGCCTCTAGCCTCTGATTCATCCTTCTTTCTCCTGCTTCCAACTCTCTTGGACTCTCCCACCTGCTCCCATGCCTCCACCTGTGCGACACCCGGCCCCAGTCCCATCAACCCCTACCACTAATTCACCTACACACCCATAGGGTTCTCACAAATTCGGCGCCTCCAAATCACCACAACTTCAAATTTTTCACTTCCAAAGTCAGCCCTCGAAGGTCCTAGATGAAGAATCTAGCAGCCCAAATGATTTTTCTGAAACCAAAACACACGAACCTGAAAAACCCAAATGGTCTCTCCGACGTATAAGCCTGATGTACTTTATACCCGAACGGGTTTCTGATCGTAGAACCCACTGAGCTTTATACCCACAAGGATTTTTTGATCTGCAAGCCCACTGTCCCCTGTCCAGCACCTTGCAGTGCTCGAAAAACAGAGACCGGGTGAGTTTTGTACCTTGAAATAAACACCACTGTCGATATTCTGCACTAAAAGTCCCTTCACAGGCTTCCTACCGATATTTATCAGTTACTCCCACAAAAAACACGACACAATTGCTTGATTCTGTTATAAGAGTCCCGTTCACAGCCCCTGACAGTGGAACTGTATGCAGCCTGACAGAAACCCAGATGGATTTTTCCACTATTAATAAGCCATCCCTGGCATCAAATATAAGGATACCCAAATGTGCATATGTAGCACAATCCCCCAAATACTCTTGTATTGCTCCAAAAAAATGGCCCACACCAATTTTCAAACAACTCTTCCGACCATATTTGGCTCGCCCAAAACAAAGGAGGAGCCAAATGAATTAAGCACCCAAAAGGCCAGTCCTAGTGATCCCCAGACACGGACAACAGATTGTAAAATAACAAGTGCCTACATAAATAGAAAATTCTTGTTGCAGAGCCTCAGAAATGCACATTAAGGACGCAAGCTATCGACCTCTATCTCTATATTGGTGTTGGGTTTCGGCTTCCCAGACATTCATAACATGTGAACAAATAAAGTTGCCTGGGACAAAACAGAAGAGGGAATAGAGGGACCCAATGTAAAACACCCAAAACCCCTCCTAATACAAGTCGTTAAAAAGCAGGGGAAATTTTTGAACAGCACAAATGGTTTGAAAAAGAAGGGGCGAGTGAAAAACACACAGCCCACAAGTTTATTGAAATGCAAAACAGCATCTTGTCACGGCAGGAGAGCAGGAACAAGGGTTAATGGAGGACACCATCATACAAACGAGAACTTTTTGTTTTAACTCCTAGGTTTGAAGCATAGGGAGCCATGCATTATCCCCTATTAAGCGTTTGATTACACGATTGTGATTCTGTGCGTGCCAGCATGAAAAGGGCTAATGTCCGGATTGAGCCTACTTTGTTGAAGATGCCCGCTTAGGATATGATGATTAGTTTTTTAATTTTTAACTGAGCTTGTTTTTGATGTACAGGCATATTCTTTTATTTGGGGACTGTTTTTATGTACATTGTATATTCTTATATTTGTTTGAATAATTTTTGGACTAGATTGTATAGGAATTTTTTATTATTGATAGTGTGATGTAAATATTACGATTAAAAATCTAATTTAAAAATACGAAATATGATGATTAAATTTTTTTATACAATCTAATCTAAAAGTTAATCAAGCAAATCAGCGTGGATTGTGGAAATATGATAGCATTTATATTCTTTTATTTTAAGTATGATCTTCAAAATACTTATTTCAATTCATAAGGTGCACATTTTTTAATACAATTTAGACTATTAAAATCTTTTTATTTCATATAATATGTCTTTAAATTATAAATGTCATTTTTTTAATTTTAGAAATAAATATATGTGATTTAATTAATAAATAAATAAAATTATAATTATTTCAAAATAACATTATATATTTTATAGATTAATTATGGTATCAAATATTTTTAAGTCTCATGAATTTAAAAAAGAATGTGAATTTGATTATCAAAAAATCAAAAATTAATTAAAAATATAAATTTTAAAAATAACATATTGATATAATATTTTTACTACTTTTTAAATAAAAAATTATGAAAAATGAATGGTGGCTTTTAAAAAATAAAATAAAATTATACATACAAAAATAATATAATTCTTTAAATGAAAATAAAGTAAGCAATGTAATAGGATGGTGTGGGTTAATCCATATAAGGTTTTGGCAAATGAAATTAAAAGGAAACCCTAGGGGAAGGGTGAAAGTAAATTTTGATGGGTCTCAAAAGGAAATCCATGGTCATGGATCAAAAGGGAACATGATAACCTTTGAATCCAAAAAATTGGTGGAAGGGGCCAACAATAAGCATGGATTTAGGTGGCATGGCTTGCTTTGAAAGCGTGGAGATAGCTTGATTTCAAAAGAACTCATTTAGAGGGAAATTCCCAAATTATTTTGAATGTCATTAAAAGGACCCCCACTTCAAAATTACATAAATACTTGAGTCAATTTGGCAGTTATTGGACGATTGAGATGATTCTTAAATAAGTCATATATATAGGGGAGGAAATTCAACAATGTGTCTATCGGCATCATGGGTAATGAAAAGATTAGAGGAGGATGACAAAATGTTCTTACAAGACATATGGCACAAATTCAAGTGATGAATTGTGTGTGAAAGCAAATGTCATTAATGTGGTATTAAGGGGAGTGAATGTTAATTGATTGAAAGGATGAAAAGGTCTTTATGGAGAACTTGAGCTAGCAAACAATGATATAAGGATTAAGGAGGCAGTGGTGTGCATCAAACGGAGTTGGTTAATAGAATGGTGGAAGTCAATTTCATCTTATGAGCTAAGGAGTGCCATATTTTTAGTAAAAGAAATATTTATAATGAAAGATTGAGGAATGTCTTAAAAAACATTGCCCAATGATGTTCCAAGCACTTAAAATGCATCTAGGGGATGAATTTTTTGAATTTGGAGTACAAATATCAGACAAATATGGATATTGCATCAATGTTCTTTACTTGGTTACTAGAATTGGAAGAAAAATAAGAAGTTTGAAGAATAATGGAGCTCAAAAATGTGTTTGGCCTTGATGGAGGGGAAATGGAGGAAACTGGTAGGATAGGTTGCAGATTTCAAGACAAGAGATGGATGTTGGTCATGGTTGTATTACTATTTCAAATCTTTGTTGCATTCATTTATTATTTGGGGAACCAATATAGATGAAACCATTGGAAAGGACAAGCCCAGTCAAGTTTAGAATTCATGAAGGACATGGTGGAGGTGTTGAAGTGGTTGGAGTTGCAAAGCATGAAAGAGGAAGGCACTAAAATAAATAAAATGAAGTGGCAAATTTTTGTAAAAGGTAAGGTTTTTTGGAACAATTGTACCATTATCAATGTACAAATGATTGTGTCTTTAAGCTGGAAATAGGGGAGAGGGTTGCATTATTATATTTTCAATTGGAGGTGGTAACACAATTGCTATATGAATGAGCCATATAAATGTAATATCTTTTTGCAAATTAATACAAAGGGCCCAAACTCGTAGCCTAGTATGTTGAATTTTTTAACACAAGCACCTGATGTAATGGCTACAATTGGATCCTTGATCTCTATGCTTGAGAATAGTCATAAGTGTGAATTTCTTGTTGAGAACCTTATGGTCCCTTCTTTTGACATGTTGGAATCTGAAATGGTGTGTAATATTGTTGGTCTTGATTCTCCTTGGTACCAAAAAATTTATGCCTACCTACATGATGATATCATCCCACATGACCTCACAATTAATCAATGTAAGAAATTCATTTGTCACACTTCCTATTATACCCTCCTAAGTGACACACTCTTTTGTAAACACTTCTATGGAACCCTTCTACAATGTCTTGGATCAGAAGAAGCTAAAACAACATTATGAGAGGTTCATCAAGGAATCTATGGTACACATTCTAGTGGTCTAAATCTTGCAAAGTGATAGAAATATGGAAGAACACAACTAAGAGAGCGGGGGATGAATTAGTTGTGTCCAAAACTCTACCAATTAAATAGAATTTTAACCTTAACTTCAAATATGATAAATGAACAATGAAGCACAAATCCACAACACATCAAGAACACATAACACCAAGATTTTGCATGGAAATCGAGTCAAGGGAAAAACCACAATGGGAATGAACCCACAAGATGATGTACTCTATTAAAAGCATTATACCTTGTTAGGAGTTTTGCAATAGGAATATACATGCATTCAGGCATGCTTCCTAGATATCATTGTTCAAATACAAAAAGATGGGAAGGCTCACTGCCTTACAAATACATATGGAGTACGATCTACTGATCATGAACTAGATAATAACATCTTCAACATACTTGGGTCAGTTCCATTCAAGCACAATTACAACTTTCTTTTCCACACCATATCTTTACCTTCAAAAGATATAATTAATATTCACACATCTTTGTCTCATCCATACATTCACACACGTGATCGCAAGATCATTACATTAATTTATATAAATCATTAACCTTGAAAGAATAAACAAGGTCGACAAAACTCTCACAATCTAAATATTAAAAGTATGACCACTCTCAATTATAATAATTAATGTGAGCCAAGAAATGGCATCTAAGGCATAACATAAACCAAAATCAAACACCTCAAACATGAAACACCTCCAAGAATTATGCCTCAATCATTTGTAACATGCTACAATCATCATGTCGGCCAAGAACATGAAGAACACCAACTCACCAACTAAAAATCCTCAATTCTGATCGCCATGATCAATACAAACTAGCAACATAATATAAGCATGATCTAGAAACATCCACAAGCATCATGAAATGCCACAACAACATCCACATCAACTCAAATTATTGGAATCATCAACATCAATATACTAAACCTCTAAACACCAATAATAGTAATTGTCAATCAAGAAAAATAGCTTTTGAACATCCAAATCATGAACCAATTGAGTTTAGGACACACATAAATGTCCTAAACATGATAATCATATCCACAAAAAAAAATATTGTAATGTGGAGCACTATGGATCAAAATACTGTCACATTGTCACCACTAAATAACTGAAAAAGCCTGTCTCAACACATAAACCCATAACTCACTCAGATCTTTATGAAAACCTCTAAAAGTTGAAGTAAATCAACCACATACATCCTACAACACACTAATACCATACACAAAATTTGATCTTCAATATACAAGCTACACCGAACCAATGACCTCATTGAACATCTAAGGAACACTGTTACAAGTCATAGACAGAGAAATATGTTGATAGCAATGACAACACATCTCTCAAATATGTAACAAAACATATCATTGGCACATATTTGTGCATTATTCCAACAATCTCCCTCTTTTCCATTGGTGGCAACATATGTTGTGAAAAATAATCAATGTCAAATAAATCAACAATCTCCTCCTAAGACCAACAATATCCTCTTACTGAAACCACTCTCATTTGTTTTTTCACATGAATCTCTTCTCCCCATTTGACAAAAATTCCAAAAGAACATATTTGCACCATAAAAATTGAATCTCTCCCCCCAAAACATCTAACTCACAAGACTAACTACTCCCCTTAAGTAGTAGCCACCAAACACCAATCCAGATAAAAGACATATCTATGAAGTACACTAAACTGATGCAAACCAATGCACCTTAGTTTCGATTAGGATGGGAAATCATCCCCATCTTATCTCTGAGATACTCAAAAGTTTCCTTAGGCAAAGGCTTCATGAAAATATCCACAATCTATTTTTTAGTAGGCACATATTCCAATATGCCTTCCTTCTCATTAACCTTTTCTCTCAAAAAGTAAAGCTTGATAGATATATGTTGTCTTTGAATGTAACACTAGATTCTTATAAATGTTAATAGAACTTAAATTGCCATAGTATATAGAAATAGGTTCATCATACTCTACCTTAATATCCTTCAACATCTATTCCATCCATATCACTTGAGTACAATTGATTGCAACAACAACATAGTTTGCCTCTATAGTAGATTGTGAAATACAATTTTACTTTTTGCTCAACTATGAAACTAATAATTTTTCCAAGAGAAATGCACCACCACTAGTACTCTTTCTATCATCCACATTACATGTCCAATCAGCATCAGTAAAAGTACTCAAAGTAAAATCATTATCTTTAGGATACCATAGACCATAATCAATCATCCCTCTCAAATATCTAAATATTCTTTTAATAGCAACAACATGAGATTCTTTAGGATCTGCTTGAAGTCTATCAACAATAAGTACAAACACTCATGATATTAGGTCAAGTCTGAGTCATCTAAATTAATCCACCAATCATCTATCTGCATCATAGTGCCTCATGTGATTGCATTATGTTCCATGATGATTTTGATCTGAGATATACTCTTATTATGATATTGTGATTATCTACATGATGAGATGCATCGATGACAATTTATTATTTTGGTTTCCAGTATCTTGGCTATGATATATGGTTATATTGTGTTGTTGTTTATAGTTTTATGATATCTAGATGATGATGCTAATGATGTGGCATGATGTCTTATGATGATATCTAGTGTATTTTGTATTTGAGACTATTGATTATGCTATTAGGATAATTTTATTGGACTCCATGATATATTGTGCCTTATAAGTTGTTGGGTATTTAAGTTATTTACTTTCACTGATTCATGCTCATATAGTTATAAAATGATTTATTTAAATGCATTATATTTAAATAAAATGTTTAATTTAAATATAATGGCTATTTAAATTACATGTATACTGAGAAGTATAACATGAGACAACTAGTGCCACGACATTCTTTATGTCTGGTCACGTCACTAGAGTGTTAGTGTTTCATTATGCATTTTTATTGATATTATTATATCACCTAAAATGCAGTGTTAAGGAACATGAAGCAATCTAAACATTAAACAAAATAAATATATTAACACTTATGAAAACACCTACAAAAATGCAAGCAAATAAACTAAGAAGGATGCAAACCTTGTCCTCCAAGAAGCCTCCAAATGTGTAGAAGATTTGTCTAATAGGGGATATGTGAGCTCAATTATTCATGTTCAAAGCTTCAAAAGATGGAGTTTGATCAACAATGGAGATGGATGAGGAATTTGGCTATGAGATTATGGAGTGATTTTGGCATAATAATGGTAATTTGATAGTTTTTGAGCTCTCAAATTAGCATTATAACTTTACTCTTGATTGGTGGATCAAAATGAAGGAGTGAAGAGTCTAATTTATAGGTCCAAGAGAGGTGGAATGAATGGTCAAGATGCAAATTTGAGGGAGAATGTCTCTCATTGTGACAAGTGTCACAAGGAGAGAGGCTTGGAAGAATAGGGGAATGTGGCCATTTTGGGAGATGCAAGAGGGGATAAGAATGTAAGAGATGGATGGAGTGTGTAATAGGAATGTAAGAGAATTTAAGGTTGACATTTAATGCATTTTGGTTCGGGAGTAGAGGATGTGATAGGAGGGTTGACTTGGGTTGGATTAGGATTTCTTAATCCATGGATTATGATTGTGCAAATGTTTAAGGGTTGATTAGGCTTGGGATTAGAAGGCAAGTGGGAGGATTAGGAGGATGTGATGGGAGGAGAGAGAATGAGTGGAGGGTTATATTAGCTAATCAGGGGTCAATAGCTAATTAAGAGGGATTAATATGTATGAATGGGTTGTGTTGGGTTGGGTTGGAACTAGGAGTCAGGTGGTTGGGATAGGTTAGGTTAGGGGTTAAAGTTAGGAGACATGTGCTCTAATTGATTAAATGAGAGTCATTTAATCAAAATGGGGGATTTTGAGAATTAATTTAAATAAAGTTATGTATTTATTCAAAGTAATAGAGGAAAAGGGATTTAATTAATTATCAAACTATGGGTTTTTATTTAGATAATTAAGTGTATTATAGTTAATTAATTAAGTTAATTAACTAGGGGGGATGACATAAATTAAATAGATATTAAATATTTATTTAACAATACCCTAGAAGAGTACTAAATATGAATACTTAATTGTGCAATTAAATTTAGGTGTCTATATTTGCCCCTCTTCGACATAGTGTTAAAATAACATTATTTTGAATATGTTTTAAATAATAGATGACATGAAGAATTAACAAGTAACAAAATTGCCCAAGAATATGGAGTAGAGAGTTAGACTAGGTGATCCCCCCTTGAGAGAGTGGCAGGGAAAGAAAAAGGGGCATGGGCGACATCTTGAAAAGAAACAAGGGCTGCCAAGAAAGAAGGAGAAGGAGGAGCTACAAGTTAATTTAGTATGGTATGGGTAGAAAGTCAGGGGCCTGGGAAGAAATTTGGTGAAAATCTAATGCGGGAAGGGGAAAAGAGGAAAAAGGGGGCAAAGGGAGGCCTATATAAGGGTGAGGGGGATAGAAGGGGGCTCATTTGTGTATATATGATCTTAAGAGACTTTAGAATTTTGATCTTTGATATAGCACACAACAATGATGAGAGGAGGATGATTGAGGCACCGAGAAAAGATCATGAGGAGCATACAAAAACACTAGGCCCTTGATAGACAGGTAGAACCACAAACTTGGCCTTGTGTTTTATGTATTACATTTTTATTTCTAGTTGTAGTTTCAAGTTTAGCGATCTCGCGGGCTCAGGTTCGGTGGGATTGTCCTCGAAAATTGCAAGATTGTGATCCCACAAAAAATGCCAAGAGTCCGTTTGGTAGGTTAGAAAATTAGAATTTTTGGAGGGAATACCAAATTTGTAGGATTGAGGGATTCATCACAAGAATGCATTCCTGTAAAGAATATTTTGTGGGATCACGTTCTCAGATTAAAAGGTTAGGGCAGGGGGAAAATTGTGTGATCTCGTGAGGGGTCATTGGGGTATGTTAAGGTCACCACGGGATTGTGTTCCCATAGTGATACATGCTACAACTAGGTTAAGTGATCATGCGCTTGTAGGATCATGAGAACTGAAAAATTTGCGGGAACATGGGGACTAGGTTGTGGGGACACAAAAATTAGGTAATAAAGTATTTGAAAGAGGGGAATGAGGTTAAAGGGATGGAGTTGGGTGGTTTTGGGCTAGGATATGGGGGAAAAAAAATTAATACCACATGGTTTGGCTAGTTGCAGTGGTCTATAGATTGCTTGACATCATGGGAGCCACAAGTCATGGTGCTTCATGTAGCAGATCAGTTATACCTATTGACTGGTTGTGGGTGGATGCAATTGGATTAGGATACCTGGCTAGGATGCCCCACGAGAGGGCCTATATGGTGATGGTCACAACACTCTACGAGTGGTGGCACTCAAAGACCACCACATTTTTGTTACTATAACTGATAGTAATGATTGATTGGAGATTGATTAATTGATGGTGATGATGATGAAGACCAACCAAGATCAGAGGAATTCAAGATAGTAGAAAGGTTAGATCAATTATTGTCTTGTCATTGATGTCAAGCAATTGATTTCTGGTTTATATTATGTTGCCATATCATTTAGTAAATGATATAAGTTGAAGGAGTTGAGAAGAAGAAGAAAAGAGATGTTGTGAAGTTGAAGAACTTAAATGGGCAATTGATACAGATCAGATAGTGTTAAGATTATGTTGGTATAATTATTTTCTACCTAACAAATGTGTAGACACCTAAATCTGATTACACAAATTTAAGTAATCTTATTTAGTCCTTTCCCAAGGCATTTTATTAATTAAATATTGTTAATTTAATTAATTTGTGTCATCCCCTAATTAATTAATTATAGCCTAATTAATTATCTAAATGGCAAACCCATAGTTGGATGATTAATTAAATCCCTATTCTTCTATTAATTTAAAAGGATACATATATCTATTTAAATTAATTCATAACCCCTCATTTTCCTCCCACTTGAAATTAAATAAAATATTTAATCTGATTTGAGCACATGACTCCTAACTTTAACCCTTAACCAAACCCATCCCAAAATCCTAACATGGATTTAATACTCAACCCAACCCATTCACACATACTAATCACCCTTAATTAGCTAATGACCTGTGATTAGCTAATCTAACCCTCCACTCATTCTCTCTCCTCCCATCACATCCTCCTAACCTTCCCACTTGCCTCCTAATCCAATCCTAATCACCTCCTAAGCATTTGCACAATCATAATCCATGGATTAAGAAATCATAACCCAACCCAAGTCAACTCCCATGTCACATCCTCACATCCCCCAATTCCCTCACCTCATGTCAAACTTAAATAATCTTACACATCTCTTACATACTCCATCTCCCTCTTACACATTTGTGTAAGGAAACTCAGGTGCGGAAACAGCTTCCTATGCTAATCTCTATAGGAGAGTATTGTGCAAATTCTTTTAAATCCTTACAATTTCAGATTCGTTAACTACTTTAACAAAGATATTGCAACCACATACCATACATACAGAAAAATAGAGAATGACACAATGATATACCCTAGGGAAACCTTTCGGTAAAAACCCCAGCACTCCAAAACCTGCACAATGTATTGATCAAAACTATTACAGCTTACAATACACTTGCAATGCAAGTTCTTTCAGAAGATTTCTAAACCCTTGAAGACAAATCATGACAGCATAAAATGTTCCAACAATACACTCGCATCATCTCTCTTCGCAACCCTAAAAAAAAACTTATATCTTGCGCTTCACTTTTTAGGGCTACTCCCAAAGATAACCGTATTAGGGTTTTACCATTCTTCGAGAAAATAGGAACCCCCAAAAAAATTTTGGGGCGATGCCCCGAACCCCATGATTGGGGAAGAGTGTACAATACTCAAATTTATCAGTTGCCACATGTCTTCACCTATCATTGAATCTTCTTGACATAGCTCTTACATGTCATAGGAATCCGTCATAACCATTTTAGCCATGATCTCCTTACACACACTTCAAGATGCTGACACATCAATATTATTTGCAAGAAATACATTTTACAAAACAAATAATAAGAATGGGAATTATCCAAGGTTGAGACACCTTATTCCTAACAATTTGTCCCCTCTCACATCTCCCAAAATGGTCACATTCCCCCATTCCTTCCAACCTCTCCCATTGTGACACTTGTCACAAGGAGGTGCATTTGAGAAAGCACAATCCATGTGCTCCCTCTCAAATGCATCTTGACTCTTCCTCAGGTTTGCATCTTGAGCATCCATTCACTCCTTCTCTTTCCTATTAATTGAACCATCATCTCCTCACAAATCATCCACCTTTTATGCAAAGTTATCATGCCCATTTGAGAGCAAAAAAACATCAACAATAGTCTTATAATGCCAAATTTTCCACTCATATTTTGAAGCTTGAGCAAGGTTTTATGAGCACACATTTCATCCATTCGAAAAATCTTCTACATTTGGAGCTCTTGGAAGCTTGAAGGTTTGTTTGCTTCTTTGATGTTTTGTCTTCATTTGTAGGTCTTCTCATAAGTGTTTATTTAACTTGTTTTGTTGAATATTTAACTTGCTTCATGTTCTTTAACACTACATTTTAAGTAATACATTTTGGCACGCCTTGTGGGACCCACTTCTAGGATCATTTCTTCATTCTAATGTAGCCATAACATCTATTGCTTTGCTCTTGTCTCTTGGAACTTGTTCAAATGTGATCAATGTGAAGTAATTCTTGAGATCTTCTATCATGTTTTTGTAAGGTATCAACTTATCATTCTTGGTTTGATACTCATCATTTATTTGATTAATGACCAATTGAGAATATCCATATATCTATAATTCTGTCACCTTCCATTCCAAGGCCAATTTGATGTTGATGACTAGTGCCTCATACTCAGCTATATTATTTGTACATGGAAATAATAGCTTGTATGATTTAGGAATCATTGATCCTTGAGGAGTAATTAATAATATTTCTGCTCTTGATCCATGTTGGGCATAAGAGTCATCAAAGTATAATTTCCATGTTTTTGCTTCAAGATTGAATATCTCTGAATCTGGAAATTCTACCTAAATAGGATGTTCATCTTCTAACAGTGCCTCTGCTAGTTGGTCTACTATTACTTGGCCTTTGATTTCCTTTCTATCCACATATTCTATATCAAACTCACTCAACACCATGACCCATTTGGCCAATCTTCTTGTCAAGGCTATTTTGCTGAGGAGATATTTCAATGGATCAATTTTTTCTATGAGTCCTATTTTATGAGATAACATATAATGTCATAGTTTTTGGGAAGAAAAAACTACCGCCAAACATGCTCTTTCTATAAAGGTATAATTCAACTCATATTTTATCCTCTTGAGCCAAGAGTGCCCCTAAAGCATGTTTTGTCGTTGAAATATACAAAATCAATGGCTTTCCTCTTATTGGTGGCATCAAAGTAGGTGGATTCATCAGGTACTTTTTAAGTAATGTGAATGCTTCTTCACACTTCTCATCCCATCTAAATACTATGTCCTTGTGAAGGAGTTAAGTAAAAGAATGGCATTTCTCTACCAGTTGTGATATGAACCTTCTAATTGACTAAATCCTCCCTTGGAGTGATCTCATTTGGATTATATTTCTAGGTTCCCCCATTTCCATTATTTCTTTACTTTTTTGGGGTCTACCTCTATTCCTTTAGCCAAAACTATGTAGCGTAGCAGTTTTCCTGATTGTACCCCAAGTGCACATTTCTTGAGATTGAGTCTTACTTTGAACTGCTCCAACCTTATGAATATCTTTGCTAGAATAGGTAGATGTTCTTCCCTTGAATGAGATTTTGAAAGTATGTCATCTACATAATATTCTAATAATTTATCCATCATATCATGAAATATAGTCATGGCTCGTTGATATGTCACTCCTGCATTTTTAAGACCAAAGGGAATAACATTCCATAAAAATGTCCCCTTGTAGACACCTAAAATTGTCTATTCACATTCTAATATTAATTTTTATTAATATTTTCCCTTAAAATTATAGTTGATTTTTATTAATTAACTATATTGTTATATTCCTTTATATATTTAATTAAATTCAATTTAATTAAATAAATTCATTTTCCTTTTGCATTCTAATATTAATTTTTATTAATATTTGCCCTTAACATTATAGTTGATTTTAATTAATTAACTATATTGTTATATTCTTCTATTTATTTAATTTAATTTAATTTAATTAAATGAAGTCATTTTTCCTTTGTATTTAAATTTTATTTGAATACTTTAATATATTGAATTCAATTTAATATATATTATCCCTCCATTTCCTTTTATAAAATAAATCTTATTTATTTTATTCCTCCACTAGCTTTAAAATTCTTCTAAACTATGTTTAAATTAAAATCATTTTAATTTAGCCACTTTTTCCCTTTTTTCTAAACTCACATTTTTCTAAATATTCCTCTAATTTTGATTAAAAGGTGGATTACCTCTAATCATATGCACAATCACCTTTTCCACGGTGGCCACCTCCCCATCTCTTTTCTCCACCAATCATTTTTTAATTTCTCTTTCCCTCTAAAAGTGAAGTTTGACTTTTGAATCTTTTGTCATTTCACCTTTTTCAAACCCTACCTAACATCTTTTTGCCTCTTAATCCTATCCACTCATTTATTTGTCTCTTCATCTTAGTCACTCTTTTTTTGCCTCTTAATCTTGGTCATCCATTCTTTTGCCTCTTAATCTCCACCGTCTAATTCTTTTCATTTTCTATAAAAGGAGGTCTCACTCCTCATTTTAAGTCTAAATTCTTGTTCTTCTTAATCTCTTAGCTCTTGCATTTTCTAGCATTCTTAATCATTCTAGTTATTTTCTTCATTGCAATCTAATCTTGTTCTTAGATCTTAATTTTGTTACATTATCATAGATCTTAATCTTATTTTTATTATTATAGTCTTGAATCAATCTTGCATCATTTTATCTTTATCATTTGTGAAGTTTGGGGCAAGTTCTTCATACTTGTTCTCAATCCCTTCACCATTATTTAGCTTGCATCTCTTAGTATTTGCATTTAATTTTCCATTTCATTTGTGTTGGGAGAGTATACCCACAATAATCTCAAAGAGAAAATCAAACAAGGCTTTGGGTGCCCTTATTTTAGCTCATCGGAGGTTGTAATGAAAGTTACTTATTTTGTTGTATTTGAAATGACTAACATCTAATGTGATTTTGTTTGGTGTTTTGGTGTTTCTCATTTGCAACAAATAGGTCCATATTTTCATTGTATATATTTTGGCATGCCCGGTGGAACCTACATCCCTATTGGATCTACACTTTTGAAGATTTTTTATGCTAATGCTTGTGTAGGTTGAGTTGAAGACAAAACCCTATGATTTTTTTGAAAGATTTGATCATATCTTTCAAACGGTTGGGAGTTTTGGTTTGAATTTTTTTTGCAGGTGGGGGATTATCATAGTATGTCTCAGTCCAAAACTTAGATTTTTCTGATCA
Organism: Chamaecyparis obtusa; assembly: GCA_027943335.1. NCBI lineage: Eukaryota > Viridiplantae > Streptophyta > Pinopsida > Cupressales > Cupressaceae > Chamaecyparis > Chamaecyparis obtusa. Next base: position 1,016,393 of record BSBK01001642.1, on the reverse strand, counting down.
TTTTTCTATGAGTTATAATTTTTTTATGATTTTCAATGAAAATTACTTTCTAGTTGCAAATCACCATATTTTTTAGAAAACTTTACATTTTCAGAAAGGTATGAGAATTTTACACATGGCATGTTCTTTGTGTTTTTTATTTTGATTCATGAATATGGCTCAAAAATTCAATCTTTGAAAACTAGTCTATTTTGATAAATCAAGTCCCTAGGGCACAAATTAAGGAATTTTTCTAAAAAATTTAGATTTTTGGAAAGCTCTTTATTTTTTAGTAGGGGTCTTTGTTTTTTATTTCTATTTTTGTGGCCGAAATCACATCATAAAAATCAAATCTTATTGACTAGGTCAAATGCAAAAAAAAATTAAAAAAATTGTGATTAGTTTGCACTTTATTTGAACATTGATCAATGCATGGTTGAATTTTCTTACAAGTTTCTAATATTTTCAATCTTCTAATAGTGGTTTTGCAGAATGGTTGACCAAGATTAAAATATTTTGATACTACTAATCAATTTGTTTTGTAGGACGTTGTTTGATGATCTTGAAAAGATTTGAGACTACTAATTCATTGGTTTTGTAAGTTTCCTTGGAGGTTCAAGAAAACATTGTGTCTACTTTAAGTTGATTTTTATAGGCACCTAGTTTAATTAAGAAGGTTCATTTCTTGTGATTTAATTGGGTAGTAGGAGAGTATTCTCTTTCCTCTTTAAGGGGAAATCAAAAATCTAGACCTACTTAATTTGGTCATTAGAAAGGAATCTTGGGTAAATGAACATGTGCTTGATGTGTTTAGGAGAAACTATGGAGTAGGAGAGTATGCTCTTTTCCTTATGAAAAATCAGAAATCTTGACCTCCATTAGCTATCCATCTTACTTTTCTTGCATTTACCTTAGAGGGCCTGCCAAGAGAGAAATCTTTTGGGAATGATCCAAGTGGGGAACAAGCGAACTCGACTACTCCACCCCACTATAATCAAAAGCTTCCTTCAATCTAAAGAGAGGGAAGATGTGGCTATTTCTACTTCTAATGCTTGTTTACAAGGGAAGTACATTCAACTTGTGTAGGGCCGAAAGGTCTAAATCTTGCTTGCGAGACTATACATTTTGGGTTCTTGTAGGGCTATAGGCCTTAATTTCGCTTGCAGAATTACAAGGGATAGTCATGAATGGAGGACCTTACTAGACACCTAAGGACTTAGAGGCCAACCATTTTATCGATGTGACTTCCTTTGTGCAAGGATTGATCCAAGTGGACTTACCCAGATAACCCCAAGATACTCACCATATGTGTTCCCTTGGATGCTAAAGCTTGAATATGGCAATATGGAAAGACATGTGCTACGAGCATTGTTCTTTTCCAATTGATCCATAATTTGCATAGTCCTAGGAAAGGCCATTCAACCACTTAATTGTGGGGATAAGAGCATCAAGTTGTGGGTAAAGGTTGGAACACCTCCCTTTTGACTTTAGGTAATGTGTGCTTGATGTTTTTTATATTGTGTTGAGACCCGTGAAAATATTTTTGGACATGAACATTACACTATTACTTTCTATGTTCTAATTCAATCCATATCTCCCCTATCATCCAAATCAATCACATCATTCATTCAAATTGTCTTCAAACATCCTTAATCTATCCTTCCAATTCATCTATTCTTAATCCAAATCTTTATCCATGCCATCTTCTAATCTTCCACTTTTGTCTTAGGAGTACCATCATAATCTTTGGACTTTAATCATCATCCAAATCAAATCGAATCGAATCAAATCCAACTTTGAGGACCTTCCCTCACAAATCCCAAATCAAAACCAAATCAAATCAATCAAAATTATTGAGGCCCTGCCCTCTAAATCAATCAAATCCATCATCCAATCATATCAAAATTCTTAAGGCCCTTTCCCTTTTAAATCAAAATTCAAACTTTCTCCTAGTCTTAAGTTCATATTTCACCCATCATCAAATCTTCCACTCTTAATTCAAATCTTCTTCTACATCATATTCCTCTATTCCAATCTAGAATCTCTAATTCAAACATCATGAATATGGATTGGTTTCACAAAATGGTTGAGGACTTCAAAGTGCCAAACCCTAATCCTTAAACTATACCTCCAATTCAACCACCTACCAAATCAATCCTCAATTCATAACCAATCTCAATCCATATCACATTCCTTATCCTTCTTCTACCTTTGACAAGGGAAATCCACCTCATTATCCTTCACCCACACATAATTCCTTCCATCACCCCCATCATGCCTCTAACATACCCAATCTTTCTGAAGAGATTGAAGAACTTAGAAATACCATTCTAAGCTTGCAAACTGAAAGTCAAAAGAAAACCTTTGAAGACATGTTTCATCCTCCCCTTTCTCCAAATTCATAATCCTCATTTACCATCAAACGCCAATCCTCCACATAAGCCTCAACTTCTACACAATCCAAATCCTCCAAAACCCACATCATTCCTATCCTCCAAAGCTTCACAATCACCCAAAGCTAGACAATACACTCCCCTTGTAGACCCTCTTGATGTCATATTCCACCTACTTGTTGACCAAAAAATGATGGTTTTTCCAAACACTATTCCCTTTGATAAGAGTCAACCCAAACCCACTTGGTATAAGGAAAATGAATATTGTGATTATCATCACATCAAGGGTCATGATATCAAGAAGTGCTTAAAATTTAAAAACTTTGTCCAAGATCTCATTGACAAAGGAGAGATTGAATTTGAAGATCCCAACCCCTACATCACATCGCCTTCACAAGTCCACACATGTCAAAACATTGTCCCAAAGCATGCTAACAAAGATACCTCTTATCCTCTATATCCAAGAATTCCTCCACTCCTTGATCCTCTTATTTTGCAAAATCCACCTATCCCTCTTGATCCACCTCATGATTCCATTCCTAATCAAGATCAAGTCATTCCCTCCACTCCATTCCATGATATCCTTCCATATCAAGATCCTATGCATCCCCTCTATCCATATGTAACTTCCATAACCCTTACTCCTTATCCATCCATTTTCCTATATAATTCCATTCAATTTCACATATTTTATTTTGACATCCCTATCCTCCATCTCATATTCATTCCCTTAATCCATAATTCATAATAATCTTTAAGTCCATACACCTTCCCATGTCTTTGATCTTGATTATCCTATACATTTCCTCCATCCATTATCTATTATCTAATTCCATATATATCATCCATATCATTATCCCCTATCCCCTATCCTCTTCATACCATCCATATCATATCCCTTATCCATCCACCTCCCACTTTCATACCTTTTCCATTTCATAAAAAAATAGAGGTATTAAAATACAAATAAAATATCCTTTCATGCTTTGGACAACACAATCTTTCACTTCCTTCATAAATATCCTTTCCACATTATCCATCCACTTCATACATCCTTTATCCACCATCTCTCCATCCTTCATCCTTCACACCATATCACTCTCCTTCCCTCATATCCCTTACACACCATCATTTTATCATATACATTGTTATCTTCCCTCTTTCCATCCTTTATTATCCTCCTTCTAGTGTGGGTCATTTAACTCCTTTTCCACTTAGTTCATGGATCTCCATCTCTATATCCTCCATCCTATAATCTTCCATATCCTACCCTTACCTATCCATTCATTCCATCTATCCCCTATCTAATCCCTCCCTTCCATCCATTCATTTTGTAACCAAAATTCTCTCCATCCTTCCATCCTCTATCATTCCTTGGTTATCCCTTTTCATTGGTCCCAATCTACTCATTCTTTTTCCTATCCCATCCTATCCAATCCCTTGATCACCCTTTCATCTTATTCAAACCATCTTGTCTATCAAATCTATTTATCTTCTAATCCAATCCATTTATTCCCCTTCCATTATTTTCAATCTCATCTTATCCAATCATCTTCTCTTCTAATCCCATTCTATCCAATCCTCTCATCCAAATAAATTGAATTTTTAAAAAAATTAAAAAATCCTTATAATCCAAAAGATCCCAAGTTAGTCAATTTAAGTGCAATCAATACTAATCCATGCAATCCAATCTTGCAATCTAGCACATTAATCTTTAATCAAAATATCATCTTAAACCAAATCAGATGATAATCAATTGATCAATCTCAAATCTAATCATTGTCATGGGATGTATCCTTCCCAATCCTTGAGGCCCTTCCCTCTCAATCAGTCAATTAGTCAATCAATCAATCAATTGGTTTTCATATTGACTAGGGGCAATATGTTGGTTTTCTTTTGGTTTGTTGTGCATGCTTACTTGTTGCTTGTATGTATTAGTATTTTTTTCATCTATCATGGTCTTTACATCCTATTGTCATAGGGACATCATGGTCTCCCATATCATGGTGTCATAAGGCATATGGTTGTATTTGACCTTTTTATTTATCACGTACTTGGCACATAGTCATCCTGGTTCCTCATATCTTAGTGCATAATGTCAAGAACAATATCAGAATATGATATGCTCTCCCATGTTAACACAATGATAATATGCATTTAGGTTCATTTTTCATTGGAGGCCTTCTTTTATTCACTTCCACTACCCTCACCCTTCCTTTTTGAGAAAATTGTCAAAATTAGTTTTTTGCTCAATTTTCTTGAGGGGGCACATCCTCCATCCTCATCGTCTTCCCATCGTCACTTAGGCACAACTCTTGGGGCATCTTGTTTTGTTCTTCTTTGACACGATGCCAATTTTGACACCACATCAAAGAGGGGCAAAACACATCCTCCATCACATCCTCCATCCTCATCCTCTTCCATCGTCGCTTAGGCGCAACTCTAGGGGTATCTTGTTTTTTTCTTCTTTGACGCAATGCCGATTTCGACACCGCATCAAAGAGGGGCAAAATGTAGACACCTAAAATTGTCCATTCACATTTTAATATTAATTTTTATTAATATTTGTCCTTAACATTATAGTTTATTTTTATTAATTAACTATATTGTTATATTTCTCTATTTATTTAATTAAATTTAATTTAATTAAATAAATTTATTTTCCTTTTGCATTTTAATATTAATTTTTATTAATATTCACCCTTAACATTATAGTTGATTTTAATTAATTAACTATATTGTTATATTCCTCCATTTATTTAAATAAATAAATTTTAATTAAATAAAGTCATTTTTCCTTTCTATTTAAATTTTATTTGAATACTTTAATATATTGAATTCAATTTAATATATTATCCCTCCATTTCCCTTTATAAAATAAATCTTATTTATTTTATTCCTCCACTAGCTTAAAAATTCTTCTAAACTATGTTTGAATTAAAATCATTTTAATTTAGTCACTTTTCCCCTTTTTTCTAAACTTACATTTTTCTAAATATTCCTCTAATTTTGATTAAAAGGTGGATTACCTTTAATCATATGCACAATCACCTTTTCCAAGGTGGCCACCTCCTCATCTCTTTTCTCCACTAATCATTTTTTAATTCTTTTTTCCCTCTAAAAGTGAAGTTTGACTTTTGAATCTTTTGTCATTTCATATTTTTCAAACCCTACCTAACATCTTTTTGTCTCTTAATCCTATTCACTCATTTCTTTTTGTCTCTTCATCTTAGCCACTCTTCTTTTGCCTCTTAATCTTGGTCATCCATCCTTTTGCCTCTTAATCTCCACTGTCTAATTCTTTTTTTATTTTTTATAAAAGGAGGCCTCACTCCTCATTTTAGGTCTAAGTTCTTGTTCTTCTTAATCTCTTAGCTCTTGCATCTTCTAGCATTCTTAATCATTCTAGTTATTTTCTTCATTGCAATCTAATCTTGTTCTTAGATTCTTAATCTTGTTGCATTATCATAGATCTTAATATTATTTTCATTATCATAGTCTTGAATCAATCTTGCATCATTTTATCTTTATCATTTGTGAAGCTTGGGGCAATTTCTTCATACTTGTTCTCAATCCCTTCACCATCATCTAGCTTGCATCTCTTAGTATTTGCATTTATTTTTGCATTTCATTTGTGTTGGGAGAGCATACCCACAATAATCTCAAATAGCAAATCAAACAAGGCTTTGGGTGCCCTTGTTTTAGCTCATCGGAGGTTGTAATGAAAGTTACTTATTTTGTTGCCTTTGAAATGACTAACATCTAATGTGATTTTGATTGGTGTTTCTCATTTGCAGAAAATAGATCCATACTTTTATTGCATACACCCCCATGCACATGTGAATGTTGTTTTATCTTGATCTTTGGGTGCTATTTTAATCTGATTGTAGCTAGTAAATCCATTCATGAGAGAGAACATCGAGTGACCCACTGTTAAATCCACTATATCATTTATGCTTGCTAATGGAAAATCATCCTTCAGACATGCGAGGTTGAGATCTTTGAAGTTCATGCAAATTCTAGTAGACTTGTGTGCTTTTGAAATAGACACAATGTTTGATATCCACTCAACATAGTCAATGGCTCTTATGAATCCCACTTTCAGTAATTTTTCCAATTCCACTTTGACAAGAAGTGCTATGTGTAGGTGCATTTTCCTCATTTTTTGTTTAACTAGTCTGACCCCTTCTTTGATGTTTAAATGATGCATTATCAAGTTTGGATCTAGTCTCGACATATCATCATATGACCATACAAAATTTCCTTGTCTTTCCTTGAATAATTTTACGAACTCCTCTTTTTCTTCACTTGATAAGGATGTTGCTAAATGTATAACTTTTGGTTCTGATTCTGATCCAATGTTGACTTTCTCTATTGGTTCTATCAAAATAGGTGACCTTTCCTCATAGTGTTCAGGCAAAGTATCCAAACTCTCTTCCTCAAGTGCCTCTGTTGGGTTTTCACCTTTGGAAACTTTCTTTATTTCTTTCTCTTTTTGATCTAATGCTGTTGCACTATGGTTTTCAACATTAGATTCTTTCAATTTATTTTTATTTTTATTTTTTTTCATTTATATCTGAACTGAGAGATTGGATACTTCCCTTCATCACTTCTTTATATTCATTAGTAGAAGAGGGTTCAACCACATTTAGGTATTGGGACACCAATTTGTCATTCAAGAATGTGGGAAGGATAGTGGGTTTGATGAAATCCCATTCAATAAGCTTCGGATAAATGAGGGATAAGGGATTAATGTGTTGGTTTGGCTCAATAGGATTTAAGGACATGACCTTATTGGAAGGTTCAAACATTGTATCTCTTAAATCTATAACATGTGCTTCTTCTAAGTGTTCTAGAGAACTCGAGTCAAAATCCTCCTCACTTGAATCCTCTTGGGTTTCTAATGGGTAAAAATCTATTGGATTAAACCTATCGCTAGATCCTTCTATAGTAGGTATCCATGATGGTATATAGGGTTCTCCTACCCATTGAGTTTCTTCAGCCTCTTGACTTGGTACATTTTCTAGAACCTCTTGATTGGAACTTAATGCTCGATTATAACTTGATCCCAAAGCTATTTCTTGTTCTTTTCCTTTATTGGGAGCATAAGTGTGAACTACATCCACCTCTTTATCTTGACAAGATTCACTTGACAATGAATCCCACTCCCAATTATTTGAATCTTCATCACTTTGTGAACCTAAGTTACAGAATTTGGTCATAAATCATGGGGTGTCTCTTTTGAGTGTATCCTTGTTCAAGATACCCCAACCCATATTTCTTCTTGCTATCCCTCCAAGAAATTTCGATGGGTTCAATTAACCCTTCATTTCTTTTACCCAAAGGTCCTTGTCCTTTATAACCCATTTTTGGCATTATTTGAAAACCTTTTCCATATTGATGAGTAGGAATACTAATATTTTGAATTCATTTCTCATGGGCACTTGAATCATCATCTCTATATAGCCATTTCAGAATTTCACTATCCTCTTCATCCATAGATGAAGAAGTACTAGCCCTTATAAAGTGGTCATTGTATTTATGGGGCATATGTAGGCTAGAGGGTTTTCCATGGGACTTTGGAGATAAGGGTAGATCCATCATAGATAAAGACTATTCACCCACACCTTTTTGTTTGATTTTGTATTATTTCTTCAAACTCTTCATCAGGTTATCCATTTTTTGATAATGAGCCTCCTTAGTGTGTATTTGAATGGATTTTTCTTGGTCTTCTTTTTCTTTGTGATTACTTTCCTCACTAACTTTCTCCTTTCCCTTAGTCAATGTAGCTAAGTTAGTGGGAATTTGATGATTTTGAACAACAACATCTTCTTTCTCTACCTCTTCATTGCCTTTTAAGGATGGAAGATCCTTTGATATTTGTCCTTGTTCTATTCTTATAGACATAGATCCTTTTGCATTATGGGGGACCAAAGAGTCATTTATGGGTTTAATGTTATTACAATATTGGAATGGATTCAAATCTCCACTCACCATGACTTCTTGTCCTATATAAGGAAATTTCAAGCATTGATGGTATGTCGAGGGTACCGCTTGCATTTTGTGTATCCATGGCCTTCCTAATAGGATAATAGAGGTTAATTTCAAATCTAGGACTTGAAAAATGGTTTCTTTTTGCATTTTACCTACTCAGATGGGAAGTACTATTATCCCTTTAGCCGCCTTTCTTCATCATCGTAAGCTTTAATAGTTATTTTTCTCTTAGGGTCAATAGCTTCCTCAGAATACCCTAAGGCTTTGACAAGTTTTAATGTGCAAATATTTAGGCCAACTCCCTCATCAATGAGGACTCTCTTAACCCTATGCTTGTGGATTAACACCTCAATATGAAATGGCAAGTTTTGTGGATGATTTAAGGACATATCATCCTGCTCAGAAAAGGATAAATAATGGGGTGCAATAAGGTGTCCTACCATATTTTAAAACTTGTCTACATCCAAATTCAAAGGTACATTGGTTTCAACAAGGGACTTTTCTAAAATCTCTTTGTGAGTAGGTGAAAGTTTAAGTAATTCTAGAATAGAAATTTGCACAAGGGTTTGTTGGAGTTGATCTACCAAATTTTATTGTTTTGAAGAAGGGGATGTTTGATTAGGTAGGATGAATCTAGGGGCACCTCCTGATAGAGTGATCTTCGATGCTTTCCCCTTAGTCACAACATTAGATGTTGCTTCCTTTTGTTTTTCCTTCACCACAATCATATTGATTGTATTTTCACAACCACTTAATGTATTTATGGTGTTGTCATAAGTATGGAAAAAATTTACCTTTTCATCACCCCTCTTGTTATTGTGGTTGGCATTTGATGTTTCCTTGTTTTTGTGATTTAAGAAAGGGTTCTTGAAAGCTGTTGGATCCTCATTTTTTAGAGGTCCTTCTACCTTTATGGTACCATCATCAATTAAGTCTTGGACTAAATGTTTCAGCTTCATGCATTTGTTAGTTTTAAGTCCCTTGTTATGATGGTATTCACAATGATGTGCATCATTCCACCATGTTGGTTTGACTTGAGGCTCATATGGCCTTGATTCAGGTAGAACAATGATTTTGTTGGCCACAAGAGTTCTCAAAGCATTCTCTAATGGTTCACCTAGGAATGTGAATTTCCTATTTTGAAATGTGGGGAAGAAAGGTTTAGGCTTATTAACATTCAAATTGTTGAAAGGATTGTTGTTGGTGTTGTTACTGTTGTTGTTAATGTTATTGTTAAAAGGAGTTTTGGTTGCTTGATTAACATTATATATTTGATTTGACCCACTGGATAATTTAAAAGGAGTAGCCTTTAAGTTGTGTGCTTCCACAACTCCATCATTCACAAGATTCTTATTGGTGTTTTTCAACCATAATCTTGGTTTATTGTTGTTGTTATTGGCTCCTTTGTTATTATTATAATTAGTTAAGTTATGGTTGTTGTTAATGTTGGTATAACCTTTGTTGTCTTTGAATAATTTAATTTCACCTCTTTCTACCAACACTTCTTCAATTTTTATCCTATTTTTTATAATCTTTTCAAATGTAGGGGGACATTGAAGTTGGAGTCTATAATTCATCTCCATGTTTAGGTTATTCATAAATATATCCATCTTTTCTTTTTCAAGTATACTTCGTGGGTATTGTGCAAAAACCATTCTCCATCTTTGAAGAAATCCTAGAAAAGACTCACCATCTCTTTATTTTGTATCGCATAGATTGAGCAAGGTGATTTCCTACTCTATGTTATAGGAATAATGAGTTAGAAATTTAGAGGCTAGTTCCTCAAACATTTTTATTCCTTGAGGTAGTTTGGAAAACCATTCCATGGCTTGGCCTTCTAAGCTTCTCGGAAATAGCCTCATTAAATAGGTAGTATTGTGCATGAATTCTATACTTAAAGAAAAAAAATATCTAAAATGGTCTTAAGGGTCTAATTTACCCATGTATTTATCATATTTAGGAAAGCCAACATTAAGCGGGAAAGGTGCCATCACCAAACTCCTATCAAATGGAAATGGGCATAAAGCCTCGATGGAAAAGGGATTTGGTTCGACCGCTTTCTTCATAGTATCAATTTATTCTTGAAATATTTTGAGTTGTTTATTCATAGCACCTAAAAGATTCTCCTCTTCCTCATCTTTCTTTAATGTTGCAATATCGTAATCATGAGGAAGTTTGACCCCTAATTGGGCCAAGTTAAGGAAATATCTTTCTTTATTTCTCTCTAAAAGTTTCTCCATAATCTCAAGGATTTCAGGATCTTGGGCTGCCCTATTGGCTCTTTCTTTAGTTGTCTCTTTTGGCCCTTGGTTCATTTGGTTAGTGTTTCCTTGGTTCATTTCTCCTTGCTCTTCATTGTTTCCCCCATGAAGATAGTCATAAAATGCAACATTTTTATCCATTGGATTGACTCTTTCTTCAAATAGGTTTGGGAGACTATCCTCTTGTTCTTGAGTTTCAATGAAAGGAGTTTGAAATACAAATTTGGGGACCTCTTGTGTAATTAAAGTGTCATCTTCTTGTAAATATAGTTTTAATTTGTGTGATCGTGTGAAAACTGACATCAACAAAGGTTTGAATTGAAATTATTTTTCCCCAAACTTGGTGATTGTTCTTTGAAGAAGATATTAAAAATGTAAGATTATTTTCAATGGATATTTATCACTTGTTATATGTATCTTCAAACAAAGCAATCACAAGTACACTTGTCTTTTTAACCCTCTACACACAAAGTGTTTGAAATTTTTGAACGTTATCGTGGGTTTTCAACAATAAGTAACTCCAAGCAATCTACCTAGTTGTCAAATTGGTTCGTAAGCATGGCTTTAACAAGGTAGGATTTCTAAATTAACAAGGTACTATTAATGATTCTATTCAAAAGAGATATCAAGGTTCATCCCCCAAAAATAAGGGGCTTCCCACCACCAGTATGTCAGAGTTTTGCGCAGTCTTGAAGGACTACTCGAGGAAGTTCGATACTTAATATCCTTTTGTCATTCACCCCATTAAGGATGAACACGTTTTATTTTATAGTGGGTTGGATTATTGCGGAAAAGGAAATTATATCCCACTTTGGGTTGTCCCTCTCACCGGCCTCATTAAGGCAAATTCTCAGGAGGCAAGCCTACTATAGTTCTAGCATGTTCATGTAAAGCAAATAAATGAAATAAAAAGATAGGTTTAGGAGTTTGATTCACCAAAAGGTGAAGAGAATATCCCTACTGATCTTTCACTCCCAAGCACAATTAACAATATTCAATTTAACCAAACCCACTAACTAATGGAAATTAAGTATTTCTACTTTCCTCCACAAACAAGGGGTTTTAAAATTTAGTGCTTGTTCATTCCCTAGCCTTTATTTTAATGAAGACACTTGGTAGTTTTGAAATTTTGACTCACTTAAAAAGTGAAGAGTATAGGTCTATTACCAAATTTCCCAAACAATAATAGGTTGTCTAATTACTAGATTCAAAGTGAAAATGCCACAATTAAGCAAAAATTCACTAAAGTTTCAAGGAATACCTTATTTTGAAGCAAGCTAAGGCTAGGGGCATTTTTTATTAATATTTCCATGTTTTTAACTCACCTAGTGGCGATTGTTCCAGCTTCGTTGCTTCTTCCTTGAAATAGTTAGTCAACACAACCAAGAAAAGTGAAGAAAAACAAGCAAAAATTAATTCTAATACTTTATTTTCAATTTTAACAAAAATCAATCAAGGCATGAAAATCCAATTTAAGGATACAAACTTTGATTTATAAGAATTAAAAACTTGTAAATAATGTTCATATGCCTTACCTTCCTGCTTGGAATCCTCCAAAACATGATTTATATGGGCTATGTTTTCCTTGTTGATCCTTCTTGCTATGGCTTTATCCTCACTATTATTTCTACTCTCTAAATTTTTGACTTTTTTATGCCCTGCCATCAGAAAAACACAGGAAATACATTTTTTACTGTCAAATTATTCAATTTTCAAAAATAGTCAAAATCACTACAGAAATGATTAAATGCACTATTTAAAACCTTGAATGCGCTGTAGAAAATATTAAATGAGCAGAACAAGAAATTAAATGTGTTGTTTCATTAAGCAAATACGCATAAAGGAAATATTGAAAGTGTTGCAGGATGGATCAGATGTGCTATAGAGTCAGGGTGAACACATTGAAAGAAAGAAAGATAGAATATAGAAGTTATTGGATGCGCTACTTCTTTGTGTAAAAGCGTAACAATTTATCTTGGATGCGCTATTTCAGGCCTTGGATGCACTGTAGAAATGCTTGGATGCACTGCTTTACCTATAAAACAAAGTTAAAAACAAGAAAATGATAGAAATTTAACAAATTCTCCAAAATTTAAATGATTGAGGCCTAATGCCCCACGGTGGGTGCCATTTTGTGTACTATTAAAAGTATCTTCATAGGGTTATTTTAGCAATAAATGATAAAATAGACTAAATTACCACAATTTATGAGCTATTTAATTGCAAATAAAGCTAATGAGCACTCTATGGTTCTCTATTTAAGTATGCTAAAAGTAAGTTCTCAGAAAGCCTCCATTAGTGATAGCCTTAAAATGAGAATGAAGCTAAATGATAAACAATTTAAGCCTATTTCAAAGAAACTATGCTCAAATTAAGATAAAATGCCTTTGTAGCTCAAAAACTTAAGAGGTTTGATGCAATTCTTAGATGTGTGGATCCTTTTCTCCTAATTTTGGTCTTCTTGTGAGAAGGATTATCTGATCTAATCAAAACATGCCTAAACAAGGCAAATTTTAGATTAATCTAGCATTTATATCAGTTCAAAATAGAAACATTCAACAAAGCCACTTTAGATTGAGCGTAAACAGGTGCACCCAAGCATTGTTTGATTTGATCTTAGATTAGGGATGTGGGTATGCCCTCCAAGCACAATGAGCTTGTTCCCAATGCTATTTAGGATGGATTAGGACCATTTGAAGGCCAAGGCTATCCCATGGTGGCACAAAACGAGGTATGGAACACCTATTTTGCCTCTAGGATTCCGAGTGTCCAAATGAAGCTAAAATGTAGATTTGAGCTATTGATGCTTATGTTAAGTTGATTTTAACTAAATATGAGTGTGATATGATGAAAATGATATGCAAAGAAATGAAATAAACTATGTTTAATCCATTAACCTCTGCTAAGATGAGTTATGAAAGCACAAAATAGAAGTAAATCTAACAATTATGCTTATGATATGATGATCTAGAAGTAAATTGACATGATAATAATGTTTAATATGAAAGAAACTAAACTAATAATTTTCTCTTGGAAGGAGGAGTATCTATAGGATTTTCCTAAGGGCTTGGGTTAGGAAGGAGAGTTAGGGTCAGAGTCAGGGTTTGGAGTAGAGTCTGAGGTATGGTTAGGGGTAAGGTTAGAGGGATGAGGGTTAAGGGTTACTCACACATATGCGAGAAACACTAGGGAAGTGTGCAAGGGGACCAAAGTGTAAGAGGAGACACATGTCTTCATTCATGGCTTGTAAGAGCCTTCAATGACAGTGTAAGAGGCCATTAATGAGTCTGTAAGGCTCATTAGTGAGGGATGTTGACCAAAAGTCAAAGGAGGGTGGGTTAGACTAAGAGGGTTAGGAATCACCCTCTAATTTGGTTTAGGAAGAGTTTAGGAAAGTTTAGGAGAGTTTAAGAATCTCTAAAAGATTCTAGGGTTTTAGGCTTTAAATAAATATTTCATTTATTTAAGGATTGTGACTTTATTTATCAAATAATGATTCAATAAATAGGAGGAAAATCATTTAGATTTGATTTAAATGCTTTTGGCTAGGTTTTCTTAATTAAATGTTTGTAATTAAAATAGTAGAAGGGATAATGACAATAAAAACTAATTAATTAATTAATTAATAAATGATGATGTCATTAGGGGTTTTTGAAAAATAAAATATTTTTATTTGTCAAAGGCATTTTAGGTGTATACATTTTTCCCCTCTTTGATGCAATGCCGCAAGTAGTGTGGCATCAAAGACAAGAAAATAAGATGCCCCAAGCTAGGATGGGAGAATAAGGGGTTGTGCCCCCTCGAGAAAATAATGCAAAGAGGAAACTTTGTGGAATTTTCTCGAAAAGAACACAGAAAAGAAGGGAAAGAATGCATAAAGATGGGAAGGGGGGATAAATATATGACCTTCCAAGAGAAAAGATGCATGAATGCAATATGATGTGAGATGTAGGATGAAGCTATAAGAAGGATGCAAGATGCAAGATTAATCTATATGATGTAGGATGATGCTATATGTTGGATGGTGGATTTGGGGAGCTCCTTCTATTGGATATTTTTGAGAGCACAACCTAGTTTGATATAGCAACATTAGAGACCTGCCAAGATTATGAAAGAAAATAAGGACTTGTCACCAATGTTGCATAGGAATAACACAAAAAAAAACACGCAAAGGGTTGCCCCAGCATCACACATGAAACCCGAAGGAGGCATGTTGGAAATGATGTTGGAGAAACCACAAACACACAACTGATTCATAGGCATAATCAAAGATCAAAAGACCTTGCCCCAGATTGTCCTCATTCACAGTGCACCATGATATAAAGGATCATGGTGACTTTGAGTAGAGAACAACGAGAAGCCGTGAAAGATTAACAAGATCCAAAGGATAAAATCCAAGATCAAAATGATAACTCCAAAAGACATCCTTTTCCAAGGAGAGATATTGATGGTTGATTGATGGGGGGAGATTAGGTTTGAACATGGTGAAGGATACATCATCATGGATCCATTTTGATTGCTTAGGTCAAACAATACAAAAAGATACATCTATGCGGACCCAGTTTGATGGGGAGAATTCTATGTTTCTCATTGGCAAATGAAGTGGTTCAAAGATAGTCATGATGATCAAGGATAGTCGACAATTGATGTTGTTGAAGTGTAAGGCTGGGTGGGACAAGATATATGATCAAATGCTACTATAGGACTGACAAGGATATGTACAAAAAGATGATGATGATATGTACAAAAGGATGGGGAGATATGTACAGGGAGCTCAAAAGATAAGCAAAGATTCAAAGGAACGAATGAAATAACAAGTATCTCACACATCTTTTGCCATAGGTAGGATGATGGAGGATGATTGATTTGTTGGGGATTGATTTTTGGAGGATGGTGGAGGATTAATAAGTGTTGGTGATGCAGGGGAATCCAAGGTTAAGGTAGGGACATTCTTGTCCTCGGTGAAACTGCATGGAGTGTTAGTATTTTGGCCAGTGTTACTTGGTTGTAGCCTTGATCAATGGTCTCGGTCATTAAAGGAAGCTCGATCATTGAAGGAACTCGGTAGTATCTGGCGCTCAGTGAAAGTATTACTTGGTCATGCTTGTGATGCTCAGTCAACACTGGTGCTCAGTGAAACTTGGCATGCTCGGTTAATTTACTATCACTTGGTAGTTCTGACTTATTGACTAGAGTTCTGTGTGATTTGTTGAGCCGACTTGGTGCATTTATTATTGGTAGCTATTGTTTTAGGCCGACATGCTGAATTAAATGTTTGTATACATTTGTAAGCTGACTTGTATGGCATTTAATTATTTGTTTGGGAGAGTTAAGGGTTTCATCTTGCTGACTTGTGGTTGATGATTAGTATTTATAGGATGTTTGGGTAGATGTTTAGGGGAAGAGGTCATAGATCTAGATGAATTGAAGAATTAGCAAATCAGATCTGAGGTTCTAAAAGCTAAAGTTGGCAAAGTTGTGGAAAAGTTCTTGATGATATTGCAGATCAGATTGTAATTTGATAGTTGTTTGTAGTAGAGCTAGGGGTTGCACACTTGCAGACAAGGAGATTGCTTGGAGGCTTGCAAGCTCAAGTTTAGATCTGCCTTAGGGTTTCCATTAGCTTCTGATTGTCTTTAGAGCTGAACTAGCTAAGATTGTATTAGATCTGGTTGTGGATCTTACAGAATTGTTTTCTGATTATAATTGGCCCTAACCCAGAAGGCCTGACAATTGGGCATGTTAATGAAAATCAGTGTTAAATAATTACTTTGTCTTGCATTGTTGAGTATTTTGTTGGCTATAAGGTTTGGATTGTCCTTTATTGGATCCACCATCCTTGACTGTTGAATAGGATGAAAAAGGATTCACCCTAAAATGTATGAGGGAAATATGAGATCTAATTCTAAATCCAAATTCTCAAAGGAGAGATCCAAATTGATCAACCAAAAAGGTTAATACACAATAGAATCAATCTATGGAGAATATGAAAGAGGAAGAAAACCTTATATTTCCTTATAATGGAATTGAAGTGTTTGAAATTCAAAATAATTGAAATACAAGTACTAACCTCAAATTAGGACAAATCTGGAAAATGCCAATTTCTGATGTCTGTGTGTACTTTCAGGCAATTCTGTATCTCGTTTCGGACTGGAAATGCTGAGATGAAGAAAACCCAAAAATCTTTTGTCTTTCTGATAGCAGGTAGTCTTTGACCCTCATAAAAGGTCAAAGGCTACATTCTTTATTTGAAGGTCGATTTTGACTTTGTTCGCAGATCCTGAAAGTTCACCGAAAAGGGTATCCAAATCTACTCTCAGATCTGAAATTCTGCACCTGCATCTGCAAGAAAAAGAGGATTTTTGTTGTTTGTTTGGGGGGTTTGCCTTGGTCAAACCCTAGTTTGGAATCAACCTTAATATTGAAATTAAAATGGAGAATGCTAGCAAGTAGTAGAAGTAGATCTAACAATGAAGCCATGCAATTCGATAGATATGAAATTGTATTCTGAATGCAATCAAGTATGTTGATATGAAAGCTTGAACATAACATCAATAAATGTAAATCAAACCTCCATGATTGTATGATTGGAATCCACCTTGAGGGAAGAATGAAATGGATCTTGAAGATGAACAAAAGGATCTTGAAGGAAGATCACACCATCGTGATGGCTAGATCTATGGTTTGAATGATGAATCTTGAATGCTTGAACCAAATCCCTTCAATGGCTTGAATGCTTGAATCCTTGATCTTCAATGGAGAACATGGATGGAGAAGAGGACTTGAATGCTTGAATGGATTCTTGCTTGATCACCTTGAGAGCTTGAGAGATGTTCTCACAAAACTTGATGGAGAAAATGAGAGAGGAAGGCCTCCTTTTATAGTGATCTAGGGCACAATCCTCTAGAGGGGCCACCTTGGAGAATTAAATCCCAACTAGGTCCTAACCTTTAGAAAATATACCTAGATTAAATGTAATTTAATGATTTACCATTCTGAAACCCGAAATGGCCAACTTGGAGGCGGGAAAACAAATATCCCCGAAACCCGACACCCGAAAATTAAGAAAATTTGAAATCTGGACAGGGGGGTCAAGGATGAGCTTGTATCTGGCCAAGTCAGGGTCGAGGTCGATTCTAACCAGGTTAGGATATAGGTCAACTTTGACCTTGTGGTAAAAAAACATCAAGATCCTGACCTCGAATGCTAGGAAATGCAAATTGGAGTGAAAATCAAGGACATATAGAAGCAGAATGAGGAGAACAAGTATGATTCAAGCAAAGAGATAATTACAGGTGCTTGACATGACCTAGACCGCTCACTCAAAGGGCTAAACACTCTTAACATGGAAGTGCTTCCATTTTAAGATGATACAACTGCATCAGGTGGTATCAGAGCTAAAGTTTGTTTCTTTTGGATTTGATCTTGAAGGTTAACCTAGCAAGGCTGATCTTGCGAAGTTGATCTTGTTGGCGAAGAGATTTTGTGCTATGTGATGATGATTATCACCTTCATGAAATTAAGATCAAATTAGCAATAATTCTAAAGTAAATACAATGCAAATCTAATTAAAATTAAAACTAAGATCTATAGCATCTCATGGCTCTCTAGAAAGATGTGGTAAGTGAAGCTCTCAGCTCAAATCTACACTAGTGACACTTCTAAAATGAGAATGTATGTTGTTCTATGCTTCTACAATGCTTCTATGATGATGATTCTAGCTCAAATTGACAAAATTATAATGAAAATGCTCTTAAATGCTCTTAGAATGCTCTTCAATTGCCTATAGTAACAATGCTTTGCAAATGAATTTCTAAGATATCAATTGCTCTCAAAATGCTTCATATTTATAGTAAATTCCCAAGGGTAGGGGGTGGAGTGAAGTAATCATGATTAACCCTTTGGTTGAGTCAAATAATTTGCTTTGTTCATAAATGGGGGGACAATTTAAAGGTTTGTCTCAAAGCTTTGGACAAAAGGACAAGATTGAGTGGATGAGATTGAAACTTTAGAATGAGTGATTGAGATTCATCCTTTTTGAGTGATTTATGTCTTTTTGTCCTCAATTTTCATTGGTTGCTCAACTTTGTTGAAAGATATTAGGAATTATTAAATTCAATTAATTAATTAAATTTAGCCATGTAAGGGTAATAGGTTCATTTTGATTTTTGATTTAACCAACTATACAATTAATTGATTAAAATCAATTATGTAGTGTTTTTCACCCCTTTAAGCTTTGATTTAATTATTTAACATCATTATTTGATTTTTCCTTTACTTTAATTGATTTTGTCCAACTTTATTTAATTATGTCCATTTTAATTGATTTGATCCCTTTTTGATGCATTTTGATGATTTTGAGCCATTTTATTGATTTTTGCAATTAAAAAGCACTTGTCCATTTTTGCGTGTCTACATGTGCAATCTGGATTGAAGATCTGAAGCACTGAACTTGTGAAATTATGCCCTAGTTGTTTGCAAGATTGCAGGTTGCAATCTGACTTGTTCATAACTTGGAAATTGTCACAAGGTGGTTGGTGAGGGTTTGTTGTAGAGGGTTTCTCTTATCTTTAAGGATGCCTCTGAGAAGATTGGACCCTAGATTTAATTCTGATCTTTGTGATACTATTGAATCCTAGATCACAGAGAAAGTGAAATCAGATTTCAGATATGATATGGAATTGATGAAGAATGACATGGTCACTGAGATCATGAGAGTTGTTATTGGTATACCTCAGAATGTTGGTACTAAGGATGGCTATGAAGAAGCTACTGAATAATTTGAAACTGCTGGATCTAGTTGTGATGACTAGAGGAACAGATCCGGTGAAGACAAAACTACTCGGTTACCTAGATCTGCTGCTCGGTTTAGTAATTACTGAATGAAAGTTTCTACTTTCTCTGATACTCTGAAGCCTAACAATTTGATTGATTGGATTGGTGAACTTCAAGATTTATTTGAGCTGGAAGAAATTAAAGATCCTCTTTAGGTGATTCTAGCACAGAAAAAGTTGAAAGGACATGCTTCTCTTTGGTGGAAGGAACTATAAAGAGACCGAGAAGATGAAAGTGAAACAAAGATCAATCGGTGGAGGTTGATGGTGACTAAGTTGAAAGCTAAGTTCATACCTGCTGACTATGAGCTTGACTTGTTTAAGAAGTTGTAGAATCTAAAACAAAAGGATTTGTCTATTGAAGATTATACCGAGGAGTTTTACAAACTTACTATTCGGTCTGGACACTAAGAGATTGGTAAGGAAAAGGTAGCTCAGTATGTGAATGGTCTGAGATTCAATATTCAGGATGAGCTTGGTATGCTGAAGATTGATTCTATTGAAGATGCTTATCAGTATGCTCTGAAGGCAGAAGATAAGTTGAAGAGGAAACAACCTAGTAACTCCCAAGGGAAAGAAAAGATTGATCACTCAGTGACGGATAAACCGACTGATGCAGAAGATGAACATAAACTTGTGGAACCAAAGAAGAAGATGGGTAGAGTTATCTTTAAGGGTACTTTCTATAACTATGGAGAGGAAGGACATCATTCTTTTGAGTGTACACATAAGAAGGTTGATCGACAAACTGCTGTGATGAATGAGAACATTTAGAATAAACCTAAATCAGAGAACTTGCTACTTTGGTGAACATTGCTTGGTACAAAGGAGGAACCTTGTCAGAGGAGTAATTTGTTTAGGACCCGATGCAAGACTAAAGGTAAACTCTGTGATGTTATTGTTGATAGTGGTAGTACTGATAACCTTGTTGCTGAGGACCTAGTTTAGAAACTTGGTTTGAATATAACGAAGCATCCTTGTCCTTATAGGATTGGCTAGTTACAAGATGTTCATGCTTTGGAAGTTAGAGAACAATGCTTCATTGATGTTCCAACTGGCCAGTACAAGGATCTTGTGTTATGTGACATTGTGAAGATGAATAGTTGTGATATATTGCTCGGTAGACCTTGGAAATATGATTGCAGAGCTATTTATGACTGTGTCCGGAATGTGTTTACTATTAAGAAGGATGACATGAAGTTTTCACTAATGCCTTTGATGGATACAATGCTCGGTAGGAGAAGCCTGAGTATTGGTAGCTGAGTTGAGATTGTGGATCCAGAGAAAATGAATGATCAGTATGGAGAACCGACTTGTACATTGTCAAGAAAAGACTTGAAGAGATAGAAGAAACTGAAGTGGAAGAATTTGCAAGTAGAAAAGGTGGAGGACTTGTATGTGAAGAACCAATTTGAGATTTATGTGTTAAATCTTGAAAGATGCTCTTCTCACATATGGACATCTTTTGGAACCTGGGGTGTTTGATGCAGGGGCATCCAAGGTTAAGGCATGGACATTCTTGTCCTTAGTGAAACTGCATGGAGTGTTAGTATTTTGGCTGGTGTTACTCGGTTGCAGCCTTGATCAATGGTCTCGATCATTGAAGGAAGCTTGGTCACTGAAGGAACTCAATAGTCTCTGGCGCTCGGTGAAAGTGTTACTCAGTCATGCCTGCGGTGCTCAGTCGACACTAGTACTCAGTGATGCCTGACATGCTCGATTAATTCACTATCACTCGGTAGTTTTGACTTACCGACTAGAGTTCTGTGTGATTTGTTGAGCCGACTTGGTGCATTTATTGTTGGTAGCTATTGTTTTAGGCTGACATGCTGAATTAAGTGTTTGTATACATTTGTAAGCTGACTTGTATGGCATTTAATTATTTTTTTGGGAGAGTTAAGGGTTTCATCTTGCTGACTTGTGGCTGATGATTAGTATTTATAGGATGATTGGGTAGATGTTTAGGGGAAGAGGTCATAGATCTAGATGAATTGAAGACTTAGTGAATCAGATCTGAGGTTCTAAAAGCTGAAGTTGGCGAAGTTGTGGAAAAGTTCTTGATGATCTTGCAGATCATATTGTAATTTGATAGTTGTTTGTAGCAGAGCTAGGGGTTGCACACTTGGAGACAAGGAGATTGCTTTGAGGCTTGCGAGCTCAAGTTTAGATCTGCCTTAGGGTTTCCATCAACTTTTGATTGTCTTCAAAGCTAAACTAGCTGAGATTGTATTGGATCTAGTTGTGGATCTTGTGGAATTATTTTCTGATTGTAATTGGCCCTAACCCAAAAGGCTTGACAACAGGGCATGTTAATGAAAATCAGTGTTAAATAATTACTTTGTCTTGCATTGTTGAGTATTCCACTATGTAATTCTGTTGGCTGCAAGGTTTGGATTGTCCTTCATTGGATCCACCATCCTTGACTACATCAATTGGGAATGAGTTGCTGCTTCCTAATGTAGGATCAAATAGGATTGGATTTTTCAACCTAAGATAGACTATTGATCTTTGGAAGATAGGATTCTTTCCAGTGCATGCTAATCTCTTGCTCGAGATGATGGGGCCTATAAAGACAACTACAAGATTACCTAGACAATGCTTAGTCAAAGGGAAGTGTTGGGATTATTTTTGATTTAGGATAAGGATTGAGCAACTCAAAGGATATGACACAAAGTGAATGGTGGAAAATTGGATAAGGATTCATATGTTAAGAGATAGGTAAGACACTGAAACCTCAAAAAGGACCAAGGGATGATTGCTGAAGCACTGAGATGGATAGGTCAGGATGACTTAAGGGATGATCAATGCAGATGATGAGACCTAAAGATACATATGTACAAATGAGCTTAGGTGGAGACATAATTGACGTGATGGTACAAGACTCAGGATAGGATGTACAAAGAATTTGGTGATGAAGCTGAAGCTCCAAGATATGCTAGATGATGCCCCAATTGGGCTAGAAAGCCAATATGGACTGACGGTGGATAGGCTTGATGATGGATGGTGTGTCCTAAAATGATATGGATTTGGGAAGGATGCATCCCAATGATGATGATTGGATTGAGATCAAGGCTTGCCACACGACTAGGAACAAGACTAAGGATGGGATTTGATGGTTTTGGCTTCATCTTGGATGTTGGATTTTGGATAGCTAGAATATATGGATAAGATTGGAAGATGTTGGAAGATTGCTAGAAGCTTTAAGATATGGATGGATGGCATTGGATTGCATGGGGGTAACCTATAGCTAGATACAAATGACAAGGGAAGATACCAGGTGATGGAAAGATGGAGGAAATGCTAAGGGATTTGGATGGAGAAAAATGCTTGGGATTTTATGATAGAGGATTTTCTGGGAGATTTGGATTCAAAGATGGAAAGATGGTTGTGAGAAGGTCTTCAAGGAATATGTCACCAAGGAATAAGATGCCCCTGCTTAGAATAGTTCATGTATTCAGAGGCATTTGGCGGGGGAAAGATAGGATGGAAGCTAAAATGACAAGAGGATGGGGAAGGTAGATGGAAGCTAGGATAGTTGGTGGATAGAGGATAGGTGGATGGAAGATGTGATAGGAAGATGGATTCTAAAAGGTGCCCAAAAGCATGTATACCTAGTGGTTTCTATTTTGTTATCAAGATCCAAAGGAGGATGAAGGAGGTGAGAGACAAATGGGATGGAGGAAATGCTCGATAAGATGTGATAGAAGGGAATTGCCCCTAATTGTAGAAAGGAACTAGGGGGATTATGCATGATGCATGTTTCCCACATTTTCATCATGGTAATTGTCCAAGGCGCTTGATATTTTTCTTAATTTTTTCCAAATTTTATGGATTTTCTGATCTGCTGTTGACTCTCTGATTTGTTGCTGACCTTCTGATTTGTTGTCGACCTTCTGATTTGTTGCTGACCTTCTGATTTGTTTCTAACCTTATGATTTTTTGCTGACCTTATGATTCTCTAATTTGTCGTTGACTTTCTCTTTTCCAACTGGATGTTGGTACAACCTTATTAGGATGGACAAGTTATGTAAAGGCATGGATTGGATGGGGTAGATGGGAGATATGCATGGGGTGAGAGATATGCGAGTAGAAGGTGTTTGGATGGAATGTTGGAAAGTGACCATGATGGGGAGATGTTGTTAGGACTGATGTTGCCACATGTTGTGCGATCAGTGGATGAAGTGGATGAGATGTGGTAAATAGAGCTGGATATGATGTAGGATTTGTGCTAGGAGATCTTGGATCATAGGGACCCAAAATAGATTTAGGATATGGAGAAGGGGAATAAGTAGCTGGGAGATTAGAAACTTTGGATGCCATTATGGATGTTTCTTTTAGATGTGTTGCATCTTTTTGCTTTGGGACCCACATGGTTTTTTCTTTTTCTTTGGTGGGCTTTCGTGGCCATGGGGATGCATTGGATTTTTCTTTTGCTTGGATGGGCCTTTGTGGCCTTTGGGATGCATTGGACTTCTTGATTGGATTTTTCTTTGCTTGAGCATGTCTTTTAGAGTGGGCATGCAAATCTTCATATTTTTGCAGATATTTCCCTTTATGCATTTTTTATATGGCATCCAAATTGCGAGAACCATTGGAAGGAATACGAGGAGGTGTGTGGGATGGAATAAATATGGATAGAGAGATGGAAGGAGATTGGTAGATAGGAGATGTAGTGGTGGATAAAGATGTAGGGGATCTATCTTTAACCTTATTACATTTATATCGTTGTATATATGTAAGGGGAATATAGGACCTATCCCTAATCCAAATTCCCAAAAGAGAGATCCAAATTGATTAATCGTAAAGAAGTGATCAATGCACAAATGAATCAAACAATGAAGAATATAGAGAAAGGAGGAAATCCTATAATTCACTATAGAAACTATGTTCTTGAAATCTTAAATGAATAGAAGGCAAATACTAACCTCAAATAAGGGTAAATATGGAAAAGACCGATTTCTGATGTCTGTGCACAGTTTCAGGGAATTTTGCAACATGCTCCAGATTGGAAATACTAAGATAGAGAAAACCCAGAAAGCTTTAGTCCTTCTGAGGTTAGGTCAACTTTGACCTAGATAGCGGGGCACAATCTTACCCCTCACTAAAGGTCATCCCTGACCCAAAACAACTTTGATGGAAATTCTATTTGTGGATCTCAGAAGTTCGTCGAAAAGGGTATCCAGATCTGAACTTTAATTCATTTTCATGTGCTTGTACCTGCAAGAAAAATGGTTTTTTTTTGTTTGGATAGGGGGTTTACCTTGGTCAAACCCTATTTTGGAATCAACCTTGAAATGAAATTGAAATTGCAATATGTATAAACAAAGTAAATGGAACTATTCACCTTGCTTAGGTTGAAATCCTTATGGAGGATTCGAATCCTTGAATCCACAAGTATGGATGCTCCAAATGAATGTAGGATGTCTTAAATAAATGGCATTAGATCTTCAACACCAATCTTGAATGGATCTTAGCATAGGAAGATGCTCGAATGGAGAAATCTTCAACAAGAGGGCTCCATAGAGATTGAATCCTTCAATGGCTAACAATGGATCTCCTTGATGAATACTTGAATGCTTGAATGCTTGAAGATGAATGAATGCTTGCTTGCTTTCCTTCTCCTTCTTGCTTTCTTAATTGCTTGATTTCACTTGAGAGCTAGATCTCTTGATCATGAAAGATGGATTGATTGTGGATGTGAAAATGAAAGAGGAAGGCTTCCTTTTATAGTGATCTAGGGCACACACTTCTAGAGAGGCTGACATTGGACAATTAAATCCCAATTAACCTTAACCCCTAGAAATGGACCTAGATTAAATTCAATTTAAGAGTTTACCATTCTGAAACTCGAAATAGCTGACCCAGAAGCGGGAAAATAAAATTTTCCGAAGCTCAACATCCTAAAACTCCCAAAACTTGAAAATTGGACCTAGGGTCAGGGTCAAGGTCAACTCTATCCTAGGTTAGAGTCGAGGTCAAATTTGACCAAGGTCAGGGTCGAGGTCGACTTTCACCCATCAGGTCGTCATTGACCTAGAAAGTCAAAATCTTTAGTTTCTCAGAGAAAGTTGTCAGAAAGAGGCTGGAAACAGGGGGAGAAAAGCAAAATAGGGGGGAAACAACCAGATCCATGAAAAGACCCAATCAAGGTGTTGGTGTTCAAAATGGACACTTATGCTCTTAGGCTACCAATATACCCTCAGGTTGATTTTAGGATTGGTTAATTCCAAAATGTATATGGATCTTAGGGTAACTGGACCAACTATAGGGACAAGACTGCCCTCTTCACTTCTTGCTCTACAAAACCAAGGTGGGTGCACCTAACCTAGTGAAAACTATACTTCACACACCAAAGACTGGGTCCTAACAACAAATTGATAGTAAGAATGTACTAAATGCTAACTTCACATTCATTGACTCTCCATTACTATTTGGGTAACACAACCATACAACCAAAGACTTAAAGCTTAGAAAGGTTCTTGATTTCAATATTTGGGATGCAATAACTTCAACTAGTGTATGTTAACAAGAGGAATACTCATTTAGGCTAGTGCCTCATCCATTGGGCAAGAGTCCTTAGACATAAAAACACACAAATTTGAGAATACCTAAGAATTCATAGCCATAAATACATTTATCCTAATCTTTACTGCTTACAAAACATCCTTACATAGACAAGGGAAAACTCATATCTCATTTAGAGCATTGTTTAATCCAATCCTAGATCAGAACTCAAGAATGAAGATACATACATAAAAATCCTATGTAATGAGCTAGAAAACTCAAAGCTTACTTGACTTGACACAAAGGAGAGATAAGAATAAGATATTTGTATTAAGTATGATGAATTCCTTCCATGTATACAATGAATCACAAGGCACCCTACTTGCAAACTACAGCTTAGACCTGCAACTTTCTTCTTTCATCAACAAAAACTAAATCAAAATTATTATAAAACCCTTGGGACCAGAAACTAGGGACTGATTCTGAACTTCGAAACTAGAACCCCTTCAAAATCAACAATTCAACACTATATACCACTGGTTACCTTGGAATCTTACACAAGTTAGGATGCAACAAGCTACGGATAACCAGGGTAAGGGTTAGGGTTTCCACCCACCAAGCAATTCAAATAGATTAAAAAAATTAATACATTGGAGGGAAAATCAAACAACCCTAAGCAATCAGATCTAAATTTAATCTTCACTTATGGTAATTCTTTCGAAACTGTATTGAAGATCAAGAAATTCCTACAAATCCATCTGATTTGACCCCTGCAACATGCTTCGAGCAAGTAAACCCATCCCCCACGATACAAAACTCTCTGCAAATAATCATCAGACTCACCAGACCACACCACAACAATTGTAAATCATTTCTATTAAGTTCGGCCGTCGAAACATTCAATTCTGGTCCTTTTTGTTGCTGGAAAATGTTCAAATTTTCAAATCTATAGAGAACGACTACTTTATGGCGCTTACCAACATATCAACGACCCATATTCAAATCTGATCTTGGTTTATATCATGACCATTAGATGCTTTTCCTTTTCCTGGGTTATGTTCTTTACTATATAATAATTTGGCGAATACGCGACTGAAAAACCTTCGCCCATTCGCGAGAACCTTGAGAGCACCGCTAAATCATTTGGCTATTATGCGAACACTGTTTGCCAAATTGCTAAGTCATTAGACCCCTTGCCAAAACATCATGTGAACCAGTGAACAAAGCAAACATTTGTCAGAACCACCAGAATTTTATCCAAATCGCCAAAAGACTGAGAAAATTTAACTGGGCCCGCATCAAGAAGATCAACAGTTGTCTTAAGTTCGCATAGACCTTCAAGATTCCTTCAGATCATAAGACAACCATCGGATGGAGAATCTTACTCTGCTCTGACAACCTCCTGACATTGAAAGAAATCAACAACTGTCTTAAGTTCGCATGTGTCAGAAAAAACCCATCAGATTACACGCCAACCGTCGATGCTCTACAAGTGTTAGAACCCATTGAACCTTAAAAAACTTGGCCCCACTGACAACATGCTCAGTCACACAACGTGGCTCAATTAGATAATGACAAATCATCACACCGTGGCACATAAAAACCATCTGGTAATCAGACCCACCTTTATACTGCCACCTGAGAATAAAGTAACATTGACAGCTAGTGTAAGATCTCAAAGCTCTAACACATCTCATGAGAACTTATCCCAATTTTTTATCAACTGACAATGTTAGGACCCTCTGACAAAGTCAAAAACTAGGTCCCATTGACAACTACCACCACATTAATACATGGACCTGTAATACCCCAAAAATGGTCTATAAGTTCATTAATCTCCTACATCTTCAATTCGAACGAAATCGACATCAAAGTCCTAATCTAAGGCACATCTAAACATCATCGAATCATAATTAATTATCTTAAATTCTGCATCGGGGAATATTCCTAGTAATATTCCTAATCATCATAATTATCTTTAATTTTATAATTATTTGGCAATAAATCACATTTATCCTAAGTTTGATTATTGAATATTTTCATATTTAATTAATTAGATTTAATATCTTGCCACTTAATTATGTAATTAAATTTAATTCTATCTATTATTAATTGTATTATTTAATTTTGACAATAAATCTAATATCTTATGAATAATTGATTAAATTCTTATTTAATTAATTAAAGCAAGTTGTCATTATTTAATAATATAGTTTTTAATAAAAGTTTGATAAAATAGTTAATTAACCCATAAATTAATTATTTTATTTCAAAAAGCAGTTAAGTTGAGAATAAATCATTTTATTTATTTATTAAATCATAATTATCCATGTGCACATTCAAGGACCAGTTAAACTCAAATTGGAAAATCAATGCAAGTTGTTAGCTTTTTGAAACTCAACATCTTTTTGAGTTTTAAAATTGATCTAAACTTCTAATTCGAGTTGAACTGTGCTTTTGCATGATTTTTGTGACTTAATTATCTTTATTTAAAAATAACTCAAAAATCAAACTGAGTTATTTGAGTGATTTATGGCTTTTTCTCATGCACCTCCAAAGCCCTGGATTTCTATAAAACCAAGGCTTTAGCTCTTCATAATTCATCTCATAATTTTGCAAGCTTACTTTGCCAAAGTCATCTACGAATTGCATAACTATTTTGAAGAATTGAAATTTGGAGAATCAAAGCTTATTGCGAATCAAGGCTATTGTGAGATCAATTTGTTTTTTTTTTACATTCATTTAGATTCTTTTTCATATCATTGTTAGATCATTTTAGCATATCAATTTCCATATTAGCATAGATTCATATCAGTTTTTATCATTCTTATTGCATAGAAAATTCAAAAATATAGATTAATTGCATTCAATTCATATCTAGATCAATTGCATTCAAATCCTTTGTTTAGGTGTCGTCTAGATCACTGATCTCGATAACAATCTGAGAACATTAATCTCGCACCTACTAGAAGGCATCAAATCGCTTGGTTAGATACTTTTCAATTTTGCACGATTTTGATTATAGCTAACCTCTAATATTTTACTGAAGTGTTGTGTTTATAGATCAGGTATAATTTTCACACACACATTTCTGGCACCCACCGTGGGGCAACCCACCTTTGCATGCTGGTTTTGATTTTTTTGGGAGCTAAAACCCCAAAGTTTCAAAGATTTAATTTTATCTCCCAAACGGCTTGGATTTTTTGTCTAAATTTTTTTTTGTAGATTGGTGACATATTAGAAAAGCTACAGTAAAAAATTTAGAATTTTTTGAGATGTTTTTAATTTTTAATAATTTTTTCTTCAAATTCTAAAAAAAATTAATATCTGACGTAAATCAGCATATTTTTTAGAAATTTTTATATTTTCGGAAATCTCTTTAAATTATACAGGGGGTCCATTCTTTTTGTTTTAAATTTGGACATGATATAATAGCTCAAATAGTCAATTTACAAAAACTGGTCTGTTTTGATAAAATGGGTCTCTAGGGCACAAATGAAGAGATTTTTCTAAAATTTTTGCATTTTTGGAAAGATCTCTATTTTTTAGTAGGGGTCTATATTCTAAATTTTTATTTTTGTGGCCAAAATCATATCAAAAAAATTAGATCTTGTTGACTAGGTCAAATGCAGTGCAAAAAAATTAAAATTTTGTGATGGGTATGCACTCATTTAACATATTATTCAATGCATGATATGAGTTGTCATTTGGATTAATTTCTAGTTATTATTGCTCCTAAAAATTGATTTTTAGATCTAACCCTAGGGTTTTCATAAGTTGAATATACCTTGCATATCTTGTTTGCTTGTTGGCTTGTTGGAGAGTTCGTAGCTTGCTTGCATAGTAAAGCTCAACAAAAATTGTTAAAAATCAGGTAAAATCTACTAAGCGCATTGCAAGGATCCTAGGTATTCTCCTTCATCTAATGACATTTTAATTTGGGACTTAAAATAAATCTCTCGTGTGTCTAGCTTGGGTGATTCTTTTCATGCTTTTGTTTTACACACTTGCATAATTGATACTAGGTTGTGACCCCTTAAGGATTCATTAAGTAGTCTTAGATACTTGTGATTGATCTTGATTTCTATCTTGGGTTATTGGACTCGCTAATTTGCCGGCCCCTCATTTCTGCCCCGTGGTTGTAATCTCAGCGCCATAAAGGGGAGGGGTCAACAGGACAGAAGCGTTAAGTGTTCCACTTGGCAACCCTTTTGTGTTTTAGGAACTCACTTGTTTTCTAAGTTGGGGACTCATTTTCAGCTTGTGTGAGGTGTTAAGTGTTCCACCTTGTGGACTCATCTCATATTCGCTTTAAGCGTTAAATGTTCCTCTTTCTGCTTTTTGGGTACTTTTGGTAGCTTTGCTTTTGGAAACATACATCTGTGCTCACATAGTAATTAGGCCCTATGAACACTATTCGTGATTCTTGAGAGATTGGATTCCCAACGAAATCCTTCTTGATGATAGAATCCTTGTAGGTAGGGAGGATACTTAGTGCATTTCACATTCAACTTGGTTAGTGCATCTTCTCTTATTGATCGATACATTCTCTCCCAGGAGAGGTTGATAGATCACGTGGGGTAGACATCATGAGATTTGGTGAATCAAAATTGGTTAGTGCATCTTCCCTTATTGATTGATACATTCTCTCTCCGGAGAGGTTGATAGATCACATGGGGTTGATATCATAGACCTTGGTGAGATAAACTTTGTCTTAGCATGTCGAATTAATCTGCTTGCTTTGTTTGGGTTAAAAGTGAAGAGGTATCAAAACCTTGGATCTGGAGCCAAGTCCCCTTGTGGTATACTATTGTGAGTCATCTTTAGAGAGGGTTAACCGTAGCGGACAATCCCTTCACAAGGAAAACTATGTTGACGAAACCTCAAGCGGTCATAGCCATTTTCACCGTGGTAGTGACAGCCGCT
Organism: Chamaecyparis obtusa; assembly: GCA_027943335.1. NCBI lineage: Eukaryota > Viridiplantae > Streptophyta > Pinopsida > Cupressales > Cupressaceae > Chamaecyparis > Chamaecyparis obtusa. The sequence continues at coordinate 985,502 of BSBK01001642.1, read as the reverse complement.
ATATAAATGTCCTTGTGGAAGAAATCTCCATGAGTATGGTTCATTGTTGGGTTGTCAGATCTCACTAGCAGCTCCTGAAGATTAAGTTCTCAGACTGTGTCAAAACCCTGGTGCACTGGGATTGGAGTTCACCCCTTTGGATCATAAATGTTGCAGAGTCAAACCATTACTAAAAACCCTAGCGAGGCCAAATTTTCATTTTATAGGGTATATGTGCATTATTGCAAAATATTTTTGGAACATATGCAATTAGTGCTTCTAAGGATTAGAACGAATAAGTCACTTGATTGTTCATGCGCAAGGTTACTTTTGCCCTTGTTCATTATTTTCAGACATGCTTGAAATCATGTGCTTGCTATTTTGCGTGCTTGTTTATCTATCTGGTTACTGAAAATGAACAAATCTGTTACAATCTTCAAATCTGGACATTGAAATTTGCAAACAATCCGAATTTGAAAACTCAAAATTTGCAAAATCTGAAGTCAAATTCTTTTCTGGAGTCAAAAATCATTTCAGGAAGTCAGAAAGTCATATGATTTTTTTTTTCAAGTGTCGTTTCATTACAACCCATCTGTTGTATGATTGAGTACCCAGTGTCGTACGAGTTTCCATGCCAGCAAATTCTCAAAGTCAAAATCTTGCAACTGTCGTATGAGATTTTCAATTGTCGTTTCATTGCTACCTAACTATCGTACGATTTTTTTCAACTGTCGTTTCATTGCTACTCAACTGTCATATGAGTTTGTAGAGTGTCATTTGGGAAAAGTTAGAAAAAGTGTCAGAAAGTTGTCAGAATTGCCAGATACCCATCTTTTTCAGCCTAGTTCCAGAATCTATCGAACAAATCACTATGTCAAGAACAGAGCAATAGCTATTGAGAATTAGTACACATTTCTCAAAGAATCAGTACACAAGAGGAAGAAGCTCTAATCACTGCTATGATGAAGCAGCTGCAAGCTATGCAAGTCCAGCTTGACAAACTTGAGAAAGAAAAGGAACCTAAAGAGTTCTCCATGGAAACTCTATGCTCTTTTCCATTTGATAAAGACTTGTACATGTCACCATGCCCCCGAATAAAATGTGAGCAACATGACAACCCTTATGATACCTCCTCCACAGAGAGTGACACATCCAGCTTTGGAGACTATGATGACTATGACGACAGACAATATAGTGATACCTATGAACCCTCTGTTCCTAAGAGTCCTCCTCGTCGTGTGTTCCTACTTACTACAAATGGGCCATCACATTGGATAGATCGTGATGGTGATCCATATGATTCTGATTTTGAAAGAGAGTTGGATGGCTTTTGTGGACAATATCTAGATGATACATCTACTTCTATTGAGGAATATAAAATGTACCGTGCTGATTTGAAACATCAATACTATAAGGATCTCTCCTCTAAGAACCCTCTGGCTGAAAATAAAGATTACACTCTCAAGCAAGATCATTTTGATGTTGGACCTTTGTCTTGTGATGGTTCCTTTCCATCCCCTACTTCCTCCAATACCCATACATTTCCTAAAGCTTCCAAGTCTTTCAAATCTTTCACAGAACCTTCATCCAATGAAAGTCCTGATACTCTTCATGCGGTTCCCTATAGTTATCCTCTAGGGCTACCTCTTAAAGAAACTCAAGCTAACCTTCACTTGGCTGCAAATACTTTCAATAATGCTAAACCTGAAGAGCCTAAGCCTTTATATGCTATAATGCCTACTCCAACTAGTCCTCCACCATCTCTGCAACAGTTTTCCATACAATCCCAACATGCTTCCTTGTCCTTAGAAGTGGCTCCATGTCAAGAGGATTCCAAAAATGATGAAGAAAAGAACATAAAGAAAGATCAAGATCAAGAACCCTCCATGTCATCCACTCCTTTTCATGATGTCTCTTATCCACTTCACGGTTCTTTTGATCTTATGGACCCTTTTTCATGCATTCCACCATGTCTTAAGTCTTCTCCTAAGCAAGATCAGGCTACTACTTACACTATTGAGCTTATTGACAATCAAAATGACCTTACTACTCTTGCGCTTTCTAAAGATGATCAGGTACAATTTTCACACACACAGGACCAATCACAGATTGCCATTTGTGCATACGTGTCACCTTAGACCCACAGGCTGAAACGCCATGTCATAAAGTAAGATCAACGGTCATCGCAACATCGCATAGCTTTGACAAATCCTTTGTGCTTTAATGACAACCATTGGATTGAAAAGCTATTAGAGAGGCTGGGCCTGGGAAATATCAAGCCAAAACATAGGAAATATTAAGGCACTGACCTAGGAAAAATTAAAGCACCGCCAGGCTCCAAACTTAGGAAAAATTAACCTGGGAGACCTAGGCAAATCGGTAAATATTAAAACTGAAAACCTTTAGTCGCAAGATCGCATGACATGAAAAAGGTTCACATGATCATGTGACAAAGGGTAAACAATTTAGCACATGCTTTTAAGAGTTTTAAGTGGCCTGAATAAAGTAACACAAAATTAGAACAAGGCCAGGGTATTTTAGGGCTTTTTCACTACGACGACTAGTTTTCAAAAATTTCACCTAGGGTTTGAGCCAGAGACCTAAAAACAACTGCAGAGACTGGCAGAAAAAAAAGCTAGAGCCATGAAAATTTTATAGGTGCTAACAGTGGCTCATACTCGGGGACGTGTATCTCTTGCAGATACAACGAGCAAGCTAGAATCTCTTGGAAGAGCAGACCAACTCAAAATTTTGACCCAAAAAGAAAAAATAGACGACTGTACAGGGGAAAAACTAAACTACTGCTCATGGAAAAGATACTTCAGGAGAAGTAAAACTTTAGGAATTGTCCATGAATAGGCAATTCCAAAGTACCACCAGTTAAATCTTTTAGGACATAAGAATCTGTCCCCCATTTACTTTCAATAAGATAAGGGCCCAACCAAATTGGATCAAACTTTCCATGCTTCCCCCTCTCTTCTAACCTTGCATTCCACATCAGGACCAGGTCATCAACTTCAAAACTCCTACGAGTAGCCCTTTTATCAAACAATTTCTTACATTGTCTCTGCAATGTCTCATTTCTTTCATGTGCATCTCTCCTTACCTCCTCCAATTGGATCAATTCATCCATTCTTACTCTCATCTCATCATTCAAATCTTCATCATATGCTTGGATGAACTTATACATCTGCAATAGATTATTTTGAGGCAATCTAGCACTTATTCCATACACCAAATCAAATGGAGCACAACCTATGGCCTTCTTAATAGTTACCCTGTCAGCCCATAGTGCCCACCATAACTTTGAGTCCCAGGATTTCTTATTCTTGTCCAACACTCTCTTGAGAATCTTGATTAGACTTTTGTTACTGGACTCAACCTGACCATTTCCTTGTGGATGATATGGGGAAGAAAATGAAATGTGTATCCCATATTGCTGACAAAAATCACTAAATTCTTGTGATCTAAAACACATTGCATTATCAACCACAATTACCTCTGGGCAACCAAACCTGGTAAGGATGTTCTGCATCACAAAGTCTGCTACCACTTTTCTAGTAGCCTTTCTAGTAGGGATAGCTTCAACCCACTTGGTAAAATAGTCTATTGCCACTAGTATGTAAGAATGTCCACCACTAGACTTGTTGGAAATTTCTCCAATAAAGTCAATACCTCACTTTTGGAAAGGAGCCTGAACTGTAACAGGTCGGAGTGGAAAATTTCAACTTTCCAGCAAATCTTTTACATGCATCACATTTTCTTACAAACTGATGTGTATCCTTAAAAACTGTAGGCTACCAAAATCCAGACCTAAGGATCTTGTGAGCTATGGTGTTTGCCATATAGTGTCCTCCATAAACACCTTGGTGCATTTCCCTTAACAAAGCTTCAGACCTCTCATGATCTATGCACTTTAGCAATACTCCTTCATTGCTTCTCCACCACAACTCACCATGTATGATGACATACCTTGTAGATTGCAACTTGATAGTTCTTCTTCTATTTTCATCTGTCTCAGGGGAAAAGACCAATTTTTGCAAGTAACCAATAACATCTTTGTACCAATCACAATAATCCATATCACAAACATATGGCCTTTTCTCTTCTTCTAACACATTTATGTGATTTGCAATCAAATTGCTTTGTGCCATTAATTTTGCAAGACCTAAGCCTCTTACCAACTTTGTAATCTGGATATCAATATTAAATTCTTGGATCCTATTGATCCATCTACATCTTTTCCCTGAAACTTCTTATTGCACCAATATATCCTTAACTGCAGCACTAGGAACATAAGCAACCACCTTAGCTCCCACAAGATAACATCTAAAAGCCTTGACTGATTTAACTAAGGCATAAGCTTGTTTCTCAATAATATCATATTTCAATTCTACTGCTTGTAGGGATTTACTAAAAAATGATATGGGTTGTTCATATCCATCTGAATTCTTCTGCAATAAAACTGCTACAACTGCATGACAAGAAGCAAAAGAAAATATCTGCATGGGCTTACCATAATCAGGTGTCCTCAAAACTGGAGCATCCTTGATGGCCCTTTTGATATTTCTGAAAGATTCATCTACTTCTTCATTCCATTCAATCTTTGCCTCCTTTTCCAACATTCTAGAGATAGGGATATTGATTTCTGCAAAATTTGTAACAAATCTCCTTAAAAAGTTTACCTACCCAAAGAAGGACTGTATTCCTTTAACATTTCTAGGTGGTGAAATCTTATCTATAGCCATAACCCTTTTAGGGTCAATTCTCACTCCATCCTGTGTGTGTGAAAATTGTACCTGATCTGTAGATACAACACTCAGTAAAACATTAGAGGTTAGCTATAATCAAATCATGCAAAATTGAAATGTAATCTAACCAAGTGATTTACTGCCTTCTAATAGGTGTGAGATTGATGTTCTCAGATTGTAATCGAGATCAATGACCTAGACGACACCTAAATGAAGGATTTGAATGCAATTGATCTAGATATGAGATTGAGTGAAATTAATCTATTTTTTTGGTATTTCTATGCAATAATAATGAAAAACTTGATATGAATGTATGCTAGATGAAATTGATATGCTATGAATGCTATTGAAAATTGATATGCAATGCTAATCTAACAATGACATGCAATATGAATGCAAAAATAAGATTGATCTCACAAAGATGTCGATTCGCAAGAGCTTTGATTCTTCAATTCCAATTCTCCAGCATAAGTTTGCACAATTATGAGATCCTGTGGATGCAAATTTGAGAGATGATTGAGAGATGAGCTAAAACCTTGTTTTTATAGAAATCCAGGGCTTTGAAGGTGCATGGATAAAAGCCATAAATCACTCAGATTAACTCAGCTTGATTTTTGAGTTATCTGATAATAACAGATAATTAAGTCACAAAAACATGCAAAAGCTAAGCTTTAACTCAAAATAGAGTTTAGCTTTAATTGATAATTGATAGTTGTCTGCTTTTATGATTGTGCATGTTTTATTTATGAATTAATTTAATAATAAAGTGATTTATTTTCAACTTAACTGCTTTTAAAAATAAAACAATTGATTTATGGGTTAATCAATTATTTAATCAAACTTTTATTAAAAATTATATTATTAAATAATGACAACTTGCTTTAATTAATTAAATAAGAATTTAATCAATTATTCATATGATATTAGATTTATTGTCAAAATTAAATAATACAATTAATAATAGATATAATTAAATTTAATTACACAATTAAGTGGCAAATATTAAATCTAATTAATTAAATATGAAAATATTCAATTAATCAAACTTTAGGATAAATGTGATTTATTGCCAAATAATTATAAAATTAAAGATAATTATGATGATTAGGAATATTACTAGGAATATTCCCCGATGCAGAATTTAAGATAATCAATTATGATTCGATGATGTTTAGATGTGCCTTAGATTAGGATTTTGATGTCGATTTCATTCGAATTGAAGATGTAGAAGATTAATGAACTTATAGCCCATTTTTGGGGTATTACACATCCTTAGACACAATATGTCCTAAGAGCTTGCCTTCCACAACACCAAAAGAACACTTCTTTTGATTCAAAGAAATTCCATACTCTAAGGCCCTAATAAAAATCCTCTCAAGATGTTCACAATGTTGATCTTCCTTATCTGAATATGCTATGAGATCATCTTGATACACCACTAGGAATTTGTTTGTGAAGTCTACAAAGGCCACATCCATAGCTCTCTGAAAAGTAGCTCCTACATTTGTTAGTCCAAAGGGCATTCTAACATAAACATATGTTCCCTAAGGGGTAGTGAATGCAGTCTTGAACTGTTCTGACTCCTTGACCATGACCTGATTATATCCAAAGAAACCATCCATCATGGACATTAACTCTCATCCAGTAAACTTCTGCAACATATTCTCCATATTAGGCAAACCATAATTGTCCTTCAAAGAATTGACATTCAAGTTCCTAAAATCAACACATAATCTAATGTCACCATTCTTTTTTCTGACTGGAACCAAGTTTGACACCCAAGTAGAATGTTTGACAAGCTTGATGATGCCAGCATCCATCATCATTTTGAGTTCATCTTGCATTTTTGGTGCCAAGGTAGGGTTCACATGTCTTAATTTCTGCCTAAAAGGTTTAGTACATTCTTTCAATGGTATTTCATGCTGGAATAGATCTTCTCTATAGGCTTTCAAATCATCATAAGACCATGCAAAGACATGTCTAAATTTTTTAAGAAGATCAATCAGATTATTCCTAGTTTTTTGGGACAAACATTTACCTATGTAAACATTTTTGGGTATTTGACTTGTTCCTAAATTTACTTCCTCCAAATCATTTATCCTATCAACAATTTTAGGAAAACAAGTCCTTTCTTTATCATCAAATGCCCTCTCAAGAGAAACCAATCCCCTTGGGATCCTATTTGATTTTAATTGCAAAACTTCCTTCCCAAGAACATTTTCTTTTCCATCTCTGATATCAACATAAGTGCTGAAATCCATCTCCTAACCATCAAAATGAGAATCACACTACAAAAACCTTAGTATATCCTGATCATTAGAAAATACCTTCTAATTCTCAACATTATCTAGGATAGAAGGCCTAGACTTACACTCAATCCTGGATATCCCTACAAAGGTAATATCCTTTGGCCTTAATGCTATGTTTGCCAGTAAGTCAGCCATCCTATTTTGGCTTTTATCCACCCAATCAATACCAAAGGCATTGAAACCTTCAATTTCATCCCAAACAACTTTTCTATATTATTTCAGCCTTTGATTTTTTGATGCATACTTTGATCTAATCTAAAGAGATTATTAACTCAGAATCACCAATTACCCTAAGATGTTTGATTCCATGTTTTGATGCTTGTCTCAAACCAATCAATAGAGCCTCATATTCAACAACATTATTTGTGCAAAGGAACAAGAGAGTGAAAGAAAACTTGAAAGTCTTACCACTTGGGGATATCAAGAGCACTCCTGCTCTGGCACCTTCCTTAGAACTTGCTCCATCAAAATATAGAGTCCATAAGACATTACCTTCTGCCATATTATTTTCATCATCAACCAGAAGGACAGGCTTTACCTTTTCTTGCACTTCTCTCTCCTAAAATTGGAAAGAGCCAATATCAGTGTCAACAAAACAATTCATATTGTCATCTTCATCCTCCTCAATCATATGTGGAGTCCTAGCTTCCCTTGAAACTTTTACACTTTCTCCCTCAATGCTAAAGGTAGCAAAATACAAGTCACATTGAATACTTCCTCCCATAGAAGCACTCCATTTTCTAGATAATAGCATTCCATACTGAGGAGGAATGTCAACTACAAGAACACTCATTTTTAGTTGTTTGTTAGGAAATGCTGCCAATTTATAAGGCAAAGCTTTAATGGTACCAATAACTGGCACTTCTCTTGAGTCCATAGCTTGGCATCTCCCATGAGGTGTATCAACCTTTAGTCCTAATGACTTCATGATCTCTACGGGCATGATAGTGTTTTATGCTCTAGAATCAATCATGCAATTCTTCAAAAGTTTTCCATTTATCATAAGGGACAAGAAAAAAGGGTCAACTATCCCTGATGCACCATTTACAACATTTGCATTCAAAAATATCTGAGGGATCTTAGAGACAATTTCTTCATTTTTACCGTCAGGTGTGTCATCTAAGGAAGCCACATGCTTGTCACCTCTGTTCATTTCTTGGACCTTTATAGAAGAGGCACCATTTACCCAATCCAAGGCTTTGACCTTGTGCTCTTCTATTCTCATCATTTCCAAAAGTGGAACCTTGACAGTTATTTGTGAAAGAAATTTAGTCATATTAATGGGAACATATGTATGGTTGCCCATGTCTTCCTTAATCTCAGTGACATCTTTATCTTCTTCTTTGACAGTCAAGTTAGATTTACCTTTGTGTAGAAACTCATCATCCTTCTGAAGTGTAGGAACAATTATTTCTGATGTCTTTGCTTTACCTTGAGGTATTGCAGCAGATCCCATCTTCTTTTTTACTTTAACCTTACTGACAACACCGACATCTTTCTCCTTTTCCTCATGCTGTTGTTTACTCTTTTTTGATTTCTTGATAAACATGCTACCTGATTTACCAGCTGTGCTTCCAACTGTCCTGTTTCTCAAATTGTAATTGCTCCTGGCTTGAGTGACCATGTCTGCAGTGATTTGAGCAATTTCCTCATCAGAGGGTCTCCTTAATGAAACATGTTCCTCACACTTTACTGTACCACATCCAACATCATCAAATTCTTCTTCCTCATTATCAGGGTCAGCCTCATCCCATGCATGTGAAGAAGTCATTACAAAACCACTCCTATCATATTGCTCATCCTGTTCCTAGTTCTCAGATAAATTCAAAGCAATAACACAATGTTCTGGACTATGAGGGGATTGACAAGCAGTACACCATGGGACATCATCATTCATGTTAACTAAATTTCTTTGCAAAGGATCATGAATCCTATCATCAGGCCTATCCCTTTTAACTGGAAAAATGGGCCTACCATCCTTCCACTGAGTATTGTATGGGTAATTTTGCATTCTTGGTTGCCTGTTAAAATTACTTGAAACAGGCCGGTCATTTGTTGCAACCCTATTGTTTCTTTTTTCATCAGGCTTTAGATCCTCTAAAGCACTTAAAATCTACTTTAGATTATCCTCCTCTTTGGGTTTCAAGTTAGCAGACCTTCCCATCTCTTTCTTATTTTGCATTTGAGGCCTATAATCATCTCTTCTCCCTAATTTTCCTGATATTCTTCTATTACTTTCTATGTTGATAGCCAACTTGTAAGCCTCCCCAAGATTTCTAGGGTTCTTATCCTTTAAGAGGTAACCCATCTTTGCATCAAAAGCATTTAAGTATGTCACAAGACACACCCTATCATCTAATTTGATAACTTGCAGGAGCCTATGCATAGCCTTTTGGAATCTTATATTGAATTCAAGGACCTCTTCATTTTGATTTTTCTTTATGTTATTGAATTCATTCAAAATAAAACCCTCATTTGTTTTATCTCCATAATGCTCCTTAAAACAATTCTTAAATTCATTCCAAGATCCTATACTAGCATGGGGCAATCCTCTAAACCAATCCCTAGCATCCTCAGTCAGAGATTGTACAAATAACTTCATTACAACATCATCAAGCTCAACATTATAATCATCTATTACATCCATAAATTTTTTTAGATGTTCCTCACATGTGATGACATTGTTCCCAACAAACTTTGGGAGCTTCTTTCTAATTTCATCATGAATTTCATTAGGATAACCAGGAATACCAAAAAAGATAAGTTGTTTGTACCTTTCATGAACAGGAACTCCTTGAGGTGGGTCCATTCCTTGAGATGTAGATGTCCTTGTGTTTGAACTAGTAGAAATTTTAGTAGCACTCGGAATGCCATTTGTCTGAGTTGCAAGGTTACCATGATTTCCACCTTGCCCCAAAAAGGAAGTAGCAACATTTAAAGGTCCTGAGGTATGTTTGAGAAAATCAATCTTTTTTCTTATTTCTGCAGCAATAGCCTCCAATTTTGCTTTCTCTAATTCTTTATCTAATATTTCTTTCTCTTTTCTAGCCTTCTCAAGGTCTGCATCTAATCTCAACCCTTGCTCTAGTGGGTTTTCCACATGCACTTGTTCATTGATTTGAACTCCGACAACTTTTTGTTTGCCTTTATCTCTAAGCCTAGTTATCTCATGTGTTCTATACACAATAGGCTGTTCCTCTGCTCTTTCAGGCTCTGGGACAAAATTAATTGCCTCCAAATCTAACAATTGCCTCTTTAGCTGATCAACCCTTATCATTGCTTGTCTTACTCTGTCTTCTTTATCTTTTTCTCTTTGCTGTCTGATAGCAACTTGTTCTTGAACTCTTCTTTCCAACTCATAGAGCTCTTCAAAGATTTCTTCTGATTTTGGGAGAGTAGTCTTAGATTCATCATTTCCCACTTGAAATTCATCCTCATACTGGTTCAATCCCAAATCAACAGCCTCTTCATATTCTGAAATATTTTCTTTTTGACTAGGCTTGGTTTGAGCCTCTTGTCTTGTATCCTTTTTACTTTTCCAAGTATGAGAGACATTTATTTTCTTCTTTCCTCCGCTTGTTTGACTAGGCCTAGAAGAGCTTGGAATACCTTCTTCCATTATGTTTTCAGGATGCTCCTTTCTCCAAGACCTAGTACCTCTGTAACTCATTTTATAAAATTCTACTGACTAGCACTGCTGCAGAGATGTTTGAGCCACCACCCAAGAATATTGGGAATCTTACAATACTATTTCCTCACTAACAAATATCCAAATGAGCTTGACAAGACAAGGGACAAGAATAACCCTGTTTCTTCCAATGATGACCTACTGGTTATTATAAACTTGTGTAACATTTCCCCAGCAGAGTCGCCATCTTGTTGGTGTTCAAAATGGATGATTATGCTCTTAGGCTGTCAATATACCCTCAGGTTGATTTTAGGATTGGTTAATTCCAAAATGTATATGGACCTTAGGGTAACTGGACCAACTATAGGGACAAGACTGCCCTCTTCACTTCTAGCTCTACAAAACCAAGGCGGGTGCACCTAACCTAGTGAAAACTATATTCACACACCAAAGACTGGGTCCTAACAATAGATTGATAGTAAGAAAGTACTAAATTCTAACCTCACATTCATTGACTCTCCATTACTATTTGGGTAACACAACCATATAACCAAAGACTTAAAGCTTAGAAAGGTTCTTGATTTCAATATTTGGGATGCAATAACTTCAACTAGTGTATGTTAACAAGAGGAATACTCATTTAGGCCAGTGCCTCATCCATTGGGCAAGAGTCCTTAGACACAAAAACACACAAATTTGAGAATACCTAAGAACTCATAGCCATAAATACATTTATCCTAATCTTTACTACTTACAAAACATCCTTACATAGACAAGGGCAAACTTATATCTCATTTAGAGCATTATTTAATCCAATCCTAGATCAGAACTCAAGAATGAAGATACATACATACAAACCCTATGTAATGAGCTAGAAAACTCAAAGCTTACTTGACTTGATACAAAGGAGAGATAAGAATCAGATATTTTTATTAAGTATGATGAATTCCTTCCATGTATACAATGAATCACAAGGCACCCTACTTGCAAACTACAGCTTAGACCTGCAACTTTCTTCTTTCATCAACATAAAGTGAATCAAAATTATTACAAAACCCTTGGGACCAGAAACTAGGGACTGATTCTGAACTTCGAAACTAGAACCCCTTCAAAATCAACAATTCAACACTACATACCACTGGTTACCTTGAAATCCTACACAAGTTAGGATGCAACAAGCTATGGATAACCAGGGTAAGGGTTAGGGTTTCCACCCACCAAGCAATTCAAATGGATAAAAAAAATTAATACATTAGAGGGAAAACCAAACAACCCTAAGCAATCAGATCTAAATTTAATCTTCACTTATGGTAATTCTTCCAGAACTATACTGAAGATCAAGAAATTCCTGCAAATCCATTTGATTTGACCCCTGCAACATGCTTCGAGCAAGTAAACCCATCCCCTACGGTACAAAACTCTCTACAAATAATCATCAAACTCACCGGACCACACCACAACAATTGTAAATCATTTTTATTAAGTTCGGCTGTCGAAACATTCAATTCTGGTCCTTTCTGTCATTGGAAAACATTCAAATTTTCAAATCTATAGAGAATGGCTACTTTATGGCGCTTACCGACAAATCAACAACCCATATTCAAATCTAATCTTGGTTTATATCACGACTATTAGATGCTTTTCCTTTTCCTGGGTTATATTCTTTACTATATAATAATCTGGCGAATACGCGACTGAAAAACCTTCGCCCATTCGCGAGAACCTTGAGAGCACCACTAAATCATTTGGCTACTATGTGAACATTGTTCGCCAAATCGCTAAGTCATTAGACCCCTTGCCAAAACATCACGCGAACTAGTGAACAAAGCAAACATTTGTCAAAATCGCTAGAATTTTATCCAAATTGCCAAAAGACTGAGAAAATTTAACTAGGCCCGCATCAAGAAGATCGACAGTTGTCTTAAGTTCACATAGACCTTCAAGATTCCTTTAGATCATAAGACAACCATCAGATGGAGAATCTTACCCTGCTCTAACAACCTCCTAACATTGAAAGAAATCAACAGCTATCTTAAGTTCGCATGTCTAAAAAAAAACCCATCAGATTACACACTGACCATTGATGCTCTGCAAGTGTCAGAACCCACTAAACCTTGAAAAACCTAGCCCCACTGACAACATGCCCAGTCACACAACATGGACCAATTAGATAATGATAAATCAGCACACCGTGGCACATAAAAACCATCTGGCAATCAGACCCACCTTTATACTACCGCCTGAGAATAAAGTAACATCGACGGCTGGCAAAAGATCTCAAAGCTCAGACACATCTCATGAGAACTTATGCCAATCGTTGATCAACTGACAATGTCAGGACCCTCTAACAAACTTGGAAACTAGGTCCCACTGACAACTACCACCACATTAATACATGGACCAATCACAGATCGCCATTTGTGCATATGTGTCACCTTGGACGCACAGTCTAAAATGCCGTGTCATAAAGTAAGATCAACGACCGTTGCAACATTGCATAGCTCTGACAAATCCTTTGTGCTTTAATGACAATAATTGGATTGAAAAGCTGTTACAGAGGCTGGGCCTGAGAAATATCAAGCCAAAACATAGGAAATATTAAGGCACTGACCTAGGAAAAATTAAAGCACCGCTGGGCTCCAAACTTAGGAAAAATTAACCTGGGAGACCTAGGCAAATCGGTAAATATTAAAAGGGGCCGAAAAACCTTTAGTCACAAGATCACATGACATGAAAAAGGTTCACGTGATCATGTGACAAAGGGTAAATAATTTAGCACATGCTTTTAAGAGTTTTAAGTGACCTGAATAAAGTAACACAAAATTAGATCAAGGCCAAGGTATTTTAGGGCTTTTTCACTACAACGACTAGTTTTCAAAAATTTCACCTAGGGTTTGAGCCAGAGACCTAAAAACAACTGCAGAGACTGGCAAAAAAAAAAGCTAGAGCCATGAAAATTTTATAGGTGCTAACACAAGGTACTTGACATGACCCCAAACCACTTACTCAGAGGGATAAACACTCTTATCATGGAAGTGCTTGCATTTTAAGATGATACATTAAGCCCCCAATTTAACAAGAGTATGGAATTGATGCAAACTCTTGGTAAAGGAGATCATAATAAAATGATAATCTTATTGAAATCAAAGGGACAAAGAAATCATCAAGCCCCTAGGGACTCAAGTCTTCATCAAATCTAAGATCACAATAAGAGAGACATCTCTAGAAAAGAGAGAGAAGAGGGTGTGATTATCTTGCCCAATGAGAACTTATGTCCCATTGTGAAAAACATAAGGAAACAACACAACTGGAAAGATGGAATTGAACCACCTAGTGAATGTGGCTACTCACTAGTCAACCCATCAAGGATTCACCCTTAAGAATATTCTATTCCATAAGAGTAAAACCAAAAATAAAAGAGATCCAATCTTAAGGATACCTTTGACCTTAAGGGATCACAAAAATTTGAAATTGGAGGGATCAGGAGATCCTAAATAAAAATCCATGCTTTAAGGATTAGTCACTAATCCATAAAGGGAGAAATGTATCTTGAAAAATAATATATGTATATCAAAAAGTGTGTGTGTGCAATAGGTGAGCAGAGTGTATGCCCCCACATTAAAGGCATTGCTAACACTTTAATAGAAGCAATGGCTTTAACGGAAACATAAACAACTCTACTGATTACGTTTCCACTGCAAGATGCCCCTAGATGAAGAAAAATCAAGGGAAATACCACATAAACATACAAAGAACACATAAGGGATCTACCTATTGTGGGGTTAGTATGATCATAAGATTTTATATATATATATATATATATATATATATATATATATATATATATATATATATATATATATATATATATATATATATATATATATATATGATATTATTGCAAATGAATTAACATCATTCCCCAAAGAAAGTAGAACTAAAGTCACAAAGGAGGAAAGATCACATAAGAGATACGAAGAAGAATCTTTTCAAACCATGACCTGGAGACCAAAAAGATTTAGTGCTACCAAGTCCCAAATCCAAGCAGACTATACAAGGAAACATTTACGAACAATAATACAAGTACAACATAACATGAAATAACATATAGAAGAATAGAGATACATATAGAGGAATTGTACAACAAGTTTGATTCCTTTATCACCTTGTACCAACAAAGTAACAAGGGTCGTATAAAAGAATCTAACAACATTTAGCAAACACATCACAGGAGAAGCATAGTACAATAGGAAAACACACAACAAAGATACCATGAAGAGAAAGCCAATCAAGCGTGCCGCCTACTCTCCCCATCTCATTCTATATCATTTATGGAAGGTGGGTAACTTGCAAGAGGGACTATATCCAAAATAGTAGGAATGATAGCCAGTTCCAAACAAGGATCCTCTTGAGAATCATAATGTTTGATACTAGGTGTAATTGTCAATTGTGATGAAAGCATATTAGGTAAATCAATGTCAATGTCAATGGTCTCATATTCATCATTAACATCATCAAGAGTATCTTCTTCATCTAGATTAATCAAAATAGGATCTAAGATACAAATAGGATCATCATAATCTTGTATTTTAATATCATTATTAGTAACAACCTCTTCTAACACATCATGCATAGGTTGATCAAAATAAGGTAAAGATTTTTGAAGAATAGAATTGTGAGCTTTAGCTTGAGCATGATGTTTCTTATGGCATTCATTAGTAGATTGATTATGTTTTTCTTTACTTGAAATATTTTGAGAACTAGGAGGAACAATTATGGGATCCTTTACAGGTTCTATAGGAGGATTAATAGGATTATCAGCAGACTGAGAGACAATAGTAGGAGCTTGATTAATAGAACTAGAGACCATAGATAAAGGAGGTATGGAAGGTGTAGGAAAAAGACCATGATTAAGATTCATAGGAGGTATGCTTAATCCAAGAATCTTACGATCCTTATAGGCTTGATATGAGCGGAAAAGATTATCAGGTCGAGAAGGACATGAATTAGGTAATGAAGGCCAAAAGAAGTCAAGGGTAGCACAATCTCTGGGCCTAGAAGGTTGATATAAACTATGATTAACTGTCTTGACTTCTTCATCATGAACAAATTTAAGGCACTTATGGATAGGTAAAGCAACAACATGCATGACATTTAACCATGGAAAACCAAGCTTAACTTGAAACTAGTTAGAAGTAGAAACAACAACAAAGGTAGTGTTCACAATTTTACCATAAAGCTCAACCAGAAAGTTAATAGAACCAAATGATGGATAAAGAAAACCATTACAAGTTTGAATCCACACATCATATGTATCATAAGAATCACGTTGCAAGTTTTTCATAAAAAGATTTTCTTCAGTAATAAAATTGACTAGAGATGTAGAATCAACAAGACAACCAAGAGTAGGTATCCAAGAAATCATAGCATAAATCTAAAGGGGACCATCAGGAGCCTTAATAGTCTCAGAATCATCAAAGGTAATCAAAATTTCCCGAGGTCTTTTATTCTTAGGTTGTTTTCGATGTTTAGGCTGAATTTTCAATTTAGGCTATGGTTTTGGTATAGGTTGAGATTGAACTTGAGATTGAAGCTGAGGTTGAGGTTGAGGTTGAGGCTGAGGTGGAGATACAGATTGAACAACATGCTCCAATTGGTTAACAATGTGATTACGATCATCCATCTTTGAATCATAAATAATATCCATAGAAGATGGCTGAGCAATGGTATTAGTATCATGTGTAGGTAAAGGATTCATATAGATTTGAAGATTTTGATTAGGAGGAGAGACATATTTGTTCCCACTACCATCAAGATTATCAATAGATAAGGCATTAGAGTCAATTAAGTCTTGAACCTTATGTTTTAAAGAATAACATTTCTCAGTATCATGACCATTCTGACGATGATATTGACAAAAAGTTTTAGGATCAAAGGATTTAGATGCAATCGTAGTAGGTAAAAGAGGTTGAATAAGAGGTAAAGTAATCATATGAGCAGTTAACAACTTATTCATAATAGAATGTAAAGTTTCAAAGAGAGGAGTAAACATATGATTTAATCGAAAAGAAGTGGATGCAGAAGTGGCATTGTGAGATGCAACAACAACATGATCAGCAACTGCATTCGCTTGTTTGTTTATCTTGACATAATTGTTGAATTTTTTAAATTTTTTTGGATTAGGAGAAGCATCACTCTTATCAACTCGAACTGAGCCATTCGAGTGTTGCTCTCAAATTGACTCACTTGTAATTGATAATGATGAAGCGTTGCACAAAGTTGTTGAAAATAGGTAAATTCAGTAAGCAGAATCTTATCTCTAATATCCTTTTGCAAATTTAAAATAAACATATGTTGAATATCAATATTAGGAACATGATAGGAAATCTGAGCATGTAAATACTTAAATTTTCCAATAAATTCAGTCAATTTTTCCTTATCACTTTGTTTACAATGCATCAAATTAGTCAAGGACACTTGTAGACCAATGTTATTCTAAAATTATTGAATAAAAGCATTAGCAAGTTTTGGAAATGAATCAATAGAATAAGGAGGCAAGGAACAATACCATTGTACAACCTTGTCATGAAAAGTTCTAGCAAACAGCTTGACTAAAATCCTATGGTCACGAGCATAATCACTACAAAGGATTTGAAATATTTTAACATGATGAATAGGGTCTCCTTTTCCGTTTTAATTCTCAAGATGAGGCATATCAACTTGCTGAGGAATAGGAGTACGAATGATGTCTAGGGACAAAGGACTTCCCATGTGACATGTAGGAATGCTAAACTTGTTTTGAGTCAAGGATGCTAGTTGTTGTTGTAGAGATGATACAGTTTGAGCCAAACTAATGATTGTTTAGAAACAATAGGTAAAGTGTATGAAGCTACAAGAATAGAAGACACAACTAGAGGAACACTTAGAACTGTAGTTGGAAGATGATTAGAATAAGTAAAAGGAACATTATTATAAGAAGGTTGTGATGTAGGAAGGGACACGGGAGAAACACTCATAGGAACAAAGGGAACCGTCACAGTCACCAAAGGAGTATAGGTAGGAATACTAGATAAAGGAGCAAAAGAAGGTTTTATACTAGTAACCAAAGAAATCAATCCTAAATCTTGAGCTTCTTGAGCTAAAGGTTTAACATTTGAATGCACAAGATGAGTAATACCATGCAAGAGATTAACACCTTGATCACTATCATGAAGAACTTTCTTAAGAGCCTCTATAGTTTGAATGGAATCTTGATTATGGTTTTCTTGAATAAGCCAATTACCCATGTTATCAAGTTTAGTTGAAAGTTTTTGGACTTGTTCAGGAGGAACTCTTAAAGCATCATCCTCATCATGAGATGAGTAAGAAGAGTTTTGCTCCATAATAGGATTGGAATCATGAATAATCAAATTGTCATCTGAGATCCTAATGAAAGCAGAGGAAGATTCAAGATCAAAGGAACCAATGAGTCTACAATTTCTTCTAATCAGAATGTTATAAGTAGGACTAGTGGTAGTAAAGATCATATACCAATGCAACACAAATGAACTAAACTAGGAAAACATAAAGCATGAACAAATGAATATTTTTGTATTTTAAAGAGATTTTTGCAATTTTTTTTGTATTTTTGAAATAGAAAAGAGCATGCAAGATTTAACATAAAAGGAAAATCTAACACCAAAAAGATATAAAGGGAAATTTAACACCACAAACACAATAGGGCATCTAATTCCACAAAAGAAAAGTGGGTAAGCATGTCAGGTTCACCAAAATGTAGTGGTGGATAAAGATGTAGGGGATCTATCTTTACCCTTATTATATTTATATTGTTTTATCTATATAAGGGGAATATAAGACCTATCCCTAATCCAAATTCCCAAAAGAGAGATCCAAATTGAAAGAAGTGATCAATGCATAAATGAATCAAACAATGGAGAATATGCAGAAAGGAGGAAATCCTATAATTCGCTATAGAAACTATGTGCTTGAAATCTTAAATGAATAGAAGGCAAATACTAAACTCAAAATAGGGTAAATCTAGAAAAGATTGATTTCTAATGTTTGTGCACAGTTTCAGGGAATTCTGCAACCTACTATGGACTGGAAATACCGAGACAGAGAAAACCTAGAAAACTTTTATCCTTCTGAGGTCAGGTCGACTTTGACCTAGATAGCGGGGCACAATCTTACCCCTCACTAAAGGTCACCCTGACCCAAAATAGCTCCGATGAAAATTCTATTTGCGGATCTCAAAAGTTCACCGAAAAGGGTATCCAGATCTAAATTTTAATTTGTTGTCCTGTACCTGTACCTTCTGTAGACACCTAAATTTGATTACATTATTTAATAATCTTATTTAGTTTTCTCCTAGGACATCTTATTAATTAAATATTATTATTTGATTAATTTATGTCATCCCCTAGTTAATTTATTCAATTAATTAACTATAGTCCAATTAATTATCTAAATGACAAACCTATAGTCTGATAATTAATTAAATCTCTATTCTTCTATTAATTTAAATGAATACACTTATCTAAATAAATTAATTCATAAACCCCTTTTTCCTCCCACTTGGAATTAAATAAAATATTTAATTCTAAAACCCATACTAATCTCCTTTAATTAGCTAATGACCCATGCTTAGCTAATCTAACCCTCCACTTATTCTCTCTCCTCCCATCACATTCTCCTAATCCCCCACTTACCCTCTAATCCAAACCTAATTACCCCTTAAACATTTGCACAATCATAATCCAAGGATTAAGAAATGCTAAGCCAACCCAAGTCAACCCTCATGTCACATCACCACATCCTCCAATACCAAATCATAAAGTCTCTTACACATCTCTTACACACTTGTCCCCTCTCACATCTCCCAAAATGGTCACATTCTTCAAGGATTTGGCCTCTCCTCTCATCCTCCCCCATTGTGACACTTGTCACAATGCTATGCATTTGAGAAAGCACAATCCATGTGCTCTCTCTTGGATGCATCTCAACCCTTCCTCAAGTTTGCATCTTGACCGTCCATTCACCTCCCATTTGCCTTTAAATTGAAGCTCCTTCTCCTTCATTTTCATTGATCTTTTATGCAAAGTTATAATGCTAGTTTGAGAGCCTAAAAACTACCAAGCTACCATTATAATGCCAAAATCTCCATTAAAGCTTTATCATTAGCATTTGAGCACACATATCTCCATCATTTGGACAACATCTCTTCAATGAGAAAGGTTTGCATTGCTTTTGGTTTTAGTTTAAGCTTTCTTTGGTCTTAGCATAAGTGTTTATCTAGTTTGTTTTGTTGAATGTTTAGCTTTCTTTCCATTCCTTAACACTACATTTTATGTACTTACATTTTGGCACAGATGCCATAGAGGTAGACTTTTATGGCCTTGGTGATAGCGCTCTGTGAGTGGTGGCACTTGGAGATAGGGACATTTCATCGTCTGACTAGGGATATGACCGTGATATTGGAGAATGTGTACTGCATCTTCCGGCTGCCAGTGTGAGATGCGCCTGTGGTGGCAGGCATATATACATAGGTGCAGGTAGTGGCTCCACTACTAGGGCTGGGTGTAGCACCTATCTTGTCACATAGACAAATAGATTTAGCACAACATGTGATAGCTGCGGCACTGGCATGATGTGTTCACTTCTATGTGTGCGGACTGGTGTTGGGGTATATTGCCTCAAACATGGGCGTGAGGAGCATGACACTAGTGTTGATTCCTAGGATAGTTCATATTGTGGATGTAGGGGTGCTAGCAGCATGGGGGACCCTTATGCTAGTGGAGATGTACTGGGATTTACATCAGATTATGTACCACGGAGTAGGGACCATGGGGAGGAGCTTTGATTTTGCCTCCCTCTTACAGGTGTGGGCATGGGAGCACATAGTTGTGCTACGACCCTTAGGTTGAGTGGATAGGTAGGCAGAGGAGTCGAAAACATATAGCTAGGGGGACCTGGTGACATAATAGGGTGGCAAGGACATAAATTTATGGAGAGAGACACTAGATGGGATCCAAGATGGGATCATGTGGCAGCTGTATCTAGGTCAAGCAGTTTGGGTAGAGGATGTGTGGGAGCTACCATATACCGTGATGCCAACATTTCTGATAGGGTGGTGGGATTACATCATAAAGCAGTACAGGTTGGACATGACTTCATGACAGTTCAGGTTGAAACCAGATGTATCGGGGCCTGCTCGATGATACTAGTGTGTGACACGGGAGAGAGTGATAGAGTTTGGGCCACCCCAGGATAGGGCGGGGTTGTTGGCTAAGTATCAGGCCATGTAGCCATTCTAGTGGGATTGGGTTGGTGGGGTAGCAGATCCAGGGAATACACCCACATATGTTGCATGGTTTTGGCCACCTAGGGCAGTAGGGAGATTGGGGTTGCTGAATGGAGAGGGAGCCGCAACGTCTATGTATAAGGGTCAAGGGAGGAGAGGAGGGAGGAGGTGGGGGAGGATTGGAGGTGGAGACAGAGGAGGCATAAGAGATGAAGGAGGGGATGGGATGGATGTAGATGGAGGAGACGGGGGATAGGTACCTACAGGGCCATCATCACCACTAGGATCACCACCACCAGCAGGGCCACCATCACTGGTAGGGCCACCACCACCAATAGGGCCACCACCAGTGGCAGGGGCAGGACCATCTAGAGGAGGAGATGATACAATAGGATGCCTGGCCTCATTGCATGCCACATATGATAGGATGAGTTAGATGCTCTGAGATGTACAGGGGGAGAGGGATGGGCTGAGAGGAGAGAGAGATAGCTTGGCAGCAGAGAGGGACAACCTGATAGTGGAGAGGGATAGCTTGATTACATGCTTAGTGCAATTCATATCATAGGGGTTGATGAATATAAAGGAGAGAGAGAGGCTACGACATGAGAGAGATGTAGTGGTGGTGGAGAGGGATATACTAAGAGTAGAGAGAGATGGTCTGTGGTCAAAGCGGGACTGACTGCAGGGGGAGAGGGACACCGCCACACAGGGGTCTCATGAGTGGTTAGGGGGGGTATCTCACCTCCAAAGAGAGATGATGAGGATGAGTGAGCAGATCAGTTGGTATAGGGGATGTACCATGCAGTAGTGCCACCAGATTAGATTTAGCATTACAGGTGGCCGAGGCACCCATTAGTCACAGGGTCAGTGACTAGTGGTGGTTCGGGCTCAGGGGCTAGCAATAGCCGGAGGACAGGGCAGGGGAGCCGTCGGTCGGGCCACTCACAGAGTTAGTAGCAGTCAGTCGATGACTCGGTATAGATGGTGGAGGCTGAGGTGTCTAGGATAGGGACAAACATGGAGATGGACATAGGGGTTGTATGGGTGCCCACAGAGGTGCAGAGCATAGGTACATAGGCCACAGTGGGTAGGCCTGCAGTCTTACAAGATCCAACACAAGTGGAACCCCTGGATGGGGATTTTGATATGCAGCCTCCTCAGGAGAGGCAGATAGGCAGTGATATGCTGCGGTTTTGATTTGTTATGTATAATAGTTATTCATTGATGGAGGGCATAGTTCCTATTATATATGTATATCTGTATGTTGATGGACATAGATTTTGAGATAGACATTTATTCTTTCATTCTTTGGGTTGGGATATGTACTTATTCTTTGCAATGATTTATATATATGATGAGCTGGGGTGGGATATAATGTGTAATGTATGAATGGATGGATGCATATGATGTTTTGACGTGGATGATGCAGGATGTGATGTGATTTTCTATATGTTGTGAGACTGGCATGTATATGATGCAAGATGTGAAGCGCGTGAGGTGACATGTGTTATGATGTTTTATATGAGATGTATGTTCTTATGATTTGTGGATGTAGGATGTGATGTAAATGCTTTTGATGTATGATTTATGTATGTTATGATGAAATGCGCTTTTATGGGTGTTGCAAGATGAAAATGACTTAACAATGCAACATAACAAATGAACCTAATGAATTTAAGATGACTTAATGAAAGATACGAATGAACCTAAAATGAATCATAATAATGCAAGCTTAAAATGAATCTAAAAATGGATAATGAAAGAGATGAATGAACCTAAAATAAACCCTAACAATGCAAGATTAAAATGAATCTAAAAATGGAGTGAAAATAATTTAATGGGATGCAAAATGAAATGAGCCTACAAGCAATGTACTAATAATGCAAGGTGATCAATGATATGAAATGGGTTAACAATGTAAGATGAAAATGAGATGGGACAATACAACCTAGGATAGTGGTATGAAATGAGATGAATGGAGGAAGGTGTAGGGGACATATGGACGTAGATGGGAGGTCGAAGGCAAGGTGTAAGAATGGGGTGGCACAACATATCACTACCTGACTGCACCCTCATGGAGGGAGGGAGGGGATGGTGGGGAGGGGGTAATAGACAAGGGGGATTTTGCACAATCATAATCCAAGGGTCAGAGATGTGAGGTGAGGGAGGTGGCTAAGTTTTCATTATGATGAAGTGTTTATGGGAAGAGATGGGTGAAAATGAGATGTAAGGAAGATTTTTTTGGGGGATTTTCTGTAGGATGATTGCTGGAATTGGCTAGGGTTGATGTGAGATTTGTTTAGAAGATTAATAGGATGGATGTTTAGTGAAGCTTGGGCATGGGGTCTTCCGAAGGGGATCACCACCATGTAGTTTGAGCACTTATTTTGATATAGCAACAAAAGGGACTAACCAAAGTTACTAGGAATGTGAGGTCATGTCACTAGCGTTGCATAGGACTGATGTGAAAAAGACATGTAAGGATTGCCCCAACATCATGCATGCACCCAGAAAGAAGCATGGTGGAAATGATGTGGGGGAATCCACAAACAAACAACATTTCCCAAGTGCACTAGATAATCCAGAAGATCACCTGTGAACCATGCAAGGGTCATGCTCGACTGACTCACAAGTAGAAACAAAAGATTGCAAAAGACCTTGCCCCAAAAAGATGCCTCTCATCGCAGTGCACCATGATATAAAAGATTGTGGTGACCTTGAGTAGAATAGTCAACTAGGACCTCAAAATCAATTGAAAAATTTAAGCAAACCTTTCATGAAAACCAAGTGATAAGACCAAAAGATGTCCTTTGCCAAAAGAGATCGATCGAATGTGGATTGGTGTGATTAGGTTAGACACAGAGGAAGGATGCATCCTACAAGGACCTGTTTGGTGGGTTTTGACTACATTTGGAATTGTTGATGGGAAAACGGAAAACCTTTGGAGAATCACAGTGACGTGGGATGCTTACTAAGGGAACATTGTTGATATTATGGTCATTGTGGGCCATGTGCTTTGCGATCAAAAGGTACTACTGGGAAGGACATGATGATATATACAAACTAGAGACACTATATACAACAGATATTTACAGAAGCTCAGGAAGTGGGATAGCAGGACTCGTCTGTTGGTGCAATGGGGATGACACCTTGGGAACAAGGGATGAGTGAATCGGGATGAAAAGTGATAGCAAGTGGATTCTGATGGGGGGAAACAAGAGTTTGATAGATAATGATACGATCCATTATGTATGGCGCCTGTTTGCCAAGTTTTCACCAACATACTTGTCCAAGGTGCTTGAATTGCCAAGTTTTCACCATTAGATGATTATTTCTCTTTACTTTTTTCATTTTTAAAATTTTTTTTGATTCATCAAGGCACCTGTTTGCCAGGTTTTCACCAGGATGATGATTTTTTTCAGGACATTTTGCTATTTTTAGGATTTTTTAGGACTTTTTATGATTTTTATGATTTTTTTTTAGGATCATTTTATGATTTTTATGATTTTTTTCAGGATCATTTTCATGGTTCAAGCATAGAACTGCTTTATATGTATGATGTTAATGGGATCATTAAGGGGCTCACCTTCAGGTGTAGATAAGTGGTAAGCTCTAGAGCCAAAGCAAGATGTCACCACATAGGGACCCAACTAGGTGGGCTCAAACTTCCCTTTCTTTTCATGGTTAGCTTGTACTTTTTGGTTTTCTTTTAGGACCAAGTCTCCCACTTGGAGCTATCGGGGGTGCACCTTTTTATTGAAGCTCCTCTTGAGATAGTTTTGGTACACGATCAAGTGATCATAGGCCCATTACCTCTTTTCATCTAGCAAGTCTAGCTGGGTAAGGTGCGCCACGTGGTAGTCTTCATCTGTGATGTAGTTCTTCATGGACACGCACAGTGAAGGGATTTCACCCTTGATTGGTAGAAAAACTTCAACACCATATACCAGGGAGTATGGGGTGGTGCCTATGGGGGTATGAAATGAGGTGTGATAGGTCTAGAGGGTGGGATTGATTTGTAGATGCCAGTCGCGGCCAGAATCATTGACAACTTTTTGTAGGATTTTTAGGATGGTTTTGTTAGTTGCCTCAGCTTGACTGTTTCCTTGTGGAAAATATGGGCTAGAAAAGTGTTGGTAGATGTGGAACTGGTCACATAGTCCTTTGACATGCTAGTTTTTGAATGGAGAGCCATGATCTATGAAGATGGTGGAGGGAATGTCGAAGCGACAAATGATGTGGTAGAGGATGAATTTGGACATTTAGACACCTATAGTTAGGTTGAGTGGGATTACCTCAACCCACTTCATGAAGTATTCAATAATTGTTATGATGTACTTGTGTTCGTCAGAGGAATGGGGTGTGATCATGCCAAAAAGGTCAAAACCCCAACATAAGAAGGGCCGCAGAGGTACAATGGGCTGTAGGTCTTGCGTTGGTGCATGAATCAAATTGGCATGCTGTTGACATTGTAGGCACTTCTTTACAAACTCATAGGCATCATGCTCCATTATCGGCCAATAATACCCAACTCTAAGCAGCTACTTTGCAAGGATGATGCCACTCGTGTGGGCACCACAGATGCTAGTGTGAACCTCTTGTAAAGCCAGGGCAGCCTCGTTCAAGTCTAAACATCAAGAGAGGATGTTATGATACCCACAATGATATAGGGTGTTGGCTACAAGAGTGTAGCAGGATGCTCTGCGAATGAGGTTCTAGAGTTGGGTGTTTGTGAGGTGAGGGGATATGATACCTTTCTTTAGATAAGTGTGAATGTCATGGTACCATAGGGACTGAGGACCAACTAAGATGCATACCATTTTGAAGTTAGCATTCTCATAAGCGGGTGTGTGTAGCTGCTCAACTAGAAACTGATATTGTGCAGTGTCACAGGGGATTTCCAATAGTGACCCGATGGTGGCCATAGTGTCCGTTACCTTGTTTTGAAGTCTTAGTACTTGTGTGAACTGTATGTTGACAAAATGTTCTTTGAGATTATCCACAAGCTCTTTGTAGGGTAATAGCTTGTCATCTTTTGTCTGAAACTCATCGAGGACCTGTTTGATGATTAGTTGGGAATCCTTGAATACTTGAAGTTTTATGATATTCCAATGGATATCCATTCTAAGACCTACGACGAGGGCCTCATATTTTAAAATGTTGTTTGTGCACATGAATCCTAATTTGAAGGATTTTGGGATTTAGTCACCTTGGGGAGTTACAAAAAGTATTCCTACCCCTGACCCATGTGATGTATATGAGCCGTCAAAATATAACTTCCATTGGGGCTGTTCCTCGACCATACAAAGGTGCTCGTCTGAGAATTCCATCACTAGAGGGTATGCATCGATTAAGGGAGCTTCTGGAAGTTGATATGCAATAACTTGTCCCTTGATGGGTTTTCGATCGACATACTAGATGTTGAATTTGCTAAGGAGCATTACCCACTTTTCCATCCATCTTGTGAGAGCGGTCTTTGAAAGTAAGTATTTGAGAGGGTCAACCTTTGAGATCAATTTTATGGTGTGATTGAGCATATAGTGGCAAAGCTTTTGAGTGGAAAAGACCACTGCTAAGCAAGCCTTTTCCATTAGGGAGTAGTTCAGCTCATAGTCGACCAGTGTATGACTGATATAGTAAATGGCCCTCTCTTTTCCATTTTCAAGCTGGGCTAGGAGTGCCCCCAATGCTGTGGTAGTTGTGGATATGTACAAAATGAGGGGCCTTCCTGGCATTGGTGGTACAAGAATAGACACATTTGACAGGTACTCTCTAAGGTTCTCAAAACTGCGCTGATAGATGGGATCCCACTTGAAGGTAGTGTGTGATGATGATAATCACCTTCATGAAATTAAGATCAAATTAGTAACAACTCAAAGTAAATACAATGTAAATCTAATTAAAATTGAAACTAAGATCTATAACATCTCATGGTTCTCTAGAAAGATGTGGTAAATGAAGCTCTCAGCTCAATCTCCACTAGTGACACTTCTAAAATGAGAATTTATGCTGCTATAATACTTCTACAATGCTTATTCTAGCTCAAATTGATACAAAGATATGCAAATTTCTCTAAATGCTCTTCGATTGCCTATAATAACAATACTTTGCAAATGAATTTCCAAGATGGGGATTGCTCTCAAAATGCTTCATACTTATAGTAAATTCCCAAGGGTAGGGGGTAGAGTGAAGTAATCATGATTTACCTTTGGTTGAGTCAAATACTTTGCTTTGTTCATAAATGGGGGGACATTTTAAAGGTTTGTCTCAAAGCTTTGGACAAAAGGACAAGATTGAGTGGATGAGATTGAAACTTTAGAATGAGTGATTGAGATTCATCCTTTTTGAGTGATTTATGTCTTTTTGTCCTCAATTCTCATTGGTTGCTCAACTTTGTTGAAAGATATTAGGAATTATTAAATTCAATTAATTAATTAAATTTAGCCATGTAAGGGTAATAGGTTCATTTTGATTTTTAATTTAAATAACTATACAACTAATTGATTAAAACCAATTATGTAGTGTTTTTCACCCCTTTAAGCTTTGATTTAATTATTTAATATCATTATTTGATTTTTCCTTTGCTTTAATTGATTTTATCCAATTTGATTTAATAAATGTCTATTTTTAATGATTTGATCCTTTTTGATTGAATTTAGTGCATTTTGATGATTTTGAGCCATTTTATTGATTTAAAAGCACTTGCCCATTTTTTAGTGTCTACAAATGCCCCTCTTTGAATTGATGTGCAAAGAACATTGATTCAAAGATTCTTTTAGTCCTGATCACTTTTTAGGTCCTGATTGCTAATTTACTGATATGCCTCTAATATGAAATTGATTGCTAGGTCCTGATATGATGTGTCTCGGATAATGATTCCAAAAAATTTGATGCCCCATTGATTCCAATGATGTTTGATTTGATACTCTGATACCCCCTCAGAAATAAAACATATTGATTGCTTGACTTGTAAAATTTAATGATCTTTGATTTATTGAATATGTTTTGATTTCTAAAAATCCTGATGATATGCGATGATCGAAGAACATGCCCTAGTTGATTTGATAGGTTAAGAAAGGTCTAAGCCAAATTTCACCTCTAAAATTAGGTCAAAATAGCTTAAATAGGTGGAAAAACCTTGATTTACTATTCATTTGCACTTTTGTCTGGTGATTTTGCTTTGGTCCCGCGATGATTTTCGAGATGGTTGTCCCTATCAAAGAGCATCGGTTTGAGAGGTGTCGACGATATGCGAGACCACCTAACTATGGACCTCCAGTGAGTCATTATGAACTCCGTTTTTGCATTTATTGCTTGATTTATCACATTTATTGCAATTTTTCCTTTTCATCGTTGCTTCAAATTTGCAAAGTCACGCGTAGCATAAATTTGATGTCGCTTAGCCCTTTTTAATGTCGCATCCACACTTTTTACTCACGCCTCCACGTAGTAAACTGTCACTCTAAAAACTTTCATTCTCGCCTGAGAAAACTTCAATGCTGCGTAAAGTTAGGGTTTTTATGCCAAATTGCATGTGATTTTCCGCATGTGAAAATCTAGAATTTCGTTGTCGCCTAGGCTTGATTCAATGTCGTCTGATAGCTGAATTACTGCATAACACCAATAAAGTGTTGTGTAACATCTTTTCTATACTGCTTAAGGTAAAATGTCATGTGGAATGTTTAAAATCATGCCTGAGGATTTTTGAAAAAAAATTGCACTTGTACTTGATTTGTTCTGATAAAAATAAAATAAAATTGATAACTTCAGATGATTGATTCGAATGATAAGATTAGGTCTGTTGCATTTAAACAAAATAATTGATTAGGATATTAGGATAGTGGTACCAATGAATGTGATTTGCCAATCTAATAAGATAGGTTTGGTAGGATAAATCAATCAGTGTGAAAACTAATATGATGGATACTGCTTCTTCATTCTCAGGACATAGAGACACAAACAAATGGTACTGGGTGTGATTACTTGATACTTTTGATAGAACTGACTGACTTGAGATAATCCCTTGATATGGTATACTGATATGATTCCTTTGTTTTGCCAACATGCAAAATTTCCTACTCTATACATCTGGATGGTTGCATCATGGGTCATTGATTTGGGTCAGACACTTACTGATGTTGAGTATCATGTTATTGAGATATGCAGTTTGAGCTTTCTACTTGATCTTCCATAGTTTTAGCTGAACCGTGGTCTGTTGACTGCTATGGTAGAGTGATGGCACTTTGACCACAATACCTTCCATCTTCCCTATGGAGAGATGACTATCACGCCTGAGGACGTGTATAGATTGCTACACATCTTGTGCAGAGGAGAGTTAGTTTACTATGATTCCATATATGATTCCACAATCTATCGATGAGTATTTGGGGACAATACCATAGATGATGATACAGTCACTTGGCCACAATTTGCTTCATTTCCTACATTGCCAGCAGTACTTGGTGCTCTTATCGGTGGTTTACTTCTTCCCGACCGACGAGGTCATGGTTTTTTAGTTGGATGGGGTAGGATTCTGGAGGATTTTCTTGCTCATCCTCGACGCTTTGATTAGGGTTCATGCATTCTTGCCCAACTCTACCATGATTTACACAAGGTAGTTTACAAAGAGCGTGCTTCTTTGTCAGTCGGTGTAGTGATTCTCTAGTTGTGGGTATGGGAGCATCTTCCCATTACTAGGCCTATTTCTGATAGGATTAGAAAATGTGGTTTCCCATATGTTTTCTTGTATAGCGGTATGGTTGTTTAGCACCATCTGGGTCATCTTGATTATTGGCGGTGATAGATAGATGATCTTGATCAGGTTTAGTGTTGACCATACATTGGTTGTGAGGGCTAGAGGGAGGATGATAATGAGCTACCCTATATGTTCACTCCTCACTGGATGATTGGCCGGACTACTACTACTATTGAGTGCTTCTACTTTGGCAAAGTTTCTAGGTAGTATGGTTGTGTGTAGGATATGCCACAGGGTGCAGCTTTATATGCTTGCGTATAGGCAGAGAGATCGATGTGGGGTCTGATGATTGATTACCATTTCACATGCGATCAGATTGCTAGTTTGGGATATTGCCGATGGGATATGCTTATAGGTGTTACTGATGTAGGGATGTCCCATGAGTATCAAGATTGGTGGTCTCATAATAGGTTTCCACATTTTACTGATCTAGCAGAGCATATCCCCAATTATGATGAGGG
Source organism: Chamaecyparis obtusa (assembly GCA_027943335.1). NCBI lineage: Eukaryota > Viridiplantae > Streptophyta > Pinopsida > Cupressales > Cupressaceae > Chamaecyparis > Chamaecyparis obtusa. The sequence goes on along the minus strand of BSBK01001642.1, from coordinate 955,319 downwards.
AGATGATCACGGTGGTGGTGGTGGTGGTGGACGTCAGAGATAGTGGGGATGTCGAGGATAGAGAGATCCTCAAGTTGTTGGTAGAGCAGGTGATGGACCATGAGTGAGAGGTGGGCATGATAGGGATAGAGCTAGGGATGATCATGTAACTGAGATTGTATGCCCTAGAGTAGCAGCGGATGATAGGCAACATAGATGCCAAAGACATTAGAGACAATAGAGATAGGTTCATGTAGATGCTGCTAGGTAGATTCCGGGTGGATTAGACCCTTTGGTTCAGTTACAGAGAGTTGCATTAGCTCAGTAGGATGAGGTTCCAGCACAGCAAGTGCCTCGATAGGATCAACATGTTCCTCCACAGGTGCAACAGTCACAGGATATGGGATAGAGTTCACAGGTTGCTCCTAGCCTTGATAGTCTATCATGAGATATGTAGGCAATGAAGACAGATATATCTACTATTGTGGGCCAATTAGATTAGGCCGCTCTCTTGATGCAGCAATTTATCACTCATGAGATTCAGAGACCTAGTACAAATAGCACTTCTCAGGCTCCTCCCTCATAGGATAGACAGGATGACAGGGGTCCAGATGGATCTGGAGATGGGGATGGATCTTGATTATGGATGATAGATTTCCTCATTATTGATGTCCTTGTATCATGTTTCATGTTGTTTTTATTGATCAGAACTTGTTGACGTATCATTGTGTATGACATTGTATCTTGATATACTGATTGAATGGATCTTTGATGTTTGATGAACACTTTTTATGATGATCTATATGATGATATACTTCCTTGGTTCTCTTAATGAGTTAGTTATGAGATTATCTTTTTATGCAGCTATATGATATTTTATATGCATTTACTTTGATTTATGCTATGGATGGAACGTATCTTATTTTATGATATATATAGATGAATGCTTTGATGTATGGATTTATGGCGTGTTTTCTAGTTTTTTCAATGTATGGATGCAAAGTGATTTATGGAAATGCATATGAATGCCCCTATGTTTTGGAATGTTTAATGTATGCCATTGTATCCTTAACTACATGTATGAAAATGATGTATGAGTAATGAATCTTTTCTCTTTTTATGCTTTTCTCATGTATGAATAATGATTAATGATTAATGCTATGCATAATTGCAAAAGATAATTCTCATTTTCTTTGTTTAATTGATATCCAAGAGTAGGACGTTTGATTGAACCCCTCCTTTTGTAATGTGTTTGACTAACCAAGATTATTAGTGTACCCCCTTGTCCTTGGAAAAATAACCATAAATAATTGCAAGTAATCTAACATGATAAATGCAATTAATCTAACATGATAATGCAATTAAGTGTCACCAACTTTTAGCAAAGAAATGCCATGGAGATAAATTTTCATCATTGAGCATTTTGGGACTGAAAAGCAAGTACAACCATCACTGACCACATCATGATGATATGAATACCGCTTTTTATCGCTTTTGGTAACCTCTTTTTGAAACTAGTACAACCCTCACTAGTTGGATGACCAAACTATGGGAGTATGAATACCGGTGTCAATAGATTCAATGTTGCAAGTGGATTTTTGGTATTAAGATATGGAAGATCTAAATAGCCAAGGTATCCATTTGTGTAAACAAGCAAAGGTTAATCCTTCATCTTATGGGATAGTCCTCGATGGTTCTCTGATGACCATGTCGTTAGATGAACTCTCATAGGTTGATGAATCTTCCTTAAAACAATCAGTCAAAGGCAAGAAAATATCATGTCTCTATCATGGCTAATCTAGTTGAAACATCATCGATTAGCTCAAAAGATGTGATAAAAGTCAATTTCATAAAGATTATAAAAAATAAAGCTTTAAGTGTTTTGCAATGTTTCATGATTTTCAAAAAGTATTTCCAAGCATTCTGATCTTTAAGGTGTTTTGTCAAATTTTAGTCTTGAATAATAAAGTCAATGAAGGCTCAAGGATCAAGTTGTAGGATCAAATACTTGGGTTGGAACAATGATATCCATCAAAGGTTCATGAAAATCTCTCTTCTTAAGCTTTGATAAATCTCTCTTTGATGTGACCAAATATAGCACTATTGAATCCATTTGGTACCAAAATTCCAATCCTCTTCTGCCCCCAAGTGATAAATGTGGTCGTGCAATGAACTTAGGGATGATTGGTAATGCAATGATGTGATTGAAAAAGCTTTATTATGACTATGTACAAATGACGAATGCAATGAAGGTTTACAAGTGGGATGATGGAAATGCAATATGGAAATATGTGACTTGAAAATGACTTAAGGGAACAAAAGGTGTTTGATTGCCAAGTTTTCACCTTTTGGGTCTTTTTCTCTTTTTTTGCTACCAAGGCGCTTATTGCTAGGTTTTCACCAAGGCACTTTTTTTATTTTTTATTTTTTTTATATCAAATGTTTTGGTATTTTCAAGATCTCTTTGACTATGTACAATAAATACGATGCTCCTCATCTGATACTCTTTATACTCTTTCATCTACCTCATGTATAGAACCTCTATAGATGAATGCTGTTGATAGGCTCTTGGAGTTCTTCTCCTTCACAATCTGATAACTTATAAGTTCCCATCCCAAATGAAGACACAAGATGAATGGACCAAGCCAATTAGCCTCCCATTTTCCTTTCTTCTCTCTTTCAACCTGATTCTTTGGGTTTTCTCTTAACACTAAGTCTCCTACCTAAAAGACTCTCGGTTTGATATGCTTATTGTAGTTCCTTGAGATTCTATTCTGATATACTTTCAGGTGCTCATAGGCTTGTGTTTGGTGTTCTTCTAGTAACTCTAATTGTTGAAGTCTAGCAACTCTATAGTCTTCATCTATGATCAACCCTTGCAATGACACTCGTAAAGATGGGATTTCAACCTCCAATGGTAGAACAACTTTGGCTCCATAGACTAATGAAAATGGTGTGGCTCCCATAGGTGTTTGAATGCTAGTTCTATAGGCCCATAATGCCAAATTAATTTGCACATGCCAATCTCTTCCCAATTTATTTACCGATTGCTTCAAAATTTTCAAGATATTCTTATTTGTAACCTCGGCCTGTCCATTTCCTTGAGGATAATAAATGGATGAAGAGTGATGTGTGATATGAAATGTGCCACAAAGTTCATCCACATCTTTGTTTTTGAATTGCTTTCCATTTTCCGTTATTATGGCATGAGGGATACCATATCTGCAAATGATGTGGTTCAAGATGAACATGGAAATCTACTTACTCATGGTCATGATCAAAGGAACCACTTCTACCCACTTAGTGAAATACTCTATTGTGGTTATGATGTACTTGTGCCCATTGGAAGATGGTAGATATATGACACTAGTTAAGTCAAATCCCCATTGGTAAAAAGGCCATGGTGTAACAAATGGGTGCAATTCTTGTGCTGATGTATGTATCATGCACCATGATATTGACATTTGTTGCACATTCTGATGAAGTGACAAGCATCTTTCTCTAAGGTCTTCCAGAAATACCCTAAGTGAAGAATCTTCTTAGCTAGGTATAAACCACTTGAGTGCGACCCGCAAATGCCTTCATGAACCTCACATAAAGCTAACTTAGACTCCTCTTCCTCTAGACATCTAAGTAATGTCCCATCAAGACCCTTATGATACAATATTTCTGAAAGGATTATGTAATGGGCTGATTGGCGTATGAAATTTTGTTGTTGGGCTTGGGATTGGTCTAAACGTAGCACTTGGTCTTTAAGATATGTATATATAGGGCCATACCAAGGTGAGTCATGTCCATATAATAGGGCAACAATTTGGGTTTCGAGAAGGTCGAATGCTGGTTTTGCCAACTCTTCCACCAAGAACTCATACTTCTCATTTTGATCTATTTTTTGTAATAAGGAAGCCAAGGTGGCCATTGCATCGACTGCTCTATTTTTCTCTCTTGGAATCTGCTCAAAAGTGATCAAGGAAAAATCCTTCTTCCATCCATCAATCACAGTCTTATATGGCATTAGCTTTTCATATTTGGTATTGTATTCATTGTTGACTTGATTGATTATGAGTTGAGAGTCTCCATATATTTGCAGCTTGGTGATGTTCCACTCTAAAGCCATCGAATGCCAATGACTAAAGCCTCATATTCTGCTATATTATTTATGCATGGGAACAAGAGCTTGTAGGATTTGGAAATGGTGTACCCTTGAGGAGTAACCAATAATATACTAGCCCCATAACCTCATTGTGTATATGAGTTGTCGAAGTATAACTTCCATGTTTTTGCTTCTATATTTACAATAGCGAAATCTGGAAATTCCACTTGAATAGTTTGTGTGGAAGTCAATGGATTTTCAGCTAAGTGATCTGCTATCACTTGTCCTTTTATTGCCTTCCTGTCCACATACTCAATGTCAAACTCACTCAATATCATGACCCATTTGGCTATCCTACTTGTTAAGGCAGTTTTGCTTAGCAAATACTTTAGAGGATCAATTTTGGCAATTAACTTCACCTTGTGCATCAACATATAATATCTCAATTTTTGAGATGCAAAGAAAATTACTAGATAAGCCCTTTCCATGAATGTATAGTTAAGTTCGTATTTGATCAATGTCCTACTCAAATAGTAGATTTCTCTTTCCTTCCCTTGTTCATCCTCTTGCACCAAAAGCACTCCTAGAGACCTTTCAGTAGTGGATATGTACAATAGTAATAGTTTTCCCTTGATTGGTGGCATTAGGATAGGTGGATTTATTAGATAGGTCTTCAATAAAGTGAAGGCTTGATCACATTCTTCATCCCACCTGAAAATAGTATCCTTGTGTAGCAACCTTGTGAATGAATGACATTTTTTAGCCAATTGAGAAATGAACCTTCTTATGGATTGTATTTTGCCTTGTAGGGACCTCATTTGGCTTACGTTCTTTGGAATCTCCATATCCATTATTGCTTGTACTTTCTCCAGGTCCACTTCAATCCCTTTTGCTGAAACTATATAGCCTAACAATTTTCCAGATTGGACACCAAAGGCACATTTCTTTGGGTTTAATCTTACTTTGAATTGGTCCAACCGAATGAATATCCTTTTCAGAATTTGTAGGTTTTCCTCTCTTTTGTGGGACTTTGCCAATATGTCATCCATGTAATCCTATAAAAAGGTGTGCATCATGTCATGAAAAATAGTTTTCATGGCCCTTTGATATGTGGCTTCGGTATTTTTAAGGCCGAAGGGCATGACATTCCAACAAAAGGTACCCCAAGGACATGTAAAGGCTATCTTCTCTTGGACTTCGAGTGAAATTTTTATTTGATTATATCTACTGAAACCATCCATTAATGAGTACATGGAGTGACCTACTGTCAAGTTAACTATTGCATCAATGCTCAGAAGTGAAGTTGTCCTTAGGACATGCAAGATTTAAGTCTAAAAAATCCATGCATACACAAATGGATTTGTCATGCTTTATGACCAGTACAATGTTAGATATCCATTTAGCATAGGCTATTGCTCTTATGAATCCCACCTTCAACAATTTTTTCAACTCCGCTTTGACTAGAAGAGCTATATGTGGGTGCATTTTTCTCAACTTTTGTTTGACGGGCTTAACCCCTGGTCTAACATTCAAATGATGCATTATGAAGTTGGGATCCAATCCGGGCATGTCGACATATGACCATGCAAAGTTCACTTGTTGTTCTTGGAAAAACTTGATGAAATCCTCTCTTTCTAGAGGTGTAAGTGACGCTGCCAAGTGTATAAATTTTGGATCTAATTATGTCCCAATGTTGACCTTTTCTGTTGGCTCTATGAGAATTGGCAACCTTTCTTCCTCATGCTCAGGTAGGGTATCCAATCTCTCTTCCTTTGGTGCCACAATTGGGTTTTCACCATAGGAAACATCTTTTATCTTTACTTTTTTTGGTTCTAGTGCTACCACATAGTAGTTTTCATCACTAGAACTTTTCTTTTTTTAATTTTTTTTTAATTTTTTTCTTTTGACTAAGAGATTGGACCCCCAATGCTTCTATCATGTTCAATTCAAATTCATTAGTGAAAGAGGGCTCAACCGCATTAAGGTATTGGTTCATTGTTTGGTCATTTGGAAAATAAAGCAAGTCACTTGGCTTGGTTTGGTCCCAATCAATAAGATGGGGATTTATCAAGGATAAGGTTTCATTAGGCAAGTTATCATTGATTGGGTTTATGGACATGACTTTGTTTGAGGGTTTGTACATTGTATCATTTAGATCTATAACGTGAGCTTCCTCGAGATGATCCATGGAAGAAGGATCGAAATCCCCTTCACTTGAGTCCTCATCAAATTCTACGGGAAATAGCATGGGAAATACAACCTATAGATTAATCCTAATGTTTGAATCATCTTCCTCTAAGGGATCCCAAAAAACCTCAATCCATGGTTGATTTGAATTATTTTGTCAATTCAGAGGACAATACCAAGAGACTATTTAATGGTATTGTATCACACAATAATACATGTGAAAATATTAAATGAAGAATAAATGGAATTATAAAATACAATGAACAATGTGAGCAACACCATTTTCAAAACATAGAACATCCATACAACTTTGGACAATCTCGCAAGTGAGATGTATGCCCATAAATCAATATAATTTGGGCTAACTTGTGGAGGAGTTGTATGCCCAAATCCATAGAAGTTGGGCAATCCTGTGTGTGAGATGTGCACCCAAGAACTCCATATGTGAGAGCTGATGCAGATTGGCTATCTCAGCAAATGAGATGTATGTCCATATCACTCTTCTCTATTGATTCAAATTGAGCTTATTTATAAACTTTCAAAGAAGTTGAAAGGTCACCATGGTCATGTCCTTATTAGAAGCTAAATGGACAATCCAAAATTAAAAGGTCATTACAATTGATCAAAGATAAAATTGAATAAATATCTCATTAAGTTGAATATCCTCACTTAATTCTAATCATTCCTCCACCCTTACGAGGCAATGGGCCCCATTGCCCTGCCCTCCATCACATAAAATGATGTGTCCTAGTGAATAATAATTCTTCCATGAAAGTACATCTGGTAATTTGACTCTTTCAAGCACTAGAGGTGTGCATGTTCTCATTAAGTTCCTAAACATTCTTTAGCAACTTAATGTTGATTTCATCTCTATCATGCTTTTCAGGGTGCCATTTTCCTTCCGAGCAGTCCACGTGTGTAACATACCAATTTGAAATTCCATCTGGACCATCATTTGAGGATTATATATATAGAGGAAGGTGTGAACATAATGCTCATTAGGATAGCAATTGTGTGTCTTTGCGCCTAGCTTGCAAAATTGCTTAAATTTTGAGTAATAATCAAATTCTGCTACTAAACAAAATCTGCTACTATGAGAAGTGCATGTTTTCTTTTAACTGTGAACCATTGATCTCTCTTTCTCCATCCATTGATGTATATTTTTGACAAAAATAGTACTGTATACCTACCTCTTCCACTAGGTCTTGGATCATTGAAGTAGTCAACAAAGCTGACATTATGTCCCATCACATAATTGTACACAAAGTCAAAACTACAGAAGGGTTCATAGCTTTCAGAGAGGAGAAAAAATGTTGTTTGTTCTCATTTTATAATGTATTCATAAGAAGCCTCCTCTCAACATCAACCATGATTATTTTTCCCTAATCAATCTTCTGGCTGGTGATATCACAATCAAGAAAACCAAGGCTCTTCCATGCCCTCTTTACTACAATTGACTTAAAAGTGTGGACATAAATAGAGTAATCACCCTCATGCCCCCTAAATAACTTCTTTTTAGAGCCTTTCAAAAGGCAATGGACTTGAGGTGAGGAACATGAATGCAATTCTTTTGCATCTTGCTCGAACTTGAAGGCAAGTTCAATATATTTATTGTCACAACACAAGCTGATGTTTTCTCCTTTAGTCATCTGTGACTTCCATTTACTATGGCCATGGCACTTGATCCCTTGGACAAACCTCATTGCCACCTTTTTTGATTATGTATGTATGTATGGAATATGAAGCGTTGTTACAGGAAACCATTGGAAAGAACTAGCATATTCATCTTCTTGTAATTACATATCTAATGTGGTAGTCATAACAATTTTTAAGTGTTTACATTATGCTTCTTGCTTCAAATTCATGGCCACTTTTATTTTACATGCACTATTATTTTCACAAATCTATGATCATTTAGAACATTATTTTTCAGATTCAACACAAAAACCAAAGCCAAAATGATGCAAACCACCTCCAAGATATCCTTTTCTTGATAGCGGCTAAGTAGGTTCAAATGAATGAAGATTTCTCAAGCCTAGATTCATTCTTGGGATTTCACCATTACATCAATCTCCACCTGATTTTCTAACGTGGCATCCATCTTAAATTAAACATCACAAAATTTCTTTTCAACAAGGATAGTAAACATATTTCTTTCCAGTAGATGCACCTAAAATGATAAAAAATGGCTCTAATACCACTGATCTAAATTATTTTGTCAATTCAGAGGACAATACCAAGAGACTATTTATTGGTATTATATCACATAATAATACATGTAAAAATATTAAATGAAGAATAAATGGAATTATAAAATACAATAAATAATGTGAGCAACACCATTTTATTCAAAACATAGAACATCCATACAACTTTGGACAATCTCGCAAGTGAGATGTATGCCCATGAATCAATATAATTTGGGCTAACTTGTGGAGGAGTTGTACGCCCAAATCCATAGAAGTTGGGAAATCTCGTGTGTGAGATGTGCACCCAAGAACTCCATATGTGAGAGCTGATGCAGATTGGCTATCTCAGCAAATGAGATGTATGTCCATATCACTCTTCTCTATTGATTCAAATTGAGCTTATTTATAAACTTTCAAAGAAGTTGAAAGGTCACCATGGTCATGTCCTTATTAGAAGCTAAATGGACAATCCAAAATTGAAAGGTCACTACAATTGATCAAAGATAAAATTGAATAAATATCTCATTAAGTTGAAGAGCCTCACTTAATTCTGATCAATGGTCAATTAACAAGTGCTTGTCCTACATTGAGTTCTTGTATGATGGGCTCTTCATGCCTTGGAGCTTGTTGTTTTGGACCTTTAGCATATGTATGTATGGTGACTACCTCTTTTTCATGACATGACTCCTTGGATAGAGTGTCCCATTCATAATCCCGAGAGTCATCACTATCCACATCGGATTCCAAGGCATTTACTTGAGGATAGAAGTCATGCATTGGGTTGGAGCTTTCACCTTTGTATTGGTAGCCTACTCCTGATCTTTCTATTTTTTCCCTCCAAATGGGTTCAATGGGTTCTAGTAAACCTCTATTCTTTCGGCCTAAGGGTCCTCTTCCCTTGTATCCCATTTTTTGCATGATCTCAAATCCTTTCCCATATTGATCAGTTTGAATGTTAATATGCTGGATTCTTTCAATGGGAGTACTTGAGGTATCATCTTCATCATGATAAAGCCATTGAAGGACTTCATCTTCCTCCTTGTCGAATGCTACTTTGTCACTTTCTCTCATGAAGTAGGAGTTATACTTATGAGGTAGGTGTTCTTTTGATGGTTTCCCATGCGTTCTTGGAGATGTGGGCATGTCGAATAGGGAAACAGAGTATTCCCCTACTCCTTTGGAACTGATTTTGCATTGTTTGTCAAACACATCCATCATCTCACTCATTTTTTTATAATTATCCTTTTTAGATTTATCTTTTTCCTCTCTGGTGGGTTTGTAAAGTACTATCTCTGATTTAGGTGCTTGGTCTGAATCTTCATTTGGAGATGGACCCTCGTAGCTCATCTTCTCCTTTCCCTTAGTTGATGTCATTGAGCTAGCTTAAGGAGGGTTTGTAGTAGTACTTAAGGTTAGCATAGGATCATCTATTTTGATATCTTCAATGGTGGCTCTTTGGATAATCCCTTCTCTGTTATTGGGAATAAATAGCTCATGAAGGGCTTTAAGTGCATTGCAATATTAGAACGGATTTGAGTCCCCTCTAACCATGATATCCTCACCCATATATGAAAATTTGATGCATTGGTGGTATGTGGATGGAACCGCTTGCATCTCATGGATCCACAGTCTCCCCAATAGAATATTATAAGTTAGCTTCATGTCCAATACTTGGAAATTTATGTCCTTTTTGACATGTCCCACTTGAATGGGAAATACAATCATACCTTTGGAGGCTCTTTTAGCTTCATCATAGGATTTTATGGTGATTCTTTTCATAGGGTCAATGCAAGACTCGGATAACCCTAGGGATTTGACAAGACTCAATGTGTAGATGTTAAGGCTAGCTCCCCCATCTATGAGAGCTCTTTTGACTCTATGCCTTTCAATCAAGACCTCTATATGCAAGGGTAGATTTTGAGGATGGGTAATAGACATGTCATCCTGGTCTGAAAATGAAAGATAGTGACGTGCAATGAGATGACCTACCATGTTTTGAAACTTCCCCTCTTCTAAGTTAGTAGGAACATTCATCTCTACTAGAGCTTTCTCTAAAATTTCTTTATGGTTGGGAGATAGCTTTAATAGCTCCAAGGTGGAGATTTGTGCTGGAGTCCTTTGTAGCTGATCTACCAAGCTATATGGTTTTGCTATTGTAGAAGATTGCTTGATCACAATGTTGGATTGCAGAGGGCTACTATATTTAGGATCAACCCCTTGTAGGGTAATCCTTGAGGTCTACCCCCTAGTGATAACATTAGATATCTCTTTTTGGGGCTATTCTTTGATCATTATAGCATTCACAACATTATCATAAGGTGGTGCAAAATTGATGTTATTGCTGCTTTGTTTCTTGCCATTGGATGATTCCCCTTTGTCATGTTTATAGAAGGGTTGTTTGAAAGTCATGTGGTCTTCATTGCTTTGAGGTCCATCAATGGTGATCATGCCACTATCAATTAAGTCTTGCACCACATTCTTTAGTTGCAAGCACTCATTTGTCATGTGCCCTCAAATCCTATGGTATTCACAATGGCTATTTGCACTCCACCAACTAGGCTTGTTGTGTGGCTCATAAGGCTGAATGCTAGGTAGATTAATGATGTTGTTAGCCATGAGGGTCTTTAGTGCATTTTCGAGGGGTTCACCCAAGGGTGTAAAGTTTCACTGAGGAGTTGGTACCAAGAATTTATCAGATTTATTACTCCTTTGATTATTGCCTTGGTTGCCACTATTATCATTGTTGTTGAAAGATGCCTTGGAGGTCTAGTTTGTATTGTTTACTTGATTAGGTGTCCTTGTAAGAGAAAATGGAGTCACCTTCAAGTTACTAGACTCCATAACCCCATCATTGACTACTTCCTTATTGTTATTCTTCAATCCATACCGATTATAGCTATTGGACCAGTTCTTATTCTGATTGTTGTTATTATTGGAGTTATTTTTGTTGGAGTTATTCTTGTTATCTTTATACAATTTCAACTCTCCACTCTTAACCAACACTTCTATCATTACTCTATTCTCTATGAGGTCTTGGAAGGTCTTGGGGCATTGTATTCTTAATCGGTAGTTCATCTCATTGCTCAAGCTATTAATGAATATATCCATTTTCTCCTTTTCGAGCACACTCCTAGGATACCTAGCAAATAATTTCCTCCACCTTTGTAAGAAAGTGAGGAATTCTTCTCCATCCTTTTGTTTAGTATTACATAACATTATCATTGTGACCTCATGCTTGATGTTGTATGAGTAATGGGCCACAAATTTTGAAGCTAGTTCTTCAAAGGTCTTTATGCCAGATGGTAATTTAGAAAACCACTCCATGGCCATACCTCCTAAGCTTCTTGGGAATAGTCTCATTAAATAGGTGGTATCATGCATGAACTCCAAGCTCAATGCAAAAAACTCCCATAAATGATCTTGCAGATCTGATGTGCCTTCGTACTTGTCATACTTGGGAAACACTACATTAATTGGGAGTGGTTCCATTATTAGACTTTTATCAAATGGGAATGGACATAATGCTTTGATAGAAAAGGGTTTAGGAGCCCCACTTTGTTTGATTTTATCTAGTTGCATTTGGAATATCTTAAATTGCTTGTTCATAATGTTAATGGCACTCTCTTCAAATTCTGTTGGTCTTAGTTGATTCACATCATAATCTCATGGAAGTTTGAGAGCTACTCAGGCTAGGTCCATGAAATACTTCTCTTTATCCCTTGCCATTACTTTTTCCATGAGTCTTAGGAAGTAGGGGCACTAAATGGCTTCATCAACCTTGTCATCGGTGGCATCATCAGCAGTTGGTTCGGTATTAGTTCTTTGGTGAGTGGTATCAATTCCTTGAGTATTTTGATCCGTCCCTCCACTATTGATATTGCCTTGATTATTCATGTTAATGCCCCCATTATTTGCATCACCTTGGTTATTTGGGTCAATGCCACTATTGCTTTTATTACCCAAGCCACCGTAGTACATCATGTTGTCTTCCACTTCTTGTTCGAGTGATTTTTGGGGTATTCTTGGAGTGGTAGAATCATCTCCTAGGTAAGGGAGCTCTTGTCTTAAGTAAGTTCCATCCGCTTGCAAAGTTTTCTTGACATGGTAGGATCTAGTAAAAGAAGGCATGAACAAACCACTTGGAAAACAAGAATCAATTGTGCCTGTGGTCAAATCCTTGTAGAATTTTTCAAAAATTGTGTAGAACAGGATTTATGACTGGGCTGAATGTTGGAACAGTAAGAACATGAAAAAGGGTATCCAAATATGTGATCAAATTTTTATGACCCCCTCGGTAAATACTCTCTATTTTCCCTTTTCTATTTCTGGTCATCATTGGCCTGAGTGTAGGCATGACTGAAATGGTTGTACACGTAAACTAGTATTGAACTAGGTGGCACACTATAGGTATACATGCGACACTTTGCTATTGATAAGTAGTTTTCTAGTTTTAACAGGTGTAATTCAATATTTTCTGAGTGTGACTTCCCTCTTGATACACATTTTCATAAAAGTCACAAGCTTTTGTGCATAGGCGACACTTTGCTGACCAGTTTGTAAATTTTTGAATTTTTTTAAACGTTTAAGATCAGGTCTTATGAAATTTCCTTGTTTGAAAATAAAAGACAATCACAACACACACATCAATTTTTAACCATCCTTAAAATACACTAAAGTGTATATTCTCAATCGTTTCTGTAATACCCCAAAAATGGGCTATAAGTTCATTAATCTCCTACATCTTCAATTCGAACGAAATCGACATCAAAGTCCTAATCTAAGGCACATCTAAACATCATCAAATCATAATTGATTATCTTAAATTCTGCATCGAGGAATATTCCTAGTAATATTCCTAATCATCATAGTTATCTTTAATTTTATTATTATTTGGCAATAAATCACATTTATCCTAAAAATTTGATTAATTAAATATTTTGTATATTTAATTAATTAGATTTAATATTTGCCACTTAATTGTTTAATTAAATTTAATTCTACCTATTATTAATTATATTATTTAATTTTGACAATAAATCAAAATTCCTATGAATAATTGATTAAATTCTTATTTAATTAATTAAAGCATGTTGTCATTATTTAATAATATAATTTTTAATAAAAGTTTGAATAAATAGTTAATTAACCCATAAATTAATTATTTATTTTCAAAAATCAGTTGAGTTGAGGATAAATCACTTTATTTATTTATTTAATTCTTAATTATTATGCATATTCAAAAGAAACAGTTAAACTCCAAATCAGAAAATCAATGCAAGTTATTGACTTTTTGGAACTCAACATCCTTTTGGAGTTCAAAAAGCTGATCTAAACTCTAATTTGAGTTAAAAAGTTGTTTTTGCATGTTTTTGCATGATTTTGAGAATTAACTATCTTTCATGATCAGATAACTCAAAAATCAAGATGAGTTAATTTGAGTGATTTATGGCTTTTCCCATGCACCTCCAAAGCCCTGGATTTCTATAAATTAAAGGCTTCAGCTCTTCACAAATCATCTCATATTTTGCACAATCACGCTGGAGAATTGGAATTGAAGAATCAAAGCTCTTGCGAATCGGCATTTTTGTGAGATCAATCTTATTTTTGCATTCATATTTCATATCATTATTAGATTAGCATAGCATATCAGTTTTCAATAGCATTCATATCATATCAATTTATCATTCTTATTGCATCATAAAATATCAAAAATATAGATTAATTGCATTTATTCCATATCTAGAAATTGAATTCAAATCCTTCGTTTAGGTGTCGTCTAGGTCACAGATCTCGATTACAATCTGAGAACATTAATCTCGCACCTATTAGAAGGCAGTAAATCGCTTGGTTAGATAGCTTTCAATTTTGCACGATTTTGATTATCACTAACCTCTAATGTTTTACTGAGTGTTGTGTCTACAGATCAGGTACAATTTTCACACACACATTTCTAGCGCCCACCGTGGGGCCCTGAAACGGGTTTCCCTTCATTTCTATCAATTTTCTATCTTTTGAGGATAAGGGTTTCAAGGGTCCTGGTATACTCTGTAGGACGTTAAATTTTTTTTTTGGCACTTTTTCTATCAAAGTTGTCCGTACATAGCAATTTTTATCATTCTGTCCGTACTTCTGTACATCTCTGTACAAATTCTCGTGCGAGATTTCACTTGCGTCACGCAAGATTTCTTTCTGTGTCACGCGAAATTTCACTGGTATCATTTTTGTGCGTGAAAAATCACTTTCTCGCGCGAGACTACAATTCCTCACACGAGACTTTATCTTTTATCATGCGAGACTCCACTTCCTCGCGCGAGGCTTCATATTTTGTCACGCGAGATTGTACTTCCTCGCGCGAGACTTCATCCTTCACGCGAGATAGTACTTCCTTGTGCGAGACTTCATTCTTCATCGCGTGAGACAGTGTTTCCTCGCGCGGGACCGCATTCTGCCTCGCGTGAGATTTTGCTACAGAGACACATAATTTGTAGATTTGTACTTTCAGATTATTGATTTCTAACGCTTACAATTTGCTGTTGATTGGTCTTGATTTTGTACTTTCAGACGTGTGCTAAATTCTGGATTGCAGAGCATTGGACCTAAGGTATTCTTCTCAAGCTAATAATATTTCAATTTGGATCCTAAAACAAATCTCTTATGTGTCTGGCTTGTGTGCATCCTTTCATGCTTTTATCTATTTCTACACACTTGCATAATTGATACTAGGTTATAATCCCTTAAGGATTCATTAAGTAGTCTTAGAATACTTGTGATTGATCTTGATTGCTATCTTGGGTTATTGGACTCGCTAATCCGCCGACCCCTCATTTCTACCCCGTGGTTGCAATCTCAGCGCCATAAAGGGGAGGGGTCAACAGGACAGAAGCGTTAAATGTTCCACTTGGCAACCCTTTTGTGCTTTTAGGAACTCACTTGTTTTCTAAGTTGGGGACTCATTTTCAGCTTGTGTGAGGTGTTAAGTGTTCCACCTTGTGGACTCATCTCATATTCGCTTTAAGCGTTAAGTGTTCCTCTTTCTACTTTTTGGGTACTTTTGGTAGATTTACTTTCGGGAATATATCTGTGCTCACATAGTAATTAGGCCCTATGAACACTATTCGTGATTCTTGAGAGATTGGATTCCCAGTGAAATCTTTCTTGATGACAGAATCCTTGTAGGTAGGGAGGATACTTAGTGCGTTTCACATTCAACTTGGTTAGTGCATCTTCTCTTATTGATCGACACATTCTCTCTCTGAAGAGGTTGATAGATCACATAGGGTTGATATCACAAGCTTTGGTGAATCAAAATTGGTTAGTGTGTCTTCTCTTATTGATTGATACATTCTCTCCCCGAAGAGGTTGATAGATCACGTGGAGTTGATATCACAGACCTTGGTGGAACAAAACTTTGTCTTAGCGTGTCGGATTAATCTGCTTGTTTTGTTTGGGTTAAAGTGAAGAGGTGTCAAAACCTTGAATCTGGAGCCAAGTCCCCTTGTGGTATAAATCTGTGAGTCATCTTTAGAGAGGGTTAACCGTAGCAGACAATCCCTTAATAGGGCAAACTGCGTTGATGGAACCTCAAGCGGTCATAGCCATTTTCGCCGTGGTAGTGACAGCCGCTATATAAATGTCCTTGTGGAAGAAATCTCCACGGATATGGTTCATTGTTGGGTTGTCAGATCTCCCTAGCAGCTCTTGAAGATTAAGTTCTCGGACTATGTCAAAACCCTGGTGCACCGGGATTGGAGTTCACCCCTTTGAATCATAAAAGTTGCAGAGTCAAACCATTACTAAAAACCCTAGAGAGGCCAATTTTTCACTTTCAGGTATATGTGCGTTATTGCAAAACTTTTTCAGAACATACACAATTAGTACTCTCAGGGATTAGCACAATTTGGTCACTTGATTGTTCATGTGCAAGGTTTCTTTTACCCTTGTTCATTGTTTTCAGAGGTGCTTGGAATCACTTGCTTGCTGTTCTGCGTGCTTGTTTATCTACTTGGCTATTAAAAATGATCAAATCTGGTATAACCTTCAAAATTTGGACAGTACAATTTGCAAACAATCCAGAACTGAAAACCTTAAATTTTGCAAAAATTGACGTAAAGTTCTTTCTGGAGTCAAAAGTTGTTTCAAGAAGTCAAAAGTCGTATGACTTTTGTCAAATGTCATTTCAGTAAAGCCCATATGTCGTATGATTGAGAACCTAGTGTCGTACGAGTTTTCAAACCAGCAAAATTCAAGAAGCCAAAAATTGTTAGCAACTATCGTACGAGTTTTGTCAACTATCGTTTCATCTCTACCCAACTGTCGTACGAGTTTCGCAATTGTCATTTCATTTATACCCAACTGTCATACGAGTTTGCAGAGTGTCGTTTGGAAAAATTTGAGAAAGTTGTCAGAAATTGTCAAATTGCAAGATATCCAATGTTTTCAGCCTAGTTCCAGAATCTGTCAAAAATGTCATTGTGTCAGGAACAGAGCAGTAGCTATTGAGCATTCTACCATTTTCTGAGTTTGATCTTTTGAATCCGATCTAGTCTTCTGTTTGATCAATTTGAGTCCTTTTTATCTCGTGTCAAAACCTTGTCATAACTATCAATCTTCAATCAATCTTCAAAAATAGACTAAGTGTTGAGAACTCGTGTCCACTATCTTTTGGGCGATCTATCCCATACATCCAGGGCACAGTTTCCTTCACCCACATCTCATTAGATCTTCAAAACTATCATAATCTTGACAAGGTTGCGTCATCCGATTTTCTCGAATCAAATTGTTCTTCAGTTGTCTTTGTCCTTTTCTTCTATTTCATTCAAAGTTAATGGTGGAGACTAGAGCTTCTTCACACAAGAAATCAGAGGAAACATCTCAGAACTTACTTTTGACCAATACCCCGGGTCCAACTCTTGAACAACTCATCAAGTCAGGTATCTACGAAGACGACGGTCTCGGTAACTTTTGATTAAAAACTGGTTACATACCTCCTCTATCAACTCACAGAGGTAATCAACAAACTCCTCCTCAATCTATTCCAGGGAGCCCAAAAACTCCTACCATGTCTCAAGTAGGGACAAACCACGGTTCTCTAGGAGGAGGATCCCAGGGACACCATTCTCAACATAATGCTGACCAAGAACCTACCCCCTCTGAAATCCATCGATGTCAGAATGACGATGAATTCAAGAGAATGATGAGCCATTTCTTGAAAGTGGATAGAGAGGCATACTTTTTACAATTAGCCCAGGAAGGGGCTAAGCTTCCTCCCAACTTTAACGTTGATGATATAATCACACATGAGGAAGAAACTCCACTCACAGCTATGATAAAATAGATGCACACTATACAAGTTGAATTTAACAATCTTAAGAAGGAGAAGGAACCCAAGAAGTTCTCCATGGAGGCCCTATGTCCTTTCCCGTTTGACAAAAACTTGTATATGCCACCATTCCCAAAAAGAGTGGAGCTACCAAAGTATGACAAGTATGACGGACACTCTGATCCACAAGATCATGTTAGAGAGTTCTGTACGCAATCCATGGAATTCATGCATGAACTGACTTATCTAATGCGTCTTTTTCCTAGATCCTTGGGAGGAGCATCCATTCAGTGGTTTTCAAGATTACCTTCTACGATCAAAACTTTTGAGGAATTGATTAAATTGTTTTATCAACAATATTCCTACAATATTCAACATCTGATTACCATGATCGATATCTGTAACCTCAAGCAATATCCAGGGGAATCATTCCTAACTTTCCTCAAGAGGTGGCGAAAGAAGTTTTCTCTATATGCTAGACCAATTCCCGAAATGGAGAAACTTGAAATCTTTATCAATAACCTTGTTCCAGAGCTCAACTATCCATTACAAATGCAAGATCATGTATCTTTTGATAAAATGGTGGATAATGCCATCAAGATTGAGAAAGTACTTGTCAAGAAAGGAGAAATCACACTTCAAAAGGACAAGTCTGAATCTGGATCTAGCTCAAAAGATAAAAAAAAGAGCTGGAATAGAAACAAAGGTATTGTCTTTGACGGTGTTGTTGACACTATCCACACCCCATCAAAGGCACCGGCCTACAATCTCACCCTTGCCACCAAAGCCATTGAAGCTTTAGAGTACAAATCTGCTGAACCATCTCCAAAGAAGTCATTCAAACGATGGGATAATAAATGAAAGTTTACTCCCCTGGGAGAATCTTTGGAATCTGCTTTGAGGACCCTGATAGCTGATAACATGATCTCTTTACAACCAATCCGAAAACCTGATCCGGATCCAAAACCATATTGGTGGAAAGCTAATGAATTCTGTGCTTTCCATCAGACTAAAGGTCACAAAACTAATGGATGCTTTCACTTGAGGCATACCATTCAAGACTTGATAGATCAAGGGGATATCATGATTGATAATCCTACCAGCAATAATGATCACATAGCATTTACAGAACCGTTTCCACAACATGGCAAAGGAGTTTCCACTTCCCAGCCTAACATGGGGGCAAAAGTCAACTATGCCTACCCTGGAAATGATGCTATCATCAATATGGTTGAACCATGTCTCTCTGAAAGCTGCAATGTCATCACAATTGTATGAAGAGATAGAAATCATTCCTTAGCTAATGTAGTTACCAGATCACAAGCTCAGACTCATCTGAAAGGACAAACACCAAGCTCATCTAATGTCCCTAAGATACCTTTCAATCTCACATCTGCTTCTAAACAGAAGGTTGCCTCGAAATCTTCCAATCCAAAGGATACCAGACCTACATCTTACAGCATCGTCCAACAACTCCAGCACACCAATGCCAAAATCTCCATGCTTGAGTTACTTTGAATATCTCCAGCTTATAGAGATATCCTAGACAAAGCTTTGCTCGGCTCTAATGTTCCCGATGATCTAGATCTAGACAGGTTCTAGACTATGGTTGGTCATCTAACGTCTCCGCAATATATCTCCTTTTCAGAGGAAGATGACAACTCTTTGAGTCACCCACATAATCAGCCCTTGCACATAGAAGTCTTGATCCAGAACCGTCGAGTCAAACATGTGTTGATAGATGGGGGTGCAGGCCTCAAAATTTGTTCTTACAACTTAATCACACAGTTGGGATTCTCAGAGATGGCTATTGATCCTCGAAAGAAGATCACCATAAAGGCCTATGATGAATAGGAAAGATCTTCTAAAGGCACCATTGTCTTACCCATCCGAGTGGGTCCGGTCATCAAAGATACCACATGTCAGGTGCTTGAGCTACCATTGGCTTACAATATCCTTCTAGGGAGACCCTGGATCCATGAAATGCAAGCCATCCCTTCTACATACCATCAATGCTTGAAATTTCCCTATGAAGGAGTGGAAGTTACTATCCCAGCAGATCTGAATACAACTTGCAATACATTGAAGGAAAGTGCCGATAAGCTTGTTCCCAACAATAGAGAATCTTTCATCAAGCAACAAAATGTCACTTCCACATCTAATATGGATGACATTGCTAAAGATATCAATATCAAAGAAAATGGAATGGGATAATACACTATAGAGCCAGTCTTGTCTTTGACATCTCTCCCAATCTCACCTAAGTCGTATGGCCAATCCTTGAAGCAGTCTAAATCAGAACCTAAGGAACCTATGGAAGCATACAAAAGACATTTTGTGGTGGAGCAAGTATCCAAACAAGAATTTGAAGAGGATGAAGCTGTGCTGGCATGGCTATATAAAGAGGATTCTGAATCTAAAATTGTTCAACCTAGTGAATCTATAGCACCTACAATCCCTGCTAGTTCATATGGTCCAGGAAACAAATTGATAGCCAAGATGGGATATTCCAGTCAAGGACCTCTAAGAATTAGGGGAAAGGGTCTTGTGACCCCCATTTCACATATTGGTCGAGCCAAAAAAGATACTGGTGGCATAGGGTTTAAAAAGAAACCCTATCATCTCAGAGGTGGTTGTTCTCATGTCATAGAACAAATTGCACCAGGAGAACCCCTTCTTAAGAAAGAAGAAACAAAACCCTCTGATGATGATTCAGATAGCTCTGAGCTTATCCCCTATGAAAAATTGCCTAAAGAGATCAAAGATCTTCTTGATGATACAGATGATCCTATCAGAAGAATTAATGTAGTAGAAACACAAGAACCTACTATAGCGCAAGAGATGGTTGTACCACAAGAACCAACCAATCTCGAAGGCAATCAAATTGATCAAGAAGCAGGGGGTAGTTATTCTGACACTGATTCCCATGAATATGAATTCAAGTCAGAGACTGAGGGTAATCCTTCTTGGGGTATTCATCCCGATTTCACGCACTTTCTAAGATTTCCTAGAGATTCTAAATCAGAAGATGAGTCAAATGATTATGAATGGGGTGCCATTCCAGAAGAAGATGAGCTTATAACAGAGAAATCTATTGATGTTATTCACCAATATGTCTCTCAACCCAATGTAAGTCTAGAGTGAAACAATGAACTTAACGTGTCTGATCCACCTATGGCTGAAGAGGACTCCCATGATGACGTTGAGTCTATTCACGAATTGAACATTTTGAGCTGTAATATCACCTTTGAACTTGAGCTTCAGGTTAGGACCAATGATGACATATCCACATCCGTGAACACCATATCCCAAGCCTTTCCCGCTTTGACTATCCAACGCCCTGATCTTATCGACCAAACTTCCACAAACCCAAACCATGGTATGTATACCTTCCCAAATGACTATGCCCTTGCCTGCTACCTCAATGCAGTTGAGCCTATGAGTACTTCCATCAGTGAACCGAGCGTCAGCATGACCGAGTCGGACATCAAATATCTTAGTCAGAAAAACAAGAGTAAAAAGAAAAAGAAAAAGAGTTCTGAGGGTGAAAACCACTTTGTGGCAGTCTTAGAACTGACAAAAGTAAAAAGAAAAGATGTATCTGAAGGTGAAAACCTCTCTGAGGTGCCTAAGGATGAGATATTTGATGTCCTTCCAAGTCATTTACAGGATAGATCTCCAGTTCTAATTGAGCCAACTCAATCCATCAATTTGGGTACAACAGAGGAACCACAATTGGTACATGTAGCACAATCTTTATCAGACGAAGAGAAACATAACTTCACTACCTTCTTATCAGAGAAAAAGATCAAATTTGCATGGAAATATTCAGATATGCCAGGATTGGATCCCAATCTCATTATGCACCATCTATCCATTGCTCCCGGAGTAAAACCAATCAAACAAAAATTGAGAAAGATGCATCCTCATGTTGCACTCTTAGTCAAAGAAGAACTAGAAAAACTCCTAAAAGCTGGATTCATCCGTGTCATAGACTACGTTGAGTGGATTTCCAACATTGTACCTATTTCCAAACCAGATGGTTCCATCAGAGTGTGCACGAACTTTAGGGATGTGAACAGAGCATGCCCTAAGGATGATTTTCCACTGCCTAACATTGATATGATAGTGGACATGACTGCGGGCTATGAAATGTATTCCTTAATGGATGGCTTTTCTGGGTACAACCAAATTAAAATTGCTCCAAAAGATCAAGAGAAAACAGCTTTCACATGCGTGTGGGGAACTTTCTGTTGGAATGTTATGCCATTCAGACTCAAAAATGCTGGAGCTACATAGCAAAGAGCAATGACATCTATTTTTCATGATATGATGCATAGAACAATGAGGATTACGTAGATGATACCTTGGCAAAATCCATGATTAGAACTGAACATCTAACAGACTTGAGCATGATCCTCGACAGAATGGAAAAATTTAGTCTTCGACTAAATCCTAAAAAGTGTGCTTTTGGAGTCACTTCTGGAAAGCTCCTAGGATACATCGTCTCCAAGAAAGGCATTGAAGTTGATCCAGCTAAGGTCAAGGCTATAATAGAGATGCAACCTCCCACAAATATCAGTCAAATGAGGATGTTGCAAGGCAGATTTCAATCTATCAGAAGATTCATATCATAGCTAGCGGACATCTCACAGCCTTTTACAAAAACATTACATAAAGGTGTGACCTTTGCATGGAATGAAGAATGCGAGAACAAATTTAAACATATCAAGAAGTATCTATCAAATCCACCTATATTGATGCCTCCTATTCATGGGAGGCCATTAATATTATATGTCTCCGCAACAGATACATCACTGGGGGCATTGCTAGCACAGCATGATGAGAACAAGAAAGAAAGAGCCATCTACTATATCAGCCAAACTTTAGTGGCCTATGAGAAGAACTACTCAATGATAGAGAAGGCATGTCTGACTGTGATCTTTGCATCACAAAAATTGAGACACTACATGTTAGCTCATACCACTCATTTGGTAGCTAAAATTGATCCACTGAAATATCTCCTAAGCAAGGCTGCCCTCACAGGTAGACTAGCTAAATGGGTCATGCTCTTGAGCAAATTTGACATTGCATATGTTGAAAGAAAAGCTATCAAAGGATAGGTCATTGCTGATCAATTAGCTGAAGCACCACTGTTTGATGATACACCCATGCAAATGGAATTTCTCGATTCTTCTATCATGCACCTCTCTTCTAGAGCATGGCGATTATTCTTTGATGGCTCCTACACACAGAATGGATCTGGAGCAGGCATATTGTTCATCACTCCTCAAGGATACTCGATACCCAAAGCATTCAGATTAAAGTTTCCTTGCACAAACAATATTGCTGAATATGAGGCACTTCTCAATGGTATGAAAATGGCAATACAGTGGAGAGTTACAGAGATGCACATCCATGGGGACTCACAACTGGTTATCCACCAAGTCAATGATGTATACCAAACCAAAGATGAAAAGCTCATTCCTTACAAGAGAATGGTAGATGATTTAAAGAAATACTTCATCTCTATCACATTTGAGCAAATACCCAGAACGGAGAATAAGGCTGCTGATGTAATGGCGACACTATCTACTCTTTTACAGCAGCCCGAACATGAACTACGCTACAAGTTCCTGGTGGAAGCCCTATCCTATCCTGCATATGACTCCCCTGAAACCTGCATGATCTGCACTGTTGTAGGTTATGACTCATCTCACTACAAAAATCTATTCTCCTATCTCCACGACTAAATCATCCCTGAGTCCTTTCACCATTTTGAGAAATGAAACCTTATCCGATCCGCATCCCGATATGTCATCATTGGTAATGATCTGTACAAACGAGGTCTAGATGGTACACTGCTTAGATGTTTAGAATGAGAAGAGTCTCAACATGCATTAGAGGAAGTCCACGAGGGTATATGTGGGTCACACTCGATTGGTTTAACGTTAGCTCGAAAAATTATTAGGGCTGGGTATTATTGGCCTGAAATGGAAAAAGAAGCTATTAAATTTTCTAAAAACTGTCAACAGTGTCAAGTACATGGCAACTTGATTCATGCTCCAGGGAGAGATCTGATTCCCTTTACTACACAATGGTCTTTTCAACAATGGGCATTTGATCTCATAGGTGCTATCCATCCGCACTCTTCTAATGGACATACCCATATAATCACAGCTATAGATTATTTTACAAAATGGGTAGAAGCAGTTCCTCTAACATAAGCAACGGGGAAACAGATCTCTATGTTCATCCTGAATTACATCATTTGCAGATATGGGATCCCTCACTCTATAATCACAGATAACGGGGGACAATTCAAAAACAAGGATCTAGATGACTTATGTGCCAGGTTCAAAATTACTCAACATTGGTCATCTATCTACTATCCTCAAGGGAACGGACAAGCTGAGGCTTCAAACAAAAATCTCCTGAAGATCTTGCACAGAACAGTGAATAAAATAGGAAGAGACTGGCATCTGATGATCAATCCAGCTCTCTGGGCCTATAGAACTAGTATTAGAACGCCTACAGGGGCTACACCTTTCACTTTAGTTTATGGGTCTGAAGCAGTACTGCCTATTAAGGTTGAAATCCCATCACTCAGGATCAGAATGCATGGACTTGTCACTGATGAAGACTACAGAGTGTCGAGGTTACAAGAACTTGAACTACTAGATGAGCGCAGAAAAGCAGCGTATGATCATCTCAGAGTGTATCAGAAAATAATGTCTAGAGGCTACAACAAGAAAGTTAGACATAGAGAATTTCAGGTTGGCGATCTAGTGTTGAGAGAAAATCCTAAAAATCAATCACATCGAGAACGCAAGGGGAAGTTCGAACCCAATTGGTTGGGTCCCTTTGTTATCACTGCTACTTTTGGCTCTGGTGCCTATCAACTCTCAACGACTGAAGGAGAACAGCTCCGAGAACCAATCAACGTTCTCCATCTGAAGAAATTCTACGCCTAAGGCATTTAGTGCTTGGTAAATGTCCTGAAAAAAATCTTAAAAATTTGAAAAAGTCCTGAAAAAATGAACATCTTGGTGAAAACCTAGCAATAGGCACCTTGATGATTCACAAAAAAAATCAAAAAATATCAAAAGTACAAAAAAATTGAAAAAATGAAAAAATACAAAAAAATGAGAAAAAGAAAAAGTGCCTTGGTGAAAACCTGGAAACAGGTGCCTTGGTAGCAAAAATAGAATCTCTGCCAAGATGGTGAAAACCTGGCAAATGGGTGCCACTTGTTCAAAATGCTCCATCTATCAGTGCAATCTTGGTCTTTCCTAGCTTTCAGTCTTGCTTTAGTTTGTACATATCTCCCGGTTTGTTTCTGCATATCCTGGTTTCAATAAGTTGATCTGTACACCAATCAGCTCAAGCGTCTGTATCCTATCAATGTTCAAATTTGGGGGCAATCAATGTCATATCCTATGGTCTCCCATGTATCTTTGACATTTCCTATCCAGTCAGAGTCCTTTGAAGCTTCCTGTTGAGTCAGTCAGTTAGTCTCATCTCCAGAAAGGATTTTGCATCTACAACAACGCAATCAAACATCAAACTCAAACTGAAAACAATCTATGCTTTTTACATGCTTTTATCTCCTTGTATGCTTACTGATTCGCATTGAGATTTTTGCATATTATGTCCCTTCGAGCTCTTCGATGATGTCCTTTATAGGATTTAGAGAGTGATGACTGGGGGCATAATCTTTTCTTTGTCTTCTGCTTGTATGTGAAAATCTAACATCTTTGGAACTTCTGGATTGAAATGGTGTCTGACTGTAAGAGCCTCTATCTCGAATTGGATGGCCATGCGTACCTCGACCATTGATACCCAGACAATTCAAGGAAGTTTGATCTAACTATTATCTTTTTGAGTAAGTTCTTTCTCCTACTGTGAAATGCAATCTTGCCTAAGGATGTGAACAATAAAGGGTCACTACGGGTAATTCACATTGGATTTAGAATGATCTCTTGACTGTTTGATGTGTTTTCAATGCAAGGCGTACTCAGGTCATCATGACGTTTATGTTTTGATGCTTGTACAAATTGCTATATCAAAATGGACATGATATTCAGGTCATCCTAGCGCTTGTGCCTTGGTGCTTATATCTAATCTGACATTTTGAAAACAAAATCAATATTCATATATCCATGGTTGTTGACCAGTGGGTGTTGTATTGATTCTTGCGCATACAAATTGATATTCATATGTCTATGGTTTCGTAGCTAGTGGGCATTGTATTGATTTATCTGGTTACCTAAAAGTTCAATGATGATAAAAAATCGACATATGATCAGTGACTAGGTCCTAGGTCTTAGGTTGCATTTCATTTTGCATGTCTCTGGGCATTTTGCATGTTTGCATGATCTCACAATGATTAAACGAACTTCAATGCTTAAATGATTCTTCAAATCGCATCTTCAAATCTAACAAGAGCTAAATCTCACATGAAGGTTCCTCCAATGAAATAGCAAGTAGAATCCTTTTTCGGGATCAAAATTCAAATCTGAGATCATTCATACTATTAACTACTTGCATAATCGACCTTCTATCATCACATAAATCCAGTATTCAACTTAACTGATTAGCTTTCATCAAACTATCAAAATTTCAACTTGGTCAACCATGGTCAACTCATGGTCAAATCTAGTCAAATTTGGTCTCCAGGACCTCCAAACGATGCAGAATGCGTTCTCAGATGTAAATAACCACTTCTCAAATCAATTAACATGCTTCTAAACTATCAACACTGACTTTTCTTGACAGATTTCAATTTTAATCCCGAAGGGGGCATGGTATTACACATCATTCAAAGTCTGTAAATCAAAATTCTATTGATCAAGTCTATCAATATCTTTCATCAGTGATCAAGACAAACAATCACGTCTAGTCATTGATTCATCAAAAGTCCTCATCGCTCGGGGCAAATCTATCATCACTTGGGGCATATTAGATTCATCAAGATCCATATCAATTTGGTATTCTCCTAATCTTGTAAACTGTATCAGTTTTTGCAACCATCAGATCATAATGTTCTTTCCTTGGTTCTTCGACAACTGAAGGGTTTGGATGTGATACTTGCTAGTTCTGCTAAGACAATCGAGTCTAGAACAGGTCACTCACTTCTTATCAATCCTAAGGTTCAGAATCAGGCATTTTGACACTTTTTCGCAATCATAGGTTCATTTGCTGCTACAGTGAACATTATCTTTGGTCATTCAAGACCTATTATCTCCATCTTAATTCAATATCAATCAACTCCTATCTCAATATCTTTCAATCAGTTTCTATCTTGAGATCGGTTTATCTTTTGAATCAGTTTCATATCTTTATCAAACACAAACTATCTTTGAACCACTGCGCTTCACACAGTAATTCAAAGAGGGGCAAAATGTAATACCCCAAAAATGGGCTATAAGTTCATTAATCTCCTACATCTTCAATTCGAACGAAATCGACATCAAAGTCCTAATCTAAGGCACATCTAAACATCATCGAATCATAATTGATTATCTTAAATTCTGCATCGGGGAATATTCCTAGTAATATTCCTAATCATCATAATTATCTTTAATTTTATTATTATTTGGCAATAAATCACATTTATCCTAAAAATTTGATTAATTAAATATTTTGTATATTTAATTAATTAGATTTAATATTTGCCACTTAATTGTTTAATTAAATTTAATTCTATCTATTATTAATTATATTATTTAATTTTGACAATAAATCAAAATTCCTATGAATAATTGATTAAATTCTTATTTAATTAATTAAAGCATGTTGTCATTATTTAATAATATAATTTTTAATAAAAGTTTGAATAAATAGTTAATTAACCCATAAATTAATTATTTATTTTCAAAAATCAGTTGAGTTGAGGATAAATCACTTTATTTATTTATTTAATTCTTAATTATTATGCATATTCAAAAGAAACAGTTAAACTCCAAATCAGAAAATCAATGCAAGTTATTGACTTTTTGGAACTCAACATCCTTTTGGAGTTCAAAAAGCTGATCTAAACTCTAATTTGAGTTAAAAAGTTGTTTTTGCATGTTTTTGCATGATTTTGAGAATTAACTATCTTTCATGATCAGATAACTCAAAAATCAAGATGAGTTAATTTGAGTGATTTATGGCTTTTCCCATGCACCTCCAAAGCCCTGGATTTCTATAAATTAAAGGCTTCAGCTCTTCACAAATCATCTCATATTTTGCACAATCACGCTGGAGAATTGGAATTGAAGAATCAAAGCTCTTGCGAATCGGCATTTTTGTGAGATCAATCTTATTTTTGCATTCATAATTCATATCATTATTAGATTAGCATAGAATATCAGTTTTCAATAGCATTCATATCATATCAATTTATCATTCTTATTGCATCATAAAATATCAAAAATATAGATTAATTGCATTTATTCCATATCTAGAAATTGCATTCAAATCTTTCGTTTAGGTGTCGTCTAGGTCACTGATCTCGATTACAATCTGAGAACATTAATCTCGCACCTATTAGAAGGCAGTAAATCACTTGGTTAGATAGCTTTCAATTTTGCACGATTTTGATTATCACTAACCTCTAATGTTTTACTGAGTGTTGTGTCTACAGATCAGGTACAATTTTCACACACAGTTTCCACAAGTATAACACAAGAAAGAATTCCAAGCAACCTACCTAAAGTCAAATTTGGCTCTTAACATTTTGGCTCTAAAAGGTGGTCTTACTTCTTATCAGGTTTTATTGAACAAATTCATTCTAAACTATGCCAAGTTCTTATACCCACTTGTGGGCTTCCCACACACACCAAGGTACAATTTTGCGCAATCCGTTAGGACTACTAGAGGAAGTGAAGACACTTGTACACAATCTAGCCACTTTCCTTTTAAGGAAAAGTGTATTTTTATTATAGTGGGTTGGATGTTACCATAGAAAAGGTGGTTGTCTCCCACTTGGGTTGTTCCCTCTCACCGTCCTTGTAAGGAAAATCTCAGGAGGCAAGCCCTTTATTGCTCTATTTTAACTAGCATGTTCATATAAAGCAAGGAAATGAAATTAAGAGTAAGATTTTGGGAATTTGGTTCACCTAAAAGGTGAAGAGCATATCCCTAACTTTCTCTTAGTTTCTCAAACACTCAAGTAACAATTTTCTTTTTCAATCTCCTAACAAAGAGATTCTTATAATTGAGGTGTTTGGTCAAATTCCTTATTTTAATTAAGCTAGATTCAATGAATGCCACAATTTAAGCAAGTGCAAGCTTGATTAGATGAATACCTTTTCCTTTGTAGCTAGCAATGGCTAGGTGCTTTTTTGTGATTTTTTCCTTTTATCTTGCTTTTACTCACCTAGTGGTGATCATTCCTGCTCCCTCCTCCAACAAGTTAGTCCAACACAACCATTCAAAATGAGGGGAAACCAAATTGAAATTTATGAAGCAAAGAATTATGTATGAATTTTAGGCACCTTATTTGCAAATTTTCAAAGAAAAACTTGAACTAAGGACTAAAAGTCCAATTGAGAGAAAAAAATTTCTTTTTGTAAGCTTCAATAATTGCAAGATAGTTCTAGAATACCTGATTTTCCTCCTCTTGTGTTGTCTCAAGAACAACCTTAATGTGCTCAAAGTTCTCCTTCTAGATCCTCTTTGGTAATGCCTTTTCTTCTTGATTAAACTTGCTTTCTAGCTTCTGGACCTTTCTGTGCTTGCTCATTTACAGTCAAATCATGCAAACAGAGAGTTAGATAAATGATTTGATCAATTTGACAACAAATAAAGACAACAGACAATGAGCGACATTGTCTAGCTAATACACATGAACAAATTGTTAGCAGGTAGAACTTTAATGACAACAAACAACACTTTCCAGTGACATAGGCGACACTAAAAATTACTCAGGCGTAAATAATTTATTGCAAAGCGTGAATAAAATTAAAAATTATGGAAAATGATAGATCTTAAGCGACAATTTAACAACAGTAAGTGTAAAATAGTTGATACAAAGCGTGACTGTTCTAGTAAATTACGGAGCAAAGCTTTATCACAGGTGACAATGGATAGTAGATAAGCGATATTACCTGAGTCATAGGTGTGACTTTAGGCACAAAAGGCTGAACGATTTATCTCACAGGTGTGAGCTTTCAATTTTCAGGTGACTGCAAAGGAATTAAGACAGAATAAAAGTGATATGCCAGGCATAAGTAGTCAGCTAATAGGCATCAGGACAGAGATCTTAAGCGTCATCAGAATGACTATAAGCATAAATGAATCTTCTGTACGTGTGACTTCACCAATTTTCTACAAAATATTCATAGAAAAGTGACAATACAAGCATGCAATATATGATCAAAATGATAAAATGAGGCCTAGGGCCCCACAGTGGGCACCATTTGTGTGATGATGATAATCACCTCCATGAAATTAAGATCAAATTAGTAACAACTCAAAGTAAATACAATGCAAATCTAATTAAAATTGAAACTAAGATCTATAGCATCTCATGGTTCTCTAGAAAGATGTGGTAAGTGAAGCTCTCAGCTCAATATCCACTAGTGACACTTCTAAAATGAGAATGTATGCTACTATAATGCTTCTACAATGCTTATTCTAGCTCAAATTGATACAAAGATATGCAAATTGCTCTAAATGCTCTTCAATTGCTTATAATAACAATGCTTTGCAAATGAATTTCCAAGATGGGAATTGCTCTCAAAATGCTTCATACTTATAGTAAATTCCCAAGGGTAGGGGGTAGAGTGAAGTAATCATGATTTACCTTTGGTTGAGTCAAATACTTTTCTTCATAAATGGGGGGATAATTTAAATGTTTGTCTCAAAGCTTTGGACAAAAGGACAAGATTGAGTGGATGGGATTGAAACTTTAGAATGAGTGATTGAGATTCATCCTTTTTGAGTGATTTATGTCTTTTTGTCCTAAATTCTTATTGGTTGCTCAACTTTGTTGAAAGATATTAGAAATTATTAAATTCAATTAATTAATTAAATTTAGCCATGTAGGGGTAATAGGTTCATTTTGATTTTTGATTTAAACAGCTATACAACTAATTGATTAAAATCAATTATGTAGTGTTTTTCACCCCTTTAAGCTTTGATTTAATTATTTAATACCATTATTTGATTTTTCCTTTGCTTTAATTGATTTTGTCCAATTTGATTTAATAAATGTCCATTTTTAATGATTTGATCCTTTTTGATTGAATTTAGTGCATTTTGATGATTTTGAGCCATTTTATTGATTTAAAAGCACTTGCCCATTTTTGAGTGTCTACAGGTAGTATCATTTCTTAATAGGTGTGTGAATGGTTGGCACTTATCTGCTAATTAGAAGATGAATCTTCAGACTGATTGCAACTTTCCTTGCAGGCTTGTCAACTATCTAAGTTTTCTGGGAGGAGGCATTTCCATGATGGCTTTTACCTTCTTGGGGTCAATCTCTATGCCTCATCTGAACATGATGAATCCTAGCAGCTTCCCAGATGTTGCACCAAAGATGCATTTCTTTGGATTCAACCTTAGATGATACTTACGTAGGTAGTCGAACACATCTTCAAGGACATTAAAGTGTTCACGTCATGTTGTGGATTTTTCTAGAATTTCATCTACATAGTCTTCCATAATTTTATGGATCATGTCATGGAAGATTGTGGTCATCGCTCTTTGATAGGTAACTCCCACATTTTAAAGCCCAAATGGCATCATGTTATAGAAAAATATGCCCCATGCCATGGTGAATGGTGTCTTGTGTTGGTCTGCTTTAGCTATTCTGGTCTGGTTGTATCTGGAGAAGCCGTCCATCAATGACAACATCTCATGACCAGTGGTGAGATCGATGATCATGTCAATGTTGGGAAGTGGGAAATCATCTTTTGGACATGCCTTATTAAGATGTTTGAAGTTAGTGCAAATTCTTATGTCTCCTGAAGGTTTGATGATGGGTACCATGTTGGAGATCCAGTCTGAATAATCAATGGCTCTGATAATCTTAGCTTGGAGAAGCTTCTTGAGTTCTACTTTTACTAATAAGGCCACTTTTGGATGCATTCTTCTTAGCTTCTGCTTGACTGGCTTGGCATTGGGATCTACTACCAGATGATGGACAACAAGATTTGGGTCAAGTCTGGGCATGTGAGAATATGACCATGCAAAATTGATGATCGATTACCATAGGAGAGCTTTGAGGGCTAACTCTTTTGCTTTATTAAGAGATGCTATGATGTAGGTGATTCATGGGATTTCCATTGTGCCTAGATTGATCGGTTTGGTTTCTTTGATGATAATGGATGACTGTTCTGACTGATAGTCTTGGATAGGTGGAAGAGGCAAGTCTCCATATTCTAGTGCCTCATAGAGGTTTTCACTAGAGGATACGCCCTTTATTTTTACTATTTTTGAATCAGGATGTGCCCTAGAGGGCTTTTCACATGAGGATTCTTTATTTTATTTTTGATTTTGATTTTTGCCTAGAGACTTCCTCTTCCCCAAAATATCCCTTTGGGTTGAGCTGATATACTTCAGCTAATTCCTGCCCCCATTTTGATTGTTGATCTATGGCACCCATGAATCTTAGGAGTGCTTCCTCACTTTAGAACTCATCGATATGTACCACACTTCGTTGGTCCCAGTCTATGAGGTCAGGGTGAATGAGAGGGAGGTCAATGAGATTGATGGCAAGTTGACAAAGGACATAATTGCCCAGAAAGGTTTCATCGTCAAAGATATCATCATAGGACTATTTTTCCTCCTCTTCTAGAATGTCTTTGAATTTTTTAGCATATAGTTTTTCCCTTACTTCAAATAGATTTTAGACCCTAATAAAGTATAAACATAAAAGAAAACCCCAATACTAACAAATGAGTTCCTTTGAAAGAAAACTCTCTACAACTTTTAAGGTGTAGCTACCTTCTGAAAAATATTTTCAATACAATCCTATTTAACAAATAAAAGAAAAATCATGTGTGTTTTTAACCAGAAAACACATAAGGTCAACACTCAATCCATCAACATGGAAAAGAATGTGCAGATTTTCAAAGAATAATATTTACTTCTAGCACAACTTCTAACTTTAAAATCTTTTAAAATTAAAATTACTGTAATGATTCCCTCTGTTACTCTAAGCACACAAATCCACTCATATCATAGTTTAGCTTCATTCAATATAACTCATCTCCATAGGAAAATAAACCATATATAGATAAACCATAGTATTTATCATTTTAGAAACTTAAACATATATATAACACCATAAGATATTGTATATATTCAATGATATCAGTTTCAGAAAAGCTTAAAAGCATAGACTTTTGAAAATAGTTTCAAAAGATCTCAGAGAGCCGACTGAATCCCAAAAGAAGAACCCTTTCTCTTCCATCACCAATCCCTTTAAATTGACTCTTCTTGGCTATTTTCCCTCCTTCGGTAGTCTTTTTCAGTTATAGAATAACTGATTCTTGAAAACTATAAAAAGTTTTATAAATTTTTAAAAATACCTTCATAAAATGAGCCTTATTATATGATCCTTTAATTGAACTTATTAGAGGCAAGATGCACATTCTTGGCATGTGGAAAAACCTCCTTTCAACACCATAATGTGTTATTTAAAAATAAAGTTACCAACTATGAAGTGGTTGCCACCAAATCTATTGCTGTCTGCAGACAAAACAAGAGATTGCTGGCCTCTTTGATAGACGTCCACATAGTTGATTGTATCATTTGAATGCCATCACATTTCACTAATTGCTCTAGTCAAATTCTGTGCCATTTGTTTCCCCACAACATATCCAAAACTAGGCCAAATCCAATGGTGGAATCAAAAGTTATGGCTCTCGCACCGAGACCTATTTTTTAGCCTGCTAATTTTCTGAACATATCAAAATTTAATTTATGCAAGCTGGTTGATATAGCCAGGAAATGAAATAAAATATTCTAGCTCCAATGTTGTACTAAAAATAATATGTGGATAATGTTTGTATCTAAATATAACTGGTAAATTGGGAATCCATTTCCTTTTGAGCTGCTAGCTAGGCACTGTGAGTTGTCATCTGTCTTTCATCATGGCATGGAATGTATGTGCTGCTCCATCATATGTGACAGTTTTGGACTTCACATAAAACCTCTTCGAAAGCTTAGGTTTGATAATCTTTAAAAGAATTTACCTGCAGAGAGTTAGTTATTTGACTAGAATATTCCATCAATCAGACCTTCAACTTGAACTTGAACTTGAACTTGAAGGTTCAAGGTTCAAGTTCAACTTTGACATATTGCTAATTGACAGACCGACAACATAAAGACTAGAATCTTCTTGCGACCTCTGATAGAACTTGAAATTGAACTTGAAGGTTCAAGTTCAAGTTCAACTAAGACTTTTACCTAGACAAAATAATTGGCCGCGAGAGCAAAGAATAATACAAGTGTAACAAACTTGAACGAGTTCGTCTTGGATATTCAAAAGGGTTATGTTGGGTGAATTGGCACCCCTAGTCATGACATCGGGTCCTCGTATGTGTAGGTGAGGGGGATCAAAGCCGAGGCCCCAATTTTGTGGATTTTTAGAGGCCTCCATGGGGTCCTTCATCCTAGCTTCATTGGGTCCTAGACCTCCTCCTTGATAATCCCATTGTTTAGTGGCCCATTTGTGTGGTATAGGATATTTTCCCTTGAAGTACTCAAGGAACTCAGTATTGAGAGGTGGGGGATCTTTGTATAACCATTGATTAATATCAGGCACCAACTCTTGTCCATTCAAAATTCTATTGGAGATGAAAGTAGATGAGCCCATAGTTTTGATCTTGGGACCTTCCTGTGGTGCCTTGGTTTGATGGCACAGTCATCCTTGAGTATGTGGGTCCAGGGGGAGATCCCCTACTACAAGGGCATCGGTAAGACTATATTCTCCGTAGCCCTTGTTGTTGATCTTGACAAAGGAGAGGGTGGAGGCTAGGATTGTTTCTAGATCATAGTGGGATCGGGAAGAACTGGCGATAGATGTGCCAATATCGATTCTAGGAGAATGAGTGTTGTGGGGAAACGAGGCCTCAATCGCACAAAAATATGTGAAAGGTTGGGGATCTATGTGGATGGAAATTTTAGTGCCTTGATATGAGAATTTGATGCATTGATGATAGGTGGAGGGGACCGCTTGGATGGAGTGGATCCATGGATGACCAAGGAGGATGTTGTAAGGGAGGTCAAGGTCAACAACGTGGCATATGGTATCTTGGATGATGTGACCAATCTTGATGGGTAGCAAAATGGTAACTCCGGAGGTACACTCTAGGTTATTGTAAGCCTTGATAGTGATTACATCATGAGAGATGTCTACTTCTATGAAACTAACTTGTCAAACAAATTTTATCATACAAAGATTAAGGGCCAAACCATTATCTATCATGACCCTTTTTATGGCGAAGTCATTAATCATGATGACAATGCGAAGTGGGAGTTTGTGATCTGGTTCAACAGATGGCATGTCAAATGGCTGGAAGGGGAGAGTGGAAGGTGTGAATAAGTGCCCCACAAGGTTCTTGAATTGAATTGTATTGATGTTTGTAGGGACACAGGCTTCTTGGAGGGCTTTATTGAGGACTTCCTGATGGAGGGGTGATGTGTGAAGGAGGTCAAGGATGGAGATTTGTGTGGGTGTGTTCCCAAGGTGTTCTAGGAGGTTGTATTGTGCACTAGGGATAGTTGTAGTACTAGCACCGGCAACATATATTTGGCCTATGTGGGTAGTAATAGCACATTGATTGTCAACACCTTTGACATGGATCATGTTCACACTAGGTTTGACCTGGGAAATGCAACCAATGAATTTATCATAGTTGATGTAGGTAGTGGTGTAATCTTTCCCATTACCATGGTCACCTTGTTTACCTTTTCCTTGGTTTGCAAGGGGGTTAGCATTGGCTTGATTCATTCTAGCATTGTGTTTAGGAAACACATTTTGATAGATTTACAGGTTGGCATTAGGTGAAGTTTGGGAAGGTGCGTCAACTGTGATCTCCTTCTTATTGATGAGGTCTTGGACATAGTGCTTGCATTTCATCCACTTCATAGTAGCATGTCCCTTAACATGGTGATAGTCAGAGTACTCATTATCCTTATACCAGGCCGGCTTGGGTGTTGACTCATCAAAGGGTTGAGTTTGCAAATATACAATCAGGTTGACACTAGCCATGCAGTGGAAAATAACATTCAGGGGTTCTCCAAGGGGTGTGAATGTGCGCTTTGGAGTATTCTAAACATGGGGTTTGTTTTGTCCTTGGATGACATATATGGCATTGGTCTGATTAATAGGTGGGTGATAAGGTGGTTACTGATAGGTGGGTGCTTGTTCTGGTACATGGGTGCTTGTTGTTGATAGACAAGTGCTTGTTGTTGGTAGGTTGGGGGAGGGGGATTGGGACCAACTACAACAACCTAGATGTTCCTGGTGTCTATGGCTCCATTAGTGACTATGTTTTTGTTCTTGTTCCAGTAGCGAGATCGATCATTGTTAGGTCTATATTGGGAGCTCTCCTTGTAATGTTTGATGGTACCATCATCCAAAATACCTCATTTGATGTCCAGTCCTTTCCCTTTTATATCTTGGTAAGTTTGAATATAATTCATTCTCATGAAGTGGGATAACTTCAGATGAAAATTATCAATGAATATCTTGGTAAGGTGCTTCTCTAGTGGTTGGTATGACAATCTCGTGGTAAGATTTTTCCATTGTTGTAGGTAGTTAGCTAGATTTTCACCTCCCTTTTTCTTAGTATTGCATAGGTCTAACAAGGAGAGCTCATTCTCAACATTATGGGCATATTGGGCCACAATTTTTTCTAAGAGTTCTGCAAACGTGGAGATAGACCCATACGATATCTTGTAGAACCATTTAAGGGTGGCTCCTCCCAAACTCTTGGGGAAAAGGTGTAATAGGTATATGTCATTGTACACCACCTCTTGGCATTCCATGTAGAACTCCTTGACATGGCTGACTAGGTCCCCTTTCCCTTGATATTTGTCGAACTTGGGTGTCTCAAAATTCTTAGGGAAGGGGAGTGCTATGATCGATATGTCAAATGGATATGGACAGACTTCCTCAAACTTGAAATTTTTACCCTCGGTACTAGCTTTGAGTTCTTTGAGGGCGTTCCTCATCTCTTCACATTATGATTTAGCTGACATTGGGGTGGGTACTCCCATTGAGAATGGATTTGATGGTGCGGGTAAATATGGGGGATATGCGAAGGATATGGTGAGCTTGGGTAAGGAGTTTGCCTAGCTGAAAAGGCCATTTGAAATGGATTCTGGTTAGCTTGTTGGGTGATGTATTGTTGATGTAAGGTTGGGGCCTACTGTTGGGTGGGATATGGTGAGGCTTGCTACTGTGGGATGAGAGGATTGGGTTGCGGCACTAGGAAATGCTGTTGTTGTGGGGGAAGCTGGTAGAATGGTTACTGCTGGGACTAGTGGTGGACTTGGCCAACATAGGAGGAGTGCATACCCGTATTTCTGAGAGGGGGGATGGTAGATTGGGTGTGCATTATGGGTGGTTGTGTGAAGGGGTTAGTGGGATAGGTAGAGCCAAGTTGTTGTGATTGTGGTGGAACATTTTTCTGAGTGACTGATGGCATAGATAGGTAGTTGGTGAATGTGGGAAAAGACACAATAAAAGGTGGTGGAGGTGGTTGCTGTGCTGCTTGGGGGAAGTTTTATTGTTGGGGGATTGTTTGGTAAAGTTGGCCGTGTGTAGGTATGCCCATGGCATTCATTTGTGCTTGGCTGAGGCTCGAGGTGGTGCCAATCCTTGGTGTGGGTTGCGATGTAGAGGTTGCCACAAATGTGGGAACAGATACGGGAGTTTGCGATGCTAGTGGAGGATTGTGGGATGGCATAAGTGGCATTCTTGTGGTGAAGGTGACTAGTTGGGCCTATGTGTCAACAAAAAATGTGGTGGGTGGGACTTGCATGGATTAATATTGTGTAACAAATTAGACAAATGCAAGTGGGGTGGTTTGCATTGCTCCTTGTGAAAGGGGTGTTGATGCAGCGGGAGGCGGTGGTGCTTGGGTAGATTCTTGGGTGGATGCTTGCATCTAAGTGGCTATCTATGAGGAAGTAGGAAGGGGTGGTGCACCCATAATGGAAAGAGGGGTTCTTGTGGGGATTGTTGTACCAAGTTGTAAGAGATGCAAGATGGGTGACACTGTATGGGATACTTGCTGAGTTGGATCATGGATTTGTTGGATGACAAAGGGATTGATGTTGGTGGGGATATGGATAGGTTTTTTGGGATCAAAAGGGCATAACTATGGTGGAATGAGAGTACCCTCATGTGCATAGTTTGCTAAGATGGCAAGACAATTTTGTGCAATGATCGCGCTTACCATTTGTGCATATCCTAGAAGACACATGAAAGCTTCCATGGATTTGGTGGTAGGTGTCTCATTGGGATCTTCCCATACATTCTGAACCACTGGTGGTTGGGGTTCATACATTACCATCATACTAGTGGAATTGTTTGGGTCTGCTGAACTAGAGGCTTGGTTGGAATCCATTCCTTTCCTCTTCTTTGATCGTGTCTCAACAAGCATGAAAATGTGAAGTCCTAAGAAGGGGAGGATGCATATGTATCAAATGGGATGCTTGGACAAGGATTTTGGATCTAGATGAGGTTGGCAATAAGCTAGGTGTAGGGGATGAGGGATTTTGATGATGGGTTTCCTTAAGGGATCGTGATGAGCTACCTTTCCTGATGCAGGATCAAAATGTGTGGATTGTCATCCTTGGATAGACTTGTGATCTTTGGATGATAGGATCCTTACTAGTGTGAACCAATCTCTAGATTGAGATGATGAGGTTTGCAAGAGCAAGTACTAGCTACCCTAGACAAGGTTGAGTCAAACGGGTGTGGCTAAGATTTTGATTCTAAGGATGAGGTTTGGGGAACTCAAGATGAGTCCTTGGATGTGATGTGGATTTAGGATGATGATTCTGAGATTTGGATAGGGGATGATGCTATATGATGCTACCTAAAGGATGATGTAAATGTTCCTATGGGACTATCTAAGATGCAAGGATGTTGAGACAACTTCGCGGTTTTGGACAAGGGTGGAAATTGTGCCTACTACTCTTCACTCTCTAGTTTGACAAAATGATGGTCAACTCATATTCAAAAGACAAATTGCTTGATTCTTGTGTTGTATTGTATGTTATCCAATCTAGCTTCGTACCTCTTCTTCTCAGGCTGTAGCGACAATAGGTTGGTGATCCTTACGCTTTCTTTTGACAAATTTCTTCTCTTGATACACAGGGGGTGTTGGTAACTTGGATTTCTTGTGCTTTATGGGTGCGGTCATAGGTCAAAAATATATCTACTCTCTGAACACTAGAATAGATCAAGCTAGGAAGTGACTACGGTAAGTATAGCTTGGCTTGGTTTGAACAAACTTGACTTCTCTTTTAGGATAGTTGGCAAACAGTCCCACAAGAGACAAAGTAATCTTGTAGGAGAACAGGCAGATGATCTCTTTGGCAAAGAAATTTTGTACCCTTGATTTGTGTATGTTCAAACAAATATTTTCATGGGGTCTATAACGTCGAGAACACTCACAAGAAATTTCTACCTACAAGACAGGCTAGTATCACAACCTTTTCCCACAACTTGGTATCCCAAAAGAGGAATACATATGGTGAGTAATCTTCAGGTGACCTGGAAAACCACTTGGGTTGATCATTGCACAAAGATTATGATACTTTTGGGAGTAGATTAGGTAGGCTTCTAATTAATGGCTTCTAGTAAGATCCGTAGCATCCCCCCAATTAGTTTGTACGCATGTGACTCACTTAAGAGCCTAGTTGACCATGCCAAAATCATAGGGATATTCACCTACCTTAGGCTACCATAAACATGCCTCGCCTGAGCTTGAGGGGATAAGGTGAGAGTTTTCTCAACACTTTATTTATATACTAATCGGGGAATTACCGGTTTGAGGTCATTCTCTAAAGAGGAAGCGCTTCTCTCTAGACAGGTCTCGCTAGAAGTGTTGTCAATTGGACTTGATCTTTCTCTTCACCCAAGATCCACGAAGGCAAGGGGAGAGGATATAGATACAAGTGAATTACTTCCATGTCACTTACTTTAACAAGGTTTTGCAAAGAATTTAAAAGCTCTAAGTGTTGAAAAACACTCCTTCAAACATGCCAAGAAGTATTCATTTCCAAATTGAACCTAGTTTTAGACTAAGTGTTTGCTATCCTAGAACATCAAACACTCATTTTCTTAGCATGCAAGGTTCTTTTGAAAGAAAATGTTTGGAAATGGAAATTGCTTTGCAAAAAAAAGGAAAGTGTTTACTTCTTTTAGAATTCAAGAGTTTGTTTCCTTCCTTTTAAGCACCAAATCAAAATGTTTTCATTCCATTGATTGATTATCCCTTAAGCATTCAAGATTGGGTTTTGATAGATTTTAAGTACCAAAAAAAGATGTATTTGCTTGTTCATTTTAGCCTTTGTTTGTTTTAAAACCCAAATCAAAAAGTGAGGTGTTGTGTAGGCATACAATGTTCTTTTTAGTGCACCAAAAGACAGTGAGTTAATTTTGTTTTAAATTTTTTTAACCTGCATTCCTGCAAAAACCTGCAATCCCGCTAACATAAAAATATGTTCCCACAGACTGTACCAACAATCCCGCGGGACTGTCAGAAATAAAAAATGGCATAAAATAATACATGTAGAAATGAAAGTGATACTTGTGGTCACTACATTCCCGCTTGGTTAAACTGCATTCTCGCACAGTCAACAAGCAATCTTGTGTTGCAGGAATGACATGACAAATTTTGAGACTGTTAGCTACTACCTTATAGCTTACAAAAGGTCAATAGGAAATCCCGCTAGGTCAAACACTATTCCTGCAATAGTAAACAAGCAAGCCTGCATTGCGAGAATGATGACTCAGATTTCAAGATGATTAATTTATGCCTTATGGCTTACAAATGTCAATAGGCAATCCTGCCTGGTCAAACAACATTCCCGTGTTACGGGAATGTGATCCCACAAAATGGATATAGAGGACTGACTAGTAAACTAAGACAAAAAGTAAGAAAAAGATAGGATATTAGAAGTTTCTTTACGAGAATGCATTCTTGCAGTTTGTATAGATACCCCAAACCTAGCGCATCCACCCAAGCCCAGTCTACTGGAGTAAACTACTTTGCTACCAAAAATACCACCATGTGTCTCTCCTGACTCATCAATCAATCCATCTACCACTGCATCCAAGAAAAGCCAATGTGTCAGCCTTTCTTCTATACCAAACCCTAAGTTCTTTCCGCATTCCCGTGAAAGCTCTTTTCCCGTGTTCCTGCAAGCCCAGTTTTCCCCGCATTCTTGTAGAGATCCATTTCCCCGCGTTCCCACGGTGAATCCCCTTCCAGCATTCCTACCATCCCCCTAACAATGTGAGCATGGATTCCCGTGCCATTTTCTTAATCCCCCCTCTCCTGAGGGAATGCCATTTTATGGCGACCGCTATCTTCTATCGCGGGAACATGATCCTGCAAGAGCTCCCTACGGGATCGTGGTCCTACATAAAGTCTTACCCTCCCTAGAATTTTTTGTGATCCTGTGAAAATTATTTGACCTCCCCTTTTTCCCCCTACCCTCGCATGTCTTGCAGGAACGCATTCCCGCCAGTGCGAGAGCATTCCTGCCAATGACATGCTCGCGGGAATGCAGTTTTTAAATCTTAAAAAAGTAATAAATGCAGTAAGAACTCAACAAAAATATGTGTTTTTTGAGCCTACCTCTTGGTTGGGCCCTCCATTCCACCATACATGTCACATGATGTCTGAATGGTGAGTCGGTGGCCCTCTTTGTGCCATCTCATCCTTGCTTATCAGAGCTCAAATATCACAATTTCTAAGCTCTTGGTGTGCAAATGACTTTATTTTTGACCCCTCCAGCCCTTATAAAGGCCCTTTCGAGCCCTAATTTTCACCCCTAGACCCCCTTTTCTCCCATTTTCTCCCCTCATGCTGAATCTTGTCCCTCATCCCTTTTTTTAGCCTACTTTTCCTCATCTATCCCCCTTCTTAGCCTACAACACACCTTCTTCCCCTTTTTCTTTCGAGACATCGCCCGAGCCCCTTTTTCTTTCCCTACCACCCTCTCATGGGGGCATCACCTAGTCTAACATCTTGACCTGTAAACTAGGGCAACACTGCTACCAAGTCCATTCTTCATGTCATCTATTTATTGCTAAAAAAATCTTCGAAACAGTGTTATTTTTACACTATGTCAAAGAGGGCAAAAATGTAGACACCTAAATTTGATTTCATTATTTAGTAATCTTATTTAGTTTACTCCTATGACATCTTATTAATTAAATATTATTATTTGATTAATTTATGTCATCCCTAGTTAATTTATTCAATTAATTAACTATAGTCTAATTAATTACTAAATGACAAACCTATAGTTTGATAATTAATTAAATCCCTATTCTTATATTAATTTAAATGGATACACTTATCTAAATAAATTAATTCATAAACCCCTTTTTCCTCCCACTTGAAATTAAATAAAATATTTAATTCTA
Source organism: Chamaecyparis obtusa (assembly GCA_027943335.1). Taxonomy (NCBI): domain Eukaryota; kingdom Viridiplantae; phylum Streptophyta; class Pinopsida; order Cupressales; family Cupressaceae; genus Chamaecyparis; species Chamaecyparis obtusa. Next base: position 912,936 of record BSBK01001642.1, on the reverse strand, counting down.
AAACCCATACTAATCTCCTTTAATTAGCTAATGACCCATGCTTAGCTAATCCAACCCTCCACTCATTCTCTCTCCTCCCATCACATTCTCCTAATCCCCCACTTACCCTCTAATCCAAACCTAATCACCCCTTAAACATTTGCACAATCATAATCTAAAGATTAAAAAATGCTAAGCCAACCCAAGTCAACCCTCATGTCACATCACCACATCCTCCAATGCCAAATCATAAAGTCTCTTACACATCTCTTACACACTTGTCCCCTTTCACATCTCCCAAAATGGTCACATTCCTCAAGGATTTGGCTTCTCCTCTCATCCTCCCCCATTGTGACACTTGTCACAATGCTATGTATTTGAGAAAGCACAATCCATGTGCTCTCTATTGGATGCATCTCAACCCTTCCTCAAGTTTTCATCTTGACCATCCATTCACCTCCCATTTGCCTTTAAATTGAAGTTCCTTCTCCTTCATTTTCATCGATCTTTTATGCAAAGTTATAATGCTAGTTTGAGAGCCTAAAAACTACCAAGCTACCATTATAATTCTAAAATCTCCATTGAAGCTTGAGCATTAGCATTTGAGCACACATATCTCCATCATTTGGACAACATCTCTTCAAAAAGTAAGGTTTGCATTGCTTTTGGTTTTAGTTTAAACTTTCTTTGGTCTTAGAATAAGTGTTTATCTAATTTGTTTTGTTGAATGTTTAGCTTGCTTTCCATTCTTTAACACTACATTTTAGGTACTTACACATGCAAGAAAAATGGTTTTTTTTGTTTGGATGGAGAGTTTTCCTTGGTCAAGCCCTAGTTTGGAATCAACCTTGAAATGAAATTGAAATTGCAATATGTATAAACAAAGTAAATAGAACTATTCACCTTGCTTATGTTGAAATCCTTGTGGAGGATTCAAATTCTTAAATCCACAAGTATGGATGCTCCAAATGAATGTAGGAATGTATGTAGGATATCTCAAATCAATGGCACTAGATCTTTAACATCAATCTTGAATGGATCTTAGCATAGGAAGAGGCTTGAATGGAGAAAGCTTCAACAAGAGGGTTCCATAGAGATTGAATACTTCAATGGCTAACAGTGGATCTCCTTGATGAATAGTTGAATGATTGAATGCTTGAAGATGAATGAATTCTTGCTTTTTTTCCTTCTTCTTTCTTGCTTGATTTCTCTATTTCACTTGAGAGATATATCTCTTGATCATGAAAGATGGATTGATTATGGATGTGACAATGAAAGAGGAAGGCTTCCTTTTATAGTGATCTAAGGCACAAACTTCTAGAGAGGCTGAAATTAGAGAATTAAATCCCAATTAATCTTAAACCCTATAAATGGACCTATATTAAATACAATTTAAGAGTTTATCATTCCGAAACCCAAAACAACCGACCTGTAAGTGGGAAAATAAAACTTTTCGAAGCCTGACATCCTGAAACTCCCGAAACTTGAAAATTGGACCTGGGGTCAGGGTTGAGGTTGAATTTTCCCTAGGTTAGAGTCAAGGTAAACTTTGACCTAGGTCAAGGTTGAGGTTGACCTTGACCCATTAGGTTGTCATTGACCTAGAAAGTCAAAATCTTCAGTTTTTGAGATAAAGTTGTTAAAAAGAGGCTGGAAACAGGGGGAGAGAAGAAAAACTAGGGGGAAATAGCTAGATCCATGAAAATACCCAATCAAGGTGCTTGACATGACCCCAAACCACTTTCTTGGAGGGCTAAATGCTCTTATCATGGAAGTGCTTCCATTTTAAGATGATACAGGAGATATGGGAATGTGCCTTTGTTGATCCTGAATAGGAATTGGATTTTTGTGATGGGTAAAGGATTGAGTAAGATAAGATGGGGGATGATATTTTGGGATGTAAGGCCCCAAAATGGATTTGGTATGTAGAGGATATGCAATGGTATATTTTGGGACATATGGACCCAAAATGGATTTAGAGGATGAAGGAGGAATGTGATAGGTTGTTATGGGTTGCGATGATGGAGGAGGAGGAATAGCATTTTATGCTTTGGAGGAATGATGGGAAGATGTGATGGTGTATTTGGAAGGATTCTTGAATCTAGCTTTAGCTATACCAATATTTCTAGAGGAAGTTCCTTTGGATGTGTGATGAATACCACATGATAGTGGATGTTTCTTGTCTTGTATGGGCTCTAGATTTCCTTGTTCATGGATGCCTATGCCCTTTCCTTGATAATTCCATTTCTTGAGCATTCTATCCAAACAAGGATATTTACCACTTGGGGAATAAGATAAACATCCAGTATTAGGTGCCGTGGTGGAAGATTTGAAACTAATCTCTTTTGCTTCGAGTGGATTTTCCTTGACAAATGTAAGTGTATCAAGAGGATAGAGTGACAGAAGTGGGATAGTTTCGATTGGAGGATCATCAAGTGGAGAGGATGGGATGATAGGATCTTGGATTGGAGGAATTGGAACAATAGGATCTTGGATTGGAGGAATTGAGATGGTAGGATCTTGGATTGGGGGTGATGGAAGCAATAGAACATGTAATAGAGGAATTGAAGGGATATGATCTTGATTTAGTTCAATGGATGTTTCAACATGATTTTGGACAAGATCTTCATTGGATTGGATTGGTGTGGATAGAGTGCTGGAGGATGTATGGATGGACTCTTCAGATGGAGTGGATGGAAGGCTAAGAGATTTTGCAATTGTGATGGTATGAAGAAGGGTGAACTCTTCAGATGGCATAGATGAAAGGATGGGAGATTCTGCAATTGTGATGGTAGGAAGAAGGGTGAACTTATGAGGATCATTGGATGTGTTTTGGATAATGTTAGAAGAAGGATATGTTGGTGGGGATTGGATGGAGTTAATGTATGGGAATGACTCAATGATGCTAGGAGATGGAAGATGATTAATGAATGAGATATACGGAAGAAGGATAACAGATGGTAGTGATGGAGGGGGAATGATGGATGAGCATCATCACCGAGGGCTTCACATGAAGGATTGAGATGACATGACTTTTCAGCTTTAGGAGTGGGATTTTTTGCTAGCTTCCTTGTGAAACTCCTTGGGGAATTTCATGATGGGGGTCGAGGTGAAGGATTGGAATGCATAGAAGATGGGGAGCTAGGATAATCCCCACATGAAGGTGGGGTGGAAGAGTGTGAAATTTCTTGAGGGGATGTTGGTTAAAACAAGGAGTTGGAGGATGGCATGACTAGATAGTTCACATAGGTAGGTTTAGAGGAAGCTTGTGAACTTGATTGACTATTCGGTGAGGTAGGGGTGATGGGTTGAGATATGGGATATGAAGTGGATTGAGGGATGCTTTCTTCTTGTGGAAGGGGATTTGTGGCAATGTAGGAAAGAATGTGAGATGTTGGATTGAGATAGGATATAGTGGATGATGGATTAAGATAGGATGGGGGGTTAGGAGAATGGGTTGGAAGACTAGGATTTTGGATTTGAAAATGGTTTGGAGGATAAAGATACGATGGGGGATTTGGATAAGGGATGTAGCTAGTAGGGTTTCTTTGAAAGGATGGTGTTTGGGATAGGACCATAGAAGGAGATGGAGTATGAAGGATGCATATAGAGGATGTGTAGGCTCAAGATAGGAAGAAGGTGTGGATGAATAGGATAATGGATTTCCCTTGTCAAAGCTAGGATAAGGAGACTTAGTGGATATGCATGAAGGAATGATAGGATAGTTTGGAGGAATGATTGGATGCTGTAAGGTGCTTGGATCAAGCTTGCTAAGATTTTGAAAGTACTCATCATGATCCAAAAGATTCTCATCATCATGTTGGCTAAGGTTTTCAAGGTATTCATCATGATCGATATGACTTTCATCATCATCAGGATAGGATGGAATAAGAGAGGAGATATATTAACCAAACTAATCATAATGGCTTTGAGACATGCTAACTTGTAGATGAGTTGGATAGGGATGAAGGATGAAGATGTATGGAGGACTAAGACTTAGATTGGGATGACTGACAAGCTCAGACTAGGATCGGATTTGGCCCAAGATAGGAGGAAAATACCAACTCTAGAGGAAGACAAAAAGGGGATGGGGGGATGACCAAGATGAATTTACTAACCTAGGAAATGGGGAGGACAAGACTGGATGCAAGATGACTGGAAGACCATGATTTGGGAGATTAGGATGATAGAATTATGAAGGCTTGGATGACTACTAGATTTTGGAGGATTGGGATTGACATGGAAAAATACACGTGTGTAGATTTATTTGCTTGTGTACGTTCAACAAATTTTTTGCACTGAGTTTGAAACTTCAAAAAAAACATCAAGCAAAACTACATAAGAGATAGGTTAGTATCAAAATATTTTCCCACAACTTGATATCCCAAAAGGGAATACAAATGGTGAGTAATCTTAAGATGATCGGGAAACCACTTGGATCAATCCTTGCACAAAGATTCTGATACCTTCGGGAGTAGATCAGGAAGCTTTTATTTTAACAAGTATTTGGTTTGATCCATGGTGTCCTCCCAATCAGTTTGTATGCACGTGAATCACTTAAGAGCCTAGGTGACCATGCTGAAATAGTATGGATATTCACCTACCTCAAGCTACTATCAACACACATCGCCTGAGCTTGAGGGGATAAAGTGAGAGTTTTCTCAAGGCTTTATTTCTATATCAGTCGGGGAAGTACCGACTTGAAGTCATTCTCCAAAGAGGAAGCACTTTTCTCTTTGGACAAGCTTCTCTAGAAGTAAAACAAATGAACTAGTCCAAGTTCAACTTATTTTACGTCACTTAGTTTAACAAGGATTTTATAGAATTGAAACTCCTAGAATCACACCATGAATAGTTCTTTTCCAAATTAATTTAGTGATTTGAAATGAATGCTTGTAAACACATGTTTACAATTTTGATTTGTTCATTTCTTTTGAAGACAAGGAAAGATTTGAAAGAGATTGCAAGTTCTTTACTTTGGCATTCAAGATTTGAGTTTTTTTCTTTCTTTAGGAACTTGACTTTGAACTTTTGAAATGGAATCAAATACTTTTATTTCAACTTTAGGATATTCAAGATTGTGTTTGTCTTTTAGGATCCCAATTTGAACTTTGTTTTTGAAATGAATTGGCTTTGTTTTTCACTTTGTGCATTCAAGATTGTATTTGATTTAGAACTCAAATTAAAATGGATTAACTTTTATTGGTTCATTCCATTTTGCATTCAAGATTTGATTTTCACTTTCAAAAGAGAATTTGGAATTGATTTTGATTGTTCTTTCCATTAGACATTTGAGATTGGATTTTAGGGTTCGTTTTAAGCCCAAAAGATTGAGGTGTTTCCTAGATTGCTTTTAGGATTGCATAAAAAATTTGAAACATTGAAGATTTTTAAATGAAGTTCATTTTAAACCTTAATCCAAATTGTGATGATGCAAATGTTCATTTTAGGATTGATTTGGATTTAGTTTTAGTCCTTTAGGAAGATATGCATATTCATGTAGTTTAGGCATTCAAGATTGAATAAAAGTTCATTTTAAGCCTAAATGAAGATGCCTTTGTTTCCTAAATAACAAGAAGGGGTTAGTGGGCTTTAGGTCTTTGATGTTTTGGGCAAACAACTTTCACTCCAAGGATGACTTGAAAAAACCAAGTTAGATCTTGCAAATCCAAATGTAAAAATCAATAAAAAAGCACAAGATTCCCCCTAACTGGTACGAATGCACGACTATAGAGAACATATGCACAGTTCTAAGTCATAAATGCATATGTTTACAATCTTGCACATATGTGCAACAAAAAAATGTATGCACAACTTATCTATTTTTATAAAAGTGCATAAAATGTAATTTCTTTTTGCAAAAAACAAATGCACAACTTTATTGCATGTATGCACGGCAAAAATGTAAGGATGCACGACATAAATGCATGGATGCATAGTTCTCATGAAAAAATGTGCAATTTTACATATTTTTGCATAAATGCACATTTGTCGACAACAAATGCACAAGTACGACCAAATTTTTTAAAGATGACCCAAAATTTTTCAAAACGACCAAGTTGGATTTTTTGAAGTAGAGAATTAGGACAGGGGTCCCATCGGGCATGCTAGAATGTGAGCAGGGTTATTTGTATCTATTTGGAATAGGTGTAAACAAGGCAAAAATTAGATTAATCTAGCATTTATATCAGTTCAAAATAGAAACATTCAACAAAGCCACTTCATATTGAGCATAAACAGGTGCACCCAAGCATTGTTTGATTTTCTCTTAGATTAGGGATGTGGATATGCTCTCTAAGGAAAATGAGCTTGTTACCAATGTTGTTTAGGATGGATTAGGACCATTTGAAGGCCATGGATATCCCATGGTGGCACAAAACTAGGTATGGAACACCTATTTTTCCCCTAGGATTTTGAGTGTCCAAATGAAGCTAAAATGCAGATTTGAGCTATTGATGCTTATGCTAAGTTGATTTTAACCAAATATGAGTGTGATATGATGAAAATGATATGAAAATAAATGAAATAAACTATGTTTAATCCATTAGCATTTGCTAAGATGAGTTATGAAAGCACAAAATAGAAGTAAATCTAACAATTATGCTTATGCTATGATGATCTAGAAGTAAATTGACATGATAACAATGTTTAATATGAAAGAAACTAAACCAATAATTTTATCTTGGAAGGAGGAGTATTTATAGGATTTTCCTAAGGGCTTTGGTTAGGAAGGAGAGTTAGGGTTAGAGTCAGGGTTTGGGGTAGAGTTTGAGGTATGGTTAGGGGTAAGGTTAGAGGGATGAGGGTTGCTCACACATGTGTGAGCAACACTAGGAAAGTGTGCAAGGGGACCAAAGTGTAAGAGGAGGCATAGGTATTCATACATGGCTTGTAAGAGCCTTTAATGATGGTGTAAGAGGCCATTAATGAGTCTGTAAGGCTCATTAATGAGGGATGTTGACCAAAAGTCAAAGGAGGGTGGGTTAGACTAAGAGGGTTAGGAATCACCCTCTAATCCAGTTTAGGAAGAGTTTAGGAAATTTTAGGAGGGTTTAGGAATCTCTAGAAGATTCTATGGTTTTAGGATTTAAATAAATATTTAATTTATTTAAGGATTGTGACTTTATTTATCAAATAATGATTCAATAAATAGGAAGAAAATCATTTAAATTTGATTTAATTGCTTTTGGATAGGGTTTCTTAATTAAATGTTTTTAATTAAAATAGGAGAAGGGATAATGAAAATAAAAACTAATTAATTATTTAATAAATGATGATGTCATTAGGGGTTTTCAAAAGATAAAATATTTTTATTTGTCAAAGGCATTTTAGGTGTCTACAGTTCTATTTATAGATTTTAGCAAGCATAGGGGGTGGAGTTACTTTGATCATGATTAGGTTTGAGTTAAGTCCATGGTTCCACCTTTAGGGACAATTTAAATGGTATTTCCTCAAAGCTTGGGACAAAGAGACAAAATGAGTGGTCAAGATGCTCTCAGCTTATGTGTGGTTGAGGTTCAATTTTGGCTTGATCCATGTGAGCCCAATCCTTAATTCCCATTGGTTGAGGTATTTTCCTCCCATGTGGTGGGTGAGGGAAATTAGGAATTAAATAATTGAATTTAAATGATTTTTTTAGCCATGTGTACCCCTTAAATGGGTCGATTTGATTTAAATTGAACTATACAATTAATTAGATTAATTACACAATTAATTGATTTATCTTGATTTATTTGATTTAAATTGATTTAATAGCTTTTGATTTTCAATTATGATTAGATTTTGTCTTGATTGCAATTATTGCTTTGATTTTTCCTTAGTTGCTCACTTGAATTAATCTTGACCATTTTTAGGTGATTATAGGTATCATCGTCAAAGATGTCATCGTAGAATATCTTTTCTTCCTCTTTGAGGATGTCTTTGGGTTCTATGAGTTCATCCTGGATATTCAACAGAGTGACATTGGGCATATTAGTGCCCCTAGTTATGGTATTGGTTTCTTGTATGCATAGGAGAGAGGTATTAAAGCCAAGGCCTTTATGTTTAGGATTTTTTGAGGCCTCTATAGGATCTTTTCTTCCACTTTCTTCTGGTCCTAGACCACCGCCTTGATAATTCCATTGCTCTATAGCATATTTGTGTGATGAGGGATATTTATATTTGAAATAACTAAAGAGCTCTATGTCAGGAGGTGGGGGATCTTTGTATAGCCACATGTTGATGTCAAGGTCCATCTCTAAACTATTTATGATTCCATCAGAAATAAAAGTTAATGGTCCCAACTTCTTGACTTCAGGATCTACCAGAGTAGGCTTTCTTTGATGGCTTGGGCACCCTTGTGTACGTGGATCAAGTGGTAGGGCCCCTAATGCAAGTGCATTATTTAGGCTATACTCACCACAACCCTGGTTGTTGATCTTGACATAAGAGAGGGTGAAGGCTAAGATTGTTTCTAGATCGCTATGGGATTGGGATGAGTTGGCAACAGAAGTACCAATTTTGATTCTAGGACAATGGGTGTAATGAGGGAATGATGCTTCTAACACATGACAGTATGCGAAGGGTTGGGGATCTATATGGATAGCGATCTTAGTGCCTTGATGCAGAAATTTTAGGCACTAGTGATAAGTAGATGGTATGACTTTGATGGAATGAGTCCATGGTTGACTGAGGTGGATGTTATAAGGTAGGTCTAGATCAACAACATGGAAGATGGTGTCTTAAATTGTCAGGCCCAACTTGATTAGTAAAAGAATGGTACCTTCTAAGGTACACTCCAAGTTATCATATGCCTTGATGGTGATAACATCATGGGATATATTGGCCTCTGTGAATCCCACTTGTTGGATGAATTTCAAAGTACACAATTTTAGGGTTGAGACATTATCTATCATGACCCTTTTGATGGTAAAGTCTCTGACCATGATGGTGATACATAGAGGGAGATTATGGTCAGGCTCAATAGATGGTATGTCAGAAGGCTTGAAGGAAAGAGCACATGATGCTGATAGGTGTCCCACAATGTTCTTAAATTGGATGGTATTAATGTTTATGGGGACATGTCATTCTTGGAGGGCTCGGTTGAGGATCTCTTTGTGGATGGGTGTAGTGTAGAGAAGGTTGAGGATAAATATTTGGACATGTGTATTCCTAAGGTGATCTAGAAGGTTATACTGTGCATTGTGTGTAGGCATTGGATTAGCACTGATGACAGATATCTGACCTTTGCATGTGGTAACAACACACTGACTATCTTCTCCCTTGACATGGATGACATTGACAATGGGTTCAACTTGGGTTATGTATCCAATAAATTTTTCATAGTTGATGTGGGCAATAGTATAGTCTTTCTAGTCATCATGGTCTCCTTTTTTGCCTTTGCCTTGGTTTTGGGGTGGAGGATTGGTATTGAATTGGTTCTTCCCAACATTGTGTTGAGGGAACACATTCTGATAGATTTGCAAATTGGCATTAGGTGAAGGCTAGGTTGGTGTGTCCACTTGGATCTCTTTTCTGTCATGAGATCTTAGATATAGTGTTTCAATTTCATGCACCTAAGGGTAGCATTTCTTTTAACACAATGATAGTCACAATATTCATGAACTTTGTACCATGTAGGTTTAGGAGTTCTTCATCGAATTGATGAGTTGGAGGATAGGTAATCAGATTAGCTTTAGCCATTCGATGGAAGATCACATCTAGTGGTTCACCAAGAGGGGTGAAGGTTCATTTTTGATGAGTTTGGACTCAAGGCCTATTTTGAGTTGGGTTAACAGATATGGAATTAGCCTGATTTTCTTGGTTCACTTTTTGTTGATAGTGCTACATAGGCTATTGATTGATTTGAGGCTATTGTTATTGATATGCAAGAGTTGGTGTAGGACCAACCACAATAATTTGGACATGTTTAGTGTCTAAGGCTCCATTTGTGACATTGTTCTTGTTCCTATTCTAGTAGAGAGGCTTATCATTATTGGGTTTACTATGTGACTCATCTTTGTAGTGTTGGATGGTCCCTTTGTCTAAGAGGCTTATTCGCCCATTTTCCTGTCATTGCCAAAAATCCTAAGAAAATGGTCTTATCCTTGCAAAATCTTGTGACATTTCCATGTCCTACAACAAACTTGTTTTGACCAGCAAAGAACATTTAAGATGTTTTGTGGCTTGCACACTTAGCCAGGAATAGTTTATGGTGTGTGCAAGCTCCAGTTAAGAGTGCATGTGCTTAAGTACAAAAACCAGTGAGATATGGCTATTTCAAGGTCTGAGAAATAGGTCTTTTCCATGAATGAGGGTTTCCAAATTTGTCTAAGTCTAGAAAATACCATACCCTAATTCTCTTTCTTCGTTACCTTTTCGGGCCACTTAAGTCCCCATTATACACATGTTTTATTCTCTAAGCCAGGGTAGTTAAGTTTCTATTCAGTGATTCGGCAACTAAGTGATCTCATGTTCTCCTGATCTTTTTCAGTTATGTGTCTAACATCAAGTAATGCAATGGGTGGTCTTATTTTCCTTCAGTCCCTGATTCTCGTAATAAAATGGCTAAGGCACTTAATATTTGGTGAATCAATGAGGACTGTTAGATGGTAATGTGGATCAATGATCGGTGTGTATTCTCCAAATCAAACTCAGGGTTGGCCAAATATCTAGCGAATGCGAGATTGCCTCATTCGTGTAATCTTCGTGTCTGATCATAGTTAAAGGCTGGTCAGGGTTTTCTCTTTGTCACTGAATCACCAGATAAAAGGTGAGTTAAGTCAAGAGCTTGGTGATTTCATGATAACCGTAAATGGAGGATCAGATCAAGGGCTAGCATTTAATCTCATAAGCTAACTGGGGTTAAGAGATAGATCCAGTGATTTAGCGATCAAAGCATTTGTGTGAGCTCTGATTAGGCTTGGTTTAGATCAAAGTTAATGTGAGGTCTTGTGATTGGTGGTTAGTTATAGCATTTAGTGAATTGGTGATAGTGTAATCGCATAGTCTCGTGATCCTAGCAATTAAGTACTAAACATTGAGTGAACTGGTGAACGTGGTTATCTCCAAGTCGATGAAAGAAACAGTCAAGTCTTGAAACATTCCAAGAATCAATGAGGACTATAAGATGATAGAAAGATCAATGGCTAGTGTGTGTTTGCTTAATAGAACCTAGGGTTAGCAAAGAATCCAACGATTCAACAAAAGCCTTTAGTCGCGTGATCTCTAAACCAGACATTTGTTAGGTTAAACATTTAGTGACTAAGAGATTTCTTCAGTTGCTAGATCACCAGATAAAGTTGAGTTAAAGTTTAAGGCTTGGAGAATGAGCGTGAACCATGGATGTAGATTTGATCAGATGGTGGTCGCATGATCTCCTGATTAAACCATGAGTTAAGTGAAATTCAAGAGATTATGTGAATGCCTTTGTCACCCAGTCTCCAGACCAGACCCAGGTTAAGAAAAGGGTTTAGTGATCAAGTGAAGTATTTAGTCATGTGATCACCAGGAAAAGGATGAGTTAAGGTTCTTGCCAAGGTCAAAGTGGGTCTAGTTGCCAGGTGTTGTTGATGTTCTTGATTCTGATTGGCCACCAAATGGTGATGATGTGGCCAGATAATTTTAAAGGTTTAAGTAGCTATTGTTAATTAATGAGAATCATTCGATGTGCTGGGAAAGGATAGAGATCGATAACCATGTTTTAAACTTGACCGATTGACTATTGTAGCCAGTAATTTGAATTATTTAAGGGTTTTCTACGAGTAAAGGATTGGTTGTTAAATGTATGGGCAACCGATCTACTTGATTTGATCTTGTCCACTATCACAGTATGGTCCAGAAATGATGCTTAACTTTGGAGGGTTCCTATGCCGTGGAAAAATGGGTGAAATAATCACTCAATTTATTATGTAGGTGAAGTAAATAGGGAGCTAAAATGATGCAATTTCCAGTCTCTAATGTACCAATTAGGATTTTGGCCATAAATGAAGATCAGTTTGGACCTGATTGCTTTGAATTTGCTGGCATGTCTCTTCGGTAGTAAATTTCCTGATTATCTGGTTGGTGTGGTTCTTGGAAACCCTAACCCTATCCTAGTCATCCATAGCTTGTTGTAGCCTAATTTTTAGGGATCCCAAGATGACTAGTGACTACATATAGCAGCTTGTTATATTTTTAAAAGGATGGTGAAATTGGTAATTGAATAGAGAGAGCTTGGATCTAGGGTTTGGTTCTAGCATTTTTCCATTTTCAATGTATTGATACTAAAAATTTTAATGAGAATACACTTGAATTCCATCTCAGATTTGTGAATGTCTTCTTGTTTTGATCTTGAATTCTTATATGTTAATGTTGCAAAGCAAGTTAATATATAGTTTACAAAGTAAATTGTGAAGTTGTTCTTGAGTTCCTTCAAGGAAGGATTAAATTCTTAAGGATAGATTCAGAGAATTCATAGTTCTTATGAGAATCTGATGTCTGAATGTGAGAGTGAGAGGAATAATAGGCAAAACACTTATTTTGGATTTGGGTGTGTTTGAATTAAGTTTTCTATTGATGTATTATGTATTTGACTCTGTTCCCTTGGATAAGACACTAATCTATTCTCAGGAAGCAGTTCTTCATCATCAATCAACTCATAAATGAGAAAATATTTCATTCAATGTGTCAAGGACATCAAGCTTAATATTTACTGATTCCTTTAAGAAGTGAATCCGAGGTACACCCGCCTGAGAATTAAGGCTCAAAGTGTAGGAGTAATATCCTAGTCCTTGTTAATTGGCCCTTTTTCTTGTTAGATTTGGAGTGGGTTACCAGAGTCAGAGATATTTATTTGTCAGTCATATTGTAAATCTACAAGTAGAAGAAAAGGAACCAACAAGACCTCTTTCGATGTCTATCACTTTTCCTTTGATATCTTGATATGTTTGGATGCAGTTCATCCTCATGAAATGGGATAGTTTAGGATGTAGGTTATCAATGAATATTTTGGTGATATCTTTCTAAGGTGGTTGATATGATAACCTTGTGGTGAGGTTATGCCATCATTGTAGATAATCAGCTAGGCTCTCACCTCCTTTCTTCTTTGAGTTGAAAAGGTCCAACATGGACAACTCATTTTTAGTATTATGGGCATAATGGGATATGCACTTCTCAGAGAGTTTTGGAAAGGTTGTGATTGTCCCATATGGTATCTTGTAAAACCATTCATTAATAGTCCCTCCCAAGCTCTTTGGGAATAGGTGCATGATGAAATTGTCATTGTAAGCCACTTCTTGGCAAGCCATATAGAATTCTTTGACATGGCTAGCTAGATTTCCTTTCCCTCGATATTTTTTGAAATTGGGTGTCTCAAAGTGTTTGGAAAAGGGGATTGTTGTGACTAAATTTTAAAAAAGGGATAGGGATAGACCTCCTTGAATTTGAAAGCTTTTCTCTTTGTTTCATCTCTAAGCCCTTTAAGAGCGTTCTTCATTTCTTTCCATTTGGTGTTGATTGGCATTGGAGTGGGTACACCCATTGGGAAAAGATTTGATGGTGCTGGTGAATATGGATGATTTTGTGGAGGATATTACAAAGTTGGATATGGAGATTTCCCAACAAGATAGGTAGACTGAAATGGATTTTGGGGTGATAGTTATTGGGGAGGATATAGCTGCTGAGGTGCGGGGGTGTATTGTTGTGGAAGGTACAAAGTTTCTCATTGCTGTTGGAAGATGATGGGATGTTACTACTATGATGGATAGGATGATGCTTGTTGTTGTTAGAGAATGATAAAATGTTGCTACTATGCCAGGAAGTATTGGTGCTATGGAGGAGGCTGATGGAATGGTGCAACTTGTTGATAGGATTGGCCTTGGTGTGCTTGGCTAATGTATGTGGGATGCATTCTTGTATTGTTGAGTGGTAGAGTGGCTGTTTGGAAGTTGGTGCCAGGAGGTGGTTGTGTGAGGTAGTTGGAGAGATGGGCAGAACTCTATTGTTGTTATGGTGGAACTATTTGAGAAGTGGTGGGGGGTATAGATAGATAGTTGGTATACAAAGGAAAAGATGAAGCTGGTGGAGGTTGTGATGGTTGTTGTTGCATTACTTGAGGGAAAGTGGCTTGTTGGTTTGTGGGAATGGATATGTGGGATTGGGTCAGTATACCCAAGGTGTGCATTTGTGCTTGGGTGAGGCCCCAACAAGAGCTTGTATGTGGTGGGAGTTGTGATGCAAAGAATGCAAAAGTGATGATGGGATTTTGGGATGTAGATGGTGGATTTTGAGGGCCCATGAAGGGCATCCATGTTGTGAAGGTAGTTTGCTAGGCTTGTGTGTGAGCAATGAAAGGTGTAGGTGGAATGTATACTTGGGTGAATCCTTGTTGAGATGTAGAAGAAGGTGCTTATGTTCCCCATGGGAAGTATTGTGATGATGTGGTGGCTTTTTGAGTGAAGAATGGAAATGATTGTGTTTCCCCTGGAAATGATGGTATTGATGTGGAAGCTTACTGAGTGAAAGAGGGGAATGACTGTGTTTCTCGTAGAAAGGGTGATGTTTCTTGGCTCATGGAAGGTGGAGGAACTTCTTGTGTGGAAACTTGTGTGGGAGGTGGAGGTTGAGTTTTTATGAAGCTTTGGGCCTAAGTGGTGGCCTGAGATGCTATAGATGATGGTGGTGTTCCCATGACAGAAAAGGGAGTGGATTGTGCTATTTTTTGTGTTGTGGGACTCGCAAAGCTACTTTACAAGAGATAGGGAATAGGTGAGGCTACCTGAGATATTTTCAAGTTAGAATCATGGATTTGTTGGATGATGGGGGTATAGGCTTTAACCGGGATATGGATGGTTTTTATGGGAATGAGGGGTTAGAGATGTGGTGGAATGGAAGTATCTTCTTATGCAAAGTTTTCCAATATAGCCCATTGGTTCTGATCAATGATTGCACTTACCATTTGTGCATTCCCTGGATGGCTCATGAATGCTTCCATGGAGAAAAAAGTGGGGGGTTCAGTTGGATCTTTCCATACATTCTCGACCTATGGGGGTTGCAGATCATAGGTCACCATCGCGCTAGTAGGATTGTTGGGATTAGATGAACTAGTGGCCAAGTTGGGGTCCATATTCCTTCTCTTCCTGGCTCATGTCTCGATAGGCATGAAATGAAAATCTAAGGATGAAGGTGTAGATGATAGGTGGATGCAAGATTCTTCTAAGAAAACTCTAAGGATGGTGGATGCAGATCTAAAGAAACTTAAGGATGGTGGATTTAGGATAAGCCTATGCAAACCTAAGGATATGATGTAAGGATTTGGAAAAACTAAAGGATGGTGGGATGTTGATTGGATTTAGGATGATGGAAGATCTTGGATGATGAGGATGATGGAGGACTACTAAGTGTCAGTAATGAGTTGTTGCTTCTTGATGTAGGATAAAAGGGGATTGGATTGTCAACCTAATATAGACTAATGATCTTCTGAAGATGGGATCCTTGTCATTGTATGTCAATCTCTTACTTGAGATGATGAGGCCTATAAAGAAAAGTACGAGATGCCATAGACAATGCTTAGTCAAAGGGTAGTGCTGGGATGATTTTGAATTGGGATAATGATTAAGTAGACTTAAAATATATGACACTAAGTGTTTTGGATTTGGTTCAAGGATGATGGATTCTGGGATGATGGATTTGGGATTTGGGATCAAGGATTTGTAGTTTTGGGATGGATGCAAGGATTCTGAATTTGGATTGTTGATGCAAGGATGATGGAGGATGATCAAATGAGGCTATTTCTAGAGGATGAATTAATATGAAAGGATGATCTAGGATGCAATCTAGGGAGATGACTTATGATGCAAGAATGCAACTAGGAAAATGATATAGATGCAAATAAGGATGGATGATGATGAAATGATGCAACTAGGATCATTTACGATGGAAGGATGCAGAGATAGGATTTGTGGGATTCTAAAGGAATAATGGATATGTGATGGGCCAAACTGGTCCTCACTTTCTAGGTTGACAAAGTGACCATTGATCCAGAATTGGGCTACAAATTATTTCACTCTTGCGTTATAACCCACATTGTCCAGGTTCTCTTGATACTTGGCTTCTTCTTGGATTGATTTTAGGGAAGGTTGGTGATCTTTTAGGCCTCTTTTTACAATCTTCTTCTCCTGATGGACAGGGGAATTGGGTAGCTTGTCTTTTTTATGCTTGATTGAATCGGACATAGTTTTGAAGGATTTTGTAATTGTTAGATTAAATCAATGCTCTGGGTAACTAATTTTGAGTTATCTTTCTGCAAGGATGTTTGAATAAATTTGATCAAGTTTTGGCTTAGTTTTGATTTCTCCAATGGAAAAGGACAAAATCTCAACAAAGACACTTTGAAAGAAATCCTGAAAAGGGACAAAGAAACTTTGTGGGATACAAGAAAATGATGACCACTGATTCTGATAGTGTTCGCAGAAATGTGTATGTTCTAATAGATGTTTTGCACTAAGTTTGAAACTTTGAAAACACACCAATAAGAACTACCTAAGGATAGGATAGTATCAAAATATTTTCCCACAACTTGGTATCCCAAAAAGGAATACAAATGGTGAGTAATCTTCAGGTGATCTGGGAAACCACTTGGATTGGTCCTTGCACAAAGATTTTGATACCTTTAGGAATAGATCAGGAAGCCTATGATTAGTAGGTGTTTGATTTGGTCCATGGCATCCTCCCAATTGGTTTGTATGTGTGTGACTCACTTAAGAGCCTAGTTGACGATGCTAAAATAGTAGGGATATTCACTTACCTTAGGCTACCATCAACATGCATCGCCCAAGCTGGAGGGGATGAAGTGAGAGTTTTCTCAGTGCTTTATTTCTATACCAGTTGGGAAAGTACCAATTTGAGGCCATTCTCCAAAGAGGAATCACTTTTCTCTTTCGATAGGCCTCACTAGAAGTAAGGCAAATGAAATTGTCCTAGTTCAATCTATTTTACATCACTTAGTCTAAAATAGGTTTTGAAAAATTTGGAAGACTCCTAGAAGAACATCAAGAAGAATTCATTTCCAAATTGATTAAGTGTTTTCATGCCAATACCTTAAAGCACACATGTTTAGGATTTGATTTGTTCTTTCCTTGAAAATGGAAAAAGATCTTTTTGAAAGATTTTGCAAAGTGTTTTATACTTTTGCATTCAAGATTGAGTTGCTTTTAGGATCCTATTTGAACTTTGATTTAAGAAATGAATTTTCTTTGTTTTCACTTTGTGAATTCAAGATTTTATGTGTTTGGGACTCAAAATAAATGAATTTTATATTGACTTTGGTTCATTTCTTTATGGTCATTCAAGATTTGGTGTTTAGTTCAAAATTTTGAAACTTTTCCTAGACTTGCACTTTGAGATTTGCAATAAAAACCCTAAAAACATTGAAATTTTCTTAGCTAAGGTTCATTTTAGCCAAAAAAAAAAGCATCAATATTGGTTTAGAAAACTTTAGGATTTATTAGGATTGATTTTGAATAGTTTAGGAAAGATATGCAGATTTTAGTCCCTTTTAAGCACTCAAAATTTGAAGTGTTCCTAGATTGCATGAGAACCCTAAAACACTTAAGTTTGGATGAATGAAGTTATTTTTAGCCAAAGACAAAAAATTATGAGTTATTTTGATCACTTTAGGATTGATTAGGATTGGTTAGGAAATGTTTAGGAAAGATATGCAGATTTAGTCCTTTTTAGGCATTCAAGAGTGAATGAAAGTTCATTTTAAGCCTAAGAAATGAGGTTTTTTGGTTCCTAAAAATACAAGAGATTTAATGAGCCTTAAGGATTTTATGTTTTGGTGATAAAAATTCCCTCTAAGGAGTACCTATAAGAGCATGGATTTAGAACCTGCAAATTTGAAGTTTAGGGTCACTAGGAGGCCCAAATAGACCCTAAAAACTAATGAAAACCATGTTTAGGGCTTCACACAATTCCTCTATTTCCATACAAAAATGAAGACCAAGTATTTTTCTAAGGCTTAGTGTTGTACAACATTAAATAAGTTCCTAAATGGCAATCCATTTCTCATATGACAATTCATGCCAGAAAGTGGGAAAAAGGCCTAAAAACACTTGAAAAAGCCCACACAAAAATACACATGCTCTAGTATGACACTTGGGGGTCTCCCATATGGAAATAAATGCTAGGAAAGGAATTTCATATGAATCTTCCTCCAAAGATGCATGGGATGTGCCAAAAACTAAAATTTTTGACTAAAAAACCCTAAAAAAGTAGTTTGAAGAGCATGGTGGGGTCCCACCGGGCGTGCCAAAATGTGAAAAGTGAAAACTTAACCTGTTTGAAACATGCATAGATAGTAAAAAATTATTGAGAGAAGAATATACCTAAAATCTAGAAAAACTATTTGCAAGACACCTTAGATAGAGCTAAAATGGGAGAACCCTGTCACTGTTTGATTTGCTCTTAGAATAGGGATGTGGGTGGCTCTCAGAACACAAGGAGCATGTCCCTAATGATGTTTAGGAAGGTTTATAATCATTTAGGAACCATGGATACCCTATAATGGCACAAAACTAGGTATGGTGAACCTATTTTTCCCCTAGAGTCCCAAGAGTTCAAATGAAGCCAAATGCAGTTTCTAGATTAATGATGAGTATGGAAAGTTAATTTTAACCAAAATATGAGTATGAGATGAATGAAAATGGTTAGTATTTCTTGAAATAAACTAGATTTAATCAATTAGGCTAAGATAGAGTGAGCTATAAAGCATAAAAGTGAACTAAATCTAATAATACTAGAATTTACACTAAGTCTAGATGAAAATGAGCATAATAACAATAATATGAAAATGATATGTGAATTGGTAAATTTCTCTTGGAATGAGGAGTATTTATAGGTTTTAGGAAGGTCTTGGGTTAGGAAGGGTGGTTAGGGTTAGAGTCAGGGTTAGGGGTAGAGTTAGGGGTATGGTTAGAAGTATGGTAAAAGGGATAAGGGTTGCTCACACATGTGTGAGAAACACTAGGGAAGTGTGCTAGGGGACCAAGATGGAAGAAGAGACATGGGTTCTCATTAAGAGGTTGTAAGAGCCATTAATGAGGGTGTAATGGGCCATTAATGAGCATGTGAGGCTCATTAATGAGGGGATTGACCGAAAGTCAAAGGATGAGGGTTTAGACTAAGAGGGTTAGGAATCACCCTCTAAGAAGGTTTAGGGAGGGACTAGGAAAGTGAGGATAGGTTTAGGGTTTTCTAGAAGATATCTAAGGTTTTTGGATTTTAAATAAATATTTAATTTATTTAAAGGGTTTTGAGGGATAATTTATTAAATAATTAATAAATTGGAGGGATTATCATTTAAATTGGATTTAAATTCTTTTATGAGGGATTATTTAATTAAATATCTTGAATTAAAATAGGAGAAAGGATAATGACAATAAATTGAGTGAATTAATTAAATAATTAATTAATTAATAAATGATGATGTCATCAGGACTTTTGTCAACTAAAATAATTTTAATTGACAAATGGATTTTTAGGTGTCTACAACATCCAACTAAAACATATCTTGACATCAAAGACAAAACATGAATCTCAACACCTCAAATAGAAAAAATTCTAACAATCTCCCCCTTTGGCATTGATGGAAACATATGTGAAAAAATATCAACCCAAAAGAAGCCTTCTTAATACAACTTTGTCAATATCCTCTTCACAGATTCCCCTAAGGAAATAGGGGTTTTTCACCTAAATCTCTCCCCCTTTGATATCAATAACAAAGGGTTCCATATCTCTTTTCATTCTCGACACATCTCATCTTTGCAAGGTGTAGCTTTCTCAAATCTTCATTCCCACAACAAACCAGGTGCTTGATCACCCAAATACGCTATGTTATGTTCTACAATCACCCCCCCTAAGGAGTGCATCCAAGAATCAAGTCCAAGGAATGATATAACTTTGATAACTATTAGACTGATGCATTCCTACATCATTTTTTCTCATTGGGAGAGGTTCTCACCCCAAGCATACCTCTAAGATATTCAAATGTATCTTTTGGAAAAGGTTTGGTGAATATATTTGCTATTTTCTCTGTTGTATTGATGTACTCTAATCTAACTTCCATTTTTACAACGTTATCTCTCAAAAAGTGATTCTTGATTGAAATATTTTTAGTCTTTGAATACATAACAAGATTCTTTGACATGTTCATTGTTATTGTTTTATCACAATGTATAATCAACGTCTCTTCAAAGGTTATCCCAATGTCCTTTAGCATCTATTTCATCCAAATAATCTATGTGTAGTTTATAGAAGCAACTACATATTTTGATTCAATAGTAGATTGAGCTATATAGTCCTACTTCTTACTTAACCATGAAACTGACCTATTACCAAGGAAAAATGCACCACCACTTGTGTTCTTTCTATCATAAACACTTATTTCTAAATCCGTATCATTATAAGCATGCAATGTAAAATTATTAGACTTTTCATACCATAAGCCATATTCAAATGTTCCCTTTAGATATCTAAATATCCTCTTAACTATAGAAAAATGAGTCTCTTTAGAATCTTCTTGGTATCTTGCAACAATTCCAACTACATTAGCAATGTTTGGTATAGTGTGAGTTAGATATTTTAATCCTCCAATCATAGATTTGTACTTTGTCTTAAAAACACTTTTAGATTCATCAATATTAGTAAGCTTGCATTTAGTTACCATAGGTGTTCCAACAAGTTTACAATCTTCCATTCCAAAAATTTTCAATAATTCCTTAAGATACTTGGTTTGAGAGATAAAAATGCCATGTTCATTTTGAGTAATTTGCAAACCAAGGAAAAAATTCATTTCACCAATCTTAGACATTTCAAACTCACTCTTCATTTCTTCAGAAAATTTATTGCTTATTTCATCATTTCCTCCAAAAATAATGTCATCCAAAAAAACTTCAATAATCAAGATTCCATCTTTACTAGCTCTCAAGTACAAATTACTATCTACACTACCTTTTTTGAAACCAAAATGTAATAAATACCTGTCTAACCAAGCATACCATGCTCTAGGTGCTTGTTTCAGTCCATACAATTCCTTTTTCAACCTTCAAACCATTTCTTTATCATCTGTCAGAGGAAAACCATCATGATGCTCAATGCAGGCTTCTTCCTCTAAATCACCATTTAGAAATGCAAAATTCACATCCATCTGATATACCTTAAAGTATTTTTGTATGGCATAAGAAAGGGACAATCTCACTACTTCTAATCTAGAAATAGGAGAAATTTTTTCTTCAAAGTCTATACCTTCTTGTTGTGAGTAGCCTTTAAAAATTTGAGTCGTATGGGCCTCTCCATAGTGATTTAAATTTTCCATGTGCCCCTTTCCATTCCTTCCACTTGTCCCATAGTAGCACTTCATCACACTCCATGAACTTTATTGGCATTTCTCTTTTATAAAATTTTTTCTTCACCCTCGCCTGATGCTCCGTGATTTAGTCCACCAATTTATCCATCTCTTCTTCAAGCTTGGTCAGGTACATCACTCTTTTCTCAAGAGAATCCTTGAAAGATTGGACTTCATTTACAACCTATAATTTAGAAGCTTCCAATTCAAGAGCAAGAGAAATTTGAGCTCCAACACCATATACCAGCTCAAAGGTGGCCATGCCAATCACATTTTAGGGTGTAATCCGATCCACCCACAATGCTTCAAATAACTTCTTATGCCAATCCTGAGCGTTATCATCTACTAATTTCTTCATGATGGCAATTAGATTCTTGTTTCTTGATTCTTCCTGCATGTTGCCTTGTGGAAATTAATCTAAAGAATGTGCCAGAGTAATACTACGATCATAACAAAAAATCATCATTTATTTATGAGAGAAATATGTGCTATTGTCTATGACTATCTTTTGTGGGACTCCAAATCACAGCAGAATGTAATTTTTAAGGGAATCACAGACCACCTAGGAATTATCCTTCTTCGTGGGTATAACCTCCACCCATTTAGTAAATTAAGTCATTGTAGTCATATGTACACATGCCCAACACTTGACTAATGATTTAGAGGTCCTATGAAATCAAAGCCCCACTGCTTAAAAGGTTTATTGATCACCATTGGTCTTAGAGGAAGAGATTCTAGTTGAGGGTTACCAGTAAATAATTTACATTTTTCACAATTCTTAATATACGAGTATGCATCATTAAACATGTCTGGCCAACAAAAACAATTCTAGAGGATTTTAAAAGTATTGAGTGATGAATAGAAATATCCACCACATACTTCATGGAAAGTTTTGAGGAGATTTTGCTTTTGATCCTTATCTACACATCTCAGAAATGTCTCTTCCATACCTCTCTTGTACAAGAAATCATGAGATATTAAATTTTTTTATGCCTTGAGTCTTAACTTTATCTTTTCTTTCAGTGTGAGATGTTCAAGATAATCACCATAGGTTAAATAATGAGGTATGTCAAAAAATTATGGGTCGTGGAGGCTAATATTTTACATAAGCCTTGACCCCTCACCAGCTTAGTGGGCTTGATTGTCAGGTGGTATTCTTGAAAATTTTCTACCCAAGTCTCTCTTTTATTCATTCCAACCTCTTGTTGTGTCAATATACTCTTCACTACAGAGTTGGGTACATTCACCACTGAATGAGAATGCAAAATGTAATATCCAAAGTGTTTTACTACTTTAACAACTGCAAAGGCCTATTTCTCAATCAATGAATCTTTCAATTCATGCTTCTTGAGTAGAACCCTCATGAATGCAATTGGAGCCTTGGATCATTCTTCATTCTTTTGAACTTAGATATCCAATATAATATGTTCAGAGGCATAGCAATAAAATATGAAATTTCTTTTGAAATCAGGATTGAATAAAGTGGGTGCATTAGCTATAGCATTTTTTATATCATCAAAATCTTTCTTCCCTTCTTCGTTCCATTTGAACATTTATTTTTCACTCATCATATCCATGATATGCTTCATAATTTTGGAAAAATTTGGTAGAAATATTCTTAAGAAATTAATTTGACCAAAGAATGATTTCATTCCACTTTGGCTTGGGCGTAAGCTCAACTTTTGTAATGATTTCTCACCATCAAGGTCTATTTTTATGCCATCTTTAGAGACTATATGGCTGATAAAATTGCCTTCTATCACACAAAAGATTGATTTATTAGGGTTTAAAGATATGCCATGATGCCTTCACCTCTATAACATAATTTTTTGATCCTTCAAATGATTCTTTCTTATCTTTGAGAAAACTATTAAATCATCCAAACATATCACAACAATTCTATTTCTTAGATCTCTAAAGGATGAGTTCATTTCTTGTTGAAAGGTCACCCCAACATTAACCAAACTAAAAGGCATTATATTGTAAGAGAATGTCCCACATGATGTGATAAATGTTGTTTTTGCATTGGTCCCATTTGGAAATGCTTATTTGGTTGTAACCAGAAAATCCATCTAACATCGACATCATTTCTAACCTTGCAATAGTTTGAAGTACACGATCCATCATTGGGAGAGCATAGTTATCCTTCAGATTGGCTTCGTTGAAGTTGTGAAAATCCACTTAGATCCTAATTTCATCTTTCTTCTTCTGAACAATCATAATATTGGCTATCCATGTGGAGTGATGATTAAGATATATGATGTTAGCCTTCAACATCTTTTCAACCTCTTTAAAAAATATTCAGACACCTTGTGATTATAGTTCTATAATTTCTTCTAAAAGGGAGTGGCACTTGGATTTAGGGGAATACAATGTTGAAACTGGCCACCTCTAAAATCTTTGAGATGATCATAATTCCAAGCAAAAACATCTTTATATTCTCTAAGTAACTTAGTGAGATTTTTCTTCTTCTCGTGGGAACAATTTCTACCAATGGGAATCCACTTGGGATCAACTTCATCACCAATATTTTGTTGGAAATTTGTCTATACTGAGATATATGACTAGTTATAGTGTTGTCATTATGGCAACAAAGTCATATGGCAATTTGGAGTCAGCACACTAAGTGTAAAAATCACAATTTAGTTAAGTGTTGAAAACTGGACAACATACAGAGCACCAGAGACTCAGAGCATCAGTGCACATGTGTACAGATGAATTAAGGCATGCGCCTTAGAAGTTCAGGTTTTTAGACTATAATTATGCTTAGTCTAAGAGCGCATAAGTAGATGTGCCAAGATGTGAAAGTTACAGTCAGTTGAAGTTGCACAACCAGTGTGTGCCAAACGAATAGAGCATAGAGCTGACAGTGACTATTTTGGTTTGTGATTATAAATGAATGTTGTAAAGGCTATGCACCCATTGTATTTAGGTTTTCGACATATGTACATGTATAATTTTAAGCATGCTTAAGCCAATTCATTTGGAAGTGTTATTTGTAATTAGTTATAGGGCCAACCTAATTGTATATTTGGTATGAGCGCATAAATATAAGGTGCGCCCATTGTAATTGGTATGGAAGTTGTAATAGAGTTGTGATAAGTAGAGAAGAGGTATGAAAAGTGAGAATAATATGTATTAGAGATTTTCTAGAGGTCAAAGCATCAGCGCACCAAAGGAATTGAATTGACAAGCAGTGTCACAGTGACAATTCACTTGCAAATATAGTGTGTATTTGATTCAGAGGTTGTAGCCTTCACCATTTGAGTAGTGAGCTCTAGGATAGTGAGTCCACTCCCCTAATAGGGATTATTGTAAAAGACTCCTAATAGGGTCTAACCCTTAACAAGGTCTACTATACTAAAAGCATTGTAAAGCTACTCCTAACAGGGTAAAGGATCTTCTAACAAGGATCACAAAACACTAGTGCAAATTATTAGTGGGTATCAAGTCCCACCGGGGTTTTTACCTATTTGGGTTTCCCCATAACCATATTTGTGTCATGTGTTGATTTCATATTTCATGTTTATGTGAATGTTTAATTTAGTACTTAAGCATTTATAATTTAGTATTTAGATTAAAGAGAAAAGTTAAAATACAGTGAACACTGATTC
The DNA here is from genome assembly GCA_027943335.1 of Chamaecyparis obtusa. Classification (NCBI taxonomy): domain Eukaryota; kingdom Viridiplantae; phylum Streptophyta; class Pinopsida; order Cupressales; family Cupressaceae; genus Chamaecyparis; species Chamaecyparis obtusa. The sequence goes on along the minus strand of BSBK01001642.1, from coordinate 887,982 downwards.
ACCCCCCCCCCTCTCAGTGTTCCCATTCCTAACAATTGGCATCAAAGCTCTCATCCTCAATAAAGAAGTTTAACCACTTGAGGAGATCATGGACAAAGAAAATATGAAACATTTAAAGAAGAATCTTGAAGCAGCTCTTGAAGACCTAGACAATTCAGAAAGAGAAATTGAAGATTTGAAGGAAAAATTCAGTGATGCTCAATTAGTTATCAAAAGACTAAGAAAAGATTTGAAAGGATGCTCTAATAGTGAACTTGAAGAAAAAGTCAAGAATTTGAGTGAAGAAAATGCATCCTTGTTAAGTCATCTTGAAGAATTAGAAGAAAAACTGATGAACAATCAAGATGTCTACAATGAACAAGTCAAGGAGAACCTTCAACTGAATGAAGAACTAAGGGAAGCTAACTTAGAAATCTTGGAGCTAAAGAATATCAAAGAGAGCTTGGAATCTAAATTAAAAAAGTCAAAGGATCATATTGACAAATTACACACCAGTGTTGAATTGATAGATTCATAATTGTATGCAAGAAGAATCAAAGGAGACACTAGCTGTATTAGATACATTGAAGCACAGAATGAGATTGATAGTATGTGAGAAAGAAAGGATTCACAAAAGGACTCTATTGATACTAAGAAGATTTAAGATCAAACCAAATACAATAGTAATCCTCCTAAGAATGAGTGCAAGCTTATAGAACGCACCTGTTTTGCATGTAACAAGCATGGACATATTGCAAGGAATTGTACAGAGGTAAAACCTTTCAAAGGTTACTATTATACATGTAATAGATTTGGTCATAGAACAATAAATTGCAAGACTAGTAAGAATAACATGATTTAGCATGATCAAATAAATGAGAATCAGACCAATGCAAGAAGTTCTCAGAATGTTACATGTTAGATATGTAACAATAATGGTCACTTAGCTAGAACATGCAGAATGGTGACTCATGTCAATGCACCAAGGAATAATAGGCCTCCAGTGATTTGTCACACCTGTAACAAGGCTGGACATATCTCAAAGTATTGTAGATAAAGGATGCAAGGTTGAGAAATCCCTAAAATGATCGAAGAACTAGTTTTGGATCCTAAAGCAGAAGTCAAGTTTGTAAAAGCCTCAGAGGATGTGAGCTTGATTTGGTCAGAAGGAAAGAAGGAAAATGCCATTGAGAATGTATTGGATGCATCCCAAGTGGACACACCCTCTACATTTGCATAAATGGCCCTCAAGGTCATAGGGGGAGCTAATTTAGCTCTAGACCCATGCATGGTTGGTATATTCATCCTCAGAGTATGCACCTTTGGACTTAAGCTATTGGAGTGTATAGGAACCTTTGTGCAAGAGCGCACATGCTGATTGTTAGCGAAACTCAAGTTTGAAAATTTGAAGTGACATCCTGGTTTACACGAGTTGCATTAATGGCGAATTTCTTACTTTAAGTACACAAAAGTTGTTTTCTCACTCATTGCATTCATACTCAAAGCGATTGAAGAGAAGATTGAGCCTTGGAAGTTGTTATGAAGATTTGGAAATTGAGCTATCAATACTTACAATGCATTTAATTAGTTGCAAGAAACCCTAGCTTGTTGCGCTAATTCAGAAGCCGTCAAAACATCTCAGAGATCATTTGGAAAGCAAATATCAAGTAAGTCATGGCCACTCGTATTGTTTTTGATGTTGCTAAGAAGAAGAGGTATGTTTTCAAGAGGCACCCATTTAAATCAACCCTAGATGATTTAGAGGGAGCATTTTCTCACATGCCAATGGATGTCATGCATGCAGAAGACATAAGGGCTTACATCTATTGTAAGAAGGAACCTATTATACTAGATAGGTTAATGGTGCACATGGACACAATGTTGAAACCTGACAAAATGTTCATGGATGAATACACAAAATGGAATGATCACCCCATTGTTGAATATGCCACGACATATGAATTCTATGAAATTGAATGGATTAAGATATTTTTGAGCCGAATCCATGATGACTTGTTTTGGATTGGAGATGTACCAGTAAGAATAATAGGAGACCTAATTCATGAGATGACAGGCCTTTCTAAGACATGCACCATCCTTCCTATGGGTAGGGATGTTAGGAAAATGGTGGAGCAAGTGTGTAAATCCAAAAGTGATAAGCATGGCATGACCATTGAGCCTATAGAGCAACCAGACATCAAGTTGATATCAATGATATTGGGTTATAGATTTCATCATACCAGCAGGGTGAATAGTGTGTCTGTGGGCACTATTCTAGTAGCCATCCATCTTGTGCAAGAAGATGGAGAGTTCAACTTGTGTGAGATCTTGTGTGCATAGTTGATAGACAATATCAAGGCCATAAAACATGATAAGACTAAGGTATTCAGGTTTGGGTTCCTAATCATCTATATGTACCTTCATGTAGTTTGTAAAGTGTCAGACTTGTATCTAGACAAGTTCATTCCTACCATACCACAAATATCAAACAAGGCATCCACAAAAAGCACACTAAGAGATTTCATCACTTTGGAATTGAAGACTTTCAGAGCAAGAATGTAGATGAGGTATAGGATTCCTAAGAGTATTGTAGAAAAGTATAAGGATACAATATGCTTCATGCTAGAGATTGATACTACATGTATGGAAGCTGTGGAACCTAGAACTAAGTGGATTCATCCACTTGGGTATGAGGTTGAAGAACAAGCTCTTGAAGCTTATGCACAAGTACTACTATCAACCCCTAAGGATGACAATGAACCTAGGTGGGGAACCTATGAAGAGAAGACTAGAGAAGTTGATGCCAAGTTGAACAATGCTGCAACAAAGAGAAAGGTTGCAAAGGTCACATCAGAAATCCTAAGAATACATGGTATATCACAAGAAGATCTTGATAAAGCAAGGGATGAGAAGATTTCCCTAGAATTGAAGAGTGCAGCAGAAGAACAAGGAGATCCCAAGGTGAAAAAGATAAAAATTGAGAAAGATGACAGTCAGAAGGATAAAGAAGACAGTAATCCTTCTGCACCCAAAGATACTCCTCCAGAGTATAAGCCTTTGTTCAAAAGGAAGAAAGAAGCTAGCACTAGTCATCCATCCTCATGATAATTAAGGAGTAAGAAAAACACTCAAGCACCTCTTTAGGCAGGATTCAGACCTAGCCTCAAAGTTCTAAATACTAGAATTATTGATGAGGGTAGGATTGATCAGGTAGGAAAGTTCTATGAATCTTATAGTGAGATTGACAAATTGAAAATTCATAGTATGATTGTCAAACATTTGATCAAATTCAAGAAAATAATCCTTGAACTGAAAACAAAAATTCCAGATAAAGTATGGGAAATTTTGGAAAATCTAAAGAGACAAGCTAATGAGGAAGATCAAAGAATAAGGGAAAAAGTATTATAAGATACTCTGCCTGTATATTATAAAGAAGAAGTGGAACTGATATTGAATTCGGTGAAGCCACACCTTAGAATAAAAATGAGAACTCTTCATATCATGAACAAGGACTATGAGTTGATAATGAAGGAAATAAAAGAAATATTTGAGAAGGTGTTGTTAGAACAACTGATCAAACCACCTATTGCACCCATCACTCATGCACCCATCAAGGAAGATAAAGTGGTAGAGCCCACTAATCTACCAATGATAGGTCCTCAAGACTCAACGCCCATAGCAGAAACTCAAACATAAGCAGATCAGTTTGTGTCCATGATTGAATCACCCAAAGACAACACAATTATCATAGATAATGTGGAAATAGCCATGGCGGCTACTGATAAGGAGATGGACAAGTTTGAGGAAGCATTTGTCAGCACTAAGAAAGCAAAAATCCTATACAACAATATCGCTCCCACTCAGCAAGAAGAAGTAATCATAGAAGATATATCTGATGAAGAAAAGAAAGGAGTAGAGGTGGAAAAGAAAGATGAATCTTTTGTTGATCAGGTCAAGGTAAAGCAAGAAATGATGGATAGCACTCCCATCACTCCTTCCTCAGCATTGTTGTCAAGTTTCACACTTGACACTAGTAGTTTGGACTCCTGGAAGGAAGAAGACCTGATTAAGTTCAATGTCCTAGCTATGAAGAAGGCTAACGAGAAGCAAGTAATGAGAAATCCTCTCCTAGTGGAATCAGTAAATATTTTGAATAGTTCACTGCTAGAGGATAAGAAGATGGTAAATGCACATTCAGTTGATGATGTGAGCACAGTCATTTCTCAGTTCAAAGTAAAATTTTCAAGCCTAGAAGAATTTGCAGCCATAGTAGTAGAGGAGAAGTACTTAAAGAAGAGACTCAATGAATTGATGAATAATTTTGCACTAGACTTGACCTCTCTTAAGTCTGGTAAGGCATCCATGAAGGAATTTGTAGATCAAGGAAGGAAAGTCATTGCAGAATCCATGGATCAAGATAAGTTCACTGATGCCCATCTTAAGAAGATCAAAGATGTAGAGGAAATGATTGAGAAGGTGAAAATTTTAGTTCTAGACACTTCCACTGATGTAAACATGTGCAATAATGTCTATCAAGGATAGTTGGATATAATTAGGAAGGCAGAAAAAGAAATAGAGAAGATAAGGTCTAGACAGACTCAATTAAGAAACACTCTTGCACCCTCTCTAGATATTCTCAGTCAAAACATAAAGGAGATTGATGCGACCATGATAACCTATGATCAAGGTCCAAGGATAGAATTGGAGAAGATGGAGAAGCTACAATATGCATTATGCACCCATCTACAGATAGTCAATTCTCTGATAACCTTTTGGAAGAAGGAGATCCAGAAACTCAAGATTGCATATCTGGATGTTTTCCCTTAGTAAGTGTATATAGATAAATTTTTGATGCACCTTTGTCATTAATGTCAAAGGGGGAGTTGTATAGAATATGGAGTACACATATGTATAGGGAGATATAAGAGTTTGTATAAAATGTATAGAAGACAAAAAGTTTTTGTATTAAGGGATAGTTAGAGACTTAGCCATATTCCTTTGTTGCCATCAATGACAAAGGGGGAGATTGTTGGAAAGTTGTCTATACTAAGATATATGACTAGTTATAGTGTTGTCATTATGGAAACAAAGTCATATAGCAGTTTGGAGTCAGCGCACTAAGTGTAAAGATCATAATTCAGTTAAGTGTTGCAAAATGGACAACATACAGAGCACCAGAGACTCAGAGCATTAGTGCACATGTGTATGGATGAATTAAGGTATGCACCCTAGAAGTTAAGGTTGTTAGACTATACTTATGCTTAGTCTAAGAGCACATAAGTAGATATTCCAAGATGTGAAAGTTACAGTCAGTTGAAGTTGCACAGCCAGTGTGTGCCAACAGCGAATGGAGAATAGAGCCGATAGTGACTATTTTGGTTTGCGATAATAAATTAATGTTGTAAAGGCTATGTGCCCATTGTATTTAGATTTTTGACATATGTACATGTATAATTTTAAGCATGCTTAAGCCAATTCATTTGGAAGCATTATTTGTAATTAGTTATAGGGCCGACCTAATTGTATATTTGGTATAAGCACATAAATATAAGGTGCACCCATTGTAATCAGTATGGAAGTTGTAATAGAGTTGTGATAAGCAGAGCAGTGGTATGCAAAGTGAGCATAAGATGTATTAGAGCTTTTCTAGAGGTCAAAGCATCAATGCACCAAAGGAACTGATCTGACAAGCAGTGTCACAGTGACAGTTCACCTGTAGATATAGTGTGTATCTGATTCAGAAAGTTGTAGCTTTTATCATTTGAGTAGTGAGCTCTAGGATAGTGAGTCCACTCCCCTAACATGGATCATTGTAAAAGACTCTTAACAGGGTCTGACCCTTAACAAGGTCTACTGTACTAAAAGCATTGTAAAGCTACTCCTAACAGGGTAAAGGATCTTCTAACAAGGATCACAAAACACTAGTGTAGATTATTAGTGGGTATTGTTAATATGATTTAGAACAAAAAAGAGGGGGGGTGAATTAGTTTTTCTTAGGTCCAGATGTATTAAAAAAAACTTCAAAAACTTTTCTTTAAATTAGATCTAACAACCAAAACCAACTCGGTCATCATTAATTCTATAATATAAACATATAACATTACAGTCCACTACCCAGCTGTATCTAACTTGTAAAACATAGAAATGTTCAAAACAAAACATTCACACAAGTATCAACACCAGGATTTATAGTGGAAACCCAATCTGGGAAAAATCACTTTGTAACATGCTACTATTATTTTCACTCTTCTGAAATGAGCTTAGTTAAAAGCCAACATTGTCAAAGGTTACAATACACACTATTAGGTGTGACCTGGTTAAAGGATTTCAATCACTATGTTAGAAGTGAGCCTTGTTATAGGACTTACATACACTCCATTATAATGCAACCTTGTTCAAAGGATTTAACCATATGACGATTAGGTCAACCTCTGTTAAAAGGATTTTGATTGTTACAATGGTTAGAAAGTAACAGCAGTATTGATCTGAAAAACATACAACTCACTTTGCAAATATTGTTAGAGTAAATTATTAATTTTATTAATATTTTACTCCCTTCTTAAGATATCAACTCTTTGCTTTAGTCAACTCATGCACTAGTTATGCATCAGTTTGCTTTAGTTGACTCATGCACTAGTTATGCATCAGTTGTTTTTTGCATGCATTAGTCTTGTAATAGTTTAACTGATTATTACATGCACTTTTGCTTTTTAGGTTTGCCTTTTCAAGGCCTTTGATCTCCTTTATATGGATGATCCATTGTACACTATTATTCATTCATTATTGAGGATATTTTCTTCTTCATATTCTGAGTCAAACCCTTGGCCTCTTCTTCTCTCTACTTGTAACAGGTTTTTTGTATGCAGGTGATCTTGGCATTCTGTGGATTTGTATTGCTCAAATCCTACAAATATCAGATCCAATTCCATACACAAATGCTGGTTTACTAACTTTGAAACTTTTCCATCTCCATCTCTGATCTGCTCAGAACTTTTCTTCAAGCAATCACCACACTTCTCCTTCAACCTTTTCTGCTTATACAGTCAATAAAATCTATTGATCTTCCAACATCCTCTTTTCACCCATGCACACACATACCTAATGCTTAGGTTCCCTTAATACTTCCTCAATTAGGTTAACTCATATTTTGCCACTCAATCTCCTTCATAGATCTTAGGGTTAGGTTAGATTCGTTGAATCTACCCACTTTATGTTCTTCAGCTCCTTTTCTAGAAACATCTCAAATCTCTTAAAGATTTACAATAAAACATTTGTCAGTGCATTCAATGCTTTCAAACAATCAATAAATAAAGTCAACATGTTTTACATAATCCAAGAATTCAACAATGTCAGCCCCAAATTTGAATTCTCTTCAAATATAAAAATATTGATGCTCGGTCAATACTGTGATCAACTACTCGATCTTCATGTAGAAAGCTCAGTCATTACTAAAAATGTTTCCTTGGCTTATACTATCTTTCTTGACAATTAACTGATGTTTGGTCGACACTAGAATTTTTCTTGGCATATACTGACTCGGTCGACACTAACATTACTTGGCTTGAACATGATTTCTCCATTTTTGCTCGGTGAAGCCTACCAGTTTAGCCTTCAATCTTACTAAGATAAATAATACATTGTCTCATCATTGTACAACATAGTCAAGTACACTTTGTAATATCAAGATAACTCAACCTTTCCTTAGGTGCTATTGTTACCATCCTTTCTTTCCCTTCTTCACAATAATACAATAGATATAGTACTTTCCTAAGTAGCAACAGTCTTACCAATTAAGGTTTGACATCAATGACAACACAATGATTACTTCAATTGTAGTTTCCAACATTCTCCCTCTTTGGCATGGATGGCAACACCATATGATATCACCTAAATAACACATGGATTACCAACCAATCCAAAAACTTATCTATCCATCATAATTTTTTTTTTTGTAATAGACTTAGCTTCATTTTGATTCAGAATCTATTAGCCTCACTTCTGTGACCATTAGAAATATCCATATCTCCCTCTATCCCGATCCTTCATCTCAGTTCATCATCTCCTTACTTTTATTTTCAGTGTCATATCTCCCTCTATCCCGATCCTTCATCTCAGCTCATCTCCCTCTTTGACAAAAATGCCAAAGTAGCAACTAAAACATACATCCATCAGATTTAGATATTATCTATGTAGCTCAATGTTTCTCCCTCTATCATCTTTCTTATGACTGATTCCTTGTCTTTTCTCTTCTTCACACCTCTAGGCCAGTCCTAAAGTGTGACAATCTTATGCATCAATCTGTCAAATATTTTTCTGTAGCATATTTGATGCAGTGCTCCTAGCTTAACTAGGCAGCCTCAGTTAGGGGAAGGACCCCTAATTAACTTCTCAAATAATCATGTGCTTCTTTAGATAAATATTTAGTGAATATGTCTACTAATGTTTCCTTTGTATTCACATATCCCATTTGGACTTCTTTATCTTGTACCAATTCTCTCAAGTAGTGATACTTGATTGCTATGTGCTTGGTCTTAGTATGCATCACTGGATTCTTAGAAATATTGATAGCACTTGTGTTGTCATAGAAAATAACAATAGGTTTAGTGATTTCTTCTTTCATGCCTACCAACAATTGTTTTATCCATACCAAATTTGAATAGTTTACTGTAGCAACAACATACTTGGCTTCAACAGTAGATTGGGAAATGCAATTTTGATTCTTGCTCGTCTAGGAGACTAATCTCTATCCAAGAAAGAAAGCTCCACCACTAGTACTGTTTCTGTCATCTACATTTCCTGCCCAATCATCATTTGTATATACTCTTAGTTCAAATCTTTCATCCTTCTTGTAATATAGCCCATAGTCAGCAGTCTCTTTCAAGTATCTCATAATTCTTTTCATAGCCATCATGTGTGTTTCCTTAGGATTGGCAGAGAATCTTTCCACAATCCCAACAACTAGTGCAATATCTGGTCTACTATGTACACATACTATAATTTTCCAATCATGGATCTATACAAAGTCTGGTTCACTTCTAGAGCATCATCATTCTTAGATAACTTTTGTCTAGTAACCATAGGAGTACTCACTGGTCTAGAATCTTCCATCCCAAAAGTTTTCAGTATTTCATTAACATACTTAGACTGTGTAATGAAAATTCCTTTCTTCATCTGATATACTTGTAAACCAACAAAGAATTTGATCTCATCAAACATGCTCATTTCAAATTCAGTTTGCATTTCATTTGAAAATCTTTTACACAAAGCATCTTGTCCACCGAAAATAATATCATCCACAAATTTTTTTGCCAAAAGGATACCTTTACCTTCTTCATCTTTCATGTACATATTGCTTGTGTCATTTGATCTTGAAAATCCAATCTGTATCAAGTAGTTATGGAATCTCTCATATCGTGCTCTGGGAGCTTGTTTTAATCCATATAGTGCTTTGTTCAGTTTGCATACCATGTGTCTTCTATTTAGATCAATAAAACCTTTTGGCTGTTCTATGCAAACTTCTTCTTCAAGTATACCATTTAAAAATGTAGACTTGACATCCATTTGATATACCTTGAAATATTTATAAGCAACATATGCAACCAGAGTTCTTACTCCTTCCAATCTAGCTACAGGGGCAAATGTCTCCCCATACTCTATTCCTTCTTCTTGTGTGTAGCCTTTGCATACCAACCTAGCTTTGTTCCTAGTTATTTCACCTTTTTCATTCAACTTATTTCGAAACACCCACTTTGTTCCTATAACATTTTTGTTTTCAAGTCTCGAGACCAGAGTCCAAGTATCATTCTTCTCTATCTGGTCTATTTCTTCATTCATTGCTTGTATCCAGTCTTCATTTTATAATGCCTCTCTAGTTGACTTAGGTTCAAATTCACACAGTAAACATGTTGGATCCTTTGTCTTACTTCTGGTCAGAATTCTAGTATGTTTATCTCCAATTATCTATTTAGGATTGTGATGTTTTCTTACATATTTTGCCAAAATTGGTTTAGCTCTTCTCTCTTTTATTTTATCAGGTTCCTCAACAAGATTGTTAGATTTAGCTTCTGAATGCTCGACAACCTCTTCCTGATACTTGATAGCATTATCTTGTCACTCGGCATGTTCTTGTTCTCTTTCGGCACTATTTTCTTGATGCTCATCATCAAATGCAAGTCTGTAACTTGCCTCTTCTTCTTCTTCAATATACACAAAAGATCTATAATCTTCTGGTTCTCTTTTTCTGTCAACTTCATTTCTTTCTGCATACTCATCAACTTTGACATTCACACTTTCCACAATTTTGTTAGTGTTAGAGTTCAAACACTTATAAGCTTTACTTTTTGTGGAATACCCTAAGAATATTCCTTCATCACTTTTAGCATCAAAATTTCCATTCCTATTGTCTTTTAATATGTAGCACTTGCTTCCAAAGATTCTAAAGTATTTAGCACTTGGTGCATGCCCATGCCATAATTCATAGGGTGTCAGATTTGTACCTCTCTTGATCTATACCCAGTCAAGAGTGTAGACATCTATACTTATAGCTTCTTTCCAATATTTCTATGCCACATTCTTTTCAATCAACAATGTCCTTGCACAATCCAAGATAGATCTATTTCTTCTCTCTGCTATACCATTCTGTGGAGGTGTTCTAGGTGCAGACATCTATCTTTTGATTCCTCTTTCATTGCAAAATAGATTGAATTCATTTGATGTAAATTCTCCACCTTGGTCAGATCTAAGACATTTTAGGTTCCTACCTATCTCCTTCTCAACCTTAGCCAAATACCACTTAAAGAATTGAAAAGTGTTAGATTTTTTCTTTTAGAAACATTACATGCATCTCCTAGTATGATCATCAACAAACAAGATAAAATATCTAGCACCAGAGTAACTTTGTACACCCATAGGTCCACAAAGGTCAGTATGAACCAAATCTAAAATGTTTTCAGAAGTAAAGGATTTTCTCTTAAAACTTGACTTTGTCATTTTTCCTAGCTGGCATTCCTTGCACATCACATTCTCAGGTTTCTTCAATCTAGGTAGACCTCTTACTTTCTTCTTCTTACTTATTTCTACTAAATTTTCAAAGTTAACATGACATAGCCTCTTATGCCATAACCAAATGTCATCAAGTTGTGCAATCATACATGCTTCTTTAGATAGGTCAAGATAGAACAAATTACCTCTAGTCTGTTCTCCACTTCCGATCAGTTCACCAGTAGCATCAAATATTTTAGCTTTCTTGTGATGAAATTCCACTCGGTAACCAGTGCTGTTGAGCTATGCAACACTTAGTAGATTATAATTTAGACCTTCAATCCAATATGCATTTTCACAAGAGATCTTATCAGTCAGTTTAATCAAACCTTTTCCTCTAACAGGACATGGAGCATCATTACCAAATTTTACACTTTTACCTCTATAATGATGTAAGGTCTCAAACTTACTCTTGTCACCAATCATGTGATGTGAAAAACCACTGTCAATAATCCATTTGTCACTCTTGTTCACATAGGAGATCAATGCAGTTTTCTCATCCTCATAAGATTCATCTTTCATTGCAACATAGACTACCTCAATTTCAAAATCATCACTATCAGTGTCAGTTTCTTCTTTAGCAATGTAACAAGATTTATTACCTTTTCCTTTGTAGTCTTTGTGCCTTCGGTAGCTTCTATCATCTCTTCTGTCTTTGTGTTTTCTTTTTCTTTTCATTTTTATCATTCCTATTAGGACATCTAGCAGCTATATGACCAACTTTATTACAAGAAAAACATATAATAGGGAGTTTACCTTTATATTTTCCTTTTCCCCTTCTTAGTCTTCTAGCCATAAGAGCTTCTAGATCTTCAAGTTCTTCATCAGAAGTGTCCCTGTCACTTTCACTAATGCATCTTTCTTTTTCTTTCTTTGGCTTGTTCAGAACTAGTTGTGACTTAAAAGAAGATTCAACATTACCAATACTACCAACAGTGAAGTTATCATAGTTAGAGAGTTCAAAAGCAGTTAGCTTGGCAACCAAACTTTCCAAAGTAAGCACATTTGTAGAGTTACATCTAGATTCCTGAATAGCTGAGATCTTAATAGCATATATAGGACGCAGAGTTCTTAGTACTTTTCCAATTATAGTTTCATCATCAATAGTCCCACTTGCTCCTCTAATAGCATTCACAACTTCTTTTATTCTACCATAATATTGTGCAATGTTCTCTCCTTCTTGCATTCTCATTTCATCAAACTTACCTCTGAGACTCTCAGCCTTAGCTTTCAATACTTTTATGTCACCACCATAGATCTTTGCAAGAGTGTCCCACATCTCCTTAGCACTTGTGAAATCCTTAATGTCCTCAAATTCTGGATAGCTTAGGGCAGATGCAATTTCTAGCATTGCCTGATTATGTTCTTACTTAGCTCTCATTTCTTTGGCAGTCAAAGGTGCGACAGGTGAGCCATAGTCATTCTCAATGTAGTACTTTGCAGAATCACCAATACCAGCCAGATGCAGCTTCATCAAGCTTTGCCATGCAGGGAATTTTTCCTTATTTAGCTTCGGTATCTCCTTCTTATACATCTTGATCATTTGCTTCAAGTCCCTTTAAACTTGATTTTTGTAAACACCAATAATAAGAAACACAACTCTGATACCAATTGTTAATATGTTTTAGAATAATAGAGAGGGGGGGTGAATCAATTTTTCTCAGGTCCAAATGTATAAAAAAAACTTCAAAAACTTTTCTTTAAATCAAATCTAACAACCAAAACCAACTCGGTCATCACTGATTCTATAATAGAAACATATAACATTGCAGTCCACTACCCAACTGTATCTAACTTGTAAAACATAGAAATGTTCAAACCAAAACATTCACACAAGTATCAACACCGGGATTTATAGTGGAAACCCAATCTGGGAAAAACCACTTTGTAACATGCTACTATTATTTTCACTCTTCTAAAGTGAGCTCGGTTAAAAGCCAACCCTGTCAAAGGTTACAATACACACTATTAGGTGTGACCTGGTTAAAGGATTTCAATCACTCTGTTAGAAGTGAGCCTTGTTATAGGACTTACAAACACTCCATTATAATGCAACCTTGTTTAAAGGATTTAAAAATATGACTGTTAGGTCAACCTCTGTTAAAATGATTTTGACTGTTACAATGGTTAGAAAGTAGCAGCAGTATTGATATGAAAAACATACAACTCACTTTGCAAATATTAGATCCAATTCCATACACAAATGCTGGTTTACTGACTTTGAAACTTTTCCATCTCCATCTCTGATCTACTCAAAACTTTTCTTCAAGCAATCACCACACTTCTCCTTTAGCCTTTTCTGCTTATACCGTCAATAACATCTATTGATCTTCCAACATCCTCTTTTCACCCATGCACACACATACCTAATGCTTAGGTTCCCTTAATACTTCCTCAATTAGGTTAACTCATCTTTTGCCAATCAATCTCCTTCGTAGATCTTAGAGTTAGGTCAAATTCATTGAATCTACCCACTTTATGTTCTTCGGCTCCTTTTCTAGAAACATCTCAAATCTCTTAAAGATTTACAACAAAATGTTTTTCAATGTGTTCAATGCTTTCAAACAATCAATAAATAAAGTCAGCATGTTTTACATAATCCAAGAATTCAACAATGTCGGCCCCAAATCTGAATTCTCTTCAAATATAAAAATACTGATGCTCGATCAATATTGTGATCAACTACTCAATCTTCATGTAGAAAGCTTGGTCATTACTAAAATGTTTTCTTGGCTTCTACTATCTTTCTCGCTAATTAACTGATGTTCGGTTTACTCTAGAATTTTGCTTGGCATATACTGACTCGGTCGACACTAACATTACTTGGCTTGAACATGATTTCTCCATTTTTGCCTAGTCAAGCCTACTAGTTTAGTCTTCAATCTTACTAAGATAAAAAATACATTGTCTCATCATTGTACAACATAGTCAAGTACACTTTGTAATATCAAGATAACTCAACCTTTCCTTAGGTGCTATTGTTACCATCCTTTCTTTCCCTTCTTCACAACAATACAATAGATATAGTACTTTCCTAAGTAGCAATAGTCTTACCAGTTAAGGTTTGACATCAATGACAACACAACAATTGCTTCAATTGTAGCTTCCAATAGGTATCAAGTCCCACCGGGGTTTTTACCTATTTGGGTTTCCCCGTAGCCATATTGGTGTCATGTGTTGATTTCATATTTCATGTTTATGTGAATTGTTAATTTAGTACTTATGCATTTATAATTCAACATTTAGATTAAAGAGAAAAGTTAAAATACAGTGAACACTGATTCACCCCCCCCACCCCCCCCTCTCAGTGTTCCCATTCCTAACATATTTATCTTATCACATCCCTCTTGCTTCTCCAGACTGGTTACTTCTCCTCTTCTAAGACTTTCATTTCTCCAAGAGAACAATAATTCTAGTGTAACTACTTTTAGGATTTTGTTACCTTTTAGTTGAATCGTGCCACTGTCATCTTTGATTCCAGGATCTGGACAAAATTCTTTGCAGACATTTTTTGACTCTTCAAAATATGAGGTTGCAAATGCCTAGTAATTGGCCATAAAATCCATTATCTAGGAATCTCCTTCGAACACCTACCAATGCTAAAAATTATCGAGCATACTTGGTCTATAGATATTTTCCACCTGATAGGTGTCTTCCTTGAAATCTAGATGGGGAAATAGAAAACAGGTAGAGACAGCCAAATAATCAACTCTAGAATTTAGACTCCTTGGAAAAGATTCTATTGAGAATGCATCAAAGTTTTCTAACTCATCCACACTATATTGGGATAATTCTTTAGCCATTCATTTTTCACTGCAAAAATTCCTCTGACTTGGTTAATAATCAACTTTGCATCTCCTTTCGCAACAAGCATTTTAATGTCTCTCATTTTGGCTTCTTGCAATCCCAAAAGTAAGGATTTGTACTTAGTAGTATTATTGGTATTCTTGAAATTAAGCTTATAGGAATAATTAGTATGTTCACCTTAAGGTGAAGTTAAGACTACTCCCACTCTAGACCCAGAGTTTGAGAAACTTCCATAAAATTCCATACTCCACAGACCATGTTCATCTCTTGGTGGTTTAATATATTCTCCTCATCCTTCACTAGGTAAAATAAGGTAGTTCCCAAACTGACATTATTCCTACAACATCTGAGCTTTCAGATTATTAGAGAACACAGACCTTCATTTTCAAACCAAATGTTACATTCTAAATGACTCTTGGACATTGTCAGCGCTCACATACTCTATAAATTTATTGAGTTCTTTATGATTTAGCCATAGATACTCAACAAGTGAAATTTGAATAGTAGAAGACTTACAAAATTCTACAATGCCAAAAGAAGAAGACCATCAAGCATTTCTCTTGCAAGATATTAACTTATGGTGTTTTTGAATTAATCATAGGAGTTCTTGCTATAGGATCTTTATGTTGGCAATTTAGCTAAGTAGGATTAATCATAGAACTTAAGAAAATTATTTAAGTATAATAGTTTATACACTTAAAAATGGCTTGATAAATTAATTAAATATTTATTATTTAATTAATATTTATTTCCTCTATTATTAAACAAATTATTCAATTTATTTAGTACATTCACTTTATCCTATTCTTCTTATCCCAAGTCTTCTAAATTAGTCTTATTAAAGTGATTTAATGAAATACTCAATTTTATCATTATATGACTAAGTCCTCTAGTCCATCTCATAGACCTAGTTACCTGACACATCAACTTGGCTAAAATAATTAATTTTTATTAATTTTTAATAAGTCATTATCCTCACAAACACATGTCCTATTCTTAAGGGCTATGTGGCCTCATAAGACTTGGTCTCATGACCACGTGTCTTCTTCCAAACTTGGTCAAGAAAAATTCCCTATTCCTAAGAAGCTTCTCAAGATACCTCAAAGAGTCAAAGATGACTCATGGGACACTTGTACCAAGAGTCCTTATGGAGAAAAGGTCCTCCCCCCTTCTTCTCAATGGTCTTTTTGAGACACTTGAAATGTGTCTTTCCCTTCCACCTTCCACTCTTCTTTGTCAATGTAGAAGGAACATCCTTCCTATTCCTCATCTCACATTCCACCTACATCCCCTTTTCTCTCAACCCCTTCAACCAAGTCAATTTCAACCATAGGATTCTCCACCTTTCAATCTCCACCCCAGGATCTTGCCACCTAGGCTTGAGTACAAAAACCCAAAAAAGGATCCTTCCTCTTTCTTTGAGAGCTTAATAGAAATAGTGATTTCAAGCATTCAAACATCCAAGACATCACGCATTCGAGCAATCAAGCACTTTGAAGCCATTTTCATATCATTTCATCCATTAGTTGCATAATCTAGATTTAGGCTAGTTTTCATAAACATCATCAAATCTCCACACTTTGGAAGCATCTTGGACAAAGGAGCATAATTTGGAAATACGAGAGCTCACTAAATCCAAGAAATCAAATCTAGGAGGACAATGGAGACAAGCTACAATGGGTAAGTGAAGGTAAAGATTTTGTTTTAATTTTATTTTGTTATTTGTATTCTTCATTGTAATGCATTTTGAATTGATTTAGTAGCTTAATTTAGTTAGTATTTCATTTTGAGGATTAGAAATTTAATTTGCATAAAATTTTAGCACCCACTGTGGGGCAACCCATGAAAATTTAACATTTCAATTTGTAGTTTTTCATGTGTAGCATCTATAGGTATCTTTCTGCACATCCATACCCAATTCCTGCACATACATACATTCTGTCTATGCATCTATTTTCATCATAATAGTCAAACTTTTATATTCTGTCTCTTTCTATTCCTGTGCATCTCTAACAACTTCTGGCGCTTTTGTTTATTTGTGTTATGCATCTACTTCTTTTGCGCATCCATATCATCCTGTTGTGCATTTATCACCTGCAACTGCACATTCATACTTTCCTTGCATTTATTATCTATTTTCATGCATTTATTCTCTATAGCTACACATATGTTCTTTTAGCTGTTAAATATCATTTTCATTCATTTTTATTTTTTAGCTAACAACTTAATGATTTTATGTTTATTTCTTGTAGACTCTTACGCTGTTTTGAAGGATGTTTTTTTGAAGACCCCCTGAAATTATTGACAAATTTCTTTGCAGGTTCCTTTTGAAGACAAAAGGCGATTTGTAAAAGAGATTACAATCTCATTTGGGTTTTTAAAATATGACATGCTTTTGAATTTCACGTGTCTTCTTTAGCTTAGAATTATCTGTTTGATGTGTTTTTTCTCTTAAAGCACTTGTGTAATCCCAAAATTATAACAATGTATCCTCTCTGCTCGCCATTCGTGGATCTTAGGTGTAAGAGAAATTGTTATAATTTTTAGAGGGTAGTATTTTGTGGGAAAAGAGGTACTCACCCCAAGGAACAACATAACCAGTAATAGGCTAAAGCAAAGCCCTTCCAAACTGGTATATAAAAAATGTCATTATGATTAGTCTCATAATGAATAGGTGTGAATTCATTATGTCAACCTGTATTGTCAGAAAATGGAAGCACTTCCATTTAGGAATGGTTTAGCCCTCCAAGTAAGTGGTTTGGGGTCATGTCAAATGCCTTGATTGGGCCTTTGCATTGGATCTATCTTTTTCCACTGTTCTGCCCCACTTTCCACTTCTTTTCGGCATAATTCTGGCATCATGAATTGAGATTCTAAGATTCTTGACCTTAGGATCAAGGTCGACCTTTTAGGTCAAGGTCCAGAGTTTTTGGATGTCGTGTTTCAGAAAGATTTGTTTTCCCACTTCTGGGTTGGCTGTTTCGGGCTTCAGAATGGTAAAATCTTAAATTATATTTAATTTAGGTCCATTTCTAGGGGTAAAGGCTTAAATGGGAATTTAATTCTCCTATGTATGCCTCTCTATAAATTTGTGACCTAGATCACTATAAAAGGAAGCTTTCCTCTCTCATTTCAATCCATCTCTTTTCATAATCTACACATTCAATCACAACACAAGATCCATCAAATCCAGCAAGTAATAAGGAGAAGGAAAGCATTCAAGCATTCATCCATCTTCAAGCATTCAAGCATCCAGGATCCAATTCATCAAGGAGATCCATTAGTAGCCATTGAAGGATTCAAGCTCTATGGAGCCCTCTTGTTGAAGATTTCTCCATCCACATCCATTCAAGCCTCTTCCTATTCCAAGATCCATTCAAGATTAGTGTTGAAAATCTAAAGATAATTGATTTGAGACTTCCTACATCCAATTATTCATTCATTTGGAGCATCCATACTTGTGGATTCAAGGATTCGAATCCTCCATAAGGGATTCAACATAAGCAAGGTGAATTATTCCATTTACTTTGTTTATTACTGCAATTTCAATTCAATTTCAAGGTTAATTCCTAAATTGGGGTTTGACTAAGGCAAACCCCTCCCCCTAACAAACAAACCATTTTTCTTCAAGTACAAGTGTGAGACAGTGAATTACAGTGCAAATCTGGATACCCTTTTTGACAAACTTTCAGGATCCGTGAACAGAATTTCTGTTGGAGTAGTGTAGGTCAAGGTCAACATAAAAGGGTAAGATTGCACCCCGGGGTAAGATCTTTGATGTAGTCAAGGATGGTGGATCCAATTAAGGATAGTTGAAACCTTGTAGCCAATAGAATTACACAATAGAATACTCAACACAATAGACAACACCATAAATGTTTCAAGTAATTTGCATTAACATGCCTGACTATAAGGCCTTCCGGGTTAGGGCCAATTACAAAATGAAACAATTCTACAAGATCCACAACAAGATCCAATACAATTTCAGCTAGTTCAGCTCTGAAGATAATCAAAAGCTGATGGAAACCCTAAGGTAGATCTAAACTTGAGCTCACAAGCCTCCAAGCAATCTCCTTGTTCCCAAGTATGCAAACCCCTAGCTCTACTACAAAGGACTAATAGATTATAATCTGATTTGCAAGAACATCAAGAACTTTTCCACAACTTCACTCTCAAGCTTTGCATCTGAATGTCAGATCTGCTAAGTTGTTCTTCCCAAAAATTCTGTCTCCTAAACATCTACCCAAGCCCTCCTTAAATACTAATCATCAGCCACAAGTAGGCAAGATGAAACCCTTAACTCCCAAAAATAATAATTAAATGCCATACAAGTCAGCTTACAAATGTATACAAACATTTAATTCTATATGTCGGTGCAAGGAAATGGCTACCAATAATTAATTCACCAAGTCAGCTCAACGAATCACATTGAACTCTAGTCGGTAAGTCAAAACTACTGAGCAACAGTAAAATTACCGAGCATGCCAGCCATCACCGAGCACCAATGTCGACCAAGCATCACATGCACAACTGAGTAACACTATTACCGAGCACCAAAGACTACCGAGTTCCTTTAGTGACCAAGCTTCCTTCAATGACTAAGACCATTGGTCAAGGCTACAATCGAGTAAAACTAGCCAAAATACAGACACTCCATGTAGTTTCACCATGGACACAGAATGCCCTTGCCTTAACCTTGGATGCCCCTGCATCAGACACCCCAGGTTCCAAAAGATGTTCATATATGAGAAGAACATCTTTCAGGATTCAACACATAAATCTTGAAGTGGTTCTTCACATACAAGTCCTCCACCTTTTTTGCTTACAAAGTCTTCCACTTCAATTTCCTCTGTCTCTTCAAGTCTTTCCTTGACAATGTATAGGTCGATTCTTCATACTGATCATTCATTTTCTCTGGATCCACAATGTCAACTTGGCTACCAATACTCAGGCTTCTCCTATCGAGTGTTGTATCCATCAAAGGCATCAATGAAAAATTCCTGTCATCCTTCTCAATAGTAAACACATTTCTTACACAATCATAAATAGCTTTGCAATCATATTGCCAAGGTCTACTAAGAAATATATCACAACTATTCATCTTCACAATGTCACAAAGCACAAGATCCTTGTATTGGCCAATTTGAACATCAATGAAGCATTTTTCTCTAACTTCCAAATCATGAACATCTTTTAACCAGCCAAGCCTATAAGGACAAGGATGTTTCATTCTATTCAAACCAAGTTTCTGAACCAGGTCCTCAATAACAAGGTTATCAATACTACCACTATCAAAAATAACATCACAGAGTTTACCTTTAGTCTTGCATCAGGTCCTAAACAAGTTACTCCTCTAACAAGGTTCATCCTTTGTACCGTGCAATGTTTGCCGAAGCAGCAAGTTCTCTAATTTAGGTTCATTTTGAATGTTCTCATTCATCACAATAGTTCATCGGTTAACCTTCTTCTATGTTCATTCAAAAGAATAGTGTCCTTCCTCTCCATAGTTATAGAAAGCACCCTTAAAGATAACTCTACCTGTCTTCTTCTTTGGTTCCACAGGTTTCTGTTCATCTTCTGCATCAGTCAGTTTATCCTTCATCGAGTGATTAATATTTTCCTTCCCTCGAGAGTTGCTAGGTTATTTCCTCTTCAACTTATCTTTTTCCTTCAGAGCATACTAATGAGCATCTTCAATAAAATCAATCTTCAACATACCAATCTCATCCTAAATATTGAATCTCAGACCATTCACATACCAAGCTACCTTTTCCTTACCAAGCTCTTGGTGTCTAGACCAATAGTAAGTTTGTAGAACTCCTCGGTATAATCTTCAATATAAAAATCCTTCTGTTTCAGATTATGCAACTTCTTAAACAAGTCAAGCTCATAGTTAGTTAGTATGAACTTAGCTTTCAACTTAGTCACCATCAATCTCCATTGATTTATCTTTGTATCACCTTCATCTTCTTAATCTCTTTGTAGTTCTTTCCACCAAAAAGTAGCATGTCCTTTTAACTTTGTCTGTGCTAGTCTCACCCAAAGAGGATCTTCAATTTCTTCTAGCTCAAAGAAATCTTCAAGTTCACCAATCTAATCAATCAAATTGTTGGGTTTCAAAGTACCAGAGAAAGTAGAAACCTCCATTTGGTAATTACTAAACCGAGCAGCAGATCTAGGAAACCGAGCAGTTCTATCTTCACCAGATCTATTCCTCCAGTCATCACCACTAGATCCAGCAGTCTCAAATTCTTTAGCAGCTTCTTCATAGCCATCCTCAGTACCAACATTCCAAGGTATGCCAGCAACAGTTCTCATGATTTTGGCAACCATATCATTCTTCATCAATTCCATCTCAGATCTGAAATCTGATTTTACCTTCTCTATGATCTTGAATTCAATAGTATCAGAAAGATTTGAAATAACTCTAGGGTCCAATCTTCTCAGAGGCATGCTTAAAGATAAGAGAAACCCTCTGCAACAAACCCTCACTGACCACCTTGTGACAATTTCCAAGTTGCAACAAGTTAGATCTCAACCCGTAATCTTGCAAAAAACTAGGGCACAATTTCACAAGTTCAGTGCTTCAGACCTGCAATCTAGATTGTGCACAATTTCTACTCCAACAAGATCAACCTCACAAGATCAACCTTACTAGGTCAAGCTTCTTCTTGGACAAGATCAAAACTCACTCTGATACCACCTGATGCAGTCAAGGATGGTGGATCTAATGAAGGACAGTCCAAACCTTGCAACCAACAAAATTACATAGCAGAATACTCAACACAATAGACAACACCATAAATGTTTCAAGTAATTTGCATTAACATGCCCAACTATAAGGCCTTTCGGGTTAGGGCCAATTAAAAAATGAAACAATTTTGTAAGATCCACAGCCAAATCCAATACAATCTCAGCTAGTTCAACTCTTAAGACAATTAGAAGCTAATGGAAACCCTAAGGCATATCTAAACTTGAGCTCGCAAGCCTCCAAGAAATCTCCTTGTTTCCAAGTATGAAAACCCCTAGCTCTGCTACAAAGGAATATCAGATTACAATCTGATCTGCAAGAACATCAAGAACTTTTCTAGAACTTCATTCTCAAGCTTCACATTTGAATTTTAGATCTTCTAAGTTGTTCTACCCAAAATTCTATCTCCTAAACATCTACCCAAGCCCTCCTTAAATACTAATCATCAGCCACAAGTCAACAAGATGAAACCCTTAACTCCACAAAACAATAATTAAATTCCATACAATTCGGCTTACAAATGTATAAAAATATTTAATTCTGCATGTTGGCCCAAGACAATGGCTACCAACAATTAATTCACCAAGTCAAATCAACAAATCACACAGAACTCCAGTCGGTAAGTCAAAACTATTGATCGACAGTAAAATTACCGAGCACACCAGGAATTGCCAAGGACCAATGTCGACTGAGCACTGTAGGTATGATTGAGTAAAACTATTACCGAGTGCCAAAGACTACCGAGTTCCTTTAGTGATTGAGCTTCCTTCAATGATCAAGATCATCAGTCAAGGCTACAACCGAGTAAAACTGGCCAAAATACATACACTCTATGCAGTTTCACCAAGGACACAGAATGCCCTTTGCTTAACCTTGGATTCCCCTACATCAATCTTACCCCATGTTTGCGTCAAGGCCGGCCTGACTTAGAAAAGAAAAATATTTTTGGGTTTTGTAGATCTCACAGTTTTGGTGCTAGATTGCATAAATCAACAATTTTTTGTGACCATATGACAGGGTTTTTAACAGATTATTTTTCAGAGGTAAGTGCTTTTTATTTCTTCATTTCAATATTAGTCTTCTAGATTTACTTTTCATATCATTAGAATTTCATGTATGTGTTAAATACTAGTTTAGGGTCTCTTTTATGTGCAAACCATTGTTCTAGACCCCATCCATATTTTCCATCATACATTTTGGTGAACCCATTTTATGACAACTCTTTCTTTTTGGTGTTAGATTTCCCTTTGTATTATCTTGTGTGTTCACCTTCACTATACATTTCGGTGAACCCGTTTACGACAACTCTTTCTTTTTGGTGTTAGATTTGCATTTTGTGTTAGATCTTACATGCTTATAAAAGCATATTTCTTTTACGCATTTATATTTCAAAAATACAAAAAAAATTGCAAAATATCTTTTAAAAACAAAAATATTTACAAACTTACCCCCTATCTTTTGTGGAATTAGATGCCCTATTCTGTTTGTGGTGTTCAATTGTGGAATTAGATGCCCTATTCTATTTGTGGTGTTCAATTTCCTTTTCATACTTATAAATTTCCTTTGAATGCATTTGGACATATCTAGATCTATTTTCTATGCATTTCTTTATTCGTTATCATGTTGCACAAGCTGTTTCAAGTATTTTTCAAGTGCTTTATTGATAGGGATGATAATCCTCCTATTTGGGATGAACCTTTAGATTTGGATGTTGATTACTCTCTTCCTCATGAAACCATTGTGAATGATTCTACTTTTTGGGATAAACCCTTGGATAAAGACATTGATTTATCCCCCCTCATGAAGAAGCTTTGATACAAGATGGTGATTTATTAAGATGACATTATAGATGCTTTATCTCCATTTGGGATTCCTTCTAGTGACGAGGCATTTTGTAGAGAATGATATAAATTCCCTTAATGATCTCCTTCTTAGTGATGATCTTATGGAGAATCAAGCTCCTACCTCATCTCCTCCTAGAATGTCTTCTTTGCTTCTTTCTTGTGAATTTATTTGTAGTGTTGAGACAACTAACATGGCTTATCCAAAACCCTTGTTGACTATCAAAGGTTGTCCTCACATTACTATCAAAGGTAAACCTATGGAGTCTTTAGAGTCTTTCAATGATCAAGATTTGATAGCTCACACTTATTGTACAAGGAATAACCCTCAACCTAATCCAGTGGTTTCTACTACTTTTCCACCTTATCAACACATACTTCCTCCTCCACCCCATCTTCCTAGCAAGGAGTATGATTTGGTAAACCAATTACGGAATACTCCTACCAAGATTTATTTATGGGAGCTTCTTCAAACTTAACCTACCTACTATGAAGCCTTGCAAAAATCTCTAGAAACTCTTCCCACTTCACCACCTAATCAAGAGAACATCAATACCTTCTTATAGTGCATGCATGCTACCCCAGGTGCTTTTGACATTGTATTTACTCAAAAGGATTTACCTTCTAAAGAAGTTCAGAATTAATACGATGCTCTTATGGTTGCTATTACTATCAATAAGAGTATCATTTGTAGGACCTTGCTTGATAATGGATATAGGCTTAATTTTTATAGCATGGACATGCTCAAAGAAATTAAAGCCAATCTTTCAACTATTCAACCTGACAATGTTCCTATACATGACTTTTATAAAATTTATAAGAACACTTTGGGCATCATTACCTTACCTATCAAAGTAGGTCCAGTAATCCTGAATACTCCTTTTCATGTTATGCTTGGACCTCTTAATTATAAGCCTCTTTTGGGTAGACCTTGGTTGCATGAGATGCATGTTGTTCCTTCCACTCTTCTCATAAATTCAAGCTTATACATAACAACATGATGTATACACTTCATGCAGATGATGAGCCAAATCCTTGTTTGAATATTCAAACCTACAATAATCCTATTCCTAATCCTTCTTCTTCTAATGCTCTTCCTGGCGATGATTGGGGAACCTTGGATTTTAATCCTACCCTTATGGGAGAGTATAAGGTTTTTGATCTTGATTTTATGAAGCAAAAAAGAGAGTTTGAATAATGAGCTTTTGCTTCTACTTCTAATACCCTTCATAATAAATTTGTCACTACTTCTACCCACAATGAATTTGTCAAAACTACTAATCATGACATAGTGACTAATGAAGTTCCATTGACTCCTAATATGGCTTCTTGTTATGGTCCTGGTTATCATTTCCTAGTTAAACAAGGATTCAATGGTCAAGGATGTGGTAAGCATAAACAAGAAATTCAGATACCCTTATAGAATGGGGACAATTGTGTTACGTGCTTGGTTTAGCCATTGGAGATTTTGTTGAAGAGGTATATTGTTTCTCTAATATGATTTCAAGAAGGTTCTTACAGGCCGAGTTAATTATATCATTTGGAGAAGGATACTTATAGTTGGTCAGTTGTGATTGATAAGTGTGATAGATAGAGTAGAGAAGAAGATGCGAATGTACTGAGATAGTATAGTTGATTCAATCATCAGTTGAAGATCTATGTGAAGAAGCCAAGATTATATGCTATTCATTGGTTATTTGTACAGAAACCTGTATCATTGGAAAATGGAAGCACTTCCATTTAGGACTGGTTTAGCCCTCTGAGTAAGTGGTTTGGGGTCATGTCAAATGCCTTGAATGGGTCTTTGAATTAGATTTGGCTTTTTCCCCTATTCTACTCCACCTTCCACTTCTTTTTGGCATAATTCTAGTATCCTGAGTTGAGATTCTAAGATTCTTGACCTCAGGGTCAAGGTTGACCTTTTAGGTCAAGGTCAAGAGTTTCTAGATGTCGGGTTTCAGAAAGATTTGTTTTCTCACTTTCGGGTCAGCTATTTCAGGCTTCAAAATGGTAAAATCTTAAATTATATTTAATTTAGGTCCATTTCTAAGGGTAAAGGCTTAAATGGGAATTTAATTCTCCTATGTAGGCCTCTCTAGAAGTCTGTGCCCTAGATCACTATAAAAGGAAGCCTTCATTTCTCATTTCAATCCATTTCTTTTCATAATCTACACATTCAATCACAACACAAGATCCATCAAATCAAGAAAGAAAGAAGGAGAAGGAAAGCATTCAATCATTCATCCATCTTCAAGCATTCAAGCATTCAAGATGCAATTCATGAAGGAGATCCATTAGTAGCCATTGAAGGATTCAATCTCTAGGGAGCCCTCTTGTTGAAGATTTCTCCATCCACATCCATTCAAGCCTCTTCCTATTCCAAGATCCATACAAGATTGGTGTTGAAGATCTAAAGAAAATTGATTTGAGACATCCTACATCCAATTCTACATTTATTTGGAGCATCCATACTTGTGGATTTAAGGATTGAAATCCTCCACAAGGGTTTCAATATAAGCAAGGTGAATTATTCCATTTATTTTGTTTATTACTTCAATTTCAATTCAATTTCAAGGTTAATTCTTGAACTGGGGTTTGAATAAGGAAAAAACCTCGCCCCCAACAAACAAAACCATTTTTCTTATAGGTATAGGTGCGGGACAATGAATTACAGTGCAGATCTGGATACCCTTTTTGTTTAACTTTCAGGATTCGCGAACAAAATTTCAGTCGGAGTAGTGCAGGTCAAGGTTGACATAAAGGGGTAAGATTGCACCTCGGGATAAGATCTTACCCTGTGTTTGGGTCAAGGTTGACCTGGCTCAAAAAATAAAAATATTTATGGGTTTTGTAGATCTCATAGTTTCAATTTTGGATTACAGAAATCAATAGTTTTCAAGAGCATTTGACAAGGCTTTCAATAGATTCTTTTTTAGAGGTAAGTGCTTTTTATTTCTTCATTTCAATATTAGTCTTCTAGATTTACTTTCCATATCATTAGAATTTCTTGTATGTGTTAAATATTGGTTTAGGGTCTCTTTTATGTGCAAACCATTTTTCTAGACCCCATCCATATTTTCCACCTTACACAACCAAATTCTCCTCTAGTACCGGTGTGGTGCATTAAAGTCCCTACATTGCTAAGGTGAAAATATTGCTTTGAAAGGATGGGGAGAGTCTCCTTAATTGGGAATATGGAATGATCATAATTACTTGAAGGGATGTCCTTACTAAAAGATTTTGTTTAGTTGTCAAAAACCTTCTATTTGCTGGCTCAAGGGGTCACCCAATCCCGTGAAGACACCCCACATTACTCACGGTTCATAGTAGAGATAGTGATTCTTTGGGAAGTAATGAAACATTGAATTTGGAACTTGGTGTGCCAGAGAAGTGAGTGCACTATAAGGAGGATCCTGTGCCTCCAAGTTCCTAGGATATCCGCTTTGGATATGCATGGCTGGATTTTATCTAAGTGGGGACTCAATAGATATTGTCCTTGCCAACCTTAGGATTCATAAGTGTGTTTATGAATTCATATTAGAATAGTTTAGCAATTAATCATCTCTTTCTTGCGTGTGTGTGTCTATACATTTTATTTTGCCAAAAAAATCATAAAAAATAAGTCCAAAAACCAAGATTTCCCAAAAATTTGCAAGAAAAACCACAAGAAACCAGAGCTGCGCATTTGTTCAGTCATCCTGTGCATTTATCACTGTCATTGTACATACGTTACATTCTTCTGTGCATATGTTACATTCTATTACGCATACATAAAATTGTCCTATGCATTTGTTCCTACGCATTCATCACATAGACCATTTGTACAGACCTTAGCATTTTCAAACATAGTTTTTCAAATACCCATTTTTTTCCTCTTTGCAATTCTAGAAAAAAAACATCTGATCTATACAAAACTTTGATACCTAGTTTGACCATTTTTCTCAGAATTCATCATCATTTCATTCATCCAAAATCCTCAAAATCACCATTTAGTGTTGACACTTACCATTTTGAACACCAAATTCATCTTTCTGAGTTCCATATCAGGATTTATCATCCTTAACCAAGAACTTAGGTTTTATCATTTGATTATCTTTGTCATATCATAGTGAGATCCATACCTCCTATAGACTTAGATTATCAAGTTATTACATTTATCTCAACACTTTAGGGTCCCTTTCTACATATCTAAGGGTGAAAACCTCTCCAAGGCACCGAAGATGGAAGGATTGATACTCTCCCCAATTATATGTATTAAGAGAAATCTACAATACTTATTAAACGAACATTGCCTCTCAACATTGGAATGGAAGAGTCCCAATGTATTCTTTGAGTAGCAACATCTTTAACAGAGTCAGAAAGGGAAGCCTTTTCACAATTTTTCAAAGAAAGATAAGTCAACTTTGCTTGGTCTTATGCTGATATGCTAGGATTGGATCCTAATCTTATTATGCATAACTTGTCTATTACACTATGGATTAAGCTAGTCAAGAAGAAGCTTAGAAAGATACATCCCCATATTACACTCTTAGTAAAAAAAGAATTAAAAAATCTCCTAAATGTTGGATTTATAAGGGCTATTGATTATGTTGAGTGGATTGCAAATATTGTACTAGTATCAAAGCTAGACAAATCTATCAGTATCTGTATAAATTTTTGAGATCTGAATAAGGCTTGTCCTAAAGATAACTTCTCATTTCCTAACATTGATATCATAGTTGATTTGACAGCTGGTCATGAGATGTTATCCTTAATGGATGGTTTTTCAGGCTATAACCAGATTAAGATTGTGCCAGAAGACTAGGAGAAAATTGCTTTCACATGTCCTTGGGGAACATACTATTGGAATGTTATACCTTTTGGGCTCAAGAATGCTAGAGAAAATTATCAATGGACCATTACCACAATCTTCCATGACATGATGCATACTATAATTGAAGATTATGTAGATGATAACCTAGAAAAGTCTAAAACTAGAGAAGTTCACTTGAGAGTTCTCGATAAGATATTCACCCAAATGGAAAAATACAAGATCAGACTCAATCCAAAGAAGTGTGCATTTGGGGTTACATCAGGAAAACTACTAGGGTATATTGTCTCAGCTAAAGGCATAGAAGTTGATCTAGAAAAAGTCAAATAAATTATGGAGATGTATTCCCCTATGAATATCAGTCAGTTAAGATCTTTACAGGGATGACTCCAATAAATCAGAAGATTTGTTTCTCAACTAGAAAATAGAATTCATCCTTTCCATCACCTATTACATAAAGACATCTCATTTAAGTGGGATGATAATTGTGAAGAAGCCTTTGATAAGATCAAGTAATATTTAAAAAATTTGTCTACTCTTATCTCACCTATTCCTAACAAGCCACTCCTGCTCTACATTTCAGCTAAAGAAGTCTCCCTAGGTGCTCTCCTGGCCCAACAAGATCAAGAGGGTAAAGAAAAGGCTATATATTACATCAATCACACCCTTGTGGGATATGAGCTAAATTATTCCCCAATTAAATGAGCATGTTTATTAGTGGTCTTTACTTCATAGAAATGGTGAAATTACATGTTATCTCATTATATCAAGCTTATTGCAAAGATCGATCCTTTAAAATATCTTTTGAGCAAGAAAACACTGACATGGAGATTGGCTAAGTGGGTTATGCTGCTTAGTGAATTTGATATCAAGTATGTGAATAGAAAAGCCATTAAAGGACAAGTAATTGAGGATCAAATAGCTAAGGCACCACTGACAGATGATCATCCTATACATACATATTTCCAAATGCAGGCATTTTGACATTATCCACATAGACATGGAAGTTATATTTTGATGGATCATATACTCAACATGGTTCAGGAGATGGAGTGTTATTTATTACACCACAAGGGTATACCATTCCAAAGTCTTATAAGTTTCTTTTCCCTTGTACAAATAATGTGGCTGAGTATGAAGCATTGATGATCAGATTGAAGATGTCTTTGCAATGGAAGGTTATCGAGCTAAATGTCCATGGAGACTCCCAGTTGATTATTAATCAAGTCAGTGATAAATATCAGACTAAGGATGATAATTTATTACCATATAAATGTATGGTCAATGACTTTAAGAAATATTTTTCAATAATCATCTTTTAGCAAATTCTAAGACATGATAACAAGGCTGCAGATGCTATGGCTACAATTTCTTCTCTGTTTGATGTAGAAGATATGAAAGCCCATTTTGAGTTCTTGGTGGAATCTTTGACTTATCCCACATATGATGATCCAGATACAAGTATTATATGTCATATTATTAGACAAGAATCCCCAAATTATGAAAAAATATATTCTTACCTTAAAGACAATTCCATTCCACCTGAACTATCTAGAAATAAAAAATATCGCTTTCTCTGCCAAGCCTCCCGCTATATCTTAATATCTGACACCATGTATTGGTGAGGTCTTGATGGTACTCTCTTACAATTTCTTGAACATGATGAAGCTCAAAATGCCTTAGGAGACATCCATAAGGGTATTTATGGGATACATTTGAGTGGTTCTTCCTTGTCTAAGAAGCTCATGCATATGGGTTACTACTAGCCTACTATGGAGATAAAATCCTTTCACTTTTCTAGAAAATGCAAGAAATATTAGATTCATGGGAATCTTATTCATGCACCAGTACAAGAGCTCCATCCTTTTACAACCACATTTCCATTTAGTCAGTGGGGATTCAACCTTGTGGGTGTAATTCACCCTCCATCCTCCAACAACCATAAATATATTATCACTGCAACTGAGTATTTTACCAAATGGATTGAAGCTGTTCCATTGATCATTGCCACTAGAAAATAAATATCCATGTTTATCCTTAATTATATCATTTGTAGATTGTTGGTACTCACAAATTTGGCACAAATTTGGAGTAACCAATTCAAAAAATTTCTAAGGCAAGGTGAGTACCCCTGAAAACTTATCGAAGATGCTTACTTGAAGTGCAAGTAAAATGTGACCCGGTGATTTTCATGACATACCAATTGGGGAGCATATTAAAAACCTATCATGGAGTAAATGGAATGGGTTACAAATTTTAGTTATGTTGGTGTTTGAAAACTCTTATGCCACTTAGGGCTGCCAATATGCCTTGAGACTGATGTTAGGAGTGGTTAGCTCCAAGTGTGAAAGCTCTGCAAGACAACTAGACCAACTATAGGGACAAGACTGCCCTCTTCACTTCTGGCTCTACAAAACCATGGTGGGTGTACCTAATCTAGTAACTTATGACATTTTAGGACTTTGGACTAGATTAAACAAAGTAGATGATAGCAAGAGACTACTAAATGTTAACCAGACATTCATTGAATCTCAATTGCTATTGGGTATAAAATGGCCTTGTGAAGGGTATTACTACCAACAATAATACTTAAAACTTAAAAGGGTCTTTGATTAATGAGGATAGGGAAGGTAGACAAGAGCCAATCAGACATTGGACTCAACTAAATGTACTAATCCTTGATCAGTGCCATTATCCATTGGGCAGACCTCACATACAAACAATGAAACATGAACCAACTGTTGTCAAAGACTCATAGCCATAAATATAAATGTTGCAGCCCATCCACTACTTATAAGATCCTTTTGTAGACAAATCTAATGAATCTATGTCCCTTCCAAAGTAAATTTCACTTGATCCTAGATCAAGAACTAAAGACAAGAACATATGCAAAGGTAACCCTATGCAATGGATAAAAAAATCCAAAACTCACATGAATGACACCAAGGAGAGACTTGTAAACATGAAACAATTATATTAAGTATGATGAGTCATGTACATGATCAAAGTAGGACAGAGATCAAACCACTTCAATAACTTGCAAAAGACTTCCAGAAATTCTATTCAGCTTACATGCAATGTGATACAACCCTGCTACAAACCCCTGGAACCAATTGAAATCAGAACCTCTAGACTGATCCCAAATTTGAACCCTTACTAAGTCAAAAAAGCTACAACTTATACCACTAGTTGCCTTGGAAACCCAAAAAAGGTTGCAACAAGTTACAGGCAGCTAGGGCTAGGGTTTCACCCACTAGAACAACCAGAAAAATATCAAAATTTACTGTAGGGGTAGGAAACACAGGCAACCTGGTAAGAACAGAACCAAAAATGATCTTCATTTATGCCAATCCTCTGAAAATGTACCAAGGACCAAGAATTTGTCATGCCAAATAGTCCTTTCACCCACTTGCAAATACACCTCAAGCCAAGATTGTATTCATTCCTTTACGGTACAAATCCTTGCAATCACATTTGAAATCAGGTGCCAATGGCTAGCTGGTCAAGCTTTAAATCATAGTCACTAGTATTACATTTTCTTGGCATATCGGGTGGTCCACAATGGTCAACAAGCCCATGAAAAATCCAAGTCCGCATCACCGCTTTAGCAGCCAATCAGGATCTAACACCTCAGCAGCACTAGCATCATGGACCCACCTTTAACTCCGTAATGACGACATCAAACAGTTGTCGCATGATCGCATAGACCAAAAAAGGCCTATGCGAACATGTGACACGCCACTTCCCATTACCTTCTTCATAACCATCGCCGCTGCCGTTGCCAAAAAAGGGTTTTTCGCATGTTCGCATAGCTAAAAAATTGGCTCATGTGAACATGCGACAAGCCGCTCACATGCATCCTACCGGTTGGCACATCACCTCCTAAAATCTAACGGTGCATGGGAAATCAACAAATCAAACTAAGACCAACATTAATTCCTCACCGTAGATCCTCTCCATCTCGCGGGCTTAAAAATATGACCTCAGCAGGGAGATATCAACGGTCAGTGGCATTATCGCATGGACTGGCAAGATTCCATGCAATCACACAACAACCGTTGATCATGGAATCCTCCCACTGCCGAGATACCCTAACCTGGGCCCGCGTTCAAATCTATCATCCTACCAGCTCGGACCAACCGGAGATTGCCATGACACCACCTACCAACTACAAATAGGCCCGAGCACACATGGCACCCTTGTTGCATGATTGCAAGGCCGAAAGATGGCCCTTGCGATCATGCGACAAAGCCACAAGATTGCCACCTCAGATCACGTGGACCAACCAAAACATAGCAGGACCACAGTACCTCCATGCTGACCAATTGGGAATGCCCACTCCACCACCTATTACTATGCCCTAGCAAGGAAGAAACTTGTCGCATGGTCACAAGCTGTGAAAATGGCCCTTGTGATCATGCGACAAGGCCATAAGAATGCCACATTGTCACCCTCCGGCTAATGAAAAGTGCCCATGCCACCAAGAGCGCTGGCCCCACGCCCCCTTTTTTTTGGACATGACCACCACCATAGCACCACATGGCACCCAATAGAAATTTGCCACCTCACCACTGCGGATGCCACATTACCACCTGCCACCGGGCCCAAGGGACACATGTCAACCGGTCGCATGATCGCATGTTAGAAAACTCTGACATGTGATTATGCGATAGCCAACCCCAAGCTGCCACATCATCATCAATGGGACCACCAAACTCCTCAAACCCCACAAATGGGCCCATGACATGTCCATACAAGAAAATCCAACGGCTTGTCACAAAAGTGTAAAGGTTAAACATCGTGCATCT
Organism: Chamaecyparis obtusa; assembly: GCA_027943335.1. Lineage (NCBI taxonomy): Eukaryota > Viridiplantae > Streptophyta > Pinopsida > Cupressales > Cupressaceae > Chamaecyparis > Chamaecyparis obtusa. The sequence continues at coordinate 854,946 of BSBK01001642.1, read as the reverse complement.
TTACCATGAAAACATGTGACAACCACCGATTCTGTCTGAACTTTAACCACACCGGGCAACTGAGAAGAACTGGGTCCCACCAACTGATCGCACTTGTGTAGTTAGGGAATGCCAACAAACAGGGCAAGAGTGCGAGGTCGAAAACATCTAAAGTTTTCGACACAGTGAAAGACTGAAAACATAGAGTTTTCGATGCCAGAAGACAAGCGTGCAAAAATAGGAAGCACAAGGTTGAAACCAATGAAGGTTTTCACATAGACCGAAAACATCATAGATTTTCAAAAACACTATGGGTTTTTGACACTGTGGTAGATTCTTGAAATTTTTTCCTGCAAACCTCAAAACTTGAATAATTCCCTGGGTTTTGCGATTCAGCACGTGTAATTTGGACTGGAGCAAGGTGACACATTGAAGAGCATGGGGCTAAGAGCACAAACCATGAAATCAAGTGGATTTTCATCACACATTAAAACTACGACTTGCAGGCATGGCATGATAACATGACAAAACATTTGTAGGGAACATGCCATTTTCAAAAGATTTTGCATTGACAGGAAAATGGACCAACAAGTTATCAGATTTGTTGAGTTTTGGAGACAGTTGTTTTAAGGGTGTTCACTTAATTCAACATTTTGCATATTGCTTGATTATAGCAAATGGCCTACTTTGCATGCTTGCATCTTTGACTTGATAGTGTTTCATGATATAAGGATTGGTTTGAGGTGTTGTAGGCATGAGAGATAATCTCCATTTCCATTTGCAGATTCCTATGATTTCATGTGAGAGGTTTTCCCAAGACATTCTATTTGCAATAAATTAAGTTTCCCAGAATGTGAAAGTGCAAAATTCTTAATGCCCTACTTTGAAGCCTTGCAACTTGCACTAGATTGAGTGGAGTGAATAATTGAATGCTCCCCCATATTTTAATCATGACAAAGTTATCCCATGAAGATTTTCAGGCTTGTGCCAATCCATCTTCTTAGTTTTCTTAGCCAATTCCAAACCTAATTTATGCAGTTTCGCTATGTTTTGAAATCAGAATTTGGTAAAGGGCCAACTTTGGGGATTCATACTAATTTACCAGTTGATGATCAGAAAAAGATAATTGAAGATTTGTTTTCTCCATGTGAAAGTGAACCTATACCTAGATTTTCAGACTATGAGGCATTCATTTGATGGTTTAAACAAGTCAAATCCAACTGGCATTTATTCAGTTTTCTATGTATTGAATAACTAGTCACCCAGGAGGCCAACTTTGCATTTTAATTTCTTGATGCCACTTGATGGTCATAATAAGTGAGTTTTTTCTCTGCATTCTATGTATGGGGATCTACCAACTTGGATGGTTTCTAGGATCCAGGAATTAATATGCTATATTTCACAAGAGGATTCTAAAATCAGTTTGTACAGATTGACAGTGATTAACAGAGTTTAAATTGCTACGTTGTCATTTTTAGAGGATAGAAGTTTTGTATCAAACATTCATTTGTAGAGGTTAGTTGTGGATCTATAAACTCTATATGCGAATGGTTCCCTTCATGCAGTGACAAAGCCTTAAGATATGATTTCCTATTTTTAGAAGGTCTAATCCAAATGCATTATATGTTGCTTTTACATCTGCAAGTGCCACAATGTTCCAAAATGATCAAATTCGGATAGTAATAACTGGCATCAGATTTCAAAGGGGGTTGTGCCCTTTTTATACATTTGATCTTTGCACCTAATGGAGTACATCTCCCTGGTTGAAAATCTCCTAATGTAGAGTTTGATGTTTTTATAAGGGATTTCAAAGTGGTTTTCCAGAAGAGTTTGAATCACCTGATCCATTAGCAATCTAGATAGTTGAAATTTTTGAAAGTTTTGTTTTTCAGAATAATGGAGACTTGGCATGGTTCTTCATGAGCACTACAATTAAGAGACTTCAGTTAAAGGGGAAGACTTGTTGATGAATAATTATGGCAAGTCATGTTGTTCTTCTAGAAATGGCTTTTTTTGATAGCCCTCTAAAAAGGATAAAAACAAAATGGATTGTAGTCAAAAGTCTCTATCATTTTGCTTGCTACTTATGGAAAGCTCATTAATATGAGATAATATTAAATTGTAGATTCTCAGAAAATCCCAACTAGCCTAAGAATCAATTAACCATATAGAAAAGGCTAGTGCATGTTCAATAAAGGAAAAGGGCCAAGAATGATTAAGGAAAGAGATCATATATATAAAGGGAAATGTTTTCTAGAGACAAGAGGAAAAATGAAAGGAGAGGCAACTCTCAACAATGATGATAGAGTGATAGTTTTTGAAGAATAAAAGAAAATGGGAAATCAAATTGTATCCATACTCAATTGATAATTATCAAGGATTTGGGGATGATGTGTTCATTTTTCAATATCCTAGATGACAGTCCAAGATTTCACGTATGATGGTTGAATTATATCAAACCCTTTGTCAAAACCCAACACTTTATGTTGTCTAGAAGACAACCAGTCTTGTGAAATGTGAAAGGTTGCAGGAAGATAAGGGCAAGTGTTAGAGAGACATAGTTTGAAATGAAATGATGGAGGAAATTACCAGTTGAAAGGATGAAAGAGATGTACTTTGCAGCACACAGCACTAACAATCCATGAAAAGAGAATCATGCAAAGTTTGCATGTATTCTCAGAGGCATACACACTGGTTTTTGAATGGCAGGCCAAAGGGAGAATTAGGGGAAGTGTTGCACATGTCTCTCATCCAATTATGCACTTTTGGATGTTACATTCATCTCCTGCAGAGCTGCACACTTCATTCGATGCATCCATTTCCTTTCTATGTTGAATATACTATCACTAAATCTGAATGGAGGGGAAATGCAAAGTATTGGATAAAATATTGTGTGTTACAATTGTTTTTTGTGCACCAAGTTTGTTAAAAGTAATGTGGGTTTGTGTGGGGTGCAGAATGGAAAAGTAACTATAAGACGCTAGCAAACAAAGTGAATGATGCCATCGTAAATAAATGGAAAGCTAGCATACAAACTACCTCACGCCCCCTTTTGAAATGTACAATGTAAAGAAATTGTAAATGGAGGCTAGCACCCAGTCATCAAGGTTGCATGATTTTGATGAATGAACAAACCAACATGTGAAACAATGTAAATGTTAGAGCATGAAGCAAATAAAAAAGATGAGCCTATGCAAGTAGAAGGAAACTCACGCATGCATTGGAGCTGCTTACATAAATGGATGCCATCATTTGGAAAAATGAGAAGGTGCATGCCTTTTCATGCACACCAGTAGAAGAAGTTTGATAGGGGTGTGTCTTGCGTGGGATAAAAATTTGTGTGCATGCCATTGAATGGGGGCGGCTTTGAGTGGAAGCTCCATGCATATGGATGGGTAAGCCAAAGTGTTGGCCAAGAACAAAGTGCGTAGAAAATATATACCTTGCACATATACAAGGATGCTTCACGCAAAAGAAAGAGGCTGCACACATTTTTAAGGGTGTTGTGCATACACCAATAGTCACCATGCACTTGCCATCCATTGTGCTATTCACACATTGTCTTACATATTATAAGGGGATGACATAGATTTGAAGCTGCCAATTCATTTCAATGGATGCCGGTGTAAATAAAAAGTAGCAAGGTTTGTGGTAAATGACTTGCCAGTCATGTCATCTATTAGTGCAGAACCAGTGTTGCAAGTGCAAATGTATAGCATTATTCTTATGATGCAATCTTAAAAGAATCATTTCGTTATGAATCTGTAGCTTCAGAGTTTCAATATTGGTTTGAGTACATAGAAGCTAACATAATAAGATCAATAGATCCTAGCGCAGTGATTGAAGGATACCAGCATTTTTTTAAGGATAGGGCTCAGCTTAGAGTGTGTTTGCAACATTTTATTTTGGATATGCACTTTATCATTCAAATTGCAAAATCTAGTGGTTATTGCTCTAAGACAAATGCATCAAAGTGTTTCCTCTATAAGAGCATAGGCTATCAATAAATTCTCATCAAGAGGGATAGATGTTAATAGTACCTTGCCAAAGGTTGAATGGTTTGTTGAGACTACTGAGGCAGCTATTTGCAAAGCTTTGTACCAACTGGTCATAGAACATGATATGAAAATGAATGAAAATAAGCTAGATTTTTCAAGAAATACTAGCGTGGGTCAAATAGAGCTTACACAAGTATAATGCAGACTCACACATCAAGAAAAATAAAAGGTACGAACACATGGGTTGCAAATGCATTGTGCATGATAATTTACACCGGCATATGAAATAAAAAGCCAACATTTGAATTTTAGATGGGCTTGCATGATTTTGGATGCCTCAGCAACATAGAAGCTAGCACATAGTATTTTCAATGCCAGTATAAATAAAATGAATGCCAGCGCATAAGAATGGATGCTAGCACAAGAAATAAGAGGCCTTGTGTGAGTTGAAGCTTGATTAATGGATGAGAACTAGCATATTAAAATAGAGGTCTACGTAGAAATACGAAGGGGACGTGCAACAAGAAGAAAGGGATGCATAGGAGCCAGGGTATAGAGAGCAGTAAAGTTCATCGGTGCCTCGAGATTCATGCCACCATCTGACGGTGGTCGCATAATCTCAAGGGCCAATTCTAGCCCATGCGATCATGCGACAAGGTGACATGTGGTGCTATGGTGAGGTGGTAGTTTGGTTCAGTTGCAGTTGCCCAGGTGGATATGCGAGCCAACCAGTGAGTGCCAACTGGCAAAGGTTAAACATGGCATCCAGGTGGTGATGAGGTGGTCGACTAGGCAAATTAGACTGTGACATGTGGCACATGTGGGACCCATAGTTTTTAAATCTATATGCAGAGGAGTTAAAACAAATATGAAAGTTCAAACTATATGCATAAATTTCGAAATTTATGTGACAGTTACTGATGGGAGTTGAAATTTGAAAATGGTGCTAAGGGCTCAGTTTTTGCTCAAATATGTAAGTATAGTATACCATTGGAAATGCCGTGAGATGACGATTAGATTGGGGCCATCAGAAATAAGTTTGGAACAAGTGGGAAGGAGCAGTGAGTGATTTTAACTCCAAGGTTAGATTTTGGAGGGAAATGAAGTTATTTGTAGAGTTATTTTTCTGGAAAGACACAGGTGTCATAGTTGAGATATTTTTAGGTTTCTTCCTTCCTACCCATATATTGAGATTTCTTCCATTGTTTAAGGGTTCCGAAATCCTAGTCTCCATAGAGGGTTTGAAGCTGTGCTTAACTCCTAGAGTTTCAGTCATTTCCTGGTTCCATTAGGACATAGCAGTTTCTCGTATTAGATAGCATTGTTATATCAAAGGAAAGCTTCTGGTCTTTTGCACATTATTGAAGTGGTTTAGGTCTTGAAGCAGGTGTATATAGAGGCAGGATCCTCATACTTAATATAAATATCATTTCTCATTTCTATCCATTTGTGTCCATCTAATGAGTTTTGAATTTTCTAATTCATTGTATGGAGTTTTAGCCATGCATATGCTGTCAGTCTCTAGTTCTGATCTAGGATTAGATTAAATGATGCTCTAGATGAAGTATAGATTCATTGGATTTTCACTAGGATGTTTGTAAGAAGTGTGGGTTTGGGTGTTTATATTCAATGGTTTGGATCTGTGATGAAGATTAGTAATTGGAATCTGTATTCTATTATGCATTAGAGACTTTGGCCCAATGGATAAGGCACTGGTCAAAAGCAAGTAAATTCTGTAATAATGTGTCTGATATGGTGTGTTACATCCCACAAATATTAATCATTACCAATCCCAAAATCCCTCAAAATCCTGAGGTCACAAGGCCATTTTTGTTCCATCATAGCAATGGAGAGTCAATGAATGACTGGTTATCATTCAACACTTTCTTGCTATCATTTGCTTTGTTTCAATCCAGTCTAAAGTCTAAAAGTGCCATACGTTACTGGATTAGGTACACCCGCCTTGGTTTTGCAGAGCCAAAAGTGCAGAGGGTAGTCTTGTCCCTATAGTTGGTCCAATCATCTTTAGAACTAAACATTTGGATCTAACCCATCCTTAAAATCTATAGATGTATTGGTTGCTTGTCAAAGCATAAAGTCCATTTTGGGAACCAACATAGATATGGTATGCCTATGCACCTTATTACTGATCATGGGAATGAATTCTAAAATCAGGACATAGATGAACTATGTGAAAAATTACACATCACCCATCACTATTCCACCATTTATTACCCCTAGGGAAATGGCCAAGCTAAGGAATCTAATAAAACCATTGTTAGAATACTTTAAAAGACTGTCAATGACGCTAGCCATGACTGGCATATCCAATTGAATCCTACCTTATGGGCTTATTGAACATCTATCTGTACACCTACTGGAGCCACACCGTATTCCCTTGTTTATGGTTTTGAAGTTGTCCTTCCCCTCGAGGTTGAGTTACCCTCTCTACGTGTGTCCTTAAGAGACTTCATTCCAGATGAAGAGTATAGAGTGGTACACTTAACCGAATTGGAATTGCTAGATGAATGCTGACAAAGGGCCTTTGATCATTTGAAGGTTATCCATAGAGGATGTCTCATCAGTATAACAATAAAGTGAAGCCCAAATACTATCAGGTGGGTGATCTAGTCCTTTGTGAGAATCCTAAAAATCAACAACATCGTGAGAAGAAGGGGAAATTTGAACCTAATTGGTTGGGTCCTTTTGTGACTATGACAATGTATGGCTTATGGGCTTATCAGCTATCTACATATGAGGGTGATCTCTTGGATGAGCCTCTCAATAGTATGCACCTCAAGAAGTTCTATGCTTAAAATCCCAATGCAAGAGATATGTATATAAGTAAAACATAAAAATACAAAAAAAATCACAAAATCAAAAGAAAATTGCAATAAAACATGTGGTGAAAACTTGGAAATAGGCACCATTTGTGATAGGTTAGATCTTCTCTCTATTAGGATTCTTCTAGCCTATCACCCATTGTATATACCCATAATAAAATGGCCCACCCATAACATCTCATCTACTATATATATATCCATAATAAAACCCCCCATAATAGCTTGGTCTAGTGTCTTAGTCTTTATCCTAGTTTGTGTGTATTCTTCATCCATAATAAGTCAGTCCATAACCTAGCTGGGGGCATGTCATCGACCTAGTTTTGGAAGTGGATCTATGATAGTCACGACTCCTAGAGGACAAAAGGGAGTATATTTTTTAGATGAACAAATACAATCAAATGCTTCTACACAATGATATCTTGATAATGACTCATAACATGTGACATATCTATCAAACGTGATTGATTACCTATACATTTGAAACATCTACGCATCATCCAATCTAATCAAAAAAATTAATAACATATTTTGGCAAAGAAATGTATATTCATGAAAAGCATGTTAGAATGATTGTTATAGATTATGCATTCATATTTGGATTTCATTTTTATCATGTTTCCTATGCTATTTTGGGATATCCTTGACATGATTTTAAAACTCCCATATGTCATTGATTAGAATAGCTGGGATGAGGTATGATATTTTCTTTGATTGCTATTTGTGGGGTATTTTTCGATGAAGTCAAAGGAACAAGTAATTGGGGTGTCTATGCATAAGTGCATCAATTTAATAAGCATTGACTCATACCATTCATGTTGTTATGAAAATGCTATTGATAGTGACGTGCCACACATACCTCGACTCCAAATATTTGTTCCCCAATGGAGGGGAGAATATTCCTTGTCTATTATGCAAGCGAAACTCAGGTCATCTCGATTCAATTATACTTAGATGCTTGTCAAGCTTGCTATATTAAACTCCATGTAAGAAGTGCTTTGGTCATCCTGGTTTAATTATACCATGATGCTTGTATTTTCTTGCAACATAATGAGCTCAATGATGATAAATTTTTTTTAGTTACCATGATCTAAGATGTTTCAAAAAGTTGTGGAGATGTCCCTTTCATATTTCAATTTTCATTTTATTAAGATCCTCTTGCATACAAGTGCTCCTTTTATAGGGTTTTGTAGGATTTCTTGCTTATAAGTTCATCTATTTTCCTTGTCCATTCTTCTCATGTCGGACACATTGTTATTAAAGTTGAGGACATTTGGTATTAAAAAATGTTGGAAATATAATTGGGAAATGTGATACTGAGAGGGGGGTGGGGGGGGGGGGTGAATTAGATATCACCTACTAAACCATTCTCATATAAATAGAAAATTTTCATAGAATCAACAATACTTGATCATAATCAAATAACTAACATACTAAACATCATCCATGAAAGCATTCATAACACAAAGATTTTGGTTAGCCAGAAACCCTTGAAAGGTAAAACTGGGGTGGGGATGACACCTAGAAATCTTCACTACTACATGAATAAATTTGCTTGTTAGGGATTACAAAATTTGATCAAAAGTTGATCTACCCTATGAGGGGTCTGCCCTATTAAAAGCTAAAAGACTTATACAGTCTACCTTGTTAAAGGATTTGAAACTTACAACAAAAGTAAGCACTCAGTTAAGAGATTACAAAAAGTCTGTTAGGACTACTCGGTTAAGAGATTTACCTTGATACACTGGCTAGAATGTCTTAGTACCTAATCTTTCAGTTTGCACTATATGCAGATAATAGATCTTCTCTTAATTGTATTGTGTTGATCTCATCTATCAAATTTATCTCTTTTCTGTGCTTTCACTACTTAGCTCGGTCACTGAACTTTGTCTAAATACTTCTCTTCACTAAATCATACCTTTCTTCTTATTCCCTTCACATTCACTATCCCTCGCTACTACATTTTAGGGTTTAGATCTTGACCTTATATAATCAACAAAACATCTTTCTGATTCAAGATCTACAGTTCAGATTAATTCCTTTTGCTGCTTAAGCCTTACTAATTTCTGATTGTCTCTAGGTATTGCATAGGGATCAATGATTGCTAAGTAGATGCATAATTACCTCCATAATTATCTCAACAAACAAAATGCAAAAGATGATTGTCAGCCAAAACTATTTACCTCGACCACTGTGCCAAAATAAACTCTTATGTCATTCTTTGGCTAACTTAGAAAATGCAGTTCTTGATACTCGACATTTACTGTACTTAGCATATGTTGATAACTCTGGTGCTCAGTAATCATTGCATATAGGACTCGGATAAACTAGACTCGGTATACTAAAAAAATATATAGTGACCATAATTTTACTCAGTAGTACTACTGCTCGGTAAGTAAACATTACATAGCTTGGCCTTTACATAATGATTCGGTCACAGTGATGACAGACCATCATTGCCTAGATAAATGACTAAGTGTGGGTCACTAATAGTCAACAAAACTCTAGAGATCTACAATCTCCCCCTTTGACATTAGTGGCAAAAACACTTTGTCATGACATTACATCTCCCTTTACAAAAATATGTAGTATAAGCAAAATACTCCCCCTTAGATATATATACATTCAAAAATTTTGGTAGCAATTTTGGTTACCTCCCTCTTTGTCATGTCATGTCATTTTACTTCTTGATTTTGACACGACGAATGTCATCTTGAGTGGGGATCTCAAAATGCTTCTCTAGAAATGGTTTGTGTAGCATCATAACCATGTGTAGTGCAGTTTCCCATCCTCCAACAGCAACAATTAAAACTTCAGACTACACTTCTAGCTTGACAGCTAGATTGATTAGGCTCTCGATAGTAGATAGATTCAGATCCCTCTGAGTTAATTCCTTAGCCTTGACCAACTTTCTCTATAATACCTCCAGGTGAGGTGTTAAAATTGTTTGCATAGAAAGTAGGCGAGATCTAATCTTTCCATCATTAGCCATCAGTTCGGCTATCTTTCCTTGAGTATGCATTATCTTGACATAATGGTTGGAACTATTTTCTGAATCAACACTTAAGGACTGACTGGTGGATTTGAGTTCTTGTTGCAGTTGATTGATCAATCGTTGGTTCTCCTCAGTGAACTATTCTATATTGCATAGTTTGGTGAGCAGAGAGTTTGCATTGATAATTACTTCTTCAGTCTCTGCTACCAAAGTAGAAAGTGCGACCTATTTAATTGCATTCTCAATAGATACTTTCTCTAGGATTTTGGTCTCAAACTTTCTTTCTGACCACTCAAACAATTTATCACTGGCACTACTCACTTCATTATTTACCTTCTGAACAATATGTACAAGTTGTTCCAATATGGGAGTGGAACTATTTACATCAACAACTCATAAACATCATTAAATATATCTTTGATTTCATACAGAACCCGTTTCTGCTGATGTTCTCTTCTCAATTCTTCTTGTCTACTTTTCCTTGATAATAAATCTTTCAATTCCTATATTTTCTCATAGGATAAGTTATCAGTATCCCATTTAGGAATAACAATAACTTCATCAATGGTTACCTCTAGTGAAAATACTTCTATTTTCTACTTGTGTGCCTTCTTCAGTGTGCTCCCACTTGGCATTTGTACAAGAGCTTGTATTGATTCTTGTTCTGTAGGCTCTTGTACCTTAGTAGCTTTGTCTTTTCCTTCTTTTCCTTGAGTTCCCTTATCCTCCTCATGAGGACTAGTATATTTTTCTTCTGACTTCTCCTCTTTTTCCTGGTGGATCTCCTCGACAGATGTGGGTTGAATAATTGGTGCTGACTTCTCTGGTTCCTCAGTCGTACTTGTACCAGCTAACATATCAATTGTAACAACTTTAGATTTGGTGGGGGTAGTGTTACCAATTGATGTCACATTGATTGTCAAATAAGATTTGACTTGTAAAAGTACTATGTTACTACTTGGCAAAGATATGTCTTTTGCTTTCTCAGCTTGTATGTCTTCCTTGGTTAATACCAGATTCTTAACTAGTGTATCCTCTATGATATCTATAATGTGTACTTTAGTTTCCTTCTGAATTTCCTCTACCTTGTGAGCTTTTGTCTCTGGAATGGCTGATTCCATTACACTTTGTTCTATTTCAGGCTCGACATCCTTAGATGTACTAGCACCATTATCTCCATCTTTGTCAATCAACAATCCAAACACTATCTTCCAAATCTTGACACTTTCCTGTACAACATCCTCAACCTTGTGTTGAAGGATTAGAGAAGCTTTGAGCTTAGGATCAAATTTGGCTTGGTATTTCTCCATAGTTTTTTTGATGTTGGCAGGGGTGAGACTTGATTCCACTTGTGCTAAGGTGCTCTCCCTTATTTGTTTTTCAGTATTAAGGGCATATTCTCATTTTTGTGCAACCCTGTTGCTCAGCTCCTTGGGGATTCAATTCTCCAATTGAATAGGTAACATCTTGAAAGTGCAAAGCATTTCAAGAATAACATCTTCAACTTTTTCCTTCTCTCCTATACTCAAACTTCCAAAATTTAATTCTTTCAAGTCATCCACTCCTATAGAGTTTGTGATCTTGTGGCATATTTCATCCATAGTAGTTTTAACATCCTGTAGTGTAATCTTCTTCTTCACTTCTTCATCACTTTTAGTTTCCTCATCTTCTTGTACCAACACAAGTTTCCTTCTAGGCCTTTTGTTTCCCTTACTCAACACTGCCTTAGGTTGTGCAGGTTTTCACATACTGGATGCAGGGGATATCTCAGGAGTTTTAGCAGTTGCTCCCCTTGTTCTAGGCCTCAACAAAGGTGTCAAAGACACTTTAGGTTTCAATATTATTTTCTTGGTTGGGGGCTTCACAATTATTGGTTTCTTTCCTTTCTTCTCTTCTACTTGAGTTTATTCTTCTTCTTCTTCACTGTCACTAGATTCACTTGGTTCATCTTCTCCCAAACCTTGGGTTAAATCTAGTGGAGCATCCTTGTCTCATTCTTTCACATACTTCTCCACATTCTTTACTATCTTCTTTCTTTTCCTCTCTAAGGTTGCAGCTATTAAACCCATAGAGATTTTTGATTTGGCTTCTTCATATGTTCCAAAGTAGGGTGCCTTGCTATCAATTTCTTTGGCTAAGAGGGCTGTGATGGCCATAGTAGCTTCATCTATATTAATTTCATAGGGTAGTGGCATGAGCCATGAAACCCTAGGAAGGACTGCTTCTGCATATGTGAAATCTGTGTCAACTAGAAAGCATTTATCATTACTGTACTTTTCAACTAATGACACAAGGATTCTACTCCTCTTCCTCATTTTCTTCTTAAACTCAAAAAAATAGTTGTCCATTACTCCATTAAAACTATCTCCTATCTGACCTATGAACTCACTGATTTGCATAGTAATGGGTTTCTTCTTATCCCATATCACACCTCCATGAGTAGGAAAACTCTTCTTTACATAAAAGAATAGATAGCTTAGCAAAGAGCCAAACTTACACATTGAGTTCTTTGTAGTCCTGATTGAGTTGAGGTTCTTGATGAGTTGAGTTAGCTGGAGCTCAGCAAGATCATATGTATGCCCTTTCTTAATGATTTTCCATGCCTGGTCCACTACCATACATGGGACACTATCCAACCGACTAGATTGGTAGAACTTGTGTGAGATAACCCTAATAGTAAGGTTCATTTCTAGATCAGTAAAGGTAGAGATCATCATTCCATGTTTGTTCCATACAGCTTGTGTGTTTGCCTAAATTTCTTCTTTGCTTGAACACTTCATTGTCCTTTTTCCTTGAATTGTAGGGTATCCAGTGACTCGTTGGATCATTTCCTTTGTTATCTTCATTGGTCCATCTTCCAACCATAGTTGCATGTCATGTAATTGACTCAACACTATTTTAATCCATTCAACCCTAAAATTCTATGAGAAATCTAGGGCATGCACTAACCCTTGTTTGACAACTGATTTATACTCCAACTTCAACACTCCGTTAACACATAACTTGTCATATGCCTCACTAATCTCGTAATCTCCAATTTCCCCAATTTTGCACATATAGCATGACCTAATGTCATTCATCATCAACACATTTTCCAGAATTATAGATAAGGCTCCGGTCAAATCTCCTTTAATCATGAATTCCAAAATTGTCTTAAAAGTTTGTGGCTTGCAAACTTCATTTCTTACTAGTTGTGTGTTGAAAACCTCCATCCCTTGTTTCTTCACTATAGCAGACGATGATGCCATTTTAATTTTAAAATTTTGAAAAGAAATGTTTGCTCGGTAATGTACCTTTTTCTCATAAGTACCTTGTAGATAATTTTTGCCGATGACACACTATAGAGATTTAGAATCATCTTTGATAAACTGGTTGCTCATGCTTTGAATCATTCAAAGAAATCTCAATTTGCTAGGTGAAATGAAATGAGAAGCAAATTTTTGCTTTATAGATTTTGAAAAGTAAAATTAGGGCCTCATAAATGCCCCGTAAAAAAATTTGTAAGTGGAATACAACTATCTTGGAAAAATCATCCTAACCTTGGCTAACACAAGCTCGGTTAAAATAACCATTACATCATAGCTTGATAGCTATAGCATCTCGGCCATAACAAGTGCTCAGCATACACTAATATTTTGGTCAGAATATTGTCACTCAGTATAAAAAACAAAGTTTTCTATTTTGCTCAGATATGTCCTAATGCATCTTTAACTATGCAGATTGGACTTCTACTCAATCTTTATGTTAGGAACTGATGTAAAATAAAGCTTTGTAAAATTTAGTTCCAAATGTTCCTTCTATGCTTAGTTAGAAGAAGTGTGATCACCTGATCCATTGGATTGGGTGACCTAAGATGTGCTAGCTTCACTAGTGCTTCCTTCTTCTTTCTTCTTCCATGTCTTGTCCATCTGATTTTTCAAATTTTCACGGATATCTTCATTCTGATTCTGATCATTGCTCGACATAGGTGATCTAAAGTCTTTCTTAAGATGACCTATCTTATTACATTTGTAACATACCATGCTTCCATTCATCTAGCTTTTCAATCTACCTCTAAAATGAGTCTTCATACAAATTTCTCCAATGTGTCCATATTTTCCACAATAGTGACAACTGTACCATGTGTTGTAGTCACAATTGTATGAGTTGTTCTTCATAGGTGGCTTAGTCTATTCATTTGATGACCAGCTTGGTTTAGACCTACATTCAAATGATCTATGCCCATACTTTTGATAGTTGAAACAATTATCTTGACACTTAGGTGAGGTAGGTGGGTTACTGACCTTAGACCTACATTCATGTGCTTGATGTCCATGTTTCTTACAGTTAAAACATTATCCATTGAACTTAGGTTTAGAATCAAACTTACAATGTTTACTTCTGCATATGTTGGCTGTATGTCCTGGCTTTCCACAATGATGACATGTGGGCTTGTTGTACTTTGGTTTTGCATTCTTCTATTGTCCATTCTTTGATGATTCTCCTTCTTCAGTAGATGAAGCATGTTCATTTAGTCCAAGTCCAGATCTATCATCAGATCTTCTAGGTGACCTTAACAGTTCTTCAAAATATTTTGTAGCTTCATTAGGTTTATTCATCCTTTCATTAATTTCCTTTTTAGATCTAAGTTCATTCCTTAATTGATCATTCTCAGACCTTAGTTGGTTGATTGCCATATCTTTCCTGCCCAACTCTTGATTAACCAATAGTAGTTGATTTACCATGTCCAATTGATTATTAGTCAACCTTTGCATGTCACTTTTCCTTTCATCCAATCTCATTGCAATTTGTCTTTTGTCTTCTTTAGCCATTGTCTTATCATCTTCAACTTTCTTTTTTTGTTCAACTACTTCACAAAGTTTGACAGATTGAATCTCCTGTTCTCTCTTTAGATTCCTGATGTCATCATTTAGTATGGTATTCTTTTTCTATTAGCTCTTTTATGGCTTTGTCACTTTCTGTAGAGTTTCCATTATCAAATAATCCAGTGGTATTTTCTTCTTGATACTGTGATTCATTTTGCTGAATAGCAATTTCTCTCCTTTTGCTCAAGGATTTCTTCAGTTCACTTTTGGCTGCTTCCAATTGTTGTAATGCTAGCTGTACATCAATTTTATGATTCTCTATGACCTTTTCCAACTTATAGACTTCCATCTCAAGATCTTTTTCTTCAAGTGGTTAGACTTTCTATGAGAAACCTTGACACTCTGATACCAATTGTTGGAAATATAATTGGGAAATGTGATACTAAGAAGAGGGGGGGGGGGGGGTGAATCAGATATCACCTACTAAACCATTCTCATATAAATAAAAATTTTGCATATCATCAACAATACTTGATCATAATCAAATAACTAACATACTAAACATCATCCATGAAAGCATTGATAACACAAAGATTTTGGTTACCCAAAAACCCTTGAAAGGTAAAACTAGGGTGGGGATGACACCCACAAAACTTCACTACTGCAGTAATAAATTTTCTTGTTAGGGCTTACAAAATTTGATCAAAACTTGATCTACCCTGTGAGGGGTCTGCCCTGTTAAAAGCTAAAAGACTTATATAGTCTACCTTGTTAAAAGATTTGAAACTTATAACAAAAGTAAGCACTTGGTTAAGAGATTAAAAAGAGTTTGTTAAGACTACTCGGTTAAGAGATTTAATACACTAGCTAGAATGTCTCAGTACCTGATCTTTTGGTTTGTACTGTATGAAGATAACAAATCTTCTCTTTACTATATTGTGTTGATCTCATCTATCAGATTTATCTCTTTTTTGTGCTTTCACTACTTAGCTCGATCACTGAACTCTGTCTGAATACTTCTCTTCACTGAATCATACCTTTCTACTTATTCCCTTCACATTCGCTATCTCTCACTACTACATTTTAGGGTTCAGATCTTGACCTTATATAATCAACAAAACATCTTTCTGATTCAAGATCTACAGTTCAGATTAATTTATTTTGCCGCTTAAGCCTTACTAATTTATGATTGGCTCTAGGTATTGCATAGGGATCAATTATTGCTAAGTAGATGCATAATTACCTTTGTAATTATCTCAACAAACAAAATACAAAAGATGAATGTTGGCCAAAACTATTTACCTCGACCACTGTGTGAAAACAAACTCTTATGTCATTCACTGGATAACTTGGCAAATGCAGTTCCTGATACTCAACATTCACTGTACTCGACATATGTTGATAACTCTGGTGCTCTGTAAAACTAGACTCAGTATACTACAAAAATACATAGTGACCATAAGTTTACTCAGTAGTACTACTACTTGGTAAGTAAACATTACATAGATTAACCTTTACATAATGACTCGGTCGCAGTGATGACTGACCATCATTGCCTAGATAAATGACTAAGTGTAGGTCACTAATAGTAAACAAAACTATAGATATCTACAAAAACATGGGTTTCATATTACATTATTAATTTTTCATATTCAATCTTCATCTAGGTATCATGATTAGTTACACATTGTTCATTGTGTATATATCTCATCATTATCATTTTATCTTATTAGCTTATTCATTTGTCAATTTTATATAACCATTTTATATCAACATACATCTTTCGATCATTTAAATGGAATCTTATCATTATTATCATCTTGTCTTATTTTACCTTATTTTTATCAACATCATGACATTTTTACATATTCACTTTATACATTTATAGGTCATTTACTTGCATCTTATTGTTAACACTTTCTTTCATTACCCCATTTCCATATTATATAACATTTAGAATTTGTTAATTTTTTTTATAAGTCCATATTACATTGTTTATTGCATATGTTTTTATATTTATTCTATTACATCTCATTATCCTTCGATTATCATTATTTACATCATCATATTCCTTACCATTATTTGTATCATATTCAAAACCATTATTCAAACATTCATTTGTATATTTTTACATTATCACTTACATTTCATTAGATCAATAGCATTAAACAAATAACCATTTAGAAATCCATTCATCTATATCCATAATTTCAAATAAACCATCATACAATATAATTGATAGTTCTAGACAATATCATCAAAAGATATAATCAAATCATACATCATAACACATTATGCATCCATATCAGATGAATCATCCCATTATAGATCAAAATTAACATGCATATCAAAGAAAATCATCAAATCCTGCATATGTTAGTACCCACATGTATAAATCATAATAGAAATGCATCATAAAGAAAGAGTCCACCATCAGTAAGTCTATCATACATCGTCCATTAAAATAAAAATTATCCAAATGTCCAATGATATATATCATAAATAACAAAGTGTCCAATGTGTCTATCAAGTCTATAAATACACCATGATACAATGATATAAATAAAAAAGTGTGAACAAAATGTCTAGAGCCACTACCCCCCGACTCAGTCTGTCTATGCCTACGGGATGCAATAGATGGTCTTGCTATAGATGGATCACTTGAACCTGTGGGTGGTCTTAGAGGATGTGAATATGTGCCCCCACTACCACTAGATCCCTATCAGTGTACAGTCATCCACACTGCATATGAGCTCTCTCTAAAGATCCCTATCCACCGATCTCTAGGTACCACCTATCTGTATGCCTCCTTCCAGTAGGTGATCTCCCTACCTGCTCTCATCATCATGTACATGCTATCTGCATGTGGTCCTAGTGCTTTTTTCAACTCCATCTCATCTAATAGAGTGTTGGCCTCTCCCAACTTCTCTATAGTGACATCACGCTCTTGTCTGACCTCCACTAGATTTGCCTCTAGCTGCTCCACTCGTCTCTCCAGTCTAGGAACATGATCCGCCTGTACCTATGTCATTTCTAGTTTGAATAATAATGCATCAATGTCAATATCCTCCTCTGAAACATCTCTTTGTAGGTATGGATCCTCGCCCCGCACATCCATGGCCACCTGCTCCTCTTGTGAACCAATGTCAGGCATCTGCACATCCTCCCCTGCTATATCAAGCATCTGCTCGTCATGTATGGGGTTTGTTGGCAAGTGATTTTTTGAGAGCACTGTGGATCACTTTAGGGTTGTCATTTATGGAAACACATATGTTAGAGTGATTGTATGAAGTGAGTATAGGTATTGGAGACACAATCATGAAAATGACTAAGTACATAATTATAATAGCAGTATACTATAGTATAGTTTGGTTAGTGAAGATAATATATGATATATTATGGCTTAAAAACTTAGAGGAAGACATGTTTGGATATGTAGGACCTTCAGTTAAGGTTGCACATTTTTTGGTGTTAATATCAGTAAGATACAGTGATATGAAGGTATGCAAAGAGAGAGAAATAGTGAAATAAGGTATATGAATAGTCGCGATGATTGAGGGAAGGACTAGATGATAAGTCAGATGAAGGTTGTATTTTTCCAAAACTTTGGTAATACAAGATCACTAACTCTACATTTATCATTTGTATAAGTAATTGTTATGTTTTATATTGTATTTGAGAGCCAACTAAATGGGAGAATTGATATAAGTAGATAGTGCTTTATGGAAGTGATAAGTGTGAAAGACATGTATGTATGATGGATGTGAATTTAGAATATTAGTGATTATTGATAGCAGATGAGATATCAATGATTAAAAGAGACTATTGTGAAACATAACAAGAACTATCAAAGCATAGAAGATGCTTGTATTGTTCATCATTGAAGAACACTTTTTTTAATAGAATTTTAATTGTAAGAGCTGTAAGCTCACCACACCTTTAACAAGGTTTTTGTATACCCCTAACAAGGTTTTCTATTCCTCTAAGAAGGAAATATACTATGTAATCCTTAGCTCCTAACAGGGCTAGATCTCCTTACATGGATTTGATATTTTAGTGCATAGTTGTGGGTACCATCCCCATCAAGGTTTTCCCTTGGCCAAGGTTTCCTTGAAAATAAATAATGGTGTTATGAGTTATGTGTTATGTGTTTATATTCTTTTCATTTCAGCATTCATATGGTTTATTTGCAATTGGTTTAAGTTTAATTTGAAGTGTTGTAATACTGATTCACCCCCCCTCTCAGTATTACTTAATCCTAACAATTGGTATTAGAGCTATTGGCCCTTGGAGAGAAAGCCTAATAGCTTAAGAGGGATTAGAATGGATTCAAAATTTTTGCAACAGAACTTTGAAGTAGCACTTGATGACCTGGACAAAGAAAAGGCTGAGAATGGAGACTTGAAATTCAAATTAAGAAGAGAAAAAGGTTTCATTAAGAAAGTCAGAGACAAGACCTTATGGATAAGATCAAAGAAGATTTAGAAAATGATACATCAGACCAAGTAAAGAAGCTGGAGCAAGAAAAAGAACAAATTAATCTTTTGATGACTAAAGAAATTAACATGAAAAGGATGCAAGATACAAAGTTGAAGAGACACTAAAAGAAGCAAATGTGCAGATAGGACATATGAAGATTGAAATTGATTACTACAAGGATAAATGTCAAGAATTGGAGAAGTAAAATCAGATCATTAAAGGTGAACTCACTCAATCCAAATTGCACATTGAGAAGTTACACATGAGAAAGTGATAAAATTGATGAAAAAAGAGAGAGATAGAAACCTAAAGGAGACATGACTGGAATTGGATACAATGAAGGTGAATGTTCTAAGACTAATGAAGAATCAAAAGAAGTGAAGAATGAAGATAGATCTACTTTTGAAGAACCTAAAGATCATATCATACCTTTTAGAGGTAGATTCTTTGGATGAAACAAACTTGGACACATAAAAAGAGATTGCAGAAGTAAAGGTCCTTTCAAACCCTTTAATGGTTATTGTTACAACTATTATGCATATGGACACAAGAAAGAAGAATGCAAGAAACCATACCCATCAAGGAACATACAAGATTACATCAGAGAAGATTCAGTATCCAAGATCACATGCTACAAATGCAATAACCTTGGGCATACTGCAAGGTATTGTAAGCTATAGGAAATAATACCACCTACATGTTTTAAATGAAACAACAAAGGACATATAACAAAGCTTTATAGGTATAATGGAGTAAACAATAGAAGAGGACCACCACCTATGGTTATAAAGAAGAATATTGGTGATAGTGGTAAAAGTCTTAATGAGTACATAGATGAGTTCAAGAATCATTTCAAGAAACCAACAAATGAAGATGATGAGAAGATATGGAAGTTAAAAGATTTCAATAAGGCATTGGTTTAGGGAGAGACAATAGATGCTACTATGTCTTTGCATGATGTTAACATTACTACATCAACCTAGAAGGCCGCATGGCCTTAGGGGGAGCATTGGATGCATATAAGAAGATTATATTTAGCCCCTAATTATGTGGAATAATATCACGCGAGCTTAGATATGGTGTGTATAGACACTATGGAGGTTATGTTTGTGATCACAGCACTTGGAGATTCATATCATATGATCACAAAATTTATGTTTGACTGAACAATGTGCAAAGTTGATCTAACTATAATAAATGATCTTACTCAATCGGTGATGGATAAAAGAATTTAAAGTACATCATTTCCTCACCATTTGATAATCAATGACCAAGGATATCAAAATTAAGAAGCACTACAACCATCTAGCAACCACACTACATGATCGATTGAAGAAAAAGTTCTAGAATTTGGCATATTAAAGGTATTTAGATCATATACTCTTTCAAGAAGCTATGGATGCACTTGTGATACATGATGTAGTTGATAGGAAAAGATAAAAATTTAAGAAGAACCCCTTTAACTCTTGTGAGGATGATCTGGAAGGAGAATTTTCATAAACCTCATATGGCATGTTACATGTTGAAGATATTAGGGCTTACATCCACTACAAGTATGAGACCATAGGGGATGAAAAAATATATAAGGAATTAGGTGAGATGATAGATTTTGATGAAAAAATGAAAGAAGAGTTCAAACATTTGGAAGAATAATCTATCATTAAATTAACCCTCCTGAATGAGTTCTAGGAAACTAAATGGTTCAAAATAATACTAAGCAGAATCCATGATCAGTTCATCTAGATAGGAGAGAAACCTATAAATATATGTAGTCAATTGATTCATGAGATAACTAGATTGGAAAATACTAGAGCCCTCCCTATAGCTGAGAAAAATATCAAGAAATAAGTACAAACCCTAACTCATTCCAAATGGGATAAAAGAGTGATGACTGTGAATGACATTTTTCAGCAAGATGTGAGATTGGTAGCAATGCTACTAGGATATAAGTTGTAATATAGCAGTAGTCCTAATTATGTGTGAGTAGGGGTAATCATGGTGGCCTACATAATGGTTAAGGAAAACACAAAATATAACCTATGCGAGATCCTAGCACAACAGTTCTTAAGAGAATTCGAGGATTATCAAGAAAGATAAATCAAAAGCATTCAGGTTTGGATCACTTATGATCCACTTGTACATCCACATTAAGCATAAATTTCCTAGAATGCACCCTAGATCATGGAAGGATAGTGTACCTACGGGTATAAAAATCTTAGAAAGCTACCATAGATAGACCAAGAACTGGGTTGATGGTGAGTTGTTTGCAATGACAAAGTTACTTCAAAGGAAAATGAAGGAAATATATGGGATACCTAAGGAGTTAGTTGACCAATACAAGGACACAATCTATTATGTATGCTTTGAAGAAATTGAGCCTAGAAAGACATGGTGCTACCCTATGGGGTATGAGGTTAGTTCTGAGGTTCTTACAATGCAAATTGAACATGTATTAGCAGATGAGATAGACACATTTGAAGAAAGATGGGGAACTTACTTGGAAAAGTTAGAAAAAATTAGAGAAGAATAGGAAAAGGGAACAAGGAAGAGAAAAATAGAGAAAATGGTTGATGACATAGCTATGAAGGTAGGAATCACCAAGGAATAAATAAAAGAAGTAAGGAAAAAGATGACAGAAGGGTCATCTAGCATGGCAATTGAGTCACCTCCTCCCTCTGAAATAGAAAAGGTAATTATAAGTGCCACAACTGATATAATAGATTTATCAATCACTCTTGAGAAGATTGCACAAGAGGTTGCACCTAAGAGCACTCCTAGGAGATCATCAAGATTAAACAAACCAAGCAGCTCTAAGAAACAAAGGTAGAAGTAGAAACAAAGAAGAAAGAGGACAAGGTGACATATAAGAAAGAGGAAAAAGAAGAACAGAAGAAGCCACAAAATTTATGGAAACTAGATATTAAGATATTACAGAAGAGGATAATCAGAGATGGAAATTTGTAGACAATGAATATATACTATGATAGGTATGATTCAGATAATTAATCTATAATTAAAGATATAGTAATTGAGCACTTATTAGTCTACAAGAAGAATTTGCTAGAAATAGAAGGCAATATTCCTAAAGACTTGTATAGAAAGTTGGAAATAAGAAAAAAATTAGCACATTCAGAGGATGAGACTATAAGAAATAAGGCTATTGAAGACATGTTTCCTGTAGTCTCCATACAATAAAGGGAAATAATCATCAAGGATTTGAAACCTCTATTGAGAACAAAGGCAATACTTGTAAAGATAATGGCACAAAAGTATGATGAAGTAATAGAAGACACACATAAGGAATTAGACCAAATTCTTATGAGTGACATGCTTGAGAAGACATCACATCCAAAGCCACCAAGCCTACATCCTTGGGTATGGGAGAAAGTTGTAAAAATATTGAGGATAGTACAAAAGCAAGCAAAGTTGACAAGCAACCAAAATTATTCATTTCTAGTGTGCCTATATCACTTGACACCTCACTTGATATAAATGATCTATTTCAAGGAAATATGGACAATGCGATGATAGTAGAAGATGAAGAACATAAAGAGAAAGAACATATAGAAGAAAAACATGAAGAGAAAGAACAAGAAATGGAGAAACAACAATAGGAAAAGTAGGAAGAAGAGACAAGAGCATAAAAAGAAGAAGAGATAAGAGTTGAGATCAAGCAAGAACTAGATACCTCCTCCACCTTATTATTGGAAAGTATGGCCAAATCGGTAAGCACTGATGTGGAAAGCATGGATGAGGATGAGATCATGAGGTTATCCTTCATGGAATTTGCTAAGGAAAAGGAAATTTCATAACAAAAGGGGGATAAGAAGGTCAAGGTGATTGCTAGGGAAGTAGAGACTATGAATAAAATACTCCCTACACCTCTTACATTTCAAGGAAATGATGACACAAAGAACTTGAACTTGGCACTAGAAAAAATTGACAATCATTTTAAGTCATTGTTGAAGATTGCAGAGGATAAAGCTGAGAAAAGATACCATGAAAAGAAGTTGAAATAAGTCTGCCAATCTACCTAATGGGACTTGGGCATTCTAAAAGAAACTACAATCAAAGCCAGAAGTTATGCAGCACTAGGAAGAAAGCTATATAGATCTTTCATAAATCCTATTAGACATGTTAAGAATGTTGATGACATTATAGCCAAGGACATGGTTACACTAGACAACATAATGGACAGTTGTGAAGCCTCTTCACAAAATGTATTAGAAATAGATAAGAAAACATCTAAGATTTTGGACAAAGTAAATGTCTTGGATACAAAGAAAGGGAGATTTGTGGAAATATTTGGTTTTCTAAAGAGTTTAATCACTCCCAAGCTATCAATTCTTGAAGATCATCTCACAGAGATGGAGAAGATTAAGGGATCAATGACTAGCTCTATATCCATTGAGCTAAAGGCATTAGAGACTACATCTTATGCACTGAATGGACTAATCCATGTTAGTGAGCTATTGATTAAGTCATGGAATGAAGAAGTGAATACCTTGGAAGACTCCTTCCAAGATATTCTAAATCTAGTGAGTAATTACTAAGTCATAGTCATATGTGCTTAAAATTTTGAAATTTTGTAAGTACCTTTTCCATTGATGTCAAAAGGAGAGAAGAAGAAAGGAGAAAAATGAGGAGAAGAAAAGAAGTCAATAAAAAGAAAAAAAGAGAAGGAGAAAATTGTAAAAAAAAAAAAAAGAGAAGAAAGAATATGTATATAGAGAAGTAGAAGGAAGATAGTGTTTTGACACTTAGTCATTTTTCGCTAAGTGTTTCCATCAATGCCAAAGAGAGAGATTGTTGGCAAGTGATGTTTTGAGAGCACTATGGATCACTTTAGGGTTGTCATTTATGGAAACACATATGTTAGAGTGATCACATGAAGTGAGTATAGGTTTTGGAGACACACTCATGAAAATGACTAAGTACAGAATCAAAATAGCAGTATATGCAGTATAGTTTTGGTCAGTGAAGATAATATATGATATATTATGGCTTAAAAACTTAGAGGAAGACATGTTTGGATATGTAGGACCTTCAGTTAAGGTTGCACATGTTTTGGTGTTAATATCAGTAAGATACAGTGATATGAAGGTATGCGAAGACAAAGAAATAGTGAAACAAGGTATATGAGTAGTCATGATGATTGAGGGAAGGACTACAAGAAATGGTAGCATTCTAAGTCAAATGAAGGTTTTATATTGACAAAAATTTGGTAATAAAAGATCACCAACTCTACATTTATCATTTGTATAAGTAATTTTTATGTTTTATATTGTATTTGAGAGTTGACTGAATGGAAAAATTGATATAAGTATAAAGTTTTTTATGGAAGTGATAAGTGTGATAGACATGTATGTATGATGGATGCAAATTTAGAATATTAGTGATGACTGATAGAAGATGCAAGATTAGTGATTGACATAGAATATTTTGAAACATAACTGGAACTATCAAAGCATAGCAAATGCTTGTATTGTTCATCATTGAAGAACACTTTTTTTTAACATAATTTTTATTGTAAGAGTTGTGAGCTCACCACACCTTTAATAGGGTTTTTGTAGACCCCTAACAAGGTTTTCTATTCCTCTAACAAGGAAATTTACTATGTAATCCTTATCTCCTAATAGGGCTAGATCTCCTAACAGGGATTCTATATTTTAGTGCATAATTGTGGGTACCATCCCCACCGGGGTTTTCCCTTAGCTAGGGTTTCCTCAAAAACAAATAATGGTGTTATGTGTTATGTGTTTATGTTATTTTCATTTCTGAATTCATATGATTTATTTTCAATTGGTTTAAGTTTAATTTAAAGTGTTGTAATACTGATTCATCCCCCCTCTTAGTATTACTTAATCCTAATAGGGTCATCCTGTACCAGTCCCCCCTGCACTTGTCTATCCCCACCCAGTATATTCTATATCTCAACATGTAATGGTACTTGTCATCCTATTGGTATTTGTGCTAGTACCTATACCTATACCTTTTCTACAAGATCCACCTATGCAAGGGCACTTACCTGTATCTATGCTGTTGGTGGCTTGGATACCTATATTGTAGTAGGTGGCATAAGTCCCCATGGTTGCACTCCTCCACCTCTCATATGAGGCCCACCTCTATCTCCTCTCCCTTTGTCACCATTATCATCATCTCCTCCATCACCACCACCATCACTCCCACAGCCTCTTTGACCTCTTCCTTGTCTCCTATCTCTCCTACCATCTCCCCTGTCTTGATGGGGTGGCCTCTCTACTGGATTCATTGGTCTCAGGAATGGATGATCCCTCAAGTACCTCTCATACTCTACTATCATGCCTGGATTTACCACCCCCTATCTCATTGACCATTCTTGGAATGGAATGTCTAGGAACTCCTATCGTGCAGTCTTAAAAGATACCATGGGTGCCCAATCTCACCTCTCCTGATGAGTACGAGAAAAATTGGTCATGTCTTGTGGAACCTTGGATCTTGCTAAACTGTTCTAGTACCTGAACTATGAGCTATCTCTCAATGATATATGGTATCCACCCAATCAACCACCTAGACTCAAAATAATAACCTAGCTATTTCTCATCCTCCCAGGGCTCACAACCAAGATATGGTCTCCAAACAATAGCATCAATAGTGTTGAAAGTATGTCTTTAGAAATCTAGTTGTCCTAGCTTATACTGAGACTGAATAGAGGCATATATAAAAATATATGGCTTCTCGACACCTATGAATCCTAGTGCCACTTGTCTAGTAATAGTAATATTCTCCCATGCCTAGATATGGCCCAATGCCACTCCTATTGATAGGGGTGCACCTCTCTGATATACCACCTATTGAAAATCATGGTATAAATCTACCAAAAAGAACACACCCCATGAAAACCTAGTCCCATCCTCCATCATCCTCTATAAGCTTTGCCCCCAACCAACTGCAAATCTATGGGATCATCGATCTACATAAACATAGCCACCAATCACTCCAACCAATACTATAGGAAGAGGCTCATATAAGTCCACCATGTCCTCCTAGCTAATCTCTACCTCATCAATCTCTTCATCCCCAAACATAACTCTGCACTCTACCAATCTTCCATGCCTATCATACTGTATGAGCTCTCTAGTGATCGACAGTCAGAAGATGCGGTAAACATCCTGTAATGTCACTATCATCTCCCTTGTAGGGAGATGGAAGGTACTCATCTCTAAGTACCATCACTCTGATAATGATGTCAGCATGCCTAATTTTTCATTGATCTCAGGCGTATAGATGACATGGTACAACCCCATCACTGCTATCAATAGTCTGTCAGTCTCTGACAGTGCCAGCCTAAATTTTTGCATAACAAGATATCTCTCCCATGACATCAGAATGTTAGTAATATCCTCCTATAACAACCAATCAAACATAAACAAACTATCAAGTTTCACACACATTGATCTATCTGTCTATCCAATATCTAAACCAAACACATGTTTATCACATGTCTAAAAGGATAATTTTATCAATTATCTAATCAGGTGGGTTGACTAGAGACCATGCTAGGATGTTGCTTACCTTCAAAAAATCAATCTAAACACCTAGCTGAAAAATCATATCAACCTATTGACCTATGGTTTTACCTAAACAACCTGATGACATTCTCAATTTCATTCCCTGAAATGAATGCACAACATAGACACATGCATGCACAATATCCCCTTACCAATGCACAACTTTAACATATGCACAATTAACCTAAACAAATGTGCCACCAATCTAGATGATTGCATAGAACCAAAAATGTACACATTTATTTATTAAATGCACAACCCCTACATTTCTTAAAATAGATGTGCAGGTGCCCCGAATGTATGCGTAGAAATACTAGTTTTCTATGCAAACGTGGAACATTGCTTCACATACATGTGCCGCAATTGTGTATTTGTTTTTTTCCTAACATGAAAAGTTTTCCTAATATAATCCTAAGTTGAATCTAACCTAAAAATGATAAAATCCTACTGTAAATTATGCAAAAACATAAAATCACAAAGCATGATTGAATCACCTACCGACTCTCTTGAGTTGGGTGGTCTCTAGAATTGGCGGACACACTCAAAATGATGGTCTGGCAACATGAATGACATCTTCTCAACTTATCTCTCTTCTCTCCACAAGCTCTAATTTCTTAATGACATGTATAACAATGACCATCTATTGGACCCTTTTCCCCTATATATAGCACGTGGCCCCATTTTTCTTAGTGTGTGGAATCTACCAACCACAATCCTTTTGGCACTCTATTTTCACACTTGTTTCTTCCATTTATTTTTGTGAGATTGATCGTAAAACCAAATAACAAAAAAAAAACAACAATTTTTGATCAATCTCTCGAGGGGGCATGCTACCGTCACATCTATTTGGGGCATCATCTGGGGCAGGGGTAAAATGTTTGATTTTTCTTTGAAACAATGCGACCAACACATTATTTCAAAGAGGGAAAAAATGTATACACTTAAAAATGGATTGATAAATTAATTAAATATTTATTATTTAATAAATATTTATTTCCTATATTATTAAATAAACTATTCAATTTATTTAGTACATTCACTTTATCCTATTCTTCTTATCCTAAGTCCTCTAAATTAGTCTTATTAAAGTGATTTAATGAAATAGTCAATTACACAATCATTATATGACTAATTACTCTAGTCTATCTCATAGACCTAGTCACCTGACACATCACCTTGGCTAAAATGTTTAATTTTTATTAATTATTAATAAGTCATTATCCTCACAAACACATGTCCTATTCTTAAGGGCTATGTGGCCTCATAAGACTTGGTCTCATGACCACATGTCTTCTTCCAAACTTGGTCAAGAAACATTCCCTATTCCTAAGGAGCTTCTCAAGCCACCTCAAAGATTCAAAGATGACTCATGGGATGTTGGCAAGTTCTCTATATTGAAGTATATGACTAGATATAGTGTTTTAATTATGGCAACAAAGTCATATAGCAGTTTGGAGTCAGGGCACTTAGTGTAAAGATCAAAATTAAGTTAAGTATTGAAGACTAGATAGTATGCAGAGTTCCAGTAGCCCAGAGCATCAGTGAAC
Organism: Chamaecyparis obtusa; assembly: GCA_027943335.1. NCBI lineage: Eukaryota > Viridiplantae > Streptophyta > Pinopsida > Cupressales > Cupressaceae > Chamaecyparis > Chamaecyparis obtusa. The sequence goes on along the minus strand of BSBK01001642.1, from coordinate 826,753 downwards.
ATGTGTACAGATGAATTATGGTATGCACCCTAGAAGTTAAGGTTGTTAGACTATACTTATGCTTAGTCTATGAGTGCATAAGTAGATATGCAAAGATGTGAAAGTTACAGTTAGTTGAAGTTGCACAACCAGTGTGTGCCAATAGAGAACAGAGCTTGGAGCCGATAGTTAGCTTTTTGGTTTGCGATTGTAATGTATTATTGTAAAGGAAATGTGCCTATTGTATTGAGGTTGCCAACTTATGTACATGTATAATTGTAAGCACACTTAAGCCAATTCATTTGGAAGTGTTGTTTGTAATTAGTTATAGGGCCGATCTAATTGTATAATTTGTATGAGCGCATAAATATAAGGTGCACCCATTGTATTTGGTATGGAAGTAAAAGGAGAGTTGTGAGAAGTAGAGAAGAAGTATACAAGGACAACATAAGATGTATTAAAGCTTTTCTAGAGGTCAAAGCATCAACACACCAAAGGAACTGATCTGACAAGCAGTGTCATAGTGACAGTTCACCAACAGATATGGTGTGTATCTGAATTCAGAGGGTTGTAGCCTTCACTATTTGAGCAGTGAGCTCTAGGATAGTGAGTCCACTCCCCTAATAGGGATCATTGTAAAAGACTCCTAATAGGGTCTGACCCTTAACAAGGTCTACTGTACTTAAAGCATTGTAAAACTACTCCTAATAGGGTAAAGGATCTTCTAACAAGGATCACAAAACACTAGTATAGAATATTAGTGGGTATCAAGTCCCACCAGGGTTTTTACCTATTTGGGTTTTCCCATAACCATATTGGTGTCATGTGTTGATTTCATGTTTCATGTTTATGTGAATGTTTAATTCAATTCTTAAGCATTTAGTTTCTACATTAAGATTAAACTAAAAAGTTAATTGCAGTGAACATTGATTCACCCCCCCTCTCACTGTTCCCATTCCTAACAATTGGTATCAGAGCTCTGGTCCTCAACATAGAAGTTTAACCACTTGAGGAGATAATGGACAAACAGATATGAAACATCTGAAGAAAAATCTTGAGGCTGCTCTTGAAGACATGGACAATTCACAAAGAGAAATTGAAGAACTAAAGGAAAAAGTTAGTGATGCTCAATTAGTTATCAAAAGACTAAGAAAGGATTTGAAAGGATGCTCTAATAGTGAACTTGAAGAAAAAGTCAAGAAGTTGAGTGAAGAAAATGCATCCTTGTTAAATCAGCTTGAAGAATTTGATGACAAACTGATGAACAATCAAGATGTCTATAATGAACAAGTCAAGGAGAACCTTCAACTCAATGAAGAATTAAGGGAAACCAATTTGGAAATCTTGGATCTAAGGAATTGCAAAGAAATATTGGAGTCTGAATTAAAAGAAGAAAATAATGATATTGATAAATTACACACTAGTGCTGATTTAGTAGAATCTCAGTTGTATGTAAGAAGAGCCAAATGAGACACTATCTGTATTGGATAAAATGAAGCACAAAATTAGATTGACAATATGCGAGCAAGAAAGGATTCAAAAAAGGACTCTACTGATGATGAAAAGACTAAAGATCAAACCATAGATAATGGTGAACCACCTAAGAATGAGCGCAAACAAGTAGAATGCACCTGTTTTGCTTGTAACAAGCATGGACACATTGTAAGGAATAGTACAGAGGTAAAACCTTTTAATGGTTACTATTTTTCATGCAACAAGTTTGGTCATAGAGCTATGAATTGCAAGACTAGTAAGAAGAATAGAATTTAGAAAGATCAGAGAAATCAAAACTAAACAAATGTAAGGAGTGCTCAGAACGTTACATGCCAGATATGTAACTATAATGGTCACACATCAAAGCAATGCAGAATGGTGACTCATGTCAATGTGTTGAGGAATAATAGACCTACAGTCATTTGTCACTCTTGTAAAGAGGCTAGACATATCTCAAGGTTCTGTAGATCAAGGATGCAAGGACATGAAAGCCCTAAAAAGATCGAAGAAATAGTTTTGGATCCTGAAGTAGAAGTCAAGTTTGTGGAAGCCTTAGAGGATGCGAGCTTGATTTGGTTAGAAGGAAAGAAGGTCAATGCTAATGAGAATGTATTGGATGCCTCCCAAGTGGACGCACCCTCTACATCTACATAAATGGCCCTCAGGGTCATAGGGGGAGCTAATTTCTCTCTAGACCCCTGCGTGGCTGGTATACTCATCCTTAGAGTATGTGCCTTTGGAATTAAGCTTATGGAGTGTATAAGAACCTTTGTGCAAGAGTGCACATGCTGATTGTTTGTAGAGCTTGAGTTTGAAATTTTAAAGTGATAACTTGGTTTACGTGATGTGCATTAATGATAGATTTTTCACTTTAAAGTACACATAAGTCATTTGATTACTCATTGCATTCAAATTTAGAGTGATAGAAAGTAGAATGAGCCTTGAAAGTTGTTGTGAAGTCTTGGAGATTGAATCTATTAGAGATTTTCTGTAGTTATCAGTGCATTTGATTGGTTGCAGTAACCCTAGCTCGTTGTGCCAGTTTGAAAGCCGTCTGATCATCTCTAAGTTTAGTTGGAAAGTGATTATCAAGTAAGTCATGGCCACTCCCATAGTTTTTGATGTTTCTAAAAAGAAGAGATACATTTTCAAGAGGCACTCATTTAAATAAACCCTAGATGATTTAGAGGGAGCATTCTCCCGCATGTCAATGGGTATCATGCATGTAGAAAACATAAGGGCTTACATCTATTGTAAGAAGGAACCTATTGGACTAGATAGGTTAAGGGTGCACATGGACACAATGTTGAAACTAGACAAAACGTTCATGGATGAATACACCAAATGGAATGATCACCCCATTGTTGAGCATGCTATGGCATATGAATTCTATGAGACTGAATGGATAAAAATATTGTTGAGTAGAATCCATGATGATCTATTTTGGATTGGAGATGTTCCAGTAAGAATAAAAAATGACCTAATTCATGAGATGACCGGCCTTTCTAGAATAGGCGCCATCCTTCCTGTGGGCAAGGATGTCAAGAAAATGGTAGAAAAAGTCTATAAATATAGAAGTGATAGGCGTGGCATGAATATTGAACCTATAGAGAAAGCATACATCAAATTGATGTCAATGATACTGGGTTATAGATTTCATCACACCAGCAGGGTGAATAGTGTGTTTGTGGGCACTATTCTAGCAACCATCTGACTTGTGCAAGAAGATGGAGAGTTAAACTTGTGTGAGATCTTGCGCACATAGTTGATAGACAAAATCAAATCTATCAAACATGACAAAACACAAATATTTAGGTTTGGGTCCCTAATCATCTATATGTACCTTCATATAGTTGGTAAAGTGTCAGACTTGTATCTAGACAAGTCCATTCCAACCATGCCTCAGATATCAAACAAGGTATGCACTAACAACACCTTAAGAGACTATATCACATTGGAATTGAAGACCTTTAGAGCAAGGATGTAGATGAGGTACAAGATTCTTGAGAATATTGTGGAGAAGTATAAAGACACAATATGCTTTATGGTGGAGACTAATACTACATGTATGGAAGCTGTTGAGCCTAGAGCTAAGTGGATTCAACCACTTGGGTATGAGGTAGAGGAACAAGTTATTGAAGCCTATGCACATGTATTTCTATCAACCTGTAAAGATGATAATGAACCTAGGTGGGGAACCTATGAAGAAAAGACTAGAGAAGTTGATGCTAAGCTAAACAATACTACAACAAAAAGAAAGGTTGCGAAGGTCACATCTAAAATCTTGAGAATATATGGTGTATCTCAAGAAGACCTTGATAAAGCAAGGGATGAAAATATTTCCTTAGAATTGAAAGGTGTAGCAATAGAGGAAGAACAAGAAGATCCTAAGTTGAAGAAGATGAAAACTGAATCAGATGATAGTCAGAAGGGTAAACAAGATAATACTCCTTCTATGCATATAGACACTATTGATCTTACCACTCCTCTGGTGTATAAACCTTTATTCAAGAGGAAGAAAGAAGCTAGCACTAGTCATCCATCCTTGTGAGCATTAAGGAGTAGGAAAAATAGTCAAGCACCTCCTCAGGTAGGATTCATACCTAGCCTTAAGGTTCTAAATGCAAGAATTGTTGATGAGGGAAGGATTGATCAAGTAGAGAAGTACTATGACACATACAATGAGATTGACAAATCAGAAATTCATAGTATGATTGTCAAACATATGATCAAGTTCAAGAAAATAGTCCTTGAGTTGAAAACCTCCATTCCAGATAAAGTATGGGATATTTTGGAAAACCTAAAGAGATGAGAAAATGAAGAAGATCTAAGGATTAGAGAAAAAGTATTAGAAGCCACTCTTCCTATTTGTTCTATTGAAGAAAGGTCATTGTTATTAAATTTGGTGAAGCCACACCTAAGGACTAAGATGAGGACTCTTCACATTATGAACAAAGACTATGAGCTAATAGTGAAGGAAATAGAGAAGGCCTTTTAGAAGGTGTTATTGGAACAACAGATAAAACCACCTACTGCACCCATCACTCATGCACCCACTAAGGAAGACAAAGTGGTAGAGCTCACTAATGTACCAATGACAGGTCCTCAAGACTCAGTGCCCATAGAAGAAACTCAAACAAAAGCAGACAAGTCTATTCCCATGACAAAATCACATAAAGATAGCACTATTATCATAGATAATGTGGAAATAGCCATGGTGGCTACTGATAAGGATTTGGACAAGTTTGAGGAAGCATTTGTTAGCACTGAGGAAGCTAAAATCCTATGTAGCAGTACACCTCCCATTTAGCAAGAAGAAGTACTCATAGAAGATGTTTCTGATGAGAAAGAAGAAGAAAAGAAAGGAGGAGAAAAGGAAAATGAAAGAAAAGATGAAACTATTGTTGAACTAGTCATAGTAAACAAGATGTGGTGATGGACAACACTCCCATCACTCCTTCCTCTACATTGTTGTTAAGTTTGACACTAGACACAAGTAGTTTGGATTCTTGGAAAGAAGAAGACCTGATTAAGTTTAGCATCCTAGCTATGGAGAAAGCAAAGGAGAAGCAAGTCATTAGAAATCCTCTCCTGGTAGAATCAGTGAATATATCGAATAGTTTGCTGCTAGAGGATAAGAAAATGCTAAAGGTACATTCGGTTGATGATGTGAGCATAGTCATCTCACATTTCAAAGTCAATTTTTCTAGCTTAGAATAATTTGCGACCATAGTGGCAGAAGAGAAATACTTGAAGAAGAGACTCAATGAACCAATGAGAAACTTCACACTTGACTTAAGTTCACTTAAGTCTAGTCAAGCATCCTTGAAGGAATTTGCAGATCAAAGAAGGAAAGTCATTTCAGAATCCATGGATCAAGATAAGCTTACTGATGCCCATATTAAGAAGATCAAAGATGCAAAGGCAAGGATTGAGAAGGTGAAGAATTTAGTGCTAGACACATCCACTGATGTGAACATGTGTAACAATGTCTATCAAGGTCAGTTGGACATAATTGAGAAAGCAGAGAAATAAATGGAGAAGCTAAGGTCTAGACAGACTTAATTGAGGAATGCTCTTGCACCCTCACTAGACATTCCCAGCATAACATAAAGGAGATTGATGCGACCATGATAACATATGATCAAGGTCTGAGCATAGAATTGGAGAAGATGGAGAAGCTTCAATATGCATTATGCGCCCATCTACAGATAGTCAATTCACTAATAACCTTTTGGAAGAAGGAGATCTAGAACCTCAAAATTTCATATCCGGATGTTTTCCCTCAATAAGTATACATATAGTTTTTTGATGCACCTTTGTCATTAATGTCAAAGGGGGAGTTGTGTATAGAATATGAAGTATATATATGTATAGGAGATATAAGGTTATGTATAGAAGATGTATAGAAGACAAAAGTTTTTGTGTAAAGGTACAGTTAACAACTTGGCCATATTCCTTTGTTGCCATCAATGAAAAAGGGGGAGATTGTTGGAAGGTTTTCTATACTGAAGTATATGAATAGATATAGTGTTGTCATTATGGCAAAAAAGTCATAGCAGTTTGGAGTCAGCACTGTTGGTGTTCAAAAATGCTTATGCCACTTAGGGCTACCAATATGCCTTGAGACTAATGTTAGGAGTGGTTAGTTCCAAGTATGGGAGCTCTGCAAGGCAACTAGACCAACTATAGGACAAGACTACCCTCTACACTTCTGGCTCTGCAAAACCAAGGTGGGTGCACCTAATCCAGTATAAATTATACTTCACACACCAAAGACTAGGTTTGAATAATAGATGAAAGGATAGTAAGAAAGTACTAAATGATAACCACACATTCATTGACTCTCCATTACTATGGGGTGGAACCTTACACAACCAAATACTAAAAACTTAAGGATGGTTCTTAATTTCATGGTTTGAATCATAACAACCTTAATCAGGATATGTCAACAAAGAAATACTCATCTAGGTCAGTGCCTCATCCATTGGGAAAGGCTTCTTGGACAAACTACACACACACACCAGAATATATCTGAGATTCAAAGCTATAAACACATTTACAATCTCCTCTACTACTTATAGAATATCCCTACATAGACAAGAGATAAATCTATGTCCCATCTGGAGCATCATTTAATCTAATCCTGGATTAGAACTCAAGAATGAAGACCTATACATAAATTGTTATGCAATGAACTAGAAAGTTCAAAATTAATCTATGTTGACACAAGGGAGAGATAAGAATCATGTGCCTATATTAAGTATAAAGAATCCTCAAGTGCATACAATCAATTCAAATGAACCATGCTTGCAAACTATAGCTTAGACCTACAATTTTCTTTCTATTGTCAAAATATACCAAAATAGGTCATTACAATTCAGACTGGGCAGAAGACTCACAACCAGAAATGTTTGAAAACCTAACTCCCAATAACCTCTAATGATCATAAAAATCCCTTTATACCAGGGTTACAATGCAAGCACAATGATCATTTCCAACTCAAAATTCAAATCCACCTAACCCCATCGAGGAGTTAACACAAATAAGATAGGGATCAAGCCGCAACATGCTAGCCCAAACAGTCCATTTCAACAACCAACTAGCCCTGTACTAGTCCAAGTACCAAATTATCATCAAATCCTAAGAAATCCACATTTGACCTTTGCAACACATTTTAGGGTACTATTTCATTTACTCCCCTATGGCAAGATACTCCTCTACAACTATCATGGCAGCCTGGACCACTCCGCAATGTTTGACAATCCATTCTACCCACTCTGGCCGCTCAAAAATTGAAATTTTGGTACTTCTATCGTTGCACACCCTCTGCAGAATTTGAAATTAAATTAAATGGTCACTTTATGGTGCCAGAGGCACATCGAAAGTCCAAAATTAAATCTCAGCCAACTTTATATCAGTACTGTCAGATTATTCTTACTTCGCAGGCTTTATGTTTTTACCTTTTAAAAGAGTGCCCATTTACATTTAGCGAATTGGCGACAAAAGGCTTCCACCAATTCACAAAATATTTCATGCCTTCTACTAAAAATTTAGTGACTACGCGACCTCTGTTCACCAAATCGCCAGACAATCTGGAGAACCACCAAATCTTTTCGTGAATGAGCGAAAAGCCTAACTTTATCGGCACTGCTAAGAAATCAGACCCCACCTGGGTCCACGACCAATCAAAACTAAACAACTCAACAACACCGACATAGTGGACCCACCCTAACTCTACAATGGCAATATCCAAATAGTTGTCGCATGATCACATAGCTAGGAAAAGGGCCATGCGAACATGAGACACACTTCAACTCTTAACCACCGCATAACTACTGCTGCATAGGGTTGACACAAAATGTCAGTCGCATGATCGCATAGCCTTGAAAAAGGCTATGCAAACATGTGACTAACCACCAGCATTCACCACCAAATGTCAAACATGCTCGGGCACTACAAACATGGGCCCCATTGATAAACTTCCAAGTCACCGTGTTGACCAATGAGAATCAAGCACATCATCACCACCGAGAAAATAGGTCCCACCGCAAACCCCTTGCCACCTTGGTACACTGGCAACCAACTAGAACTCAGTACATCACCACCTGCCATCAGGCCCCAACACAATGTTTCACCCTTGTCGCATGATCACTTGGCTGAAAGATGGCCCTTGTGATCACGCGATAAGGCAACAAGACTGCCACCTTAGCCTCCAAGTCAGATAGCAGGACCACAACACTCCAACACCAAAGGGATAGGTGTCAACTAGTTGCATGATTGCATGTCAAAAATCTTTGACATGTGATCATGTGACAACCAACCACAGGCCACCACATAACCACCTCTGGGACCACAGTACTTCCATCAATGGGCCCCAGCACAAAAAAGGTAACCGGTCACATGGTCACATGTTAGAAAACTCTGACATGCGATCATGCGACAACCAATCATTTTGAAACCTTTGAAGACCCAGGCCCACCATCCAGTTGGACTTGTGTAGTTAGAGAATGCCAACAAATAGGGAGTGCTGGCAAGAGGAAAGAAATGTGAGGTTGAAAACACATAGGGTTTTCGGTGAAAGATTGAAAACATCTAGGATTTTCATGCAGACCAAAAGGTAGCAGGGAGACTGAAAACATCATGGGTTTTCAAAAACATTGTGGGTTTTTGACACTTAGGCAGATTTTGAAATTGTTTCCTACAGACCTTAAAACTTGAATATCTCCTTGGGTTTTGCAATTTAGCACGTGCAATTTGGACTAGAGCTTGGTGACACAATGAAGAACATAGGGCTAAGAGCTCAAACCATGAAACACTATGGATTTTCATCACACATTAAAACAAGCTTGCAGCAGGGCGGGACATCTTCAAGAATTGCAGAGAAAAGGCCATTTTCATAGGATTTTGCATTGACAGGAAAATGGACTAACAAGCACACTTAGTGTAAAGATTAGAATTCAGTTAAGTATTGAAGACTGGATAGTATATAGAGTTCCAGCAGCCCAGAGCATTAGCGCACATGTGTATGCATGAATTATGGTATGCGCCTTGGAAGTTAAGGTTGTTAGAATATACTTATGCTTAGTCTATGAGTGCATAAGTAGATATGAAAAGATGTGAAAGTTACAGTCAGTTGAAGTTGCACAGCTAGTGTGTGCTAGTAGAGAACAAAGCTTGGAGCTAACAGTTAGCTTTTTGGTTTGTGATTGTAATGTATTATTGTAAAGGCCATGCGCCTATTGTATTTAGGTTTCTGACTTATGTATATGTATAATTGTAGGCATGCTTAAGCCAATTCATTTGGAAGCATTGTTTGTAATTAGTTATAGGACTGACCTAATTGTATAATTTGTATGAGCGCATAAATATAAGGTGCACCTATTGTATTTGGTATGGAAGTAAAAGGAGAGTTGTGAGAAGTAGAGCAGAAGTATGTGAGGATAACATAAGATGTATTAAAGCTTTTCTAGAGGTCAAAGCATCAACGCACCAAAGGAACTGATCTGACAAGTAGTGTCATAGTGACAGTTCACTAGCAAATATGGTGTGTATCTAAATTCAGAAGGTTGTAGCCTTCACTATTTGAGCCGTGAGCTCTAGGATAGTGAGTCCACTCCCCTAATAGGGATCATTGTAAAAGAATCCTAATAGGGTTTGACCCTTAACAAGGTCTACTATACTTAAAGCATTGTAAAGCTACTCCTAACATGGTAAAGGATCTTTTGACAAGGATCACAAAACCCTAGCGCAAAATATTAGTGGGTATCAAGTCCCACCATGGTTTTTACCTATTTGGGTTTCCCCGTAACCATATTGGTGTCATGTGTTGATTTCATGTTTCATGTTTATGTGAATGTTTAATTTAGTTCTTAAGCATTTAGTTTCTGAATTAAGATTAAGGTAAAAAGTTAATTATAGTGAACACTGATTCACCCCCCCCTCTTAGTGTTCCCATTCCTAACATGGGACACTTGTACCAAGAGTATTTATGGAGAAAAGGTCCTCCCCCCTTATTCTCAATGGTCTTTGTGAGACACTTGACATGTGTCTTTCCCTTCCACCTTCCACTCTTCTTTGTCAATGTAGGAGGAACATCCTTCCTATTCCTCCTTTGACATTCCAACTACATCCCCTTTTCTCTCAACCCCTTCAACCAAGTCAATTTCAACCATAGGATTCTCTACCTTTCAATCTCCACCCTAGGATCTTTCCACCTAGGCTTGAGTCCTCCAAAAACCTATAAAAGGAGGCTTCCTCTTCCTTTGAAAGCCTAATAGGAATAGTGATTTCAAACATCCAAGCCATCAAGCATTCAATAAATCAAGCAATCAAGCACTTTGAAGCCATTTTCATATCATTTCATCCATTAGTTGCATAATCTAGATTTAGGCTAGTTTTCATAAACATCATCAAATCTCCACACTTTGGAAGCATCTTGGACAAAGGAGCATCATTTGGAAATCTATGAGATCACCAAATACAAGAAATCAAAGCTAGGAGGACAATGGAGACAAGCTACAATGGGTAAGTGAAGGTAAAGATTTTGTTTTAATTTCATTTGGTTATTTGTATTCTTCATTGTAATGCACTTGAATTGATTTAGTAGCATAATTTAGTTAGTATTTCATTTCTAGGATTAGAAATTCAATTTGCATACAAATAGTGTTTATCTATCTACATAGAGACTATTTTGATCAAAGAAGTTCACATAAGTACCTTTAATTCATGCACACTTGAACTTAGATTATATAATGTATTATGAGGTGACATCTAAGAGTGCAAGATTGTATGACATGTACGGATAGGGATATTAATTTTTTACAGAAATAGTGTTGAGCCGACCAGAATAGAGCAACGATTAGTAAATGATTATTTTGAGTTAAGGGATTATTTGTTTATCAAAATAATGACTTAACTAATTAGGGATTTTTAGGAATGGGAACACTGAGAGGGGGGGGGGGGGGGTGAATCAATATTCTATAATTTATTTCTGATATCTTGAAACTTAACTAAATTACTTAATTACTGAACTGAATATTAAAGAAAGTAAAGTAAGCAACCATAACACATAACACTAGATATGATTATGGGGAAGCCTTGGCCAAAGGAAAAACCCTGATGGGAATTAATACCCACTAATAATTTTACTTGTGTATTATGAACCTATTAATGTTCCTTTTCCCTATTAGGAGCAGTCATTACAATGCTTTAGTACAATGACCTTGTCAAGGGTCAGACCCTGTTAGGAGTCTTGAAGTAAAAAACCCTATTAGGGGTGGAAGGCTCACTACCAAAGCTCGCTTCTCAATAAGGAAGGCTACAACCTCTTGGATATCAGATACACACTATATCTGCAATGGTGAACTACTGCTACGACATTGCTTGTTTGATCAGTTCCTTTTGTGCACTGATGCTTTAACCTCTTGTAAAGCTATATAAAATTATTACTACTCTTAACACATACTTCACATACCTCTACTCTTCTATTTCATCTTCACAATCCATTTCATACACTAATACAAAAGCGCATGTCTTATATATAGGCGCAAACAAAACTATTCACTAAGTCGGCCTATAACCTATTACATATAATGCTTCCAAATGAATTGGCTCAAGATTGTTTACATAAATTTCTATTAACATGTTTACAACATAAATACAATAGGCACATATCCTTTACAAAACAAAATAATAACCGCTAATCAAAATCTTGTCTATCGGCTGCATTCTCTATTCTGTTCTACCAGTCACTGACTGTGCCACTTCAACTCGCAGTAACTTCTTCATACTAACTCATCTGATCATGCATTCTTAGAATTAGCATTATTACATACTCAAAAAGATTATCTTTAAGGGAGCAGACCAAAATTTGGTCATATGCATGTGCGCTGATGCTCTGTTCATTAGGTACTTAACTATTTTCTCTGTCTTCCATACTTAGCAAAATTCTAATCTTCTAAGTAAGTGCGTTGACACCAAAAATTCATATGAATTTGTTGCCATAATGAAAACACTAATCTTAGTCATATACACTAGTATAGTCAACTTTCCAACAATCTCCCCCTTTGTCATTAATGGAAACAAAGGAATATGGGGAAGTTGCTAAACTACATCTTTACAAAAAACTTTCTAACATATACTCTTATCTTTTTCTGTACATCATATAATCTATCTTATATCTCCCTTCTACTAATCCATATTACTCTACTCCCCCTTTGACATTAATGACAAAGGTGCTAAAAAATGAATCCATAAGTACTTACACTAAGAGTACATCTGGGTATGCAACCTGAAGGTTTTGGATCTCTTGTTGCCAAAATGCCTTGAGTGCATCTATTGTCTGAAGATGGGCACATAATGCATAAGTTAACTTCTCCATCTTCTCCAATTCTGTACAGGGACCTTAGCATCAATCTCCTTGATATTATGATTCAATACATCTAATGAGGGCATAAGTGCATGTCTTAATTGTACTTGCCTATCCATTATATTTTCTATCTCTTGCTCTGCTTTGTCAATCTTGTCTATCTGACCTTGGTAAAAATTGTTGCACATGTTAATATCCTATGAGGGATCTAGAAAAGATTTGATCATAGCTACCATCATAGATTCAATTTCCTGATTCTTCTTGGAAATGTCTGAGGTAAGTTTTTCTTTGTTCATACAGTCAACAATTATTTTTCTTCCTTTTGCTACTATCTCCTTTAACATAGCTCGACCAACCTTAAGAGAATTGAGGTCAAGTGAGAAGTTACCTATCAATTCACTCAGCCTATTCTTAAGATATTTCTCTTCTATAATCTTGGATGCTGATTCCTCATGACTTGAGAAATTTTCTTTGAAACATGTGAAGATGGTGCTGACATCATCCACTGAATGTATACTTGATACTTTCTTTTCCTTAGGTAGTAGGCTATTCAGTATGCTTACTGACTTAAAAAATAATGGATTCCTCATTACTTGTTTCTCCTTTTCTTTTTCCATTGCTAACACACTTATTTTTATCAGGTCTTCTTCTCACCAAGAGTCTAAACTTGTTGTATTAGGGGTCAAAATTGCCAACAATGAAATTGAGGGCTTAGGAGTAAGGAGTGGGATTTGACTTACTTCCATAACCTCAGTCTTTACTTTCACTGGGATTTCCACATAAGGTTCTTCTTTATGTTCCTCTTCCTTCTCACTTTCATGTCCTGTTAGGTCTTCAAATTCCTTTTTTTCTTCTTGTCTAGTTAGGTCTTCAATCTAAACTTCTTCTTGCTGCATAGGTGTGTTATCACCACATAGTATCTCAACCTCTTCTATTCTCACAAAGGCTTCCTCAAACTTATCTAAGTCCTTATTTGTAGCCTCCATTGATATTTCTACATTATCAATCACTATAGTGTCTTCTTTTGCTTCCATTGCTTATGTAGGTGCTGGCATTATGGGCGTAGAATCCTATAGACCTGTCATCTATGAATAAGGGATCTCTGACTCCTTGGCTTGCTCAGATGGAAATTGAGTTGCAGGCACAATAGGAGGATACATGTGTTTGTCAAAGGACACCTTCTCAAATACTTTTTCAGTCTCCTTCGCTACCAGCTCATAATCTATAGAGTTCTCAATTTGGTTCTTAGGTGAGGCTTCACCAAATCCAACAATAATGTTTTCTCTTCAACTGAACACATAGGGATGTTATCATCTAAAGTCTTTTTTCTTATTCTGAAATCTTCTTCTATAGCTTATCTCTTCAAAGAATCCAAAATGTTCCAAACATTATCTAGAATGACTATCTTAAGTTCCAAGACTATTTTATTGAACTTAATCATATGATTTATGATCATACTATGGATTTCTGATTTATCAATCTCATGGTACATGTCATAAAAATTTCCTATCTGATCAATTCTTCCCTCATCAATTACTCTAGTTCTCAACACTTCTAGATTTGGTTTGAATCCTACCTCAAGAGGTTCTTGAGTATTTCTACCTTTTATTCTTGTTTTCCTAGAGCATGGGTGGCTTGTGCCAGTCTTCTTCTTCCTCTTAGGCATCTTGCTAGGCTCAAGAGGTGGTGTGGACTCCAGATCAATAGTATCTATGGGCGCAGGAGTGTTTTCTTCTATCTTTTTCTTCTTCTCCTTGGGATCATCAGTCTTCTCTATTTTTACTTCAAAAGAGGGTGTTCTCTCAGGTTGCATTGCAATCTTGGCTTCCCTTGCCTTATCTAGGTCTTATTGTGTGAATCCATGGATTTTTAGTATGTCTAATGTTATCTTTGATGCTTTCCTTTTTATTGCTACACTATACAAGATTGAATCTACTTGTCTAGTTTTCTCCTCATAAGTACCCTATCTTGGTTCATTGGGATCCTTAGGCACTAACAAGAGGACTTGTGCATAGGCTTCTAGAATGTGTTCCTCTAATTCATAACCAAGTGGATGAATCCACTTAGTTCTAGGTTCTACAGCTTCCATGCATGTGATATCTATCCCTACCATGAAACAAATGCTGTCCTTATACTTCTCCACACTAGTCTCAGGTATCCTATACCTTCTCTGCATCTTGATTCTAAATTTCTTGATTTCCATGTCCATGAAATCTTTCAAGGTGCTTTAAGATCTTGCCTTCAATGAAATCTATGGCATTGTAGGTATGCTCCTATCTAGATAGAGATCTGATACTTTTCCAAAAATATGGAAGTACATATAGATGATCAATGACCCAAACCTGAATGGTTTTCTCTTATCATGTTTGATAGACCTTATATTAGCCAACAACTATGCGTGCTAGATTTCAAATAGGTTGAATTCTCCATTTTCCCTTGCAATTCTAATGGCTACTAGAATAGTTGCTGTTGACACACTATTAACTCTATTTGCATGCTAGAATTTGTAACCAAGTATCATCACCATGAGCTTGATATCCTTCTCCTCAATTGGCTCTATGGTCATGCCACACTTATCACTCTGGGACTTACAAGCTTGCTCAACTAGTTTCTTGACATCCTTACCAGTAGGAAGAATGACACCTGTCTTAGATAATCTCGTCATCTCATAAATGAGATCTGAAGTGATGCAAACTAGAACTTCTCCTATCCAAAATAGGTCATCATGAATTTTTCTTAGTAGGATCTTAATCTATTCAAATTCATAGAACTCATATGCATTCACATACTCAATAATTGGGTGATTTACAAGGTGTGCAAACTCATCCATGAATGTCATGTCCTATTTCATCATTGACTCTAAGTGCAACCTTATTCTATCCAATCCTACTAGTTCCTTCTTGTAGTAAATGTATGCACGTATGTCTTCTACGTGCATCATTCCCATAGGAGTTCTAGAAAATGCCCCTTCAAGGTCATCTAGGACTGACTTGAAAGCATGCTTCTTCAATATGCACCTCGTCCTTTCTGTAACATAAAAAACAACTAGAGTGGCCATTACTTGATCAATCATTCAAATAGGATTCCAAAGGGTTTCTAAACCATCATGACTGAAATAGGGTTCCACAAAAAACTTAACTTCCTTTTGCTGATGAAATCAACTAAAATCTTCCAACACTAACTACTTTGATCTCCTGTGCTCTCCAAAGGCTTGAACTTGAATACAAATGTGTAGATAATGGATCTCTAGTGATTATCAAAAAAAATTCTTCCATTAATGCTTGCAACCATAACACATAATGTAATAGTGAATTTCAATCTCTATCTCTACTAACAATCAAGCTGTGTGCTCTTTCATACAACATCAACTAGTATCCAAACATCTAAAACCAAAGGCGCATACTTTGAGGGTGAGTATACCAGCCGTGCAAGGGTCTACAACTAATCTAGCTCCCCCTATGACCATGAGGGTCATTCATCCATAAGTAGAAGGTGCATCCATTATGGAAGCATCCACTACATAGTCATCAACATTATCTTGCTTTACTTCCATCCAAATCTTGTTCGCATCTTCTATAGTTTTCACAAACTTGACTTCTCCAGATTCATCCAAAATTGATCCTTGAGACTTATTAGGTCTTTCTTATCTTTGCACTTGTGATCTAAAAAAATTTGAGATGTGTCCAACCTTGTTACAAGAGTGAAAAATAACTAGAGGCTTTATATTCCTCGGTGCTATTGGTACTCAAAAATACAACATGGGTTTTTGTGTAACGCCCCGCCAGGCAACCCAAGAGGACAAGACATAAAACCTCTATAAAATGAAAGTAGTGAATTTTTTTTAAAATTAATTTATTTATTTTAACTAGAATAATATTCATCATTACACTTCATATTTCTAAAAGAAGAAATAATTTTCTACTACTTGAATGTAAGATTTATACAACTTAAGTCCTCTCGGGTTCCCTAACGTCGCTACCTAAGCAACATCATATAAACCATTTACATGCATAAGATATTCACAGAATCATGAGCTTAAAAGATCTACATTCATTTTAATGCACCAAGTTAAATGTCCCTAACTTATTTCTTTTATTAAACATAGGTTAATCATCCAACATCATTATTCCTTTTATCAACTCATTCCATAAATTCATATTGATTTCATCTACATCTACTATCCTTTATATCACTTTTCTCTAATAATTTAGGTAAGAGATTAATATTCATTAAGGTAGGCATTATCCTAGGTATTTCATTAACATGAACCAAGTATTAACATTATAATCAAGTTACTATTTTATTGCATTATTTCATAACCATTCATTGTTAATAATTCCAATCACTAACCTATCATTTCCTTGGATCCTTTCATCAAGAGAGAATACATTATTTTTGTGATACATCATTATATATAACTATATTTAAGATTATTTCCTTTACATATGGACAACATAAGAGGATAGGAGAAATAACATAAACACTTTCTTTTAATGCTAGTAACATGTCTAATATTCCACATTATTTTCCCTTTCTTTTACCTAGAACTACCCATTCCCTTATGCATTTCTTTGAATTGAGATTACATCAATACTACAAGACTCCTTTTAGGAGATTAAAAATTACATGAATTCAAATACATAAGTACATCTCAACATATTAAAATATCCAATAAGAAATCTTCAACTGCAGATCTGGAAAGGAATATGTGCTAGGATCATCCAGAGAATCATGAACAATACCTCGATATAAATATTAACCACCCAACCATGTGGAACCAATAGGCCCACTCCCCCGAGCTAGGAGATAGAACCAAAGGCCCATACAAGAGGGAACAACTAGAAAATTCCTAAGGTGGTGATAAAAGTTCCCCAAAGTCACAACAAAAAGGAAAAGACAAGAAGACCACAAGGAATACCAGAGGCATGATCAAATTTGATAGAGACTCTAAGCTACAAGCTAGGTGAGTGTCATCGCATAGCCCTCACCCCTTGGGTTGTCTTGGTTCTAGCCACTCTTGGCCCCGGCCCCCAAGTAGGCACATGCGGAACCGAATGCCTCTCGTACAGACAAGGTCATTCAGTTGTACCTACGCATAGGTACCTTCTCCCACTCCCATCCTTAGTCTTTACTAGCACTAAAGGCATGGGCGAGGCACAATTAATCTTGATTAATGTGTAATTTCCCATTCCAATAATCTCCCATTCCCAATTCATTTATTTAGGTTATCACTTGATTAAATAACTCATAGTAGGTTATCCTGGTACTAGCCACTTAGGGCCCCAGCCCCTCACTATGAGCCACTCACCTAGTGTACTTAGGTTCCCTAACATACATATAAAAATCATAAGAACATAATAGATTCATCATCAAGAATTCATATCAATTCCATAACAACATTTGATTGAGTTTAGGAAAACATATGTTGTCCCTAGTCCACTTGACAACCCTAAACCCAATATGGCATTCAGAATGTTCCAAACATATAAGAAGACATCCAAGTGATATTATAAACATATTTAGAGTATACATAGATCCAATTAACTAAAAACAAATTTTAATAGCCTCTGGTAACCATACGAAACCTTAAAACTTAATGATGTTCTTAAATTGAATTATTTCAAGCAAGGATTAAATGCAAAGAATAGTCATCATAGAACAGTCATCCATATCTTCCAAAAAACATAAAATAAAGGAAATCGCTTCAACAGAGATTTAGATAACATAATTATGGACTCTCAATTTTATTTTTAGGAAGATCCAATAGTGGGAAAGAAAGTTATGACTTCTGGTTTAAAACAGAAAATTCTGGTTAGGGTTCAGATCTGCCTTCACTAAAATGGTTGTAATTTTCACAAAACATAATTAAAATTCACCAAACCAATTGGAAATGAAAGATAAGACTTAAGAGAATCTCTGATATCAAATTTAGACTTTTATATAATCATATCAGCCTGTAGCATACGAATACATTTGACAGAAAATTCAGAATCAAGAATGGACAGGCATAGTCTGCCAAAATGTCAAAAATAAGGCATTAATTCGACCCTAAAAATAAAATCAGAGAGATACCCATTTGAGATCTATGAATTTTACTTCCAGAAAATCAATTTAGTAAAACCATAGATGCAATTTAAATTGTTATAATAACAGATCTCCAAAAATGGGTTGCTAAAAACCCTAGGAAAACACATGCCAATTCTTACAAACAAAAACTCAAAACTTTAAAATAATCATACAAATGAAAAGTAAAGATATAATAAATAATGATAATATATAAATAGATCTATAATCTATCAGATACATCAAGTAACTAAAATATTCAATCCATACCTCATGTCCTACGAAGGTTGAATCGAAGAAGGAAGGAAACAAAAGAGAAGACAAATCCAAACTTGAGATGCATCCTTCAAACCCTATCCACTTTCAGAAATCTCCATGAAAGAAAGAAATAATTCCACAGCAAAGAATCCCTCTCTCAACTACTGAAATTCTCACAAAAATGTCTCTCTCCCAAAAGCAAAGATAACCAAAAATTCTTAAAGACATATGCTTACAAACTCTCCTTCACATCTCCAAGTTTTCTCTCCAAAATCTCCATGAAAAGTAAGGCCATCCTCTCCTCAATGCTTCAGCCCCAAAATCCCCTCCCTTCAAATGAGAAAGTAGTGCATATAAATAGATTTCCAAAGGTTGAGAGGAAAAGTAACCAATTCTCAACTAACTCTTAACTAAAAGGTATTATAAAATAACTTAATATCATACAACTATATTACTCAAATATACAATAAAAGATTATTTGTATTCATTCATACACACATGTAATATTATCCTAACATATATGCATATGCCATCATTAATTACATCAATATCTATATATATAACCTATCCTCATTATTAATAATTAACAATTGAGAATAATATACCTCGCATTATTTAATATTTAATTATTAATAATATTATACTTTACATTAATCCCAAAATATACACCATCAACAATATCTACAATAATTAACATATAATCATATATAAATTATATATATATAAATACATATATGTGTGCACCCATATATATATTTCCATATATATATATATATATTTATATTTATATAGATACATGCCAAATACCAAACACTATAATCTATAAGATTGTGAAGTAATAGATCACAATATTATTACCTATTTATAATTACTATAGGATATAACACTGAGGTAGAATAAAATCACATGCCTCAAAATAAATCTAATCATCGAAAGAGGCCATAAAAATCAACTATGAAACATATTGAGAAAACTATAAGATCAAACAAGGTCAACCAAAGTCAACAAGGAAAGTCAAGCTAAACTCCTGAAACACAACATAGAAAGATTAACTAAGAATCATACCAAGAAGGAGAAATAAATAAAATGAGTAAAAAAATCATACAACCAAATGGATTCAAGTGGCCACAAGGCACTAACTACAACCATGCCCAACCGGGTGCGTTGGATCTGGGTTTTTGACCCAAAGGTTGACTGACAAAGAAGGAACCCTAATACTCCCAAATTGGAATAATGACAAAGGAAGACTCATGTAGGGGCCTTAGTACTATCTCCATAACAACAACCATCGAGGATTTGAGGGCATGCTCAGACCTGTGAAGCCAGGTGAAGTCGATGCCCGGTACCTGCAAGCCTGCATCACAAAGAAGAAATACATATGCACGGATATACATATAAAAGAAAACATTGCAGACAGATGACCAGGATCGATACATCGTGTGGACCTCAGCTATGTGAGTAACTACAACTTTGTCCTGAATCATGAAAACACATCATGTATATATATACACTCAAAGCATGTAGCATCATCATAACGAAGGTTAGAATCTCAAACATTGTGTTAGTCTCTTATCAATACTAATAATAAATCAACATAATCAAATCATCAAGTGAGATACAAGATTCATCCAAAGTAACCTTAATAGAAGAAAATATAAATAACCACTTATATATATCTATCAAGTACATATCATATAACATCCTAACTATGTTCATAAAGGTCTTGTAGGTACTCAATACATACATGGAGATAAATACATACAAAAGTGATACCTTTAGATAGTATGTCTGATATTAGAATCATTGAATACTAGCTTATGAAATTATTATAAACAACTATAAGAATAGATCAAACAAGTATCATGTACAACTTAAGCTGTAAGAAAACATCGAAGGATCTTAATTCTTTCAAAAACACAAAACTTATATTAGGGTTAGAGGGGTATTACATTTTGAGTACCTTGTTAAAATTTTGCATTTTGACCCCTTTGAGTACTTTTTGAGCCTATTTTACCAAATGCAATTCAAAAGTTTTTCATGAATGTTAGGTGCTCATAACTCTTGTTTAGACATAAGAAGACATCCTAGATCATCAGACTCAAGTTTTGAGTCATTCAGTGATGTCTTGTTTTGAGCACTTGTCCTTTTTTGCATATGCTGATTATAGTGTCAAATTGCTGTAACTTGCCCAATTTGTATTTGAATATTTTGCATTCTTTTAGGTTTCATAGGTCACAACTTTGGGAATATTTTTCATGCATATCAGTGAGTTTATATTCCAGAACCCAAGATCATTCAAATCCATTTGATAAGTTTTTGGGTTCCCCAAAGTTGGTCCCGCTGATTAGTCCGATTCCTCTATTTTGCCCAAATTTCTGAATGGTGTACTTTGAGCTTTTCCAAGATATATCCAGTTGAATGCACTACATAATTGAATGTTTCCCCATATTGAAAATATGAAAGTGTACCTATTTGAAGAATTTAGGCCCTTGACCAATCCACTTAACCACTTTCCCAGCTTGATTCCAAATCCTAATTCTGCATATTTAATGAGTTTTAGATTAAGAAAAGTTGTAAGGTGTTGACTTTGTAGATTGATGATAGTTGATCAGTTCATTATGAGAGAAATTTAATTGATGATTCATAATCCATGTATGAAAGTGAATCCATGTTCAGAGTATCAGACTTTGAGAGCCTTTTCTGATGAATTTGTGAAGTCAAAATCAAAGGCAGTTTATGCAGATTTACAGTGTATATAGAGTTATTTTTGTAGAATGGATGCTTTTAGAAGATGGTAACTTGTTATTAGATGACTATTTCAAGATGAAAGTTGTTTCCCTATACTCTATATATTAAATTATACTACTTGGATCAAGGGTTGGGCATCAGGGTATGTTTTTCTATTTTTGCGAATGATTAAACAGAGGGAGCCCATGCTGGAGTGAAATACACTTCCAAAAAAAATACAAAGTGCCAAGTTTTAAACCACAATATAATGTGCAAAGAATTTTTTGAAGGATATTTTAGAACATTTAAAATATTTACATTTGAAATGAAATATCCCACACAATGGATTTTGCAAACACGAATTTGCAGGAGGCAGAAAAACAATCATATTGCGGGGGGCATAAATTTCAATTCAACCATTGGATCATACTCAATTTTGGATATGTTGTCAAAAATATAATTCTCTAGATTCTCATTGGAGATATTTTTCAAATTCATCTTGGTTCACGAGATACAATCGACTATGTGCAACACTATCTAAACTGCCTATAATAGTCACAAAGAGCATATATCCCACATTCACTGGGATTGGGGAGTTTCTAGTATTTATATACTAAAGCGCTTGCATTATGTAATGAATAAGAGGCCAAGAGGCTTATGGTGGGCTCCTTGGCTGGAGGTTTTGAAATACTAGTGGGCCCCATATTTTGAGCGAAAAAGTATAAATACTTTAAAAACTTTAAAAGTTTAGTCCCACATTGGCCATATTAGGGAAATTTGAAATGTTTATAAGGAAGGCTGCAATCATAATGAAATATGAGAAAGGGTAGGAGGCTCTTCTCACACACGTGTAGGAGGCTAGATGGTGAGTGCATTGGGATGCATGCCTAGGTGAACCTAACCAAATTTTGCAGATGAAGACAAGGTTGAAGGGACATGTGGTAAGCAGTCTCCAAGGAAAACCATGGTCAAGGAAATGTTTCAGAGACTTAAAGACTAAAGTAGTCTCCAAGCCTCCAGATCGAGTAGTCTCTAAGTCTCTAGATCAAGTAGTCTCTAGATCCAACCAAGGTTAGTGAATTGATTTAGAGACTTAGAGACTACACTATGTAGGTTAACCGCAGTCAAGGCATAGTCAAGGTGTGGTCAAGTTAAGCTCATTCAAAGACTTAGAGACTAAAGGTAATCTCCAAGTCTCAAGAAAAACCCATGGTTAGTAAATTTCTTCAGAGACTTAGAGAGTAATGTTAGTCTCCAGAGACTACACTATGTAGGTTAACCACAGTCAAGGCATAGTCACGGTGTGGTCGAGTTAAGCTCATTCAGAGACTTAGAGACTAAAGGTAATCTCCAAGTCTCAAGATAAACCCATGGTTAGAAAATTTCTTCAGAGACTTAGAGACTAATGTTAGTCTCCAAGTCTCTAGATAGACTCAAGGTCAAGGAAAAGTTTCAGAGATCTAGAGACTACTTAGTCTCCAAGTCTCCAGATGAGCAGGAGTTAAAGGTGAGTTAAAAGACCAGTCCAAGCAGCCAATCACATAGTAACAAGTGGCACATTCTGGTGGTTTTTGTGGAAGCATGTGCATAAATGATTAAAAGATAGATTTAAAGAAATAAAAGATTTAAAATATTATATAGTCCAAACTTAGGGATAATTTTGAAATATTTAAATGGCAGAGTGTGCTCAGAAGATTAAAGCCTGCAAATTCATTTTTTATTAGAATATAGGCTTATAATATATTTTTGAAAATGGGAGAAGATGAGGAATGCATTGGCGGTGGTTAAAATCATATTTGATTGAGTTGGTGAGAGCAGTAATGACTTCTTTAATCTGAGATCAGATTTTGAGGGAGATATTTCTTTCTAGATATGACTGATTTACAGATCCAGCAAAGGGGGAAGAATATGATTTCTTGCAACTTGGTTGCCTTGTAGAATTTTTTCTTTGATTAATAAGTGATATCAGATTTATTGATTCTTCCAAGGCCTTCATTATTGATTTGATTTTCTCAGAAGGGAGGAAGCTAATTTCTCAGGAATGTCTTATAGAGGATACAAACTGATCAAATATCAAATAAGTCCAAAATCCTTTTGTCTCTTCACCGACTGAATGGACTCCCTGTATTTTTGTCTTTTTCTATTTTAGGGTTAGGGATTAAAAACATCTGAAGCTTGTTGCATCCTTAGGGATTCCAAGATGTTTTAAATAGTAGTTGAACTTCATTTTTGAAGATGATGAATGTTGAATATTTCTCTGCAGAGCAGATTTCCTAGTCCTGTGTCTAGGCTTCTGAACTTCAAATTTTGTATGTTTTGAAATAGGATTCAAATTTAATCAAATACATTGTAGTTTCTTTCTTATTCTATTGTTGTCTCTTCACTTTTATGCTATACTCTTGTATGTTTTATTTTTAAGGCATGTAAAACATAACAGTTGCAAGGCAACTTGTGTAATTATTTACGAGTTTCTTTCAAGGAAAGGATTAAATTCTCATGAATATTTTTAGAGAGTGAACATAATTGTTAGGATTCTGATCATAGTAGTATAGGAGTGACAGGATAGCTTGTAAGGCATTCTATTCAAATTGCAAGCGATCTGCAAGGCATTTTACTATATTTGTTTTGATTTCTTCCTGTGGATTCATATACAATAATTATCTACCCAATGGAATAGGCACTGGTTAGATGTTTGTTATACAGTCATCTTTTAGTCATCGAGAACAAAATATAATTACCAGTACATTTTACTTTTAAGTTCATGCATATCTTGATAGGACTATGTTCAAGTAGTACAGTTCATATTGCTGATTCCTTTGAGAGAGAATCCAAAAGGTTAGCCTTCCTTGAGTTAAGCTCATAAAAAGAAGAAGGATGAACATCCTTATTCCATTGTTATATGTTGTTACATTTGTAGTTTCCCTTGTTATGCTTTGTATCAAGATATTCTCAGCTCTTTGTAGAGTAATCTTTTATTGAAGTAGTTTAAAGCATAAATAGTATAGCAGTGAAGAACCCAATCCACCATTGAGTTTTACTTGAAACATAGTAAACTATTAAGGAAATACCCACCTAAGTCCTATGGAGATCAAAGTAGAAGGAGGATCTTATCCAATCCTCATGAATTAGACTGTTTCTTGTCAAACTTGAGAGCCCTTAAAACTAAGAATCAAGCCTACATATTTTCCAAGTTTGATCCTATAAGAAAAAGCTCTAACAGGTGCATTGATGTGAGTTACCATAATGCATTGTCTAGCTGTGTGACCATTGTAATTGCATATCTAACATGTAATGTTCCGAGGACTTCTAACATTATGCTATGGATGATTTCTTTGATTTTGCTAAGTCTGACTTCTTTGATTTTATCTACAATTCATAGCTCTATGACCAAACTTATTGCATGAATAACAATAACCATTGAAAGGTCTTACCTCCTTACAATCTCTTTCTATATGTCCATGCTTGTTACAGGCATAATAAGTTTGGTTTACTAGCTTGCATTCATCCTTAGATGGTTCAACTTTAGCTTCAATATGATTTCCAGTCTTCTTAGCTTCTATGGATTCTTCTAGTGCTTTCTTTCTTTCTCTCATATCATTGATTTGATTTTGTGCTTCATTGAATCCAATACCAGTGGTATCTCCTTTAATCTTTTGTGCATACAACTGTGACTCTATTAGATCCTTACTTGTGTGCAATTTGTCAATATGATTCTTTGCTTCAGTTAATTCAGATTCCACCTGCTTCTTAATGTTCTCTAACTCCAAGATTTTCATGTTTTCTTGCTTCAGTTCTTCATCCAACTGCTTGTTTTCTTTGACCTATTCTTCATAGGCTTCCTAATTTTTAAATAGCTTTTCATCCAACTCTTCAATCTAATCCTTTAGAGATGTGTTTTCCTCATTCATCTTTTTGACCATTTTTCCTAAATCACTCGTAGAACAATCTTCCAAATCTTTTCTTAATTTCTTGATGAATACTTGAGAACCACTGACCTTTAATTTCATTTCTTCAATTTCTTTTTCAGATCTGTCAAGGTCTTCAAGAGTTGCTTCAAGATTCTTCTTCAGATGTTTCACTTCTCCTATGTTCATGATCTCCTCAAGTGGTTAAACTTATCTTCAGAGGACCAAAGCTCTGATACCAATTGTTAGGGATGGGAGCACTGAGGGGGGGGGTGGATGAATCAATGTTCTACAATTTATTTCTGAGTTCTTGAAACTTAACTGAATTACTTAAATACTGAACTGAATATTAAAGAAAGTAAAGTAAGAAACCATAATGCATAACACCATATATGATTATAGGGAAATCTTGGCCAAAGGAAAAACCCTAGTGGGAATTAGTACCCACTAATAATTGTACTTGTATATTATGAACCTGTTAATGTTCCTTTTCCCTGTTAGGAGCAGTCATTACAATGCTTTAGTACAATGACCTTGTCAAGGGTCAGACCCTGTTAAGAGTCTTGAAGTAAAAAACCCTATTAGGGGTGGAAGGCTCACTACCAGAGCTCACTACTCAATAAGGAAGGCTACAACCTCCTATATATCAGATACACACTATATCTACAATGGTGAACTGCTGCTATGACACTGCTTGTTTGATCAATTCCTTTTGTGCATTGATGCTTTAACCTCTTGTAAATCTCTATAACATTATTACTACTCTGAACACATAATTCACATACCTCTTCTCTTCTATTTCATCTTTGCAATCCATTTCATACACTACTACAAAAGCACATGTCTTATATATAGGTGCAAACAAAACTATTCACTAAGTCAACCTATAACCTATTACATACAATGCTTCCAAATTAATTGGCTCAAGCTTGTTTACATACATTTATATTAACATGTTTACAACATAAATACAAT
This sequence comes from Chamaecyparis obtusa, assembly GCA_027943335.1. Classification (NCBI taxonomy): domain Eukaryota; kingdom Viridiplantae; phylum Streptophyta; class Pinopsida; order Cupressales; family Cupressaceae; genus Chamaecyparis; species Chamaecyparis obtusa. The sequence continues at coordinate 800,482 of BSBK01001642.1, read as the reverse complement.
AGGCACATAGCCTTTACAAAAAATAATAATAACCGCTAATCAAAATCTTGTCTGTCGGCTTCATGCTCTATTCTATTCTGCTGCTTACTGACTGTGCCACTTCAACTTCTTCATACTAACTCATCTGATCATGTGTTCTTAGACTTAGCATTATTACATACTCAAAATCTTATCTTCAAGGGCGCATACCAAAATTTGGTCATACACACATGCACTAATGCTCTGTTCATCACTGATGCTCTGTTCATCAGGTACTTAATTGTCTGCTCTGTCTTCCATACTTAGCCAAATTCTGATCTTCTAAGTAAGTGCGATGACACCAAAACTTCATATGACTTTGTTGCCATAATTACAAAACTAATCTTATTCATATAGACTAGTATAGTCAACTTGCTAATAGACATCCTAGATGTCAATCCTAAGGAAGAAAGAGTTAATGATATGATTTGATAACATGGAAGCTGACTGATAAGCTATATTTGAGATAGTTGGTATAAAGGAGAATATTATCTAATGCAAAGTTATGAATGAGATAAATGTGAAGTTGTAAGAATATTTTTGTATTGATGTATTATGAGAGATCTAATATATGATGAGAACAATGCAAACTGATTGCAAGTTTTTTGAAGAGCGTACAAGCTAGGTCAGAATAGTGAAGATGTTCAGAAGCAATATAAGGTTTTTTTATTGTATCTTTTGTATTGAAGATTATTATTGTATATGGCATGTTTGGGTAGTGGGATCACCTTGCATACATTCACATTTTTTAATACCAACTCCTAATAGGGTTGAGGCTTCTAATAAGGCCTAAAGTCCTCTAACAAGGATTGAGACACTATACCAATGTAATAGACTTCTAATAGGGTCAATATCTTTAACCAAATACTTTTGATTAGTGGATATTTTGTGGGTACCATCCCCACTGGGGTTTTCCCTTGGTGAGGGTTTCCTTGATAAAAAAACATTGTGTTATGAGTTCCTTTATTTTATGGTTATGTTTATTATTCAGTTTAGTTTCTTATGTTACAAGTTAATTACATATATCCTTAAGTGGGAAAAAGGAAAAGTTTGTGAAATACTAATTCACCCCCCTCTCAATATTTCCTATTTATAACAATTTGTATCAGAGCATAGTTACTCTGATAAGGCCTAATAGCTTACGTAAGATCTCTATGGATATAAATCAATTACAGAAAAACCTAGAAGCTCTTGAGAAGATTGATATTCTTACTAAAGAAAGAGATACTTTGAAGAACAAATACAATAGTACAAAAAACTACATTGAGAAACTAAAAGACAAGATAGAAGATCTTAAATCAAAGAAAGAACTTACAAATTAGATCAAGGATGGTGATGAAGTTTCAAAACTGAAAAAGGAAAATGAGATCCTAAAGCATGAACTAAAGATTATAGATCTAAAGTTAAGCTTGAAAGATGATAATAGAAAAATTGAATCAGATTTGAAGTCTCAAAATGAAGATCTAAGATCTAAGCTTACCAACATAACATCTGAATTTGAGACTACAAAGTTGTAGTATGCCAAACTTGAAAAGTACAATACAATTGTGAAAGGAGATCTAACTCAATCGAAACAACATCTTGAGAAACTATATTATAGTAGTGAAAAGATTGATGAATAGATCTCTTATCAGAAACCCTCTTATGATAAAACTGATCTTGAATATTTTGAAGAAAAACTCTCAAAGAAGATTGAAGAATGTAAAGAACCAGATCTAGAAATTCAACAACCTGAGAACATAGAAGAAGAAAAACAAAACAAAGCTGAGTCTAACCAATCTAAAGATGTACCTAAAGAACCTAAACAATATGGATCACCTAAATAAATGCGAAATGAATTCAAAGTTATATGTTTTACATGCAATTCATTTGGACACATGAAAAGAGATTGTATAGGCAAGTCATTCAAACCTATCTCTAGTTATTGTTATAATTGTCATGGTTTTGGTCATAGAGCTATTGATTGTCAGAAACTTAGATCTAATAATAAATATAATAGTAAAATGTTTAGAAATACTAACCCTGCAGATAAAAGACCTACTAGAGAAATAAAAAATATAACATATGGATTTGTGTGTTATAGATGCAACAATTTTGGACATATTGCCAGAAATTGAAGATCACAAATTAGTTAGTGAGGACCAAGATATAGAAACAATCTCATAGTTTGTCATATTTGTAATAACATGAGTCACACAATGAGATATTGCATAATGGACAACATGAGGAATTTGAATCCCAGAAGAAATGTAAACTATACCACAAGAAATATGGATATCAACAACAGTCAAAAGGGAAACATCAGTAATATAGAAGAACTTATATTTGTCAAAGATACAGATCAAGAAAGTGCATCCACAATATCAAGAAGTTAGCCAGGTGAAACATTTGAGAGTAAGTTGGAATCAATCCTGAACCCATCTCAAACTGATTAAGCATCAAAATTCAATGAAATTAGCATCAAATTAAGCACTAGAATAACATAGAGTTTAGAAGAATTTGAATCAAGCCTTGTGAAGTTAATATGTGATATAAAGTGATGTAAGGAAGCTAAGGTTAAGAGCACATGAAATCATGAGCATGTATGCAAGAACATGAAGTGAAAGAAGTTTGCATTTAACCAAGAGAAGCTTTTTGGCTTGAATACACTTATGCAATTAATGTGACAACAATGTCTTGAAGGATTTGATAGATAAAAGAAGTTTATTGGATATCATTTGATCATTCAAGAGTTTACAAGAGTTTTAGAGAGCTAGCCAATGTATATTGAAAGTAAATTAAAAGATTTGGAGACAGATTTTTTCCAGATCTATGCGGAAGCCCTCAATTACAATTCCAAGGTATTTTACTAAGTGTAGACTAGGATTTGAGCATGCACCTAAACCTGTTTTGAAGGCCAAAGACAAACAAACGTCATAGCATATTATCAAATCAAATTTAATGGTAAACAAACTAAAATCAAAGCCACCTCAGTTTAAGCCTAAAACGGATGCGCCCATGCACCGTTTGATATGCTTGGATATAAATGGATGTGGGTGTGCAAACTCAAGCACTTGGAGCATACAAATAGGATGATTTGAGGATCAAGAAGACCCAAAATGACACAAAATAGGTATGAGGAACCTATTTTGCCTCAAAGGCCTCAAGAACACACAAATATGCAAAGCTAAAAGATGAACTAAGATTGATTAAACAAGAAATGAATCTATGTTAATCCAATTAAGCTAATTTAAATGTGATTTAAGCTTGAAAATGATCTAAAATGATGAGTTTATGCTTATGCTAGAATGAAAATGGCATTATAACTTTGCTATTGAGTTTGAGAGTTGAAAGATGATTTGCCTTAGGAAGTGAGGGTATTTATAGGAAAAGGGAAGGGCTTGGTTAAAAAGGATGAGTCAGAGTTAGGGCTAAGGTTAGGGTTGAGTCAAGGACAAGTGTCCTGACAAGTGTCAAGGGAGGATTGAGTTGAAAGTTTGAGGGCATGTGCACAATTTGGTAAATGTGCCCAAGGCCAAGAGGTGGCAAGGAAGGGATAAGAAGGTCTTAAATGCATAATGAATGCATGTAAGAAAGATAAGGAAGGCTTAAATGCATCCTTAAATGCATTTGCAAGAGGTGGCCAAGAGGTGGCCATCTTTGTTGACTAAGGAGGATGACTAAGAGGAGGTTAGCATAAGTTTTGGTAAACCTTTTGCTAATGGAATGTGACAAGATTAGAAAGGGGATTAGGATTAGGATTAGGGGATTTTAGGATTAGGATGGGTGAAGAGGTTGGGTTGAGAAGTTTCTAGAAGAGTCTAGAATTCTCCTAGGTTTTATGGAATAAAAGTTTATTCATTCCAAAAGCTTAAGTTTGGGAAAATTTATTGAAATATTTTCAATAAATATGAAAATTAAATATTTAATCTTAATTAAATATTTTGAGTTGAGATTAGGGTTAGAAAAGATGGGATTAGCCTTTTAATCGAAATTAAGAAGGGATTAGAAGATTTTGGAAGAGGTTAGTGGTCTTAAGAAAATTGGCCAAGTTTTGGTCAAAAAATAAATTAATTATTTTTTGGGGGATTTTTGGTCAATTTATTAATTAAAATAATTAATAAATAGGGGATTAATGTTTAAATAAGATTTAAACATTTTTGGGAGGGATTTCTTAATTAAATATTTTTAATTAAGAAAAAGGGATTTAATGACATAAAAATAAATTAATTAATTAAATAATTAATTAATTAATAAATGATGATGTCATCAGGGATTTTTCAGAAAATAAAAATACTTTATTTTCTAAAGGATTTTTAGGTGTCTACACTAAGTATTTACTGTTAGAGTAGTTACTTTTTAGTGTAGTCATGGATGTAGCCCTAGTTCATAACATTGAGGACACACCTAGACCTAAGGTGAGAAGGGAACTAGTAGAACCCTCCGAGGAAGACCCTAGCTTAGCATTATTGGTCATACTAGATGGTGTATTACATTTTGAAGATGTAAGAGGGTACCTAAAGTGAAAATTTGAAATTGTAGGAGACAGTAGTATTTTTGAGGAATATGACATAATATACAACTAGGGAATGACCTATAAGAAAGGTATGAACATTTAGGTCAACTAGAAATTATCAAGTATATGTTTCACTATGAATTTTAGAATGATGAATGGACTAAAATAATCTTAAGCAATTCATGATGGAGAGTTTTGGTTGGATGATGGAGTCATAAATATCATAGCTGATTTGATACATGAAGTAATAGGTTATCTAAGAAAGGTGCAATTCCTTTAAATGGGAAGAATGTGAAGAAAAAAATTCTAGACAACACTAAGTATTCATATAATGGAAGAGGTATTGTAATAAGTAAGATTGAGCAAGATGATGTTAGGTATGTGTGCAAGATAATGACTACCAAGTTATGTGCCAACTCTAGAGAAGATGATATAACAACATGTATGGTACACGAAACTTATCATATGTGTGTTGGTAGGATTGATGTTGACATGAGTGAAATTATGAGGATCAAATTGATTGAGAATCTTGAGAAGATTAAGAAGACAAAGAATTACCAACTCATATTTTCATCCTTAATCACCTACATGTTTTTCCACCTCTTAAGGAGATTTCCTTACACTATAGGAGCTGATTGGAATGATGAGAGGAATAAAATGGAGAGAATCAACAAGGTGTTGGAAAATACAATTGAAATAATTGTTATATTGTCATTGATGTCAAACCTTTACTGATAAGACAATTTCTATATAGGATAGTACCATATCTTTTGATTAATGAAGAGGATTTGAAAAGAGAAGATAAAAAGAGGACCTAAGGAAAGGTTGAGTTATGTGATAATTCAATCGGTACTTGATTAGTTGGCACATTGACAAGGTAATGTGTTGTTTATCCAAGTAAGAAGAAAGACTGGAAACATAGGCTTAACCAAGAAAAAATGAAGAAATCTAGTTTAAGCAGAGTGATGTTAGTGTTGAAAGAGTGCTAGTATATGCTGAGTAAATCTAGTGTTGACCAAACATTAGTAATTGTCGAGCATCAGGAAATTACCAAGCAAAGATAGTGTTTGCCAAGGAAGACAATTTGTAGTGATGACCAAGGAGATGAACACAGTATTGACCAAGTGTAAGTAATTTACATTTGGAGAAAGAATTGAGGATCACAACCAACATAGTTGAATTCTTGGGACATGAAAAATGTTTTGAAATATTAATGAATTTTATGGAACATTTAATTCATGGTAAATCATTTTCTTGTGGATTCAAAGAGAAGTTTGGAGATGTATCTGGAAGGAAAGGATGAAGAACATAATGATGGAAGGATTCAATGAATCTAACCTAAACCTAAGATCTATGGAGGAGATTAAGTGGAAAAAGATTGATCTACCTAATCAAGGAGGTATAAGGATAACCTAATTGTGAGGTTACAAAGAGTGAAGAAGAGGCTGATGTTATTGACTGATAAGTCTAAGCAGAAGGCTGAAGGTGAAATTGTGAAGGAGTTGAACAGAGCTGTGATTGCTTGAAGAAAATTCCAAGATCAGAGATGGAGATGGAAATGAAGGTCAGTCAGTAAATCAACATATATGTGCAAAGTGGAACTATATTTAAAAAGTGAGTTGTATGTTTTTTAGATCAAAACCTACTGTTAATTTCTAACCATTGTATCAGTCTAAATCCTTTAATCAAGGTTGACCTAATAGTAATTGTATAAATCCTTTAATTAAGGTGACATTCTAATGGAATGTTCTTAAGCTCTCTAACCAGGCCACTTTTGACAGAGTGTTTTATATCCTTTAGTAGGGTCACACCTAATAGTGTGTATGTAAACCTTTAATAGGGTTGGATTTTCACAGAGCTCACTTCAGAAGACTGAAAATCAGTAGCATGTTACAAAGTGGTTTTTTTCAAATTGAGTTTCCACTATAAATCCTAGTGTTATACTTGTGTGAATGATTTTTATGTGAATGTTGTTGAAAGATTTATATTCTACAAGTTAATTACTTTTGGACAGTGGGCTGCATGTTATATGTTTCTGATATATGCTATAGAGAATGAATTGAATTTCTGATTAGATCTGAGTTTGTTGAAGTACTGGAAAGTTCAATTGGTACACGTGGACATGAGAAAAATTGATTCACCATCCCTCTCTCTTGTTCTAAAATCATTCTAATAATTGGTCTCAAAGTTGTTGGTGCTTACAAAGAAATTTTAAAGGTACTTGAAGCTAATGATCAAGATGTACAAAAAGGAGGTACTGAACTTGAACAAAGAGAACTTCCCTGCATGGTAGAGTTTGATAAAATTTCTTGTAGTTGATATTGGTGATTTAGTGAAATACTATGTGGAAAATGAGTATGTTATACCTGCTACACCTTTGACTACCAAGGAGATGAAAGAAAAATAAGAACACAATCAAGCAATGTTGGAGATTACATCTTCCCTAAGCTATCCTAAATTTGAAGATATCAAGGACAACATAAATGAAAATTAAATGTGGGACACTCTTGCAACTATTATGGTGGAGATACAAATGTACTAAGAGCCAAATCTGAAAGTTTGAGAGGTAAGTTTGATGAAATGAAAATGCAAAAAGGTAAAAATATTGCTCAGTATTGTGGTAGAATTAAGGAGGTAGTGAATGCTATTAGAGGAGCTAATGGAACCATTGATGATGAAACTGTTATTGGTAAAGTATTGAGAACTTTTCTTCCTATCTATGCTATCAAAATTTCTGCAATACAAGAATCAAGATGTAACCCTGGTAATGTTCTAACTCCAGAAAGTCTTGTTGGTAAGCTTACTAATTTTGAGCTATCTAATTATGATAACTACACTGTTCTTAATGTTGAATCTGCATTCAAGTCTCAAATGGTTCTATATAAGTCTAAGAAGGAAAAAGAAAAATGTGTGAAAAGTGATAGTGACACTTTTGATGAAGATCTAGATGATCTTGAGGCACTTATGGCAAGAAGGATAAAAAGAGGAAAAGGGAAATATAAAGGAAAACTTCCTATAATCTCTTTTTCATGTACAAAATTTGGCCATATTGCAACAAGATGCCTTGATAGGACTAACAAGGATGTGAGAAGGGAAAACAAGTACAAAGATGAGAAATAATTGAGATTACCGAAGGTAAAAAGACTACAAAGACAAAGGTAAGAAATCTTGTTATATTGCTAAAGAGGAAACTGAAAATGAAAGTAGTGAATCTGATGAATGTGATATAGAAGTTTTTTATGTTGCTATGAAAGATGATTCTGATGAAGATGAGAAAACTAAACTTATTTCTTATGTGAGTAAAGGTGATAAATGGATTATTGATAGTGGTTGCTCACATCATATGACTGGTGATAAAAGTAAGTTTGAGACCCTAGATCATTACAAAGGTAGAAGTGTTAATTTTGGTAATGATGCACCATGTCCTGTGGAAGAAAAGGATCAATTAGATTGATTGATAAGATCAAATGTGAAAATTCTTATTGGGTTGAAGGTCTTAACTATAACTTTTTTGAGTGTTGCACAGTTGAACAACATTGGTTACTAAGTGGAATTTCATCATAGAATGGCTAAAATATTTTATGCCATTGGTGAACTAATTAGAAATGGAGAACATACAAGAGGTAACTTGTTCTATCTAGACCTATATGAAGAAACATGTTTGTTTGCACAATTTGATGATGTATGGTTATGGCATAAGAGGTTGTGTGATGTGAACTTTGATGATTTGGTAAATATCAGTAAGTTGAAGAAAGTTAGAGGTTTACCAAGATTGGAGCTACCTTACAATGTGATGTGTAAACAATGTCAACTGGAAAAAATGAAAAAATCTAGTTTTAAGAGAAAGACATATACTTCTGACAATATTTTGGAACTAGTTCATACTAACTTTTTTGGACCTATGGGTGTGCAAAGTTATTTTGGTGATAAGTATTTCATTCTATTTGCTGATGACTATTCTAGAATGATGACTATAATGTTTTTAAAGGAGAAATATGATGCATTTGAGTTGTTTAAGTGGTATTTGGAAAAAGTTGAAAAAGAAATAGGTAAAAGCTTGAAATGTTTGAGATCTCATAGAGGTGGAGAGTTTATATCAAATGAGTATAGCAGAAAGTAGAAATAGGTCAATTATAGATTTTTCTAGAACACTGATGATACATAAGAATGTTACACAAAAGTTCTAGAGAGAAGCTATAAGTACAATTGTTTATACCTTAAACTGAGTACAAATCAAGAAAGGTATAAATTCTACACCTTTTGAGTTATGGCATGGATATGCACCTAATGTGAAATATTTTAGAGTCCTTGGGAGTAAATGATATATACTAAAAGACAATAGGAATGGAAAATTTGATGCAAAAAGTGATGAAGGAATATTCCTAGGATATTCCACTAATAGAAAAGCTTATAAGTGTTTGAATTCTAACACTAAAAAAATTGTGGAAAGTGCAAATGTTAGAGTGGATGAATATGCATAAAAAATGAATTGGAGTGCAAGCAAGAACTTGAAGATTACATATCTTTTGTATACATGGAAGAAGGGGAGTCAAGTAATACACCTGAACTAGATGCAGAGTCACAAATAGGTAATGTCAAGCATTAGGAGGATGATTCTAAGCATCGAGAGGACATTACCAAGCATTAGGAGGATGCTATCAAGAAAGAAGAAGAAGTAGATAATTTGCAAGATGAACCTGAAGATCTATAACAAGTAGAAAGGAAATCTGAACCTACATTGGCATAGTATGCGAGAAGACATCATAATCCTAAAAAAATCATTGGAGATAAAGAATCTAGACTCATGACAAGAAGTAAGTTGAAAGATCCTTCATGCTTACTATTTGAGTTTGAGCTTAAAATAGTAAAAAATCCTTTAGAGAATGATGAATGGATACAATCCATGAATGTAGAAATAAAGGAGATAGAACACAATAATATCAGGACTCTAGTGCCAAGACCAAAAGACAAGAATATTATTGGAAGAAAATGGGTATTCAGAAACAAGCTAAATGAGCATGGAGAAGTCACTAAAAACAAGGCCATATTATTATGTAAGGGGTATGCACAAGAAGAAGGAATTGACTATGGGGATACATTTGACCCTATTACAAGATTAGGAGTAAGGAATCTACTTGCATATGCAGCTTATAAAGGATTAAAATTATATCAGATGGATATCAAATCTACATTTATGAATGGGATATTGGAAGAAGAGGTATACATTAAACATCCAGAAGGATTTGTTGACCCAAGAAAGAATAATATGGTTGGAAAGCTACACATGACACTATATGGATTGAAACAAGCCCCCAGAGTAGGTATGAGAGACTGCATAATTATTTGATAAAGATTGGTTTTACAAGGAAAAATGACAACAATAATCTGTATATGAAAACTGAGAAAGGTAAAGGGATTTTATTAGCTGAAATATTTTTTGATGATATCATATTTGGAGGACAAGATTCCCTATGTCAAAACTTTTCAAGTGAGATGCAAACTGAATTTGAAATGTCTATGTTTGGTGAGATCAAATTCTTTATTGGTTTTCATGTTTATCAGATGAAGAAAGGTATCTATATTACTCAATCTAAATATGTTAAAGAGATACTGAAAACTTTTGGTATGGAAGATTATAGATCAGTAAGTAAACCTATGGCTACTAGACATAAACTATCTAAAATTGATGTTACATCTGAAGTGAATCAAACCTTGTATAGATCTATGATTGGAAAGCTACAATATGTTATTCATAATAGACTAAATATTTCCCTAGCAGTTGGGATTGTGGAAAGATCTTCTGCCAATCCTAAGGAAAATCATATGATGTAGGCAATGAAAAGGATATTGAGATATCTGAAAGGAACAAAGGATTATGGATTGTATTACAAGAAGAATGACAAGTTTGAACTAAGAGTTTACACTGATGTAGATTGGGCTGGAAATGTTGATGAAATAAAAAGTACAAGTGGTGGTGCATTCTTTCTAGGAAAGAGATTAGTCTCCTAGACAAGCAAGAAACATAACTGCATTTCCCAATCTACATTAGAAGTTGAGTATGTAGCAGCAACAGTAAATTGTTCAAATTTTGTGTTGATCAAAAAATTGTTAAAAGGTATGAATGAGGAAATCACCAAGCTAGTTGTTATTTTCTGTGATAATACAAGTGCTATTAATATATCAAAGAATCCAGTGATACACACTAAGACTAAGCATATTTCTATCAAGTATTATTACTTGAGAGAGCTAGTTCAAGATAAATAAGTGAGATTGGAATATGTGAATATAAAGAAACAATTAGCAGATATATTCACAAAAGATTTACCTAAGGATGCTCATGAATATCTTATAGGTAAACTAGTGGTGATTCCCCTAATAGAGGCTACCTAATAAAATAGGAGTACTACATCAAATGTGCTACATAGAATATTTGACAAATTTGATGCAGAAAAGGTCACACTTTAGGAGTTGCCTAGAGTTGTGAGAAGTAAGGTAGAGATATTAATCAGTCATAAGCAAGATGATAGAGGGAGTATAAAACATACACAACTGACATGAATACACCTACATAGTAAAGATGTAAGTGATAGATACAATCTTTTCCATTGTTTTCAAAGAGGGAGAAGATTCAATGAAAATAAATGAAGTGATACAACACTGAGGGAGAAGATTCAATGAAACCTGAGGGAGAGATATAAAAAAGATTCAGAGGGAGTAATTGAGTAAGTGTTCAAGCAAGGCAAAAGTTTTGAATCATAATGAAGCTAAGGATATTAATAGAAATCTGATGCACAAATATTTTGGATTGTTTGTTAAATCATGTGTTATTCATGTGGTGTTGCCATTAATGGCAAAGAGGGAGATTGTTGGAAACTAAAATTGAAACAATTGTTATATTTTTCATTGATGTCAAACCTTAAATAGTAAGATAGTTTCTATCTAGGATAGTACCATATCTTTTGATTGATAAAGAGGATTTGAAAAGAGGAGATAACAAGATGACCTAAGGAAAGGTTGAGTTATGTGATACTTCAATGGGTACTTGATTAGTTGGAACATTGATAAGGTAATGTGTTGTTTATCTAAGTAAGAAGAAAGAATGGAAACATAGGCTTAACTGATAAAAAGTGAATAAATCTAGCTTAAGCCGAGTGATGTTAGTGTCGACCGAGTGCCAGTATATGCTGAGTAAATCTAGTGTTGACTGAACATCAGTAATTGTTGAGCGACAAGAAATTACTGAGAAAATACAGTGTTTTCCGAGAAAGACAATTTGTAGTGATAACTGAGATACATAGTTGTGATTGAGGAGATGAACACAATATTGACCGAGTATCAGTAATTTACATTTGGAGAAAGAATTGAGGATCCCAGTCGACATAGTTGAATTCTTGGGATATGTAAAAAGTGTTGAAATTATGAATGAATTTTATGGAGTATTTAATGCATGGTAAATCATTTTCTTGTGGATTAAAAGAGAATTTTGGAGATGTATGTAGAAGGAAAAGATGAAGAACATAATGATGAAATAATTCAATGAATTTGACCTAAACCTAAGATCTATAGAGGAGATTAAGCGGCAAAAGATTGATCTACTTGATCAAGGAGGTATAAGGATAACCTAATTGTGAGGTTACATCAAGTGAAGAAGAGGCTGATGCTATTGGCTGATAAGTCTAAGAAGAAGGCTAAAGGTGAAATTGTGAAGGAGCTGAACAGAGTTGTGATTTCTTGAAGCAAATTCTGAGCAGATTAGAGATAGAGATGGAAATGAAGGTCAGTCAATAAATCAACATATATGTGCGAAGTGGATCTATATTTTCAAAGTGAGTTGTATTATTTTTAGATCAGAACCTATTGTTACTTTCTAACCATTATATTAGTCTAAATCCTTTAATCAAGGTGACATTCTAATGAAATGTTCTTAAGTTCTCTAACTAGGCCACTTTTGATAGAGTGTTTTAAATCCTTTAGCAGGGTCACACCTAACAGTGTGTATGTAAACCTTTAACAGGGTTGGCTTTTCATAGAGCTCACTTTAGAAGAGTGAAAATTAGTAGCATGTTACAAAGTAGTTTTTCCCAAATTGGATTTCCACTATAAATCCTAGTGTTATACTTGTGTGAATGATTTTGATGTGAATGTTGTTGAAAGCTTTATATTCTGAAAGTTAATTACTTTTGGATAGTGGACTGCATGTTATATATTTCTGATATATGCTATAGAGACCAAGTTGAATTGTTGATTAGATATAAGTTTGTTAAATTACTAGAAAGTTTAATTGGTACATGTGGACCTGAGAACAACTGATTCACCCCCCCTATTTGTTGTTCTAAAATCATTCTAACACAAGGTGTATCTTAGACACCTAATTGATAAAGTAAATGAAAATGCCACACTTGTAAATAAAACCTTTCAAAATGAGATGAATAAAAGATCAAGAATTCCACCCTCAATAGTTAAGAAATACAAAAATGAGATATGATTTTTGGTTGATACAATTTTTATATCTATTGAAGTGGTAGAACCAAGAACTAAATTCATAGACCCTCTAGATTATGAAGTGCCTGAAGAGGCAGTTGAAGGATATGTAAGAAGAATTATGAAATGTAGACTAGATTCCAAAAGTCCTAGATTTGGAACATTTGCAAAAATTTCCAGCACATCACAACAATCTCTATTGTAGAAGTTAGCTAAGAAAAGGGTTGACACAACAATCAAGAAGATATTAAAAGAAACATGTATCACTAAAGATGAATTCAACATTGTGAAGTAGAAAACAACAACTATGAGAGATATTGGATAGAAAGAAGTGTTAACCGTACCACCTTTGGCATCTAAAATAACCTTTGTTCCAAATATTCAAAATATTGATGAGGATTTCACTGAGCCTAGTGAGATGAGTATATCATTGGACAAGCTGCCAGTAGCAACCACAATAAAATCTACTAGATCCACCTCCACTACACCAGCTAAAAGAGTAAAATAAATGGCTAGTGGACCACAAAAAAGGCAGAAGACTATCTTTTCTCCTATGGAAAGAAAAATGACACAATAAGAAGAATCCACACCCATCAAGAAAATGAGAGGTCAAGTTCAAATTCAATCTCAAGGAGAAGAAGAGGTAGGAAACAACAAAAAAAAACAAAGGAAACCCAAGATTGAGAAAGTAAATCCTTTGATTATTAATGAAGAAGATTTGACAAAGTTAAATAAATACTATCATATGTACAATAATTTTGAGAAACTAAATCTGGAGATTGCAGTTGTTAGGCACATGATCCTTGCTAATAAGAAATTTGAGAATATTAAAGATAAGATACTAAGTGATCTTTATGAAAAAATGATTAACAGGAACAAGAGAGAAACAAAAGAGGATAAAGGTATAACAGAAAGATTTGTGAGAAAACTATGTGTAATTAAAGATGAAGAACATTTAAAAGAAATAATGAAGAGTCTCAACACCCATTTAAGAAGGAAAATAAGAATAGTTCTAATTATGGGAGGTAATTATGAGGAAGTTAACAAGAAAATTGAGGAAGTAGTTGTGAAACTGATGACTTTAGTACTGGGAAAATAATTAAGTGAATCTGAACATGACACTCAAATGATAGAAGAAGTTTCATAGATGAAAGAGACACAACTTTAGAAAGAAACCCCAGTTTCTCCACCTACAATACTCATTAATGATGAAACAATGCATGTAGAAGGAACTAAAATTACCATTGATAGAGAAGAAGATCCTTTCAAAGATCAAGGAGAGGATGTTGGAAACTTGGGAGAGATGGTGAATGAGGAAGAAGGCGGGGAAGAAAATAAGGAAGAAGATGAGGAAGAAAATAGGAATTAAGATGAAGAAGTTAATGTAGAAGAAGAAAAAGGAGAGGATAAGAAGGAGGAAATAAAGGCATTAGAGGAGACATAAACAAAAGTCACTAAACAAGAAGGGAAAGAAGAACAAGGTAAAGGTAAAGAGGTAAAGCCTACAAAGATTATACCTCAACACATTCAAATAGTCACACCACAGAAGGTCACAACAAAAAGTTCATCAAAGTCACCCATTGAGTCAATATTGGCAAATTTAGGAGCTGATGTTGATGATGATGATCAAATAGAGTTGATCTCATCCCTAAATAAGATAATTGGAAAGAAAAAGAAAGTAAAGAGCCTAGAAGGATCACTACTTAAGGTAACAAATAAGATTCAAGGTGTTATATCTACTCAAGTTAGTGAAGTTGATCCACAAGTTAAAGAAAGAGAGGTAATTACTGATTTTGACAGTGAGTTCACTAATTTATCTGACATTGCATCAATGAAAGCATAAACACTTCATGATACACAATTATTCCAAACTACTTGTCAAAATATCAAGAATGATCTAGACAACCTTGATGTTTGCATTAAGGAATTGGGAAAATTTTTAGAGAGAGGAAGAGAATTGTATAGTCAGTGTGCCTTGTCACACAATCATATCTCAGATATTTCAAAAAAGTTGAAGAATAAAGAAGTAGAACTACAAGTCACAGTGAATGAGCTACAAAATCCTAGCATGAAAATCACTAATACTGAGAAGAAAGTGAGGAAAATACATGATGAGATAAGACTATTATAAAATGAAAAGGAAAGAAAGTTGAAAAGGTTTGCATTACTCAAAGAGAACCTACCCTTGAAAATCAGTAATGTGTAGAATAAAATGGAAGAATGTCTCTCATTAAAGACATCATATGGTAAATTTTCCTATCCAAATCTTAGAAAAGTTGAGATAGCATCCTATGGGCTATGTGCACTACTTAGTATATCAGATTCTATCAAGATTGTATGGGATACATAAATTGCAAATTTGAAGGTGAACTTTGTAGATTGCATTTCAAGCCTTCCAACATTACAGATTGAAGACAAAAGGTATATATTACTCCCCCTTTGACAACAATGACAAAGGTGTCAATATATATATATATATATATATAGATATATATACATATATACATATATGTATATATGTATATACATATATACATATATGTATATATGTATATATGTATATACATATATACATATATGTATATATGTATATACATATATACATATATGTATATATGTATATATATATATATACATATACATATATATATATATACATATACATATATATATATATATACATATACATATATATATATATATATATATATATATATATATATATATATATATATATATATATATATATATATATATATATATATATATATATATATATATATATACATACATATATATATATATATATATATATATATATATATATATATATATATATATATATATATATATATATACACACATACATACATACATACATACATATTTTGAGAAAGGGGGAGTAATATAGTATGAGAAAATTACTTATATGTATAAGGTATAGATATATGCAGAATAGTATATAGCATAATCAAAGGGGGAGTATCCTTATGGTGGAATAAGTAGACATGCATAATCCATAGAATTTTTCAAATCTTGTAATGGCCATGTAACACAATGTTGCAGAATGTTGCAAGTTTGTTTTTGAAAAATTTGTTGTTAGTTTTTGGGACTTAGCCAATTCTCCCATATGTTGCCACCAATGACAAAGGGGGATATTGTTGGAAATTTGGTTGAGTAGGATATCATGGTGTTTTCATTATGGAAACATACATTCAGTAGAAAGACAACATGATCCAATGAGGAAGTTCTGGATGAGAACTTAAGAAAATTGTCTAAGTATAACAGTATTTATATGGCTACATAGAGACTATTTTGATAAAAAAAATTCACCTAAGTACTTTAGGTGCATGTGAACTTGATCATAGATTATATAAGGTATGTTGAATCTATATCTAAGAGCACAAG
This sequence comes from Chamaecyparis obtusa, assembly GCA_027943335.1. Lineage (NCBI taxonomy): Eukaryota > Viridiplantae > Streptophyta > Pinopsida > Cupressales > Cupressaceae > Chamaecyparis > Chamaecyparis obtusa. The sequence continues at coordinate 784,080 of BSBK01001642.1, read as the reverse complement.
ACTGTAAGACATGTACAGATAGAGATAGTAATGTTTTACAGAAACAATATTGAGACGACCAGAATAGAGTAGAGACTAGTAAATGATTATTTTGAGTTAAGGTATTTTTTTATTTATCAAAATAATGAATTAACTAATTAGGGATGACATCCTAAATGTTAACCCTAAGGAGGAAACAATGTTTATCTATCTACAAAGAGACTATTTTGATCAATGAAGTTCATAGAAGTACCTTTAGTGCATGCACACTTGAACATAGATTATATAAGGTATTATGAGGCTACATCTAAGAGTGCGAGACTGAATGACATGTATGGACATAGATATTAATGTTTTACAAAAAAGTGTTGAGCCAACCAGAACAGAGCAACGATTAGTAAATGATTATTTTGAGTTAAGGGATTATTTTGTTTACCAAAATAATGACTTAACTAATTAGGGACAACATCCTAGATGTTAACCCTAAGGCAGAAAGAGTTAATGATATGATTTGATAACATGGAAGCTGACTAATAAGCTATATTTGAGATAGTTGGTAAAAGGAGAATATTATATAATGCGAAGTTATGAATGATATAAGTGAGAATTTGTAAAAATATTTTTGTATTGATGTATTATGAAAAATATCATATATGATCAGATCAGTGCAAACTGATAGCAAGTTTTGTGAAGAGCCTACAAGCTAGATTATAATATTGAAGATATCCAACAATAATAAAATGTTTTTGTATTCTATCTTTTTTATTGAAGATTATTATTGTATATTGCATGTTTGGGTACTAGGCTCATCTTGCATACATTCACATTTTGTAATACCAACTCCTAATAGGGTTGAGGCTTTAACAAGGCCTAAATTCCTCTAACAAGGATCGAGACACTATATAGATGTAGTAGACTCCTAACAGGGTCAATATATTTAACCAAATACTTTTGATTAGTGGGTCATTTGTGGGTACCATCCCCATCAGGGTTTTCCCTTCACCAAGGTTTCCTCGAGAAAAAAACATGGTGTTGTGAGTTCCTTTATTTTATGGTTGTGTTTATTATTTAGTTTATTTTCTTATGCAAGTTACAAGTTAATTACATATATCCTTAAGTGGACAAAAGTAAAAGTTTGTGAAAAACTGATTCACCCCCCCTCTCAGTGTTTCCTATTTCTAACACTTTACCTTTCACTGAGGTACTAGGGGAAGCTACACTAGGTGAAAACATGGGACTTCTTTGAATTCAAGTGAGAACCACATAGGAAGGGTCTTCAAGGGTAACCAAAAATTCACCTCCTCTTTCTGATTTAGACTCATACTCAAGGGAAAAGTACCAGTGTCTCTAGGTTTCTCCATCTCCCTTTCCTCTTTGGTCATTTCTTTGAGTGTGTCTTTTGCGGCCTCCATCTAGATGTATCTCATCATATCAGGCTAAATTTCACCACCATGATCTATAGTAAGGTATAAATTATGCATTATCCCCTTTTTTGAAGGATCTTTAAGAGTTAATCTTTGTTTCTTAGAGGGAGGTTGGGGCACCTTTTCATAATTTGGTTGGTTATATTGCTTTCTTCCAATGTCTTGATAAGGTTATTGGTAGGAAGTACTAGTCTTTGGAAATTGTCTTATAAGATAAATTACATCATTCACTAGCCTCTGTACCACATGGTCAGAAGATGTTGATGCTTATGCATGAGGGTTTTGGGCTTCCTTTCTCCACTTCTTGACTATAATAAGATTATCTTCCAATTCTATCACCTATGTTTGAATGACGTTCAAGTCAACTAGTCTTTCTCTCCTCAAATGAAAAATAATGTTAGGAGGCATAGTATTTAAGAATAATCCTTTTTGATTTTTTGTCTTGGGTTTAGATGGGGTTGGGATCTTAATAAATTTTTTATTAAATTTGGCCACAAAATTCATCATAGGTTCATGGATATCCTTCTTTAACAAAGTTAGTTGCACCAAGAGATTATGTTCATCTTCAATGATTTTGAACCTATTATCAAAAGAAGTTCTCATTGTATTCCAATTATTTATGGATCCTATTAGAATATAACCAAACCAATATGTTGCACCTTCTATTAAAGTGTGTAAAAATATCTAAACAACAACATCTTCATCTTGCACTGCTAGGAGACTAGTTGCCACATTAAAGGTGGCCAAGTGTTCTTCCATAAAAACTTTTCCATCACCAGTGAACTTGGGAAAGATGTCCTTGGCACCCTTTGGGAAGGCATTGTGGGATGCCAAGTTCAAAGGGCCTACTGCATCACCTCAAGGATGAGCTTAAGAATTGGAATGATTAGAGGGGTAAGATTGATATTTAATGGAGTTGGATTTATGTTTAAAGGTACAAGGGTTCTAGACAACACCAAAGCTTGAAGGATGGGGAGACAATGGCTTTCTTAGGTGGTGGAGGTTTACTCTTTGACCTCTTAGCATGTGAAAATATTTTTGATGCACTAAGTCTTTGTAAGGCTTCTATGTCAAGATCTATCAAGCATTTCCTTTCTTAGGGTGTTGTGAATCTCCTAAACTCTAGACTATCACTATTGCAAAGTCTTTTAAAATCTTATTCTCTCCTTTCAGCTGTCGAAGAATTTTTTTGTTTAAATTTTAGAAATTTCTTCTTCTTTTTCCAACACTTCTCTAGCCCTTCTATAATCTTCTATACTTCTTGTAATGCCCCTCCAACCCTAAAAAGTTTTGGTTATTTTCACTAGAAATTAGGAAGATATATATGTTGGAATGATCCTTCTTGAGATGGTTGCTTAAACCGAACCTCTTCCAACTCACCATAACTTCATATTTTAATTTGGGAAATAATAACATTGCATAGGTATGTTATTTTGTATATATTCCTATGAGTCAGTGATATTTTAGGGATCACCTAATAGACCTATATGCTTCTTTGTGAGATGCTCATTATTAATATTTATGTGTAACTTAGGTTAATTGATTATAATCACTTAAGGGTTAGATGTGTTACCTTCTCTAATAATGTTACTTGAGATTAGACATGATTAATGCATTTAGGGTTATACGATTTGTTTATCTTGATTTGATAATGGGACATTTTGAGGACATTCTAGATGGTTAAATGAGTTTGTGAAAGTTAATAGATGATTTAAATTCACATGATTATGTTATGATGCATTCTTGTTATATAATATGGAAAAGAGATTATTTTGGTACTAACCACACTAATCCAATTATGCTTTGTTGATGTCACTATCTAATGTGAGTGTAGGATGAGGGGAGGTAGTCGTAGTTACTCCTACAAGAGGTCCTTACAATGTCACACTCTCCCTCCTTATTTTCCATTGTTTTTACACACACACACACACACACACACACACATATATATATATATATATATGTTGGTGTACTCAGTTGGTGTTGTAGGATGCAGGTACTAGGCATCGACTCCACCTACCTACACAAGTTTAAGAATGCCTTAAAAATGCTCGAACTGTTGTTGTGTGGAGATATTACCAAGATTACTCTCAAGGTTACTCATGGACTTAGAATTATGTATAGGAAGTTACCCTAGTTGGGGAAATTAGAATGTAGTTTATGTTGTGGTCCTGTTATTCAATCTTGTTCTGAGATTATGTTAGGAGTTAGAATTAACCTTGTTTATATGTATAATACTTATTCTATATTTATGTTATAATAGATTGTATGTTATATAGGTATGTGTATATTTGGGTGCACATGCATATACCTAGGATTATATAAATAGTATTATTTGTATGTTTTAATTGCTTATGTAAATGGTATTTTAATAATTAAATAAAGTGAATTGAATAAAGTGAATTCAATAAAGTGTATTGAATGAAGTGTATTAAATAAAAAGTGAAAATGATAAGTAATAATAATAATTAATAAAATAAATTCTCTTTGTAGTAAAACTATCTAGCTAGGAGGGAGTTGAACTTGAGACCTCCTAGAAGTTAGGCTAGTTGGTTTCCATGTGTGCTATGTGTTTTCCCTTGAAATTTATTTGCTGATTTTTCTTGTTATGGTTTTCTTTTGAGACCATTTTAATTAAATTTATTAAAACTTTGTTAAGTCTTTTACATGAATGATTTGTTTGAGTTACAACCAACTATGGAAGTTGGAGAAGTTGCTTCCCATAAATAAACTCCTCCAACCATATAGTTGGAGGATAAATAATTGCATTTTGGGGAGTGATGGAGAGTTAGAGTTTTGGGAAGATTTTTGGGAGTGCTTTGCATTGTTTTTCCATAAATTTATTTGAAGTTTCTGCGAGTTTGAGTGTCTCTATTTTGTGAAGACAAGTGTGTGTGGATTTCTTGGAGATTGATTGTGAGAGGAAGCTTTACAGGAGGCTATCTACTCAAGGCTTGAAGATTTACAGGGAGTCTCCAGCCAAGGGAAGAGAATTCTTTGCAGAACCCCAGGTAGGGTCTTATCTGGGATGGATTCTCCAATTCTCCTATATGTGTGTTTGTGTATATATATTATATGTTTTTTGTTTTATTTGTGCTATTTTACTATGAATTAAAAAGGAAACTTAAATGTTTTATCTTCTGTGTATTTCTATTATGTTTCCGGGAAGTATTTATGTGTGTTTATATGGTTTTTTTAAATTATGAAATCTTCCTAGGAAGTTAGGAATGATTGTGATCATGTAGGAAGGTGTATTTAACTATTATTGTATGGATTAGGGAAGATTAGGAAGAAATATGAAGGGTTAGGAAGGTTTAGGATTGAGATGCAGTCCTTTTTCCTTCTTTATTGCTCTTGCATCTCTGTAAATTATTGTTTTACATTTGATTTATCTTGTATGAGGATTTGGTAGTATTGAGGATGAGCCATGGATGTGGTACTCAGGTCCCTATATCAGCATGACCTTAGGGAACCTTTCCCAGGCATTCTCCATGCCTTAAAAAGTTAGATTTTGGCCTTTTTGGGAAATTTTAAATTAAGTTTTGAAAAGTATCCTCCAGTGTCATATGAAATTATACACTTACCCATACAAAAATTGGTCAAGTGTAGTATGACCATTACTAGAATTTTGTATGGGTAGTTATGTATTGTCGTATGAGGTTTTTTAGGGTTTTGGGGGTTCAAAATTTGTAGAATTTGGGCTTAGAACCTTTGTAATATGTTCCCTGTGATTGGGATGCATTTGGTATCACTTATGAATGTATATACATGGTTTATTTGGAATTATATGATGTTACTTATGTGATTTCAGTACTTGGCTTGTACTTGTGACCTTCTTATGAGGCTAGGACTCGTTCTAGTGGCAGGATTTAAACAAATATAACATTTAAGTATAAGTCTGATATACTTTAAGTTATATTTTTATAAATACATTTCAGGATGTTTGAGATAGGTTCTAGCTTCACAAGAGTTAAGATGTAGATTCTAGATTTTGGGGATTTTTGAAAAATTCTAGACTTAGCCAAATTTCAGGCACATGAGTGTTCCTTAGACCTAGAAATAAACCATGGAATGTTGTGTTAATGCATGTGGAAATTTGTATCACCTATGTATGTTCATTACTAATTTTGTTTATATGGTGTACTTATGATGTTTTTGTACTTGGCATATACTTGAGTTCACTTTATTAGGCTAGGACACGTCTCAGTGGCCTGTGTGCATGAGAGGGTTCCCTAAACCTATAAATTAGCCATGGAAAGTTGTATTTATGTATGTGGAAAGTTTTATGCTATTGTTTGAGGTGTCTTTTGATATTCATCCTTCCAATGGTTCATGTTATGTACATAGATAAGGTTAGGACTCACTTTGAGGGCCTGAGTGTGCAGGGGAGTTTCCTAAACCTATGGATCAAGACTTGGGAATGTTATATGGTATCTTTGGCTTGTGATGGGGTAAGGGACTAGGGACCCTAGGTGAGTGGCCCAACATAGGTTCTAGAACCCTAAAGTGGTTTCCAAATGATCCTATGGGTGGCTTGGTAAAAAATGATAACCTTAAATATTAACTTGGGAATGGGGATGATCATTTCCTATAAAGGCTTAGAAACTAGGTATAATTCTGGACTTAGGGATTGGACATCCAACTGAGAAACTTATCCTCTTTATGGAAATTCATTTAGTAAGTCAAACCAGGGACGTATCACTTGAAATGGGCCAGCAAAGTATATGCACCAAGTATCATTTAGCCATGCATTATCATTGCTGTAGGAAGTAAATGCTGAAGGAAAACTATACTAGAATTGTAAGAAATTAATACTAAAGTAATGCTTAAGTTGAAGTTTGCAGAAAAGTAAGTGCTGGAATAGAAGCTACAAGAGTATAACTATCAATAAGACATGCAAATTCTTACAAACTATGCCATGATACTTCTGCTATTCTACGACTTTGGCTACAGGAGGCGTTAGACAGTCTGTAGCTTTGGCTACAGAAGTAGTTCAATGTTGGCCACTTAATCAACAAAAATGAAGTAAATGCTTCTAGCTAATATGAATCTATTTTACTATGGATTTCTCACCAAGTGGGCCCCCTTGGATGAGTATCCTAAATCATAATTACTCTTAACTGAATATCAATTCTTCATTTTATTGATTGAATATCAAAGTACAAAATTCTCATAACATAGTGAAACTGACTGAAAACTATTTCTATATATTCAACAATGCCCTCTGTTGTTGTGCTCATGCAAGAGCAGGCCTTTATTTAAAGGGAAAAACTTCTAACTAACTTCTAACCACACCGTAGAAACAACCAGATCTTTATTACAATATTAATGACTAGAAAGAGGGAAAGCTTTAAAGACTAAATAGATTGATCCCAAAGCGGAGGAGAGAATTGCCATGACAACAAATCCAACTTTCATTCATGCCTAGATCCTCTCAGAGAAATTAGCATGCCACCTAACTCATCGTAGAGACTGCCACCTTGCTCCTTCAATAGGTGCTACATTAAATGTTCTTCTGTTGAAAGTTGCAGGAAGATCAGGCGGAATAGTTCATGGATGAATGCTCCAGACCTAGTCAAAATAACATTCTCTATTCCAATGCACTATGAATTTAAAGGTTAGGATAAGATATTTATGACAATAATTACCAGAACATGCATAATCAATCACATTCAAACATCTACTCTTATTCAAAACACAACATTAGCTTTCAGATCAAGAAATACAACATTTTATCCAAGGATAGTATATTAAGTATGTTTAAACCATGTTAAATGTCTATTGGTAGCATGCCATATAGTAGAAGAAAATCATAAGAGTCTTTGCGGTAAAGGTATCAAAATGCAACAAAAAGGTATAGCAAATATTATCCTAAGGCATTCTAAAGTATGGTATTAATATGCCTCATCATTTCTGCCCCCTATGAAGACTAGTTCCTATCCTCAAGCACTGAAGAGTTTTTAATCTTCACTAGCACTCTGAAGTCACCTTCCTATGTTTTCTCAGTCATCTAGCTGCACACACTCCAGTAGAATCCATTCATCTTGTCTACTCTGAGTCATCAGCTTAGTTTTGAATCCTCATCTAGCTCTTCCTCTATACAATTATAAAGTGGCCACATGAGCACAAGTGGTTGGAATGTGAGAGGCATCCAACATTCTAGTCTTGGTTACCGGCCCAATTCTATGTACCAACAGACTCTTTTCATGGCAACCCTAAAATTCATGATGCTGTGGGGCTCTGCCTTTTTCAGAGACATAGGCAACCTGGCCCACCTCTGCTGTAACCCATTTTTTCCCCTATTTCCATCATGTAGAGATAGTCTCTTAACTTCTGCATGTACCTATTCCTGTTTTGCCAAAATTCTTCTTCTATGAGTGGAATCATTAAAACCGTAGACTATGTGTAGCCAATCACAATAAAGGCATCTAGGGTTTTTACTTTCAAGGAATAATGAGAGTGAGATATTATGCTCAAATGCCCTATATCTGGTTAATTGTTCTCCATAGTAAATTTCATTGTTAACCTAGGAGAGTAGTGCAGACAAATGTATATTGCCCAGAAACATCAAGGGATTCCATTCTGTGTTTGAGGGAATGACATAGTGATGCAGGTATAACTCATAGAGAATATTTTTGATGAAGTTAGGTGACTCCTTGTATGTAGCCATAAAGGACTTAGGCATGTCTATGTCAGGATTTAAATCTTTGACAATTCTCATAAATTGAAATAGTAAAAATTGCTCTCTTAAGTACAAAGCATACATCCACAGGGGTGGTCGACACTCTATGACTTTTGGAACCAATTTGACAACTAAATCTAGCTTTTCCTATAGGAGTGTAATTTATTATTTCTGTTGACCTATTTCCCTTTTCAATTTATCCCTCTCTATGGCCCACATTGCCCTTTCACACTAAATTTGCTAAAAATAATCCAAGGACAAGGAATGTATGGTTACCTGATTTTGACCTCTTTGTGGACCTGCATGCCCTAGTTCTATTTCTTGTCCCCTTTGGTGAACTGATGTGGAAGCTACAGGTATGTCACTTGTTTGTGTTTTGCTTGGATGAGAGGAGGAAACTTTGGAATCATTCTTTTTCACCTTTTCTTTTGGTACTGTGGCTGTAGGGTCCTTCATCATAACATCTTCTTCCATGGCTGGATTCTCTTGCTATGGGTTTGAATTCATGGGTTCCTCATTCAAAACTTCTAGATTTGAGCCAGCCATTTTAGGTGAGTTATTTTTCTTTTTCTTTGAATTCAAATAGACACTATGCTGTACTGGGTGTTCTTCTGATGTTGCGGAATGCTTCTACGGGGTAGATTTTACTAAGGAAGATGTAGCTATAAGATGAATAGGGCTACCACCTACCTCATAACCAGACATTTTCTCTTTCCCTTTTTCATTTTTCTTGGCTCCCCGTGTACTAAAATTTCATTTAGAACCCCCAATGTTTTCTTCCCCGAGATTGGGGTTTGGAGCGTCTTCTGTTATGTCCTCTTGATGTGAAGGAGGGTTTTCTTGAACTCTTTCTGGACTATCCTCAACAATAAGATTTTCTTGTGCTCCATGAGGCTCGGGATGTGGTCCTACAGGTTCTGGATGTGCCCTATTAAGTTAAACATGAGGGACAACAAGAAATTCATCCCAATTCATGAGATAATTATTGCGGAGGGCCTTTTCTACCAGTAATTTGATCAACACATGATTGGTAACAACATTCTACCTACCCTTCCTTACTTCCTCAGAGCTCAAATTTAGTAGGGAATATAACACATTGGGTACATTAACTAAATACCCATGCTGCAAATGACTCAATAATTTAAAATGTACAGTATGTAGAAATGAAAACCTTCCTTTGCAAGTGATATATCTAATAATATGAACAACAAATTGTGGGAAATATCTTGGAAGAGAAAGCCTTTTGGTATCTTGTTTACTACTTTCAAGTGCATTGTCTATTGGTAGGGAGAACTCAGCTCTGGCTGCACGAGCATCATGACCATGCGGGAAATGTTCTCTGGTAGTAGGAAGTCCAGAGACTTCTACTATTTATGCTTCAGAAGCTTCAATCCATAACCCCTTCACATATGCAATGCCATTAATGAATGTCCATAGGAATTCGACTGCCACAACCTCATCATAACCATTTAACCTGATGAAGTAACTGAGCCAACCCACATGATTAAACTCCTGAACACTAGCTTGATCCTGCAACAATGACGTGTGACTTACTAGCTCTGACCAGATAGGTTGTCCACCCATATTTTCTAAAAATCTCTACAACCCTTTGTTCTTGACTTCAATCCGTTCACAATTCCTAGCTCCCAAAATCCTTACTCCAAACTTAATTTAGAAATGTTTACTATTTGTGGTAAGGGTGAAAAATGAAAGACAAATAAATTGTGAATATTGAAGTGAGCTTTAGTTTCTAGGGTTTTATAGAAGAGACCAAAATCCAAGGTTGGTGGATTAATGATCAGGCTTACGGCTTATAGGCTATTAATGACAATTTATTCAAAATCATGGGAAATTTTTTTAATCACATGCCAATGTATTGCCTCCTACGAAAATGACACAAATGTCCTCAATGGCATGGTTTAAAAGTACAACCATGCTTGGATATAACTACTATATTAAATGAAACATAAAATATAATGATGTGTAAATAAGTATAGAGCATTTGAAAGAATAGATAATCACACGTACCTGATGTGAAAGTGTCATAAATACCAAAATCCAAAAATATCAGATGACATGTATCATACAATGAGAAGTACGGGGCGGAAAAGACATCATATGACAGATGAATGTGAAGTAATGAAAAAGGTAATGAGATGGATCTTTTATTATGGAAAAGAATATTTTCATGAAAAACAAAAACTTTATAATGACTGCATGCATGCAAAATTAAAGTGATGATTTGATGGTTTGTGCGGTGGTAGGAGAATTGCTCTCAGGAGGAGGTCCATCTACCTTTTGAATGTCTTCGACTGGAGGAGGTTCAAATTGTGTGGTGGGTTCAATAGTCAAAGGATCGTGATTTACTATAGGAGGTTCAACATCGATAGGAGAAATCTCAAACTACCCCAGGAACTCAAATTTTGTTTGTGGTTTATGATACAGACAAAGGCTGTGCCCATTGAACAACAATTTGAAATGTATTGGGTCGATTGTTAATAGCTGAATTACACCATTAGCATAAACATTTTCTATTTCATAGGGACCTAGCCATCAGGTAGTGAGCTTACCTTGGTTTTCTTGATAGCGAGAATCATATAGGAGAGCCCAGTCACTAGGAGATAATTGTTTATTCAAAATGTGGGAATCATGCTACTATTTTCATTATATCTAGATCATCTTGGTGTGATGTAAAGAGGCTTTCCTCATTTCATCTAGCTAGTTGATTTGCAGGATCCTATCATGTTATGTGGCAAGAAGATCAATGTTCAACTATAAGGCTATTCACAATGTTTTATGCTCAAATTCTATGGGCATTACAACATGTTTTCCATAAACTAACTCAAATGGTGTGAAACCAGTTATGGTTTTCTAGGTTGTTCTATAGGCCCACACAACTTCCTACAATCATGTGCTCCAATCTTTCTTATGTAGCTACACCGTTTTGGTCAAGATAGCTTCAATTTCCTTGTTGGTAACTTCAACTTGCCCATTCACCTATGGATGATATGGATTGGATGTCCTATGGTGAATTTTATATTCATTCATAAGTGTAGTGATTAGTGTGGAAGTGAATTGAGCACCCTGATCTATAACCAGCTCCCTTGGAACACCATAGCATGTGAAGATCTCTTCATACAAAAACTCAACAACTTTGTTATCTCAAGCATTTTTCATAGCTTGAACTTCTACCTATTTAGTCACATAGTTAGTGCATACAAGGATGTAGGAATTGTTGTTGGAAGATGGAGTAATAGGTCCTACAAAATCCAATCCCCATTTGTCAAATGGAGTTGCAACCACCTATGGAAAGAGGGGCATTTCATCAGATTTTGTTGGTTGTCCCATCCTTTGGCATCGGTCACATTTCCTTGTATAGTTGACTGCATCTCTATGGAGTGTTGGCCAATAATATCCTATATTCAGTATCTTGATTACCATTTGCTTAGCTATAAAATGTCCTCCATAAGGCTCATTATGACATGCATGAAGGATGTCATAAGTTTCATCCTCCCTTACACACCGTCTCAATATTTGGTCAGGCCCATTATAGAAGAGACAGTAAAAAATCCATGAAAAATTAAAAGTCTTTTCTATGAGAAGCCTCTTTTCCTTCAGTGAGAAATATGGAGGTACCTTTTGAGAGACCAAGTAATTGGCAATATTTGCATACCAAGGTTTTTTAGCTGAAATAGAGAACATATGATCATCAAGGAAGATGTCATCAATAGGTTGAGGTTCATCTATGTTCTGTAGTCATGAGAGGAAATCTGTGATGATGTTGGATTTACCTGGCTTGTCCACTATAGTGATATCAAAATCCTGCAATAAGAGAAGCCATCTAGCTAAGAGGCCTATGATAGTAGGCTTATTAGAAAGATATTTAATGGCTACATGATTCGTATGCACAAAAATATGATACCCTGTTATGTAGTGGCATAATTTATTGAGTGCATAGATGACTGCTAGGTACTCTTTGCTAATGAAGTAAACCTTACTAGCCATTTTACTGAAATCCTTTATAAATTTTCTGTAGTAGCTTGCATGTCCAAGAAAACTTTGGACATCTTTTTGCTTGGTTGGTGTGGGAAGGTTTTGAATGATCTCAATCTTGGCTAGATCCACTTGTATTCCTACTACAGATGTATATGGTGGCCAAGTACTATCCCTTCTTGCATCATCATGAAGCATTTCTTGCTATTGAGAGATAGATTATGTTCTTCATACCCTTTCAGGACCTTGTCAAGATTGCTTAAGGCTTCTTGATAGGTTTCACCGTAGGTTGTGAAATCTTCCATATAGATCTCCATACAATCATGAGAGATATCAGCAAAGATGTTGATGAATACTCTTTGAAAGGTTGCTAGAGCATTACAAAGACCAAAAGGAAGAACATAATAGGCAAAAATTCCCCAAGGTCAAGTGAAAGTTGTCTTCTCTTGATCTTTCAGAAAGATGCAGATTTGATTGTACCCACTATACCCATCTAGGAAAGAAAAGTACTTTTTTCCTGCTAGAGAATCTAGGACTTGGTCAATGAATGGAAGGGGAAAATGGTCCTTTTTGGTTGCATTATTGAGTTCCCTATAGTCTACACACACCTACCATTTGCCTCCTTTTTTGGGCACAATTACTAATGGAGAAACCCATTGACTGTCAGATATTGGATAAATGAATCCAGCGCTGAGAAGTTTTTGTAATTCTATTTTAATGATTTCTCTTAAGGATGGATTCACTTGCCTTTGGAATTGCCTTACTGGAGGTTTATCTTTTTTTAGATAGATCTGATGAGTGTATAGTTTTGGATCCAAACCTATCATGTTAGAATAATCCTAAGAAAATACTCTAGTATGGGCCTTCAATGTGTTAGTCAAAGATGTTTGTTGCTATGTAGTTAATTTTCCATTGATGTTCAGGTAACATTCAGGGGAAACCTCTATTTTCTTAGTTAGCTCTATCATAGATGCATCTGTAAATGAGGGAACCTCTATCTCATGGGGAAAAAATTGGTGATAGAGCTCTTTGGCTGTAGGAGATGGCCATTGGCAATCTAGGTTTAAAATTTGTAGAGAGAAGTCTTTGGAAGAATAGCCCAGAGAATCCAGACTTGATCCATAGTGATTTTGCAGGATATTGGTAATTACCTTGTCTTCTTCCTGAAGCTACAGGAAGGGGTCCCTTTGTATCATCATTAATTTTGACACTAAATTGATAACCTCAGCTTCTTCTCCTATGCCAGGCTAGATTGGTGAGGCTAATTCCATTTGGGGTTGTGCAGGAGGATATAGGAAAAGAGTCTAAGTATGGTGGCCATTAGAAATGGTCATATCCCCTGAGAAACAACCAATATGAGCATCAAAAGTTGCTAGCCATGACCTACCTAGTATAATAGGATATCCTCCTAATGTAACCTTTGGTGACAAGATCATGAAATCTGCTGGGTATGACTAGGTTGCAAGGTCAACAATTATATCCTTAATCATTCCATTAGGTTCTACAGTTGAACTATCTATGAGATGTAGGATAGTTGGGGTGGTTCAAAGGTTATATATGCCAAGTTGCTACATTATATCTCTGGTCATAACATTTATAGCTGCTCCAAGATCTACCAATACATTATTAATGGTGGTCCCATTAATAATGGCTTTGACAATAGGACTGCCTGGGTCAGAATATTTTGGGATGGTAAGCTTGCCTAACATGATGTCAGGGAGATTTCCTAACACATGCACCATCTTAGGATCTTTTCTTTTGTGACTAGGCTTCTTAAAGAAGGCTTCTTTTATGGCTTTTTTATAGGTGGGAACATCCTTAATGGATTGGAATAAAGGTATTTGGACATTGACATTCTTTAATTGATCGAGGATGTTAAATTTGGTTTCTAAAGAAGGCTTTGGATTGGTTGGTTGCAACCTTTGTGGAAAAGATGGCCTAGTGGGGGGCTTTGATTTGCAATAGGTTGCGTTTCTAGAAGAGGAATTGTATTCTCCATTAGGACAGGCTCCTCTTGGGGCACTTTAGTTATGATTGGATGTTCAGGAGCAGGAAGAATAGTCCCAAACCATAGGTGTATATTGTCAAGGGTGATTTCATAGGTAGGATATTACATAGGATACTACATTTGATCAGTATTATACACATTTTGCTGAGGTGCAGGAGGCCTATTGTTTGGGTTTGGTTGCGGCTGCATAGGCAATTGGGTTGGTTTTGGAGGTGGGTTATTAGCAGCTAGTGGTGGTAAGAGTGCTTTCTGTTGTGGTGCTTGAAGAGGTGGATTCATGTATCCATGGGATTGAGGTGGCCATTGTTGGTTTCCTCGCCACTAAGGATTCTGCTACCAATTACCCTGTGGTGGTTGCTAGGCCTCTTGGGGTTGTTGCGAACTCCCTTGAGGATTCTACCATTGTGGACTAGGGTAATTTTTCCACTAATTTTGATAGTTGTTCCATGGTGGATTTTGATAATTCATAAAAGGTTGCCATTGATTGTTATAAAATGGACTACTAAATGTAAGTGGGTCCTGAGGCATACCTTATCATTGTGCCCATGGTCATCTTTGAGCAACAAAGAATAGATATTCATCTATTGGTTCAACTAGCTTGTAGTTAGTTTGCATTTGGGTGGCCTCCATATTTGCAATCAGTTTACACTGGCACTTTCTCTTCTTTTGTCGACAGTGTGGGCCGAATTCTGCCAACATAGCCTCTGCTTCCTCATGCTTCTTCTTGGCCTGTAGAGTATCTAGCTGTGTGGCCATATTGTTGATAATATCTTGCTTAAAGTCAGATAGGAGATGCATTATCTTTGATCTGGAAGCACCTAAACCATTTGTCCTTCCTATTGCTAGTTTGTAACCTCTTCCTCTTTTCCCAGTAGTACATGAATATTTGAGGCATATTTTCTTTATGTCACCCTAACTGGATTGAGTTATATCTCTTCCTGCCTTCAAATCTAAATTGTTAGTGCATCCATCTTGTATTCCTCTGAGAAATAGCAGCTTCTAAGATTCCTCATTAAGCTCATGCTCTGTGTTCCTTTGTAGACTATACATGAACCATGAGATATAGTCTTTGAGTGACTCATCCTCTTTTTGAGTCATTTTAAAAAGGTCTTCTCCTTTCATATCAGCTCCTTGACAATATTCCTTATACTTAGTTAGGAATGCATCTTGAATTCCTACCCAATCCTAGACAAAATCCCTTCCTAGGCCCATAAACCAATGCAAAGGATACTCCTTAAGAGTCACAGGAAATAGTTTGAGCTTGTGAGCATCAGAGGTGTAGTCATAACTTCTACACAAGATATCAAACTCAAAGAGAAAGGTATCCGGGTCTTTTGTTACTAAACCATAGAATTTTGGCAAGGCAAAAGATGGTATGTTCTTAAGGTTGTTGGTGTCTTGTTGGTTAGTAATGGGAAATGGAAAAGTAGGGGGATTAGCCATCTTGGTAGGATTTATGGGTCACAGAGGTGGCTGATAAGGAGGTTGGTATACAACTAGCTATAATGAGTTTTCTTGCCTAACTGGGTTTTCAAGAAAATGAGCTCTTAGGTGAGAAAAGATGTATGCAAATTCATTAATTTCAAGTTTATCTTCAAAAGAATCAACCTGTTCTTCTTTAGAGGATGAGGAAGATGACGTAGTTTCAGGGAGGTTAATGGTGGCATCAACAAATGAACTCTCTTCCTCCAATGGGTGATTTAATTGGTTTGGCAAGTACCTTCCTCTAGCATCTCTTCTTCAGTTATGCATACAAATAGTAGGAAGTGAAATAATTTACAAAATTCTCCTAAAATTAATGTATTCTAACAAACTAGAAATGAAACAAAGTCTAAGAATGGCTTATTAAAGACTTGGTTCAGCACCATTCCTGGCAACGATGCCAAAAATGATCATTCCCTATAAAGGCTTAGAAACTAGGTATAATTTTGGACTCAGGGATTGGACATCCAACCAAGTAGCTTATCCTCTTTATGGAAATTCATTTAGTAAGTCAGACTAGGGACGTATCACTTGAAATGGGCCAGCAAAGTATATGCACCAAGTATCATTTAGCCATGCATTATCGTTGCAGTAGGAAGTAAATGCTGAAGGAAAACTATACTATAATTACAGGAAATGAATACTAAAGTAATGCTTAAGATGAAGTTTGTGGAAAAGTAAGTGCTGGAATAGAAGCTACAAGAGTATAACTATCAATAAGACAAGAAAATTCTTACAAACTATGCCATGATACTTTTACTGTTCTACGACTTTGGCTACAGGAGCAGTTCAGTGTTGGCCACTTAATCAATAGAAATGCAGTAAATGATTCTAGCTAATATGAATCTATTTTACTATGGATTTCTCACCAAGTGGGCCCCCTTGGATGAGTATCCTAAATCATAATTACTCTCAACTGAATATCAATTCTTCATTTTATTGATTGAATATGAAAGTACAAAATTCTCATAACATAGTGAAAATAACTAAAAAATATTTCTATATATTCAACAATGCCCTCTATTATTGTGCTCATGCAGGAGTAGGGCTTTATTTAAAGGGAAACAGTTCTAACTAACTTCTAACTGCACCATAGAAACAGGTGGATCTTTATTACAATATTAAAGAAAAGAAATAGGGAAAGCTTTAACGACTAAATAGATTGATCCTAAAGTGAAGGAGAGAATTGCCATGACAAAAAATCCAACTCCCATTCATGCCTTGATCCTCTTGGAGAAATTAGCATGCCACCTAACTCATTGTAGAGACTGCCACCTCACTCCTTCAATAGGTGCTACATTGAATGTTCTTCCATTGAAAGCTACAAGAAGATTGGGTGGAACACTTCATGGATGAATGCTCCAAACCTGGTTAAAATAACATTTGCTATTCCAATGCACTATGACTTTAAAGGTTAGGATAAGATATTTATGACAATAATTACCAGAACATGCATAATCAATCACATTCAAATATCTACTCTTACTTATTCAAAACACAACATTAGCTTTCAGATCAAGAAATACAACATTTTATCCAAGCATAGTATATTAAGTATGTTTAAACCATGTTAAATGTATGTTGGTAGCATGCCATATAGTAGCATAAAATCATAAGAGTCTTTGTGATAAATGTATCAAAAGGCAGCAAAAAGGTATAGAAAATATTATCCTAAGGAATTCTAAAGTATGACATTAATATGCCTCATCAGGGGATTCAAAAGATAATGAAATAAAATATAATAAAGGCCACACAGATCTAATTGGAGTACTAGGACCAGGGATAACTTCCAGGATGGATCCCTATTCATAAAGGGGGGACTAGGGTTACATGGTTTCCAGGAAGGATCCCAATATATAGGTTGTGTGATGACACTCACTTAGGTGGTATCCTAGAACCTTGACCTCAATGTTATAGTATGATGATATTTTATGTGAGTTGTTCTTGTTCTTCTAAGTCTTGGATTTATTGGTATTTGAGACTTAGATTTACTTAAGGTTTTTAGAGTACCTCGGTTCTATCTCCTAGCACGGGGGGTGGAAATTTACTAGTTTCACATGGTTGGGTGGAAAATATCTTTCGAGGTATTGTTCATGGTTCATGTCATGGCTTAGATTTTGATTTATTTAGTGATGAAGTTTTCCTCTCTTGTATCATGTATCTCTATCTTTTTAAATCAAGGTGTAAATATGTAATGTAAGCCTTTGGTAAAATTGATGTAATTATCTCTCTGTATGCCTTTGGGCCATGTACACGTAACTATAATTCTAATTGTGTTGAAAATAGAAATTATAAGAAAGAAGATATGTATATGGGAAGGGTAGTATTAGGAATCTTAAAAGGGGATTGAATAGTGGTTAATCAGTTATGGATTATTATTAAGTAACTTTCCTACCCTATCTCTCTTGTGAGTTTTAAATGAAATTGAAAGTAATGATTCTATGTAAGTATTTGCAATGCAATAGATGCAAACTTCTTAAAGGAAACACGTTTTGATATGTGGAATAATGAAAAGATATGCTAAGGGTTGAAGGGTATCTCCAGGTGAAATAATAAGGGAAAGGAAATATGTATGTTATTGAAAGTAGTAATGAGATGTAATTTATTCTAGTCCTCTTAAATGTATAAGTTCAATGTGTATGATGTAAGGTTATTTAAACTACATTTTAATCTCAATTCTTAACTAGATTTATACAAGGTTATAGATGATAAATTTGTGGAAGTTAAACTTGTGATAAAAATGATTCAGTGAATGGTTTATGTTGGTTAGCAATAGATGGTTAAGTAATTTACACTCTTTCTATTTTGATTTTAAAGAGAAAATGGAAAGTAAGGACTCTTAATGGGAAGCTTATTTATGTATTTTTAATGTAATTGAGTTATGCATATATAAGGTTAAGGAGTAAACAAATAGGAAAGGATAAATATACTTACTAGATAAGGTAAGAAATGTGCGCTTGTTGCACTTCTAACTGTAAATGATGTGTTAGTTTTGTAAAGAAAATGAATTCAATTAATTCATTAAGGCAATTGGTTTTGATGTAGAATGAAAGAAAGGTCTTGATGTAAATTTAATTTGAAAAAGGAAATAGAATTCATTTGATTAAGTAATGAAATGAAATGCTTGATAACGGTAAATCAATTAATTAAGGGAACCTTAAGGAATGTACTTGTGAATGTAACAAATTATGTAATGTTAGAATGTTAGAAAAAATTTTGTTAGCTATAATTTTAGGTCAAAGACCTGAATCCTTATGGTTTCCTTGGCAGGGACATTACACTTCTCCTTAAATGTTAGGCTAAACTATTTAATGAACTGAGGATAACTTCCTAATCATCTTGAAAGCCAAGGTTAGGTTGTAGGATATGGAAGATTCCTTCATGAGGTAACACCATTATTCTTCATTGTATAAAAAATTATATAAAATTATATAAAATTATTTCTAGATCAATCCCTAGTGTGAGTTGCCAAAAATATGTTGGTAAATAGATTTGTTTCTCACAAAGAACATATATGAATTTCTACTTATGACTCTAGCCCGCAAAGAAATAATTTTATAGACAATAGTTGGGTAAGAAATCACATTTACTTCCCTCTAAATTTTATAAGGTACAACTCTCTGATTCAATATTCATTGAATTGAACTAAATTAACATTTAGACATGTTTTTCGCTAGAAAATACAAAAGGTATGGATAATTCAACCATCAATATGTATTGAACACATTAGTAACCAAATACTAATTCAAATTACATTGAAGAAACATAATTTTCTATGAACATTCATTCACATCCACAATAACCAATATACAATTATGCTTAGTAGATAATACAAAGGCACATAAAAAATTACAAAGACTTGAAATAATTAGATTCACATATGTGGCTCAACCCATTACACATAAAAGACATAACCCACATACAAACACACAAATTTATATTTCTTTGATCCAATTTAGATACTTCTATTTGTAGATAAAATATTTCAAGTCTTTCCTGAAAATAAGTACAGAGCATATCCAATGTATTACTAGCTAAGTTTTTTGCATCCAAAATTATGAACCCACCAACATAGATTGTTCCAGTATTTAAACATAAGTTTTTAAAAATAACTATATCAGAACTATCGATGGTTTAAACTGACCCAAAGGTTGGACCACACTAGTTTAATAACTAAAAGGTAGTAACTAACTAGATAAATATATCCCATTCTTTTAGAAAAAAATCAAACCATGAAAAGTAAAACCAAGGAGCACTAAGAGACTTCTAATTGGCACTTCCTCCAGATTCCACTCCTGCATTCTTCTTCGATTTCCATTCCTTATAAGTAATTGTGAACTGAAAAGAAAAGGTAGGATTGGGATTTTTGATGGATGATGTTGGTACTGTTAAATTTTTTTGGCCCTTACCCTTCTAAAGTTTGAAATAACCCTTTACCAGGTTAACCTAGCTAAGCAAAAAATGGATAAACCCTAATCCCTAGGTTTTTCCTTCTTTTTCATCGTTACTTTTTCAAACACTTAAGGCTTGAAAAAATGCATGTGCCCTTTTTATGACTTAAGTTATCAACCTATGTGTTAGTGGTTAGATTTAATCGGGGTCCTGTTTCCCTAAAAATTTCTTTCAAAACTTTAGCCTTCCCTAGATTATTTCTTAGTTGTTAGATCCTTTTAATCCTATAGTTGTTGTTACCCCGCAAGCCTTCCTATTGTCAAGATTTTCCTCTTTGCAGGGCTATGACTAAATGACACCTGACAATGTAGGCCCAGTTTCTTAAGACTAAGTGGTCGATAAAGTTTGATCAAGATTGATGGTCATCACATTGCCTTAATCTTAAGATGCCCAAATGTTAGCTCTTGTGGGACTGCAACAACCATCTAATTGAAAGAAGGACCAATGACAACTAAAGTGGGGCCAATTTTCATCTTTAAACAATGGTTTCCTAATGAGATCTGATCAACGGTTGTCCCTGTGCCTTAGCCTGACTTCATTGATAGTTTATTTCTTGTGGCTATGCGATAATGTGACAATTGTCCAGGGTGATGTCACATACCAATGGTTCCAAAGTTCCTAGAAGCTACCACATGTTTCTCTCTGAAGTGGGGTCAATGGATTTCATAAGTGATAAAGGTTTGACACATCTAGGGAAGATCAATGATAGGCATTGAGCCTTGATTGAGAGATTGTTTTCAGTTAGTGTTTGCGGGGCTGAGACGAGCCAACACCTGTCCAGCTGAGTAAGTTGTAAAGTAACATGGAAACTTGTACATGGGGAAAAAATGAAATATTTTCATTGGTCGAGGACTATACTTAGGAAAAGGATTAACTCTTGCTAATGGGATTCTTGATAACCATCCGATGCACCTGAAAGGTAGAGATCGATGATGTAGACTTAAAATTCAAAAATTTGAAGCTTTGTCATGTCTTGTGAATGTTGTAGCTGCCAGTTTCAATAATGGCGACTTAATGTGTTTCATGCGAATTGGCTGTGAAGGACTAGCAAAGATTATAAGGAAGTATTTGATCATTTTGAATGACACATTGTCTTCTCTCTCAGGTGAATTTGTTCTCTTTGCAAGCATGATATATGAAGATTTTTCGGTAAATGGTAGGTGATTTGAACTAAAATTCTCAAAGTTTTTTCTTTTTGCGATCTTGCTGCAGGTAGTTTGAAGTTTCTTCATAGATTAGGGTTGTTTTTATCTAGTTTTTGCATACTTTCCTGAAACCCTAGTTTTTAAAATGGCACCAAAGAGAGACATCACAGGGAAAATAGATTATAAGGATAGAGGAGTTTATGAGGATTTACTCCAATTACTCCCTCACTTAGAAATTGAAAAATCTAGAATGAAGGAATTAGTACCTAAGAACCCTAGATATTATATCGATAATGGGTTGTATGACAGAGGAATGTGGATGAGAGATGCTAAGGTTGGGGAGAAATATACTAGGTTAATATTATTTAAAGCTTCTTATTCTTAGAGAAATGACTACGCCCCCCTTATAAATATCTGGCAATTTGATGTAGGGAAACTTATTGTTCCTAGTGTCTTCATGGATGCTAACCTCCTTATTGAAGTTGCTAGATGCTATGATCTAATGGAAAGGGTTGTCAGGGACATAAATGGAAAGGTTTTAATAAGAATCATAGAAGATGAGATCATAGAAGTATTTTCATTAAATGACTCTTCTATTGGCCTGTAAAAAATAACTTTGATGAGTTTAACAAAATCTATGTGGCCCAGAGAGAGTATCTTAGGTCTAGTCCTTTGAGGGATTTCTTTGGTAAAGTTCATTCCCTATGTATGGTTAGTCCAAGTACACCAGAGCCTTTTCGGTTGGATCTTTTTAGTTTGAGGGCACTAGGCATGTACAAATTTTTGACATATATCTTGGGTCAAGATGAGGCCACACACATGCCTGTCCCTTATATGTTCATGATGGTACAAATTTTACACCCTCACTTATTTTTTCCCTTACATTTCTGACTTAATTTACCAAGGTCTGATAGGGATAAAAAATATGAAGGTAGATAAACCATTAGGGTAGTATTCAATGTTAATGCATATGTTTTTGCACAATGGTATCAACTTCTTTAGCTAGACAATGGAGATAGTTAGAGAGAAGAATGGTGAGGTTCTACAAGTCAAATCATGGACTACAAAGTTTTCATGAGATAGCACTGATGCTAGTTATGTCATGTTTGACAAAAATTTTGCTTCAAGGTTAAGATCCCTGTTATTCCATGAAAACCCTAGAATTCCTATGGAATTATTGAGATTAATGAGACCAAAGGAATATTTCAAGGATATCACCATAGAACACAACTTTGGTGATATAATTTTGTACCCGGTATCAAAATTTTTTAGAGTATATGGATGCAAGAAGGATCCTTATGTGTTTCCATATCAAGTCCCCTTGAAAGTGGGGTATGCAAAGATTTTGAGGTAGATAGGTGATTTGCAGGAAGTAGCCCTGACAAATAGAGGAAGGGGAACTATTTTTCATAGTATCACAATAGCCCACCAATTTATCACTATCAAAGGTGGTTGAGTGCATTTTAATAAGGTTTTGAAACCTTACATGATGACTATTATTATGATAAGGTGTGCTAATAATGAAGGTTTTATATCAGGAATATTTAAAGAGAAGACAAGATGTTTCACTATGGAGCACCAATTCAATTTTCCTGAGGACATAGTTAGAAATGAGTTTGATCTCCAAACTTGAGAAATTAAAAAGGAGAAATGGTTGATCTATAAAAAGAATGTGGATTTTGTCCAAATCTTTGATAAAAAATATGACCCACTAAAGGAGTTCCAGCCTTGGGCAAGGAAAGGTGAGACCCTGATGAAACATATTGAGGGGATCATGCAGGCTATCAATGAGAAGAAGAATGTTGTAATTCAATTTGATCTAGAAAAGGTGAGGAGATTCCTTAATCATCTTGGATATGCTAAGTTGATCCCTAAGGGGACATATACAATTCAAGAAAGAAAGGGGTATAGTGTCCTTCTACCAGTGCAACATAAGGATAGAACCATACCATCCACTTCCAAAGGGAAGATGCCTATAGATGATATTGTTGAGGAGAAGCCCTCTCCAAAGAGGTAGAGATAGGAAGAAGTGGCTTAGCTAGAGAAAGAAATGTATTGTCCATCCTAATCCCCATGCAAGCTAGATGAACAAGAAGTTTCCCAACAACTGGTACAGATGAGCAATAAGGGGAAGATTTTTGTTTCCAATGAGGAGATAAAGGAAGGGATGCTAGAGGAACCTAAAAGAATTGAAATGGACCTCACTATAGAAGAGTTTGTAGGTAAGAAACCAGATCCAATTTTGAAGTAGGCTAGTGATGGTTTCCTCTCTGATGATAATGTTGTCAAGACTAGGGACCTTCTTTAATTCTTGTGGAGAATGCATATTGATTAGTTCATAGAGATTTGTGAAAAGAAGAAAGAAGAGTTCCATGATAGGGATATAACTGAGATTGAAAATGAAACCAAGGTGGAAATGATTAAAAAGTTTGAGAACATAACCCCAGATGAAGGAAGGGCCTTAGTTCACACTGCAGGAGTACTAATTCTCCATGAATGGGATATAGCAGATGCAATAGTTTTTAATGCAGTAAGGAAGAGAAAAAATACTAGTCATTCTACTACATAACAAGCACAACAAGCTGCTAGGGGTGTGGTCTTCTCAGATGATCATGCAGCCCTAGTAATGTGGTCCCTGAAGAGGAAGAAAATAAAAATAGGAATGAGGAAAATTCCTCAGAATATTTAGGAAATATGTTAGTACACAAGGTAGGTGAGACTTCAAATGTTGAAGCCTCAAATATTATTTTGGAGATAGCCAAGTTTAACCTAAAAGTGGCAGAGAAAGATGCTCTTGAGAAGGAAGAGTTGAGAATAAAGTTTGAGACCATCCTTAATTCTTATAATGAGCCAAAGGTTGAAATGATTGAGAAAGATAAGTTAATATCACAATTAACTGAACCAAAAAGTCACAGGTCTCCTCAGTTGATGATTTCCAATAAGCATATAGTGGCCTCTTCCTCCAATCCTATCATTGAATTTCCACCATCCCCCTTCCCAGAAACAAATATAGAGGCAAGAGTTAGTTGGGAAAAGAAACAACTACTTGAAGAAAGGGATAGGTTGAGGGAGACTAGAGAGAGCCTACACAAAGAAAGAGATGAGCATATGAAGGCTAAATGTCTTGTGGACTAGAAGTATGAGGACAAGGTTAGAGGAGTAGTAATGCAGTTTGCAAATAATCTAGATCCTACAATTTGGTTTGATCATGCTAAAAGATTACATGCACTGCTAACATCTTTGAATGATCATAAGGTTGAGTTAGGGCCAATTTTGGATAAATGGATAGGAAAGGCCTCAAATATGAAACTCTTCTACATGATTTCAAAAGGTCAAGTGGACCCTAATCCACTAATTAAGCCAGTGCACAAGTTTGTGAAAGGTTTGGTAGAATACATGATAATTTTGGATGATTTTGAAAGAAAATCCAACCTATTGAAGAAAGAATTAACAGTCTCCAGCTGTGGACTAATCCTAGGGGTATTCATAAGAAATGGAGAACTTAAAGAATTGGTGAAATGGTGAAGTGGTGAAGCAGGATGGATGAAGAATTTTCTACTAGGATGACAAGTATTTTGACTTTGGAAAATACTCTTTTCTTCATCCATACTATTGAATTGTTAATAACTGCAAAATCAAGATTTGATTTTATACAAAGGGAAATTAGATAGATGGAGAGCAAGTGGCAGCAGTTATCTGGAAGGAAGGCTGAAATCATCAATTTTGTGTTTCCAAGTGAGGAAGTATTCCATGAATGGAGATATTAATACATCCCTCATGTTGAAAAAGTAGACACTCCATCTACTTCTTGAAGCGAGAAAAAGGTTGATGACTCACAATTTTTGAGTTAGTAAGATGTAAGATGTATTTATTGGAGGTACAATCAGAAAGGGAAGACAATCAAATTGTTCAAATAGTTCAAGAGAAGAATTAAAGGCTTAAAGACATATGGTTTGTCTATCAAAATATCTGTCAAGGATATGATTATGTCATTTATTGTAAACCCTACGAGCTTGTTGTATTTCTAGGGTTAAGATTTGTAAACCCTAATATGATTAGATTCTTTTTACAATCCTTCTTTATAAAAGGGTTTTTCATTATCATAAAGGGCATTGGGAGTTTAGGTGTCTAGAGAGTAGATTTTTGAAACCCTAAGTCTCTGTTGAGATTGTAATATTTTGTATCCATTTTTATCAGTAATAGAAGAAAGTTGTAGGTTGTAGCCATTATATGCAAGCTTTTTTTCTAAAGAAAATTGTATACAAAGAATCAAATTCATTATACTTAATACATTTAGAGACTGAGATTCCTTAGAATCAAAACACTAAAACTAGAAACTCCTATTACATCAAGAAATTCACCACCGCTCAAAAATTCATATAACTCATTATATATAGACAAACCATCTAGGAATCCTTGAGAAAATGATGCAACAAGCTTCAAATGACTTAGGAACAAACCCTAATACCAGATATAGGACAAAACACACAAAGTGCACCAAAATTGTAATCAGTTACAGGCATCAAATTTGTAGGTTAGTTTGAGCACCAAGTCTTCTATAACAGTCTCCAAAAATAGCTTTAATTCTACTAGGTGTTATCAAAATGCCTTAATCAGCCTCTTCCTATTTGAACAAACAAGATTCTCAACCATCTTTCTCAAAGTAACAGTCCTCTATTTTTAATTGGTATGACATTTTGGGAAATAATTTTGATCCGGGATGCTACCTGATATCTTGTTTTTTCACTTTATTACCTACAACCATCCTTGGAAAATCAAACTCATTCATTCTTGTTGCCTCTAGTTCACCAACTCAAAAAACCTTGGCAAAACCCTTTAAACAATTAAAATCCTGATTGCAATAGTTAATCAATCCAAGTTTAAAACATGAACGTCGATCTTATCTTTCTCTGGCACATCGGGCAGTTCTCATTAATTTGCAACAGTCAACCAAGCCTTCAATAGGTCTTTAAAATAGGACCATTGATCTTCACTAAAGAAAGATCTAACGTTCATCACAACATCAAAATAAATAAAACCTTGTGCATCTCTCCTTCATGGAAATGTGACAACCGTTAGATCAAGGAAGATTGATGGTGACTTAAAATCTATAGCATCCTGACCCCACCTGATAGGATCCACATCACCATTACATCAGACCAATCAAAATCAAACACATGTGCACACCTGGTAGTGGACCCACTTGATAGAAGTGCTGTGTGGGAAGTAAGATTGATGGTTGTCACAACATCACAAAGAACAAGATTAAGCTTTGTGGACGTGCCACAACCATTGGATTAAAAGGTGATTAAGCCTTTAATCAAATGCTAAAACTTAGGGAAATATACCACTTAGGACTTAGGGAAATATTAAAACCATCGGGACCTTAGACTTAGGAAAAATTAAAGTGCCCACCTAGGTTAAAGAAATATTAAGGAACATGGCCCTGATCGACGAATAAATAAAACACATGCTTTATTTGGACTTTAAGTGATCGGAAAAAAGTAACTTCAAAATAGAATAAGGGTAGGGTTTTTTAGATTGTCATTTTTTTGAAACCCTTTGTAAATGGATAAACCCTATTTCTTCACCTTAAAATGGCAATATCTCACTGGTTTTATCAATTAAGCACATGCACTTTTGACTGAAACTTGATGAAACCATAACTACCTTTTGTGGTCCCACAACCACACTCCCTTAATGGTCCTTATGGCCTCAGGGCCCCCCCTTT
This sequence comes from Chamaecyparis obtusa, assembly GCA_027943335.1. Classification (NCBI taxonomy): domain Eukaryota; kingdom Viridiplantae; phylum Streptophyta; class Pinopsida; order Cupressales; family Cupressaceae; genus Chamaecyparis; species Chamaecyparis obtusa. The sequence continues at coordinate 757,184 of BSBK01001642.1, read as the reverse complement.
TGCTTTCTGCTTCCCACTTTTTATTGTCTTTAGGGGTTTTCTCCTTAGTTTTTTCCTAGTTTTCAGCCTTTTCAGCCTTGTCGCCTTCTCGCACTTTCAGATGTCCAAAAGTGCAAAAGGCCTGATGGAGCAAGGAGTGTGTTTGAGCCTTTTAGCTATGGACCTTTTTAGATCCTTTCGAAGGTCCGCAACCTTAGAAGTCTGACTCTCACAGGAGTCAGTGTTTCAAAGGTCCAACACCCCCGAACAGGCTAAAAGGCCAAATTGTGGGGTGCCTATGTCAGCAATCCTACGTGGCCTATAAAAGGTGCATGAGGGTTTCAAACCCTCACTTTTGCACTCACTCCTCCACCTCCTACCTACTTTTTCATCGCTTGTCACCTTTTCATCACTTGGATCTTCTCTCCTTGCTAGTCATCATTGAGTTCTTTACCTCCTAGGTAGGTGGTCTTTTCTCCCCTCTTTTTGGTCATAGTTTTAGTGTCTTCTTGCTTTCATCCTTCTTGGTTTGTTCTAGGTTTAGGGTTTGCATCTTTCAGCCTTTTCGACCTTGTCCTTAGGTCTAGGTTGCTTAGAGTTGGCCCTTTTTCAACCTTAGGGATTTTCAAGGTAGTCACCTTGCATCCCTTGGTGAGTTTGTGGTCAAACTCACCATTAGACTCACTTTTCGAGTCTGATTGTAAACCCTAGTTTTGGACCTTCAGGGTCTGAAACTTTCAGAGCAACTTGAGCATCGATGAAAATCCCTAAGTGTTGGATCACTTTTCAATGTTTTGGTGTTTTTGCACACTGAAACATTTAGCATCTCCAAAATGCCAAAGTAGACCTTATGCTCCTTGTTTTGAGAACTTTTTGCCATGTCGGCCTTTTTGCATGTTGAAAAAATCTTCAATCCCCGATTCACCATTTTGGCAAGATAGGAACCCTTGTTGACCTTTTGGCCTTTTCAGATTTGTCAGCCCTTTCAGCTTCCAAGGTTTTTAGACCTTTGATTCACTGAAAGTTTATGAGCATGCCATAGGCCTCATTTGGTAGTTTTGGCCCTTTCAATTTTTCGGGGATGCGACACCCCCGATGGTCTGAAAGGCTGAAAATTCCTTTTCTGACCCATTTGAGCTTGAAAATTAGTAGTGTACTTTGTTTTTTTGGGTTTCTTCTCTCATCATGTTATTCATTCATGTCTTGTCCTCTTCACAGATATGGTTGAGAAGGTATTAGCATTACCAGCCATGAAGTATTAGTTCAAAGGATACCATCCACCATCCAAGGTTACTGACTTACACACAGGGATAACTGATACAGCTATTGGGAATGTAAGTTGGAACAAGTACTTGAACAAATGTGCTCAGCTAGTGGGCCATTAAGAGGATTGCACTTCATTAGTCCACTGTTCCTTGGTGAATGCGATAGCACACCCAGTCTCCATCTAGTCAGCGGACCCGGTCAACACACTGGCCAATAACTATGTGCCAGATGATTGCATGGTCAAGAAGAGCATCAGAGAAGTGGTCCTAGACTTGAGACCCAACAACATTGAGGATGTTTTCCATCTACCCAAAGGGATAGATAAGTTCTTTAATTTCAATGTCAACAAGGGGATGGAATTTTACAACAAGGACACATAGAGGGTTCACAACATCATGAACAATGAGCACCTGATGTAGCCATTGCCCAAGAATAGATTGGATAGAATTGATATGAGGAGGGGCTATATGAAAGAGGATATCCATGCAGCTATAACAATGATAAGTAGGGTGTACGAGCTGCCCAAATCCCACCAACTAGAGCCTTGGATGATTTTCGTGATCCATAAGATAAAAGAAAGGCAAGTGAGGCTTGATTGGGCCTCCATTCTAAGTGACCAGATGGATGAACAACTAATTCAAGTGAAAATAGAACCCCACTTCTACATGACATCCAATGTCATGTACTTACTAGCTACCAGGGAAGTATATCCAGGATTAACCAAAGTTGGAAACATTAGGGAATAAAACACATGGCCATTCACTTTGTACCCTCAATTGGTGAGGAAAGACTTCTTCATACACAATAGCCTAGAACTCAAAATAGTTAATGATGCCTTCACCTTTGCAATCATATGCTCCATTGAGGGTGATTATGCTAAAAGATCTTCAACAGAGGCAAAAAATAAAGTAAAGGCCATTCGGGATTTTTATATACAATTCCAGACATTCATATACATTTGGGTGGCGGGAAGAACCTTAGCACCCAAGAAGCTCCCAAGGTACCCTTCTGATAGGGTAGTTCTACTAGAGATAGCATGACAATTTTCTGATGCCCATGAGCATATCAAGTACAAGAAGAAACATTGCTAGGACTTTTCTATTTCCATTGGTCCCCACTGTGTACCAAACATGAAAGTCTACAAGTCATTGACTAGAGAGTGGGATGAATTCCCATTAGCAACCTACAATCTGCTGAGGCCTCACTTTGACCCCATTGGTACTTATAGCCACATAATGGGAAGACACTATGTTCATGAGTTGCATGTTGAAGATCATTGGGCCAATTAAGTAGATTATTATGAGGTAAGAGTTTGTGACTATTTCTAGATGAGTCTAGAGCTGGCACAAGGTGCACTATTATTGAGGATTCCACAAAAGGTGGTTGATGCTAATTCAGATAAAGTTTTGGATTCTATATATAATATAGATAAGGTGTTCACAAGGGCCATCTTGAATGTGGAGGTGGATCAAGATGAGAATGACAACATGGATTTTAGAGCCCGACATGTGATTAAGATGACAAAGTCTTGGATTTCTCATCCTTTTCCAATGCAGCCACTCCCCATGAAGCAACTCCTAGAGAAACCCTCTTGAGAAAAGAAGTAGAAGGGAGAAAAGATACTAAAACCACAATTCAAAGAGGCTACCCCTCTAAAGCCAGGAACTGTGTATCAACATGAGCATCCTACCACCTATGGTCTGGCCATGCACTCCAAGAAGGTGAAAACTAGGATGACCAGAAGTATTGCACCACCGGAGGCATCTTCACCTAGCGACCAAGAATCTCCAAGCTCGGTGAAGAGAATGAAATTCAAGATCATAGGGCCCAAGCCATCTAGAGTGACCAAGGGTTGTGTATACAAGAGCAAGAAAGGGTCAATGCCCATGCAGATGGATACCCTAGTGGAAGATGATGAAGATGATTTGGATGAAGTTCCCCTTAGTAGGAGAACCTGGTCTGCGGGATTCTTGAAGAAAAGAAGGATAAAAGAGGATGATTAATGTAGAGGGAAGGGTGGTGGTCTCAAACACATAGGAAAACTTAGAAATTTTAGAGGTTTAGGCACTCTAGCCTATCAACCAACCTCAAATGCCACAAGGATCTAACTTGCCAAGGTCTTCTACGACACTCGTAAATGATGAGTTTGGTCTTATAGACTCCCAATAACTTGGATTCAAAGAATTCTAGGGCTCTGACTTCAATCCCCTTTTCCCAATTCACAAAATGTTCATAAACTAAACCAAAAACCCAATGATCTACCTATTAGCCTTGCTACAGACTTGAAACTGAACATACCCAACATTTTCTCAAAGCCACAGATAAGTTGATAACATTTCAAGATACCCTTTTTAGAGTTTTATAACATAGCAAAAGATTTTACACTGTTATTTTGGACAAACACTACTAAATATGACTGATGCCCTATTTTCTATGCATGAAAATGACCAAATTTACAAAGGAACTATCACTTAACAAACTCTTATCAATCCCAAACCCTTGACAGTGGCTAGTTATACTTCAAAATGAACAAATATAAAAGGAATTTGTCTCATGTTTGCTGCAACACAAAAGACCCCAAATTTTGTCTTCAACCCTTTGATATCTAGGGCTCCCTCAAGTTCCTAGTTCTGCATACTCCTGCAATGAATTGAAGATGGATTCACCATGACTATCATATAACATTCCCCAACACAAAATGCACCCTTTGTTTGGCTAGATTAGCCACTGCAATACTTTGATACACATCTATAATGCACCGTCGCCCATTCTCAACTGTGATCACATCAATTCCTCACAAACCTACATATGCACTGTTAATATCTAATAATACATGTTAGACTAGGTCATTTCATGAAGATTAGGCCTTTTATTTTCATGGAATGACTCCCATTCCTTAGAGCCTAACTGTAGTAACAGAAATACGCAAAGGAATTTCTCTGATTTGTAACTAGCACAATAGTGGGTTTAATACAACATGAAACTCATAAAATAAACAATTAAATGGTTAACTAAATCCAGTCAATACATGAAAATATAAACTCAATCAAATTGATATCCTAGAAGAGAATCAGATTGTAGGAAATAGCAAGATTTTATTGCTTTTGCACACCAGTCAATACACCAGTCTTCTCTATCCCATAACAGAGACCAAACATGAATAAAAAGACTCAAGACAACTTCCTAAAACTAACTTCAACCAACTCTCCTCATTGAGTTGAAGGCTTAATTTCTTTAAAACAATAACAAACTCCCTAACTAGCCATTTGTTGTTCAAATTTTTGAAAAACTGACTTGAGTATTAAAACTTAAAAGGTTCTCATAGACCTTGGTTATTATTGTAAACACTCCTATTGCCTAAATAACTTCTTGATCCCTTTGGATACTATAGGTCCACCTAGACTCCTACAAACATTATTAAAACTTGGAAAGCACTAGTCCATTGCAACCCAATTCTTAGTCCTTTGAGGACATTACAAATGTATTTGATTCATTACATCAATTTGGACAATTAACAATCATTATAAACTTGATTCCCATTCTTCTGATTTCCTTTAGATGTCTTTGTGGTCTTCATAGTCTGTGTCTTTGGCTTGGTTGTGTGTGGTGCTCCTGCACTAGACTCCCCACCATGAAAAGAAATCTTTCCCCAAGAGTTAGTGTGCTTGCGCCCACTATATTTGTTCCAAGCAATCTGATGTTCAGGGATGACACACTACCCAAAAGTGACCAGTTGCTTCCTCAAATTTCCTGTAGTCACACACCAAGGTTTAGATAAATTTTTTTTTGGATTAGACTATCCTTTCACTTGACAATATTGTTGCTTGAATGTCTGCCCTTTTTGCTCCTTGGAGTGGTTCCTATTGTTGTTGTACTTCTTCATTTGTAACTGTAGTCACCTACCCAACCATTGGACAATTTATTTTCCCAACTAGAACATAGTATGGATCCCCAAGTCTGCTTGATTTAGGACTATTTTTCCCTTTCTCTATCAGCAACTTAATGCCTCCATCATTTCCTTCTTGCTGTATCATTCTTTGACCTATATCAATCTACCTTCGTACCTACATCTCTTTTCCAAAACACATCAGTATGGACTCCTTATGACTACTTGCTAATGGATGCAACATATACCTCATCTTTCCTTGCTAAACAACATATGTATTTTCATAGCCATCATGCATGACTCTTCTTGAACATTGCCAAGATCATCCTAAAATTAGATGCCCACAAGTCATGTGCATGACATCACATAATACCCTATCCCTATAACTCCCAACTAAAAACTCAACCATTACTTGATCCTTAACCAACAAATTCTGACTCTCAGACACCCAAGTAGCATAATAAGGTGTGGCATGTGCAAAAATTTTCAAATTCAGTTTCTTAACAACCTCATAAGACAATGCATTATTACTTGCCCCTGAATCAATTATAAATTTGCAAACCTTTCCTTGAATGAGACAATTAGATTTGAATATACTTGGATCCCTTGGGGTTTGATTGCTCCTTCCCATCAGCAAGTACTCTCCTTCTTCTGCATGAATTTCAATTGGTTCTTTTTGCTCATCCTTTCTTGGCTCTTCATCAACCAAGTGCACTCTTCTATCTCTCCCTTTGTCTTCCTACCATTTAGGACACCTAAAGGACTGATGGCCCACTTCATTGCAAGTGAAGCATCTTCCTGTGAATACTCCACTTCCTCTTCCTCCACTTCTTCCACCTCTATAACCTCCTCTTGATTCTAAAAATGTTTTATCTTTATCTTTGTCATTCTGATTCTAAAAATTAGTAGTTCCTCTACCCCATCTTCCTCTCATTGAAGATCCACCTCTATTGCTGCTCTGCTTCTCTTGTCTCCTTCTTATCTTCTCTTCAGCCCTTAGGGCCAACTGATAACATTCATCAACCATCCTTGGGGTAGAAAGACTAAGTTCATCCTAGATGTTGAACCTCAGCCCCCCCATATACCTTGTAATCTTTTCTTCCATCTCTTCCTCATGATCCACTCTAATATCAAGCTTGTGGAATTCCTTGGTGTACCTCTATACATCCATCTCCTTTTGCCTGAAATTGCTCATCTTCTTGTACAACTGTACTCTATAGTCTCTTGGAAATTTTTTTGCCTTCATCTTGTCCATCATAGTATACCAAGATGTGATCTTGGGTCTACCATTCTTCCATCTATCAGCCTGAACACAATCCCACCACAACAAAGCGTGTCCCTTCAACCTAGACTTTTCTTTCTTCACTCTATCCTTCTCTTCTATCCCTTCACATTCAAAGCAATTTTCAATTGCACTGAACCAATCTATCAGTTCCTCATCATCCATTTTTCCTCCATACATAGGTAAGTCTGCCCTTACCCTCACATCTCCACTCTTTATGGCTTTCACTAGTTTAGCCATCCTTGCATCTTCAAGGTCTATTGGTTCCTCTTCTTGGGTTTCTCCTTCTTCTCCTTCTTCCACTACTACTTCTTCATCCTACCTGATACTCTTATCCCTATTCTCTAATGCTGCAATCCTATCCATCATGGTTCTCAACAACATATCCTTATCATGACTCTCCTTATCTCTTTGATCTAGGGCTACTTTTAGTTTCTTATTATCAGCCAACTGCTCCTTCACAATCCTTGCCAACTCCATGTTGGTCATTCAAGTAGGCAACTCTCCATCTTCTCCATCAGCCATGGTGAATTGATCACTGGTACAAGAATCAACTCTAGGGCTACTCCTCCTAGGATAGTTCAACTATAAGGGCCTGCTAAAGGATTCAAGGAACAACTTCACAAGACCAAGGTACACTACCACAAGACCTTTCCCTACTCTGATACCACTTGATGTAGAGGGAAGGGTGGTGGTCTCAAACACATAGGAAAACTTAGAAATTTCAAAGGTTTAGGTAGTCTAGCCTATCAACCAACCTCAAATGCCACAAGGATCTAACTTGCCAAGGTCTTCTACGACACTAGTAAATGATGAGTTTGGTCTTATAGACTCCCAATAACTTGGATTCAAAGAATTCTAGGGCTCTGACTTCAATCCCCTTTTCCTAATTCACAAAATGTTCATAAACTGAACCAAAAGCCCAATGATCTACCTATTAGCCCTGCTGTAGACTTGAAACTGAACATACTCAACCTTTTCTCAAAGTCACAAACAAGTTGATAACATTTCAAGATACCCTTTTTAGAGTTTTATAACATAGCAAAAGATTTTACACTGTTATTTTGGACAAACACTACTAAATATGATTGATGCCCTATTTTCTATGCACAAAAATGACCAAATTTGCAAAGGAACTATCACTTAACAGACTCCTATCAATCCCAAACCCTGGACAGTGGCTAGTTATACTTCAAAATGAACAAATATAAAAGGAATTTGTCTCAGGTTTGCTGCAACACAAAAAACCCCAATTTTTTTCTTCAACCCTTTGATATCTAGGGCTTCCTCAAGTTCCCAATTCTACATACTCCTGTAATGAATTGAAGATGGATTCACCATCAAATGACTATCATATAACATTCCCCAACACAAAATGCACCCTTTGTTTGGCTAGATTAGCCACTGCAATACTTTGATACACATCTATAATGCACTGTCGCCCATTCTCAACTGTGATCACATCAATTCCTCAAAAACCTACATATGCACTATTAATATCTAATAATACATGTTAGACTAGGTCATTCCATGAAGATTAGGCCTTTTATTTTCATGGAATGACTCCCATTTCCTTAGAACCTGACTGTAGTAATAGAAATACACAAAGGAAGTTCTCTGATTTGTAACTAGTGCAATAGTGGGTTTAATACAACATGAAACTCATAAAATAAACAATTAAATGGTTAACTAAATCCAGTCAATACATGAGAATATAAACTCAATCAAATTGATATCCTAGAAGAGAATCAGATTGTAGGAAATAGCAAGATTTATTGCTTTTGCGCACCAGTCAATACACTAGTCTTCTCTGTCCCGTAACAGAGACCAAACATGAATAAAAAGACTCAAGACAACTTCCTAAAACTAACTTCAACAAACTCTCCTCATTGAGTTAAAGGCTTAATTTCTTTAAAACAATAACAAACTCCCTAACTAGCCGTTTGTTATTCAAATTTTTGAATATTTGAATCATTTAACTTTAAAACTGACTTGAGTATTAAAACTTAAAAGGTTCTCATAGACCTTGGTTATTATTGTAAACACTCCTATTGCCTAAATAACTTCTTGACCCCTTTGGATACTATAGGTCCACCTAGACTCCTAAAAACATTATTAAAAGCATTATTAAAACTTGGACATCACTAGTCCATTACAACCCAATTCTTAGTCCTTTGAGGACATTACAAATGCATTTAATTCATTACATCAATTTGAACAATTAACAATCATTATAAACTTGATTCCCATTCTTTTGATTTCCTTTAGATGTCTTTGTGGTCTTCATAGTCTATGTCTTTGGCTTGGTTGTGTGTGGTGCTCCTGCACCAATGATCCTAAGGGTGTTGAAGGGGCTACATAGGTAGAGCCAATAAATATGGATGCCCTCAGTGATGATGAATTCAACATCATGGATTTTGTAGGGTTGCATGGGTTCAAGGAGTCTGAGCAACAAGACCCTATGCATTTCACTAGTCTTTTTGGCAGTGTGGGAGAGGATATACAATAGGGACCTCAGGAACCAAATGATGTTGAGGTGACTGAGGACCAAGGAGAAACTACAGGGCTAGAAAAGGACTCTTCTATTGGGGTCACTTTGAAAGAAGTAGAAAGTACATAGGTACCATTGGTTTTATCCATTCCACCTCCACCTCCACCTCATCCTTCCACTCCTCCTACCGTTCCACTTCAAGAGCCTCCCACTACTTTTCTTTCCACTCCTGTACATAATACTCCATTGCCTCAGCAACCTTCTTCATCTTAGGTTCCCCTCTTGACTCTGCATCTACCAGCCTATTAAACCACTCCCCTTGTGTATCCTATGCCTCCCCCACTTAATATTCCTCCCTAAGTTCATGTTGAGTCAATGCCCCAGAGCTTGCAGGAGCCAGAGAAAGAAGCAGAGGTCACTAGCAGAGAAAAGATGGAAGAAATTCATATAGGATCCGAGGAGCCAGATGAGAAGGGAGAGTCATAGGTGGAAGAGGAAGCACATACTAAAGAAGATAAGCCAAAAAAAGATACCAAAGAACAAACGGCTGATGAGTAGCAAACTGTTGATGAGGGAGAATATGAATAGGATGCTGGACATGAGAAGGAAATGGGAGAAGAGGAAGAAGAATAAACTCATGAGGAAGTGAGGATAGAACACTTGGCAACCTCTTTTGCATTAGCTACTCCCTATGAGCCATTGAATGCATTCTCAAAGCCCACATGGTTTACCAAAGAAGTGTAGCCAAGGGTCATAGTATATACTGATGATGAGGTTGACATGACCACACTAGGTCATGCTTTCCACCAAATGGCACCAGTTCCCCAAGCAAGGAGAATGTCTTATGTAACTCAAGACCAAACAGGGAGGTGGAAAGCACAGGTGGCTATTCCTATGATGAATTTTAGAGTAAATGAGATCACTCTGGAGGATTATGTGTTGGAGGAAGTAGACTTGGGGGAACCAATAAGGGAAGGTAGAAAAACCTTGGCTACTCTAGGCTTGAAGCATGCTCTGGGCTTCATGACTAAAGATGAAGAAAGGATAAAAGCTCTAGAAGAGAAAAATGAGGCTATGAAGAAATTCATTCTGAAGATAGTGGGTCCAATTGACCGTAACAACCCTGAAGCCTCATTACAGGCAATTTTGGAGAAAAGGGGGGATGTAGATATAGATGTTCCACATTCTTTTGTGCAGGCTTGTGCTGAATGGAAGCTAGATTTTGAGCAATTTGCTAGCTTATCACTCAGGAGGATCTCGAGGCCCTTTCAGAACATTTTTGTAGGGATAACTTCTTTAGTGGAGATCATGAGTGAAGAAAATGGTGTAGAAGAGACCATCCTCAACTGGTAAAAGGTGTTGGATGAGCTAACAATGATAAGAAAGCAACACTTTGAGGTGTTGATGAAGATTTATGAAGGAGTAGAATTGGATAATTTTGAAGAGTGGATCCAAGAAATAGTAGCAATGTTGGCCGTATTTGAGAAAGTCCTCAAGAGGTTGAATAAGAGAAGGGATGACAACACACTTTTTGCAAAAGAACTGCAAGAGTTCTTTGAAGGCTTGGATCTAGATTTGTTCGATGAAGATGATGATAAGACTATGCATTCAGTAAATGACATCATCAATAAATATCTAGCCATATTCTGAGGGGTTAAGTCTAAAGAAGACCTCCAATAGATGTTCTACCAAAAGGACATTCAGAAGATGGTAATTCAAGAGGAAGAAATAAAGGCTTTTGCAAAAGAATTGATGGACTTCAGAGATAGGCAGAAAGAGATCCTTCAAGGGATCAAGATGCTAGACTTTGATGAGGTGCTAGAGATAGTAGATAGGTTCAACAAAGAACATCCAAAAGTTCCTTCCAGCTAGTGAGCCTCCAGACCAAGTTCTACCAAATTTTGTGTACAGGAAATTCAGTTTTGACACTTAGCCAATTTTGCAGTGCCTAATTTTTGGCATTTTAGCCATAGGGAGTTTTCTATCACCTACAAGTCTTGAAAGTCTGACAAGTCCAAAATTTTTGAGATGAAGGGCTTAGTAGTTAGTCAATTTTGGGTCTTGAGTTTTTTGGACCAATTGTCGGGATTTGGGCATTTTTTGGCACATCCAAAAATTAACTCTTGTTATCTCAAAGATCACTTTCCAGTCATTTGGGCTTCCTTTTTGGGGTCATTTGTGCATGATTTTGGGATCTCTTCTAGTTAGGTCCATGTGGAGAAGCTAGAACCAAGGGTAAAGGGTGAAAACATGAAGATTGTCCAGTACATGCGCAATTTCTAACTCCATTTTTGAGTTGTTTAATGCCTGATTTCTTCAAATATCTATAACACACAAGGATTAATTCCATGCTAGGATAGCTTAACTAAGCTTTAGAAGTAGTTTCTTTAATGCAATCTCTAGTTTAGATTTACTTTCAAGTTTTAATTGCAGCGAAACCCTAGCTGTGAAAATAAGAGCATAGCTCTATTAATTGTAATAAAATGATGTAATGAGGGTCGACTTGATAATTAATACAAAAAATATAATTGGTGCTTCATCCATGGTGTGATTTATTTTCTATCTATGCAAAATTTGTGAATGTGTGATTTGCTCATTCTTTATTTCAGAGAGCCAATTGGCTGTTTAATGATTTTAAGTCTGCGATCTTTTAATTTGGTGTTTGCTGGTATTGTATTGCTATGTTGTGATGAATCTATGAGAAGATTATTCTTGGGAGCTTGAAGATTAACTTGTCTCATGTGCACACATCTGGAGTGGCTTCGTGATCTGATGAGTTTTGACTTATCCTACATCTACATTGTTCAATTCCATTGATGATTGCATCTATTCAGCTGAAGATTATGACATGATCTGATCTTTGTTGTTTGGGTTTCCTCATCTTCTTGGTTATTTAATTCACATGGTGGTGTGATTGGTATAAAATGTTTGTTAGGTTTATTTTCAGCAATTTCCTTGAAATCTCTCATTACCTTACATTTCCTAACCCTCTTCGCAAGTTATTTTCAGTAGATTAATTAAACTAGCATTGCTTTCATTCTTTAAATCTGAAAATTGTAGCAAAAAAAGAGATATCTTGGTTTCCTAAAGTTTGTTTTGTAGTTTCCCTTAAGAGAAGAACCAATGAAGGCCTCCTTGTTAACAAATACACATTTGTCTTCCATTGAGCTATCCAAGCGGTTGAGACCCAGCTAGAAGGGACCTTGAGATTGATTCTGTCAATCTTCTAAGAGGGGAAGTTTCTCATGCAAATTCCTAGCCATTGTCTTCGTGTAAAAATGATGCTCAACACTACCCCTCATTAAGGGTGCAATCCATGAAACCTTGTAAATATTCTTCACTGATCAAAACAAAATTCAGCAGTAGGACATGACAACTTACTTAGGGTTTTACAGGAATATACCATTCTTATTGGATTTTGGCTATGACAAGAAAATGGCCCAATAGAAACAAAAGGGAAATACAAGACAAGAAAATCCTATTCAACCTAGTCAAGAAGGGAATGCATCAGAATATGAAGAAGCTATTGATTTAGGTTTGAACCAGTATGGGGACTACTACTCTCCCTCTGAGAGGGGTGGAGAAAAATCACAATACAATAGAAGGGTAGTCCCTAGTGAAAACTATGAAAATGAAAGGAGGTCCAGAAGAAAGAGTAGAAGTAGATAAGATTTTCATACCCCCTTTACCCTTGGTTCTTCATTACCTCAAGGTCTCCATGTCTCCAATGGTCATCGGGATGAACTCCATGCTCAATAATCTGAATCTGAGACAACCCTCCCAAACTCTGAGGAAATATTTGAGGAATTTTATGAACTGGAAAGGAAAATCCAAGAGAAAGATTCTATTAGACAAAAGAGAGAAAAGGAAAAAGAAGATAAAATTAGACAAGCTATGATAAGAGTTGAACAGTTGAAAAGGCAGCTATTAGACCTAGATGCAATAAACTATGTTCCCATACCTGAACAAACAAAGGAAAAACCTATTGTCCAAGAAATATGTGAGGTAAGGAACCCCAAAGATAAAGGTAAACAAAAGGCTATAGGAATTTCAATTAGTGAACCTATAGGTACCAAAGATCCCTTAGACCAAGCTCTAAGGTTAGATTCTTATCTTGAGAAAGCTAAAAGAGAAAAAGATATATTAGCCAAGGAACTAGAGAAAGCCGAACTAGAAGCTACAATTGTGGAAATGAGAAGAAAGATTGAGTTTCTCAAACAATCTTTAGGACCTAAAAATATTGTTTCTTCTTCCCTGATACAAGGTGGAAATCTTGGAAACATTGCAAAATAGGTAACAAATGTTCCCCCACCAGCTGGACATAGGGTTTATGCTACTTCAAACACCAAGGCATCAACATCTCAAGGCACTGGCCCATCACAAGCGGGGCCTATTTATGAAAGATACAAAAAACTTATTTTATGTGGTATCCCAGGATATCCCAATGCTATCCCTGATGAGATTAGAGAAAAACTTCCTAAGTTTACTGGAAGTAATTCTATTACATGTGAAGAACACTTAAAGAAGTTTATTGATGTAATGGATGATTACAATATTGAACTTGATGATGTAATAATAAAATTATTTGTTCAATCTTTAACTAAGGATTCTAGGGATTGGTTTAGGGGGTTACCACATGCTAGCATAGGTTTATGGGACTAGTTTAAGCATTGTTTCAAAGACCAATATGGTGAAAAAAAATATGAGGGCTTTATGTTAAATGAATTTAATAACATTAAGAAAAACCCAAATGAGGATGTTATTGAATTTAATATTAGGTTTTGGAAGGCCATGCATAAGCTATTGCAAGTCATCAAGCTAGATGATAGGATATGTCTTGTCACCTATTTAAATGCTTTGGATGCCAAAATGAGATATCCCTTAAGAGATAAAAATCCTAGGAATCTTGGGGAAGCTTATAAGCTAGCCATCCATAAAGAAAGTAACTAGAGGATATTAGGAAAATTGGGAAGAAGAGATGACTGCAAGCCCCAAGTGTTGAATAGGAAAGAACAAGGAAAGCTTGAAAATATAAAACCAAAGGAAGATGATAGCCTAAAGAAAATTATGAAGGCTATAAAGGACTTAAAGCCTGGTGAAAAAAAAAAAATAGGGCTGCAGCAAATGATAGGCCAGCTTTCAATAATCTTAATAGATTGCCAAGAATGCAAAATTATCCCTATAATACTCAGTGGAAGGATGGAAAGCCTATACTCCCTAAAAGGAAAGATAGATCGAATGACAAAACCCCTGACCCCTTGCAAAGGAATTCAATGAATATGACTGATGAGGTCCCATGGTGTATTTTTATCTCTATTTGAGCATTAAAGATTGTCATTAGTATCAATGATAATCAGTCGGTTACCTATGCTATCTAGTCAGTAAAAGAAAGTACTACAAGCTATAAATGCTAGTCAGTTAACTACATAATCCTTCACACCAAGCTATCTCAAGGTAGTACCAGGAACAAAAGATGATAGTTCTAACTGAGCATTAGTGTACACCGATACCAAGCATCAATAAACACTGAGTAGACTAGACATCAAGCACCAGTATAACTACTGAGCAGTATAGATAGTGTTTATCAAGCAATACTAAAGACATAGTAATCAATTTTGGCACATCTATCTATGCAAAAGCTAACAACAAAATCATAAAACATTTTACCAAGATCAAGGATCATTTATTATGGATGTAATCATTAATTGTAATGATGATCTCTATGTAATTTCTAGATCTATGTTATTTTTGTACGCCGTAGATCTTAGGGTTTGTCCTAAGATATTGTAACCTAATTTTGTTAAGCGGCAATAGTAGTATGCTATATATTTGTATTTCATGTCATTTTGAAAAAAAGCTTGACTAGGATAATATGTTTGGTATGAACAAGCGAAGGAGATCTTGAAGCAAGAAGCATACTTCAAGACATTAGTTATCAGACAGATAGGAGAATTATACAGAGACATTCAAATTAGATAGAATCAGACAAGGATATCGAGCAGTTTAGAGTTAAGATTTTCACATATCAAGGTGATATTCATTTAATACTTAATAGATCTATATCAAACAAGGTTAAGTTTTCATTTGCAAATACATCCTGTTATTCTCTAATCATTGTAACAGAGTTTGGAAAAATATCTTAATAGAGTAGACGTAATAGTCTTTTGTAAATCTCTTAACCAAGTACACACTCAAGTAGTGTTGTTGAAATCTTATAACTAGGTAGATCTAGCTGATCTAATTGTTACTCCTAATAGGGTAAGATCATCAGAAGTGATCACAACTTGTAGCCCTAACATGTAAACTTTATTATCTGCATTAGTGAAGATTTGTGGGTGTCATCCCCACCGTAGTTTTTACCTTCTAAAAAGGGTTTTTGTGTTACCAAAATACTTGTGTTATGTGATTGATTTATTAATTTATTTCATGAAATTTACATTTAGAAGTTAATTGAATGAATGATGGACACAATGGATTCAGTTCATAGATGAAGTTTACTACTATTTTCTGATTGAGTTTTGGGTATTATAAATTTTGAGGTCACTGAGTCACCCCTCCCCTCTCAGTACCCTATCTCTCCATTCCAACAATTGGTATCACAGCTTAGATCTCTTATTGGATAGTTTAACCACTAAAGAGTAAATAGATAACCATGGAGAGATATAAGTTGGAGAAGACAAGAGAGAATCAAAAGATTTAGATACAAATGTTCATTGAGAAATACAAACATGACAAGGATGAATTGAAAAATTTTCTAGTACAGAGAAAGAACATGGATATTTTGGAAAATGAGACCAGTTACCATGAAGAGGAGATTGATGACTTATTTGATAACATTAGATCCAGTTCAGGAAGTATTTTTGACATTTCTAAAAGTGCAATATTTGGTTTGTCTAAAAATAATCTTCACTTGACTGAACAAGTGAAAGCCTTGTAGATCAGTCAAGAAACATAGATGGTGAGAATGATTGATGTAATGAACAATGCTAGACAAGCTGAACAAGAAAGGAATCTAGCTGTTGAAGACCGAAGATAGATGAGTGAACAAGTTCAAGAAAAAGAAACTGAGATACAAAGACTTACCGAGCATCATTTTGAAATATCAAATCAAATGATGATAGTAAACAAGGAGATCAACGAAGTAAATGGTGAGTTGTCAAGAAAAATTGAAGATATTGGAGTACTTAGGGAAGAGAATGAGAAATTGAGAAATGAAGTAAAGATACAAATACAACACAATGAAATGATGAAAATGGCTGAAGATAGTTCTAAGAAGATTGATGATTTTCTAATTAATCAAAGAAGATTTGGAAGAAAAGCTAGATTAGGCTACACCGGGGAAGGAGAATCATCCAAGAAAGCTAAACAAGTGAATAACAATCAAAATAAAAAATCTAAGATGCTGACATACTATCACTGTGGAAAACCAAGACATACTTCAAATGTTTGCAAGAGTAAAGCACAAGGTAAACCTCAAGTCACTCCTAAGTTTAATGGTTACTGTTATTATTGTGGTAAATTTTGACATCAAGCTTATGAGTGTAGAGAAAAATTGAATAAGACTCCTAACAATCCTAACATGGAGAAATTGTGTTATAATTGCAAAAAACATGGACACACTTCACACAAGTGTAAGCAAAAGATGAAGCAAGTCTAGATACCAAAACAAAAGAAAAAACCTTATCAATCGAAGAGACAAAATAATGCATACACTTGGGATTACAACACATGGGTTAACTACACATTATGTGGAAGGTGTGGACATATTGCAGAAAATTGTATGAGGAAGAGATGGCCTAGAAATTCATGAAGCTAGACAAGAACTGGTATGGCATGCTTACACTGTCATAAAGTTGGTCACCTAAGCAAGGATTGCAGAGACCGAGCACCAGAAGAAGGACATATATTTGAGAGTGGCAACACCATTGCAGATATCATGAGGATTAGAAACACTATGTGGAGAAAGGAATCAAATGAAAATGTTGAGTCAAGTAATGCAGTTGGTGAAACCTCATCCATTGGATTGGGTGACATTGGTACCTCCACCTAAGGTGAAATAGGTATGTATGGAACTTATATTCCAAATTGATCTTATCTTACATATAGTTCCTTATATTTGATGGGCACATACCATTGCATGAATTAAGATGCATTATGGTTTGTAAATTTTGAGCTAACAAAGTCATACAATTGGTATAAGAAAGACCGAGTAGAGAGTTACCTATCAGTGACTATTATGAAAGGTTAACAAAGTATCAATATCAACCGAGTGGAAAATTTTGTGTTAACCAAGCTGTTGATGTTTTGCGGTATTCACCGAGTTGACAATTATCTCCGAATTGGAAGTAGGTCAAGCATTAATGAGAAGTATTTTAAGAAGGAATTCAAAAAAGGCTATAAACATACGGAAGAGTTGGTTCATTCTTCACAATGCAATTTTGAAGAATGATAAAAATCACAGTGTGAATTCAAGCTGAGAATTTTTCAAAAGCATTCAAGTTAGTTTCAGATCGAACCAAGCACGTTCTTCATCTATTCCTAGTAAGTAAAACTTATATCGAGCACATTCAACGTATTTTCCAAAACCCTAAATTGATTATAATGGAAACCAAGGCAACTAAATCCAAGATTGTATAAGAGGAAGTGAACCTTATTGTTTTAGCTAACTATGACGAACCCAAGTACAAACTTCATTTGAAAGTTGCATCTAAAATTGATTCAGTGGGAGCTTTCTCAAGCATCGCACCTAGGGTTTTGTTAGTCGAGGATGTCTGATCTTACATCCACTACAAAATAGGTGAAATCAGAGATTTCAAGATAGCTGTAGCTTATTAGCAACTTTGCGGTGCAGATGGCAAACTAAAACCAAAATTCAAATAGGTCAAGATGATTGGTCTTACATATGCCCTAAATTTCCTAAAAAGTTTTAGAACCGAATGGATTAGGGTTGTACTTAGTCAGTATCATGATGGGATATTTTGGTTGTATGAACCAGTCAAAATAACAAAGAAAATGATTCATAGGGTTACTAGATACCCAACAACTGACAATTCCAAGGATTTTCACAGTGCTTCAAGGGCTGAAATTGAAAAGAATACCTACGCAGTATGAGATGGTTGAGCATTCAAAATTTCTATGATTGAGAATCTAGAGGTTAAATTTGTAGCACATGTAATCAGTTATAAGATCTATCAGTCAAGTAGACTGAACAATGTTCCATGTGGAGCTGTGGACATAGCATATAAAATGGTGAAGAAGAGTTTTCAGTTGGACCTTTTTGAGCTTCCTGTGAAGTAGATTGAAGAAAATATGAAGACTATCCAATTGGAAAAGTTGAATACTTGTAAGTTTAGATCACTTCTAGTGTTCTTATCTTTCTATATACAATGATTTTTCCCTTCTATCGGTAATGTAAATTGGTCTATTGACAAACCAGTCATAGTAAAATTTTTTGATATGATTAGTGACTTGGGAAACAATCTGAACAAAGTTGTAGATGATTATTTTGAAAAATTTAAGATAAGGATGAATTCTCAGAGTAGAATTCCTAGCAAATTGGTTGAGGAATATGAGATGAAATTTTTTTTTCTTGTGGACACAGATCACACACTGATAAAGGCTATGGAGCCTAGGATCAAATGGTTAGCCCCTATGGGTTATGAAATGGACATTGATTTTGCTTCAAAATCAATCAAGGCTCTACTGGCTACACCTAAAGACAAAAATGCAGAGAGGTTTGGAGCATTTGAGGAGGCCAAGACTAGAATAAAAATAGGCCTGGTTATCGGTAAGATAACTAAGAAGTCAAGGAAAATGATGAAAACATTAGTTGAAAAGTTTGGAGATGATTCTGGATCATCTAAAAATTCACCGATTGTAGTTGCAATCGAAGGTCAGTTAATGTTAATTGATAAACCCCATGATAGTGAAGAAAATGAGTTTGATAAAGGAACAAAATCTATACCTGTTTCCCCTTCATCAACTCCAAAGAAGAGGCAGTTAGAGGTGCAAAATAGGGCATAGACAAGGTTAGTAATTGCAGCTTCACCACCATTGAAAAAGGTAGTTGTGAAGTTTTCAAAGACTACGACAAAAACACCTATAAAAACATATACAAAGTGATGAACCAAAGCTATTGCAAAGGCACCAAGGAAGAGAAGAAAATTAATAAGAGGTAAAGATCTAGAAGATGAGGAAAATGATAACAATCAATTTAAAGTGGTCAACAATAAAAATAGAATAATTGATGAAGTTGCTGAGGATATCATTGAGCATGGTGAACTCATTGATCCTAAAATCAATCATTTGGAGAACATGTCAATCCAGGATAAAAACAAAATAGAAGAGGAAATCATCCAGATGATTTGATTCAAGAGAGTTCCACTTGAATTTGCCAAGCAATTACCTAAGGCATTAGAGGAAATATTAAATCTGAATTGGTCATATGCCTTAGACACTAAAAAGAAAATGAGGGAACAATCCCTAGTACTAGAAATTCCTAATTTGTCTATTAATGAGATTGAGGACTACATGACAACATACTCTAGGAGATTGAGAGTAAATATCTGGGCATTGTAGATACTAGATGAGAATCTAGCAGACATAGATGAGTCAAGTCAACTCATCTAGACCTCAATAGTTGAAACTTGAGAGAAAGTTGAAAAGATGGATTTTATCAACTTGTCTAAGAAGAGATAGAAATCAAAAGGAAAAGGAATTCACATTGAAGATGCAGACTTGACAGTGAACCGAGAAAAATTTGATATATCAGATACCGAGGTACCTGATACAAAAGATGCCACTGAGGATTTAAATATTTCATAGGATGCACTGAATCATGTTGAGATCCAAATTATAGATAACAATGCACTAGATGTACTCATTAAGGACATCACAAATGGTGATCTTGATGACTGAGATGATGATGAGGATGTGAACATTGCTGGAGGAACAACACAAGAAGAAGGTAATTTTACTGAGCCTGCAATCACATCATTACCGGGTGAAATTCCTATCTTGATGGAAGCAGTTGAAATTTTGACAAAGGAGAAGCCCGAAGGATCAAACCTTGAGAAACTAATGGATACATCAGGGAACAAGAAGTTGAAACACTGACAGAAATAAAGAAGCCTAAAGTAAAAGAGGCAACAGATGTAGATACTAAGGGCCAAGATGACCCCAAAGTAGCTAAGGCTACCCCACTTGACACAACATAAGAGGCTCTATCTTAGAAAACTGACACACTGATTACCAAGGAGAAGAAAAAGGAAGAAAATGTGTCAACTAGGAAAGACACACCAAATGTTGAGGAGAAAGTAATAGTACAGTTTGTGAAGAGCTCACCTCAAGAGCTGGAGAAGAAGAAAAAGAAGAAGAAATAAGGAAAAGGGCCGGTCACACTAGATGAAGTAATTGTTATACCAGATTGTGACCTGAGGATCCCTAAGCCTTGAAGAAATCAGAAAATATGGGGATTTATGTACAAGGAAAGCATCAAAAGAAAAGTTGAGAATGGAATGTAAGAGAAAGGAAATATTGGAAAATGTAAGAGACATCTTACAATAGGTCGTGCCAGAGGTATAGATTAATGAGGATACTCCCATTATGGACCAACTTGACACCCTTGCACAAGAAATTAGTGCCCCTGATATTGAAGCTGAGAAAAGAATTGAAGAAAGGGAAAAGTCAAAGATTCAGGATAAACTTGCAGAGAAAATCAGCCAGGAAGTGGCAATAAACAAGGTGAAATTATCTAAGGTAATAACTGATATTCAATCTATTACTCAGTTAATTAGTTAGATTTTGATTAAGTTGTGCATTATGGAGACTTTCACTACTGAGATCAGTGAAAATATTAGAAAGTTGGATAGCAAAATCCAAGCTAGTTCACAAGCAGCCTTAACCGAGCTAGATGCTTTTGCTAAGCATATACTAAAGGTTCAAGAAATTAGGCGGTTAAGAGAAGATCTTAGGAAGAAGGAAGAAAGGATACGTGACTAGGTCACTGAGCTACAAACTAAGTTGCTTCCCTACTTGAAATTTTTTGAGAAACACATTGTCAAAGCGTAAACACTTATTGCAACAACATAAATTTTTGTGTTGGAGAACATCTTTAACATGCATGCACAAGTCAGTCTTGAGCACATTTGTCTAACTAACTTGAAAGAGGAATGAGTGAACCTCTTGGATTCTTTGAAGAAAACCCATCAACACATTTTTGATAAGCTGTAAGTATACACTTTTGCAATTGGCATTAATATCAAAAAGGGGGAAAATCATTGTATATGCCAAATTATGTAAATAAATGACAAGTATACTACATACTACTGGGAGCATGCACTGAGGGGGAGACATTTTGAAATTTTGTTAAGTTATGGTATCTATGTATATATGGCAGAAAATTAGAACAATTTTGAGACATCAGGTCTATATACATTTCAAGGTTTTGATACTAATGCCAAAGGGGGAGATTTTTATCTCTATTTGAGCATTAAAGATTGTCATTAGTATCAATGATAATCATTTGGTTACCTATGCTATCTAGTCGGTAAAAGAAAGTACTACAAGCTATACATGATAGTCGATTAACTACATAAGCCTTCACATCGAGTTATCTCAAGTTAGTATTGGGAACAAAAGATAATAGTTCTAACTGAGAATTAGTGTACACCAATATTGAGCATCAGTAAACACCAAGAAGACTGGACACCAAGCACTAGTGTAACTACCAAGAAATATTGATAGTGTTTACTGAGCAATCTAGAAAATGGGATAGTAATCAGTTTTGGCACATTTATCTATGTAGATGGTTACAATAGAATCATAAAATGTTTTACCAAGATCAAGGATCATTTATTATGGATGTAATCATTAATTGTAATGATGATCTCTATGTAATTGCTAGATCTAGGTTATTTTTGTATGCCATAGATCTTAGGGTTTGTCCTAAGATATTGTAACCTAATTTTGTTAAGCAAAAATAGTAGTATGCTATATATTTGTATTTCATGTCATTTTGAAAAAAACCTAGACTAGGATAATATGTTTGGTATGAACAAGTAAAGGAGATCTTGAAGCAAGAAGCCTACTTCAAGACATCAGTTATCAGATAGAGAGGAGCAGTATACAAAGACATTTAGATTAGGTAGAATTAGACAAGGTTATCGAGAAGTTCAAAGTTAAGATTTTCACATATCAAGGTGATATTCATTCAATACTTAATAGATCTATATGAGACAAGGTTAAGTTGTCATTTTCAGATACATCCTATTATTCTCTAATCATTGCAACAGAGTTTGGAAAAATCTCTTAACAAAGTAGACCTAGCAGTCTTTTGTAAATCTCTTAACCGAGTACAGACTCAAGTAGTGTTGTTGAAATCCTATAACTAGGTAGATATAACTGATCTAATTGTTACTCCTAACAGGGTAATATCATCAGAAGTGATCACAACTTGTAGCCCTAACATGAAAACTTTATTATCTACAGTAGTGAAGATTTGTAGGTGTCATCCCCACCGTAGTTTTTACCTTCTAATAAGGGTTTTTGCATTACCAAAATACTTGTGTTATGTGATTGATTTATTGATTTATTTCATGCATTTTACATTTACAAGTTAATTGAATGAATGATGCACACAATGGATTTAGTTCAAAGATGAAGTTTACTACTGTGTGCTGATTGAGTTTTGGGTATTAATGTTTTGAGGTCACTGATTCACCCCTCCCTTCTCAGTACCCCATATCTCCATTCCAACAATCCCTATAATACTTAGTGGAAGGACGAAAAGCCTATACTCCCTGAAAGGAAAGATAGACCAAATGACAAAAACCCTGACCCCTTGCAAAGGAATTCAATGAAAATGATTGATGAGGTCCCATGGTGTGTTGTGTGCCAATCACCACATGATCCTAACTATTGTGCAGTTTCTCAGAGTGTGTCTATAGTAGAGGAACAAGAGAATAGTGAGGAAGAGCCTTATGATGATTGGGGTTGTGCTAAGACTTATTCACATCTTTGGGATAAAATTGACTCTACTGAAGAACATGAGAATCAAGATGTTTCTAATTCTCAAGTTAGAAATGAAGTATATCATCAGCAAGTGTTTTCTAATGAAGAAAATGATGAATTGGATAATGTCTAGTGCAATGCATTAAAAGATGAAGAATCAGTTGATCTAAGATGGCCATCTGATGAAGAGATTACTCAAATAACAACAAATATGGTCACTTAGGACAAGATAAATTACAATTTGAGAAATAGAGTGGTAGGTGATCCTAATTATAAACTTGTTGCTATATTTATCAAGAAATCAAAAATATATGTCAAACTGTTCCAAGACAAATAGAAAGTTGTTGACATTGTCAACAAAGTCAAGATAAAAAAGAATGTCAAATTCACCAGCCCAAATGTTGCTTATAAAGTGAAAGATAAATTCCCTGAGGAGGTTGTTCCCTCTCTTCAAAAGGAGGTTAAAATCTTGATGAAGGGTGCTCCCCTTAATACCACAAACACATAACAGAAATAGAGAAACATCAACAATATGCAAGAACAAAAAATGGGCTTCTTATTATCTCCACAAATGTGGAATTACAAACTTTTAGAATTACAATATGCAAAGCCACAGGGCATTCCCTTACAATATTCTATAGGACAAAGCCTCAAATCAATACCTAGATCTACTACCTAGAACTGCCCCAAATTGCCTAAGACAACACTACAACCTTCCTTATATAGGCAATTTTCTACCGCCTAGGAAGGTTCCATAATTTTCAGCCAACAAGGCCGACCAAACTTAGAATTATTTTATTTTATAATTTATTACATCAAAGTCAGCTCAAAATTACTTTTGAAACCCAAATAGAAATTTTGAAGGAAAATAATTTTTTGCCATTTCAAGTGGCCCAACTTTCAAAGACCATAAGTCATCACCAGTTGACCCGATTGACTATTATGGCCCCATTCTGGAAAGGCCATGAAGCGCTCTACAAGCATGACTTGCGCAAGCACCTACACCCAAATTTTTGACCTCATCTGGGCCCTCTAAAGCCTTCAAAACTAAGTTCAAAGTTTTTGTACCTCGTTGCCAATACCAAAAATTTTCAATATCTACAAAGCTAGACTTGATCTATCAATGAAACTTTATTGGCAGGCTGATATGACCAAAATGAACCTCCAGGGAAGAAATTAGAACATTCTGAGATCAGATGACCAACTTACTAAAAATAGCAAGTTTCCATAAATAGCAGCTTTGCACAAGATAGCCCTTATTAAATACAAAAAGAGAAATATTTTTGGGTGATGGAAGATTGCTCTTAAACCCAGGATGCTCCTGCATCAGACACCTGAGGTAATTTGAGAAGTGATCCTATCATGACTCAGGTGTGTAGAGGAAAACCAAGATGGTTAACCTCCTCCTTTATTAGCCCTGATGAATCTTCAACATGTCATCCTTTCCATTTGACCAAATACTCTTCATATGTCCTGTTCCTTGTGCTTCTACCAACATGAATATCCAGTATATCTTCAATCTCCTTCATATCTGAACTGATTGTTGGAATACTCCACTATGTTGCTATAACCTCATCTTCAACACCTCCTTCATGATACTTTGTCAGATTTGAAACATTAAATATTGGTGAAATATTCAGCTTAGTAGGAAACTCGACCTCATATGCATTTTCTGAATCATGCTTTTTTAGTATCTTACATGGCCCAAACTTCTTCATTTTTAGCTTGTTATATGTACCAACTAGAAATCACTCCTTTCGCAAATGAACCATGACTTCATCTCCAACCTAAAATTCCTTATGCCTCCTTTTCTCATCTACCTTAGCCTTATACTCCACATTCATCTTGGTAACATGATTCCTCACCTCCTCATGGATGTTCTTCAAATGTTTTTCAAAATCCTCGGCTTCATCCTCGCTTTCATCTCTAATATTAAGATTCATTCCTCTATGAATCTCCTCTTAAAATGCTCGCACTTTTCTTTGGAGTGCCCTAACCTTAGGTGTTACAACACCAACTCTTCCACCATGTTCCCTTTGTGGAGGCATTTTTGCACTTCTCACTTAAACCCTAACCACGGTCCTAGTGTAAACTGCCTCACAGTTGGCAATTTGTTTACATAGAAACCCTAACCCATGGTCCTGGTGCAAATTGCCTCACAATCAGTGATCTATTTACACACTTTGGAACTCCTGCTTTGATACCACTTAATGAAGGGTGCTCCCCTTAATACCACAAACACATAATAGAAACAGAGAAACAACAACAATATGCAAGAACAAAAAATGGGCTTCTTATTATCTCCACAAATGTGGAATTAAAAACTTTTAGAATTACAATATGCAAAGCCACATGGGAATTCTCTTACAATATTTTGTTGGACAAAGCCTCAAATCAATACCCAAATCTACTACCCAGAACTGCCCCAAACTACCTAAGACAACACTACAACCTTCCTTATATAGGCAATTTTCCACCGCCTGGGAAGGCTCCAGAATTTTTAGCCAACAAGGCTGACCAAACTTAGAATTATTTTATTTTACAATTTATTACATGAAAGTCGGCTCAAAATAACTTTTGAAACCCAAACAAATTTTTTGAAGGAAAATCATTTTTTGCCATTTCAGGTGGCCCAACTTCTGAAGACCAAAAGTCATCTCCAATTGACCCGATTGACTATTATGACCCCATTATGGAAAGGTGATGAAATGATCTATAGGCCTAACTTGTGTAAGCACCTATCACCCAAATTTTTAACCTCATCCAAGGCCTATAAAGCCTTCAAAACTGAGTTTAAAGTTTCTGTACCCTATTGCCAATACCAAAAATCTTCAATATCTACAAAGCTAGACTTGATTTGTCAATGAAACTTTACTGGCAGGCTGATATGACCAAAATGAACCTCCAGGGAAGAAATCAGAACATTTTGAGATTAGATGACCAACTTACTAAAAATAGAAAGTTTCCATAAATAGCAACTCTGCACAAGATAGCCCTTATTGAATAAAAAAATAGAAATATTTTTGGGTGATGAAAGATTGCTCTTACACCCAAGATGCTCCTGCATCAGACACTCGGGGTAATTTGAGAAGTGACCTTGTCACGACTCAGGTGTGCAGAGGAAAACCAAGATGGTTAACCTCCTCCTTTGTTAGCCATGATGCATCTTCAACAGGTCATCCTTTCGATTTGACAAAATACTCTTCATACATTGTGCTTCTACCAACACGGCTATCCAGTATATCTTCAATCTCCTTGGTATCTAGATTGGTTGCTGGAATACTCCACTGTGTTGCTGTAACCTCATCTTCAACACCTCCTTCATGATACTCTGTCAGATTTGAAACATTAAATACTGGTGAAATATTTAGCTCAGTAGGCAACTCAACCTCGTATGCATTTCCTGAATCATGCTTTTTCAGTATCTTACATGGTCCAAACTTCTCATTTTCAGCTTGTTATATGTACCAACTGAAAATCGCTCCTTCCACAAATGAACCATGACTTCATCTGCAACCTAAAATTCCTTATGCCTCCTTTTCTCATTTGCCTTAGCCTTATACTACACATTTATCTTGGTAATATGCTTCCTCACCTCCTCATGGATGTTCTTCAAATGTTCTACAAAATCCTCAGCTTTGGCACTACTTATTTCTCCTTTGTCTATCTTCCTCAACTTAGAAGCATTTTTAGGACTACTTCCATATACAATCTGTGGTTGATGTGATGAACTAAACTTCAAATCTATCTTCAACTCTTCACTTTCTGCTAGTGTCATTCTGTGTGCTTCCTTATTTGGCAAACTAGCTCCTGGAATCAAGTCCATCTGATGACTGATCTTTCTTACTAGTGGTAATCCATTAGGCACATTATCAGATACAATATCCTAAAATGCATTCAATAATTCTACAACTTCTATAGGTACATCTTCTACTTCCTCTTTCTCAGCCTTTGAAATTAAGGTAAAACACATGCTCATGCCACATACCATCTGAGAAATTTCCTCTATCAACAAAAGTTATTCTCGCATAACCACATACCTTTTCTTCTATTTCCTTTAATGGTTTTAACTTATGTCTCACTCCATCCTTTATCAGGGAATAGGTATTTGAATGACCATCATGTACAACACATCTGTCAAACTACCACAGTCTACCCAACAACATATGACATGCATCCATAGATATGATATCACATAGTACCCCATCTTAATAATCGACAATCTTGAACTTTACTAGGCACTGTTCACTAACCATGACCTTGTGGTCATCTTACACCCAGACAACTCGATATGGATGTGGATGTTTTTGCCTCTTGAGCTTCAAATTTTTCACCATCTCTTTTGACACCAAATTGTCAGTGCTTCCACTACCAATAATCACATCACAACACTTACCCTCACACTTGCATCTAGTGTGAAATAGGCTCCTCCTTTATTCAGGTTCATTCTCACCACTCAACAAGACTCTTCTATTAATCAACATTTGTCCTCTTTTAGCATCTTCAAAATTTGATGATCTGGCATCTTTATCTACATGTGCAACTCTGGCCTAGCCTTCATTCCTCCTATCCATCCTTCCTTGGTGTTGAGGACATTCAAATGCCCTATGACCTTCTTCTCCATAATAAAAACATGTTCAATGGAAGCCTCCTCTTCCAGATCCTTTTCCTCTTCCTCTTCCTCTCTGATCTCTATTATTCTGATAATGGAAATAATTGAAATTATCTCCTCTCTAATTTTGACTGCAATTGGCCTCATCCTTCTTTTTCAGATCTTCATTTCAATCTCCATATGACCATCCACCAGATCTTCCATCACGACCTCTTCCATTTTGTCTGCTCTCAAACTTCTTGTTTAGTTTTTCCTCTACTTTTAGGGAAAACTAGTATGCCTCTTCAATACTATTCATTCGAACCAAATTCAAATCTTCTTAAATTCTCAGCCTCAACCCATTAAGGTAACGAGCAACTTTCTCCTTATTAGCTTTCGCATGGCTTGTTCTGATGAGGATTTGATAGAACTCCTCTGTATACTCTTGAACTAATCTTCATGCTTGCTTCAAACTTTGCATTTTCTTCAGTAGGTCAAGCTCATAATCAATAGGGATGAACTATTAGTTCAATTTATCCACCATTCACTCCCATCTTGTGATTTTATCCTTTCCTCTTCTATGTCACTCTAACTAAATCTCTTACCACCAAATCTTTGCATGGCCCTTCAGTTTGGCCTTCGCAAACTTGACCTGATCAGGATCATCAATATCTTCATACTCAAAATATTCTTCACTTTCATTGATCCAATCGATCAATTCTTCTGGGTTAAGATTTCTAGAAAATGTCAGAACCTCAATCTTAGGTCTCTTCTCGATCTTTGAGATGGCTCAAAAAAGTCTTTCTTCTTCTTGATTCACAATTTTGACTTCTCCTTCTTGATCTTCTTCTTTGGCTTCATCCTCGCTTTCATCTCTAACATTAAGATTCATTCCTTTGTGAATCTCCTCTTGCAATGCTCGCACTTGTCTCTGTAGTTCCCTAACCTGGGGTGTTACAACACCAAATCTTCCTCCATGTTCCCTTTGTGGAGGCATTTTCACGCTTCTTGCTGAAACCATAACCATGGTCCTAGTCCAAACTACTTCATAGTCGGCGATCTATTTATGTAGAAACCCTAACCCACTGTCCTGGTGCAAACTACCTCACAATTGGTGATCTATTTACACACTCAAGAACTCCTACTCTGATACCATTTGATGAAGGGTGCTCCCCTTAATACCACAAACACATAACATAAATAGAGAAACAACAACAATATGCAAGAACAAAAAATGGGCTTCTTATTATCTCCACAAATGTGGAATTACAAACTTTTAGAATTACAATATGCAAAGCCACATGGGCATTCCCTTACAATATTCTATAGAAAAAAGCCTCAAATCAATACCCATATCTACTACCCAAAACTGCCCCAAACTACCTAAGACAACACTACAACCTTCCTTATATAGACAATTTTCCACCGCCTGGGAAGGTTCCAAAATTTCTAGCCAACAAGGCTGACCAAACTTAGAATTATTTTAATTTACAATTTATTACATCAAAGTCGGCTCAAAATAACTTTTGAAACCAAAACATAAATTTTGAAGGAAAATCATTTTTCACCATTTCAGGTGGCCCAACTTTCGAAGACCATAAGTCATCGCCAGTTGACTCGATTGACTATTATGACCCCATTCTAGAAAGGCCACGAAATGCTCTACAGGCCTAACTTGTGCAAGTGCCTGTCACCCAAATTTTTGACCTCATCTAAGGCCTCTATAGCCTTCAAAACTAAGTTCAAATTTTTTGTACCCTGTTGCCAATACCAAAAATCTTCAATATCTACAAAGCTAGACTTGATTTGTCAATGAAACTTTACTGGCAGGCTGATATAACCAAAATGAACCTCCAAGGAAGAAATCAGAACATTCTAAGATCGAATGACCAACTTAATAAAAATAGAAAGTTTCCATAAATAACAACTCTACACAAGATAGCCCTTATTGAATACAAAAATAGAAATATTTTTGGGTGATGCAAGATTGCTCTTACACCCAGGATGTGCCTGCATCAAATCCAATGCAAGGAGCATCCCAACCTATCTACACAAGGGGAAAATAAAGAGGTTGTCATTACAAAACAAGATGTAGTTGAATTAAAATATATCCCTATTGACATGAGCAAGTTACTTTAACAAGTTACTGTTAAAGTCCCTTTGCTAGAAATGATGAGGATAAAAGAACATAAAGAAAAGGCCCTAAATTGGGTGAATGGTGTCACTCCCACAGATACCCAAAGGACTGATGAAAATGATAAACATGTAGTTTGTCTAGATGATACACCTGACAATCAAAGTGGGGAAATTATTTCTAAAATTCCTCAAGTCTACTTGGATACAAATGTTGTTAGCACTATATCCAGGATAATTGATCCTTTCTTTTTGACTTTGGTAATAAATGGAAAATTAGTAAGAAACTGTATGATTGTTTTGGGAGCATCAAACACTATCATTCCTATAGAAGTCATGAAATCAATGGTATTTAAGGTTGATAAACCTCATGGGAGATGTTAGGCTATGGACTCAAGGGAATTACTGGTTATTGGTACCATTAAGGCTTTACCTTATAGGTTACCAACATACCCTTATAAATAATTAACTATGAGTGTCCTAGTGGTTGATATCCCTCCTCAATATGGGATTTTGTTATCCAAAAAGTGGAGTGCTTCTATGGGAGGTAGTATTCAATGTGATTTCTTATTTTCTACTTTTAATATTGGCCAAAGAAATATCAAAGTTTCTAGGGAGACTAGGACTCCTCATATAATTGAAGAGGAAGAAGATGCCATGAATTGTTTCCTTGATATTGATATTAGTTCTTTCCAAGTTCAAGATAAGGAATTAGAAGAAAGGGTTGACGCTACTTTTGTGATTGATGACAAAGAAGATTGGACTGATCTTGAGAGTTTGTTGACTATGTACTTTGATGGAGCAAGTTCAAAAGAAGGATCTGGAGCTGGAATACTGTTGATATCTCCAAATAGTAAAAATTTCAAATTTTCTTTCACTTTATTGTTCTCATGCACAAATAATGTTGCAAAGTATGAGGCTTTGTTGATTGGGTTGAGATTAGCATCAAGACATGGCATAAAATTCTTGAAAGTGGTTGGTGATTCTGAGTTAATAGTTTCTCAAGTTAGGTCTAAGTATGCATCAAAAAATGAAAGACTAAAGCAATATAGGAATGCACTATGGGATGAAATTGAAAGTTTCAATGCATTTGGCATTTGTTGGGTAGAAAGGACCCAAAATAGAATGGCTGATCTATTAGAAAATGTGGCTCTAAGGACATAAGAAATTACCTTTGTAGACGTATCCAAAATAGAAGTTCATTCTAGGCCTTCTATCCCTGACAATGTTGAAAATTGGCAAGTTTTTTCTAATGATCAAGACATACTAAGATTCTTACAATGTGAATCCTATTTTGGTAACAAAGAGATGGATTTTAGTACCTATGTTGACACTAGAAATGGGAAAGAAACTATTTTTGGAAAAGAGGTGTTGTAGTTAAAATCAAATAGGATCCCTAAAGGACTAGTTTCTCTTGAAAGAGCATTTGATAATAAGGACAATGTTCTTTCTACTAGAGTTACTGGTAAGATGAATGATTTGGAGGAAATAAATTTAGGAACAAGGATGGTGCCAAAAAATGTTTATATTGGCAAGTCTCTATCCCCTAAGATCTAAAAGAATTTGATTGATCTCCGTAGAAAGTTTAGGCATGTTTTTGCATGGTCCTATGATGATTTGAAGGCCTATAGAGAAGATTTGTTCTAGTTGAGATCCCATTAAAAGAAGGCACTAAACCTTTCAGACAGAAGTTGATACCTGTCAACCCTACTCTTGCACCCAAAATGAAAGGAGAACTAAAGAAAATGGTAGATGTTGGAATAATCAAACCCATCAAACATTCTACTTGGGTGTCAAATTTAGTTCCTGTAAGGAAAAAGAATGGTGACGTTAGGCTTTGTGTTGATTTTAGGAACTTGAATATAAACTCCTTAAAAGAGAATTATGGTTTACCTAATATGGAGAACATGTTAGAAATAGGGAATATTGAGAGGGGGGGGTGAATCAGTATTCTAAAAACTTTTACTTTTTCCCAATTATGGATATAAAAGATTATCTTTACACATTCATAACATAAGAAGCTAAACAACATGCATAGCAATAAAACTAAAGAACTCATAACACATTATTTGTTCTCGAGGAAACCCTGGCCAAGGGAAAACCCCAGTGGGGATGGTACCCATAAAGATCCACTAATCAAAAGTATCTTGTTAAGGATGTTGACCTTGTTAGGAGTCTATTACATGCATATAGTGTCTTAGTCCTGATTAAGGGACTATAGGTCTTGTTAGAAGCTTCAACCCTGTTAGAAGTTGGCAGTAGAAAATGAGATTACTAGATGAGCCCACTGCCCAGACAAGTAAAGTACAATATACATTGATTACAAAAGAAGGTTAAGGTACATAACCTTATACTTCTTACATCAATATCTCTTGACTTCTCTTTCACTATCACTATTACATATGCATCATATATTTCACATCATGTCACTACTTCATTACATCACATTACTTTTCCATTTCTTCTTACAATTACAATTACATTTATACAAGTTATTAGGATTAATAAATTTCTAGTCGGCTATCATATAAAAAATAAATTTATCCAAGGGCTAACATCTAGGATTTCATCCCTTTATATTTTTAAGTCATTATTTTGATAAACAAAATAATCCTTTAACTCTTTATCAATTTTGTCTTCATATTTTGTCCTGTTGGCTTGACACTGTCTTTAGTAAAACTATCTTAACTTCTTCCATACATGCCATACTAACTTGTGCTCTGAGATGGGTCTTCAATAGTCATCATAGAGTTTATGTTCAAGTGCACAAGCATTGAAATTACTCCAATCAACATCACAAACAAAAATTGTGTCCAGGTTCACTGGTAAAAACACTGTCTCATACTTAGACAATTTCACATTGCACTATGTCATACTAGCTCTCTGACCTGTGTGATCTTCATGTAGATCATATGTTGCCATAATGAAAACATCTATGTAATCAACTCAGCCAAATTTCCAAAAATCTCCCCCTTTGTCATTGGTGGCAACATATGAGAAAATTGGCTAAGTCTACAACTTCAAAATCTCAAAATTGTGGCCATAGTATAAAATATAGACTATCCTTATAACTCAAAATTCTTATCTCTAATATAGTAATCCCCCTAAGAGTATCAATCCTTATCTTATTCTTATCAATTTTCTACTATATATCTCTCCCCCTTTGACAACAATGATAAAATAAAGGTAAGGAGGGTTACAAAACTATAGTCTCAAAAAGATTATACCTTAATTCATTATTGCAAAGATGGTAGGTTGCAACACAATCTGCAAAATCAATCTTTATAGCTTCTAACTCCTTCTCCCATGATTTCTTAATGGAATCTACCACATTGAGTAGTGCACTCAGTCCATAAGATGTTGTTTCACATTCTTGGAGGTTCTCAAAGTTAAACTTTTGAAAATATGTCTTAGCTGAAAGACATTCTTCCAATTTCTCTTCAATAATGCTTAACTTCATAGAAGTGTGCTCTCTTAAAAGAGTGAATCTTTTCATTTTCTTGTATTTCTCATCTTGCAAAACTCTGATTTCATCATATAACTTATGAATTTTCTTCTCAACATCAAATACCTTCACATTGGGGCTAGAAAGAAAGTTAGTTTCATTCTGAATTTCTGCTTCCTTCATCTTCATCTTCTGATCTTCTTCTGCTATCAAGGTCTCTGATTTTGTACACTAGATGTACAAAGATTTTCCTGTTTCCAAATTCTTCCTCAAGTCCTTTATACAAATATCAAGATTGTTGATATCATTCTTGATATTTTGGTTGATGTTCAAAAGCATTTTGGCCTCATAGGCTACTTGGGCTTTCACTTTTTCTATATCAGATAGATTTGTGAATTCATTGTCAAAAGTGTTCATTATTTTCTTTTCTTTCTCCAGAGGGTCAGCTTTTGTAATTTGTGTAGTTACAATGCTTTGTAACATCTCAATAAGTTCCTTCAGGCATCCTTCAAGACTTTTTACTTTCTTGTTCTTGCCAATGCTTTTGTTCAAGGATGTGATCAATTCCAACTGATCATCATCATCTACTTCCTTTCCCAAATGCTCAATCATAGATCCAATCTAATTCTTCTTTCCAATCTCAGGAGTAAGAATGATATCTTCTTTAGTGGGAATGGGTACTTGTTTTTATGTCACTGAGGGTTCTACAATTGTGGTCTCTATTGTTTCTTCTCCTTTGGTAGTTTCCTTCTCTTCAAAAGCTGAATTGTCAACAATGTTTTCTAGATTCTTGAATACATTATCATCAATATCCAAGGTGATCTTTGTTCCTTCTACATTCATGACTTCATCTTCAATGTTAATGGCTGGTGGAGAGGGAATGTCCTCTTGTTCTACTTCTTTTTCTTGCTCTACTGCAACTAATGGTTCTCCAACATTTTCTAACATAACCTTGATTATTGCTTGCTCTATTTCTGAATTAACTTCTTCATATCTACCTCCCATAATCTGAATGGTTCTCTTCTTGGTTCTCAAATGGGTGCTTAAGGCTTTCATGATCTGAAATGTGCTTCATCTCTTACTACACAAAGCTTCCTTACAAGATTTTCTCTAATAGCTATGTCTTCCTCTGATGATCTCTTCTTTCTATTCACAAGTTTATTGTACAAGTCATCAGGTATCTTATCCTAAATTGTATCAAACTTCTTATCAGACAAAATCATATGCTTTACCACTGCATTTTCTAGATTTAGTCTCTCTGCATAATCATAAAGTTCATAATACTTATTCATTCTTGTAAAGTCTCCATCGTCAATGATCTACTCATTAAGCTTCTCAACTTTAGGTTTCCAAGTTTTTTTCTTAATAGAAGTTCCATCATCTTTGATTTCTGTAATTTTCCTTGGAACTAGTTGCACTAATGTTTTCTATCTCTTACCTAGTCCAGTAGAACTTCCTTTTACTCTTTTGATAGGTGTGGAGGAAGTGGATCTAGTGGATATCTTGCTTCTTGATCCTTCTCAATTTCTTCCACTTTCACCTTCACTTGTGTTACTTCTTGCTGTGCTGCAATTGATGATGAAGGTGGAATAGACAAAACTTCATTTTGTCCAATATCTCTGATTGCTGCTACTGTTTTCTTTGCTACTAAGAACTCATGCTCAGTCATCCCTGTATGTTTTAGGATTTTCTTTATAGTACTCTCAACTCTATTCTTTGACTATTTCTCTTCAAGTAAGGTCTTTGTGGAGTTGAAGTTCTCCTCAAAGGTTCCAAACCTATTGCAATGAGTGTCCAAATTACACTTAAGTAACCTACTCACATACTCTTCTATCTCTACCTCAGATATCTTATAGCCAAGAGGGTCTATGAACTCTATTCTAGGTTCTATTGCTTCAATGTAGGTAAAGTCAGTATCAACCATGAAACATATGTCATTTTTATACTTCACAAGAGACTGTGGGATCCTTGATCTGCTATATACTATATCTTGAAATGTCTTGATTACCAATACTACACTCTCATTTACTTTATCAATAAAATTCCTTTTGTACACTAGGTTAATCCTTTCCATTATGGTTTGGCCATCATTCTAGTCATTTCCAATGGTGTAAGGATATCTTCTCAATAGATGAAAAAACATATAGGTGATTAAGGATGAGAACCTAAACTATGTATACTTAGTTTTCTTAATCTTTTCCAAATTCTCAAATAGTTGAATTCTCAGAATCTCACACATATCAACTTGTACCTTGTCAACACACATCAGATAAGCTGCATGTATCATTCCAGCTACCATGTCATCCTCTCTTGAATTTTCACAAAACTTAGTGGTTAGGATCTTGCATAAGTATTTGACATCATCTTGTTGAATCTTAATAATCATAATTCCTCTACCATTATAGGATGAATTTGTGTTATCTATGACTATTTTCCTCATATTCTTCTCATTTAAAGGAATGGCTCTAGTTTTAGATAGTCTAGTGACTTCATGAATCAAATCAGCTGTGATATCTATCACTCTATCTTCTAACCAAAACTTCCCATTATGAATTCTACTTAAGATTATCTTAGTACAATCTTCATTGTCAAATTCATACTGTAATGCATACTTAATTATTTCATTGTCTTTCAAATATTCAAATCCTTCTTTCAATGTCATGTCCTGATTGTAGATTTTTTGATATTCCTTGGTGAAATCACTATCATTGACAGTCTCTAGTTTGCATCCAAGATAACTTCTAACATTCTCTAGATGTAAAACTCCATTTGGTATAGATGATAAAGCTAACCTAGGATCATCTTCCAAGGGTTCTACTGGTTCCCTTTTCAACTTAGGTCTATTCTTATCTCTGACATTCTATATTAAAGAAACATCCATGATTTCTTCTAATTCCTTCACTGATTTAAATATCTCTCAAGTAAAATACCTTGATTTTGCAATTTTAGGGCTTGCGTAGATTCGACACAAAATTATTCTCCAAATCCTTGCAAAATGCTTCCAATCACTTCTCTTTGATCTCCTTAACACTTGAATTCTCTTTGATGATCAAATAATACTGATCATGACCTTTTATTAATTTTAGATTTTAGATTTGCTACTTCTTTGCTATTTCTGCTAACCTGCAAAACTTAAAACTTCTTGTGATCTCACAAAACATAATATTTTTCTTTTTTCTCTTAACCATAGTATTAGAACATCATATACTACCTTGCATTAATTTTGCAAGACTCAGTTCATTATATATCTACTTCTACACTAATCTAAGTTCCTATTCTACTGCAATTTTCATAAATTAAGTACTTTGAGATGGGTCAGGTAAAGATTCATTCTTACCTTTTAATACTTCACCTTCTTGATTACCTTCAATGTTGAATATATCTCCTTGATCTATGCTTTTGATAAACTTCACTTCATCTAAATTACTACAATAGCCTTTCTGACTGTTACTTGCATCTTCATTTCTTCTTGCATGATTTCTAGGATTAGGATTAGGATGAAAAACTCTATTGTTCATTATGCAAAACCTTGTTGTATGTCCAATCTTGTTGCATATCTAACAAACAATTCCATTGTTTCCATATCTTGGTCTAGGCTAATTGATTTGTGATCTGCAGTTTCTAGCAATGTGTCCAACATTGTTGCATCTATAACATACTACTCCATTTCTTCTGTTCATATCTTCGATAGGTTTCTTATCTGCATTGTTAGTATTCCTAAACATTCTACTACCATCATTATTCTCAATAAATTTAGGTTTCCTACATTCAATAGCTCTATGTCCAAAACCATGACAACTATAACAATAACCATTAAGAGGTTTAAATTGCTTACCTGTGCAATCTCTCTTCATATGACCAATAGTATTGCAAGAAAAACATCTACCTTTGAATTCTCTTTGCATACCTTTGGGTGATTCCTCTTGCTTAGGTGATTATTCTTCTTTAGGTGTATCTTCAAACTTGTTAATCTCATCAGACTTCTTCTCATCTATGCTTTTAGATATTTTCAGATCTAGTTCCTTGCTTTCATCATTTGCTTTAAAAGTGTTGAATCCAAGACCAGTCTTATCATAGAATGGTTTTTTATAAGATATTTGTTCATCAATCTTCTCACTAGTTGAATATAGCCTTTCGAGTTGCTATTTGGATCAAGTCAGTTCACCTTTCTCAATCTTATTATATTTCTCAAGTTTAGCATACTACAAATTGACTTTCTCAAGTTCAAATGTTACTTTACCAAGTTTAGATTTTAGTCCTTCATTTTTTAGTCTTTGGACTTTCATTCTTAGATTTTAGATTTGCTTCATTCTTGCCATTTCCATCTTTCAAACTAAGCTTCAAATTTTCTATCTTCAGTTCATGCTTAAGGATCTCATTTTCTTTTTCTAAATTGTCATCACAATCTTCAATAAAAACTTCAAATTCCTTTTCAGATCTCAGATCTTCCAACTTGTTTTTTAGTTTCTCAATGAGGTTCTTTGCATCATCATATTTCCTTTTCAAAGTGTCTTTTTCAATAGTAAGCAATTCAATCTCTTCAAGAGCTTCTTCAAGATTCTTCTGTAGTTGATCCATGTCCATAGAGATCTTACTCAAGCTACTAGGCTTTCCTTGAATGATTCTTTTTTGAGTAACTAAGCTCTGATACCAATTGTTAGAAATAGGGAATACTGAGAGGGGGGGTGAATCAGTATTCTACAAACTTTTACTTTTACCAAATTATGGATATAACAGATTATCTTTACACATGCATAACATAAGAAGCTAAACAACATGCATAGCAATAAAACTAAAGAACTCATAACACATTACTTGTTCTTGAGGAAACCCTGGCCAAGGGAAAACCTCGGTGGGGATGGTACCCACAAAGATCCACTAATCAAAAGTATCATGTTAAGGATGTTGACCCTATTAGGAGTCTATTACATGCATATAGTGTCTCAGTCCTAATTAAGGGACTATAGGCCTTGTTAGAAGCCTCAACCCTATTAGGAGTTGGCAGTACAAAATGAGATTACCAGATGAGCCCACTGCCCAAACAAGTAATGTACAATATACACTGATTAAAAAAGAAGGTTAAGGTACATAACCTTATACTACTTACATCAATATCTCTTCACTTCTCTTTCACTATTGCTATTAAATATGCATCATATATTTCGCATCATGTCACTACTTCATTACATCACATTACTTCTCCATTTTTACAATTACAATTACATTTATACAAGTTATTAGGATTAATAACTTTCCAGTCAGCTATCATATTAAAAATAACTTTATCCAAGGGTTAACATCTAGGATTTCATCCCTTTATATTGTTAAGTCATTATTTTGATAAAAAAAATAATTCCTTAACTCTTTATCAATTCTATCTTCATATTCTGTCCTATCAGCTTGACACTGTCTTTAGTAAAACTATCATAACCTCTTCCATACATGTCATAATGACTTGTGCTCTTAGATGGGTCTTCAATAGTAATGATAGAGTCTATGTTCAAGTGCACATGCACTGAACTTACTCCAATTAGCGTCGTAAACAAAAACTATGTCCAGATTCACTGGTAAAAACCCTATCTCATACTTAGACAATTTCACATTGCGCTATGTCATACTAGCTCTCTGACTTGTGCGATATTCATCTAGATCATATGTTTCCATAATGACAACATCTATGTAATCAACTCAACTAAATTGCCAATAGATCATGCTTTAGAAAGCTTTAGAAATTCACTGGATCAGAATTAATGTCCATGATGGATGGTTTCTTTGGGTATAATCGAGTTATGGTCAAAGAGGTAGAGCAATTCAAAACTATATTCACCACCCCATGGGGAAAATATGTATATGTAAGAATGCACTTTGGATTAACTAATGTTGGTGCTACCTTTTAGAGAGCTATGGATGTAGCTTTTGTAGATTTCATAGAAAAATTTATGGTTGTATATCAGGATGATCTTACAGCATTCTCAGCTAAAGAGGATCAACATTGTGAACACTTAGAGAAAATTTTTATTAGAGCCCTGGAGTATGGATTTTCCTTGAACCCAAAAAAGTGTGCTTTTGGTGTTGTGGAGGGAAAAATTTTGGGACATATTGTTTCAAAGGATGGACTAAAAATTGGTCCTGAGCAGGTTGAAGCCATTGATAAATTCTCCCAACCTAAAAGTGTTAAAGGTGTATAGTCCTTCTTCACACAAATAAATTTTTTGAGGAGGTTCATTACAAATTTGGCAAAAATCAGCATTCCCGTATCAAGAATGTTGAAAAGGGGAGCAAAGGTTGAGTGGACTGTAGAAGCGGTAGAAGATTTTTAGAATATTAAATAGGCTATTAAGGATACTCCTATTTTGAAAACACCAGATTATAGTAAACCTTTTCAAATCTTTTCTTTTGCCTCTTGTCATACTGTTGTAGTAGTACTATTACAAAAGAATGCTGAGGGGTATGAACAACCTATCTCCTTTTTTAGCAAAAATTTACAAGCAGCTGAATTGAATTATGATATTATTGAAAAAAATGCATATGCTCTAGTTAAGGCTGTCTAATATTTTAGATGTTATTTGGTAGGAGCCACAGTGGTGGCATATGTTACAAGTGTTTTAGTTAAAGACATATTGGTTTAGCAAGAAGCCTTAGGAAGAAGGTGTAGATGGATCAACAGGATCCAAGAATTCAATATTGACATCCATATTACAAAGTTGGTAAGAGGGTTAGGTCTTGCAAAGCTGATGGCCCAAAGTAATTTGGTTGCAAATCATATAAATATGTTGGAAGAAGAACATGAGCCCTTTTTCTGTAATAGGGATTGTTGTGAATGGTACATAGGTACCATCAAGTATTTGCGAAAAATGATTTCGCCTACTGAAATGAATGATAAAAAGAAAAGAACTATCAAGCTTCATGCCATGAGGTATGCTATTATAGGGGGTGAATTATGGTGGAGAATTAAAGAAGTTGTATTGCTTAGATGTGTGAATCAGGATAGATCTAAAATCTTGCTAGATGAAATGCATAATGGTGTTTGTGGAGGTCATTATATGGAAAATACTACAGCCCATAAAATGCCCAGGTCAGGATTTTGGTGGCCTACACTATTTAGGGACGCTCATCAATTTGTAAAGAAATGTGATTCTTATCAAAGATTTTTTGGTAAGTTGAAGTTTGGTGGGAATTTTCCCCTCAAACCTGTTGTAGTTCAAGCCCCTTTTTAGAAGCAGGGTATGGATTTTACTAGAGAAATTCCAAACAAATCTAGTGGCAGACATTCCTAGATATTGGTAGCAACAGACTATTTTACTAAGTGGGTTGAAGCAATCCCCTCTAGAAGAGCTACCAGTAAAGTTGTAATGGATTTTATTATGCAACATATTTTAACCAAATTTGGTTGCCTAGAGATTGTGGTGGTTGATAATGCAATCTATTTTAGATAAGAGGATTTTGCCAATTTTTGTCAAGAATTTGGTATAAAGATTTCATCCTCATCTTGCTATCATCCACAAGGCAATGGCCAATTTGAATCTAGTAACAAAAATTTCATTAAAATACTTAAGAGAGTACTGGACAAAAATATGAAAGCTTGGGATTCAAAGTTGTTACTAGCTTTATGGGCTGACAGGGTGATTGTGAATAAAGCAATAGGATGTGCCCCTTTTGATTTGGTCTATAGTATAAATGCTAGATTACCCCAAAATAACTTGCCGTGAATGTACCAGTACATTTAGACATATGATGAGGATTTGGAGGATGAAATGAGAATAAGGTTGAATGACCTAATACAATTGAATAAAGCAAGAAATCATGCACATGAAAGAAATGTAAAAATTCAAGCCCAGTGTAAACTTTTATATGACAAGAGAGCTACTCATAGAAAATTTATGAGTGGGGATATTGTTCTGATGTGGAATACTAGGCTAGAGGATAAGGGAAAGCATGGAAAATTTAATCCCATTTGGTTGGGCCCTTACATCATTGAGTATAACTGGAGGACAAATTCTTATATCTTAAAAAAATTGACCACGAATATTATGGAGTTTCCAGTTCATGAGAAATTTTTGAAGCTCTATTTCTCCTAGGGTCTTTCTATCCTTTAGCAGTATTTTAGGGTTTTGTACATTTCTATACAGTCATCTAGTTTTTGATCAAAATTTTGTGGTGGTCTCCTTCTCCAAGATATTCTGGATTTCTCACTGTATTTGCAAGAGATACACATCCCCAAGTAAGAGCCACTATTGGTACTGTTAAAAGTTTTTGGCCCTTACCCTTCTGAATTTTGAAATAACCCTTTACCAAGTTAACCTAGCTAAGTGAAAAATGGATAAACCCTAATCCCTAGGTTTTTCCTTCTTTTTCATTGTTACTTTTTCAAATAATTAAGTCTCAAACAAATGCACATGCCCTTTTTATGACTTAATTTATCAACCTATGTGTTAGTGGTTAGATTTAATCAGGGTCCCATTTCCATAAAAATTTATTTCAAAACTTTAGCCTTCCCTAGATTATTTATTAGCCATTAGGTCCTTTTAATCTTGTGGTTGTCGTTACCCCACAATCCTTCCCGTTGTCAGGCTTTTCCTCTTTGTGAGGCTGTGACTAAGTGGAACCTCTCAATGCAGGCCCAATTTATTAAGACTACATGGTTAATAAAGTTTGATCAAGATCGATGGTCATTAAATTGCCTTAATCTTAAGATGCCCATATGTTAGCTCTTGCAGGATTGCAGCAGCTGTTCGATTGAAAGAAGGACCAATGACAACTAAAGTGGGGCCAATTTTCATCTTTAAACAAGGATCACCCGATGAGATATGATCAACGCTTGTCACCACACCTTAGCCTGACTTCATTGAAAATTTATCTCTTGTGGGGATGTGACAATGTGACAAGTGTCCAGGGTGATGTCACATACCAGTGGGTCCAAAGCTCCTAGAAGCTTCCATGTGTTTCTCTCCAAAGTGGGGTCGCTCACTTTCATAAGCATTAAAGGTTTGACACATCTAGGGAAGATCAACGATAGGCATTGAGACTTGATTGAGAGATGCTTGTCGGTTAGTGTTTGCAAGGCTACGATGAGCCAACACCTGTCCAACTAAGTAATTTGTAAAGTAACACAAAAATTTTCACATGGGAAAAAAATGAAATATTTTCATTGGTTGAGAACTATACTTAGGAAAAAGATTAACTCTTGCTGATTGGATTCTTGATAACCGTCCAATGCGCCAAAAAGGAAGAGATCGACCATGCAGATTTAAAATTCAAAAATTTGAAGCTTTGTCACATCTTTTGAATGTTGTAGCCGCTAGTTTCAGTAATGGCAACTTAATGTGTTTCATGTGAATTAGCTGTGAAGGACTGGTAAATATTATAAGGAAAGATTTGATCATTTCGAATGGCACATTGTCTTCTTCTTCTCTCAGGTGAAATTTTTCTCTCTACGAGCATGATCTGCGAAGATTTTCTGGTAAATTGTAGGTGATTTGAACTGAATTTCTCAATTTTTTTACTTTCTATGATCTTACTGCTGGTAGTTTGAAATTT
Organism: Chamaecyparis obtusa; assembly: GCA_027943335.1. Taxonomy (NCBI): domain Eukaryota; kingdom Viridiplantae; phylum Streptophyta; class Pinopsida; order Cupressales; family Cupressaceae; genus Chamaecyparis; species Chamaecyparis obtusa. The sequence goes on along the minus strand of BSBK01001642.1, from coordinate 714,564 downwards.
CTTCATAGATTAGGGTTATTTTTATCTAGTTTTTGTATACTTTCCTGAAACCCTAGTTGTTAAATTGGCACCAAAGAGAGACATCAAATGGAAAATAGATTATAAGGATAGAGGAGTTTATGAGGACTTACTCCAATTACTCCCTCACTCACAAATTGAAAAATCTAAAATGAAGTAATTAGTACCTAAGAACCCTAGAGATTATATCGATGATGGGTTGTATGATAGAGGAATGTGGATGAGAGATGCTAAGGTTGGGGAGAAATATATTTGGTTAATATTATTCAAAGCTTCTTATTCTCAAAGAAATTCCTATGCTCCCCTTAGCAATATCTGGAAATTTGATGTAGGGAAACTTATTGTGCCTAGTGTCTTCATGGATGTTGACCTCCTTATTCAAGTTTCTAGATTCTATGAGCTAGTGGCAAGGGTTGTCAGGGACATAAATGGAATGGTTTTAATAAGTATCATAGAAGATGAGATTAGACAATTATTTTCATTGAATGACTCTTATATTGGCATGGAAAAAATTGACTTTGATGAGTTTAACAAAATCTATGTGGCCCAGAGAGAGTATCTTAGGTCTGGTCCTTTGAGGGATTTCTTTGGAAAAGTTGATTCCCTATGTATGGTTAGTCCAAGTAAACCAGAGCCTTTCGATTGGATCTTTTCAATTTGAGGGCACTAGGCATGTAAAAATATTTGACATATATCTAGGAAGATGAGGCCACACAAATGCCTATCCCTTATATGTTCATGATGGTATAAATTTTACACCCTTACTTAGCATTGATTTTTTTTTCCCCCTTACATTGCTGACTTAATTCACCAAGGTTTGATAGGGATAAAAAATATGAAGGTAGACAAACCATTTGGCTAGTATTCAATGTTAATGCATATGTTTTTGCACAATGGTATCGACTTCTTCAGCCAGACAATGGAGATAGTTAGAGAGAAGAATGGTGAGGTTCTACCAGTCAAATTATGGACTACAGAGTTGTCATGGGATAGGATTGATGCTAGTTATGTCAAGTTTGATAAAAAAATTTCTTCAAGGTTGAGATCCCTGTTATTCCATGAAAACCCTAGAATTCCTATGGAATTATTGAGATTAATGAGACCAAAAGAATATTGCAAGGATATCACCATACTCTACAATTTTGGTGATATAATTTTGTACCTGGTATCAATAGTTTTAAAAGTATATGGATGCAAGAAGGAAACTCATGTGTTTCCATATCAAGTCCCCTCAAAAGTGGGGTATGTAGAGATTTTGAGGCAGATAGGTGATTTGTAGGAAGTAGCCCTGACAAACAAAGGAAGGGGAACTCTTTTCCCTAGTATCACAATAGCCCACCAATTTATCATTATCAAAGGTGGTTGGGTGCATTTGAATAAGGTTCTAAAACCTTACATGATGTCTACTACTATGATAAGGTGTGCTTATAATGAAGGTTTTATATCCATAATGTTCAAAGAGAAGACAAGGTGTGTCACTATGGAGCACTAGTTCAATTTTTCTGAGGACATAGTTAGAAATGAGTTTGATCTCAAAACTTAAGAAATTAAAAAGGAGAAATGGTTGATCTATACAAAGAATGTGGATTTTGTCCAAATCTTTGATAAAAAATATGACCCACTAAAGGAGTTCCAGCCTTGGGCAAGGAAAGTTGAGACCCTGATGGAACATTTTGAGGGGATCATGTAGGCTATCAATGAGAAGAAGAATGAATGTTATAATTCAATCTGATCTAGAAAAGGTAAGGAGAATCCTTAATCATCTTGAATATGCTAAATTGATCCCTAAGGGGACATACACTATTCAAGAAAGAAAGGGGTACAATGTCCTACCAGTGCAACACAAGGATAGACCCATTCCATCCACTTCCAAAGGGAAGAGGCCTATGGATGATCTTGTTGAGGAGAAACCCTCTCCAAAGAGGTAGAGATAGGAACAAGTGGCTCAGGCAGAGCAAGAAATGTATTCTCTATCCCAACCCCCATTGCAGCTAGATGAACAAGGAGTTTCCCAGCAACTAGTACAGATGAGAAATAAGGGGAAGATTTTTGTTTCCAATGAGGAGATATAGGAAGGGATTCTAGATGTACCTAAAATATTTGAAATGGACCTCACTATAGTAGAGTTTATAGGTAAGCAATTAGATCCAATTCTAAAGTAGGTTACTGATGGTTTCCTCTTTGATGATAATTTTGTCAAGACTAGGGCATTTCTTCAATTCTTGTGGAGAATGCATATTAATTAGTTCACATAAATTTTTGAAAAGAAGAAAGAAGAGTTCCCTAATAGGGATACAACTAAGATTGAAAATGAAACCAAGGGGGAAATGATTAAAAATTTTGAGAACATAACCCTAGATGAAGACATGGCCTTAGTTCACACTGCAAGAGTACTAATTCTCCCTGAATGGGATATAGTAGATGTAGTAGTTTTTGATGTAGTAAGGAAGAAAAAAAAAAATTAATTCCACTCGAGAATAAGCACAATAATCTGCTAGGGGTGTGGTCTTCTCAGATGATCATGCATCTCTAGTAATGTGGTCCCTTAAGAGGGAAGAAAATAAAAATAGGAATGAGGCACATTCCTCAGAATATTCAAGAAATTTGTTAGTACACAAGGTAGGTGAGACTTCAAATTTTGAAGCCTCAAATATTATTTTGGAGACAACCAAGTTTAACCTAAAACTGGCAGAGAAAGATGCTCTTGAGAAGGAAGAGTTGAGAATAAAGTTTGAGACTATTCTTAAGTCTTATAATGAGCTGAAGGTTGAAATGATTAAGAAAGATTAGTTAATATCATAATTAACTGGATAGAAAAGTCACAGGTCTCCTCTGTTGATGATTTCCAATAAGCCTCTAGTGGCCTCTTCCTCCAACCCTATCATTGAATTTACACCATCGCCCTTCCCAGAAACAAATATAGAGGCAAGAGTTAGCTAGGAAAAGCAACAACTACATGAAGAAAGGGATAGGTTGAGGGAGACTAGAGAGAGCCTGAAAAAAAAAATAGATGAGCATATGAAGGCTAAATGTCTTGTGCACTAGAAGTATGAGGACAAGGTTAGAGGAGCAGTAATGCAGTTTGCAAATAATCTGGATCCTAAAAGATTACGTGCACTGCTAACATCTTTGAATGATCACAAGGTTGAGTTATGGCCAATTTTGGATAAATGGATAGGAAGGGCATAAAAAATGAAACCCTTCTACATGCTTTTAGAATGTCATGTGGACCCTGATCCACTAACTAAGCCATCGCACAAGTTTGTGAAAGGTTTGTTAGAATACAGGATAAATTTGGATGATTTTGAAAGAAAATCCAACCTGTTGAAGAAAGAATTAATAGTCTCTAGTTGTGAACTAATCCAAAGGGTATTCAAAAGAAATGGAGAACTTAAAGAATTGGTCAAGTGGAGAAGTAGGATGGATGAAGACTTTTCTACAAGGATGAGAAGTATTTTATCTTTGGAAAATACTCTTTTCTTCATCGATACTATTGAAATGTTAATAACTGCTAAATCAAGATTTGATTTTATACAAAGGGAAATCAGACAGATGGAGAGAAAGTGGTAGTAGTTATTTGGCAGGAGGGCTGAAATCATCAATTTTGTGTTTCAAAGAAAGGAAGTATTTGATGAATAGAGATATCAATACATCCCTCATGTTGAAAAAGTAGACACTCCATCTACTTCTTGAAGTGAGAAAAAGGTTGACGACTCACAATTTTTGAGTTGGTAAGATGTATGATGTATTTATTGTAGGTACAATAAAAAAGGAAAGACAATCAAATTGTTTGAATGGTTCGAGAGAAGAATTAAAGGCTTAAAGATAGACAACTTGTCTATCAAAATATCTATCAAAGATCTAATTGTGTCATTTATTGTAAACCTTGCGAGGTTGTTGTATTTCTAGGGTTAAGATTTGTAAACCCTAATATGATCCTTTCTTTATTAGGGTTGATAGAAAAGAAAGGATCATATTCTTGATCCTTTCTAAAAAGGATTTTTAGAAAAGGATTTTTCATAAAAGGATTTTTCATGATCATAAAGGGCATTGGGAGTTTAGGTGTCTAGAGAGTAGATTTTTGAAACCCTAAGTCTTAGTCAAGATTGTAATATTTTGTATCCATTTTTATCAGTAATAGAATAAAGTTGTAGGTTGTAGCCATTATTTGAAAGCTTTTTTTTAAAAGCAAATTATATACAAAGAATCGAATTCATTATAATTAATACAAGTATAAGGTCTTTGTCTCTCCTCTGTGTCAAATCTATGAATTTTTGAGTTTATCAGAGACCTTTGTATGTGTCTTCATTTTGAGTTCTAATTTAGAATTGGATTAAATATTGCTCTGAATGAAATACATGTTCATACTGGTTTGCATAAGGATTGTCTGTAAGAAGGAAAGGTTTGAGTATTTGTTTTTATGGCTGTGAATTTAGTTATTTGAAGGTCTTTGTATTCTGTTTATTTTAGTAATAATAACCCAATGGATAAGGCACTGGCCTAAATAAGTATATATTTTATTGGTAAGAATTGATTGAGATCATTGGAATTAGAATAGAAAATCAAAACCAGTTTTTAAATCTTTTGTTGTTATTGAAGAAAGGTAAGTGTCCTACCACAGTAATGGAGAGTCAATGAATAATAGGTTTTTATTTAGTACTTTCTTACTATTATCTATTATTAAGATCCAATATTAAGTTTTGAGTAGATTTATATGCATTGGATCAGGTATACCCACCTTGGTTTTGCAAAGCCAAAAGTGTAGAGGGAAGTCTTGTCCCTATAGTTGGTCTTGTACCTATCGATCTCCCCTATATTTGGAATTAATGACTCCCAAAATCAGTCTTAGGTATATTGATATCTATTTGAGTGTAACATCTATTTCAAGAACCAAAAAAATGGAAACTCTACTGGGGATGTCATTATAATCATGCATAAATAATGTAGGTTCCAAGTTGAGCTGGACTCCTAGCCTGCTTATTTCAAACCAATTAGTTACCATTGAAGTGTTAGGAATAGTCCCAAGAGATAATTGAGAGGGGGGGGGGGGTTTGAATCAGGTATCTACAAGATTAAATTCTTTTTCCAATTAAGTATATAAGAACATTAACCATAAACACAATGAAAGAACACTTAACACAACACCACAATTTTGGTTACGGGGAAACCCAAATAGGTAAAAACCCCGGTGGGAATTGACACCTGCTAAGAACTGCACTAGTGTATTATGACCCATGTTAGAAGATCTTACAACCATGTTAGGAGTTAATCTTTACAATGTAATAAGTACAATGACCTAGTTAAGGGTCGGACCCTGTTAGGAGTCTTTTACAATTAACCTTGTTAGGGGTGAGGATGCATTGTTCGAGAGCACACTTCTCAAAGAGGTGAAGGCTACAACCTTTAGATTAATAGATACACACTATATATGGATCTTGGTGAACTACACATAGACCTGATATCTAGATTAGTTTAAATGAATAGCATATACTCTTTCCTTGGTCACATAGACCTTCTGCTAATGGTTCAACACTTCACACTTTCTGCTCTGCCCTTTTCTTTTTACTTTGAACATCACTTTTAGTAATCACAAATGACTGCCTATAAATATATTTTCTCCAAATGATATAATCAAGTCGGCCTATCAGAACCATCTTGAAATCATATTAGAGAAACAATATAACTCTCCAATGATACCTCAGTTGGCTCTACTAAGCATGCAATATAAATTAGGACTTCACAATTCCATGTGAGTAGACGCCACACTACACAGTCGGCTTCACTAAACTATCTCCAATTTTCTTCTTATGCTGAATTACATCATGCACTCTTAACCAGACATTTTTGACTCTCATCTTAACATAAATCCAAGTGCACATACCATGATGATAGGTGCAACTACTGCAATCATATAAACACTATCCGCTCTCCCAGATAAACTCAAGAAACTATAACTGTCAACTAGAAACTTCATAACTCAACCTGTACTACATATCTGACTCTATGTTCATAAAAATAACATCATACATATTTCTACAACATAAATATGAAGGCACAAGGCTCTATTGCAACCATACAGCCAATCACATACATAACTATTCCTGGGACCTGTTAGGAATACTCACTAATATACATAACTGTATTACCATCTTTACTCAAAATCAATCTCTACATCTTTTATATCATGCTGATAATATATCCATGCAACATATGCTGAAGGATCTCTCCATCAAGCTTCCATGCATGCTACTTACCATATGTTGTCATCAATGACAAACATACAGTCAACAATCTGGCTTGCTAGAAAATCTCCAACAATCTCCCCCTTTGGCATTGATGGAAACATATGGAATGAAAAGCACCACCAATCCAAATGATCAATTATTTTATAACATTCTCCATTTCCTCAATAAAAACTCCCCCAAGGAAGTATCCTCCAACTACTTCAATATTCTTCAATATTCTCCATTTCCTCAACTATACTGCTTCCCATGACTATATTTTTACTCCCCCTTTCTACTTGTTTTTTATTTCTACATATTCCTTCTTTTTATGTTTTTTCATGACTATATATTACTCCCCCTTTGACATCAATGGAAAAGGGCTCCTAGAACATTAAGCACCAGTACTACTCCTAAGGTAGAGTAGACAAACTTTCATCAGTCACTAAGGACTAATGCACTCCTGTTATCTCTAATTAGATTCAGGGAAGGGAATTACTCCCAGCTTCTCCCTAAGATACTCAAAAGTATCCTTAGGTAAAGGCTTTGTGAATATGTCTACTAGTTGATCTTTTGTACTCACATAATCCACCATCACTTCTTTCTTTGCAACTTTCTCTCTTAGGAAGTGATATTTTATCTCAATATTTTTTGTTTTTGCATACATCATAGGGTTCTTTGACATATTGATAGTGCTAATATTATCATAATGAATAACAATAGGGTAGTCACTCTGAATGCCAAAATATTTTATCATCTACTTGATCCACACAATTGTAGAACAATTCAATGCCACTGCAACATATTCTGCTTCTGCTATTGACTGAGAGATACAATTATGCTTTTTACTTGTCCAAGTAACAAGTCTATCTCCAAGGAATACAACTCCTCTAGAGGTACTCTTTCTATCATCCATACATCCTACCCAATCTGCATCTATATATACATGAAGCTTTACATTCTCTAAATTAGGATACTATAAACCATAGTCTAACGTTCCATTCAAGTATCTAGATATTCTTTTTACTACCATGAGACAAATTTTCTTAGGTTCTGCTGCAAATCTTCCAACAATAACAAATGCATTGGAAATGTTTGGTCTGGTTTGAGTAAGATATATAAGTTTTCCAATCATAGACTTATAAAAGGTTATGTCTATTGCTGGTGAATCATCTTCTTTTGAAAGCTTGCATCCTGTTCTCATAGGGGTACTTACTAGCTTGCAGTCATCCATCTTGAATTTCTTCAATATCTCTTTCACATACTTAGTTTGATTTATGAATATACCTTTGTCTGTCTGATGCACAGTCAATCCAAAAAAGTACTTGATAGGACCAATCATGCTCATTTCAAATTCACTCTGCATCTCTTTAGAAAATTCTGCACTAAGCTTATCATTGCCACCAAATATAATGTCATCAAAAAATATAGCAACTAACAATAGTCCTTCAAATGTCTCTCTTATGAATAAGTTACAATCTAGTGCTCCTTTCTTGAATCCAATCTTAGTCAAGTAACCATCAAGTCTTTGATACTATGCTCTAGGGGCTTGTTTAAGTCCATAGAGGGCTTTCTTCAATCTGCATATCATATCAGGTCTATCTGATAAGGTGAATCCTTCAGGCTGCTCTATGTAAACTTCTTCCTTCAACTCTCCATTCAAGAATACTGACTTAACATCCATTTGATATACCTTAAATTTTTTGTATGCAGCATAAGCTAGAAACAACTTTATGGCTTCCAATCTTCTTACAAGTGCAAATGTATCTAAATAATCAATTCCTTCTCTTTGCACATACCATTTACATACTAATCTAGCTTTGTTTCTTACTACTATTCCATCTTCATTCATCTTATTTATGAATATCCACTTGGTTCCAATCACATTCTTATCATTAGGCCTAGGGACCAATTCCCATGTATCATTCTTAATTATCTGATCTAGCTCTTCTTTCATTACTTCATGCCAATTTGAATCATTACATGCATCTTCAACACTTAAGGGTTCAATCTGTGATAGTAAACATACCTCTTCATTCACTGTGGAAATTTTTTCTTTTGATCTTGTCATGACTTTATTGCTCTGATCTCCAACGATGTCTTTCTTTGAATGATATCTGGATGTGAATTTAGGAACATTAGGAGTGAATTTTTCATCAAATTTTTGAGATTCTTCTTCACTTGTTTTAGGGTCATTAAATAACACATCAATGCTATCAAACATTTCTTCAACAATTGCTTCACTACTAGTAGGTCTAGGTTCTTCTTCAATCATGGGTGCATAATCATGATATCTTTCTTCATCACTTCTTGCATCAAACTTTCCAATTGCTTCATCTCTTTTGATGTAGAAATTGCTTCCAAAGATTCTGAAGTATTTCACTGTAGGTACATTCCCAAACCATAGCTCATAGGGTGTCTTTTCTGTGCCTGGCCTTAATTGAATTCTATTGATAATGTAGACTACTGTATTGACCTCATCTATCCAATAAATGTGTGCTACCTTTCCTTTAATCATGATGGTGTGCACTGTGTCAAGAATGATCCTATTCCTTCTCTCTGCAATCCCATTCTGTTGAGGGCTTCTAAAGGCACTTAGCTATCTCTTTATCTCATGTTCTTTGCAGTACTCATAAAATCTGTTAGAGGTGAATTCTCCCCCCCTATCTGATCTCAAAAATTTAATCTTTAATCCAGACTCATTTTCAACCTTAGCTTTGAAAATTTTGAATTTTTTAAATGCTTCTGATTTATCCTTTAAGAAAACAACCCACATCATTCTAGAATAATCAACAACAAATAAAATGAAATACCTTTCACCATAGTATGATCTTGTTTGAGTTGGTCCACATAGGTTTGTATGAATCAGATCCAACTTGTTCTTTGCCAAATTGTGCTTGCTCTTGAATGAATTCCTTACATGATTTCCCATCACACATTCCCTACATATTATATCAACTAGTTTTGCAATGCTAGGAAGATCTCTTACTGCCTTAACATTACTTATCTTTACTATGTTGTCAAAATTGATATGACATAGTCTCTTGTGCCATAGCCAACTATCATCTACTTTAGCAACAAAACAACTTTCTTTAGGATTAAGATAAAAAACATTACCTTTAGTTTTTGAACCCGATGCAATCATTTCTCCTTCCTTGTTGTTAATGATGCACTTGTTGTCTTTGAATTCCAATCAGTAACCTTTGTCAAGCAACTGTCCAACACTCAGTAGGTTGTGCTACAAACCATCAACATATAGAACATCATCAGTGCTATTCTTTCCATCCAAGGTAATGGCTCCTCTACCAATGATAGGTTTAGGAGTGTTATCTCCAAATATAACCATGCCTCCTTTGTATCTATACAGATGAACAATTTTATCTTTGTCTCTTGTCATGTGATGTGAGCAACCACTATAAATGATCCAATCTATCCTGATGTCTACTTGTGAAATCAATGCTAATTATTGTGTATTCTTTTCATCTTCAAGAGCAATAAATCCAATTTCCTCCTTAGCTGATTCTTCATTTGATACTCCATCTTCAAAATAGTAACATTCCTTTGTATACTTAGTCTAGTAGTTATTTTTGAACTTCTTAACTCTTGTAGGAAACTTGGATGCAAAGTGACCAATCTTATTACATGAAAATCATTTGAATGATAATTGGCCTTCATATTTTCCTTTTCATTTCTTTTCTCTTTTAGCAATCATAGCAATGAAATAATCTAGTTTTTTCTCTTCATTATCATCATCAAAATTACCGAAGGTGTTCAAGGATTTCTTACCATGTACTGAAGCTTTGAATGTTGTTTCACTTTTAGGTTCTATCTTCAATCTTGATATCTCAAAGGCTGAAAGTTTTCTGATTAAAGTCTCTCTTTTAAAGTCTTTTGTGGACTACATAGTTTCATCTAGGATGCATATCTTATTTTCATATTTAGGATTCAAGGTAGTCATTGGTTTGTCCATTATATCTTCTTTCGAGATTTCTCCACCATTGTTTATGATTCTTGCAACTGCTTCATTAATCCTTTGATTGTAAGCTCTGACATTATCATCAAGTAGCATCTCTAATGTATTGTATCTTTTCTTCCATGTCTTTCTACATACATTCTTATCTTGAATATATGCTCAAACATGTCTTTAAGGTATTTCCATATCTTATAGGCTTTGTCCATTTTCTTGATCTTTGAAAACTCACTGTCATATAGGGTGTTGATAAGGGCTTCTTTGGCAATAGCATTTGAAGTAAACATCTCCTTTTGCTTCAAGGTTGCATCTTCTCTTGCAAGATTAGATAGTGAAGGAATATCAACTTCTTTGGTAGCTACTTCAAAAATCCCAAAGGCAATGCACTTCAAATGTGTCATCATTTTGTTCTTCTAGTATAGATAGTTCTCTCCATCAAACTTAGGACTTTCTTTTCTAAAGAATTCCATCTGATAGACCTCAAGTTGTTAAAATTTCTCTTCGAGGCACTTGGCTTTGATACCAATTGTTAGGAATAGTCCCAAGAGATAACTGGGAGGGGGGGTGAATCAGTTATCTAAAAGATTCAATTCTTTCTCCAATTAAGTATATAAGAATATTAAGCATAAAAAAATGAAATAAAACTTAGCGCAACACCACAATTTTGGTTACGGGGAAACCCAAATAGGTAAAAACCCCGGTGGGAATTGACACCCACTAAGAACTACACTAGTGTATTATGACCTCTATTAGAAGATCTTACAACCCTATTAGGAGTTGATTTTTACAATGCAATAAGTATAGTGACCCGGTTAAGGGTCGGGCCCTATTAGTAGTCTTTTACAATTAACCCTGTTAGGGGTGAGGACACACTATTTGAGAGCACACTGCTTAAAGGGGTGAAGGCTACAACCTTTAGATTAATAGAGACACACTATATATAGATCTAGGTGAGCTACGCATAGACTTTCTATCTAGATCAGTTCTAATGAATAGCATATACTCTTTACTTGTTCACATAGAACTTCTGCTGATGGCTCAACACTTCGTACTTTCTGCTTTGCTCTTTTCTTTTTACTCTGAACCACACTTTTAGCAATCACAAATGACTACCTATAAATATCTTTTCTCCAAATTATATAATCAAGTTGGCCTATTAGAACCATCTTGAAATCATATTAGAGAAACAATATAACTCTCCAATAATACCTCAGTCGGCTCTACTAAGCACACAACATAAACTAGGACTTCACAATTCCATGTGAGTAGATGCCACACTACACACAGTCAGCTTCACTAAATTATCTCCAACTTTCTTCTTATGCTAAATTACATCATGCACTCTTAACCAAAAATTGTTAACTCTTCTCTTAACATAAATTCAAGTGTGCATACCATGATGATAGATGCAACTACCACAATCATATAAACACTATAGGCTCTCCTAGATAACTCATGAAACTGTAACTATCAATTGGAGACTTCATAACTCAACCTCAACTACATATCTAACTCTGTGTTCATGAACATAAAATCATACATATGTCTACAACATAAATATGAAGGTGCAAGGCTTTACTACAACTGTACAACCAATCACATATAGAACTATTCCTGGGACCTGTCAGGAATACTCATTGATACACATAACTATATTACTATCTTTACTTAGAATTAACCTCTGCATCTATGATATCATGCTGATTACATATCCATGCAACATATGCAAAAGTCTCTCTCCATTGGGCTTCCACACATGCTTCTTACCATATGTTGTCATCAATGACAAACATAGAGTCAACAATCTGGCTTGCTGGAAAATCTTGAACATGAAGAACACAGAGTTGTTTCCTTTTCTCTAGATTTTCCCTTTCCTTTACAAAGCTGATCTTGATTATTGAAGGGTAGTGTTTCAAAATTCCCAACCCAGTTGGGTTGCAACTCAAAAAGATCTCTGTACTAATGCTGATAAAAAAATTGCCTTTTTACAATGAGTTTTAGAAATACTAGATCCTGGATGAAAGAGCATCCATAAGACAATTTGGAAGGTGAACTTCCAGCTACCTCTAGGCATGGTCAAATGAGAAAGGAAAGAAATAGTAATGATATGTCCCTTACATGGAAACAAAAGGGAAATACGAGACAAGAAAATCCTATTCAACCCAGTCAAGAAGGGAATGCATCAGAATATGAAGAAGTTGTTGATTTGGGTTTGAACTAGTATGAGGACTACTACTCTCCCTCTAAGAGGGGTGGAGAAAAATCAAAATACACTAGAAGGGTAGTCCCTAGTAAAAACCATGGAAATTAAAGGAGGTCCAAAAGAAAGAGTAGAAGTAGACAAGATTTTCTTCCTCCCTTTACCCTTGGTTCTTCATTACCTCAAGGCATCCATGTCTTCGATGGTCATTAGGAGAAACTCCATGCTCAACAATTTGAATCTGAGACAACCCTCCCAGACTCTAAGGAAATAATTGAAGAAGTTTATGAACTAGAAAGGAAAATCTGAGAGCAAGTTGCTATTAGACAAAAGAGAGAAAATGCAAAAGAAGAAAAAATTAGACAAGCTATGATAAGAGATGAACAATTGAAAAGGAAGCTATTAGATCTAGAAGCAATAAACTATGTTCCCATACCTGAAAAAACAAAGGAACAACCTATTATCTAAGAAATATGTGAGGTAAGGAACCTTAAAGATAAAGGTAAACAAAAGGCTATAGGAATTTCAATTAGTGAACCTATAGGTACCAAAGATCCCTTAGACCAAGCTCTAAGGTTAGATTCTTATCTTGAGAAAGCTAAAAGAGAAAAAGAGATATTAGCCAAGGAACTAGAGAAAGAATAACTAGAAGCTACAACTATGGAAATGAGAAGAAAGATTGAGTTTCTCAAATAATCTTCAGGACCTACAAATATTGTTGCTTCTTCCTTGATACAAGGTGGAAATCTTGGAAACACTACAAAATAGGTAAAAAATGTTCCCCTACTATCTGGACTTAGGGTTTATGCTACTTCAAACACCAAGGCATAAACATCTCAAAGCACTGGCCCATCACAAGCAGGGCCTATTCATGAAAGATATAGACAACTTATTTTCTGTGGTATCCCAGGATATCCCAATGCTATCCCTGATGAGATTAGAGAAAAACTTCCTAAGTTTACTGGAAGTAATGCTATTACATGTGAAGAATGCTTAAACAAGTTTATTGATGTAATGGATGATTACAATATTGAACCTAATGATGTAATAATGAAATTATTTGTTCAATCTTTAACTAAGGATTCTAGGGATTGGTTCAGGGGGTTACCACATGCTAGCATAGGTTCATGGGATCAGTTTAAGAATTTTTTCAAAGAACAATATGGTGAAAAAACAAATGAGGGATTTATGTTAAATGAATTTAATAACATTAAGAAAAACCCAAATGAGGATGTTATTGAATTTAATGTTATGTTTCAGAAGGCCATGCATAAGATATTGCAAGTCATCAGACTAGATGATAGGATATGTCTTGTCACCTATTTAAATGCTTTTGATGCCAAAATGGGATATCTCTTAAGAGATAAAAATCCTAGGAATCTTGGGGAAGCTTATAAGCTAGCCATCAATATAGAAAGTAACCAGAGGATATTAAGAAAATTAGGAAGAAGAGATGATTGCAAGCCACAAGTGTTCAATAGGAAAGAACTAGGAAAGCCTGCAAATATAAAACCAAAGGAAGATGATAGCCTAAAGAAAATTATGAATGCTATAAAGGACTTAAAGCTTGGTGAAAACAAAAACAATAGGGTCACAGGAAATGATAGGCCAACTTTCAACAATCTTAATAGATTGCCAAGAATGTAAAATTATCCCTATAATACTCAGTGAAAGGATGGAAAGCCTATACTCCCTGAAAGGAAAGATAGATTGAATGACAAAACCCCTGATCCCTTGTAAAGGAATTCAGTGAATATGACTGATGAGGTCCCATGGTGTATTGTGTTCTAGTCACCACATGATCCTAACTATTGTGATGTTTCTCAGAGTGTGTTTGTAGAAGAGGAACAAGAGAATAGTGAGGAAGAGCCTTATGATGATCGGGGTTGTGCTATGAATTCTTCACATCTTTGGGATGAAATTGACTATACTGAAGAAGATGAGAATCAAGATGTTTCTAATTATCAAGTCAGAAATGAAGTATATCATCAAGTCTTTTATGATGAAGAAAATGATGAATTGGATAATGTCCAGTGCAATGCATTAAAAGATAAAAAATTAGTTGTTCTAAGATGACCATTTGATGAAGAGATTGCTCAAATAACATAAGATATGGTCACTCATGCTAAGAGAAATAACAATTTGAGAAATAGAGTGGTAGGTGATCCTAATTGTAAACCTGCTGGTATATTTATCAAGAAATCATAAAAAGATGTCAAACAGTTCCAGGACAAACAAAAAGTTGTTGACATTGTCAACAAAGTTAAGATAAACAAGAATGTCAAATTTGCCAGCCCAAATGTTGCTTATAAAGTGAAAGCTAAATCCCCTAAGGAGGTTGTTCCCTCTCTTAAAAAGGAGGTTAAAATACAATGCAAGGAGCATCCCAACCTATCTACACAAGGGGAAAATAAAGAGGTCATTATAAAACAAGATGTAGTTAAATCAAAATATGTCCCTGTTGACATGAGCAAGTTACTTTCACAAATTACTATTAAAGTCCCTTTACTAGAAATGATGAGGATAGAAGAACATAAAGAAAAGGCCCTAAATTTGGTGAATTGTGTCACTCCCATAGATACCCAAAGGAATAATGAAACTAATAAACAAGTAGCTTCTCTGGATGATACACCTAACAATCAAAGTGGGAAAATTATTTATGAAATTCCTTAGGTCTACTTGGACACAAATGTTGTCAGCACTGTATCCGGGACAGTTGATTATTTCTTTTTAACTTTGGTAATAAATGGAAAATTAGTAAGAAACTATATGATTGATTCAGGAGCATCAAACACTGTGATGCCTGTAGAAGTCATGAAATCAATGGGATTGAAGGTTGATACACCTCATGGGAGATGTCAAGATATGGACTCAAGGGAAGTACTAGTTATTGGTACCATTAAGGCTTTACCCAATAGGTTAGCAGCATACCCAAATAAGAAGTTAACTATGAGTGTCCTAGCAGTTGATATCCCTCCTCAATATGGAATTTTGTTATCCAAAAAGTGGAGTGCTTCTATGGGAGGTAGCATTTAATATGATTTGTCATTTTCCACTTTCAATATTGGGGGAAGAAATATCAAATTTTCTAGGGAGACTAGGAATCCTCATATGATTGAAGAGGAAGAAGATGCCATGAATTGTTTCCTTGATACTGATATTAGTTCCTTCCAAGTTCAAGATAAGGAATTAGAAGAAGGGGCTGAAGCTTCTTTTGTGACTAATGAAAAAGAAGATTGGAATGATCTTGACATTTTGTGGACTATGTACTTTGATGGAGCAAGTTCAAAAGAAGGATCTGGAGCTGGAATATTGTTGATATCTCCAAATGGTAAAACTTTCAAATTTTCTTTCACTTTATTGTTCTCATGCACAAATAATGTTGTAGAGTATGAGGCTTTGTTGATTAGGTTGAGATTATCATCAAGAAATGGCATAAAATTCTTGAAAGTGGTTTCTGATTCTAAGTTAATAGTTTCTCAAGTTAGGTCTAAGTATGCATCAAAAAATTAGAAACTAAAGCAATATAGGAATGCAGTATGGGATAAAATTGAAAATTTCAATGCATTTGGCATTTTTTGGGTAGAAAGGAGCCAAAATAGAATGTTTGATCTATTAGAAAATGTGGCTATAAGGCCATAAGACATTACCTTTGCAGACATATCTGAAATAGAAGTTCAGTCTAGGCCTGTTGTCCCTAACAATGTTGAAAATTGGCAAGTTTTTTCTAATGATCAAGACATATTGAGATTCTTACAATGTGAATCCCATTTTGGTAACAAAGAGATGGATTCTAGTACCTATGTTGACACTATAAATGGGAAATATTTTTTTTTTCAGAAAAGAGGTGTTGTAGTTAAAATCAAATAGGGTCCCTAAAGGACTAGTTTCTCTTGAAAGAGCATTTGATAATAAGGACAAGGTTCTTTCTACCAGAGTTACTGATTAGATGAATGATTTGGAAGAAATCAATTTAGGAACAAGGATGGTGCCAAAAAATGTTTACATTGGCAAGTATCTATCCCCTAAGATCTGAAAGAGTTTGATTGATCTCCTCAAAAAGTTTAGGCATGTTTTTGCATGGTCCTATGATGATTTGAAGGCCTATAGAGAAGTTTTTTTCCAGCATGAGATCCCATTAAAAGAAGGTACTAAACCTTTGAGATAGAAGTTGAGACCTATCAACCCTACTCTTGCACCCAATATGCAAGGAGAACTAAAGAAAATGGTAGATGTTGGAATAATCAAACCCATCAGACATTCTAATTGGGTGTCAAATTTAGTTCCTCTAAGGAAAAATAATGGTGACATTAGGCTTTGTGTTGATTTTAGGAACTTGAATATAAACTCCTTAAAAGATAATTATGGTTTTCCTAATATGGAGAACATGCTTCAAAAATTCACTGGATCAGAATTAATGTCTATAATGGATGGTTTCACTGGGTATAATTGGGTTATGGTCAAAGAGTTAGAGCAATTCAAAACTGCATTCACCACCCCATTTGGAACATATGTATATATTAGAATGCCCTTTGGATTAACCAATGCTAGTGCTACTTTCCAGAGAGCTATGGATGTAGCTTTGGCAGATTTCATAGACAAATTTATGGTTATATATCAAGATGATCTTACAACATTTTCAGCTAAAGAGGATCAACATTGTGAACACTTAGAATTTTTTTTTATTAGAGCCCTGGATTATGGAGTTTCCTTGAGCCCCAAAAAGTGTACTTTTGGTGTTGAGGGAAATTTTTTGGGGCATATTGTTTCAAAGGATGGAGTAAAAATTGATCTAAAAGCATTGAAGCCATTGATAAACTCTCCTAGCCTAAAAATGTTAAAGGTGTACAGTCCTTCTTTAGACAAGTAAACTTTTTGAGGAGGTTCATTAAAATTTTTGCAGAAATCAGCATTCCTATATCAAGAATTTTGAAAAGGGGAGAAAAGGTTGAGTGGACTATAGAAGTGGTAGAAGCTTTTCAGAATATTAAATAGGCTATTAAGGATGCTCCTATTTTGAAAATACCAGATTATAGTAAACCTTTTCAAATCTTTTCTTTTGCCTCTTGTCATACTATTGTAGTAGTTCTATTACAAAATAACGCTGAGGGGTATGAACAACCTATCTCCTTTTTTAGCAAAAATTTACAAGCAATTGAATTGAATTATGATATTATTGAAAAATAGGCATATGCTTTGGTTAAGGCTATCAAAGGTTTTAGATGTTATTTGGTAGGAGCCATAGTGGTGGCATATGTTCCAAGTGTTGCAGTTAAAGACATATTGGTTTAGCAAGAAGCCTCAGGAAGAAGGTGTAGATGGATAAATAGGATCAAAGAATTCAATATTGACATCCATATTACAAACTTGGTAAGAGGGTTAGGTCTTGCAAAGCTGATGGACCAAAGTAATTTGGTTGCAAACCACATAAATATGTTGGAAGAAGAATAGAGGCCCTTTGTCTATAATATGGATTACTATAAATGGTACATAGATACAATCAAGTATTTGCAAAAAATGATTCTGCCTCCTGAAATGGATGATAAGAAGAAAAGAACTATCAAGCTTCATGCCATGAGGTATGCTATTATAGGGAGTGAATTATGGTGGAGAAGTAATGAAGGAGTATTTCTTAGATGTGTGAATTAAGATAGATCTAAAATCTTGCTAGATGAAATGCATAATGGTGTTTGTGGAGGTCATTATATGGAAAAAACTACAGCCCATAAAATCCTCAAGTCAAGATTTTGGTGGCCTACGCTATTTAGGGATGGTCATAAATTTGTAAATAAATTTGATTCTTGTCAAATATTTGCTGGTAAGTTGAAGTTTGGTGGGAATTTTACCCTCAAACCTATTGCAGTTCAAGCCCCTTTCTAGAAGTGGGGCATGGATTTTATTAGAGAAATTTGAAACAAATCTAGTGGTGGACATTTTTGGATACTGATAGCAATAGACTATTTTACTAAGTGGGTTGAAGAAATCCCCTCTAGAAGAGCCACCAATAAAGTTGTAATGGATTTTATGATGGAGAACATTGTAACTAGATTTGGTTGCTCAGATATTGTGGTGGTTGATAATGCAATGTGTTTTAGATCAGAGGATTTTGCCAATTTTTGTCAAGAATTTGGTATAAAGATTTCATAATCATCTCCCTATCATCCACAAGGCAATGAACTAGTGTTAGAATTAATCTTTCCTTGGTTGAAAATATGTAATTAAAAGGATAAACCAAGGTATCCTTATTTGTATTTGTCCTCTAGTCCATGTAAGAGGACATGTCACTATTTTATATTTCCTTTAATAAGGAAAATAGATATTCCTCCTTAAGAGGAATCACACATTTGTCACACACACAATAGGAATGTGGCATCCATAGGAGAAGGGAGTTACATGCAAACTCCTCCACTCATCTCTACTTAAGAGATGTCTCTCACACACTTGCTTAAACAATCTTCTCCTCTCTCTCTCAATCTCTCATTGCTCTCATTATTGTATTGAGCTCATTGCTCTCATCTTTTAGGCTTTTTGCCATATTCTTATTCACAAAGGGGTTTTTCTTTGCTTTTCCCCTTACCAAAATCTCTTGGCTCATTGTTGGATTCTTGAAGTGCTTTGTGGTTGATCTTGAAATCTTCTCTCCTTTGTTTTTGGTAAAATCTTCCAACATTTCATTTTCTTGGATTAATACTTGTTTAAGTTTTCAATCTTCTTACATGGTATCAGAGCTATCTAATCCTTGTTTAAGTGTTTTGTAGGAAGGAGCCATTCAAAGGAGCAATCTCTCTTTGTTTATCTAATATTTGTTTTGCAGATTTTTTTTGCAAATCTAACTTTTTTTCATTCTAACCCCTTAGTTTTGGATAGCTTGCCGCCAAATCTAAGCTCTTTCAATCTCATTTTCAATTTTTTTTTAAAGTTTACTTCTCAACTATATCCAGATTTATATCTCTATTTTTAAATACTTCTAACACAGATTTTACTTTACTAACATCTCTATTGCAGGCTTTAAATCTGTGTTTTTCACTTAAATCTAACATTTTTTTAAACATTTTTTTTGAAGACAGTTTTATAGACCCGTACTTAGTGGCTAATAACTTTTGTTTCAGATATTATCTTGTCAATCGCTTCAGTGGAGTTGTAGATAATTAGGTTTTACAAAACATATTTCAAAATCAGCCAGATCCAACGGTTAATTTGGGAGATATGACTCCTGCACTAAGACTGTATTTCTGAAACAGTCAAATCTCTGCATTTTAATAATTTTGTTGCAGTTTAATCATTATTTCAAGTTATTATTACATCTATTTTTATAACATATTTCTCAGTTTTTGCAGGTATCTTGCAGCACTAATAATTATCTATTATATTCTTTTTTTTATTCAGCTCTTTCATTAGTTATTTCACTTATCCTAGAAGATTCTTTGATTTGTTTAATTTAGGATTCTTTCTTTCTTTAGTTTTTTTTAATATTCTGACTTACGTAAGGAATTTCCATTACTAGTTCTATAAATTGTTGCATTTAAATTTTTTTTCTCCATTTACATTAAATTTTTTAAATCTATTTAATATCTTTATTTAACTCTTATATTAAGAAGTTAACTTCAAGTAATCTTCCTTTTCTTAATCTTGCACTTTATATATTCACTGTTATTTACTTTTTGTAACTTAATTTGATTAATTTATCATGTCTACTTTAATCCCAGAAATCAAGCTCAATAGCTCTAACTATCATCAATGGAAAACTCATGTGTCATTTTTATTTCATTTTAAACATTTACTTGAAGTTGCTACAGATGCAGCTATTGAACCCGCTACCTCTGCTTCAGAAGCAGAAAAAGATGCATGGAAGACCAAAAATGAGGAAGCCCTTGGTTTGATTGGTCTCTCCATCATCCCTGATCTTTATGTCCTAATTGGACATTGCACTAAAGCTCATGAAGCATGGACCATTCTACAACAGACATATGACAGCTCTTCAGAATCTCGTAAGATTCAACTCCAAGACAACTTGGAGGACTTAAGGTATAATGACTTTAAAAATATGGATGACTTTTTACTTAAATTTGATGTAGTTAAAACTCAACTAAGGGGTGTTAATGTTAGTTTAAGTGATATTAGATTGATTACAATTATTCTTAAGAAATGTCTTCCAAAAGAATTTTAGCAATTTATTACTAACATTCACTCTTAGCTTGCTATTCCTACTTTAGCTCCTCATTTAACTTATGCAATCTTTCAAAATTTGTTACGTCAAGAAGAGGCTAAATTATTGCAATTTGGTACTATTAAGTCTTTTGAACATGCTTTTGTTTCTAAAACTCCAAATCATAATAATAGATCTCATACTTCTAATAGTAATCATTATAATAATAATCATCATAATAACAATTATTCCAATAACAACAATAACTATCGTAACAATAATAATCATAATAATAATTATTCAAATAATAGGTCTAATTCGAGGCCTTCATACAATAATAATAACAATAATTACAATAATCAACATAACAAAACACCACATTGTACTTATTGTGGTAAAGATGGTCACCTAACTAATGTTTGTTTCAAAAAGCAAAATGATAAGAAGCCCATTAATAACAATAATCAAAATAACTTCAAATCTCAAGGTAATCAATCTCGTCGTGCTTTTACTGTTTGTTATAAAGCTTCTCATGCCTTAGAATGGATTATTGATAGTGGTGCTTCTCATCATGTTACATCTCATAGAGAAATTTTTGATTCTTTGCAACCTGATACTACAAATGTTCCTATTCAATTAGCTAATGATCATAGTTGCAAGTGGATGGTTTTGGTGATGTTAATGTTCCAAATGGAAAGTTGCACAATGTTCTTTATGTTCCTAAATTGAAATCTAACCTACTTTCAGTTTCTCAATTATGCCAAGATTACAAAGTTGAATTTCACAAGGATATGTGCTATATTATTGATCCTAACACTAATCATGTTGTTGCTAATGCTAAGATGGATCATGATAACTTGTTTAAGTTTTATGAGTTTGCCTCTACAAGGTACTCTTTGAAAGTGAATATTGATTTTAATACATGGCATGAAAGGCTTGGCCATTTGAATTCCGATTATATTACTTTGATGCAAAAATCTAATATGGTTGATGGTTTACCTCATATTGTTCCCTCTAAACTAACATGCACAGGGTGCATGAGTGGGAAAATGAAAAGGGAGCCCTTTCCTCATGGTACTTCATGGAGGGCATCTCATAAGTTACATCTTATTCATAGTGATCTTTTGGGTCCAATGGAGAACATATCCATACAAGGTTCAAAGTATGCTCTAACCTTTGGGGATGATTTTACTAGAAGAATTTGGATTTACTTTTTGCATACTAAAGATCAAGTACTTGATACATTTTCTGAATTTCATATGTTTGTGGAGAGGCAATCTGGTTTTAAACTTAAAATACTTAGAACAGATAATGGTACTGAATATGTTAATAATGCCTTTCGTTCTTACTTAAGATCTTTTGGTATCAAACATCAGCTTACTGTTCCTTATACACTAGAACAAAATGGTGTGGCAGAAAGGAAGCATAGAACCATTGTGGAAATGGCTAGATGTATGTTACATGCTAAAAATATGCATTACAAGTTTTGGGCTGAAGCTATGGCTTGTGCCACTTATCTTCTTAATAGAACTCCTACTAAAGCTTTGCAAAATATAACTCCTGAGGAAGCATGGTCCGGTAGGAAGCCAAATTTACAACACTTGAAAATTTTTGGATCTATTGCTTATGTTCACACACCTAAACAAAAAAGGCATAAACTTGATTCTAAATCTTCTTCCTTTACTTTTGTTGGGTATGATGAATCTACTAAAGGTTATAGGGTTTATGATCCTACTACTAACAAGGTGCACATTGCAAGAGATGTTGTTATTGCAGAAAATGAAGTTCATGATTGTTCCAAGGCTAAAGATGATGAATTTAAAGGGGGTTTTATTGATCTCTTGGAGGACCAACCTCCTATTCTAAACCCTACTCCTAAAGCACCTATTTCTATTCCTATTAGTATTAAAAAAGATGATGATGATGATGATGATGATGATGATGATGATGATGATGGTAAGAATATCTCTACTCCTCTTAATGATAAGTTTGCTCATGATAATGTTGTGCATGATGATAATGATGAATTTATTCCTCATAGTGATGATGAAAATGATGACTTTACTCCTCATAGTGATACTTCCATTACTTCTAAAAGAAATCCTAAATGGTTTAAAGAATTACTTAATGAAGGTGATAATTATATTTCTAGAATGGGTGGTCTTAGACCTAGGAGACTTAATTATTGTAACTATGCTTTAATGTCTTCTCTTATGCATTCTAAAGATCCTCAAAATTTTTCTCAAGCTAAAAATCAACCTCATTGGCAAAATGCTATGCAAGATGAATATGATAGTTTAATTTCTAATAATACTTGGGATTTAGTTACTTTACCTCATGGAAAAAATCTTGTTTCATGTAAATGGTTATATAAAACTAAGTTGAATGCTAATAATGAAATTAGTAAGTTTAAAGCTAGACTAGTAGCAGGAGGTTTTTCTCAAGTTGAAGGAATAGATTATAATGAAACCTTTGCTCCTGTTGCTAAAATGCCTACTATTAAAGTTGTTCTTGCTTTAGCTACAAAAATGAATTGGCCCATTCACCAAATGGATGTTAAAAGTGCCTTTTTAAATGGTGACTTGCATGAAGAAATTTATATGTCTCAACCTCCTGGCTTTATTAAAGAAGGTAATGAACATCTTGTATGTAAACTAAAGAAAAATATCTATGGTTTAAAACAATCTCCTAGAGAATGGTACTCTAAAATTAATGCTTTCTTTCTTTCTCAAGGTTTTTCTAGAAGTAAAAATGATCCTAACTTGTATATCAAGCATAGTGAAAATGACATTATTATTATCATTCTTTATGTTGATGATTTGATTCTTACTTCAAGTTATAACCATTTAATTGATGATATTAAGTCTAAACTTAACCAAAAGTTTCAAATGACTGATTTAGGACTTCTTCATTACTTCTTAGGAATGCAAATTTGGCAAAACCCTAAGGGTATTTTTCTTTCTCAAAGTAAATATGCTAAAGATCTTCTTGATAAATTTCATATGAATGATGCTAATCATGTTTCAACTCCATGTGAATTAGGAACTAAGTTAATGATAGATATGGAAACTCCATTTATAGATGCTACTCCTTATAGACAACTTGTTGGAAGCTTAAATTATCTAACTCTTACTAGACCTGATATATCTTTTAGTGTTAGTTTAGTTTCAAGATTTATGTCCAAACCCCAACAAACTCACTTCAAAATTGCTAAAAGAATATTAAGGTATATTAAAGGTACTCTTGACTTAGGTTTATTTAATGATGCAAATGCTGATTTTACATTAAAAGGCTTTACTGATTCAGATTTAGGTGGAGACCCCAATGATGGGAAATCTACTTTTGGGTATTGTTTTTTTCTTGGTTCAGGTGCTATATCTTGGAAAAGTAAAAAAGATCAATCTGTTTCACTATGTTCTACTGAAGCTGAATATAAAAGTTGTACCAATGCCTCCAAAGAGTCCCTATGGCTTAGAAGAATTCTTGAAGATTTGGGTCTACCTCAACAAGAACCTACACCTTTATATTGTGACAATCAAAGTGCAATAGCCTTGGCAAAGAATCCAGTCTACCATGAAAAGTCAAAGCACATCTCTCTCCACCATCACTTCATTAGAGAGAACATTGAAGAAAAGAAAGTTTCACTCATCTATTGCAAAGGTGAAGATCAAGTTGCAGATATTTTGACAAAGCCTCTTTCTAGAGAGAAATTTGAATTTCATTGTAAAAATTTGGGTTTACTACCCCTTGATGTAAATCCCCCAAGTAAAGATTAAAGGGGGGTGTTAGAATTAATCTTTCCTTGGTTGAAAATATGTAATTAAAAGGATAAACCAAGGTATCCTTATTTGTATTTGTCCTCTAGTCCATGTAAGAGGACATGTCACTATTTTGTATTTCCTTTAATAAGGAAAATAGATATTCCTCCTTAAGAGGAATCACACATTTGTCACACACACAATAGGAATGTGGCATCCATAGGAGAAGGGAGTTACATGCAAACTCCTCCACTCATCTCTACTTAAGAGATGTCTCTCACACACTTGCTTAAACAATCTTCTCCTCTCTCTCTCAATCTCTCATTGCTCTCATTATTGTATTGAGCTCATTGCTCTCATCTTTTAGGCTTTTTTCCATATTCTTATTCACAAAGGGGTTTTTCTTTGCTTTTCCCCTTACCAAAATCTCTTGGCTCATTGTTGGATTCTTGAAGTGCTTTGTGGTTGATCTTGAAATCTTCTCTCCTTTGTTTTTGGTAAAATCTTCCAACATTTCATTTTCTTGGATTAATACTTGTTTAAGTTTTCATTCTTCTTACAACTAGCTGAATCCAGTAATAAATTTTTATTAAAATACTTAGGAGAGTACTGGACAAAAATAGGAAAGCTTGGGATTCAAAGTTGTTACTAGCTTTATGGGCTGACAGGGTGACCGTGAAGAAAGAAATAGGATGTGCCCCTTTTGATTTGGTCTATGGTATAAATGCTAGATTAACCCAAAATAACTCACTACAAATGTACCAGTTCATTTTGACATATGATGAGGATTTGGAGGATCAAATGAGAATAAGGTTGAATACCTGATACAGTTGAATGAAGCAAGAAATGATGCACATGAAAGAAATGTAAAAATTCAAGCCTAGTGTAAACTTTTATATGACAAGAAAGCTACTCATAGAAAATCTATGAGTGGGGATCTTATTCTGATGTGGAAAGCTAGGATAGAGGATAAGGGAAAGCATGGAAAATTCAATCCCATTTGGTTGGGCCGTTACATTATTGAGGATAACTGGGGGATAAATTCTTATATCTCAAAAAAATTGACTGGGGATATTATGGAGTTGTTGGTTCATGGGAAATTTTTGAAACTCTATTTCTCCTAGGGTCTTTCTATCCTTGAGTAGTAGTTGAGGGTTTTATACATTTTTGTATAGTCATCTTCTTTTTGATCAAAATTTTGTGGTGGTTTTCTTCTCAAAGAGATTCTAGATTTCTCTCAGTTTCTGCAAGAGATACACGTCCCCAAGTAAGAGCCACTGTTGGTACTATTAAAATTTTTTGGCCCTTACCCTTCTAAATTTTGAAATAACCCTTTACCAGGTTAACCTAGATAAGTGAAAAATGGATAAACCCTAATCCATAGGTTTTTCCTTCTTTTTCATCATTACTTTTTCAAAAATTTAATGCTTGAATGAATGCATGTGCCCTTTTTATGACTTAAGTTATTAACCTATGTGTTAGCGGATATATTTAATTAGGGTCCCCTTTCCGTAAAAATTTCTTTCAAAACTTTAGCCTTCCCTAGATTATTTCTCATCTATTAGATCCTTTTAATCCTATGGTTGTCTTTACCTTGCAAGACTTCCTATTATTAGGATTTTCCTCTTTGCGGGGCTGTGACTGAATGACACCTATCAATGTGGGCCCAGTTTCTTAAGACTACATGGTCAATAAAGTTTGATCAAGATTGGCGGTCATCGCATTGCCTTAATCTTAAGATGCCTAGATGTTAGCTCTTGCAGGACTACGACAGCCGTTCGATTGAAAGAAGGACCAATGATGACTAAAGTGGGGCCAATTTTCATCTTTAAATGAGGATCACCCGATGAGATCTGATCAATAGTTGTCACTACACCTTAGCCTGAATTTACTGATAGTTTCTTTCTTGTGGGGATGCGAAAATGTGACTAGTGTCTAGGGTGATGTCACATACCAGTGGGTCCAAAGTTCCCAAAAGTCACCATGTGTTTCTCTCTAAAGTGGGGTCGCTGGCTTTCATAAGCAATAAAGGTCTAACACATTTGGGGAAGATCAACGACAGGCATTGAGCCTTGATTAAGAGATGCTCGTCAGTTAGTGTTTGTGGGGCTGCGATGAGCCGACACCTATCCAGCTAAGTAAGTTGTAAAGTAACACAAAAATTTGCACATGGGGAAAAAATGAAATATTTTCATTGGTTGAGAACTATACTTAGGAAAAAGATTAACTCTTGTTGATTGGATTCTTGATAATCGTCCAATGAGCCAGAAAGGAAGATATTGATGGTGCAAATTTAAAATTCAAAAATTTGAAGCTCTGTTAGGTCTTGTGAATGTTGTAGCTTCTAGTTTCAGTAATGGAAACTTAATGAGTTTCATGTGAATTGGCTGTGAAGGACTGGAAAATATTATAAGGAAAGATTTGATCATTTCGAATGGAAAATTGTCTTCTTCTCTCTCAGGATAAATTGTTCTCTCTATGAGCATGATTTGCAAAGATTTTCTGGTAAATGGTACGCGATTTGAATTGAAATTCTCTAAGTTTTTTCTTTGTGTGATTTTGCTGCTAGTATTTTGAAGTTTCTTCATAGATTAGGGTGGTTTTTATCTAGTTTTTGCATACTTTCATGAAACCCTAGTTATTAAGATGGCATCAAAGAGAGACATCATAGGGAAAATAGATTATAAGGAGAGAGGATTTTATGAGGACATACTCCAATTACTCCCTCACTCAAAAATTGAAAAATCTAGAATGAAGGAATTAGTACCTAAGAACTCTAGAGATTATATAGACAATGGGTTGTATGATAGAGGAATGTGGATGAGAGATGCTAAGGTTGGGGAGAAATATACTTGGTTAATATTATTCAAAGCTACTTATTCTCAGAGAAATGCCTGTGGCCCCCTTAGCAATATCTGGCAATTTGATTTAGAGAAACTTATTGTGCCTAGTGTCTTCATGGATGTTGACCTCCTTATTCAAGTTGATAGATGGTATGATCTAGTGGCAAGGGTCATTAGGGACATAAATGGAAAGGTTTTAATAAGTATCACAGAAGATGGGATCAGACAGGTATTTTCATTGAATGAATCTTCTATTGGCCTAGAAAAAATTGACTTTGATGAGTTTAAAAAAATCTATGTGGCCCAGAGAGAGTATCTTAGGTTTGGTCCTTTGAGAGATTTCTTTGGAAAAGTTGGTTCCCTATGTATGGTTAGTCCAAGTACACCAGAGCCTTTTCAGTTGGCTCTTTTTAGTTTGAGGGCAATAGGTATGTACAAATATTTGACATATATCTTGGGTCAAGATGAGGCCACACACATGCCTGTCCCTTATATGTTCATGATGGTATAGATTTTACACCCTTACTTAGCATTGATTTTTGATTTCACCCCTTACATTGATGACTTAATTCACCAACGTCTGATAGGGATAAAAAATATAAAGGTAGACAAACCATTTGGGTGGTATTCAATGTTAATGCATATGTTTTTGCACAATGGTATCAACTTCTTCAGCTAGACAATGGAGATAGTTAGAGAGAAGAATGGTGAGGTTCTACTACTCCAATTATGGACTGCAGAGTTGTCATGGGATAGGACTGATGCCAGTTACATCATGTTTGACAAAAAATTTGCTTCAAGGTTGAGATCCCCATTATTCCATGAAAACCTTAGAATTCCTATGGAATTATTGAGATTAATGAGACCAAAGTAATATTGCAAGGATATCACCATAGTCCATAACTTTGGTGATATAATTTTGTACATAGTATTAATAGTTTTTAGAGTATATGGATGCAAGAAGGCTCCTTATTTGTTTCCATATCAAGTCCCCTTGAAAGTTGGCTATGTAGAGATTTTGAGGTAGATAGGTCATTTGCAGGAAGTAGCCCTGACAAACATAGGAAGGGGAACTCTTTTCCCCAGTATCACAATAGCCCACCAATTTATCATTATCAAAGGTGGTTGGGTACATTTGGATAAGGTTCTGCAACCTTATAGGATGGCTATTGCTATGATAAGTTGTGCTGATAATGAAGGTTTTATATCTGGAATGTTTAAAGAGAAGACAAGGTGTGTCACTATGGAGCACTGATTCAATTTTCATGAGGAAATAGTTAGAAATGATTTTGATCTCCAAACTCAAGAAATTAAAAAGGAGAAATGGTTGATCTATTAAAAAGATTGTGGATTTTGTCCAAATCTTTCATAAAATATATGACCCACTAAAGGAGTTCTAGCCTTGGGCAAGGAAAGTTGAGACCCTGATGGAATATTTTGAGGGGATCATGTAGGATGTCAATGAGAAGAAGAATGTTGTAATTCAATCTGATCCAAAAAAGGCAAGGAGAATCCTTAATCAGCCTAGATATGCATAGTTGATCTCTATGGGGACATACACTATTCAAGAAAGAAAGGGGTAAAGTGTCCTTCTACAAGTGCAACACAAGGATAGACCCATTCCATCCACTTCCAAAGGGAAGAGTGTTGGAAAAATGATTAGCACTCCCCTCATGATTCACGATATGGATTAATCGCCTCCTATGTCTTTTATAAGTCTAGTGGTTGTATTGGGCATTAACAGGTTGATCTTTTGGTGTAATGATAACCACTACTTGTAACAAGTGGTATCAAAGTGTGGTCATAGGTTCGAATCCCCTCAGGTAACACTAAGGGGGATATTGTTGGAAAAATGGTCAGTTCTTCCCTCAAGATTTGCGACATGGATTAACCACCTCCTGTGTATTCTATAAGTCTAGTGGTTGTATTAGGCAATAACAAGCTGATCTTTTGGCAAAATGACAACCACTACTTGTAACAAAGAGGCCTATGGATAATCCTATTGAGGAGAAGCCCTCTCCAAAGAGGTAGAGATAGGAGGAAGTGGCTCAACTAGAGCAAGAAATGTATTCTCCATCCTAATCCCCATTGCAGCTAGATGAACAAGGAGTTGCCCAGAACCTAGTACAAATGAGCAATAAGGGGAAGATTTTTGTTTCCAATGAGGAGATGTAGGAATGGATGCAGAGGCACCTAAAAGAATTGAAATGGACCTCACTATAGTAGAGTTTTTAGGTAAGCAGTTAGATCCAATTATGAAGAAGGCTAGTGATGGTTTCCTCTTTGATGATAATTTTATCAAGACTAGGGCATTTATTCAATTCTTGTGGAGAGTGCATATTAATCAGTTCATAGAGATTTGTGAAAAGAAGAAAGAAGAGTTCCCTGATAAGGATATAATTGAGATTGAAAATAAAACCAAGGGGGAAATGATTAAAAAGTTTGAGAACATAATCCCAGATGAAGGCAGGGCCTTAGTTCACACTATAGGAGTACAAATTCTCCCTGAATGGGATATAGTAGATGTAGTAGTTTTTGATATAGTAAGGAAGAGAAAAAATACTATTCATTCCACTGTAGAACAAGCATGACAAGCTGCTAAGGGTGTGGTATTCTCAGATGATCATGTAGCCCTAGTAATGTGGTCCCTTAAGAGGGAAGAAAATAAAAATAGGAATGAGGCACATTCCTCATAATATTTAGGAAATCTGTTAGTACACAGGATAGGTGAGACTTCAAGTTTTGAAGCCTCAAATATTATTTTGGAGACAACCAAGTTTAACCTAAAAGTGGCAGAGAAAGATTCTCTTGAGAAGGAAGAGTTGAGAATAAAGTTTGAGACTATTCTTAAGTCTTATAATGAGTTGAAGGTTGAAATGATTGAGAAAGATAAGTTAATATCACAATTAACTAGACCAAAAATCATAGGTCTCATCAATTGATGATTTCCAATAAGCCTGCAGTGGCCTCTTCCTCTAGTCCTATCATTGAATTTCCACCATTCCCCTTCCTAGAAACAAATATAGAGGCAAGAGTTAGTTGGGAAAAGTAGCAACTACTTGAAGAAAGGGCTAGGATGAGGGAGACTAGAGAGAGCCTGAACAAAGAAATAGATGATCATATGAAGGCTAAATGTCTTGTGGACTAGAAGTATGAGGAGAAGGTCAGAGGAGCACTAGTGCAGTTTGAAAACAATCTGGATCCTAAAAATTTATTTGATCATGCTAAAAGATTATGTGCACTGCTAACATCTTTGAATGATCATAAGGTTGAGTTAGGGCCAATTTTGGATAAATGGATAGGAAGGTCCTCAAATATAAAACTTTTCTACATGCTTTCAAAAGGTCAAGTGGACCTTGATCCACTAATTAAGCTAGTGCATAAGTTTGTGAAAGGTTTGGTAGAATAGAGGATAATTTTGGATGATTTTGAAAGAAAATCCAATCTGTTGAAGAAAGAATTAATAGTCTCCAGCTGTGAACTAATCCCAGGGGTATTCAAAAGAAATGGAGAACTTAAATAATTGGTCAAGTGGAGAAGCAGGATGTATGAAGAATTTTCTACAAGGATGATAAGTATTTTGACTTTGGAAAATACTCTTTTCTTCATCTATACTATTGAAATGTTAATAACTACTAAATCAAGATTTGATTTTATACAAAGGGAAATCAGATAGATGGAGAGCAAGTGGCAGTAGTTATATGGCAGGAAGGCTAAAATCATCAATTTTGTGTTTCCAAGAAAGGAAGTATTCAATGAATGGAGATATCAATACATCCCTCATGTTGAAAAAGTAGACACCATCTACTTCATGGAGTGAGAAAAAGGTTGATGACTCACAGTTTTTGAGCTGGTAAGATGTAAGATGTATTTATTACAGGTACAATCAGAAATGGAAGACAATCAAATTGTTTGAATGGTTTGAGAGAAGAATTATAGGATTAGAGATAGATGGCTTGTCTATCAAAATATCTATTGAAGATCTGATTGTGTCATTTATTGTAAACCTCATGAGGTTGTATTTTTAGGTTTTTGATTTGTAAACCCTAATATGATTAGATGCTTGTTGCAATCCTTCTTTATAAAAGGAATTTTCATGATAAAAAAGGGCATTGGGAGTTTAGGTGTCGAGAGAGTATATCTTTGAAACCCTAAGTCTCAGTCGAGATTGTAATATTTTGTATTCATTTTTATCAGTAATAGAAGAAAGTTGCAGGTTGTAGCCATTATTTGCAAGCTTTTTTTCTAAAGAAAATTGTATACAAAGAATCAAATTCATTATACTTAAGACAAGTATCAGGTCTTTGTCTCTCCTCTATGTCAAATCTATGCATTTCTAAGTTTATCAGAGACCTTTGTATGTGTCTTCATTTTGAGTTCTAATTTAGAATTGGATTAAATATTGCTTTGAATGAAATACATTTTCATACTGGTTTGCATAAGGATTCTCTGTAAGAAGGAAAGGTTTGAGTATTTGTGTTTATGGCTGTGAATTCAGTTATCTGAAGGTCTTTGTATTCTATTTGTTTTAGTAATAATAGCCCAATGGATAAGGCACTGGCCTAAATAAGTATATCTTTTATTGGTAAGAATTGATTGGGATCATTGCAATCATAATAGAAAATCAAAACCAATTTTTAAATCTTTTGTTATTATTGAAGAAAGGTAAGTGTCCTACCATAGTAATGGAGAGTCAATAAATAATATGTTGTTATTTAGTACTTTCTTACTGTTATCTATTTTTAAGATCCAGTATTAAGTTTTGAGCAGAGTTATATCCATTAGATTAGGTATACCCACCTTGGTTTTGCACAGCCAAAAGTTTATAGAGTAGTCTTATCCCTATAGTTGGTCCAATTACCTACATCTCTCTCGTATATTTGGAATTAACCACTGCCAAGATTAGTCTTAGGTATATTGGTATCTCTTTGAGTGTAAAATCTATTCCAAGAACTAATAGATGGCATTCTCTTCTTCTAGGAATCCTTCTCACATTTCAGATCTTTGAGCCTATGTACATGAGAAGGCAGTTGCTCCTCCAATAAGAACGACATGGATTCAATATTCACCATTCTTGAGAAGTGTTCAATGCTGGGCATTCTCTCATCCTCTCCTCCTTAGTACTTTCTTACTATTATCTATTTTTAAGATCCAATATTAAGTTTTGAGAAGAGTTATATCCATTTCAACCAGAGTTTAGTTCTCCATAATACACCAGATGTTCTTTCTTCAATGCCATTATTTTCTTCTTCAACCCAATTGACCTTAGGAAGTGAATGATTCCTCCCCTTTTCAAATTTAGGATAAATAACATCTTCATTGTCACTCAACACATGAGTAGTGTCCATTTCTAATTTCACGACATGTATATTTTGAAGACTCAACCAAATCCAATGTCTTCTCTTGACCTCATGCTCATTTGTGTTGTTAGTGTTTAAAACTGTAGATGATCAAAACTTAGTCAGAAAACCTCTGATACTTAACTCTATTAGTCCCAATAGATGCATCTAACAACCAAAACACTAAGCTATTAAGGACCTTGATCCTTCTTCACTTTGAGCTCTTAGCTTAGGCAAGTATACCTCTCAGATTCAATTCTTTAAAGAATAACAATAACTATTTGTATAATTGACACAGACACGAACACATAATATTTTCAATACAAAATTTAAAATAAATAGTTATTCATTGGATTGATTGTGAAAATTGTAAGTTAAGAAATGATCAGTGCCTAATCCTAGGGAATCAGAGTCAACTAAAACACACATCTACAAAAAACCTTCAAATCAAATAACCCCAGAAGCCAGATAAAATTCCTTACAAATTACCCTCTCATGTATACATATTGTCATCAAATTCTTGCATAGATTATGAATTCTCTAAGACCTCACTTAAGATTTACCCTTCCCTTGAAAGAAACTTAAGATTTAACCCCACTATCTACCATGTAGATGACATATCAAAACTTCCTTATAGATTTAACACACAAAGAAATTCAAATTCATACATGAAGAAAACAAAGCATATACAAGGAATTTTAGTATATTCTCATTGATAAATATTTTGTATCAGTACATTCAAAGACTAAGATTTCTTAGAATCAAAACACTTGATGCAAAAACTCTTATTACAATAAGTATTCCACCACCCCTACAATCATCTAGAAAGAACTATATATACACTTTCCATCTTGGAATCCTTTAGAAAAGGATGCAACAAGCTTCAAATGGCTTAGATAGTGACTTGCACTAGAATACAAAATATATTTAACTTTAATAGAAAAAGGGGGAAATGGCACCAAAAAACTGTTTCTTCTCATAATGAATCCCTTTGAGTGGCACCTTTGTATGTTGGTATTTAGAGTAACTATAAAAAGTTGTTATGTGAATGATGACTACCATCCGGATAACCTACATCATCCTCTTTACAATAATTACTCTCCCTGTGCTCATAGATCAAGTGCAATGTTGGAATTCACTCCTCTTCTATTTCTTCTACACTAATTGTTTTTGGTTTCTTCTTCTTAGGTTTAGTCCTTTTGTCCCATGCAAAAACCTCTTCTTTTGATCGCCAGGTGTACATCTTTAGGCTCTATAACAACTTGACCTTCTTATCCCATCTTGAGTCAGTGATGGCCTTTGTGTCAAAAAAAAATTTGGTACATTCATTTTTAGTTTTGAACATGTCATCCAAAATGTTGTTGAACCTGTCCATATCTAAGGATCCATCATTATTCAAAAAGGCTTCCTACCTAATCACCAAATGACTCATTCTTGAATTTCACTCCTCAACTTCTAGGATGTTACCATCATTTTTGCAAATTAGAGGGAGGAACTTGCTAAAGTATGGGCCAAACATATTCATTTTGGCTTTTACCTAATTTGCCTTGCCCTTGAAGAATCTCCAAGTTGCACCAATTTTCTCTATCTTCTCTCCCACCTCAGTAACTAATTCTAGAATATATATCCTATGAAGTTGCAATAACTCAAGTTTCTCAAAAAGGGGCCCTCTAGTAGACCATATATTGAATAGTGGCTCTAGGGTAGCCATAGCATCCTTGATACTTTAATCATTAGTCTTTTGTAGCACAAAGTAAGAACTATGGACTGAATCCATTTTACCTTTTATCATTTCACACATGTATTGTATGATGCTAGAGAGGGCCTTCAGGGCCAGATCTAGCTTGTCCTTTTCTGATTCTTCTACCAATTCAACAAGAAGTTCTACCACTAATTGGACTGCAACTTCAATTTGTAGGATTGGAGGAGGAGCTGCCTTAGAGGCCTCTTCAAGTTTAGCTTTTGCTTCTTCAAGGTCATCCTCTAATTCCTTTATCTTAATTAGTCCTTTGTCTCTATCATTTTCTATGGTTATTGAATTTTAAAATACATTTGTATACCTATTTGATAGTTGAGCTGTCTTAGCTTCATTTAGATGTGCAAAATGGGTCACTACTTTAGACACCTATAGATCACTGGTGTTTTAGACAGTCCAGATGATCTGATTCCCCTCCATTTTTTCTTCTACACTGACTAGGGAAGGTTTTTGAGTTCTTGGTGCAAGTGACCACATTTCTAGAGCCTTTGACTTGGGGCTATACCCACATCCTTTGATCATATCTCCAACCTGGATCTCATGGGAAAGATTTCCCTCAGTTTGTCTTCTAATTTGATCAATTATGAAAGCAGAAGTCAAATCCCACCTTGGCATAAGGAGCATCCCATTGGATTAACTAGTTTCCTAGCTTTTTCCACATTAATGGTCTTTGATTCAGGATCATATGCTGCCAAGGCCTTCAATGCTTCATCATCTGGGTCAGTGCCCTCAGGTAGTGTCTTAGCAACCTCCTACTACTTCATCCATATCATGAAGTTCTTAAATTATTCACTTTTGATGAATTGAGCATCACTGAGAAGTTCATCATGATATATTTCCCTTTCATCCTTATCAAGCAGCAAGGACAACTTCACTTCTTCTGGTGTTGCCACCTTTCCTTCTTTGATAGTTTTCCTCAAATGGTGAATATGATGTATCACCATGCACTAAGGCTGCAACCATGTCTATCCCTTTCTTCTATTTCTTTTCTTTTGAGGGCCCACCTTCTTCAAGTCTCTATTTTTTTTGAGGAGGCTCATAGACATCCTCTACCTTAGGTGAATCCTGACTTACATCAATGACAAGGGGTCATTGGCTTGGGTTGGACTGTCACCTTCTTGTGATTCATTAGTATACTCTTCATAGTCAGAAGAAGAGTAATATTTTTATACTTCCAATTTCTCTTCAAGTTGGCCTTCTAATAGACTAGATAGGGTAATATGCATTTCTACCATTCTGTTGATTCTCTTCAGATATGGAAGGTCAAGGAAGAAACCTCCAAAGGAAATTTTAGCCTTTCTATCTTGAGCCTCTAATTTTAAAAGGTCATAAAATTTGGTAGGTCTCTTACCAATCTCATCTTCATCCATTATATTTCTTACTACATCCTCCTTATTACACCCCTCATGCTACCTGATTCTACCAATGTTGGGGATTAGTGTCATTCTGGAAGTCCTAATAAAATTCTTAGAATCCACATACTTGCAAATACCAAAAATCATCTTGAAATGAATTAGCCATGTGTTGAGTTGAGGTAATGCCCTTTTACCAATTAGGAAGTTACCTATCCTGAACTGTTGAGGAGTAAAATTTCCTTTCTTATCTGCAGCCAGGTGCTCCTTATCAATCCATATTAGTTCCAAATGAATTCTAATTGGGAAACTCTTGGAGGCACATACTTTGTGAGTATGTTTGGGGGATATGGGCATCGATATACTCTGATTAGTGTGAAATTATCACCCAAGTAAAAGTCACCCCAATTATGGCCTTCTTTCCATTTATCAACATAATGTTGGGGCCTACGGAGCCTTAACACCCTAAGTGGTAGCCTTGTTATATTGGTTCCCAAAAAATTCAAAATTGGCAAAACTATCCAATTTTGGAAAGCACAAAAGTCATTTTCATTTGAAGTATAATTCCATAACCTCAACCAATACTGCACTGGATTGGGTTGTCCCTGAAACATTATCCTAGGCCTTAGCATATGCAAATCCATACTATTAACATTAAAATATAAAATCAAATGCATTAAGAGGGAATAATGCATGAACCTTAATGGCTTCTTGTCCTCCTTAATCATCATCAAGCCTTCATGAATTCTGTCGATTACATACTGAATGTAATCATAATCTATATTTGCATGTGAGTTTTGGATGTCCAGGATAATCATAAGGATATTTGCTAGCATCATCTCTGCATCTCCATCCATCCCTAAAACTCTACACAACCCATAGGCTATATACTTCATGTAGAAATTTAGGGCTTTATATTCATTGGGAGAATTCATATGTGCTAGGAGAGGGGCTACATATTTGCTAGTTCTAGGCATATGCCAGGCAATTTGGCTTCTTACAAGTCCCAATTAGCTTGCATATTTCTCCTTTTCTTTCATTAAGTCTATCTCTATGGAGGATGAAGCATATAAATCAAAATATTTCATGAAAGATCCTCTATCCAGAGTCACTAAGGCTGATTGGTCACTTTTTCTGATGGTTTTTGATATGGGATCATATAGCCTGGCTAACTAAATTATGAGGTGGACATCTAGGAAGACATGAGGAACAATTAACTTAGCCATGGCTAATACCCATGCATTGCAAATGGGGATAGATTTGGAATAGTTATTATAGAAGTAGTTGAATAACATGTAGCCAGAACATGAAGGAGTAACAGGATTCCTACAATCTACCATATAGTCAAGGAAGACCTCATCACTAACCTTTTTGTTTTGGTTCGATCTTGGGAGCAATTTGACAAACTCTTCTGAGAAATTTTGCTTCCCTTTATCCTTGCCACCTTGTCCCATAGCATCCCTAATGGACAAAGCTTGGCTTGATTCTGGTTGACTCATTTTCACCTTTTGATATCTTTAAATTTTGCAATTTCGTTATGCTCAAACACATAGTGCAATAGCTTTGAAATTATCAATTGCTTTCTAAAATCTGTTAAGTGTTAAATGCATGAATGTCTTATCTATATAACATTGATCATTTAATGCATTGGAACTATCAAGATCACTACAAATTTTCCCTTAGTCATCTTAGCATTCATCTCTACATAACACCAAATCTGAAACAAAGCTAGCCGTAATGTGGGATGTTGATAGTTAGTATTTTAAAAATTGGAAAAGAGCAGAAGGAATAATTACTGTGTCATCTCTTCAAAACCCTTGAGTACTAAAAAATCCTCAATTATGATCTGATTGGCTAGATCTTTTACTTTTTCCATCCTAGAAGAGAACCTTTGCACTTAATAACAACTCTTTTTCCTTTTCAGTAATGAACACTTAACCAGGAGCTATTCGAAGATCAAGTGACTGAAGGCTTCTCTTGATTTCAAAATATTCTTCTTAACTGTGATTTAACTTAGAGATCAAGTGAAAAAGCTTATCTCATGATCTCTGAATCTTTCCTTAACCCATGGTTTTATTAAGAGATCACATGACCACTGTCTAATCTTATTTGCATCCATGGCACTCATACAATCTTCAGATCCTTAACTTTAACTTAACCTTTATTATGGCGATCACGTGACCAAAAGATTTCACATAATCTTAGAATATCTTTCTTAACTATGGTTATTTCTTGTGAATGAGAAAATGTAGCTTTCACGCAATCTCTAGATCTTTAGCTTAACCTCAATTATATCACATGATTCAGTGAACACTGTATTCACACAATCTCAAAATGTTTCATCTAACTCAAGCTTGATTAAGCATTCCAATGACAATTATATTTGCATCATTGCTAGATATTACTACTAACTTTGGTTATGTCACATGATTCAGCAAAATGCCTTTGTCGCCAAGTCGCTAGAAAATTTTCTTAACCTCAATTATATCATGTGATTAAATGCTATCTATTAATCTTTATCATTATCCACGGCCCTCACTAAATCAATGAAAGTTTTGAGACTTAACTGCTGGATCACGGGATCAAGTGAATATCTTTAGTCAGCTAGTTGTGGGATGTTTTGTCACTAACAACCAACTTTATGTGATTAAGTGAATTCCTTGTTCACCGAATCACCAAACATTCAGAGAATACACGACTAAACAAAAAATCAAGCTTTTGTAACCTTTTCATTGAATCGCCGAATACTTTACTAATTGCAACCTTCATTCTAAAATTTGATAGCAACCATCGATCTTGGATTTCATCATCGATCATCGCTAAATCGCTTAATTTTTTGTAACTTCATTGTCATATCAAGCGAACAGGTGATAATTGTTGCATTGAGTCTATAATACCTCTCCTATGGTGATACTTAGACTTTGCTGATTTGGACATTTTTATTATGATGGTCAGGACTATACATTTACATTTATGTTTTGTGAATGATGATATGATGGATATGCTCATTTATGGTTATCATTTATACATTTATGAGATTAGAAAACCATCTATTTTTATATGTTTTATGGATCTAACCCAATGATTTGAATCTAACCATTATCATGATGTTCTATGTTTCATGGTTATGTGTCGGATGTGTTTTCATGACTCAGGATGAAGTCGTAGTTACTCACTTAGTTGAGGTCCACATGATGTATCGATCCTGGTCATCTGCTTGCATATATCTGATTTGTATATCCATATGTGTGTGTGTGTGTGTGTGTGTATCTCTTCTTGGTGATGTAGGATTGCAGGTACCGGGTATCATCTCCACTTGGCTTCACAGGTCTGAGCGATCCCTCAAAATCCTTTATCATTGTTGTTGTTATGGAGATATCACCAGGTTCCATAGGAAGAAACTTCACCTTTGATCCTTTTATCCTTAGGTGGGAAGTGCCGAGTTAGTCCCTTGTGTGGATATATTATGTGATCTCTCGGTTTACTGGTTTTGTGGGTCTTGTAGTTAGTTTCTTGTCTTTTGTATTCATTGTGAATGAAGTTTTGAGTATAGTGGTTCTAGTTGTCTTTATGGTACGTTTAATTCTATTAGTAGATTATTGATGT
This sequence comes from Chamaecyparis obtusa, assembly GCA_027943335.1. NCBI lineage: Eukaryota > Viridiplantae > Streptophyta > Pinopsida > Cupressales > Cupressaceae > Chamaecyparis > Chamaecyparis obtusa. Next base: position 675,355 of record BSBK01001642.1, on the reverse strand, counting down.
GAATTTGAGGGTATGATTTAGTAATTTATCTTTATTATTAGCTACTTATGTACTAGAAGATCTTGTTAGGAACGAGTTAGTATGTGATTGAAATATGTGATTTTAATATCAATAATAATAAAGAATTTTATGGTATTATCTTTATAATATCCATAATAACAAAATGTCTATGGAAATAAAAAAAAAAATAATAAATATTTTTAATAATAGTGGTATGTTTCACCTTGTATATATATCACTATTGCATTTTGTAAAGAATATGGATTAAGTGTGTAAATAATAATATGCTTCATAATAATAATATTATGTTTGCAATAATATTTATAATAATAATAATATATGTACACATAGGCATATGGGTGCACACATATGCATATGCATACATATATTTATATAATTATTGGTGAGTAAGTAATTATTACATTCTATTAATGAATAATTAGATTAGTTAATGATATGGTTGTAAATAATAATAATTATTATTAACTTGTTAGAAAGTAAAGATCCCCAAGATAACTGAGAGGGGGGGGGGGGTGAATCAATTATCAGATAATTTATCCATTCAATAGCTTTAAACAATATAATCAATGTACTGATCGACCATAGAAAGATAATCATACACAATTGCACAATAACACAAGATATGTTAACTAGAGAACCTCTTGAAAAGAGTAAACCCCGGTGGGAATGATGCCCAAAAAATGATGCACTAATATGAAAGTTCCTTGTTAGAGGATGGAACCTGTTAGGAGTCTTATGAAATACATTTAGTACATATAAATCCTTGTTACGATATTTTGAAGCCCTGTTAAAAGATTCTAACCCGGTTAAGAGTTTATGGAAGACAGAAGGACCCACTGCCCAAACAGCTTCAAGGCAAGATCTCTGAACCCACTGTCCAAAAGATCTTAGAATTATTCAATAGAATAATATGAAATATATTACCTCCTTCACACTATGCCAAAACTGCACTCTCTGCTACACAAGATCACAATTCCAGATCTCTGTACTCACAAGTCTTCCTTCATCACTGAATTAGCTCTTTTCTTCACTTCATGCATATATTCACATCTCAATTTTCATAGTACACATTAAAATAAGGAAAAAATTCCTTCTTATATACCAAACTCAAATAATTACAAATGAGTCGGTCCTCAATTACAAAATAATAAATTCTACACGCTACACACAAAATTCACAAAAATTGTCAGCTTCCAGTTACTGTAACTTTCTCCAAACATATCCTCAAAGTTTGTGCTATGAACCACATCATCATTAATGAGTCTCCAACATCCCTTTAACTACAAAAAATTAGATTCCATTCCAGCTAAGAGATATCCTCCGATTTCCGAACATCGCTACACAGAAACACTATCTAAACACTGCTTTCACCAAAATGCTCATAACTCTTACAAATGAATGAATTTATTTTTGTGCTGTTAACCATAGGTTAATAACACACCAAAGAACATACCATCAACTGTGCAAAATCCAATCTACAATAAAACATGTGTGCAAAACAAAATTGTACCTGCTTTCCTGCTAATATCCAGAATATCACTGTGTTGACATCAATGAGAATTCAAGTCATGAATGCAACAACAAGTGCTACAGAATGACTGCCAAAAAACTTTGCATTCATTCCTAACAATCTCCCCCATTGGCATTGATGGCAACATAGATGAAAAACATCCAATGTTCCAAAAATCCAATACTGCAACATCACTGCAAATTATCAAATCAAATCTTGCTTCGTTTTCCTATTCAGCTCTCTCATACAATCCACAATGTTTTTCATGTATATCTTTCCCCCATTGACATCAATGATAGAAATTCTATCACTAAGTCAACAACAACTTAATGTCAAAAGACACTTTTTAGAAAAATAAAATAACAAGAGTCCTCATGACTTAGCTCATAAACTCCCCCATAGAGGAAGTTCCAACATCCAATCCAGAAGAAAGATAGGGCTCATATACCACTGGACGGATGCAATCATCTGCATCAATTCTCCAAAATAGTTTGGGGCATAACCCCAAGCATACCTCTCAGATACACAAATGTATCCTTAGGTAAAGGCTTTGTAAATATATCTGCTATCTACTCCTTTGTACTTATGTACTCCAATCTTACTTCTTTTTCTGCAACTTTCTCTCTTACAACATGATACTTGATCTCAATATGTTTAGTCTTAGAATGTAAAATAGGATTTTTTGACATAATCACTATATTGGTGTTATCACAATGTATAACAACAAGCTCATCAAACTTTATTCCAATATCTTTCAACATCTTCTTCATCCAAATAATCTGATTACAATTATTTGCTGCTGTAACATATTCTGCTTCTACTGTGCTTTGTGAAGTACAATTCTGCTTCTTACTTAGCCAAGAGACCAATTTACCTCCAAGAAAAAAGGCTCCACCACTGGTGCTTTTCTTGTCATCAACGTTGCCTCCCCAATCTGCATCAGTATAGGCACATAAAGTAAAATCATCAGAATTCTCATACCATAATCCATAATCCATTGTTCCTTTCAGATATCTCAGTATCCTCTTTACTATTGCATAATGTGATTCTCTAGGTTCTGCTTGAAATCTTACTACAATCCCCACTGAATGTGCTATATCAAGTCTTGTATGTGTCAAGTACTACAATCCTCCAATTATAGATCTGTACTTTTTTTGCTCAACTGCTGGTGTCTCATCTTTGCTAGATAACTTATGTCCAGTTACCATAGGTGTTTCAACAAGTTTAGAATCTTCCATTCCAAATCTTTTCAATAATTCATTTAAATACTTAGTCTAACTTACAAATATACCTTCCTTGCTTTGTGTTATCTGTAATCCCAAAAAATATTTCATTTCTCCAATCATGCTCATCTCAAATTAAGTCTTCATTTCATCTACAAATTTGTCACTAGCTTCATCTTCTCCTCCAAAGATAATATCATCAAAAAATATAACTATAACCAACAAACCATTCTCAATTTCTTTTGTGTATAAGTTACTATCTGCTGTTCCTTTTATAAATCCCAATTTCAATAAATACTTATCCAATCTTGCATACCAGGTTCTAGGTGCTTGTTTTAATCCATATAAAGCTTTCTTTAACTTACATACCATATCTCCTTCTTGTGTCAAAGGAAAACCTTCAGGCTGCTCAATGTAGACTTCTTCTTCCAATTCACCATTCAAAAATTTTGACTTCACATCCATCTGATACACTCTGAATTTCTTGTAAGTTGCATATGCTAGAAACATTCTCACTCCTTCAAGTCTGGCCACAGGTGCAAAAGTTTCTTCATAGTCAATTCCTTCTTGTTGTGAATATCCTTTACATACCAATCTTGCTTTGTTTCTTATCACTTCTCCTTGTTCATTCATCTTATTTCTAAATACCAACTTTGTTCCAATCACATTCTTGTCTTCAGGTCTAGGGACCAATTCCCATGTCTTGTTTTTTTCAATCTCCTCTAGTTCTTCTTTCATAGCATTGATCCAATGTTCATCTTCACAAGCTTCATTAGTAGTCTTAGGTTCAATTTGAGAAATCAAACATAAATGTACCTTATTCCAAGTCAAAACTCCTCTATCTAAACTTCCAATAACTTGCTCAACAGGGTGATGTCTTGAAGTATACCTGTTAGGTGTCATAGTTACTAATCTTGTTCCGACTATAGATTCTTCTCTGCTTTCTTCTCTATTTTCTTCTTTATTTTCTTCTCTGTCTTCTTCAGTATGAATTTCATTTAGAAAATCACTATTAGTTTCAAAAAATAATTCTACATTTTCAATGTTAGGTTGAGGTTGTGCTTCTCCATCAGATTCATAATCAAGCATTCTTTCCTAAATTTTAAACTTCTCATCAACTTTTACATTTGCACTTTCAACAATAGTCTTATTTCTTTTGTTATAACATCTATATGCTTTGCTTTTTAAAGAATATCCAAGAAATATTCCTTCATCACTTCTAGGATCAAACTTTCCTATATCATCATCTCTCTTAATATAACATTTACTTTCAAAAATTCTAAAATACTTAACTGAGGGTGTATGTCCAAACCATAATTCATAAGGTGTCTTGTTTGTATCTGCTCTGATATGTACTCTATTCATAGTGTATACTACTGTGTTCACTGCTTCTCTCCAAAAATTTTTAGCCAAATCATTTTCAAACAACATAGCTCTTGTTGCTTCAGTTCTTGACCTATTTCTTCTTTCTGCAATACCATTTTGTTCTGGTGTTCTAGGGGCTGAAAGTTGTCTCTTAATACCATTCATTTCACAAAAAGTGTTAAACTGTCTAGATGTAAATTCACCACCTCTATCAGATCTTAGACGCTTAATCTTCATTCCAGATTCATTCTCAATTTTTCTTTTCATGATCTTAAATTTATCAAATGCTTCAGATTTTTCTTTCAAAAATGCAATCCACATCATTCTTGTAAAATCATCAACAAGAATCATAAAATACCTTTCACCATAGAATCCTCTAGTCCTAGTAGGACCACTCAAGTCTGTATGAACAATCTCCAACTTCTCTACCGATGTGAACTTCTTATTTGGAAATGAACTCCTTTTCTGCTTTGCCATCATACATTCTTTGCAAATCATGTTAGTAGGTTTCATAATTCTAGGTAAATCTCTTACCGCATGTGTAGTGCTCACCTTGACAATATTATCAAAGTTTATATGACAAAACCTTTTATGCCATAACCAACTATCATCTCAGTAGGATTCAACTGAAATACATTACCTCTAGTTCTAGATCCTTTTCCAATCAGATTTCCATCTTTATCTTTTATCACACAAGTTTTCTCAGAAAACCAAACTTGATAACCCTTATTAGCCAATTGTCCAACGCTTAGTAGATTATGTCTTAGTCCATCAACAAAGTAAACATCATCAGTGTTAGTCTTTCCATCAAGAGTAATAGATCCTATACCCTTAATCAAACAAGGTGCATTGTTACCAACCCTAACAATTCCTCCATCATAATTATCTAACTTAACAAACTTTCTTTTATCTCCAGTCATATGATGTGAACAACCACTGTCTATAATCCAATCAAATTTCTTTTCAACTTGTGAAACTAATTCTTTTTCTTCCCTTTTATCAGATTCAGAACTTTCTTCTTTAATTGCTACAAATCCTATTTCCTCAAAGTTATCATTATCACTATCACTTAAATTTTTTTCAATTCCTTCTTCAAAATCTTCATCATTTGCATAATAACATTCTTTAGATCTCCTAGGTTTAAAGTTGCTTCTATACTTCTTAACTCTTTTAGGACATTTAGATGCAAAATGACCATATTCTTGACAAGTCCAACATTTAAAGATTTTCTTACCATCTGGTTCTCTTTTTACAAGTAATGCAATACCTTCTTCAATCTTCTTATCTTCCTCAGATCTGCTACTGCTAGCATAATATCCATTCACACTAGTACTTCTTGTAGGTCTAATGCTAAGAGCACTGAATGTTGTTTCCATTCTAGGTAGCTCTCCTGATAATCTCAAGTTCATCTCTTCTATTTCTAATCTTCCAAGAAGAGTCTCTCTTGAAAAGTTTGATGTACAAGGTATCACTTGTTCAATCATCTGCGTTGTCTACTTGAATACTGGTGTCAAAGTTCTCAAAATTTTCCATATCACTTCATTCTCTGTCTTATCACCTCCACAAGACTTTATTCCTATCACAATCTCAGACATCCTACCAATATAGCTTCTAATAGATTCATCTTCCATCATTCTGATATCTTCAAATGCATAAATCCAATTATGTAATCTAGCCTTCTTTGCATGTTCATCACCTTCAAAAGTAGAATGTAAAGCTTTCCAAATTGCATAAGATGTTTTCAAACATCTTACCTGACTATATTCATTCTCTGGTAGTGCTGACAAAAGTGCTTCTCTTGCAAGTATGTTACACATGAATAGATCTAGTTCATATTTAGTTCCTGCCTCTAGATTGTCTTCCTCAATGATAGTCTTCTCATTCTTTGTAATCAACCAATAACTTGGTCCTAAACACAATAGATGTGTCTTCATCTTTTCTTTCTAGCTGTCAAAATTTACTCCATCAAACTTAGGGCTTTCTTTTCTTAAATTCACCATGGATCTCCTTAAGTTGTTAAACTTTTCTTTCAAGGACCTGCTGCTCTGATACCAATGGTTAGAAAGTAAAGATCCCCAAGATAACTGAGAGGGGGGGGGGGTGAATCAGTTATCAGATAATTTATCAATTCAACAGCTTTAAACAATATAATCAATGTACTGATCAACAATAGAAAGATAATCATACACAATAGCACAAATGTCATATCATTTATCATTCTTAGTGTCTACCGAGCTCAGTCGGTCAGCTAGGTGGTTCTCAGTGTCTACCGAGCTCAGTCGGTCAGCTAGGTGGTTTTTAGTGTCTACCGAGATCTCTCGGGTGTCAAAAGGAAACATGATAGAAAATAGTGTTAACTGAGCCTCCTCGGTTATTGAAGGAAAATTAGTGGTTACTGAGCTCACTCAGTCTCCAAAGGATGTTGCAGAATTCACTGTGGTTACCGAGTTCACTCGGTCACTGAAGGAAATCTTTTCAGGATTAATGTTTACCGAGCAAGGTCAACCCTTCAAGGATTTTTTTATTATAGTTTGTTTATCCCAGCCGATTGTTGTAATTATTATTAGTGCCGACTTGTGATGCAGGAGCATCCTGGGTGTAAGAGCAATCTTGCATCACCCAAAAATATTTCTATTTTTATATTCAATAAGGGTTATTTTGTGCAGAGCTGCTATTTATGGAAAGTTACTATTTTTGGTAATTTTTGTATGTGCTCAGAATGATCTGATTTCTTTCTTGGAGGTTCGTTTTGGTCATATAAGTCTGCCAGTAAAGTTTCATTTCCAGATCAAGTGTATATTGGAAGATATTGAAGATTTTTGGTATTGGCAGCAGGGTACAAAAACTTTGAACTCAGTTTTGAAGGCTTTAGAGGCCCCGGATGAGGTCAAAAATTTGGGTGACAGGCACTTGCATTGGTCAAGCCTGTAGAGCGCTTCGTGGCATTTCCGAAATAGGGTTATAGTAGCCGAGCGGGTCAACTGGTGATGACTTATGGTCTTCAGAAGTTGGGCCACCTGAAATGGCGAAAAATAATTTTCTTCAAAATTTCTGTTCGGGTTTCAAAGGTTATCTTGAGCCGACTATGATGTAATAAAATGTAAAATAAAATAATTCTAAGTTTGGTCAGCCTTATTGGCTAAAATTCTGGAACCTTCCCAGGCGGTGGATAATTGCCTATATAAGGAAGGCTGTATTATTGTCTTAGGCAGTTCCGGATAGTTCTGGGTAGTAGATCTGGATATTGATTTGAGGCTTTGTCCTACAGAATGTTGTAAGGAATGCCCATGTGGCTTTGCATATTGTAATTCTGAAAGTTTGTAATTCCACATTTGTGGAGATAATAAGAAGCCAATTTTCTGTTCTTGCATATTGTTGTTGTTTCTTTGTTTCTGTTATGTGTTTGTGGTATTAAGGGGAGCACCCTTCATCAGGTGGTATCAGAGCAGGAGTTCTTGAGTGTGTAAATAGATCGCCGACTGTGAGGCAGTTTGCACCAGGACCGTGGCTAGGGTTTCAGCGCACATCACGAAAATGCCTCCATGAAGGGAACGTGGCGGAAGAGCTGGTGTCGTAACACTTGAGGTTAGAGAGCTGCAGAGACAAGTGCGAGCATTGCAAGAAGAGATTCACAGAGGAATGAATCTTAATGTCAGAGATGAAAGCGAGGATGAAGCCGAAGAAGAATATCAAGCAGGAGAAGTTGAAATTGTGAACCAGGAGGAAGAAAGACTTTTTCGGGCCATTTCCAAGATTGGGAAAAGACCTAAGATTGAGGTTCCTACATTTTTTGGAAATCTTAACCCAGAGGAATTGATTGACTGGATCAATGAATGTGAGGAATATTTTGAGTACGAAGATGTTGACGATCCGGATAGAGTCAAATTTGCGAAGGCCAGACTGAAAGGTCATGCGAAGATCTGGTGGCAAGAAATTCAATTGGAGCGAAATAGAAGAGGGAAAGATAAAATCACAAGATGGGATCGGATGGTGGACAAATTGAAGCGACAGTTCATTCCTGTTGATTATGAGCTTGACCTACTAAAGAAAATGCATAGTTTGAAGCAAGCAGGGAGATCTGTTCAGAGTATACAGAGGAGTTCTATCGACTTCTCATCAGAACAGGCCATGCAGAAGCTGATAAGGAGAAAGTTGCCCGATACCTTAATGGGTTAAGGCCAAGCATCCAGGAGGAGCTGAATCTGGTTCGAATGAACAGTATTGAAGAGGCATACCAATTTGCCCTAAAAGTAGAGGAAAAGCTGAACAAGAAGTTCGAGAGCAGACAAAACGGAAGAGGTCGTGGTGGACGATCTGGTGGATGGTCATATGGTGGCTGAAATGAAGATCCGAAAAAGAAGGATGAGGCCAGTAGCAGTCAGAATCAGTGAGGAAATAATTGCAATCGCTCCCAGGATCAGAATAATAGAGATCAAAGAGGAAGAGGAAGAGGACAAGGATCTGGAAGAGGTGGCTTCCGTGGAACATGTTTTCACTGTGGAGAAGAAGGTCATAGGGCATTTGAATGTCCTCAGCGCCAAGGCAGAACAGACAGGAGAAATGAAGGCCAGGCCAGAGTTGCACATGTAGATGAAGATGCCAGATCATCAAATTTTGAAGATGCTGAAAAAGGAGAAACGTTGATTAACAGAAGAGTCCTGTTGAGTGGTGAGAATGAACCTGAGCAAAGGAGAAGCCTGTTTCTCACCAGGTGCAAGTGTGAAGGTAAATGTTGTGATGTGATTATTGATAGTGGAAGCACTGACAATTTGGTGTCAGAAGAGATGGTGACAAAGTTGAAACTCAAGAGACAGAAACACCCACATCCATATCAGATTGCCTGGGTACAGGATGACCACAAGGTCATGGTCAATGAACAATGCCTAGTGAAGTTCAAGATCGGCGGGTACCAAGATGAGGTACTATGTGATATCATCTCTATGGATGCATGTCATATGTTGTTGGGTAGACCGTGGCAGTTTGACAGATGTGCTGTACACGATGGTCGTGCGAATACCTATTCCCTGACAAAGGATGGAGTGCGACATAAGCTAAACCCATTGAAGGAGACCGAAGAAAAGGTATGTGGTAATGCAAGAATAACATTTGTTGATGGAAGGAAATTCCTAGATGGTATGAGGCATGAGCATGTATGTTTTGCTTTAATTCCAAAAGCTGGTAAAGAGGAAGTAGAAGATGTTCCTGTAGAAGTTGCAGATTTGTTGAATGAGTTTCAGGATATTGTATCCGATAACGTGCCTGATGGATTACCACCAGTCAGGAAGATCAGTCATCAGATGGACTTGATCCCAGGAGCGAGTTTACCGAATAAGGTAGCACACAGAATGACACCTGCAGAAAGTGAGGAGTTGAACAGACAAGTGCATGAACTGTTACAGAAAGGATTGATTCGAGAGAGTCTGAGTCCCTGTGCTGTACCAGCGGTATTAGCACCAAAGAAGAATGGAGAATGGAGGATGTGTACAAATTCTAGGGCAATAAACAAGATCACGATCAAGTACAGGTTTCCATTGCCACGAATGGATGATATTATGGACTGTTTGAGTGGAGCTGTGTATTTTTCAAAGATAGATCTGAAGAGTAGATATCATCAAATTCAGATCAGAGAAGGAGATGAATGGAAGACTGCATTCAAGATAAAGGAAGGACTATATGAGTGGTTAGTCATGCCTTTTGGGCTAACCAATGCACCGAGCACTTTCATGCGGCTCATGAACGAGGTTCTGAAAGAATTTCTGGGTAAGTTTGTCATTGTTTACCTAGATGATATTTTAATTTTTAGCAAGACATTGGAGGAACATATGATGCATATTCGTATAGTGTTTGAGAAGTTGAGAGAAGAGAAATTGTTGATTAATTTGAAGAAGTGCAGTTTTGTGAAGAAAGAGTTAGTGTATTTGAGATTTGTAGTTTCAGCAGAAGGTCTAAAAATGGACCCAGAGAAGGTACAGGCTATCCTTGAATGGCCTACTCCAAGGAGTGCTACTGAGGTAAGATCTTTTCATGGTCTAGCTAGCTTTTACAGAAAGTTTATCCAAAATTTTAGCAGTATTTGTGGACCCTTGACTGAAATAATGAGAGGGGATAGAAAAGAGTTTAATTGGACTAATGGGGCAGAAAAGAGTTTTCAATTGTTGAAACAAAAAGTTACAGAACAACCTGTTTTAGCACTTCCAGATTTTAATAAGGTGTTTCAAGTAGATTGTGATGCTAGTGGTACTACAATAGGAGCTGTTATGAGTCAAGAAGGTAAACCTATTGCTTATTTCAGTGAGAAGTTAAATGATGCCAAGAGGAAATATTCTGTTTATGATCAGAAATTTTATGCTATAGTTCAGGCATTAAAGAAGTGGAGACATTATCTGCTTCCTAAGGAGTTTGTTTTGTATACTGATCATCAAGCTTTGCAATATTTGAATAGTCAAGGAAAGTTGAATCAGAGGCATTTGAAATGGGTTGAGTTTTTGCAGAGTTATACATTTGTTTTGAAACACAGGAGTGGAAAGTCTAATAGGGTTGCAGATGCTCTTAGTAGAAGGCAACTATTGCTGACAGAAATGCAGATTGAAGTGGTTGGGTTCAAGGAACTCAAGAATTTGTATCCAGAGGATCCTGATTTTGGTGAAGCTTGGAAAGCTTGTACAGAACCTGTTACTCTAGACAGGACGAAATGGTTGGATTTCATCATCCAGGATGATATGCTATTCAGAGGGAGTCAGTTGTGCATTCCACGAAGTTCTATGAGGGAGAATCTCATCAAGGAGAAGCATAGTGGAGGATTGGCTGGACATTTTGGTCGTGATAAAACTGTTGGTTTGGTTAGTGAGAATTATTATTGGCCGCAGTTGCAACAAGATGTGAAGAAGTTTGTACAGAGTTGCAGAGTATGTCAGATGGCGAAAGGAGTGAAGCAGAATACAGGATTGTATCAGCCATTACCTGTACCAGAGAAGCCTTGGGAGGATATCAGCATGGACTTTGTTCTTGGTTTACCGAGGACTCAGCGGGGACATGACTCGATTTTTGTGGTGATTGACAGATTTTCGAAGATGGCACATTTCATTCCCTGCAAGAAGACTAATGATGCTGTTCATGTAGAAGAATTGTTTTTCAGAGAAGTAGTGAGACTTCATGGTTTGCCAAAGACCATAGTTTCAGATCGGGACACTAAATTTGTTGGATATTTCTGGCGAACATTGTGGAAGAAGTTGAAGACAGATTTGAAGTTCAGTTCATCACATCACCCACAGACTGATGGACAGACAGAGGTGGTGAATAGAAGTTTGGGAAATCTGCTGAGATGTTTGGTTGGGGATAAGCCAACAGGATGGGATTTAATTTTACCACAGGCAGAATTTGCATACAATAATTCTGTCAACAGGAGCACTGGTAAATCACCATTCCAGATTATATATGGAAGTAGTCCAAGAAATGCATCTGAGTTGAGAAAGATAGATAAAGGAGAAATAAGTAGTGCTGAGGCTGAGGATTTTGCAGAACATTTGAAGAACATCCATGGGGAGGTGAGGAAGCATATTACCAAGATGAACGCATAGTATAAGGCTAAGGCAGATGAGAAACGAAGGTATAAGGAATTTCAGGTTGGTGATGAAGTCATGGTTCATTTGCGGAAGGAGCAGTTTCCAGTTGGTACATATAACAAGTTGAAAATGAAGAAGTTTGGACCATGTAAGATATTGAAGAAGCATGATTCAGGAAATGCATATGAGGTAGAATTGCCTAGTGAGCTGAATATTTCACCAGTGTTTAACATTTCAGATCTGACAGAGTATCATGAAGGAGGTGTTGAAGATGAGATCACAACAGCACAGTGGAGTATTCCAGCAACTCGTTCAGACACTAAGGAGATCGAAGACATACTGGATAGTCATGTTGGTAGAAGCACAAGGAATAGGACGTATGAAGAGTATTTGGTCAAATGGAAAGGATGACCTATAGAAAATTCATCGTGGCTAACAAAGGAGGAGGTTAACCATCTTGGTTTTCCTCTGCACACCTGAGTTGTGACAGGGTCACTTCTCAAATTACCCTGGGTGTCTGATGCAGGAGAATCCTGGGTGTAAGAGAAATCTTGCATCACCCAAAAATATTTCTATTTTTATATTCAATAAGGGTTATTTTGTGCAGAGCTGCTATTTATGGAAAGTTACTATTTTTGGTAATTTTCGTATGTGCTCAGAATGATCTGATTTCTTTCTTGGAGGTTCGTTTTGGTCATATAAGTCTGCCAATAAAGTTTCATTTCCAGATCAAGTGTATATTGGAAGATATTGAAGATTTTCGGTATTGGCAGCAGGGTACAGAAACTTTGAACTCAGTTTTGAAGGCTTTAGAGGCCCCGGATGAGGTCAAAAATTTGGGTGACAGGCGCTTGCACCAGTCAAGCCTGTAGAGCGCTTCGTGGCATTTCCGAAATGGGGTTATAGTAGCCAAGCGGGTCAACTGGTGATTACTTATGGTCTTCGAAAGTTGGGCCACCTGAAATGGCGAAAAATAATTTTCTTCAAAATTTTTGTTCGGGTTTCAAAGGTTATCTTGAGCCGACTATGATGTAATAAAATGTAAAATAAAATAATTCTAAGTTTGGTCGGCCTTATTGGCTAAAATTCTAGAACCTTCCCAGGCGATGGATAATTGCCTATATAAGGAAGGCTGTATTATTGTCTTAGGCAGTTTAGGATAGTTCTGGGTAGTAGATCTGGGTATTGATTTGAGGCTTTGTCCTACAGAATGTTGTAAGGAATGCCCATGTGGCTTTGCATATTGTAATTCTGAAAGTTTGTAATTCCACATTTGTGGAGATAATAAGAAGCCAATTTTCTGTTCTTGCATATTGTTGTTGTTTCTCTGTTTCTGTTATGTGTTTGTGGTATTAAGGGGAGCACCCTTCATCAACTTGACAATCTAAATGTTAATTATAATGGTATATATAAATATATATATATATATATATATATATATATATATATATAAGGTCAAGTGGTGAATAAGACATACAACATGCAAAAATCATTTTGAAGAAAGGTATGTGCAAATTTTGAAGGATGGTTAGATATCCTTGAGGAGCAGCAAAGATTTATTTGATAAGTAAGGATCTAGTGAAGTAGAACAGAGATCTGTAATCAGCAATTCAGTTGTAGGTCATTTCATTGTTACTCTCTTACAATTGTAGCAGTGATATCAAAATCTCTTAACCGAGTTGGTTTAACAACCATTTTGTAAATCCTCTAACAAGGTGACAATTCTATTGAATTATTTCAAGACCTCTTACAAGGCCACTCCTAGTAGGGTGATTAAATCCTCTAACAAGGTCACACCTAATAGTGTGTTTTGTAACCTTTTACCGGGTTGGTTTCTAACCGGGCATCACTTCAGAAGAGTGAAAAATAGTAACTAGTTACATTGGTGGTTTTTCCCATATTGGGTTTCCATGGTAAATCTGGTGTCTCTTGTGTTCATGATATTTTCTTTATTCATGTATGTTAATCAGTGATGAATGCTTAAGAACAATTTAATTATTACACACTTCAAAGATCGAGTTTCAACATTTCTCTGTATGTTTATCGAGTGACAACAGTAAATAATTTGTTAAGATATCTAAGGGATCGGTGGTAATGTTTTTTTAGTTAACTGATTCACCCCCCCTCTCAGTTACTGCATCTATATTTCCAACAATTGGTATCAAAGCTTTTGGTGCTTGCAGGAAGGGTTTCAAGGACCTAAGCTAAAGATCAGGATGTCTTACAAAAGAGAAATTCCAAGGCTTAACAGAAATAACTTTTCAGCATGGCAAGGTCTCATGAGACTTCATCTGGCTTCCATTGGTGATTCAGGATGCAAATATATTGATCAAGAATATACAATTCCTATTGGCACATTAACTGTTGAAGACATTGTAGAGAAGAAGAACCATAACACTATGATGATAGACATTGCATCAGCTCTTAGCTATGAAGAATTTGATGAAATCAAAGACTGCACAACTGCTCATGAAATGTGGAACAAGCTAAAGAAAATCTATGGCGGTGATGACAATGTGAAGAGAGCCAAAGCAGAAAGCCTAAGAGGATAGTTTGATTAGATGAAAATGAGAGAAGAAAAAAACATTGCAAAATATGTTGAAAGGATCAAGACAAGTGTTAGTGCAATCAGAGCTTCTGGAGGAAAAATTGATGATGAAACTGTTATAAGTAAGGTTCTTAGAACATTACTTCCTATTTATGCAATAAGAGTTTATGCCATTCAAGAAAGAAGATGTGAAGAAAATCACAATATAACTTTGGATGCCTTAGTTGGAAGATTGACAGCCTTTGAACTGGATAACTATGACAACTATGTTCCAACTTCTAAAAATATTGAATTAGCTTTTGAGGCCAAACTTTCACTCAAGAAAGGGAAGAAAATCCAATCAGAAAGTGAAGAAGAATCAGAGGAAGTTCTGATAGTGATCTTGAAGTTATTGAAGCATTACTTGCAAAGAAATATTCAAGAGGCAGAGGAAAATACAAAGGTAAAACTCCCTTAATCTATTTTTCATGTGAAGAAATTGGTCATATTGCAGCTAGGTGCCCAAACAAGCAAAGCAAAGATGAGAAGAAAGGTTACAAGTACAATGGCAAGAATAATTTCAAATCATTCAAGGATAAAGGTAAGAAAACATGTTTTTTAGCTAAAGATTCGGATGATAGTGAAGAAGAAATTGTTTTCATTGCTGTAAAAGATGAATCTGATAATGATGAAGATGAGATGGCACTTATCTCTCATATAAGCAAGAATGATACATGGATTATAGATAGTGGATGTTCACATCATATGACTGGTGACAAGACTAAGTTTGAACACTTTGAAAACTTTGATGGTGGTAATGTAAGGTTTGGAAACAATGAACCGTGTTGTATAAAAGGAAAGGGACGAATTTCATTAACCAAAGAACTTATATGTGATAATGCATATTGGGTTGAAGGACTAAAGCATAATCTTCTAAGTGTAGCACAACTAATTAGCACTGGATTCAAAGTTGAATTCATGAATGGCAAAGCAAGACTACTGGATGACAAAGGAAAACTGATAGGATCAGGCAAACAAACCAAAGGTAACCTATTTTATCTTGATCTTGGTGAATACTCATGTTTTATTGCTCAAATTGAAGAAAGTTGGTTATGGCACAAAAGGTTATGTCATGTAAATTTTGATAACATGATGAAAATAAGAAAATCCAAGAAAGTAAGAGGTATTCCTACTTTGAAGAAACTTGATGTTGGTCTATGCAAGAATTGTCAAATTGGTAAAATGGGAAAGTCTAGTTTTAAAAGTAAAAACTATCAATCTGAAGATATTTTGGAAATTGTGCATACTGATTTATGTGGACCTATTGGAATTGAGAGCTATACTAGAGAAAAATTCTTTATTCTCTTTGTTGATGATTACTCTAGAATGATGACTGTTATGTATTTAAGAGAAAAGTCAGAAGCATTTGAGAAGTTCAAATGGTATTTAGCAAGAGTAGAAAAGGAAATAGGACAAAGAATAAAATGCTTGAGATCAGACAGAGGTGGTGAATTCATCTCCCATGAATTCAATAATTTCTGCATTGAAAGAGGAATCAAAAGACAGGTATCAGCCCCGAGAACTCCTGAGCAGAATGGAATAGCTGAAAGAAGGAACAGATCTATCATGGACTGTGCAAGGACTCTAATGATTGAAAAGAACATTGCTATGAAATATTGGAAGGAAGCTATTAGCACTACTGTTCATACCTTGAATCGAGTATAGCTGAGAAAAGACACATTCAAGACTCCGTATGAGCTATGGTATGGCTACAAACCAAATGTAAGTTACCTAAAAGTATTTGGTAGTAAATGTTACATCTTAAAAGAATCTAGAAAAGGAAAATTTGATGTAAAAAGTGATGAAAGAATATTTTTGGGATATTCTTGCAAAAGTAAGGCATATAGATGTCTAAATTTGTCTACTCACAAAATCATAGAAAGTGCACATGTGAGAATTGATGAGTTTGTAGAAAAGACTGAAGAAGAAAGTAAAAAGGAACCAGAGGATTATAGAAGATTTGTTTACATCGAACCTGATACATTGCTAGACACATCTGTCAATAAGGAAACTACATCTACCGAGCCTAGTAACTGAGTCACAAGAAGAAGTTCAGACCGTGTCACAAAGTACCGAGTCTCAGTGTGAAGCTACCGAGCAAGTATCTACCGAGCCCGAGCAACCTGAACCTGAAGATGAAGAAGATGAAAATGTAACTCATTTAGGAAGCAAGGAACCTATATTGGCCAAGTACATCAGAAAGCATCATACACCAGATCAGATTATTGGAAACAAATTAGATGGTACTATGACAAGAAGTAAACTAAAAGGTACATGTTTATTTTCTGATTTTGAACCTAAAAATGTCAAAGATGCATTGGAAAATGAAAGTTGGATTGAGGCTATGAATGAAGAAATAGAGAAAATAGAGAAAAATAAGACATGGACTCTTGTACTTTGGCCTAAAGATAAAAATGTAATTGGGACAAAATGGGTATTCAAAAATAAGTTGAATGAAGATGGTCAAGAATCAAGAAACAAAGCAAGATTGGTATGCAAAGGATATTCTCAAGAAGAAGGAATAGATTATGGAGAGACTTTTGCTCCTGTTGCAAGATTAAAAGATGTGAGGACTTTACTTGCATATGCAACACATAAAGGATTTAAGGTATATCAGATGGATATAAAATCTGCATTTCTCAATGGTATTCTTGAGGAAGAAGTCTACATTGAGCAACCTAAAGGTTTTATTGATCCAGACAAAAGGGATATGGTCTACAAATTACACAAAGCATTGTATGGTCTGAAACAAGCTCCTAGAGCATGGTATGAAAGATTACATAACTATCTTACTCAGATTGATTTCAAAAGAGCTAATGACAATAATAATTTATACATCAAAGAAGGATCAGATAACAAAATTGTTTTGGCAGAAATATTTGTGGATGATACTGTGTTTACAGGAAATGATGATTAGTGCAAAGAATTTTCAGAGCATATGAATAGAAGAATTTTAAATGTCTATGTTTGGTCAGATAAAATTTTTTGTTGGACTTCAGATTCAGTAGAACAAAACTGGTATCTACATTACTCAGTCTAAATATATCAAGGAAATACTTACAAAATTTGGTATGGAAGATTCAAAACTAGTTGGTACACCCATGTGTACTGGACTGAAGCTTACCAAAGATGATGATTCAAAAGAAGTAGATCAGACCTTGTACAGATCAATGATTGGAAAATTACAGTATGTAGTGCACACAAGGCTTGATATTGCCTTAGTAGTTGGTATAGTGGCAAGATTCTCAGCTAAACCCAGAGAAAATCACATGATGGCAATCAAAAGAATCTTGAGGTATTTAAGGGGAACTAAAGATTATGGCTTGTGGTATAAATTTGGAGGCAATATGGATTTAAAAGTGTTTATTGATGCTGATTGGGCAAGAAACATTGATGACAGAAAGAGTACAAGTGCTGGATCATTCTTTCTTGGCAAGAGGTTAGTATCTTGGACTAGTAAAAAGCAAAACTACACATCCCAATCCATAGCAAAAGTAGAATATGTTGTTGCAGCAGTAAACTGCTCTAATATTGTATGGTTTAAATAGTTTTTGGAAGGCATGAAGGTTGAGATCAAAGAACTAGTTGTTATGTTTTGTGACAATACAAGTGCAATAAATATTTCAAAGAATCCAGTAATGCATTCCAAAACCAAGCACATTGCTATAAAATATCACTTTGTCAGAGAATTGGTGTAGGACAAGGAAATCAGATTGGAATATATTCATACAAAAGAATAAATTGTAGATATCTTCACCAAGCCACTACCTAAGGATGCATTCTTGTATCTAAGAGAATCACTCCCCTGTCCGAGGTTCACTAAATAAAGTTTTAGTGATGCATCAACCAAAACATGTTGAAGATCAATCAGTTGATGTAGCATAGTTAGGGAATCATTACATATGAATCATTACATAAGGTACATTGATATTTACCGAAACTATGTAAGTTGTCTTTGGCATGTATTGTCAAAGAGGGAGAGTTTGCTGTCATTTCAAGAAATTTCTAAGGAGAATAATTTGAGAAGTTAAGAGGGAGAGTTCTCAATCAAAAAGAAGTTTGAAGATGATGGGAATCAGAATGAAGGTAAGGATATGTTTCTTACTCTAGGTTTCTCTGTGAAATTTCATTGTGCTATGACATGTTGTGTTGCCATCAATGCCAAAGAGGGAGATTGTTGGATACAATTGTCTGAAGGACATTGTTGGATTATCTATGTGTTGTCTTTGATGTCACACAAATGTCATATCATTTATCATTCTCAGTGTCTACCAAGCTCAGTCAGTTAGCTAGGTGGTTCTCAGTGTCTACCAAGCTCAGTTGGTCAGCTAGGCAGTTTTTAGTGTCTACCAAGATCTCTCAGGTGTCAAAAGGAGACATGACAGAAAATAGTGTTAACCGAGCCTCCTCGGTTATCGAAGGAAAATTAGTGGTTACCAAGCTCAATCAGTCTTCGAAGGATGTTGTAGAATTCACTGTGGTTATCGAGTTCACTCGGTCACTGAAGGAAATCTTTTCAGGATTAATGTTTACCGAGAAAGGTCTGCCCTTCAAGGATTTTGTTATTACAGTTTGTTTATCCCAGCCAACTGTTGTAATAATTATTAGTGCCGACTTGACAATCTAAATGTTAATTAGAATGGTATATATATATAGAAGGTCAAGTGGTGAATAAGACATACAACATGCATAAATCATTTTGAAGAAAGGTATGTGCAAATTTTGAAGGATGGTTAGATATCCTTGAGGAGCAGTAAAGATTTATTTGATCAGTAAGGATCTAGTGAAGCAGAATAGAGATCTATAATCAGCAATTCAGTTGCAGGTCATTTCATTGTTACTCTCTTACAATTGTAGCAGTGATATCAAAATCTCTTAACCGAGTTGGTTTAACAACCATTTTGAAAATCCTCTAACAAGGTGACAATTCTATTGAATTGTTTCAAGACCTCTTACAAGGCCACTCCTAGTAGGGTGATTAAATCCTCTAACAAGGTCACACCTAACAGTGTGTTTTGTAACCTTTTACCAGGTTGGCTTCTAACCGGGCATCACTTCAGAAGAGTGAAAAGCAGTAACTAGTTACATTGGTGGTTTTTCCCATATTGGGTTTCCATGGTAAATCTGGTGTCTCTTGTGTTCATGTTATTTTTTTTATTCATGTATGTTAATCAATGATGAATGCTTAAGAATAGTTTAATTATTACACACTTCAAAGATCGAGTTTCAACATTTCTCTGTATGTTTACCGAGTGACAATAGTAAATAATTTGTTAAGATATCTAAGGGATCGGTGGTAATATTTTTTTGGTTAACTGATTCACCCCCCCCTCTCAATTACTGCATCTATATTTCAAACATAAGCTAGTGATGACCGAGTAAGTCAACGATGACCGACTAAGCTAGTGATGACCGAGTAAGTCAGTGATGACTGAGTAAGTCAATGATGACCAAGTAAGTCATTGGTGATCGAGTAAGTTAGTGATGACCGAGTAAGTTAGTGATGATTGAGTAAGTTAGTGATGACCGAGTAAGTTAGTGGTGACCGAGTAAGTTAGTGGTGACCGAGCAACCAGTGTGAACCGGGTAGATTAGTGTTAACCGATGAAAACAAGATTTAGGCTTTATACAATTATGTATCAGTTTACGTACTTTAATTTCTTATACTTTAAGTTATACTTGTATAAAGGGTTTAGGTACCTTTTGGATTGATTGGGATAGGTTTCAACTTCCTAGGATTTAAGTTGTAACTTTTAATTTTTAGATTTTTAATAAAATTAGGCTTAGTCAAATATCAGGCTTATATTGAAGTTCATGGAACATTATCTTTTGGTATATGGAACTTTGAGTAAATCGTAAATGTGTTGATTCCTTGTTTGGTAGAGGTTATGTTCAGTGTTTTTGGATGCCTTAATAGGGTTAGGATGTGTGTAGGAAGTAGTTTAGGGTTTAGGGCTGTCTAAGAAGATCAGGACCATTCTAAACATCCTTAAATGTTCCTAATTTCCCCTAAAACATCCATAAATTATCTTATTATTTTCTACTCTTTGATGCAGTCTTACAAAATTGTTTATGATATGTTTTTACTATGTGTATGATGTGGTTGCGATATGTGGGTTAAGGGTAGAAAACCTAACGACACCTAGTGAGTGGCTCTCAGTGCGGGGCCGGGGCCCTAAGTGGTTAGTACCAGGATAACTGATTGAAGAGTTATTTTAACAAGCGGTAATTTAATTAAAAATTATGGGAATGGGTTCAAACATGTAAAAAGATTAAATGTGCCTCACCCATGCCATTAGTGCTGGGAGTGGGAGAAGGTGCCTATGCGTAGGTATGATCAAATGGCGCTTGTCTATATGAAAGGCATTCGGTTCCGCATGTGCCTACTTGGGGGCCGGGGCCCAGAGTGGCTAGTACCAGGACAACCCAAGGGGTGAGGGCTATGTGATGACACTCACTTAGGTTGTTGCTTAGAGTTTCTACCAAGCCTTAGAACCTATTTGGGGAAAGATTTATAATTGGGCTTTCTTTTCATTTGTTATTTGGGAAAGGTAACCTGACCCTAGGTTTGGGCTAGCTATTCCTTTTTTGTGGACCCTGGTGTTTATCTCCTAGCATGGGGGAGTGGACCTTTGGGTGTCCATGTGGTTGGGTGGTAAAATTTTTATTGAGGTATCTTTTGTGGATGCAGTGTTGAAGATTCATGCTTGCTTATGTACTAGTTTTTAAAGAATAAAGGTTTTGTAATTATCTTTCATGATGTAAATTTATTGTTACCTCCTGAGTGGAGATGAATGTAATATAATCATTGATGTAATTCAAAATGATGTATTTGAAATGGGTAGACTTAGGAAAAAGGGAAAAAGGGGATGTGAACTTTATGTATAAGATGTATGTTGGAAAAGAAAATGATTTTTAGTTAAGTACTATGATTTTAATTAGTGATGATTCAAGGAAAGGCTATTGAAGAACAAATGTATTATTTGCAATGTATCAAATGATTTAGATGGTTCTATTTGATTTAAAGGTTATATTGTTCATAAAGAATACTTAGGAATATAGATGATTTTAAATGGAAAATTGAAATGAAAGTACTATGTAGTTCTTAATAAAGAATCTTATAGTGATATGATGTAATTTGCTTTGAGAAGTATATCTTGTTGTTAGTTTACTTAATGGACTTAAATGAATCATGCATTAGATAGAAGGGAACCTTGGGAGGAAACTAAGTTTAAGTTTTGTTCATATAATTATTTTACAAATTCAAAATTTTTCATAAATCATTACTTGGGTTTTTCTTTTATAAAGAGAATCTTTGTTCTCTTCCTCGGTTCCCTTGTAGGGCATGACATAGTCACTTGATGTTTATGGAAAAATACTAGGAATCATGTGATCATGTGAAGACACTATCATTGAATCGATGAAAGAAATCACTAACAGTCGACTTAACTGGAAATCACACAACTGAAGAAAACAAAATGAAATCCAAGGCTTTGTCGCTTGTTCGCTGAATGAAAGAGGACTTAACAAGTTTATTATGAGACTTAGAAAACACTAAGGATAATGAATAACCATGTGCACATATGAAATTTTTAAGTTCTTAGAAAGGTAACAAGAAAATAGAACGTCTAGGGCACACTTACGGTATTTCTCAAAAAATAAAAACCCCATTAAGGACAAAAGGAAACTAAGGCATGGGTATGCAGGCATTTTACACCTAGTTAACATATAGGAAAATGATACATAGGTAGGATTTTGATGCTAGCAAGACTAAAAATGAGACTTCTCAGAAAAAGCTAAAAATCACTCCAACAGTGGCTCTATCTGAGGATGCTTGAATGCAAGTTCATAGAAAAAAACCCAAAATCTCTGGGTGGCACACCAAAACAAAGCACTAACCTACTGCGCAAAAATAAACACACAAATCAAAAGAAAATACATCTATATAAACATTATAACTACTGTGCATGGAAATATAGAATCAATTGAAGAAAAACTTCAAGAATTGTCCATGCACTGGGAATTCATGTTCTTCACCGTCCAGGTTTTTTAGAAAATATGAATGCTTTCCATTACTTTTATGGGTTATATAAGGTCCTAACCATAAAGATTCAAATTTCTTGTGCTTTCCCTTATCTTCACCCCTAGCATTCCATTGAAGAACTAGATCTGTAGGCTAAAATTTTTCTGATAGTAGCCCTCTTGTCAAAGAGATATTTCATCTTCTATTATAGTCTTATATTTTCTCTCTGACCTTCTCTTCTTATTTCATCCAATTCAACCAATTGGATCATTCTATTCTGCAAAGGATCACATACATCCAATCCTTCATCTTGTATGAACTGGTAAATATCCATTAAATTATTTAAGGTAGCCTAGACTTTACACCATAGACTAGCTCAAAAGGAGACTTACCTTTAGCTCTTTTTTCTATAATTCTATCTGCCCATAATGCTAACTTCAATTTTTCATGCCATGTTCTTTTGTTCTTTTCTAATGTTTTCTTCAAAATTTACAGAATGCTCTTATTGCTTGATTCTTCTTGCCCATTAGCCTGTGGGTGGTATGGGGATGAGTATGAACTAATAATGCCCATTTTTGAATGAAAATCAGTGAATTCTTCTGACCTAAAACACATAGCATTATCCATTACTAGTTTGATGGGAACACCAAACTTTATCACTATACTGTTCATCAAGAATTCAATCACCGCTGTGCTTGTAGCTTTCTTTGTGGAGATTGCTTCAATCCATTTATTGAAATAATTAGTTGCAACAAGTATCCAAATATGTCCAACATTGGATTTCTAAGAAAATTCCCCAATAAAATCAATACCGCACATGGAAAAGGGAGCCTTTGCAACCACAGGGTTTAGCATCAATGCTCCTGAAAAATTTAGCTTGTTTGAGAACCTCTGGCATGGTTCACATTTTCTGAAAAGTGCATGGGTATCTTTAAATAAGATAGGCCAATAGTAACTAGCCTTTAGAATTTTGTGAGTTGTTGCTCTAGCTGAATGATGTCCCCCACATAGTGTAGAATGCATTTATTATAATACTTTCTCAGATTTCCCTTTGTCCAAGCATAAGAGAAAAATCCCATAATTATCTTTCCAATATAAGTCACCTTGTAACAATACATATCTTTGAGCCTGCAACTTATGGCTTCTCCTTTGATTTTCATTCAAACCTTTTGGACAATTAGCATTTTTAAGAAAATATACAATATTAGTATACCAAGGTTGCATCTCAATACTGGTGATTGTTCCTTCACTTATGTCAACATTATTTATTTGAACCAGGTCCATATTTTCTTCTATCATTAGTTTGGCCAATGCTAAACCTCTAACCAGTTTGGTTATGTGGAGTTCTAAGTCAAATTCCTAGATTTTGTTAATCCATTTACATCATTTTCCTATTACCTTGCTCTGTACTAGAATATCTTTCACTACAACATGAGGAACATAGGCATTTACCTTAGCACAAATGAGATAAGATCTAAAAGCCTTAGCTACCTTTACCAATGCATAGGTTTTCTTTTCCATTAGTTCATAATTTAACTCAGCTGACTGGAATGATTTGCTAAAGAAAGCAATGGGATGTTCAAATCCTTACCCATCCTTTTGTAGCAATACTGCTGCAATGGTGTGAAAAGATGCAAAAGAAAACAATGAAAAAGGTTTGGAGTAATCAGGGGATACCAAAATTGGTGCTTCTTGGATTGTTTTCTTAATTTTCTCAAAAGCCTCTTGTGCTTCCTGATTCCAATCAAATTCCAATCAAAGTTAGTAATGAATTTTCTGACAAAATTAATCTATCCAAGGAAAGACTACACACCTTTGAGATTTTTGGGAGTAGGAACCCTTTTAATAACTTCAACCCTCTTAAGATCAATCCTTACTCCTTTCTACACTATATGCCCTAATAGATTCCCTTCAGTGACATCAAAATGACATTTCTTGGGATTTAAAGATATGCTAAACTCCAAAGATTTTGTTAGCACCTAGAAAAATTTTCATGGCTTCATCATCTTTTCCCTGGTCTCTGCAAATATTTTCCTATCTCTGGCTTAAACCCTAGGTGAAAATTCATAAATCTAGCCATTACATGAAGAAAACCCTAATTACCTTGGCCTTGTTCTAATTTTGCGTTACCTTTTTGGGCCACTTAAAAATACTAAAACCCATGTGCTAAATAAAATCACCCGCGGGGTCATGTTTTCATATCTTTTTATCCTAGGTCGGTCCCCGTTTAATTTTTCCTAAGTTCCTACCACCTGACCCTTTAATTTTCCCTAGTTCCTTAGTGCTTAATTTTTCCTAAGTCCCGACAGCCTTAATATTTCCTAGGACCAGCTCTCTGACATTGTATCAAGATATATGGTTGGCGTATGATCTCAAGGAATAGTCTTCCCCCTTGAGATCTTACGCCAGCTGTTGATCTTCCTTTATGACGCAACCTTTAAGATAGGTGGGTCCATTGTTACATGGCATAGATGGTGTTACCTAATTGGTTGAAGGGACAATGATTTGGCACCTGTCAGAATGATCGTGGCTACGGAAGAAAAGTGAAATGGGCCCACTTTTCAGTTCTTTGCAACATGGCAGTATTTGATTCAACAAAGTTGGCTGATGCGGCAGGGTGGGGTCATGCTTCAGTGGCATCAGTGGAAGATTCAAGATTGACGGTCAACATGTGATCTCAAGGAATATTCTTCCCCCTTGAGATCATACACACATCATCTGATTAGATGCTGAAAGGTTTGTTTGTAGTGGGTCCAATGCTAGGTATTGTAGACTTGTCCATATTTGATTGGCCACAGGTGAAATGATGTGGAACTTGTCAGTAGGGCTGCAGTTTTTCAAACAAGTTAAAGCAATGATAGATCTCATGGTTGTTGTTATACCACTAGGGTAAGATGCTTGATATTTAAAGTCATGGTATAACAACAACTATTGATCTAATTCGGTGAGGAAATGTCAGGGTGGGTCCATTTGCCAGGTGTGCTGAGGTACTCATTTTTCATTGGTTGCGGACTGATGATGAGCTCGAGGAATTTTCAAAGGCTTGTTGGCTATCGTGGAGATTATTTGGACTACCTGATCTATCAGGAAAGTACTAGGATCAACGACCATGTTTTAAAATTGCTGACTGACCGTTGCAGTCTAGAATTCAATTTTTTTTAAAATGGTTTTTCTACGACAGAGAGGACTAAAATTCATTGTTTTAGCAACTGGATTTGGTGAAACTGGTGGTGCTGACTGCTGCAGGGTGGTCTAGAGTTTGATGATGATTGCAGGGTGTCTGTACTATGTGAAAATGGGTGATTTTGTTGCTCGAGGTGTGTTGCAGGTGGCCGATCAGATTGATTTACATGGTGAATTTATGATCTTCAGTACAAACTCAAAGATTTCTTATTCTTGAAGATCATCCTTGGATCTGATTGACTTGTTGCTTGATTTTCTTTCAAGTGTTTTAAATTTTTGACTGTTTCTAGTTGGTGTGGCAGTTGAAACTCTAACCCTAGTCATCTGAAGCTTGTTGCATCCTGATTTTTAGGATTCCAAGGTGACTAGTGGTATAAATAGTGAAATGTTTTATTTTGTAGGGGTTCCTTCTTCTGCATTTTTGGGGAGAACTGGTTCCATGAAGGGTCCTTTTCCTATAGGTATTGCCTTTTCTTTGCATATAGGGTTCCCTCTTTCCTTTCTGGCTTTGAGAATATAATACATGTATCAGCTTGTCTTATGTATGAGAATTCAATGTATTTGTACTGTTATTAGATTATCTCAATTTGAATCCTGAGCTTATTGATTGTAACATCAAGGGTGTTTGATTTTTCTGTTTGCATTTCCTATGTGTTTGCAAGTGGAGTTTGTAATACCCCAAAAATGGGCTATAAGTTCATTAATCTCCTACATCATCAAATCGAATGAAATCGACATCAAAGTCCTAACCTAAGGCACATCTAAACATCATTGAATCTTAATTGATTATCTTATATTCTACATTGGGGAATATTCCTAGCAATATTCCTAATTATCTTAATTATCTTTAATTTAATGATTATTTGGCGATAAATCACATTTATCCTAAGTTTGATTAATTGAATATTTTTATATTTAATTAATTAGATTTAATATTTGCCACTTAATTGTGTAATTAAATTTAATTCTATCTATTATTAATTTTATTATTTAATTTTGACAATAAATCTAATATCATATGAATAATTGATTAAATTCTTATTTAATTAATTAAAGCAAATTGTCATTATTTAATAATATAGTTTTTAATAAAAGTTTGATTAAATAATTGATTAACCCATAAATCAATTGTTTTATTTTTAAAATCAGTTAAGTTGAGCATAAATCACTTTATTTATTTATTAAATCATAATTATCCATGTGCACATTCAAGGACCAGTTAAACTCAAAATTGGAAAATCAATGCAAGTTGTTAGCTTTTTGAAACTCAACATCTTTTTGAGTTTTAAAGTTGATCTAAACTTCTAATTCGAGTTGAATTGTGCTTTTGCATGATTTTTGTGACTTAATTAATCTTTATTTAAAAATAACTCAAAAATCAACCTAAGTTATTTGAGTGATTTATGGCTTTTTCTCATGCACCTCCAAAGCCTTGGATTTCTATAAACTCAAGGCTTTAGCTCTTCATAATTCATCTCATAATTTTGCAAGCTTACTTTGCCAAAGTCATCTACGAATTGCACAACTATTTTGAAGAATTGGAATTTGGAGAATCAAAGCTTATTGCGAATCAAGGCTATTGTGAGATCAATTTGTTTTTTTTTTACATTCATTTAGATTCTTTTTCATATCATTGTTAGATCATTTTAGCATATCAATTTCCATATTAGCATATATTTATATCAGTTTTTATCATTCTTATTGCATAGAAAATTCAAAAATATAGATTAATTGCATTCAATTCATATCTAGATCAATTGCATTCAAATCCTTCGTTTAGGTGTCATCTAGGTCACTGATCTCGATAACAATCTGAGAACATTAATCTCGCACCTACTAGAAGGCATTAAATCACTTGGTTAAATTAGATTTCAATTTTGCATGATTTTGATTATAGCTAACCTCTAATATTTTACTGAAGTGTTGTGTCTACAGATCAGGTACAAAATTCACACATAGAGTTGTCTTCGCAGAGATAACTAGGTTCAGGATTAGTTTTCAGATGTGTATGGGCTAGGGTATCAAAGATATTTTATGCTTGTCTTCCAGTAGTAGCTGGTTAATGTATTATCTATTTATAGGTCTCTTCTAAGGGGAGGGTTAAAATCCTTTGAACAAGGTGATAGCATGTCTAGATACACAGGTGGATAGTTGAAGTGAGGTCTGGATAGTGGTGTATGATTGATGTAAGGCATCAACATATTGGGTATATTTTTTTCTTTTTTCATAGCTCTTTGTTGCAATGGTGTATTTGACTTTGCTTCCCATTGGATAAGGCACTGGTCTATGAGAGACTTAGGGTATCTCAGGGGTCCTTTCAACCCAGCCTAAAATCATTTGCATGAAGCACCACCCTTCCCTTTCATGTTGTTAGAGTAGGTCTCTAGTCTTCAGATTCATTCTATGCAAATAGGGTTGTTTCATAAGATTTGTGATTTCATTGGGGTAGGATACCCATAGGGGTCTGAAGGCTATTCTACAATAATATATCTATAGGCCTATTGTTTTTCATGAGGTATCTTGAGTGTCCAGATAAGGCAATACCCACCTAAGTGATGTGGAGCTCAAAGAATGAGGATTCCTTTCAATCCTCATCAATTGGACTAGGTCAAATGTAGTGCAAAAAAATTAAATTCAGATCTTGTTGACTAGGTCAAATGCAGTGCAAAAAAATTAAAATTTTGTGATGGGTATGCACTTATTTTTCATATGATTCAATGCATGATATGAGTTGTCATTTGGATTAATTTTTTGTTATTATTGCTCCTAACAATTGATTTTTGGATCTAACCCTAGGGTTTTCATAAGTTGAATATACCTTGCATATCTTGTTTGCTTGTTGGCTTGTTGGAGAGTTCGTAGCTTGCTTGCATAGTAAAGCTCAGCAAAAATTGATAAAAATCAAGTAAAATCTACTAAGCGCATTGCAAGGATCCAAGGTATTCTCCTTCATCTAATGATATTTTGATTTGGGACTTAAAATAAATCTCTCATGTGTCTAGCTTGGGTGATTCTTTTCATGCTTTTGTTTTACACACTTGCATAATTGATACTAGGTTGTGACCCCTTAAGGATTCATTAAGTAGTCTTAGATACTTGTGATTGATCTTGATTTCTATCTTGGGTTATTGGACTCGCTAATCCATCGGCCCCTCATTTTCACCCTGTGGTTGCAATCTCAGCGCCATAAAGGGAAGGGGTCAACAGGACTGAAGTGTTAAGTGTTCCACTTGGTGACCCTTTTGTGATTTTAGGAACTCACTTATTTTCTAAGTTGGGGACTCATTTTCAGCTTGTGTGAGGTGTTAAGTGTTCCACCTTGTGGACTCATCTCATATTTTCTTTTAAGCGTTAAGTGTTCCTCTTTCTACTTTTTTGGTACTTTTGGTAGATTTGCTTTCGGGAATATATTCTTGCTCACATAGTAATTAGGCCCTATGAACACTATTCGTGATTCTTGAGAGATTGGATTCCTAGTGAAATCCTTCTTGATGATAGAATCCCTGTAGTTAGGGAGGATACTTAGTGCATTTCACATTCAACTCGGTTAGTGTGTCTTCTCTTATTGATCAATACATTCTCTCCCAGGAGAGGTTGATAGATCATGTGGGGTTGACATCATGAGCTTTGGTGAATCAAAATTGGGTAGTGCACCTTCTCTTATTGATTGATACATTCTCTCCCCAGAGAGGTTGATAGATCACATAGAGTTGGCATCATAGACCTTGGTGAAGCAAAACTTTATCTTAGCGTGTTGGATTAATCTGCTTGCTTTGTTTGGGTTAAAAGTGAAAAGGTGTCAAAAACCTTGGATCTAGAGCCAAGTCCCCTTATGGTATCATACTGTGAGTCACCTTTAGAGAGGGTTAACCATAGCAGACAATCCCTTCATAGGGAAAACTATGTTGACAGAACCTCAAGCGGTCATAGCCATTTTCGCTGTGGTAGTGACAGCCGCTATATAAATATCCTTGTGGAAGAAATCTCCATAGGTATGGTTCATTGTTAGGTTGTCAGATCTCTCTAGCAGCTCCTGAAGATTAAGTTCTTGGACTGTGTCAAAACCCTAGTGCGCTAGGATTGGAGTTCACCCCTTTAGATCATAAAAGTTGTAGAGTCAAACCATTTCTAAAAACCCTAGCGAGGCCAAATTTTTATTTTCTAGCGTATATGTGCATCATTGCAAAACATTTTGGAACATACACAATTAGCACTTCTAAGGATTAGAATGAATAAGTCACTTGATTGTTCATGCGCAAGGTTGCTTTTTCCCTTGTTCATTGTTTTTAGACATGCTTGAAGTCACTTGATTGCTATTTTGTGTGCTTGTTTATCTATCTGGTTACTGAAAATGAACAAATATGTTACAATCCTCAAATCTAGACATTGAAATTTGCAAAGGATTCAAAACTGAAAACTCCAAATTTGCAAAATCTGAAGTAAAATCCTTTTCTAGAGTCAAAAGTCATCTCAGGAGGTCAAAAAGTCATACGAGTTTCCATCAAGTGTCATTTCATTGCAACCCATCTGTCGTATGATAGCAAACCTAGTGTCGTATGAGTTTCCATGACAGCAAATTCTCAAAGTCAAAATCTTGCAACTGTCGTATGAGATTTTCAATTGTCATTTCATTGCTACCCAACTATCGTATGAGTTTTTCAACTATTGTTTCATTGCTACCCAACTTACATATGAGTTTTGCAACTATCGTTTCATAGCATACCCACTGTCATATGAGTCTACAGAGTGTCATTTGGGAAAATTTTTGAAGAGTTGTCAGAAAATTGTCAGAATTACTGGATACTTAGCTTCCTCAGCCTATTTCCAGAATCTGTCATACAAATCACTATGTCATGAACATATCAGTAGCTATTGAGAATCAGTACACATGTCTCAAAGAATCAGTACACAAGAGGAAGAAGCTCTAATCACAGCTATGATGAAGTAGCTGCAAGCTATGCAAGTCCAACTTGACAAACTTGAGAAAGAAAAGGAACCTAAAGAGTTCTCCATGGAAACTCTATGCTCTTTTTCATTTGATAAAGACTTGTACATGTCACCATGCCCTTAGACAAAATGTGAGCAACGTGACAACCCTTATGATACCTCTTCCACAGAAAGTGACACATCAAGTTTTGGAGACTATGATGACTATGATGATAGACAATGTAATGATACCTATGACACCTCTGTTCCTAAAAGTCCTCCTCATCATGTGTTCCTACTTACTACAAATGGGCCATCACATTGGATAGATCGTGATGGTGATCCATATGATTCTGATTTTGAAAGATATTTTGATGGTTTTTGTGGACAATACCTTGATTATGATCCATCTACTACTACTGAGGACTATAAAATGCATCATGTTAGCTTGAAACATCAATACTATAAGGATCCTTCTCCTAAGGACTCTCCTACTGAAAATAAAGATTATCTTCTCAAGCAAGATCATGTTAATGTTGGACCTTTGTCTTGTGATGGTTCCCTTCCATCCCCTACTTCCTCCAATACCCGTACATTTCCTAAAGCTTCCAAGTCTTTCAAATCTTTCACAGAACCTTCATCTAACACAAGCCCTAATACTTTTAATGCAGTTCCCTATAGTTATCCTTCAGGGCTACCTCTTAAAGAAACTCAAGCTAACCTTCACTTGGCTGCAAATACTTTCAATAATGATAAACCTAAAGAACCTAAGCCTTCATATGCTACAATGCCTACTTTAGCTAATCCTCCACCATCTCTTCCAAAGTCATCCATACAATCCCAACATGCTTCCTTGTCCTTAGAAGTTGCTCCATGTCAAGAGGACTCTAAAAATGATAAAGAAAATAACATAAAGAAAAATCAAGATCAAGAACCCTCCATGTCATCCACTCCTTTTTCTGATGTCTCTTATCTGCCTCATGGTTCTTTTGATCCTATACACCCTTTTTCATGCATTCCACCATGTCTTAAGTCTTCTCCTAAGCAAGATCAAGCTACTACTTACACTGTTGAGCTTATTGACAATCAAAATAACCTTACTACACTTTCACTTTCCAAAGATGATACTTCCATTAAGGTTGGTAAAAATGGTGTTGTTACTTCCAAAGTTAAGCCTATTGAAAATCAAGAGAAAAATTATGCGCTTATGCTATCCAAAGATCCTTGTCAAGATCAAAGTCTTCCATCTTCTTGTTCTACCATTCCATGTTCACTTCCACTTTCTACTCTTCCTAAGTCTTCGCAAGCTTTGAATGATCCTATCAAAGAAAATGCTCATATTCAAGATGTCCATGATTCTATTGAAAATTCTAATGCTCACTCTAAAGATGCTGATATCCTTGGTTGTCATATAGATGCTGATGAATTTATTGATTATCCTTTTGCATCTTCCACTTCCATCCTTGGACCTCTTCCACCACTACTAAAGGCTTCACGTCTTCCTTCCATCTTGGGTCCTTATGTCCCTTCACTTTCCCCTTCTAACTTTCCTAATTCACCATCCATCTTGGGTCCTTACGTCCCTCCATCTCCCATGTTTCCTCAAGATCAACATAGATGCATACCCTTGAATCCCTTTCATTCACCCACCCATCTAAACCAGTCATATCCTCCTTCTTCCACAAGTCCCAAGTCTTTTGGAAGTAACTTGAATTTTCAATACAAGAAAAAGAAGCAATACAAGAATCCATAAAAAAAAAAAGATCACCATGTCTCCTCTAATAGACATGGAAATATAAAGTCAAAAGAGATATCTAAGAAAAAAACTACAAGACAAGTATGGGTTCCAAAATCCATCAGTGAAGATATTCTCTCTAGATCATCAAAAGGAAATAAAAAGCCTACGACTATATGGATTCCAAAGTCTCTCTTGAAAGATTCTGGTGTTGAGCAAAAAGTGAAATTGACATTCAAGCTTCCAAAGGCTTCCACTTCATCTCCCTCCAAAAACATTATTCCATTCCATGCACCTAAACCACAACCTCTGCTATCCATTCACCATATTCCTTCACATATTCCTTCATTCAGGATTCCTCTATTCTCTCACCACCCTTTAAGGTATGTGTTGATGTTGAGCTTGCCTTCCTTTCCATCTACCCTTTCACAATCTTTCCATGCATTATCCTTCTACCTTCTATCATTTTTCCTCATTTGCCTATTCCTCCTATCTTCCAACCTCACTCACTTTACATAAAACCCTATCCTCCATTTTTCTCTTCCATCTCCCTTTCCCTATTAGCATCTTTGAGCATATAATTTTGAATCCTTGGCATATCATGGTTTATCCTTTCAAGGAGAATTATCTAAAAGATTGCCTTCTTCTAAAAAAGAAATTAAAAAAAATAAAAAAAATTGAAAATGTGCCTTGGTGTAAACCTGGAAACAGGCACCTTGGTAGAAAAAGTAAAGAAAAATTAATTCATCCTATGGTGAAAACCACTCCCTTGTGGCACCTTGGCTAAGTATCATGATGAAAACCTGGCAATCAGACATCATGCATAGTTCTTCTACATATTTCATCCATTTCATCTTCTCTCTTTGATCTTGACAATGTTGATCTATACACGAACATTTGGCTATCTTGTGAGCTATCTTACGATGATCTTGCTTTCATTCCTTCCATGTTTGGCCTTCATATCCATCTTCCTCCATTCATTTTCACCTATCACTATCCTTTCCCCCTTTTGGTCTTGATCTAATAGAAGAAAGAGTAAAACACAGTGCTATAAAGCCTCTTGACATGTCTACTCCTTTGGACTACATCCTATCCTGCTCTAGCATTACGCTTTTGTGACTTATCCTATGCTAGCCTTTCATTGCTTGTCCAAATGCACTTTACATGACAATTTTTCCCTAGCTTGAGTATTCTTGAGGAGTTTGCCTTTGAGGATTTCTTCCCTTCATTATCCTTTATTCTCTTGTCTTCCATCTCTTCCACCAGCTTGTCAATCCCTCTTGTTCTCCACCTTGCTAGAGATTGGGACTGCACGATATGATCTTGCTTGGGAGTTTGCAATGGAAAAAGGTGCTATCAAGTATACCAAGTATCAAAACAAGTATCAGAACCAGTATCAGAACAAGTATCAGAACCAATATCAAAACAAGTATCTGAACAAGTATTTGAACATCTACTGGGGCTACACCTTTTGCTTTAGTTTATGGGTTTGAAGCAGTACTACCTATTGAGGTTGAAATCCCATCACTAAGAATTAGAATGCATGGTCTAGTAATTGATGATGAATACAGAGTATCTAGGTTGCAAGAACTTGAACTACTAAATGAGTGCAGACAAGCAGCGTATGATCATCTCAGAGTATATCAGAAAAGAAGGTCTCGAGGCTACAACAAGAAAGTCAGACATAGAGAATTTCAGGTTGGCGATCTAGTCTTGAAAGAAAATCCTAAAAATCAATCCCATCGAGAACACAAGGGGAAGTTCAAACCCAACTGGCTGGGTCCCTTTGTAATCACTACTACTTTTGGCTTTGGTGCCTATCAACTCTCAATGACTCAAGGAGAACAGCTCCAAGAACCAATCAATGTTCTCCATCTGAAGAAATTCTACGCCTAAGGTATTTAGTCTATGGTTAAATATCTTTAAAAAATCCTAAAAAAAATAAAAAATATCAAAAGTACAAAAAAATTGAAAAAATGAAAAATACAAAAAAATGAGAAAAAAAAGAAAAAGTGCCTTGGTGAAAACCTAGAAACAGGCACCTTGGTAGCAAAAATAGAATCTCTACCAAGATGGTGAAAACCTGGCAAACGGGCACCACTTGTTTCAAAATGCTCCATCTATAAGCGCAATCTTGGTCTTTCCCAGCTTTTAGTCTTGCTTTAGTTTGTACATATCTCCTGGTTTGTTTTGCATTTCCAATTTTCAATAAGTCAGTTTGTCCACCAATCTACTCAAGTGTCTGTATCCTATCAATGTTCAAACTTGGGGGCAATCAATGTCATATCCTATGGTCTCCCATGTATCTTAGATGTGTCATATCCGCTCAGAGTCCTTTGAAGCCAAGTCTGTCTTGTCTCCAGAAAGGATTTTGCATCTACAACAACGCAATCAAACACAAACTGAAAAACAATCTATGCTTTTTTACATGCTTTTCTCTCCTTGTATGCTTACTGATTTGCATTGAGATTTTTGCATATTATGTCCCTTCGAGCTCTTCGATGATGTCCTTTATAGGATTTAGAGAGTGATGACTGGGGGCATAATCTTTTCTTTGTCTTCTGCTTGTATGTGAAAATCTAACAGCTTTGGAAATTCCAAATTGAAATGGTGTCTGACTATAAGAGCCTCTATCTTGAATTGGATGGCCATGCGTACCTCGACCATTGATACCTAGACAATTCAAGGAAGTTTGATCTAACTATTGTCTTTTTGAGTAAGTTCTTTCTCCTACTATGGAACACGATCTTGCCTAAGGATGTGAATGATAAAGGGTCACTACGGGTAATTCACAGTGGATTTAGAATGATCTCTTGACTATTTGATGTGTTTGCAATGCAAGGTGTATTTAGGTCATCGCGATGTTCATGTTTTGATGCTTATACAAATTGCTATATCAAAATGGACGTGATATTCAGGTCATCCTGGCGCTTGTGCCTTGGTGCTTATATCTAATCTGACATTCTGAAAACAAAACAAATATTCATATGTCCATGGTTGTTTGACCAGTGGGGGTTGTATTGGTTCTTGAGCGTTACAAATTGATATTCATATGTCCATGGTTTCATAGCTAGTGGGCATTGTATTGATTTATCCGGTTACCTAAAAGTTCAGTGATGATAACAAATCGACACATGATTAGTGACTAGGTACTAGGTCTTAGGTTGCATTTCATTTTGCATGTCTCTTTGCATTTTGCATGTTTGCATGATCTCACAATGATTAAATGAACTTCAATGCTTAAATGATTCTTCAAATTGCATCTTCAAATCTAACAAGAGATGAATCTTACATGAAGGTTCCTCCAATGAAATAGTAAGTAGAATCCTTTTTCGGGATCAAAATTCAAATCTGAGATCATTCATATTATTAACTACTTGCATAATCGACCTTCAATCATCACAAAAATCCAGTATTCAACTTAACTGATTATCTTACATCAAACTATCAAAATTTCAACTATGGTCAACTCATGGTTTCACCTAGTCAAACTTGGTCTCCAAAACCTCCAAACGATGCAGAATGTTTTCTTGGATGTGTTTAACCACTTCTCAAATCAATTAACATGCTCCTAAACTATCAACGTTGACTTTTTTTGTCAGATTTCAATTTTAATCCCGAAGGGGGCATGGTATTGCACATCATTCAAAGTCTGTAATCAAATTTGAAATCATATCTTTATGGAAATCAATATCTTTCATCAGTGATCAAGACAAACAATCGCGTCTAGTTACTGATTCATCAAAAAGTCCTCATCGCTCGGGGCAAATCTATCATCACTTGGGGCATATCAGATTCGTCGATCCATATCAATCTGGTATTCTCCTAATCTTGTAAATTGTATCAGTTTTTGCAACCATCAGATCATAGTGTTCTTTCCTTGGTTCTTCGACAATTGAAGGGTTTGCATGTGATACCTACTAGTTCTGCTAAGACAATTGAGTCTAGAACGGGTCACTCACTTCTTTGCAATCCTAAGGTTTGGAATTAGGCGTTTTGACACTTTTTCACAATCATAGGTTCATTTTCTGTTATAGTGAACATTATCTTTGGTCATTTAGGACCTATTATCTTCATATCAAATCAATATCAATCAGCTTCTGTCTCATATCAATTATCAATTTCAAACATCTGTTTCATATCTCTATCAAAAATAGACTATCTTTGAACCACTGCGCTTTGCACAGTAATTCAAAGAGGGGCAAAATGTAATACCCCAAAAATGGGCTATAAGTTCATTAATCTCCTACATCATCAAATCGAATGAAATCGACATCAAAGTCCTAACCTAAGGCACATCTAAACATCATTGAATCTTAATTGATTATCTTATATTCTGCATCGGGGAATATTCCTAGCAATATTCCTAATTATCTTAATTATCTTTAATTTAATGATTATTTGGCGATAAATCACATTTATCCTAAGTTTGATTAATTGAATATTTTCATATTTAATTAATTAGATTTAATATTTGCCACTTAATTGTGTAATTAAATTTAATTCTATCTATTATTAATTGTATTATTTAATTTTGACAATAAATCTAATATCATATGAATAATTGATTAAATTCTTATTTAATTAATTAAAGCAAATTGTCATTATTTAATAATATAGTTTTTAATAAAAGTTTGGTTAAATAATTGATTAACCCATAAATCAATTGTTTTATTTTTAAAATCAGTTAAGTTGAGCATAAATCACTTTATTTATTTATTAAATCATAATTATCCATGTGCACATTCAAGGACCAGTTAAACTCAAAATTGGAAAATCAATGCAAGTTGTTAGCTTTTTGAAACTCAACATCTTTTTGAGTTTTAAAGTTGATCTAAACTTCTAATTCGAGTTGAACTGTGCTTTTGCATGATTTTTGCGACTTAATTAATCTTTATTTAAAAATAACTCAAAAATCAACCTGAGTTATTTGAGTGATTTATGGCTTTTTCTCATGCACCTCCAAAGCCTTGGATTTCTATAAAATCAAGGCTTTAGCTCTTCATAATTCATCTCATAATTTTGCAAGCTTACTTTGCCAAAGTCATCTACGAATTGCACAACTATTTTGAAGAATTGGAATTTGGAGAATCAAAGCTTATTGCGAATCAAGGCTATTGTGAGATCAATTTTTTTTTTTTTTACATTCATTTAGATTATTTTTCATATCATTGTTAGATCATTTTAGCATATCAATTTCCATATTAGCATAGATTTATATCAATTTTTATCATTCTTATTGCATAGAAAATTCAAAAATATAGATTAATTGCATTCAAATCCTTCGTTTAGGTGTCATCTAGGTCACTGATCTCGATAACAATCTGAGAACATTAATCTTGCACCTACTAGAAGGCATTAAATCACTTGGTTAAATTAGATTTCAATTTTGCACGATTTTGATTATAGCTAACCTCTAATGTTTTACTGAAATGTTGTGTCTACAGATCAGGTACAAAATTCACACACAGAGTTGTGTTCATAGAGATAACTAGGTTCAGGATTAGTTTTTAGATGTGTATGGGCTAGGGTATCAAAGATATTTTATGCTTGTCTTCCAGTAGTAGCTGGTTAATGTATTATCTATTTATAGGTCTCTTCTAAGGGGAGGGTTAAAATCCTTTGAACAAGGTGATAGCATGTCTATATACACAGGTGGATAGTTGAAGTGAGGTCTGGATAGTGGTGTATGATTGATGTAA
The DNA here is from genome assembly GCA_027943335.1 of Chamaecyparis obtusa. Lineage (NCBI taxonomy): Eukaryota > Viridiplantae > Streptophyta > Pinopsida > Cupressales > Cupressaceae > Chamaecyparis > Chamaecyparis obtusa. Next base: position 637,518 of record BSBK01001642.1, on the reverse strand, counting down.
GACATCAACATATTGGGTATATTGTTTTCTTGTTTCATAGCTCTTTGTTGCAATGGTGTATTTGACTTTGCTTCCCATTGGATAAGGCACTGGTCTATGAGAGACTTAGGGTATCTCAGGGGTCCTTTCAACCCAACATAAAATCATTTGCATGAAGCACCACCCTTCCCTTTCATGTTGTTAGAGTAGGTCTCTAGTCTTCAGATTCATTCTATGCAAATAGGGTTGTTTCATAAGATTTGTGATTTCATTGGGGTAGGATACCCATAGAGGTTTGAAGGCTATTCTACAATAATATATCTATAGGCCTATTGTTTGTCATGAGGTATCTTCAGTGTCCAGATAAGGCAATACCCACCTAAGTGATGTGGAGCTCAAAGAAGAAGGAGGATTCCTTTCAATCCTCATCAATTTGACTGTTTCCTGTCAAACTTGAGTGCACAATCTGAGAATCAAGCCCATATATTTATTCAAGTTTGGTCCTGTAGGGAAAAGCTCCAACAGATTTGACTAGGACCTTTTCCAAGTATTTGCAATGATCATCAGCCATCTTAGAATAGGCTATAAAATAATCCTGGTATACTACCATGATGACATCAATTAGATCTTTCAAGGCCACATCCATTGCCCTTTGAAAATTTTCTCCAACATTCTTTGAACTGAAAGGCATTCGGACATATACATAGGTTCCCTAAGGAGTAGTGGATGTTGTCTTGAATAATTTTGATTCTTTAACCAACACCTAGTTATATCTTGAGAAACCATCCATCATGCATAATAACTCACAATTAGTCACTTTATGAAGCATAGCCTCCATATTAGGCAATCCGTAGTTGTCCTTTAATGAAGCACCATTCAAATTTCTAAAATCTACACATAACCTTATGTCACCATTCTTCTTTCTGACTGGTACTAGGTGAGAAACCCAGGATGAATGCCTCATAGGCTCAATAATACTTGCATCCCTTAATTTTTTCAGCTCTATTTTTATTTTAGTAGCTAGCAAGGGATTGATAGGCCTTTGTTTTTGCCTAAATGGCTTGGCATCTTCCTTAAGAGGGATTTCATGCTAGAAAAAGTCTTCCCTATATGCTTTGAGATCATCATAGGACCATGCAAATACATTTTTGTTGTTGGCATCAAGTTTGATTGTCATTAGTGACAACACTTATTCAGATTCTACGTGTTTACCGAGCAGAACAATGTTTACCGAGCAGAATAGTGTTTACCGAGCAGAATAGTGTTTACCAAGTAGAACAATGCTTACTAAGTTATCTTCACCAAGTGATGAGATGAGCAGTGTTTACCGAGTGCCAGCACAATAAACAGAGAATTTAGTCTCTACCGAGTGACACTATATCTACCGAGTCTCTAGTATATACCGAGTTTGAAACTACAATCGAGTGGTTAGTATGGACTGGGCCTCCACTTCTACCGAGTGCATGCTGATGTTGAGTAACGTAGTAGATGTCGAGTATTAGAAAGTCACCGAGTTAGTTTGCAGTAACTGAGTCACTATATTTGGGTCGACTTAGTCATACTTGTGTTTGCTTGTTTAGAGCTAACTTTGATATTGTTTTGTAATTATTTTGATTGATATATAAACAATGTTTTGTATCCTATCCAAAAGTGAAAAAGTGAAAAGTGAAAAAGAGAAAAAAGGTAGAGATAAGCGAATTACAAAGGGATACAATAGTATAAGAAGCAACAGAGACATATCTATCACAGAAGGTGATCAGTACATCAGAGAATCTCAATCAACAAGAACAGTTGCAAGTAAGAGATCTATTGTTTCATCCTAACAGGTGAATCAGCCCAAATCCTTTAACTAGGTAGACTTAAGAGTCTTTGCAAAAATCTCTTAACCGAGTGCATACTTCTTTGTATATTTGTAAATCCTCTAACAAGGTGGACCTAGCAGTCCTTATTGCTCCTAACAAGGCAGATCATCAGAAGTGATCATTGTAAGCCTTAACCGACAAACTTTATACTATAGTATTGAAGTTTAGTGGGTTTCATCCCCACCCCAGTTTTACTTTCTATTTGGAAGGTTTCTTGGTCACCAAATCTCTGTGTTCAAAGTGTTATGAATGTTTTATTCTTTCTGTTACTCATGCATATAGTTAGCTTATCAATCTAATGTTATTGAGAAAATGGTTGAGATCTAAAATTAGTAAAATTTTTGAGGTTACTGATTCAACCCTCCCCTCTCAGTAACCTAGCTAGTCTTGAATATTTCCAACAATTGGTATCAGAGCTACGTGGTTCTTAGAATAAAGTTTGATAGCTTGAGAAAAGATTCAGGACAATGGAGATATTCAGACTTAACAAAGTAATTGAGAATGAAAAGCTAGATCTAGAAATGGCCATAACTCAACTCAAGGAAGCAAAAGAGCATCTTTCCTTTTCCCTAAAAAGAAGGAAGGAACTTGCAAATCAGATGAATGACCACCAGTATGTTGAAGAAAAGATTGAAGACTTTTTCCCTTCAAGCAGCTCAGATGAAGCAAACAATGAAGCAAAAGAACTTCTAGAAAAGAATGGATCTCTGCAAGAAGAAATAAGAAAATAAAAAAGAGAACAGGAAATTCAGTCAACAAGATTCTGTAAAATCTTGGAACAAAGAAACAAGATGAAAGATGAAATAGATGGAAAGAACAATGAAATATAGAATCAAAATCTTCAGCTAGAAAACCTTATTAATCAAGTCTCCAATGCAAATGAAGAAATCTTGACTCTAAGATCAGAAAATGAAAATATAAGAGAGGAACTGAGATCTGAAAAGAAAATCAATTTAAGATTGATAAGTGACCTAGATACTGAAAGGCAAATCAATGAAAGAATGTTGAAATCTCAAGAAGATTTGAATCAGGTGTATGAATGGAACCTTCATAGGCAAAAAGGAAAAGTAGGACTTGGATACAAAGAGGAAGGTGAATCCTACAAACAAGGTACTCAAATGAATCGGAAACCTACTTGTAATCACTGTGGAAAAATTGGTCATACTTCAAACAAATGTTGGAGCAATGGAAAAGAAAAATTCAATGGAAAATGCTACAATTGCAATCAGCATGGTCATAAAGCAAATGAATGCAAGGAGAAACCAAAATTTGAAGGCAAATGTCACAAATGTAACAAACAAGGTCACAAGGCATCAGAATGCAGAACTAAAACACCCAATCCAGCAGAACAAATTATGAAAGCAATATTTGGTTGGGATTACAACACTTGGTGTAGATGTCATTACTATGGAGAATATGGACACATTGGCATGAATTTTGTAAGGCATCACTTGAGAAAAAGGGATACTACCATAAGATGTTACAAATGCACTAAGCTTGGTCACATAGCTAAAAATTGCATGAATCTAGGCAAAGTTGAAGATGAAAAGAAAGCAAAAGAAGATAGCATCAGGAAGTAGATAAGACAACAATGGATCTCTAAACCTACCGAGCAAACCAGTCCAAGTAATGAAGTCACTCATGAAGAGAGTGGCTCTATCAATTCTAACTAAGTCTCTAAGAAAGAACTGGAACTGTATCCTCATAGACATATTCCAAACAGTTCCTGAATTGAAAGGAAGAAAGATCCAAATTAGTATGCAAGATACAGGAGAAACACAGTTTCAACTGAGCAAGGTCAGGAGTAACATAATTTCATTCAGTTACTGAGTAAGGTCAGAGCGGTATGTTCCCCAAGTTATGGAATCTTCACCAAGCAATTAATTCTTAGTGGATGACAGTCTGTCGAATTCTATACCCTAATTCCTACAGAGCATTAATGACAAAGTTTTTAACAAAAAGCATGAAATAAAATTCATTCTTCACCATGAATATTAGCATATTGAGCAGAAAAATTTTGCAGAATTTTTTTTTCGAAGAGCTACCATGGCATCATCCAGCACCAAAGTAAAGAAAGGTTCAGAAATGTTAGTTCATGGAGAATGGAAAGCACTAGATTTCAAACTCGTGCTTGTGATTGTAGAAACCCTAGATCCAAGTGGAGCTCAGTCTCAAATTCCTCCAAAGGTACTTCTTGTAAATGACATTCACAGTCATTTTAGAGGTACAATTCAAGAACTTGGAACCCTAGAGATAGATGTTGTTCATGATGAACTGTGTGTTGATGGTGTTCTCAAACCGGAACATAAACATTTGGAAGATAAGGGTTTAACACATATCACCCACTTGCCTTGGAGTTTCCAGATAAAATGGATAAGATATATTCTAAGCCGAGTGCATGAAGGTAAAATTTGGCTTGAGCAACTAGTGGAAATATCAAAGAAGATGATTCACCGAATCACTGGTCTTCCCATGCTTGCCAAGGAAAAATCTACAAAAACCCTAGGTTGGGTAGAGCTGGAAAAGAAAACCCTAGCCAAATGGGATAGTAGAGGTATGAGAATAAATAGCATTACCGATGTAGAACTAAAATTTGGCACATATGTAATAGCTCACAAGATATACAGTTCAAGTCGGCAGAATAGTGTTCCGTGTGAAGTAGTTGACCTAGCCTATAAAATTGTGAAGAACAATTTATCATTTGACCTAGCAGATCTATTATTGAAACAGTTCAACAAGAATATGGAGAGCATCCAAACCTCAAAGAACAATCCATGTAAGTTTGGCTTACTGTTGGTTTGTTTATTTTTCTATGCTCAAAAGTTTTTCCCATCTAAAGGCACGGTAAAATGGAGAAAGGATGTGCCTATTCTTTATCAGATAAATGAGTATATTGTAGAAATGGGTGAGAATTTTACAAGAATAATGGATAATTATTTTGAATCTTTTAAGGAGAAGATGAATAACATATTCTGGATTCCACTAAAGTTGGTGGAAGATTATAAAGATGATGTTTGTTTTATGGTTGATTGTGATAGAGTATATATTCAAGCAGTAAGGCCCAGGATTGTATGGGTAAAACCTCTTCCTTTTGAGATAAACATTATTGAGACAAAGGATATAATTGAAGCCCTAGTAAATCAACCCATTGATCCAAAGGCTCCATACTTTGGAACATATGATGAAGCTAAGGTAAGAATTGAGCTAAGCATAAAGCTTCCACAGGTAGTTAACAAAGGCAGAAAGAGGACGGCCAAGATGCAATCTAGCACACCTCTAATGTTAACCGAGGACAAAGGAGAGGATATTGTAGGAGAAGAAGAAAATGATGAGAGTAAAGAAGAACAAGTGCCTGTAAAGAAAAAAGGAAAGGTAACTATCACCAAGGAACCCGAACAACCCACTGCAGTATTCACAAGGAAAAGATCAAGGGACAAGGCAGGAAAAGTCAAGGATGACATAGTACTCAAAAGGCCTCCTCCCTCTCTTGAAGAAAAGATTAAGGATTTGAGAGAAGGATCTGGAATTGCAAATTTCAAATCTCTTAAATATGAAACAAGGTCAGAAGCAGAGCAGTAGGAAATTGAAGATGTTGTTATTGAGAAAATGGGAAGATGGAAATACTCACCTGAAGAATTAGCTTCTCAAATCCTAGGAGATTTATTAAACCCAATCAAGATGAGATGGTCCAATGCAAAGAAAACTGTCAAGGACATCTATGCTCAAACCTTAAGGAAATTGATGCCAAGTTTGAAAAATGCTGAAATAAATAAGGCATTGATAGATAATGAGTCCAAGATGACACTAAAATTCAAAAGTTGCTTAATTTTGATCAAGGATATAGAGTTGGTTGTGACGAGTGTAGAATCTACTTGGAAAAACATTTATCATCTTCACAAACTAAGTACTAAAACTGTGATAATTAAAGATATTGAAGATGAAAGTGATGAAGAAGACAAAGAAATAGTTCAGATTGATAATGTTGAGACAGAAGAAGCAGGAAAAGAAGCTACCGAGGAAGCTGAGAAGAATGTTGAGGAAGATGATCCAGTTCAGATAGCTGCAAAGGTAATTGCCTCACTTCCCCACTCTCCAGTAAAAATTGTTACATCTAGCCCGGAGAAAACTTCAAGTGTGATTGTGACAACTCCCTCAGATACATCAAATGTCCAATCATCACTAGCACAAATCAATGTATCAATGATAGAAGTGGCTACCACTTCATCTATCAAGCTTCAACCTCCTTCTTCCACTGATTTGTAGTCTTCTGTACCTTCTTCAATTTTGATTTTTTCAGCAATAAGTACTTCAGATTCTATAGTTGTAAATACTTTAGTTTTTGGTTTATCAAATATTCCAGTTAGCATCCCATTAGTTGGAAGTTTATCAGTTTTCACTACAAGTCCTACTGTGTCTACCATAATTTCTACTACAAAAGCATTAAGTATAAAGACTCAACCGAGTACAAATTTTTTGAGCAAGAGTGTAGTAGAAGGTATAGATCTAGATGAGGAGATAGAAATTCCCCAGTTAGATTTTGCAAACCTCACTGCAAATCAAATGCAAATAGTTGGTGAACTCCTCCAGAAGAAAGCAAAGAAGAAGAAACTAAAAGAAGAAAGAGATAAGAAATATAAAATCATTGAGGATGCCAAGAACATTTTGACAGAAGCTATAGGTGTTGAATTTGATTCCTCTCAACACATTTTATTGCAGTTGGCAGAAGCAGTTAACAAGTTCAATGATGATTCCTCTGGAATAGACAAGTTGCTTGAGAAGGCTGAGAAGAAGTTTGATAATGAAGTTCTTGAGCACATTGCTTAGCAAATAGCTATCAATCAGGCAGGGTTATCTTCAGTCTTGACTAGCATTGAGTCCTCCCATTCCAAGGTAACATCTCTTTTTGTCAAAATCTATAATTTTGCCGAGTTCTCAAAGGAGATCAAAGACAAAATAAATAAGATTAATGAGGATTTGAAGATTAGTGCACAAAAGTTGCAACTTGAACCTAGTTCAAGCTCTGCACATAATATGACAATCAAATTCCTATCTAATAAGTAGTTAGAATTATTGAGAGAAGATGCAAGGATCAGATCAACATTAATAGATATTCAGAACATGATCCTTCCCATCATGGATACAATGCAAAAACATATTGCATACTCAAAAACATTGATCCATGACAATCAGTTTTCAATTGCAGATCACATGATTGAACTCTCTGCAGAAGTCCAAGTTGCACTCCATACATGCAAGATTTTGCAAGAGAATTGGGATAGAACTCTAGCATTAATAAGTAAGGTACACTCTAATTTTCTCTCACATTTTGGCATCTCCGTGTAAAATATTTGTATATACACCTTTGGCATTATTGTGAAAAAGGGGGAGAAAGTATATAAGATATATGAGATATGAAAGGGGGAGAAAGTATAAATAGGAAATATGAGTATGAGGAGATACAAGATATTTGTATATATATTGTATGGGGAGACATGAAATGTATATACAATAGTATGACAAAAAGAGAGAGATAGATTCAGCATGATTTTTTTGTTTTTGGGCAATAAGTGTTTTTGTCACTAATGCCAAAGGGGGAGATTCTTGGCATTAAGTATGATTGTCATTAGTGACAACACTTATTTAGACTCTACATGTTTACCAAGAAGAACAATGTTTACTGAGTAGAATAGTGTTTATCAAGCAGAACAGTGTTTACTAAGTAGAATAGTGCTTACCGAGTTATCTTCATTGAGTGATGAGATGAGCAGTGTTTACTGAGTGCTAGCACAGTAAATAGGGAATTCAGTCTCTATTGAGTGACACTATATCTACTGAGTCTCCAGTATATATTGAGTTCAAAACTACAACTGAGTGGTTAGTATGGACTGGGCCTCCACCTCTACCGAGTGTGTGATGATGCCGAGTAACGCAGTGGATGCCGAGTATCAGAAAGTCACCGAGTTAGTTTGCAGTAATCGAGTCACTATATTTGGTTCAACTCAGTAATATTTGTGTTTGCTTGTTTAGAGCTGACTTTGATATTGTTTGTAATTATTTTGATTGATATATAAACAATGTTTTGTATCCTATCCAAAAGTGAAAAAGTGAAAAGTGAAAAAGAGAAAAAAGGTAGAGATAAGTGAATTACAAAGGGATACAAGAGTATAAGAAGCAACAAAGACATATCTATCATAGAAGGTGATCAGTACATCAGAGAATCTCAATCAGCAAGAACAGTTGCAAGTAAGAGATCTACTGTTTCATCCTAACAGGTGAATCAACCCCAAATCCTTTAACCGGGTAGACTTAATAGTCTTTGCAAAAATCTCTTAACTGAGTGCATAATTCTTTGTATGTTTGTAAATCCTCTAACAAGGTGGACCTAGCAGTCCTTATTGCTCCTAATAGGGTAGATCATCAGAAGTGATCATTGTAAGCCTTAACCGGCAAACTTTATATTGTAGTATTGAAGTTTAGTGGGTTTCATCCCCACCCCAGTTTTACTTTCTATTTGGAAGGTTTCTGGGTCACCAAATCTCTATGTTCAAAGTGTTATGAATGTTTTATTCTTTCTGTTACTCATGCATATAGTTAGCTTATCAATCTAATGTTATTGAGAAAATGGATGAGATCTAAAATTAGTAAAATTTTTGAGGTTACTGATTCACCGCTCCCCTCTCAATAACCTAGCTAATCTTGAATATTTCCAATAGTTTGTACCTCTTCAACAATCTTATCAGATTAGCTCTTATCTCCCTACTCAGTCCCTTTCCAATATATACTATCTAAGGGGATGTTTTTGATCCTAGGTTTACTTCTTCTAGATCATCAACCTTGGTATTGGACTTCTGTGACATGTAATTGTCATTTATTTTTAACATACCTTCTAGTTCAACTAATCCCTTAGGAATATGGTTGGAAGCTAGCTGAACAATTTGGTTTCCCGTGATACAATCCTTTCCATCAACAACTTCTTGATAGGCATTGACATCAATTTGTTGTCCATCATATTGATCTAAACCTTGAATGAACCTAAGGATATCATTATCATCCTCAAAAAAATTTCAATTACAAACATTATTAGGCACAACATGTCTAATTTTTATCTCTAACTTTGACACACCAGTAAGGGTAGCATCAATAATTTTTAATGCAACATTTGCAAGGAAATCTACTATGATATATTTTGATCTTTCTACCCACATAATATTGAAAGCATCAAAGAATTCAATTCTATCCTAGAAAGCATACCTATACATTTTAAGTCTGTCATCTTTGGCAGCATATTTGGATTTGATCTGAGCTATGATTAATTGTCAATCTCCCTAAACTTTCAAAAAAATTATACCATGCTTTATGGCAATATCTAGTCCCAAAATCAATGCCTCATACTCAACAGTATTGTTAGTGTAGTGGAAAATCAATAGAAAATAATATTTGAAAGTAATACCTGATGGGGATATTAGTAATACACCAGCTCATGAGCCTTCTTTAGAGCATCCTCCATCAAAGTATAATTTCCATAGTCCATCTTGCTATAATAAAATCTCATCAACAATTGCATCATTATTTTTCAGTTGTGACACAATTTTCTCAACCGTGAAGTTTTCCATATCAATGTCAACACAACAATTTAGATCTTTAGGTGCTACCATTTCAATCATGACTAAGGAACAAGGCTCTTTGTACAACTTTACCTCAGTACCATTTATAGGTATGGTAGCATATGACATGTCTAATTGCAACTTTCCTCCTATTGTTGCTTCCCATTGTCTTGATAGTAGCATACCATAATGAGGCTTGGTGTCAACTACAACTACATCCATCCTATAAGTAGCTTGAGGAAATACAAAATTTTTTACCTCTTTCCCAACTAATGTCCCTACCATAAGAACTACTCTATTATCCATGGCATAACATCTTCTATTGGATGTATCAACTTGCAATCCCAGCTCTTTCATGAGATGGTAAGGCATCACAGTAGCCACAACACCAGAGTCTATCATGCAATGTTTTAGTAGAAAATTATTTACAATCAAGGTAACATAAAAAGGGTCAATAGAAGATAGCTCTAGAGTCACAATATTTCCAACACAAAAGTTGGAAACCTCTTTGGCTATCTTAGGTCCTTCTACTAGCTTTGTCTTTTCTAACATAATAGGAATGTCTCCTTGTTCATTTATCAGAGCCAAAGCTGTTGCCTTATGGTCTTTTATTTTCAACATTTCCAATAAAGGGATTGATGCCTTCATTTGAGACAAAGCATGTCTCATGTCAAAAGTTGGGGGCTTAGTAGAAAGATCAGACCATCCTTTTATTCCACCAACTTTTTTGTTCTTCCTTTCTATGACAACTACCTTATTCTTCCTAAAATTTTGAACAATGATGGTTTCCTCTTTGTTTTTGTTACCACTTTTTCTTTGGAAAGCATTTGGTTTAGGGGAAACCTTATTATGATAATCATCTTTAATTAAAACTGACCTTGGTATTCCTTGATCAACATCCACTCTTGTTTTTCTCAAGTTATATAAGGATCTAACTTGAGAAATTATAGCCATAGTTAGAGTCCTGATTTCTTCTTTACTGGGCTTTCTCCAGTAAGTACTTTCCAATTCTGGTCTGACAACATTTATTCTAAAATTATCAGGATCATACTCCTCTTGATCAGAATCGATAAAAACTTGTTGTTCATACAAGGGAAGACTTCTCCTCTTATGATCAACACCAACCAAAATCTCTTCATCTTCTAAAGATAAAATTTCTTCCACCTTTCTAGTGGTAGACATGTTTACCATAGGATTTTCAAATCCTTCATGATCTCCTACATGTAGATATTTTGGTTCTTATCCTAAGGGTTGGGCTACAACACACTAATATGGTGAATGAGGCATATTACAAGCCAAACACCACTGAACACTTTCTACATTATGTTCTGCATTCTTTTTTAAAGGGTCTAGGGTATCCCTTCCCTTTTGTGTCTCATGAGTATCAAAGATAGGCTTCCCATCTTTCCAATTCATTTTGTAAGGCTAATCATGTAGCCTAGGAAATCTTACATGTCTCTGATATGGTGGCCTATTATCCTAAAAACCTCTTCCACCTTCTTCAATCCTAGTAGAGAGATCCTTGACAATACTTGCCAGCTTGTCAACTTTGTCATCTTCTTTGGTAGGTTTTGCACTATGTGATTTAGTCTCTTTCCACAATCTCCCTTCATCCCTTTTGTACATTTGACCTGATGCTTTCCTATTACTTTCAATATTTATGGAAAATTTGAAAGAATCTCTCATAGTACATGGGACTTTATCTCTTAAGAGGTAAGACATTTTTCCCTCCAAAGCATTGAAATATGTGGTTAGGAAAACTTCATCATCTAATCTTAGAACTTGAAATAATTTGTACATAGTCTTTTGAAATCTACCATTGAATTCATACTTGTTCTCATTTGGATGTTTTTTGTGTTTTCAAGTTCACTATACTAGTGTATATGACTAAGATTAGTGTTGTCATTATGGAAACAAAGTCATATGAAGTTTTGAGGTCAGCACAATAACTCAAAAGATTAAAATTTAGCTAAGTATGGAAGACAAAATAGTCAATGAAGCACCTAATGAACAAAGAATCAATGCATGTGCATATGATCAAGTTTTGTTATGCACCCTTGAAGATAAGATTTTGAGTATGTTAGTAAGCTATTTCTAAGAATGCATGGTCAAAAGTGATAGTATGAAGAAGTTACAACGAGTTGAAGTGACATAGATAGTGAGCGACAGAACAGAATAGAGCATGGAGCTGATAGACAATAATTTGATTAGCAATCATTATTTTTTTTTGTAAAGGCTATGAACCTATTGTATTTATGTTATAGACATGTCAATATCAATGTATATAAACGTTCTTGAGCCAATTCATTTGGAAGCATTGTATGTAATAGGTTATAGGCCGACTTAGTAAATAGTTTGGTTACACCTATATATAAGACATGTGCTTTTGTATTAGAAGATGAGATGGATATAGAATATGTAATAGAAGAGTAGAAGTATATGAAGTATGTGTTAAGATTAGTAAGAATGATATAGAGCTTTACATGAGGATAAAGCATCAGTGCACAAAAGGAACTGATCAGACAAGTAGTGTCATAACAATAGTTCACCTTGCAGATATAGTGTGTATCTGATATCTAGGAGGTTGTAGCCTTCCTCATTGAGCAGTGAGCCTTCCACCCCTAACATGGTTTGTTACTAAATACTCCTAACAAGGTCTAACCCTTGACAAGGTTATTGTACTAATGCGTTGTAATGACTGCTCCTAATAGGGAAAAGGAACATTAATAGGTTCATAATACACACGTACAATTATTAGTGGGTATTAATTCCCACTGGAGTTTTTACTTTGGCCAAGGTTTCCCCGTAATCATATATGGTGTTATGTGTTATGGTTTTTTACTTCAGTTTCTTTGTTATTCAATTTAGTAATTAAGTAATTGAGTTAAGTTTCAAGATATCAGAAATTAATTATAGAACACTGAGTCACCCCCCCTCTTAGTGTTCTCATTCCTAACAATTGGTATCAGAGGTTTGGTCCTCTAAAGATAAGTTTAACCACTTGAGGAGATCATGGATATATGAGAAGTGAAACATCTATAGAAGAATCTTGAAGCAGCTCTTGAAGATCTTGACAGATCTGAAAAAGAAATTGAAGAACTGAAATTAAAGGTTAGTACCACACAAGTATTCATCAAGAAACTTAGAAAATATTTGAAAGATTGTTCAAACAATGATTTGGGAAAAATGGTCAAAAACATGAATGAAGAAAACATGTCTCTGAAGGATCAGATTGAAGAGTTGGATGAAAAGATAACTAATAATCATGAAGCCTATGAAGAATAGATCAAAGAGAATAAATAGTTGGATGAAGAACTGAGGGAAGCAAACATGAAAATCTTGGAGTCAGAAAACATCAAGAAAAAGGTGGAATCTCAATTGATTGAAGTGAAGAATCATATTGAAAAATTGCAGACAAGGATCTAATAGAGTCACAGTTGTATGCACAAAATATTAAAGGAGATACCACTAGTATTGGATTCAATGAAGCACAAAATCAAACCAATGATATGCGAGAAAGAATGAAAGCACCAGAAGAATCTACAAAAGCTAAGAAGACTGAAAATCATACTGAAGCTAAAGAAGAACCATCTAAAGATGAATGCAAGCCAGTAAACTAAACTTGTTATTCCTGTAACAAGCATTGACATATAGCAAGAGATTGTAAAGAGGTAATACCTTTAAATGATTATTGTTATTCATGCAATAAGTTTGGTCATAGAGATATGAATTGTAATGCCCCGCCAGGCAACCCAAGAGGACAAGACATAAAACCTCTATAAAATGCAAGTAGTGAATTTTTTTATTTTATTTATTTATTTTAACTAGAATTATATTCATCATTACACTTCATATTTCTAAAAGAAGAAATAATTTTCTACTACTTGAATGTAAGATTTATACAACTTAAGTCCTCCCGGGTTCCCTAACGTCGCTACTAAAGCAACATCATATAAACCATTTACATGCATAAGATATTCACGGAATCATGAGCTTAAAAGATCTACATTCATTTTAATGCACCAAGTTAAATGTCCCTAACTTATTTCTTTTATTAAACATAGGTTAATCATCCAACATCATTATTCCTTTTATCAACTCATTCCATAAATTCATATTGATTTCATCTACATCTACTATCCTTTATATCACTTTTCTCTAATAATTTAGGTAAGAGATTAATATTCATTAAGGTAGGCATTATCCTAGGTATTTCATTAACATGAACCAAGTATTAACATTATAATCAAGTTACTATTTTATTGCATTGTTTCATAACCATTCATTGTTAATAATTCCAATCACTAACCTATCATTTCTCAATAATTTCCTTGGATCTTTTCATCAAGAGAGAATACATTATTTTTGTGATACATCATTATATATAACTATATTTAAGATTATTTCCTTTACATATGGAGAATATAAGAGGATAGGAGAAATAACATAAATACTTTCTTTTAATGCTAGTAACATGTCCAATATTCCACATTCTTTTCCCTTTCTTTTACCTAGAACTACCCATTCCCTTAGCATTGCCTTGAATTGAGATTACATCAATAATACAAGACTCCTTTTAGGAGATTAAAATTACATGAATACAGATACATAAGTACATCTCAACATATTAAAATATCCAATAAGAAATCTTCAATTGCAGATTTGGAAAGGAATATGTGCTAGGATCATCCAAAGAATCACGATCAATACCTCGATATAAATATTAACCACCCAACCATGTGGAACCAATAGGCCCACTCCCCCGAGCTAGGAGATAGAACTAAAGGCCCATACAAGAGGTAACAACTGGGAAATTCCTAAAGTGGTGATAAAATTTACCCAAAGTCACAACACAAAAGAAAAGACAAGAAGACCACAAGGACTACCAGAGGCATGATCAAATTTAGTAGAGACTCTAAGCTACAAGCTAGGTGAGTGTCATCACATAGCCCTCACCCCTTGGGTTGTCCTGGTACTAGCCACTCTTGGCCCCGGCCCCTAAGTAGGCACATGCGGAACCGAATGCCTCTCGTACAGACAAGGTCATCCAGTCATACCTACACATAGGTACCTTCTCCCACTCCCATCATTAGTCTTTACTAGCACTAAAGGCATGGGTGAGGAAAAATTAATCTTGATTAGTGTGTAATTTCCCATTCCAATAATCTCCCATTCCCAATTCATTTATTTAGGTTATCACTTGATTAAATAACTCATAGTAGGTTATCCTGGTACTAGCCACTTAGGGCCCCGGCCCCTCACTATGAGCCACTCACCTAGTGTACTTAGGTTCCATAACATACATATAAAAATCATAAGAACATAATAGATTCATCATCAAGAATTCATATCAATTCCATAACAACATTTGATTGAGTTTAGGAAAACATATGTTGTCCCTAGTCTACTTGACAACCCTAAACCCAATATGGCATTCAGAATGTTCCAAACATATAAGAAGACATCCAAGTGATATTATAAACATATTCAGAGTATAAATAGATCCAATTAACCAAAAACAAATTCTAATAGCATCTGGTAACCATACGAAACCTTAAAACTTAATGATGTTCTTAAACTGAATTATTTCAAGCAAGGATTAAATGCAAAGAATAGTCATCATAGAACAGTCAACCATATCTTCCACAAAACAAATAATAAAGAAAATATCTTTAGTGGGGATTTAGATAACATAATTATGGACTCTCAATTTGATTTTTAGGAAGATCCAACAGTGGGAAAGAAAGTTATGACTTCTGGTTTAAAACAGAAAATTCTGGTTAGGGTTCAGACCTGCCTTCACTAAAACGGTTGTAATTTTCACAAAACATAATAAAAATTGACCAAACCAATTGGAAATTAAATATAAGACTTAGGAGAATCTATGATATCAAATTAAGACTTTTATATGATCATATCAGCCTGTAGCATATGAATACATTTGACAGAAAATTTGGAATCTAGAATGGACAGGCATAGTCTGCCAAAATGTCAAAAATAAAGCATTAATTTGACCCTAAAAATAAAATCAGAGAGATACCCATTTGAGATCTGTGAATTTTACTTCCAAAAAATCAATTTAGTAAAACCTTAGATGCAATTTAAATTATTATAATAATAGATCTCCAAAAATGGGTTGCTAAAAACCCTAGGAAAACACATGTCAATTCTTACAAACAAAAACTCAAAACTTTAAAATAACAATAGAAATGAAAAGTAAAGATATAATAAATAATGATAATATATAAATAGATTCATAATCTATCAAACACATAAAGTAACTAAAATATTCAATCCATACCTCATGTCCTACGAAGGTTGAATCGAAGAAGGAAGGAAACAAAAGATAAGACAATTCCAAACTTGAGATGCATCCTTCAAACCCTATCCACTTTCAGAAATCTCCATGAAAGAAAGAAATAATTCCACAGCAAATAATCCCTCTCTCAACTACTGAAATTCTCACAAAAATGTCTCTCTCCCAAAAGCAAAGATAACCAAAAATTCTTAAAGACATATGCTTACAAACTCTCCCTCACATCTCCAAGTTTTCTCTCCAAAATCTCCATGAAAAGTAAGGCCATCCTCTCCTCAATGCTTCAGCCCCAAAATCTCCTCTCTTCAAATGAGAAAGTAGTGCATATAAATAGATTCCCAAAGGTTGAGAGGAAAAGTAACCAACTCCCAACTAACTCTTAACTAAAGGGTATTATAAAATAACTTAATATCATACAACTATATTACTCAAATATACAATAAAAGATTATTTGTATTCATTCATACACATATGTAATATTATCCTAACATATATTCATATGCCATCATTAATTACATCAATATCTATATATATAACCTATCCTCATTATTAATAATTAACAATTGAGAATAATATACCTCTCATTATTTAATATTTAATTATTAATAATATTATACTTTACATTAATCCCAAAATATACACCATCAACAATATCTACAATAATTAACATATAATCACATATAAATTATATATATATATATAAATACATATATGTGTGCACCCATATATATATTTCCATATATATATATATATATATATATATATTTATATTTATATAGATACATGCCAAATACCAAACACTATAATCTATAAGATTATGAAGTAATAGATCACAATATTATTACCTATTTATAATTGCTATAGGATATAACACTGAGGTAGAATAAAATCACATGCCTCAAAATAAATCTAAACATCGAAAGAGGCCATAAAAATCAACTATGAAACATATCGAGAAAACCATAAGATCAAACAAGGTCAACCAAAGTCAACAAGGAAAGTCAAGCCAAACTCCTGAAACACAACATAGAAAGATTAACTAAGAATCATACCAAGAAGGAGAAATAAATAAAATGAGTAAAAAAATCATACAACCAAATGAATTCAAGTGGCCACAAGGCACTAACTACAACCATGCCCAATCGGGTGCGGTGGATCTGGGTTTTTGACCCAAAGGTTGACTGACAAAGAAGGAACCCTAATATTCTCAAATTGGAATAATGACAAAGGAAGACTCATGTAGGGGCCTTAGTACTATCTCCATAACAACAACCATTGAGGATTTGAGGGCATGCTCAGACCTGTGAAGCCAGGTGAAGTCGATGCCCGGTACCTGCAAGCCTACATCACAAAGAAGAAATACATATGCACGGATATACATATAAAAGAAAACATTACAGACAAATGACCAGGATCGATACATCATGTGGACCTCAGCTATGTGAGTAACTACGACTTCATCCTGAATCATGAAAACACATCATGTATATATATATACACTCAAAGCATGTAGCATCATCATAGTGAAGGTTAGAATCTCAAGCATTGTGTTAGTCTCTTATCAATACTAATAATAAATCAACATAATCAAATCATCAAGTGAGATACAAGATTCATCCAAGGTAACCTTAATAGAAGAAAATATAAATAACCACTTATATATATCTATCAAGTACATATCATATAACATCCTAACTATGTTCATAAAGGTCTTGTAGGTACTCAATACATACATGGAGATAAATACATACAAAAATGATACCTTTAGATAGTATGTCTGATATTAGAATCATTGAGTACTAGCTTATGAAATTATTATAAACAACTATAGGAATAGATCAAACAAGTATCATGTACAACTTAAGTTGTAAGAAAACATCGAAGGATCTTAATTCTTTCAAAAATGCAAAACTTATATTAGGGTTAGAGGGGTATTACATGAATTGTAGATCAAATCAAAGAAGTCAGACTCAGAAAAATCAAAGAAATCAACCACATCAAAATGTTAGAAGTCATCAGAACATTACATGTCATATATGAAATTACAATGGTCACACATCTAGACAATGCAGTATGGTAATCCACATCAATGCACCGAGGAATATAAGGCCTCCAATTATTTGTCACTCTTGTAACAAGGCTAGATACATCTCAAAGTTTTGCAGATCATAAGTGCAGAGACAAGAAAGACCTAATAAGTCTCAAGGATCAATTTTGGATGAATGTGGAGAAGTAAAGTTTGTGAAAGCTACATAAGATGTGAGCAAGATTTGTATGGAAGTAAAGAAAGATAATGTTGATGATTATGTAGTGGATGCATCTATAATGGACACACCTTCTACTTTTGGATGAATGAACCTCATGGTCATAGGGGGAGCTAGATCATCTCTAGACCCCTCTACAGCTGGTATACTCACCCTCAGAGTATGTGCCTTTGGTTATAGTTGTTTGGATACTATTTGATACTGTATGCAAGATTGCATAGTCTGATTGTTAGCAGAAACAAATATTGTCATTCTCTGTTACATGCTATATTATGTGGCAAGCATTAATTATAGAAAGTTGTTTTATCATCACTAGAGATCCTTTATCCACACATTTGCAATCAAGATCGAGCCTTTGGAGAGCACAAAAGATCAAGTAGTTAGTATTGAAGGATTGCAGTTGGTTTATCAGTGAAGAAGTATAAAATTTGGTTACAAAACCCTTGTTCAGTTGCGATAGTTTAGAAACCCTTGGAAACCTATTTAAGCATTGATCAAGTAAGTAATGGCCACTCTAGTTGTGTTTGATGTTACTGAAAGGAAGAGATACATTTTCAAGAAGCATCCCTTTAAGTCAATCCTAGATGATTTGGAAGGGGCATTCTCTAGGACTCTAATGGGAGTAATGCACATAGAAGACATATGTGCATACATATAATACAAGAAGGAACCTATAGGATTGGACAAGATTAGGTCACACCTTGAAACAATGATGAAACTAGACATGACATTCATGGATGAGTTCATGCACCTTGCAAATCACCCAATTATTGAGTTTGTGACTGCATATGAGTTCTATGAGTCTGAATGGATCAAGATCTTACTAAGAAGAATACATGATGACCTATTTTGGATATTAGAAGTTCCAGTTCACATTACTTTTGATCTCATTTATGAGATGACAAGACTATCCAAGACTGATGCCATTCTTCCTACTAGTAAGGATGTCAGGAAACAAGTGGAGAAAGCTTGTAAGTCCTATAGTGATAAGCGCGGCATGAAAATTGAGCCAATAGAGGAAAAGGATATAAAGATAATGTCTATGATACTTGGTTATAAGTTCCAGCATGCTAACAGAGTGAATAGTGTGTCCGCGACAATAATTCTGGCAGCTATCAGAATTGTAAGGGAAAATGGATAGTTTAACCTCCGTGAGATCTTGTGCACATAGTTAATGGATAACATAAGGGCTATTAAGCATGACAAGAGTAAGATATTTAGGTTTGGGTCATTGATCATATATATGTACTTCCATATTATTGGTAAAGTATCAGATCTTTATCTTGACAGGAGTTTACCTACATTACCACAAATCTCACTCAAGGAAACATTAGAGAGAACCTTGAAAGACTTCATGGACTTAGAAATAAAGACATTTAGAATAAAAATGTAGAGAAGGTATAGGATACCTGAGAGTATAGTGGAGAAGTATAAGGACAATATATGTTTCATGGTGGAAACTAATATCACATGTATGGAAGCAGTTTGGCCAAGGACTAAGTGGATCTATCCACTTGGTTATGAAGTAGAGGAACACATTCTGGAAGCTTATGCACAAGTCCTACTATCAATGCCTAAGGATCCCAATGAACCAAGATGGGGTACTTATGAAGAGAAGACAAGATAAGTAGACTCTATCTTATATAGTGCAACAACCAAGAGAAAAGCATCAAAGATCACCTCAGACATTTTGAAAATTCATGGTGTCACACAAGAAGACTTGGATAAAGATAGGGAAGCCAATATTGCAATGAAACTTGAGAGTGAAACCTCATTTTCTGAAGTAAAAATACAAAAAATCAGATGATTCTAAGCAGAAGAAGAAAAAGATAGAAGAAAACATCTCTGCGCCTACACCTACTATTGATCTAGAGTCCACTCCACCTCCTGAGCCTAGCAAGATGCCTAAGAGGAAGAAGTAGACTGAAGCAAGCCACCCATCCTCTAGGATAACCATAAGTCAAGGGAAGAACACACAAGCACCTCCTAAGGTAGGATTTAGACCGAATCTAAAAGTGTTAAGAACTAGAGTCATTGATGAAGGGAGATTAGATCAGATTGAAAAGTTTTATGATATGTATCATGAGATTGACAAATCAAAGATTCACTCTATGATCATAAAGCACATGATTAAGTTCAAGAAGACAGTTCTAGAACTTAAGACAGTCATTCCAAATAATGTTTGGAACATTTTGGATTCCTTGAAGAGACAAACTATAGAAGAATATTTCAAGATAAGAGAAAAGATACTGGATGATAACCTCCTAGTATGTTCAGTTGAAGAGAAATCATTGTTATTGGATTTGGTGAAGCCTCACCTAAGAACCAAGCTCAGAACTCTATAGATACTAAATAAGGATTATGAATTGGTTGCAAAGGAGATAGAAAAGACATTTGAGAAGGTATTTCTAGATAGACACATGTATCCACCCTCTGTGCTTGCAACTCAAGTTCCCTCTGAGCAAGCCAAGGAGTCAGAGATCCTTGATGCACTAATGATAGGTCCACATGATTTTGTACCCATAGTGACAACACCTACTGAAGAAATGGAGTCTGCACCCATGCCTAAAACAAAAGATGACACTATCATGATTGATAATGTTGAAATATCAATGGCAAAAATAGATAATGAACTAGACAAGTTTGAGGAATCCTCTGTAAGTACTGAAGAGGCCAAGATTCTATGTGGTGAAGAGTCACCTAAGCATCAAGAAGAAGTCCAAGTTGAAGACTTGACTGGACAAGAAAATGAGAAGGAAGATGAACCTGAAAGTGAGAAATAAGATGAACATAAAGAAGAAACTTTAGTTGAGATTCCAGTAAAGATGAAAACTGAGATAATGGATGTAAGTCAAAGAATAATCCTTACTCCTAAGCCATCAGTTTCATTGTTGTTAAGTTTGACACCTAATACAACAAGTCTAGACTCTTGGGGAGAAGAAGATTTGATAAAAATAAGTGTGTTAGCAATGGAGAAAGAAAAAGAGAAACAAGTAATGATAAATCCATTATTTGTTGAATTAATAAGCATACTAAATAGTCTAATGCCTAAGGATAAGAAAATAATAAGTGTTCATTTAGTAGATGATGTTAGCACTATTTTGACAAGCTTCAAAGAAAATTTCTTTAGTCTTGAAGAATCGACATCTAAGATTACAAAAGAGAAATATGTCAAGAAAAGGTTGACTGAATTGATAAGTAATTTCTCACTTGACCTTAATTATCTAAAGGTTGGTCAAGCTATGCTCATGGAGTTAGTAGTAGAAGGAAGGAAAATTATTGTTGACTTTATGAATAAAGACAAACTTACTTCAGACCTTTCCAAGAAGATTCATGAAGTAGAATCTATGATGGAAGCTATGAGAAAATCAGTGGAAGATCCCACTCAAGATGTTAACATGTGTAATAAAGTCTATCAAGGACAGTTGGAAAAAATTGAGAAGGAAGAAAAAGAGATATCAAAGTTAAGGGCTAGATAAACTCAATTGAGAAATGTTCTTGCACCCTCATTGGATGTGTTGAATCAGAACATCAAGGAGATAGATGCCACTATTGTGACATATGATCAAGGTCCATGTATAGAGTTAGAAAAGATGGAGAAGTTAACTTATGCATTATGCGCCCATCTCCAGACAGTAGATGCACTCAAGGCATTTTGGTAGCAAGAGATCCAAAACCTTAAGATTGCATACCCAGATGTACTATCTATGTAAGTACTTGAATATTCATTTTTGTGCACCTTTGTCAGTAATATCAAAGGGGGAGTAGAGTAATATGAAGTAGTAGAGTAATATTGTATAAGGGAGATAAAAGATAGATAGTATATGATGTACGATATATAGGAAAAGATAAGAGTATATGATAGAAGTTTTTGTGTAAAGATGTAGTTAAGAAACTTCTCCATATTCCTTTGTTTCCATTAATGACAAAGGGGGAGATTGTTGGCAAGTTTACTATACTAGTGTATATAACTAAGATTAGTGTTTTCATTATGGCAACAAAGTCATATGAAGTTTTGAGGTTAGCGCAATAAATTAGAAGATCATAATTTGTCTAAGTATGGAAGACAGAATAGTCAGTGAAGCACCTATTGAACAAAGCATCAACACACATGCATATGATCAAGTTTTGGTACATGTACCCTTGAAGATAAGATTTTGAGTATGCTAGTAGACTATGTCTAAGAACACATTGTCAGAAGTGATAGTATGAAGAAGTTACAGTGAGTTGAAGTGACACAAATAGTGAGCGACATAACAAAATAGAGCATGCAGCTGACAGACAATAATTTGATTAGCGATCAATTTTTTTAAAAAAGGCTATGCACCTATTTCATTTATGTTATAGACATGTCAATATCAATGTATGTAAATACGCTTGAGCCAATTCATTTGGAATTTTTGTATGTAATAGGTTATAGGCCGACTTAGTAAATAGTTTTGGTCTCACCTATATATATGACATGCACTTTTTGTATTAGAGGATGAGATGGATATAGAAGATGTAATAGAAGAGAAGAAGTATGTGAAGTATGTGTTAAGAGAAGTAAGAATGATATAGATCTTTACAAGAGGTTAAAGCATCAACGCACAAAAGGAATTGATAAAAAAAGTAGTGTCATAGCAGTAGTTCACCTTGCAGATATAGTGTGTATTTGATATCCAAGAGGTTGTAGCCTTCCTCATTGAGAAATGATCCTTCCATCCCTAACAAGGTTTGTTACTGAAGACTCCTAACAAGGTCCAACCCTTGACATGGTCATTATACTAATGCATTGTAATGAGTGCTCCTAACAGTGCAAAGGAACATTAATCGGTTCATAATACACAAGTATAATTATTAGTGGGTATTAATTCCCACTAGGGTTTTTCCTTTGGCCAAGGTTTCCCTGTAATCATATCTAGTGTTATGTGTTATGGTTGTTTACTTCAGTTGATTTTTTATTCAATTCAATATTTAAGTAATTGAGTTAAGTTTCAAGATATCAAAAATTAATTATAGAACACTGATTCACCCCCCCCCCCCCCCCCCCCCTCAACGTTCCCATTCCTAACATTTTGATATTATTGAATTCATTAAACATGTAACTATAATTGACATGTTCAGCATACTACTCTTTAAAGTTTCTCACAAATTCATCCCATGAAGTAATGCAATTTTTAGGAAAACCCCTATACTAGTCCCTAACATCTTCTATTAGTGATTGAACAAAAAACTTCATCACAACATCTTCATTTTCAATTTCATAATTATTTAATTTATCTGTAAAAGAATTGAGATGCTCTTCACATGTGATAATATTTGTTCCTATGAATTTAGGGATTTTTTCTCTTACCTCATTTGGTTGACTAGGAATACCATCAAAGAATAGTGGTCGGTATCTGTCTAGATGAACTAGCCTTCTTTGAAGATTTTGTGAAGCTTGGGCTCCACTACCTCCAGTATTTTGCTGCAACATATTTCCAATGGGACCACCAGTAGATGGGACTATTGGATTTATGTTCTGAACTAGTCCTTGGACCACTTTCTTGGAGTTTGAGGTTTGGGAATTTTTCATAGGACCACAAGATTGACTTTGGAGCTTTGTCCCAATAGTGACAGGGATCAAGCTGCTAGCAGTTGTATTCATATTAGTATGCAGGAAGGAAATCTTCCTTTTCATCTCATCTGTAGTGGCTTCTAACTCCAATTTTTCTAGTTGGATAGCCAGATCTTCTTTAGCCTTTCTATCCTTTTCTAATTATAAGTTTTCCTGAGGTATAGTACAAGGAAAAGTACTATTATTCTTGGATTCATTTATGCTGATCCCAATCATTTTTTGATTTCCCTTGTCAGATGCATCTTTTACATTATTCTGAGATCCTCATTTATTTTGATTTCTAATGGATGCAACTGTCTCAGGATAGGGCCTTCACCCTCAAACTCATCCTTCTTGGGATTAGGCTCATTGCTATTGACTTGTTGTCTCAAAGCCTCAATATCACCAAATAATTCACTGTCCAAACCCTTGACCCCTTGATTTAGATTTTTTTCTTGGAGCTCATTATTCTTGGTCTTTCTCATGAGTTCTTGTCTCTCCATGAGTAACTCATAAATTTCTTGCTCCCGCTCTTTTCTTCTCTTTGCAATTTCCAATAATTGTTCCCGCTCCATTTTCCTTAAAGCCATTACTTCTTCCCACAACTTCTTAGAATCATGAGAAATAGTCTCAGCAGTAGAGGTATCTCCTGTTTGGTCTAAAATTTCATGTGTGGGAAAGAATCCTATGTCTATGAATTCATCCTCTTGAGGAGGACTAACTGAGTTAGGGTTCATTCTTCTAAGAAACTTAGGGTCTTTAGGAAAAAAGAGAGCCTCTTTTGGGATAGGTGTTGAAGCATGCTCATTAGATGGTCTAGGGGCACTACGGTTAAACATACCTCATTTAGACCATTTCTTTCTACTAGGTGTATGGAGCTCATCAACCACATTACTTTCTGGGTGTTCCTTATAGTATGACTTAGTGTATCTCTGTCGACTCATGGTGATTTTAAACATGATATTTTCACTAATTTCTTTATGCTAAACCAACAATTGGTAAACATAGATTTTAGAGTCGCCACCCACAAACTTGTGGGGATAGATTTGTAAAATGGTCTTCAAGTACAACAAAAAATGGTTAATAGAAAATTGTAACAAGCTTATTGCAAAAATATTTAAATCCCCAACAGAGTTGCCAATTTGGTTAGTGTTTAAAACTACAAATGATCAAAAATTAATAAAAAAACCTCTGATACTTAACTCTAGTAGTCCCAATAGATGTACCTATTGGAAAGTTGACTAAAATGTTGTCTATGACTATATTTAGTGTTGTCATTATGGAAACAAAGTCATATAGAGTTCCAGAGTCAATGCATTTACTCATAAGATCAAAATATGGCTAAGTATGAAAGACAAGATAGTTGGCAGAGCACCAGATGAACAGAACATCATCGCATGTGCATATGATAGAGTTATGACATGCATCCTTGGAGATAAGCTTCTAAGTATGTATTCATGCTAAGTCTAAGAGCACATGATGATATGAGTTAATATGAGGAAGTTACAGTTAGATGAAGTGACACAGACAGTGAGTGATAGAATAAAACAGTGTATAGAGCTGACTATTATTATTTTGATTAGTGCTTGTAATATTATTTTATAAACACTATGCACCTATTATATTTAGGTCATAGACATGTTAATATTATTTTATGTAAACACGCTTGAGCCAATTCAATTGGACGTGTTGTATGTAATTAGTTATAGGTCGACTTGATGAAGAGTTTTGTATGTGCATATAAATAAGACATGCGCCCTTGTAATTAAGTATATAATGAGATATATAAATTGGTAGAAGTAGAAAAGAGTATGTGAAGAGCAGTTAGAATGTTGTAGTGCTTTACAAGAGGCTAAGGCATGAGCACACAAAAGGAATTGATCTGACAAGTAGTGTCACAACAATAGTTCACCTTGCAGATATAGTGTGTATCTGAGATCTAGAAGGTTGTAGCCTTCACCACTTGAGTAGTGAGCTCTTGGAAAATGTGTCCCTACCCCTAAAAGGGTTATTTTAAAAGACTCCTAATAGGGTTTGACCCTTGATCAGGTCACTATACTAAAAGAATTGTAAAGAACAACTCCTAACAAGGTTGCAAGGTCTTCTAATAGGGATCATAAAACACTAGTGCAGTTCTTAGTGGGTGTCAATTCCCACTTGATTTTTTACCTATTTGGGTTTCCCTGTAATCATATTTTGTGTTATGTGTTGTGGATGTTTTTTTTACTTGCATTGATATTCAATTTAGTACTTAGGCAATATAGTTAAGATTCAAGATAGCATAAAAATATAGTGAAGTATAGAACACTGATTCACCCCCTCTTAGTGTTCCCATTCCTAACAACACCTAACAACCAAAACACTAAGGTATTAAGGACCTTGATCCTTCTTCACTTTGAGCTCTTAGTTCATGTGGGTATACCTCTTAGATTCAATTCTTTAAAGAATCACAATAGCTATTTGTATACTTGACACATACATGAACTAATAATCTTTTCAATACAAACTTTAAAATAAATAGTTATTCATTGGATTGATGGTGAAAATAATAACTTAAGAAATGATTAGTGCCTAATCCTAGGGCATCAGAGTCAACTAAAATACACATCTTTAGAAAACCTTCAAATCAAATAACCCTAAAACCTAGATAAAATTCCTTATAGATTACCCTCTCATGTACACATACTGTCATCAAATTCTTGCATAGATTATGAATTCTCTGAGACCTCACTTAAGATTTACCCTTCCCTTGAAAGAAACTTAAGATTTAATCCCACTATCTACCTTGTCGATGATATATCAAAACTACCTTACAAATTTAACACACAAAGAAATTAAAATTGATACATGAAGACAACAAAGCATATACAAGGAATTTCAGTATATTCTCATTGATAAATCTTCTGTATCAGTACATTCAAAGACTAAGATTTCTTAGAATCAAAACACTTGATGCAAAAACTCCTATTACAATAACTATTACACCACCCCTACAATCATCTAGAAATAACTATATATACACTAGGCATCTTGGAATCCTCTAGAAAAGGATGCAACAAGCTTCAGATGGCTTAGATAATGACTTTCACTAGAATACAAAATATATTTAAATTGAACAGAAAAAGGGGGAAATGGTGCTAGAAAAATGTTTCTTCTCATAGTGAATCCCTTTGAGTGGCACCTTTATCTATTGGTATTCAGAGTAACTACAAAAAGGTGTTCTGTGAATGATGACTACCATCCGGCTAACTTACATCATCCTTTTTACACTAATTACTCTCCCTGTGCTCATAGATTAGGTGCAATGTTGGAATTCAATCCTCTTCTATTTCTTCTACATCAATTGTTGTTGGTTTCTTCTTCTTAGGATTAGTTATTTTATCCCATGCAGCAACCTCTTCTTCTAATGGCCAGGTGTAAATCTTTAGGCTCTGTAATAGCTTGACCTACTTATCCCATCTTGAGTTAGTGATGGCCTTTGTGTCAAGAAAAAATTTGGTACATTCATTTTTAGTTTTGAACATGTCATCCAAAATGCTGTTGAACTTGTCCATATCTAAGGATCCATCATTATTCAAAAAGGCTTCCTGCCTAATCACCAACTAACTCATACTTGACTTCCACTCCTTAACTTCTAGGATGTTACCATCATTTTTGCAAATTTGAGGGAGGAACTTGCTAAAGTCTAGGCCAAACATATTCATTTAGGCTTTTACCTGATTTGCCTTTCCCTTGAAGAATCCCCAAGTCGCACCAATTTTCTCTATCTTCTCTCCCACCTCAGTAACTAATTATCAAATATCTATCCTATGAGGTTGCAATAACTCAAGTTTCTCAAAAAGGGGCCCTCTAGTAGACCATATATTGAATAGTGGCTCTAGGGTAGCCATAGCATCCTTGATACTTTCATTAGTCTTCTATAGCACAGAGTAAGAATTATGGACTAAATCCATTTTACCTTTTATCACTTCACACCTATATTGTAAGATGCTAGAGAGGGCCTTCAGGGCTAGATCCAACTTTTCCTTTTATGATTCTTCTACCAATTCAATAGGAAGTTCTTCCACTAATTGGACTGCAGCTTCAATTTGTATGACTGGAGGAGGATCTACCTTAGAGGCCTCTTCAAGTTTATATTTTTCTTCTTCAAGCTCATCCTCTAATGCCTTTATCTTCATTAGTCCTTTGTCTCTATCCTATTCTATGGTTATTGTATTTTCAAATAACTTTGCATACCTATTTGATACTTGAGCAGTTTTAGCTTCATTTAGATGTGCAAAATGGGTCACTGCTTTATACACCTCCAGATCACTAGTGTTTTGGACAATCTAGGTGATCTGATTCCCATCCATTTTGTCTTCTACAATGACTAGGGAAGGTTTTTGAGTTCTTGGTGCAAGTGACCACATTGCTAGAGCCTGTGACCTAGGGCTATACCCATATCCTTTGATCATATCTGCAATTTGGGTCACATGGGAAAAATTTCCCTTAGGTTGTATTCTAATTTGGTTAATTATGAAAGTAGAAGTCAAATCCCACCCTGGCACAAGGAGCATTCTGCTGGATTTAACCAATTTCCTAGCTTCTTCCATAGTAGTGGTCTCTAATTCTAGATCATATGCTGCCAAGGCCTTGAATGCTTCATCATCTAGGTCAGTGCCCTACAGTAGTGTCTTAGCAACCTCCTGTTGCTTCCTCTATATCAATAAGTTCTTAAATTCTTCACTTTTTATGAACTAATCATCATTGAGAAGTTCATAATGATATATTGCCCTTTCATCCTTACCAAGAAGAAGGGGAAACTCCACTTCCTCTTGTGTGGCCACAATCTTTCCTTCTCTGATGCTTTTCCTCAAATGGTGATGATATGATGTATCACCAGGCACTAAGGTTGAAACCCTATTTGTCCCTTTCTTATGTGTCTTTTCTTTTTAGGGCCTACCTTCCTCAAGTCTCTATTTTTTCTGAGGCTCAAAGACATCCTATGCTCTAGGTGAATCCTAACTTACATCAATGGTAGGGGGTTCATTGGCTTGGGGTGGACTATCACCTTCTTGTGATTCATTAGTATACTCTTCATAGTTAGAAGAAGAGTAATCTTTTTATACTTCCAATTTCTCTTCAAGTTAGCCTTCTAACTACTAGATAGGGTACCATGCATTTGTACCATTCTGTCAATTCTCTTCAAAAATGGAAGGTTAGGGAAGAAACCTCCAAATGAAATTTTAGCCTTTCTAACTTGAGCCTGTGAGTTCAAAAGGTCATAAAATTTGGTAGGTCTCTTACTGATTTCATCTTCATGCATTATATTTCTTATAACATTCTCCTCATCACACCCCTCATGCTCCCTGATTATACCAATGTTGGGGATTAGTGTCACTCTAGTAGTCCTAATAGAATTCTTAGAATCCAGATACCTGCAAATACCATAAATCATCTTGAAATGATTCAGCCATGTGTTGAGCTGAGGTAATGCCTTTTTACCAATCAGGTTCTTACCTATCCTGAACTACCGAGGAGTAAAAGTTCCTTTTTTATGTGGACCTATGTGCTCCTTATCAGTCCATATTAGATTCCAAATGAATTCTAATTGGGAAACTCTTGGAGGCACATACTTTGGGAGTATGTGTGGGGGATGTGGGCATCCATATACTCTGATTAGTGTGAAATTCTCACCCAAGTAAAAGTCACCCCAATTATGGCCTGCTTGCCATTTATCAACATACTATTGGGGCCTAAGGAGCCTTAACACCCTAATTGGTAGCCTTGTTATATTAGTTCCCAAAAAAATCAAAATTGACAAAACTATCCAATTTTGGAAAGCACAAAAGTCATTTTCATTTGAAGTATAATTCCATTACCTCAACCAATACTACACTAGATTTGGTTGTCCCTCAAACATTATCCTAGGCCTTAGCATATGCAAATCCAAACTGTTAACATTAAAATATAAAATCAAATATATTAAGAGGGAATAATGCATGAACCTTACTAGCTTCTTGTCCTCCTTAATCATCATCAAGCCTTCATGAATTTTGTCAATTATGTACTGAATGTAATCATAATCTGTATTTGTATGTGAGTTCTGGATGTCTAGCATAATCATCAAGATATCTGTTGGCATCATCTCTACATCTCCATCAATCCCTATAACTCTACACAACCCATAGGCTAGATACTTCATGTAGAAATTGAGGGCTTTATATTCATAGGGAGCATTCATGTGCTGGGAGAGGGACTACATATTTGCCATTTCTAGGCATATGTCAGGCAATTTGGCTTCTTACAAGTCCCAATTAACTTGCATATTTCTCCTTTTCTTTCCTTAAGTCTATCTCTCTGGCAGATGAAGCATATAAATCAAAAGCTTTCATGAAAGATCATCTATCCAAAGTCACTAAGGCTGATTGGTCACTTTTTCTGATGGTTTTTGATATGGGATCATATAGCTTGGCTAACTCAATTATGAGGTTGACATCTAGGAAGACATCAAGAACAATTAACTTAGCCATGCCTAATACCCATGCATTGCAATGGGGATAGCTTTGGAATGCTATTATAGAAGTAGTTGAATAAAATGTAGCCAGAACATGAAGGAGTAACAGGATCCCTATAATCTACCATATAGTCAAGGGAGACCTCATCACTAACCTTCTTGTTTTGGTTCAATCCTGGGAGAAATTTGACAAAATCTTCTTAGAAATTTGGCTTCCCTTTATCCTCACCACATTTTTCCATAACCTCCCTACTGGACAAAGCTTGACTTGATTCTGGTTGACTCATTTTCACCTTGTGATACCTTTGAATTCTGCAAATTTATTTTTCTCAAACAACATTGCAATAGCTTCAAAATTCTCAATTTCTTTTTGAAAATTGTTAAGTTATAAATGCATGAATCTCTTGTCTATATAATGTTGATCATTTAATGCATTGGAACTATCAATATCACCACAAATCTTCCCTTATTAATCCCAGCATTCAAATCTACATAACACCAAATTTGAAACAAAGCTACTTGTAATGTGGGATGTTGATAGTTAGTATTTTAAAATTTGGAAAAGAGCGGAAGGAATAATTACTATGTCATCTCTTCAAAACCCTTGAGTACTAACAAAACCATCAATTATGATTTGATTGGCTGGATCTTTTACCTTTTGTATTCAGGCATAGTACCTTTCCATGTAATAATAACTCTTTTTCATTTTCATTAATGAACACTTAACCAAGAGCTATTCAAAGATCAAGTGACTGAAGGCTTCTCTTGATCTCAAAATGTTCTTCTTAACTATGATTTAACTCAGAGATCAAGTGACAAAGCTTATCTTGTGATCTCTAAATCTTTCCTTAACCCATGGTTTTATTAAGAGATCAGGTGACCACCATTTGATCTTATTTTCATCCATGGCCCTCATACAATCTTCAAATCCTTAACTTTAACTCAATCTTTATTCTGGCGATCATGTGACCAAAGGCATTCTCATAATCTCAGAATATCTTGCTTAATTATGGTTATTTCTTGTCAATGTAGCTTTCACAAAATCTCTAGATCTTTATCTTAACCTTAGTTATATCATGTGATTCAACGAACACTGTATTCACACAATCTCAAAATGTTTCATCTAACTCAATCTTGATTAAGCAATCCAGTGACAATTGTATTTGCATCATCACTAGATATTACTAGTAACTCAGTTATATCATGCAACTAAATGGTATCCATTGATCTTTATCATTATCCACTGCCTTTGCTAAATCGCTAAAAGTTTTGAGACTTAACCGCTAGATAACACAATGAGGAGAATACCTTTAGTCGCTTATTCACGGGATGTTTTATCACTAACATAAAACTTTACGTGATTAAGAAAATTCCTTGTTCACTGAATCGCCAAAAAAATTATCTTAACTGTCAAACATTCGGAGAATACATGATTTAGCATAAAATCAACCTTTTGTAACCTTGTCGCTAAATCGCCGAATACTTTGCTAACTATAACCTTCATTCTGAAATTTGATAGCAACCGTTGATCTTGGATTTCATCAATGATCATTGCTAAGTCACTCAATTTTTTGGAACTTCACCATCAGATCAAGCGAATGGGTGATAACCATTGCGCTGAGTCGCTTGATGTTTATGGAAAACTACTAGGAATCATGCAAACGGGTGAAGACACTATTGTTGAATCACTAGAAGAAATCAGTAACTGCTGACTTAACTAGAAATCATGCGACTAAAGAAAAAAAAATGAAATCCAAGGCTTTGTTGCTTGTTTACTGAATGAAAGAGGACTTAACAAGTTTATTACGAGACTCAGTGAACACTAAGGATAACTAATAACCACATGCACATATGAAATTTTTAAGTGTTTGAAAAGGTAACAAGAAAATAGAATGTCCAGGGCACACTTAGGGTATTTTTCAAGAAATAAAAACCCCATCGAGGACAAAAGGAAACTAGGGCATAGGTATGCTTTGCACATGGTTACCTTGACACTAGGATTTAAAGGACAATTTCTTGCAAATTCATATAGGAAAATGATACATAGGTAGGATTTTGATGCTAGAAAGACTAAAAATGAGACTTCTTAGAAAAACTAAAAAATTACTCCAACATGTATAAACCAAGCACAGTATAAACTGAGCTTGTGTTCACCAACACATTTCTTTGTTAACCGAGCAGGAGAAAAAGAACTAAATGATTAGTTTAGCCATTAAGGATTAATGAGTTGGAAAGTACATGAAAATCAGTGATGAAGTTAATGTTTGTTACAAAGATCAATGGCTAGCATAATTCAAGGAAGATCTAAAGGATTAAATCAAAATGTTTTACTGGTAAAACTACCGAGGAAGGTTTAAGTAGCAAAATGGATGAAGGAGAATAAGTGGCAACATCTAATGGAGGAAAAGAAAATGGTTTACTTGTATATTTAAGAGACCAGAGTTTCATTATGAAACTAATGCTGGAAGAGGAAGGATTGCAGAATTATCACATGAACAAGATTCATGTATGCCTGATCAAACTGGTTAAGGAGAACTGAACTACAGATTTTACCGAGCATCATAAAGCTATTACCGAGTGACAATAAGTCATTGATTATTGTTGATATAGAATTGTAATACTGATCAGAGGATTTGAATGATAAAAATATAGATATGAATATCTACAATTGAAGTTGTATTGTAATCAAATCAACTGTTGTTACATTTTAACCATTGTAAATAGAGAAATCTCTTAACAGAGTGGACTTGAAAGTCTTATATGTTTCATTCATAGAATGAGCATTGTTATCCTATCAACCCCATAGTGAATGCTAGTTGGATGATAACGGTTGGTCTAAAATCCTCTAACAAGGTCACACCTAACAGTGTGTTTGTAACCTTTAATAGGGTTGGGTCTTCACTGACCTCACTTCAGAAGAGCGAACATTTTTGGGTTGCTAGTCCTAGGTGGTTTTTCCCTTCATAGGGTTTCCACATTAAATATTTTGTGTTATGTGTTCATTGTGGTGATTGTTTGTTATCATAATTTTCATATTACATGTTAGATTTGGTCGATAATCATTAGTTTTTATTGACTGGTAATCGACAAAAGCACAGACAGTAAAGTATCTTATGTTACCGAGCTGTAGAAGTTTAAGAAATTTTTTTTGGATTATACATTTTGATTTGGGACTATGGATAACTGATTCAACCTCCTCTCAGTTATTCTAACAATTGGTATCAGAGTTGTGGTTGCTTGGAACAGAGTTTTAAGGACTTTAGCACAAAGGTCTCAAAATGTTTAAGAGGGAAGTGCCAAAGCTAAACAAGGATAACTTCACAATATGGCAAAGTCGAATGAAGCTACATGTATCTAGGATTGGGAGTTCTGCCCTAGATATGATGGAGAATGGATACCTTGCACCACCCACTGGTCCCTTGACCCTTGATCAACTTAGGGAAAGACATTAACATAATGTTACTATGATGGAGATTGCCACTGCCTATTCAAATGTCAAATTTGAAGACATCAAGGACTGCACTACTACTAAGTAGATTATAAAAAACTAGCTCTAATTTATAGTGGTAATGTGAATGTCAAGAGAGAAAGAGTCAAAAGCTTAAGAGGAAGATTCAATGACATGAAGATGAAAGAAGGTGAAAACATTGTGTAGTACAAAAACAAAATAAAAGAGGTAGTTCACGCTATTAGAGCATCAGATGGAGTTATTGATGAAGACACTATGGTAAGAAAAATTTTGTGAACCCTATTGCCTATCTATGCAATCAGAATATCTGCAATTCATGAAAATAGGTCAACACCTAACAACACACTCACTCTTGATAATCTGATTGGAAAGCTTACAATGAACTAAATAATTATGATAATAGTGTTGTACCCAATGTTGAATCCACTTTCATGACTTCTCTAAAGATTGGTAAGTCTAGTAGTAGAAATAAGAATGATGATAGTGATAGCAATACTGATGATGAGCTTGATGAACTTGAAGCTCTTATGGCTAGAAGGTTACCTAAAGGAAAAGGAAGGTATAGAGGAAAGTTACCTTTAGCATGCTTTAACTCTAAAGAAGTTGGCTACATTGCTACTAGATGTCCACACAAGAAAGCTAATGATAGAACCAAAGACTGATCTGAAGGAAGCTATGGGAGAAGATACAACAGAGGCTACCAACACTACAACAGAGATAACTGAGATAATAATGACAAAGGCAAGAAGGTTTCCTACATTGCTGAGGAATAAGATATCACTGATACTGACACTGATAATGATGTGGAGGTATTATTTGTGGCAATGAAGGATGATTCTGAAGAATATGAAAGGTATGTAGAGACAATAGTTATCTCTAAGGTTAATAAGAATGATACATGGATTATAGATAGTGGCTGTACACATCACATGACTGGTGATGAGGAAAAATTTGATTATCTTGAAGAATACAATGGAGGATCTGTAAGAATGGGAAATGATGCACCCTATATGGTAAGAGGTAAAGGATCCCTGATGATAAATGATAGATTAAAATGTGAAAATGATTATTGGGTAAGAGGATTAAACTATAACTTGCTAAGTGTGGCACATATGAACAATTCAGGCCACTGAGTTGCTTTTGAGAGAAAAAAGGTGAAAATATTTGATGATGGAGGAAGACTTGTTGGAATTGGTATACAATCTAGAGGTAATCTATTTTATCTTGATAATGATCATTCTTCTTGTTTATTGATGAAATATGAAGATGCATGGTTGTGGCATAAGAGGTTATGTCATGTGAATTTTGATAACATGATTAAGATCAGTAAAAAGAAAAGAGTTAGAGGTTTGCCTAACTTGTCAAAACCTAATCATGTTATGTGTCATGAATGTCAGAAAGGTAAGATGACTAAGTCTAGTTTTAAAAGAAAAGACTATTCAACAAAGAACATACTTGAGTTAGTGCATACCGACCTAAGTGGTCCTATGAGAACTCAGAGTTACTATGGAGACAGATATTTTATTCTTTTTTTTGATGATTATACTAGGTTGATGACTGTCATGTTCTTAAAAGAAAAATAAGAGGCATTCAAGATGTTCAAGTGGTATAAAGAGAAAGTAGAAAAAGAGATTGGTAAAGATTTGAAATGCTTAAGATCTGATAGAGGAGGTGAATTTATCTCTGATGAATTTACTAATTTTTTTAATGAGCATGATATTAAAAGATAGGTCTCTGCATCAAGGACACCCCAGCAGAATGACATTGCTAAAAGGAGGAATAGGTCAATTGTTGACTATGCAAGGACATTAATGATAGAAAAGAATGTTGGTCAAACATATTGGAGAGAAGTTGTTAGCACTGTTGTCTATGTGATAAATCAAGTGCAACTGAAGAAGGACACTAATAGGACACCCTATGAGTTATGGTTTGGACACAAACCCACTGTAAGTTATTTTAGAATTTTTGGAAGTAAATGTTTTATTCTGAAAGATGAAAGAAATGGAAATTTTAACTCAAAAGGTGATGAAAGGATATTTCTAGGATATTCTAGTAAAAGTAAAGCATACAAGTGTCTGAATAGAGTTACAAACAAAATGATTGAAAGTACTAATGTTTGAGTTGATGAGTTTGATGATAAGAATGTAGAGGAAAGTAGAAAGGAACTTGAGGAATATAGTAGATTCACTTACATTGAACAACCTGAGTACCTACCGATGCTACAGATAGTGACAATTGGTTAGCAGGAAAATAATACCGAGGAACATAAAAAAGAAACCAATGAGTAGGAAGGACTTACCGAGCAAGAAAATGAACCTGCACAGGATGAACAAGAAAGAAGAAATCAGATACTAGCAATTTTTGTCAGAAGACACCATCCTGAGACAAATCATTGGAGATAGACAAGATGACATGCAAACAAGGAGTAAAGCAAGACAAGGTACATGTCTAGTTTGTGAATATGAACCGAAGAATGTAAAAGTTGCATTAGAAAATGATGAATGGGTTAATGCAATGAAAGAGGAAATAGAATAGATAGAGAAGAACAAAACCTAGACCTTAGTACCCTGACCTAAAGATAAGAATATTATCGGTACTAAGTGGATATTCAGGAACAAGCAATATGAGAATGGAGAAGTAACAAGGAATAAAGCTAGATTGGTATGCAAAGGATATGCACAAGAGGAAGGAATTGATTATGGTGAAACATTTGCACCTATTGCTAGATTGGAAGGAGTCAGAATGTTACTTGCATATGCTACAGACAAAAAGTTCAAAGTTTACCAAATGGATGTCAAGTCAACATTTCTGAATGGAATACTTGAAGAAGTCTACATAGAACAACCTAAAGGGTTTGTTGATCTAGAAAAGAAAGATAATGTATGTAGATTACATAAAGCTTTATATGGTCTGAAGCAAGCACTGAGAGCTTGGTATGAGAGGCTGCATACTTATTTGTTAAGTATTGGATTTGTTAGAACAAGTGAGAGCAACAATTTGTATATGAAAGGAGATACTGATGATACAATTCTTATTGTTGAAATATTTGTGGATGACATTATTTTTGGAGGACAAGATCAAATCTGTAAGTCATTTTCTGATGAGATGAGAAGTGAATTTGAAATGTCTATGTTTAGAAAGATTAAGTTCTTTCTAGGACTACAAGTGATTCAACAGAATGATGGTATATTCATCACACAATCCAAATATATCAAGGAAGTATTGTAGACATTTGGCATGGAAGATGCTAAACCGTGGAAACACCAATGGCTATTGGATGTAAACTAACTAAGGAAGATGAAAATACAAAAGTGAACTAGATACTATACTGATCTTTGATTGGTAAGATAATGTATGTAGTGCATAGTAGACTAGACATAGCACATGTTGTGGGAATTGTTGCAAGATTTTCTGCAAACCTTAGAGAGTCACACATGGTTTCTACAAAAAGAATCTTAAGATACCTGAAGAAAATAGAAGATTATGGATTATGGTATCCTAAGGAAGGCAATTTTGAACTCAGAGTCTATATCGATGCTGATTGGGCTGGAAATGTGGATGACAAAAAAAGTACCACTGGAGGAGCATTTTTCTTTGGTGAAAGACTTGTTACATGGACAAGTAAGAAGCAGGCTTGCATTTCTCAATCTATAGCCGAAGCATAGTATGTTGCTACTGCTACAAACTATTCAAATATTGCATATTTTAAACAAAAACTGGAAGGTATGAATGTGATAATCACTGAGCTGATGATTATATACTGTGATAACATGAGTGCAATAAACATTTCAAAGAATCCAGTGATGCACTCTAAAACAAAGCATATATCTATTAAGTATCACTATTTAAGAGAACAAGTACAAGAGAAGAAAGTTAAGCTAGAATTTGTTAATACATCAAAAGGACAACTTGCAGACATATTTACAAAGCCTCTACCGAAGGATACATTTGAATATTTGAGGACTAGACTTGGGTTCCATCCCCTATCTACTAGTCACTAATGTGATTTGGATGTTGCATCAGCCTAATCTTATAAGAAGACCATACATGTTGATGCAGCATAGTTCACACTTTGGAT
Source organism: Chamaecyparis obtusa (assembly GCA_027943335.1). Taxonomy (NCBI): domain Eukaryota; kingdom Viridiplantae; phylum Streptophyta; class Pinopsida; order Cupressales; family Cupressaceae; genus Chamaecyparis; species Chamaecyparis obtusa. The sequence goes on along the minus strand of BSBK01001642.1, from coordinate 599,872 downwards.
CATGTCTAAGGTTGTGAAAAGTTTGGAGAACTAGAACAAATTGGAATATCAGTATACAGAGATACAGAGTATGCACCAGACAACAGAGAGTTACTTGGCTACTACAGAGCTATATGTTTATTTGTTTCTTTGGCATTGTTATCAAAGGGAGAGATAAAAAATATGAAACAATATGCACTGATGAGAACTATCTAAGGGAGAGACAAATTGAAGAAAGGGAGAGCACTGAAGATTAGTTACTAAGAACAGAAGGAGGAATCCGAGAGCTGAAAAGATCATATTTGCAGAATGTCAAAGCTACATTGAGAATGCTATTGAGTAATGTAGTGATTAAACATATTAAGCTAGGGAGAGCTTGTACCATATTTGTTCACAGAGTTGTAGAATACATGTTTGGTATGTGTATGGTATATTTCATATTAGTTGAGTTGCCATCAATGCCAAAGGGAGATATTGATGAACTACAACTGATTTAGAACCTAATTGAAGATCTATGATTAGAGATCACTGAGTTGCTGATTAGATATGTAATATGATTAAATCAATAATATGTTGTCATTGATGTCAACTAGTTTGAAAACACTTATTTTGTAATTTACTATAACTAAACATCTGTAGAAAAGAAGTAAGAGAGATGAAGAATAGAAATATCTACATGAGGAAGATGTATATGATAGATGAGGATAAGGAACACATTGAGTAACTTGTTGATGAGTCTATGACCTTATGTTATTGACTTGATTATGTTTCATTCATCTATGATGAGGAAAAGAGCTAAAAGAAACAAGGCAGTGAGGTCAGTTGATGAAGCATTACAATATACACTGAGCAACGTAGTGTATACCAAGCATAGTATAAACTAAGCTTGTGTTCAGTGACACATTTCTTTGTTAACTGAGTAGGAGAAAAAAAACTAAATGATTAGTTTAGCCGTTAAGGATTGTTGAGCTAGAAAGTACATCGAAATCAGTGATGAAGATAATGTTTGTTATGAAGATCAACAACTAGCATAATTCAAGGAAGATCTAAAGGATGAAACCAAAATATGTTACTGGCACAACTACCGAGGAAGGTTTAAGTGGAAAAATGGACAAAGGAGAATAAGCAGCAAAATCTAATGGAGGAAAAGAAAATGGTTTACTTGACTATAGAATTATCACATGAACAAGCTTCATGTATGCCCGATCAAACTGGTTAAGGAGAACTAAACTGCAGAGTTTACCGAGCATCATAAAGCTATTACCGAGCAATAGTAATTCATTGATTATTGTTGATACAGAATTGTAATACTGATCAGAGTATTTGAATGACCAAAATATAGATATGAATATCTACAATTGAAGTTGTATTGTAATCAAATCAACTATTGTTACATTTTAACCATTGTAAATAGAGAAATGTCTTAATAGAGTGGAATTGAAAGTCTTATATGTTTCATTCATATAATGAGCATTGTTATCCTATCAACCCCATAGTGAATGTTGGTTGGATGATAACAGTTGGTCTAAAATCCTCTAACAAGGTCACACCTAACAGTGTGTTTGTAACCTTTAACAAGGTTGGGTCTTCACCGACCTCACTTCAGAAGAGTGAACATTTTTGGGTTGTCGGTCCCAAGTAGTTTTTCCCTTCACAGGGTTTCCACGTTAAATCTTTTGTGTTATGTGTTCATTGTGGTGACTATTTTTTATCATACTTTGCATATTACATGCTAGATTTGGTCAATAATCATTAGTTTCTATTGACTGGTAATCGGTAAAAGCACAGACAGTAAAGTATCTTATGTTACCGAGCTGTAGAAGTTTAAGAAAATTATTTTGGATTATACATTTTGATTTGGGACTATGGATAACTGATTCACCCCCCTCTCAGTTATTCTAATAGTGCAATCCTCCCAATAATCCTCTATGTGACCAATAGGTTGGAACTAAGTGCCAAGATTTAGGTGATGGTGTGCTTACCCTTTATTGTCAATGCCTTGTTTGATCTTATAATACTTGAAGTTGTACCTCTTCAAATCATACCTGATGCTTAATACATCTGAGAAGGTTTTACAAGAATAGACCCCTAACTCTAGGGGAAATAGAGTATCTAGTTCTCCTATAGGTAAGTATTTCTTAACTACCACTTTTAACTGTCTACAAATTTCAGCAAACAAAAAGAAATCCATGGTATACCTTGGTAGTTTAATGGGCTACCCTCCATAGCCTCCCATACGGATGTAAGTAAAGTGATGGAATTGAATGTAGTAGATTCCATACATAATAATGAACTATTTTGCTTCATTTGTGAGCCTCTTAATTGTCAAACGAGCAATTTTAAACAACAATCTTCTTATAAAAACATCATGTAACCTCTTGCAGTATTCTAAAGCTTTGTTTCTTTGCATTAATGGGTAATATGCATAAATTTTGATCTCTTGATCCCATGTCTCATGAGAAAAGCTTACCCACTCTTGAGTATGTGCAAGACAATATATTAGGTAGGAAAACATATAGAATTTTCTTGAACTAAGGTGATCTAGATTAATTTGTTTGACCATCAATTCAACAATCACTTGTCCCTAGTATATCCATTTCTCTCCTTCTAGGATGATTTTTATGAAAAAGAACATCCACCCATAAAGTATCTTGGCACTTTCAGACCCCCTAATTTTGTGCAACAATATAATTAGATCCTAAATATAGGGTTTCATGTGTGTATTAGATAATGGTTCGGGTAACCTAGACCCTCCTTTTTTAGGCTTCAGTAGCTAGCTATGAGATATGGTATTCTTGTAGGCTTTCTCTTCCTTTTCATATTTGTTGGCTGAAAGGATGGGGTCAAAGTCAAAATAAACTTCCTACTAGACAATCCTAAAAATAGAGATAATGGTCTCCCTATTGATGGAAAATAATATTTCACCATCATCTTTATAGATGCATTGATGTCTTGCATTATATAAACTAACACACTCCCACAACAATTCAAGATAGGAGATTGCTAGAGGGAAAGCAACGGATTCAACAAGACTTTTGGCAATGATTTCTTTAGTAAATAGTTCTTTTGGGAAATCCCTAAGCCTCTGCTTAAATTATTCTACATCAAAATTGCATAGGGAAGTGTCTTCATATATGGGAGATTGACAGATTAAATCATTTGCATTATCAAAAATTTGAAAGGATGACCACATTTATTTCATTTTATGAACTAAGAGACAAGGCATACAACTTTTAAAACTAGAATTCACCAAAAGATAAGGATTATACAACTCACCTTGTAAACTATACACAATGCAATACTCCATCGAGTTAACCCAAAAAATTCACTATTTTTCTAATACTCCTTGCATGAAAATGATAAAAAATTGCCTAAATTTCCTTTTAAAATCTCCCTTACCTCATGAAAAATCTGAAGATTAATTTCCAAATCTGTTATCTATGTGAAGTAAGGGTGATGTGAGTTAACAATGCATGAGAATTTATTACTTGTCACATCGCTAAGGATCCTCATCTAATCATGATTGCTATCTTTTAATAGCTCATCTTTCCATAATCATTTTTTAGGTCACACGTGTGCTTAATCAAATAACCTTAATCTCCATCACTTTGGCATTTAAAGTCCCCCATTAATGAAATTTAATGACATCCATACCTTATTCAACCTATTTGAACTTGAAAGAACTCAGTTCAATTTGGTTCATATCTTTTCAATGTGTGTGAAACCCTAAGTTGTGTGATGCAACAAAGTGTTGATGTGGAACTGACATGCTAAGTTGACAATTTGACTCAGTTATTTTAAAGCACATAGTTAGCTTCATTGAACCTGAATGAACTAGGTACAATCACTGATCTTTGCTTTATTTACAATCATGTTTTGCCTAGTTAAACTTTGCATTAAGTTGATCATGGTCATATGCAAAATATTCTATAGATTGATGCATTAGAAGGGTTAATAGTAGATCAGTGTCCACTCATATAAAGACTATGTAATCAGTTATCATTAAAAGGTAATACCTGCTTGAGTATGTGGAGCTCAAAATGAAGGATGATCTTATCCAATCCTCAGTAATTAGGTCTTTCTCTTGTTAGAATCAGTCTCAAGGAACATAATTTCAACTATTAGTTTGATCACATTAAGAAAAATCCCTAATAGGGAGAAAAACCTTGGCTATCCTCAAATTAAAACACACCCTCGAATTCATGGATAAGGACGAGGAGAAAATAAAGGCTCTGATGGAAAAAAATGAAGCCATGAAGAGATTCATTCTCAAGATAGTGGGTCCCATTGATCTTGATAACTGTGAGGCCTCATTACAGGCCATTTTGGAGAAGGGTGAAATAAACATAGATATTCCACATTCTTTTGTACAGGCCTGTGCAGAATGGAAAGAGGATTTTGAGCAGTTTGCAAAGATATCCCTCAAGAAGATTCTGAGGCCTCTTAGAGGCATTCTAGCAAGAAAAAACTCCTTAGTTGAAATTATGAGTGAAGAAGATGGCATGGAGGAGAAGATTTTGAAGTGGTAGAAGATGCTTGATGACCTTGTGGTAATAAGGAAGAAACACTTCCTAGTTTTGGTAAAATTTTATGAAGGCTCAGAGCTAGAAAATTTTGATCAATGGATCTAGGATATAATGACAACATTGATCATCTTTGAAAAGGTTCTCAAAAGGATGGACAAGAGACAAGGTAATAGTATACTTTTTGTAAAATAATTGCATAAATTCTTTGAAGGTCTAGACTTGGATCTATATGACAAGGATGATAAAAAACCATGCATTCAGTGAACACCATTATCGATCAGTACTTGGCTATATTTTGAGGTGTCAAGACAAAGGAGGATCTCCAACAAATGTTTTATCAAAAGGAGGAGATCCAGAAAATGTTGTCTCGAGGAGAAGAAATACAAGGTTTTGCAGATGAGTTGTTTGCCTTCCAAGACAGACATCAAGAAATCCTTGAGGGGGTCAAGATGCCCAATTTTTAAGAAGTACTAGAGATTGTGGGGAGGTTCAAAAAAGCACATCTAGAAGTGCTCCCCAATCAGTGAGCAGCCAGTCTAAAGATAGCCAAATTTTGTATAGAGAAAGGCAAGTTTTGGTACTTGATGAAGGGTGCTCCCCTTAATACCACAAACACTTAACAGAAATAGAGAAACAACAACAATAATAAGCAAGAACATAAAATTGGCTTCTTATTATCTCCACAAATGTGGAATTACAAACTTTCAGAATTACAATATGCAAAGCCACATGGGCATTCCCTTACAATATTCTATAGGACAAAGCCTCGAGTCAATACCCAGATCTACTACCCAGAACTGCCCTAGACAACACTACGGGCCTTCTTTATATAGGCAATTTCCACCGCCTGAGAAGGTTCTAGAAATTTAGCCCTTAGGGCCGACCAAACTTAGAATTATTTTATTTTACAATTTATTACATCAAAGTCGGCTCAAAATGAGTTTTGAAACCCAAACAGAAATTTTGAAGAAAAATTATTTTCTGCCATTTCAGGTGACCCAACTTCCGAAGACCATAAGTCATCACCCGTTGACCTGATTGGCTATTATAACCCCATTCTGGAAATTCCACGAAGCACTCTACAGCCTTGACTAGCACAAAGTGCCGTCACCCAAATTTTCAACCTCATCCAGGGCCTCTAAAGCCTTCAAAACTGAGTTCAAAGTTTCTGTACCCTGCTGCCAATACCAAAAATCTTCAATATCTTCAAAACTAGACCTGATCTAGCCATGAAACTTTGCTGGCAGGCTAATATGACTGAGATGAACCTCCACATGTAAAATTAGAACATTCTGAGATCATAAGACCAACTTACTAAATAGCAAGTTTCCATAAATAGCAACTCTGCACAAGATAGCCCTTATTGAATACAAAAACAAAAATATTTTTGGGTGATGCAATATTGCTCTTACACCCAGGATGCTCCTGCATCAGTACTTAACCATTTTTGTAGAGCTTGTGTTTCGGGCTTTCGGCCCTAGAGAACTTTCAGCCTCTGAAAGTTCAAAGTCCGAAATGGGGAATGAAGGACTTGTGACTTAGTCATTTTTGGAGCTTGGTTTTTTTGGACCAACTATCAAGATTTGGTTGTTTTTGGCACGTCCGAAGTTTAACTCCAATTATCTCAGAGTTCATTTTCTAGTCAAATGGGCTTCTTTTTGGGGGTCATTTCTGCATGATTTTAGGATCTCTTCTAGTTGAGTCCATGTGGAGAAGCTGCAACCAAGGATCAAGGGAAGAAACATGAAGATTATCAAGAGCATGCATGAGTCCCAACTCCATTTTCAAGATGTTTAATGCATGATTTACTCAAAGTTTTGTAATGCACAAGGTTTAATGTCATGATAGGGTTGTTTAGCTAAGTTTTATAGGTGGTTTCATTAATGTAATCTCTAGTTTAGTTTCATTTTCAAGTTTTAGAGGCAGCCAAACCCTAGCTGCAAAAATAAGAGTGTGACTCTATAAATTGTAATAAAATGATGTAATGAAGGTTGATTTGATCATTAATACAATACATACAATTGGTGCTTCATTCATGGTGTGATATTTCTTCTATCTATGCAAAATTTGTGAATGTGTGATTTGCTCATTCTTTATTTCAAAGAGCCAATTTATTGTTTAATGATTTTGAATCTATAATTATTAGTTCGGTGTTTACTGGTATTACATTGATGTGTTGTGATGAATTTATAAGAAGATTATTCTTTTGGTGCTTGAAGATTAACTTGTCTCATGTGTGCACACATCTATGGTGGCTTCATGATCTGATGAGTTTTGGCTTATCATACGTCTACATTTGTTTCATTCCGCTGATGATTGCATCCATATAGCTAAAGATTGTGACATGTTCTGATCTCTATTTTGTGGGTTTCTTCATCTTCTCGGTCTCTTAATTCACATAGTGGTGTGATGCTATTTTATGTCCATTAGTTTCCTTTTTGGCAATTTCCTTCAATTTCTTGTTACCCTATTGCTTCTTACTCTCTTTGCAAGTCATTTTTAGTAGATTAAATTAGATTACTTAGCTTTTATCTCTAAATCTAAAAATCCAAAAAGAAACATTGTGGCACTCTAAAGTTTGTCTTATAGTTTTCCTTGAGAGAAGAACCAAAAAAGGCCTCTTTGTTAATAGATTCACATTTGTCTTCCATTGAGCTATCCAAGCGGTTGAGACCCAGCCAAAAGGAACCTTGAGATTGATTCCATCAATCTTCCAATAGGGGAATTTGCTCACGTAAATTCCTAGCCATTGTCTTCATGTAAAAATGATGCTCAAAAATTCCTTTTATCATGACTATCATCCCAGTGTCAGATAGAAACCTCTGAACTAGGCCATTCAGTGAAAACTAGACATAATACAAAGTGTAGATTTTGGGCACTGGCCTCCAAAAGACCACTTCACTTATCAAATCTAAAAAATAGGACCTCAAACCTATTACATATATCAAATGATAGGTGATTAACACCCTATCCAAGTGATGCATCATGAAAATCAATAGGCCCTTATTTTAAATGCACTCAAACCAGGCATCTTTCAATGAATTTTAAATGCACAATTTTGACACTTAGACAAATTTTTTGAACATGGACTCAAAAACATTCTAGATTTTTGAGCTCCAACATACTTGAAGGAAGATCACAAGATGTATAAGAGAGAGGTACCAAAGATGAATAGAGATAATTTCTCAACATGGCAGAGTAAGATTATTTTTTTTCTATTAGGCATTGGAGATTCTACACTATACTATTTGGAAAATGATTTCATAACTCCTAATGGTCCTTTGACTGTCAACCAGATGAAAGAGAGGCAAGAGCATAATGGAATGATGATTGAGATTACTTCTTCTTTATCAAATGCTTAATTTAAAAACATTAAGAATTGTACAACTCCAAAAAATATGTGGGACAAACTGACATTAGTTCATGGAGGAGATCTAAATGTTCTTAGGGAAAAAGCATAAATCTTAAGAGGAATTTTTGATGATATGAAGATGAAAGAAGGTGAAAACATTACTTAGTACAACAACCAAGTCAAGGAAGATTTGAATGATATCCGAGGAGCAAGTGGAATTATTGAAGAAGACACTATGGTAAGTAAAATGATAAGAACATTGTTTCTTACCTATGCTATTAGAGTCTTTGCAATACATGAAATGAGAGAATTTATTGGTAATGATGTTTCCCTTTATAGTTTGATCAGTAAATTAACTACATTTCATATTAACAACTATGATAAAGGTCTTTTACCTAAGGTAGAATCTTCATTTTTGTCATTTCTGAATATTGGAAGATCAAGCATTAGACATAGGATAATAAAAGAATGTGATAGTGAAGCTGAAAAAAATGAGCTTGATGAGCTTGAAGAATTAATGGATAGAAGGATACCAAAAGGAAAAGGAAGATATAAATGAAAATTACCCTTGATATGTTTCAAATGTAAAGAAATTATTTGTATTGTTGCATGATTTCCTAATAGGAAATATAATGAGAGGACAAGTGAAAGATCAAATGAAAGGAAGAATGGCAGAAGAGACTACTGAGATCACATAGGCAACCGACAGAGAGGAAACATAGACAACTAAGAATACAAAGATAAAGGTAAAAAGGCATGCTACCTAGTTGAAGATGAAGATGATACCGAGACTAAAACTAATGAAGATATAGAAGTGATGTTTGTAGCATTGAAGGAAGATTCTGAAGAAGAAGAAAGGTATGTTCGAAAGGAACTTATTTCTAAGGTAAGAAAAAATGATACTTGGATTATTAATAGTGGTTGCACACATCATATGACTAGTGATGAAGAAAAATTTGAATATCTTGCACATTATAATGGAGGATCTAACAAAATGGGAAATGATACGCCTTGTCAAGTAAAAGGTAAAGGATCTATATTGTTGAATAATAAGATTAGATGTGAAAATTCTTATTGGGTGAAATGACTTAACTACAATCTATTGAGTGTAGCACAACTAAATAATACAAACCAATGAGTTTCATTTGAGAAAATAAAAGTAAAGATCTATGATGATGTTGGAAAACTGATCGGTACTAGTGAACAATCAAAAGGTAACCTATTCTATTTGGATAATGATGAAACTTCTTGTTTGTTGGCTAATAATGATGATGTTTGGTTATGGAACAAAAGGTTATGTCATGTGAACATTGACAACATGGTTAAGATCAGTAAGAAAATGAAAGTTAGAGGTTTACCGAGTATATCTAAGTCTGACCATGCAATGTGCAAACAATGTCAAATGGGTAAAATGTCAAAGTCTATTTTTAAGAGAAAACAATACTCATTTAATGCTATTCTAGATTTAGTTCACATTGACTTATGTGGTCTAGTGAGAACTCAGAGTTACAATGGAGATAGATATTTTATCTTAATCGTTGATGATTTCTCTAGAATGATGACTATCATGTTCTTATAAGAAAAATAAAAATCTTTTAAAATGTTTAAGTGGTATAGATCAAAAGTAGAAAAAGAAAGTGGTAAGCAACTAAAATTATTGAGGTCAGATAGAGGTGGTGAATCCATTTCTGATGAGTTTACTAACTTTTGTAATGAACATGGAATAAAGAGATAGGTATCAGCATCGAGGACACCTCAATAGAATGGTATTGTTGAAAGAAGGAATAGATCACTTGTTGATAGTGCTAGAACATTGCTAATTGAAAATATGTTGCACAAATTTACTAGAGAGAAGGTGTCAGTACTGTTGTTTATACACTAAACCGAGTACAAATGAAGAAAGAATTAAACAAGGCACCATATGAGCTATGGTATGGTTATATATCCAATGTTATCTATTTCAAAATATTTGGAAGTAGATGTTACATTCTGAAAGATGATAGAAATGGAAAATTTGATTCTAAAGGTGATGAGGGCATATTTCTAGGTTACTCTACTAGAAGTAAGGATTATAAATGTTTGAAAAGGGATACTAAGAAAATGATTAAAAGTGAAAATGTGAGAGTTGATGAGTTTGCAAAAAAGGATGATGAAGAAACAAAGAAAGAACTAGAAGATTATAGTAGATTTGTTTACATAGAAGACCCTGAAACTCTACCCAAGAAATAGAATACTGCTATCAAGAAAAAAAACCTTTCAAACTAAGCAATATAAAATAGTTACCGAGGAGAATTTTGATCATGCACCAAGTGGAGAAAACATTGAAGAACAGAGATCTGAGCCTGTACTAGCAAAATATGTGAGAAGGCAACATCCAAAAGATCAAATAATTGGAGACAAAGGAGTAAGAATGATGACAAGAAGTAAGTTAAATAACAATACATGTTTGGTTTGTGAATTTGAATGTAGTATGGTTAAGGATGCATTGTGTTAGGGATTTTTCTTGTAGGATCAAACTTGGCAATGATATAGGCTTGATTCTCAGTTTAAAGGACTCCAAGTTTGCAAGAAAAGCCTAATTGATGAGGATTGGATAAGATCCTCCTTCTACTTCAAGCTCCACAGGACTCAAGCGGGTATTGCCTATTAATGATTCACTATGTTTCAAGTAAACATTCAAATGGTGGATAGGGTCTTCACTATTATACTATCTAGGCTTTAGATTATTTAAACAAAAGATCACTCTGTAGATAGTTGAGAATCTCCTAATATAGAGCTTGACAATAGAAACTATAAATGTGATAGCATAGACAATGGGATAAGGATGTAAATCCTTCTTCTTTTTATGAGTACAACTCAAGGAAGGTTAACCTTTCAATTCGATTTTCTCTTCAAGGAATCAATAGACTGAAACTATATCACCTGGATATAATCCCTTTACAATATGCATGAACTTAGAAACAGAAAAGACTGGTACTAAAAATTAGTGTTTGAAGATAGAAACATAACTACTCAACAGACATCTAGCCAGTGCCTATTCCATTGGGCAAATAGTTACTGTATGTAAATCCACAGGAAGAGATCAAAACAAATATAGTGAAATGCCTTGTAGATTACTTGCAGTTTGAATAGAGTGCCTTACAAACCATTTTGTCACTCCTATACTGTTATCATCAAAATCCTGATAATCATGTTCACTCTTTGAGAATATTCATGAAAATTTAATTCTTTCCTTGAAAGAAACTCATAAATAATCAGACAAGCTGCCTTGCAACTGGGATGTTTTACATGCTTGACAAATAAAAACATACAAGAGTATAACATAAAAATGAGAAGACAACAACAGAATCTGAGAGAAATTGCAATGTATTTCTTTGACCATAATCCTATTTCAATACACATAGAATTTTAAAGTTCAGGGACCTAGACATAGGAAAGAAAAATCTTCTCTATAGGAAAGATATTCAAGATTCATCCTTTAGAGACATGCTCACAACTGAGCAGTCACAGGAACCCCCCAAAAATAGGAATAGGAACCCCTAACATAGAGAAGAGAAGAAGATAAATAGAAGAAGAAGAAACCCTAAAATCTCTGCTTGATCAACACCTATTTGCTTTGCAATCTGATCTCATTTGTCCTCTCTCCTCTGAAAAAAAGATCTTCTCAAGCACCTCAAAATCTAATAACATTCCTTGCTTCCACAAAATCTACTCATCTACTAGAAATCTGATTCATTCTATCCTTTATTTTCTGCAAAAGACAAGACATTCCCTCTGCCGGATCTGCAAAATCAAATATGCATGGAATAAAAAAGTCTCCCCAAAATTTGATCATACACAAAAAAGCCTTTACTACTCTCAGCAACTCAATCAAATTGGATTTTATCCACTACCATCATATCCGTCATCTTCTGGTGTTTCCAGAAAGATATTATACTGCTATATTTGGTTAAAAAATGAATCTGTAGCAATCAAATCTCTGTGCAAGCTCCTGGCATAAAAGAAATTCAAAATTATCCCAAGGTTTGAACTTTATCATTATTTAAATATTTTATTTTTTAAAAATCTGCACAAGCCACCAGAAAGCACCACTTGTCATCTTCTCATTTGTTGCTTGGACTAACTCACCTCTAACCCCAGATGATCTAGAGATTTGGAGACTACACTAGTCTCCAAATCTCTGGGGATTCTCTTTAACCGTGGTTACCTTCAGAGACCCAGAGAAACCTCTTAGTCTCTAAGTCTCAGAAAGACCTCCTTAACTGCAGTTGGATTGAGAGACCTCACGACTAGCTTCAGTCTCTAGATCTCCAAGTCTCCAAGTCTCTAGATTTCTCCTCCAGCGACCTAGCAACAAATGCTACCTCATAATCTCTGAATCTTCAACCTCTGAATACCAACATTATGAGACCTCATGACTAGGCTAATCTCACAATCTCAGAACCTTTTGCAGTTAACCACTAGCATTATGAGACTGGGTGACTGGCGGTTTGTTGACTACTACCATCTATTGACTAGGTGATTGGTGGTTATCTATAGGTCTCGACGGTTATCTCTCTTGGCAGTTATCTCCTCATGATGTCATGACCTCGTAACATGTGTCCACCTCTGCCACCTCACCTCTATGCATTCATTCCTACAAAATTATCTCTAGGCCCGCTGGCATAGAAACCAAGGCAGTCACATAGAGGGTCACATGCATAGCTTCCTCCAACCTTCAATCTTATTGTATATTGTGTGGATTTGCTAATATACACCTCAAAGACCTATTTTCGCATCAATGTGGGACATTGTTTTTGGAAGTTTTAAAGACTACTCTACACTTGGGTGCCAAAATTGGGGGCCCCACCATTGTACAGAAAGCTTCAGCTAAGGGCCCACCAAGAGCCGCTGGGCTTCTTATTTACATTACTATACAAGTGCCTTTTCTTATAAACATAAAAAAGAACACCCACCCACCGAATGTGGGATAATAACCTCTCTCCTGTATTGTTTGAGCTACATTCAAATGTGAGGCCTCCAATCTGACTTGCATCCTCAGTGCATGCTTGTCTTGCTGGATGTGTATCAACAGTGGTCTCCCCTTCAACACTTTCGTGAGGCCCTTCACATCATATGAGCACCTCCACATCAGAATGTTGGTCCAATTCTTGTTAACACACAACCCTGCATACCTCTTGAGTCCCCACTCATTTACGCAAGGCGCATATTCAATGTGCTGGCAAGTTTTTTTGATAGTTCCCTATCCACTAGCAAGCCTTCTCATGAACACTCTGCATATAACCAGCGTATACACACTTAGTGTGATGCTCCCAATCTCTTACGTAGGGCATGCCTCACATTGAAATGCAACCCTCCCCTTTAAATGATGGCCCCCTTTGCACATTCACATGAGGCTCCAAAAATTTGTGAGACTCCCACTCACTTGAGCATTCCCACCCAATTGTGTGGGTAGTTCTTCTACCAAACTTCATAGGCCAGCTTTCTAATGTCTTACGTAGGGGCTCTAGCTTTGGCAGCCTCCCACATCAATTCCCCACACTAGTCCCTTTCCATCTGCATTGGCTTGGATACAATTGACTTATCTTGCTTAGTGTTGGGCATTCTCTTTTCAATTGTGTAGCATCTCCATTTCAACTCACACAAACATCCATCATGCAACTGCGCTGGGCACCCAATTCCAGATTTGTGTGAGTTTTAGTTTCCATTTGAATGTGTAAGCAGTCTCCATTTGTTGCGTGAATCATATACATATGTATTGGCAGTCTAAAGCACATGGTGTGAGACAATGAGGAGGCCTCCCACTTATTTTTTGTGTGAATCCTTTGTCCCCTTTTGACTGGCACCATCCTCATTGAGTGGGCACTCCCCAATCATATCCGCGAGCTACTTCAAAATACAATGCGAGCCTCTCCACATGCGCCCTTGGATTTTTCTTGCCCTGTTGGCTCACATGACATCTACACACTGTGCGTGGGCATATAATCATTGTGCTAGCATTTGTTTTTTTTATGTTTTGGTTTGCAAAAAACCACATTTTGTTTGTTATGTAATGTGCTAGCAACTTATTAATTTATGCTTTGGTGCGTGACATTTTGGCATTTACATTGCCATACACTGGCTCATAATTTCTATGCATGAGGCATCACCATACTGGCACGAGGAATCCACAAATCTGCACATTCTTTATACCATAACTACTGGTATTCACTCATTGCTTGGCATCTATGCGTGAGCCACTTCCACTTGCACCTTTCAATGTGCATGAGTCCCCTCCAGACTAAAATCTTTAAATTATTGTTGAAATTCTTCCAAACTGCCAAAATTCCTAGCATCTTGAAAGTGTATAAGCATGAAAAGCTCATTCAAGTTATTCTGAAATGTAGTGCCTGCTAACAAGACCCTATGCTTCATGGAATACTGTGTAAATGTTTGAAAAAGCTTTGAAACTCTATTCCTAAGCCTATGATCTTCATCAATTATCATGGATTCCATTTGATTTGTTTTAAGACTGCAGCAACAAACTTTATCATTTCATACGATACCAAAAGAATATTAAATTTTATCCTTTCTTGTTTAGACTGATTTGAAGTGGAAGCTGGCCTTTTCTTCGCTTATGCTCCCTTGACAGTTTTCCTTTCTTCAAATGATAAAATTCATACTATCTAATCTGAGCACGAACTGGCCCAGTCCCCACACACATCACAACTTTCATCTGTGGGTCTTCAGCTTTATACTTGTGTGTGAGGACCACATATTATGCATTGGCTTCCCTTAGACTCTGTCTTGCAAAGTCACCAACGAACATCTGCTAGCCTCCGGGCGTGGCTTGAAAAACTGACAAAAAGGCATGGCACAAGAGTGTCATCAACAAGACAAGGTCACCCTCAGCATTATAATATGCCGGTAAGAGGAAAACTCCCCAGAAGACTTTAGCCAAAAGTTGTCAATGATCAAACATGGCCACTTGAAAATAATTCTATCTGCACGTGTCAAATCACATAAATTGGCTCTGGAACCGGCCTCAAAAACTAACCGATTGAAACCTTCGAGAACAACAAGCCTGGGCATTGATTTACCATCACTCAAAGAATATGAATCCATCATTATATTCCTCCAAAAGTTGAAATTCCCATCACAATAAAATGCCAAAATCAGCCTATCAAGCATGTTCAAAACTTAAAATAGTGAAATCATAGAAATCTGATTTGGAATCAAGATGGGAAAGTGATCAGATGGATTGGCAGGGACCTCAAAATCCATAGGTAAGTAGTCTTTCATGTCTATAGTACGAAACCACATTCAATTATGTCAAACCTCACACAGGGCACAAGTTACAAGGCCTCAAAGTAGGCCATTTAATTCTACATTCTGCAAATCAATGAAACCTTAATAATCTACAAATGAAATAGCCCTAGCAAAGTGACTAAACGGGCACATGGGAGGCTAAAAATTGGCATGATGACTCATTCCCATGTCTATAGCATAAGGAAACAACTGGCACATTTTGATCAATCTCAGGGAAAAAGATGCAATCATCCAATCAGGGCCTCCGGCTAAAGTATGTAACTATCCTTCATTAAATTGTTAGAAATTGCATTCAAAACCAGATTGGCAAACTGGGCAAATAGACTCATTAAGGCCTAAAAAATGAAACATACGAAGCATTTGACCACTAGAATACAGTGCAAAAGGAAATTTTTCAATTGGGTCAAATAGTCAAAAGTTATAATTAGTCAAACAAGGCCACTTAGAAAACTAGGCAGAACAGAGAAACAAGACTTTTCTGAGCAACCGACTTCGGGGAATCCAAAAACCTGTCAAACGGATTCGAAGAGGCTTGAGCTTTGAAACATAGGCTCTCTAATATACACCATAAACATTCCCAAAATGGCAGGCCATGGAACTCAATAGAGTACAAGGTATTTAAAGACAAATAGGGCCTGTAACAGTGATTTGACACTTGGGTAAAAATACAAATTTCAGTGAACACCCTAAAAAGGCTACTCCCTAAACATATTAAATTTGAAACTTAGGAGTTGGAACCCACTGTATATGTCAAATAAAAGGTGTTGAACCTATTTTCCAAGCTATATCTCATCAAAATCAACAGGGTATCTTTTACAAGCACACCAATTAGGCCTTCTCACAAAAAGTTTTTAGGAATACCCAAATTGCCCTATAGAAGATTTTGAATTGGTCACTTTGAATTTGAGCCAAATTTGAGAGTACCAATAGTGGCTCTAAATATGGACGCGTGCCTCATGCGGGGATGCAGAGAACTTTCAAAATCTCTTGGTAGAAGTAGACCACCCCGAAATTTCAAATCAAACTTTTATCTCTTTCTTCTCTTTTCACGTCTCCCTCCTGACACTACTTTTAAAAAAATGGGAACCTCAACTGAAAGCAAACACACAACTGAAAGCGAAGCAACTATATATACAGGGAAATTATTTACAAAAGGCCCAAAGCCTCAAACTGGATTCAACTCTTACCTCTATCAAACAAATGGTTATGATCTCCATACAATGGAGGTAAACTAAGACTACATGTTTCATCCAACCGGTCAAAAACATTATGATTCATCTTCAGCATATCATAGAAAAATTTATCACTAAACTTACCATTATTCAGCAAGAGAAAGCCATCAAGATGCCATGAGTACTGATCACTGTGTGACATTGAAACATCACAATTTTCATTGTCACTGCCATGCTGAAAAGTGAAGCATTCCAACCCAACATCATGGCTAGAAACATCAACATTCTGATCATTAGTTTGCAAGAAAGGATAAAACACTTCCATCTCATCACTTCGTAAACTAACATATAACTTCTCAAAACAACAATCTAATTGCATAAGACTAGAAACATCTCGCTGATCACAAATTACACCAGCATCATTTGGAAGGGAACAAGCTCTATCAGTGAGTAACTCGTCAGTCATTTGCAAATCCAAGAAAACATATTTAGACTTTCCACATTCTCTAGCATCAACAAGTAGACAAGAACAACAGACAACATGCTCTTGAAAATCAGAACATTCATTAGTACATTCATCAGTATATTCATCAAATATAACATTAGCAAAACCATCATAATGACATGTACTTTCATATTGCTGCTCCTTTAACTGAAATACAAGAGAAGGAAAACAAGTACATGTTTCACTCATCATGCCATTACTTGAATCTTCTTCATCAAAACTCATATCTACTGGGCATGGGATTTTTGAAACAAACCGGGGAGCATACCTCTAAAACTCAACATCCAAGAGCTCTGAAATTTTCTCACTACTTAGTGAGTACTGAACTTCACACTTCATCTCTTCAGTCTCACAAGTGATGCTGCAAATATCTTCCTTAATCAGAACAGGGGTTGCAAACTCCTGGCTTATATTACTTTGGGAAAAAGAATCATTATAGTCACTCTCATCCATAAAATAATCACTCTCTTGCTAAATACAAGATTCTTCCCTATTCTAAGAACAAAGATCTGTCCTACCATGTTGATAATAAAACAAATCTTTAAATCCAATGGAAACATCTGCAACTAGATTTTCATCTTTGACATCTTGATATTCATCCTCTTCACTATCAGCATCATAGTCAACACTTTCATCATGACTAGAGTTAGCATCACTAATATTTTCAGATTTACATTCTTCAAACTCATTTATCCATTTTTTAACAAGTCCAATGCCTTCCTCTTTACATTTTGTAGACCATTCTACTAACTTTAGGTATGTAAATTTCTGACTTAGACATTACTGACCTAAACAAAGCTAGATTAGTCTACAATTATGCACAAGAAGGAATTTACTATGGAGAAACTTATGCACCTATTGCCAGACTTGAAGGAGTGATAATACTACTTTTATATGCTTTTTATAAAGGATTTAAGGTATATTAGATGGATGTGAATTTTGCATCTTTGAGTGGGATACTTGAAGAAGAGGTATACATTGAAAAACCTAAAGGTTTTGTAGATCAAAATCAAAATAACATGGTATGTAAGCTACACAAGGCACTTTATGGACTAAAGAAAGAGAACATGGTATGAAATATTGCATTCTTATCTCATAAGAATTGGATTTGTTAGAACAAGTGATAAAAACAATCTATATTTGAAATGTGAAACTAATGATAATATTTTCATTGCTGAAATTTTTTTGGATGATATAATATTTGGAGGTCATGATACTTTATGTAAGTCTTTTGCTAATGAAATGAGAAAAGAGTTTGAAATTTTGATGTTTGGAGAGATCAAATCCTTTCTTGGTCTACAAATACAAAAATAGAAGGAAGGTATCTATATCACACAAATAAAGTACATTAATGAAGTCTTGAAGACATTCGGTATGGAAGACTCAAAACTAGTTGGTACACCTATTGTAACTGAATGCAAGATGACCAAGGATGATAAGTCAACAGAGGTAAATCAAACCTTATACAAATCTATGATTGCAAAATTGATTTATGTTGTGTATAGTAGACAAAAATAGTGCACACACTATTGGAATTTTCGCTAGATTTTCTACTAATCCTAAAGAGACACGCATGACTGCTGTGAAAAGAATTTTGAGATATCTGAAGAACACTGAAAACTATGGATTGCGGCATAAGAAAGAAGGAAATTTTGAACTAAAAGTTTATACAAATGTTGATTGGGTTAGAAATATTGATGATAGGAAAAGCACTATAGGTGGAGCATTCTTTTTAGGAGAAAGATTAGTAACATGGATAAGAAAGAAACAAGGATGCATTTCTCAATCCATTGTTGAAGCTGAATATATAGCTGTTGTTACTAATTGTTCAAATATTGCATGGATAAAGAAATTGTTGGAAGGTATGAATGAAGGAATCATTGATCCAGTGATAATCTATTGTGACAATACAAGTGCTATAAACATTTCAAAGAATCCAGTGATGCATGCAAAGACAAAGAACATATCTATTAAATATTACTACCTAAGGGAGAAAGTTCAGGAAAAAAAGGTCAAATTGGAATATGTGAAGTCACATGAGCAACTTGTTGATATATTCACAAAACCCTTACCTAAGGATACATTTTAATACTTGAGAAGTAGACTAGGCATCCATCCCCTGTCAAATAGTTACTAAGGTGATAAGGGGTTGCATCAACCTATACTTTATCAGAAAGATCTAAAAATGTTGATGCATGATGTTCACACTTTGGGATTCCTAAGGTTATGAAGAAGATGGAAGGCAAGCTAAAATTGAACATTTATACATGAAAGGTACAATAATATGAAAGAAACAACAAAGATACTTATTTTCCTACTGAAGAGATGATTATTTTTTGTATTGTTGTCAAATAGAGAGATGAATGATATAAAATATGGGAGAGCTAAAATATCAGTTAGAAATGAAGCTAACTGAAAGGGAGAGTGTGTAGTGATTACAAATATTAAATTCATAAGAGTGTTAGGAATGAATGATAAAGTGTTTGGCAGCTATTCTGTAGCATTTTTTGTTGCATTCATGACTATGATTGTCATTGATGTCAACACAGTGATTTACCGAAGACTTGCAGAGAACTAGACAGAGTTTGTATTAGCACACATGGGTTATTGTAGTTGGAGCTATGTGATGTTGAGGATATACTCTTTGATATGTCATATGTCTATGGTTAAGAGCACAGATAGTAATTCATTGATTCATGGAAGTTATGATCATTTTGGTGGAAGCAGTATTCAGGCAGTGTTCCTGAGTAGTGGTTTGTGGAAATTGGATGATATCTCCTAATCGGGATGGAATCTGGTTTTGCCCAGTTAAAGGGAAGTTGAAGACACATTGATAGTGATGTGGATGATAGTGCACACTTTGAGGTCGCACGAGTGAAGATTTATTGTATTTGGAAGCTGACAGTTTTATGTAATTTTGGTGTAGCGTCTGTAAACTTTTATTTTGTAATTGTATGCCGACTCATTTGTAATTATTTGAGTGTGGTATAAAGGAAGGAATGTATTTCCTTTTTGTAATGTAATTGTAATGTAGTAGCATGTGGTTGTAATGTGAAAGTGTGTAATTATGATATGGTAGCAGTGGTTGTGATGTTGTATGCATGAAGTGAAGAAAAGAGCTAAGTGTGAAAGTGAATTTGTGAAGGAAGACATGCGAAGTACAAAGATCTGAAATTGAGATATGATGTAATAGTGAGTGTGGTTTGGCATAGTCAGAGAAGAGGTTGTTGGCACTTCAAA
The DNA here is from genome assembly GCA_027943335.1 of Chamaecyparis obtusa. NCBI lineage: Eukaryota > Viridiplantae > Streptophyta > Pinopsida > Cupressales > Cupressaceae > Chamaecyparis > Chamaecyparis obtusa. The sequence goes on along the minus strand of BSBK01001642.1, from coordinate 579,790 downwards.
TTTTCAGTACATGAATCTTGTGAAAATTTTATAAATTTGAAGTGTGTATAGATGTTCATGAAAGTGTGATAATTTTTCCATAAAAAACCCATAAAGATCCTGCAAAATTATCTATTCTTCCTCAATATCCAGTAAGCCCTAATTAAGAGTTAAACCTGAGAAAAACCCTAAGTATATGCCATTTTCAAAAAATCCCTAGGTCACTCTATTTTAAATCTATTTGAGCGTTACCTTTTTGAATCACTTAAAACCTCAAAATGTATGTGCGTAAAGTTTTCTTGAGTCTCAGTGACTAGCGGTTTTAATTTTTCCTAAGTTTGGTGGCTATAATATCCTAAGTCCTAAATACTTTATATCCTAATGTTTCAGCTTTCATTCAGCTTAATATCTTTTAAGAAGATCTAATGGCAGTCGTATAGTCACAAGGAATCTTGTAGACCTATGCGACCATGCAACCGACCATTGATCTTACAGTAAAGCTTAGTGCGGAACAAAGTGGGACTAGTGTCAGAAAGAATCTTCAAAGATGAAAGTAATAAAGGGAGGATCTAACGATAGTCGTATAATCGCATAGAATCTTAGAGACCTATGCGATCATGCAACTGACTATCGATCTTGCATCAAGCTCAGTGTAAATCTCAGGTGGGACCATGGACAGATGTACACAACTGGCAATTTCTTATTGGTTGATAACAGTTGGACCAATGTCAATTTTTGCATAAGGTTTCTCCTTGATTGGTCGATGGTACTTGCTGACATGGAGGATGCCAGCAAACACCAGTGCTCAGAAAGAAAGAAATTACATGACAACTTGCCAGTTGTTGCATGCATGGATTATCTTTACTAGTAAAGGTAAAGTGGGACCAGCGGCTTAAGGAATAGATGATGGTGGGTGAATATTAATGGTTTTTTGCATGATCACATGAGATTCTTTCAAGCTATGTGACCATGTGACTAACATTCTATTTTAACGGTAAAGGTTATAGGGGATTTGCCGCCAGTAAAGGAATTGACATGATGGCTTATCGTATGATAGCATGAGCTTCTATCGAGTTATGTGATCATGTGACAAACCGTTGGATTATTTTCCAAGTGAAAATCAACGAACAAAATTTAAATTGAGGAAGAAGTGGCTGAAAGCTTCAGACAAGTGACAGTTCATTTCCTAGAGAATTAATGGTGATATCATGTGAAGTAAATTACTGAAATAATTATGAATTGATTGTGAATAAGTCAAAATCTATGTTTCCCCAAAAAGCCACAAGGAGATAAAAATTTGCAGAGCGCTTGGCAAGCAGAATTGCAGAAACCGATTGCTATTTTCAGAGGGATTTTGAAGGAAAGGTTGGTTCTTCCTACACTTGCTTGGTCTGTTAAGAAGTATTGCTTTGCTACTGTGTTCTTTTACGCTCAATATACATAAGCTATAAGCCCTAAAAATGCCGCCTAGGAAAGAGCTTTCTGGTGAAACTGATTATCTTAAGAGGGGTCTGCATGAGGACTTATTGCAAATTTTTCCTAGTTCAATGGTAAATTTGGCAGAGGTCAAATGGCTAACACCAAAGGAACCTAGGGTAAAAGTGGCGGATGGATTGTATGATATAGGGAATTATATCAGGGATGCTAAGATTGGTTTTTTCAATGCGAGTGGCACTTCTAACTTCACTGGGCTAACATTGTTTACAGTAGGTTTCAGCTAGAGAAATACCCCTGTTCTCACTTGTAATATATGGGAAAATGATATAGGAAAGCTTGTGGTGCCTAGTGTCTTCTTAGATGCGAACTTGATGATTGAGGTTGCAAAAAACTATGACCCTATAACTAAAGAGATTAGGGGTGTTAGAGGGTAAAAGCTATTGACAATCTCTACTGAGGAAGTTAGAACAATTTTAAAACTAAGTGACCCCTCACCTAACCTAGAACTGATTGATTTTAAAGAATTGAAAGAGGTGTATGAAACACAAAGACATCTCCTTAGAATTGGTCCTATAAAAGATTTTTGCACTCAAATTGGAAAGATGATTGTTACAGGACTAGGTGCACAGGAGCCATTCAAAATAGAGTATTTTGATGTACTGGCAAGAGGTGCCTATTGGTCATTATGTCAGGTTTTTGGGGAAGATGCTAAGGAGAAAATGCCAGAGAACCTGATGCATATGGTGATCCATATCTTACATCCACATCTATCCATTACTTTTGATTATTCCCCCTTCATTGCTGACTTAATCCATGATGGATTAATAGGAATTCAAAAGAGTAAAGTTGATAAACCCTTTTATTGGTACTCTTTTATGATGTACATGTTTTTGTTCAAGGGTGCTGATTATTTTGCAAAAGAAATGGAATTATCCAAACAGAGGGATGGAGAGGACATGCTTGTTCAGCTATGGAATTTGAATATGACATGGGACAGAAAGGATAGTAGTTACATATGGTTTAACAAATGTTTTGTAGCAAGATTGAGATTATTCTTTGTTCATGACAGCCCTAGGGTCCCGGTCACCTTGGCCAAAGTTGTTAGACCACAACAATTTGCAGAGGACCTCAACATAGTGCACAATTGGGGTGATTTTATTTTCTATCCCTATTCAACTATTATCAAGTTATATGCTTTTAGGGGGACTCCTTTTATTTTGCCTTTCCAGGTTCCCACCAAGATTGGCATTGCAAAATTCTTCAGACAATTAGGTGATATTGAGAATAATAGTATTGCCAAAGGTAGAGGAACTTTGTTCCCAAATATTACCATTGCTCACCAGTTTATGATCACAAAGGATGGGTGGCTTCATATGCATAAGATCTTGGATCCATATCATTTGACAACCACAATTTCCTGGACAATAGACTCGAAGGGTTTCTACAATGAAATGTTCAGGAAGAGGGTCAGATGTTTAGCAATAAACCAAATTTTTAATTTTCCTAAAGATATTATTAGAAATACTCCAGGGTTGCAAGACCAAGTAGTCAGAAAGGAAAAGTGGTTAGTATACAAGAAAACATGGGATTTTGTCTAACAATTTGACCCTAAATATGATCCTATAGGCAGCATAAATCCTATGGGAAAAAGGATAGATACTCTCATGAATTGTTTTCAAGAAATTTTTAAGACTTTGGAGGAGAAGAAGAAAAAGGCCATGGAAGACAACCCAGAGAAGGCTAAATCATTGTTGGGCAAAGGTGTATTTGCAAAGGTGTTTCCTCTTGGAAAATATATGTTGCAAGAGAAGACTGGTTATGGTGTAATAATTCCTGAAGATCTCCCTTCTACATCAAAGTAGGCGGAGAGGCAAAAGGAGGTTGAAAAAATGACAGATGTACCACAGGACCAGCCAAGTGAAGACATCCTTGATTTTTCACCTCCCACCAAGAAACAAAGGATAGAAGAGAGGCCTCATGATTTAGAGGAAGAATACTCTCCTTCACAATCACCATTGAATATTAGAGATGATTAGGAGATCATAGAGTAGGTTCAACAAATGGGATCTCAGGGTCAAATATTCATGACTCAAGAAGAGATAAATGAGGGAGTTCCAAAGCTACCAAAGGAGCCTAAGTTAGGCTTAACAACAGGACAAATTACAGGGATAGAATTGGACCCTATAATCAAATAGGCATGTGAGGAATTTTTGGCTGATGATACAGTTGTAAAGACCTGGGCCTTTTTACAATTTTTATGGAAAATGAACATAAATAAATTTGAGGAAGCCTGTGAGAAGAAGCACAAGGAGAATCCTGATAAGGATCTTAAAATGATTGAAGATGAAATTAGGAAAGAAATGACAGATGAATTTGAAGGGATTACTCTAGAACAGGGGAGAGAATTGGTAAAGAATGCAGGAGTACTTGTCCTCCCTAAATGGGACATAGTTGATGCAATAGTCCTTAATGCAGTTAGAAAAGAAACTACACCTATTTACAAGACCAAAGAAGAGGCAAAATAGTCTATCAAAGGAATTGCTTTTAGTAATGACCATTAAGCTTTGGTCATATGGTCATTGAAGAGAGATGAGAAAAACAAAGGAAAGCAAATAATTAAGGATAGTCTCTCTAGTGGTCTCATAGTCAAGATAGTTTTGGACACATCAGCAATAGAAGCATCAAGTATGGTGGTAGCCACAACTCACCTTGTAGAAAAGGTGGTAGAAAGGGAAGCAAAGAGAAGGAAGAACTCACAAGAAAATTTGAAGAAATGCTGAGGGCATATGGAGATTTGAAACAAGGATCATTTGAGAAAGATAAAATAATTGCAGATTTGAAGAAGAGGTTGGGGGAGGGAAGCTCAATCCAAACATCACAACAGTTGCAACTACTACTGGTCCTTCCTCCTCAAGCCCCATTATTGAGTTTCCCATGTCTCCTCTTCCCCCTTCCTTGAATAGTGAGGATGTAGAACAGAGAGAACAACATAAATTTGAAAAGAAAGTAAAGGACACCATTCAACATTTTGTTAGAAATGTAAAACCAGGCAAGGTTTATAAATGTGTAGAGCAGTTATCCGACATTTTTCTCTCTTTTAGAAAAGAAGAAGACACAGTAGGCAAAATTTTGAATAAGTGGGTGCCTAGGGAAAATGTTTTAAAGACATGCCTTGTTTCAATTAAGGATGATAGTATTGTGTATCCCCAATTGGCAAATACTTATAAAATTGTCAAATCCTTTCTTGATTTTGAAGTAATTAGGGAGGAAATAAAAATAAAAGCAACTTTCTTAAGAGTGAGATATCTTCATAATGATTTTCAAATATTCCCAGGTCTTGTTAAAGTAGATGGAACTATAAAAGAGAGGGAAAATTGGTTGGAACAGATAGAATATGGGGTCTCAACCAAGATAGATGTTGTTTTAGGCACTGAGGATACTCTTCCCTTCGTACAAATAATTGAAATGTTACTAGATGCCAGGATGCATTTTTATTAAAGTGATAATTAAAGTGCATCAATTGGTCACTAGCTGGAACAAGATTCTACCGAAAAGGGATGAGATTTTGGCATTTAATTGGCCTAATGAAGATACTTTTGCAGCTTGGGAAGTAGCGTCTTTGTTAGAGGTAAATAGAGAAGAAGAAACATCTTCTGAGGAGGCAACAGATGTCAATGCCCCAGCTCCATAAAAGAAACAAGCACAAATGTAACACCTGGTAGATTTTGAACTAACCTTGGAATCTGCTGCCAGATTTTGGCGCTCATCTTTACGATCCATCTTGAAGTTTTGTAACAAGAAAGTTTTTATTTGCATTTTTTGTCTTATTTGAGGATTTATTTCTTGTCTTTTCTAAGAGGATCCAAAGCTTGTTTGCAATCCTTATTCTATAAAAGGATTACCAGGATCAATGTAAAACCATGGAGAACTTGACCAATTTTATTGACAAGTTTCTTGAGTCTGGGATATCATAGATCATTTTTTTTTAGACATTATTTCTATAGAAGAACAATATTTTCTGGTTCAATTTATTTTCAAAAGGTTGCATTGTAAAGCATTTTAGGAGCATGATATAATATAGCATTTGAATAAAATCTAGGATTTATATCTCTCCTTGAGTATTTCTATTTGAGTTATGAATTGTTCCAATTCATTGCATAGATAATCTCTATGTGTATGTCTATATTTCTTAGCTCTGATCCAGGATTAGATTAAATAAACTTTGAATGTGACATAAATTCTTTGAAATTTTTCTTAAGGATGCATCAGTAAGTAGTGTGAATACAGGAACTTTTGATAAAATCCACCACGGGGTGATTAATATTTTCAAAGGGCAAGAAATCTTTCAAAGTTCAGTATATTTGTTCATGTATAACAATCTTGCACTGGAGGTGTAGCCCAATGGATAAGACACTGGCTGGCAGTGAAGTTCTTCTCATAGAGATAAGTGTTTAAAAGTATTCTACTGGTATTTCCATATTTAAGAATAAAATTGTCAAAATTCTTTGAAGTTCAGTGATTTGCAAAATAAATTACCATGTAGTGATAGTGAAAAATCTATGAATGAATGGTCATCATTTAGTTTTTCTTGTCATTTATTTGTTGCATTTAAATCTAGTTAGTAAATTAGTGAAGCAAGTTTTGTTACTGGATTAGGATCACCCTCCTTGGTTTTGCAGAGCTAGAAGTGCAGAGGGCATACTAAGACCCTATAGTTGGTCCAATCATCTCTAGAGTTAAATATTTGGATCTAACCAATCCTCAGAATCTGTAGATGTATTGGTTGCCTGTTAGAGCATAAACTCCCATTTTGGAAACCAACAGAGGTAACATATTATTCTATTGAGTAATGCAAAGATTATTTGGATAGTGTGTTTAGTGATCTTACCCTAAAGCTGTTTGGGCAGTGGGTCCTTCTGTCTTCCATAACTCTTAACCGGGTTAGAATCTTTTAATAGGGATTCAAAATCTCCTAACAAGGATTCATATGTACTGAATGTATTTCATAAGACTCCTAACAAAGTCCATCCTCTCACAAGGAATATTCATATTAGTGCATCTTTTGTGGGCATCATTCCCACTAGGGTTTACTCTTTGATCAAGAGGTTCCCTAGTCAACATATCTTGTGTCATTGTGTTATTGTGTATGAATATCTTTCTATTGTTGGTAATTATATTTCTTATATGGTTTAATGCTGTTGAAGATGATAAAAGTTATAATTATCTAATAACTAATTCACCCCCCCCCTCTCAGTTATCTTGGTGGAATTTACTTTCTAACAATTGGTATCAGAGCAGTAGGTCCTTGAAAAAGAAGTTTAACAGCTTAAGGGATCCATGGTGAATTTTAAGAAAGAAAGCCCTAAGTTTGATAGAGTAAATTTTGATAGCTGGAAAGAAAAGATGAAGACACACCTATTATGTTTAGGACTAGGTTATTGGTTGATTACAAAGAATAATAAGACTATCATTGAAGAAGACAATCTTGAAACATGTACTGCGGAAGAGAGAGATCTATTCATGTGTAACATACTTGCAAGAGAAGCACTTTTGACAACATTTCCAAAGAATGAGTACAGTCAGATAAAATATTTGAAAAAATCTCATGAAATTTGGAATGCTTTACACTCTACTTTTGAAGGTGATGAACATGCAAAAAGAGTTAGATTACATAATTGGATATGTGCATTTGAAGATATAAGAATGTTGAAAGATGAATCTGTTAGAAGTTATATTGGTAGAATGTCAAAGATCATTTCAGGTATGAAATCTTATGGAGGAACAAAGATAGAGAATGAAGTGATATGGAAAATTCTGAGGACATTGACTCATGTATTTAAGCAGACAACACAGATGATTAAACAAGTGATACCTTGTACAACAAACTTTACAAGAGAGACTCTTCTTGGAAGATTGGAAGCAACATAAATGAACTTGAGATTATTAGGAGACTTACCTAGAATGGAGATAGCATTTATTTCTCTTAGTGTTCAGCCTACTTTGTCAAGGAGCATCAGTGTGAGTGAAGATTATGATGGCAACAAAAGATCTAGAAATGAAGAAGACAAGAAGATTTAAGAAGGTATTGCCTTGCTTGTGAAAAGAGAACCGGACAGTAAGAAAATTTTTAAATGTTGGACTTGTCAAGAATATGGTCATTTTGCATCTAAATGTCCTACAAGAGTTAAAAATTATAGAAGCAATTTCAAACCTAGAAGATCTAAGGAATGTTATTATGCTAATGATGAAGATCTTGAAGCTAATATAGAAAGAACTTTAAGTGAAAGTGATACTGAAAATAATGATGACATAGGATTTGTAGCAATTAAAGAAGAAAATCCTAAATCTGATGTTAAGGAAGAAAAAGCCTTAGTTTCTCAAGTTGAAAAGAAAGCTAATTGGATTATAGATAGTGGTTGTTCACATCATATGACTAGAGACATGAAAAATTTCATAAAGTTGAATGAATATGATGGTGGAGTTGTTAGAGTTGGAAACAATGCACCTTGTTTGATTAAAGGTATAGGATCTATTACTCTTGATGGAAAGACTAATACTGATGATGTTTATTTTGTGGATGGATTGAAACATAATATTTTGAGTGTTGGATAGTTGGTTGATAAGGGATATCAAGTTTGGTTTATTGAGAAAACTTGTGTGATAAAGGATAAATATGGAAATTTGATTGGAACTGGATCTAGAACCAGAGGTAATGTATTTCAGTTGAATCCTACTGAGATGACATGTTTGATTACTAAAATTGATGACATTTGGTTATGGCATAGAAGATTTTGTCATATAAACTTCGATAACATTGTGAAAGTAAGTACTACACTTGCAGTAAGAGATTTACCTAGAATTATGAAGCCTACTAACATGATTTGCAAAGAATGTGTAATGGCTAAATAGAAGAGAAGTTCTTTTCCTAGTAAGAAGTTTACATCTACAGAGAAGCTGGAGATTGTTCATATAGATTTGAGCGGTCCTACCAGGACTAGAGGATTCTATGGAGAAAGGTATTTTATGATTCTTGTTGATGATCTTACAAGAATAATGTGGATTGCATTTCTTAAAGAAAAATCTGAAGCATTTGATAAGTTTAAGATTGCTAAGAATAAAATTGAGAATGAATTTGGAATGAAGATTAAATGTTTAAGATCTGATAGAGGTGGAGAATTTACTTCTAGAGATTTTATCAACTTTTGTGAAGAAAATGGCATTAAAAGATAGTATTCAGCCCCTAGAACACTTGAACAAAATGGCATTGTAGAAAGAAGGAATAGATCAGTGACTGAAGTAGCAAGAGCTATGTTGTTTGAAAATAATTTGGCAAAGATATTCTAGAGAGAAGCAATGAACACAACAATATATACAATGAATAGAGTACAAATCAAAGTAGACACAGACAAGACACCTTATGAATTATGGTTTGGACATGCAACCTCAGTTAAGTATTTTAAAATTTTTGGAAGCAAATGTTATATAAAGAAAGATGATGATATAGGAAAGTTTGATCCTAGAAGTGATGAAGTTATATTTCTTGGATATTCTTTGAAAAGAAAAGCATATAGATTTTTCAATACAATAACTAAGACTATTGTTGAAAGCGCAAATGTTAAAGTTGATGAAAATTTCAAAATTCAAGAAAGAATGCTTGATTATGAATCTAATGAAGAAGCTCACCCTAAACCTAACACTGGAACTACTAAATTGTTTTATGAAACTGACAATGATTTGTTGAATGAAATCCATAGTGAAGTTATTGAAGAACCTACATCTGAAGAGAGATCTAAGACAGTGACACCTAGCAAGAGTTTGTTAAAGAATCATCCTTTTGAACAGATTATTGGGAACATCAAAAGAGGAGTTCTTACTCGAAATAAGGCACAAGAATAGTTATGTTTGATTTCTCAAATTGAACCTAAGACTACTAATGAAGCTTGTGAAGATGAAAGTTGGACTAATGCTATGAAAGAAGAACTAGATCAAACTGAAAAGAACAAGACATGGGAATTGGTCCCTAGACCTAAAGACAAGAATGTTATTGGAACCAAATGGGTATTTAGAAACAAGATGAATGAACATGGAGAAGTAGTAAGAAACAAAACAAGATTGGTATGTAAGGGTTACTCACAACAAGAAGGAATTGACTATAAAGAAACCTTTGCACCTGTTGCAAGAATTGAAGCAGGAAGAATGTTTTTGGCATATGCAGCTTACAAGAAAGTCAAAGTGTATCAGATGGATGTGAAGTCAACATTTCTGAATGGAGAATTGGAAGAAGAAGTCTACATTGAGCAGCCTGAAGGTTTTCCTTTAACTCAAGGAGACATGGTATGTAAATTAAAGAAAGCTTTATATGGACTCAAACAAGCACCTAGAACTTGGTATGCAAGACTGGATAAGTATTTGTTAAAGTTGGGATTTATAAAAGGTACAGCTGATAGAAATCTATACACAAAAGAAATTGAAAATGATTTGTTAGTTATAGTTATTTTTATTGATGACATTATCTTTGGAGGACAAGATGACGCTAGTAACAAATTTGCTGATGAAATGAAGACTTAATTTGAAATGAGTATGATTGGTGAAATGAAATACTTTTTGAGATTATAGATAACACAAAACAATGATGGTATCTTTGTAAGTTAGAAAAATTACTTGAATGACTTGTTGAAAAGATTTGGAATGGAGGATTGTAAACTAGTTGGAACACCTATGGTGACTGGACATAAGTTATCTAGCATAGATGAGACTCCTATAGTAGAATAGAAGAAATACAGATCTATGATTGGAAGATTGCAGTATTTGACTCATACAAGACCTGATATAACACATTCAGTTGGAATTGTTGCAAGATTTCAAGCTGAACCTAGAGAATCACATTATGCAGTAGTAAAGAGGATACTAAGATATTTAAGAGGTGCAATGGACTATGGATTATGGTATGAAAAATTTGATGATTTTACCCAATGTGCATATATAGATGCTGATTGGGGAGGCAGTGTTGATGATAAGAAAAGCACCAATGGAGGAGCATTTTTCCTTGGAGGAAGATTAGTTTCTTGGCTAAGTAAGAAGCATAATTGTATCTCACAAAGCACAACAGAAGCAGAATATGTAGCAGCAGCAAACAATTGTAACCAGATAATTTGGATGAAGCAGATACTGAAGGATATTGGAATAAATTTTTTTGAACCTATTGTTATACATTATGATAACACCAGTATAGTTAGTATGTCTAAGAATCTTGTATTACATTCTAAGACAAAGCATATAGAGATTAAGTATCATGTTGTAAGAGAGAAAGTTGCTAAAAAGAAGTCAGACTTGAGTACATAAGTACAAAGGAGAAGATAGTAGATATATTCACAAAGCCTTTGCCTAAAGATACATTTGAGTATCTGAGAGGTATGCTTGGGGTTATTCCCCACCCTACTTTTGAGAAGTGATGTAGTTGGTTGCATCCATCCAATGGTATATGATCCTTATCTTTCTTCTAGATTGGATGTTGGTACTTCCTCTATGGGGGAGTATGTGTATCTGTGCTGAGTCATGAGGACTCTAGTAAATGTATTTTCTGAAAAGTGTCTTTTGACATTGAGTTGTTGTTGACTTAGTGATGGAATTTCTATCATTGATGTCAATGGGGGAGAAGTATGCATGAAAAACAATATGAGACATTTGTTGAAGAGAACTAAATAGGATAACGAAGCAAGATTTGATTAATGTAGAGGATTTGAAGAAGTAGTGTTGTAGTATTGGATTTTTGGAACATTGGATGTTTTTCATCTATGTTGCCATCAATTCCAATGTGGGAGATTGTTAGGAATGAATGATAAAGTGTTTGGAATCTATTCTATAGCAATTTTTGTTGCATTCATGACTATGATTGTCATTGATGTCAACACAGTGATTTATCGAAGACTTGCAGAGAAGCAGACAAAGTTTGGATTAGCGCACATGGGTTATTATAGTTAGAGCTATGAAACATTGAGAATATACTATTTGATATGTCATATGTCTATGGTTAAGAGTGCATATAGTAGTTCATTGATTCGTGGAAGTTATGATCATTTTGGTGGAAGCAGTATTTAGGTAGTGTTCCTAAGTAGCGGTTTGTGGAAATCGAATGATATCTCCTAATCAGGATGGAATCTAGTTTTGCATAGTTAAAGGGAAGTTGAAGACACATTGATAGTGACATGGATGATAGCACAAAATTTGATTGCTCATGAGTGAAGATTTATTGTATTTGGAAGTTGACAGTTTTATGTAATTTTGGTGTAGCGTGTGGAAACTTTTATTTTGTAATTATATGCCGACTCATTTGTAATTATTTGAGTGTGGTATAAAGGAAGGAATGTATTTCCTTGTTGTAATGTAATTTTAATGTAGTAGCATGTGGTTTTAATGTGAAAGTTTTTAATTATGATATGGTAGTAGCGATTGTGATGCTGTATGCATGAAGGGAATAAAAGAGCTAAGTGTGAAAGTGAATTTGTGAAGGAAGACATGCGAAGTACAAAGATCTGAAATTGAGATTTGATGTAATAGTGAGTGTGGTTTGGCATAGTTAGAGAAGAGGTAACATATTATTCTATTGATTAATGCAAAGATTATTTGGACAGTGTGTTTAGTGATCTTACCCTGAAGCTGTTTGGGCAAAGGGTCCTTTTGTCTTCCATAACTCTTAACCGGGTTAGAATCTTTTAATAGGGATTCAAAATATCCTAACAGGGATTCATATGTACTGAATGTATTTCATAAGACTCCTAATAGAGTCCATCCTCTCACAAGGAATATTCATATTAGTGCATCTTTTTTGGGCATCATTCCCACTGGGGTTTACTCTTTGATCAAGACGTTCCCTAGTCAACATATCTTGTGTCATTATGTTATTGTGTATGAATATCTTTCTATGGTTGGTAATTATATTTCTTATATGGTTTAATGTTGTTGAAGATGATAAAAGTTATAATTATCTGATAACTGATTCACCCCCCCCCCCTCTCAGTTATCTTGGTGGACTTTACTTTCTAACTAAGAGACCATAAAGAACTAAATGCATAAGCTAAGGGAGAGAATAAAGACCAAGTTGTAGACACTTAAGATGTTTGTTATTCGATGCCATATTTCATATTGTATTTCCATCAATGCCAAAGGGAGATATTGTTAGAATAAAACTAATAAACTACTTGGAGAACATAATGGAGAATGTGAAGATGACCACCAAGATACTAAAGTATATGTGAGACATTATATCAGTTGTTATATTGTCATTGATGTCAACTAGTTTTGACTGTACTTATCATGATAGTTGCAAACATCTGAAGAAGGTAATATTGGTGAAGGAATGAGATATTAACATGAAGATGAGATGTATGAGTAAAGTTATGAATATGGTATTCATTGGGTAATTTATTGATGAGTCTATGATAATATGATAGTGATTTGATTGTATTACATGATTTTGTTAAGTATTGAAGATCAAGAATGTATAAGTTAGTGTAGTCGGTATATGAAGAGCTTAGTATACACTGAGAAAACATAGTGTACACCAAGTAGGTATAGTGTATACCAAGTATGGTATTAACTAAGCAAGAAGTCACCAACAGATCATGGTATTGACTGAGTGGAAGAAATATTGTGGAACATATGATTGCTGACATGAGATGATGAGCTAGACAAATCTGGAAGATTCCAAGGATAAAGATAAAGTTTTTTATGAAGATCTACGACTAATAAAATTCAAGGAAGATTGGATGATGAAGATTGAAACATTTTCAAGGCACAAGTTCTAAGGAAGGTTAATGAGGCAAAATATATGGCTAAGAAGAAAATGGTTTATCATGTCTATATAAGGAGACACGAGATTCAAATTGGATAATGTGTATGAGGAGAAGATTGTATTTATGAGAAGATGGTTTGACAGGCTGAAGTAAGAACCAAGAAATTCTGTAGACTACACTGAGTGTTGGAAAGAGTTAATTGAAAATAAAAGAGTTGAAGGAAAAATGAAATCAAAGAGATTATGATGACTAGAGGTATATTGTGATGAACTACAACTCATTTAGAACCTGATTGAAGAATCTGTGATTTAAGATCACCGAGCTGATTGATTAGATATGTAATATGATTAAATCAGTATTATGTTGTCATTGATGTCAACTAGTTTGACAGTACTTATCTTGTAAGTTACTATACTGAAACATCTGTAGAGAAGGAGTGAAAGAGATGAAGAACATAAATATCTACATGAGGAAGATGGATATGACATATGAGGATAAAGAATAAATTGAGTAACTTGTTGATGAGTCTATGACTTCATGTTATTGACTTGATTATGTTTCATTCATCTTTGATGAGGAAAAGAGCTAAAAGACACAAAGAAGTGTTGTCGGTTGATGAAGCATTTCAGTATACACCGACGAAGTGTAGTGTATACCGAGCATAATGTTAACCAAGCTTGTGTTCACCGACACATTTCTTTGTTAACTGAGAAGAACAGAATGAACTAAATGATTTGTTTAGCCGATAAGATTGATGAGCTAGAAAGTGTATGATTATGAGGTAATAGATAATGTGTGTTACACAGATCGACAACTAACAAAATTTAGGAAAGATCTAAAGGATGAGAATCAAACGTGTTATTGACACAAGTGCCGAGGTATGTTTAAGAGGCAAAATCAATGAAGATGATTAAGCAAAAAAATTTGATGGAGTAGAAGAAAATGGTTTACATGTCTATATAAGAGATTGGAGATTTCACTACAAGGTGGTGATGCTAAAAGAAAAGGAAACTGCAGAATCATCTCGTGAACAATTTTTCATGCATTTTGATCATACTAGTTAAGGAGAACCCTACTGCAGAGCATTACTGAGCTACAAAGAGTGATTACCGATAGATAGTAAGTTGATATATTGTTGAAACAAAATTGTTACATTGATCAGAAAAATTTATATGAGCTGAACATTGATCTGTAATTTGCAATTAAAGTTGTGTTAAGTCAGATCATCTACTGTTACATATTTAACCATTGTACACAATCAAATCTAAGTGGACTAAGAAAGTCTTATTATGTATCATTCATAGAATGAACATTGTTATCCTGTCAACCCCAGAGTGATTGCTAGTTGGATGATAATGGTTGGTCTAAAATCCTCTAACAAGGTCACACCTAACAGTGTGTTTATAACCTTTAACAGGGTTGGGTCTTCACTGACCTCACTTCAGAAGAGTGAATATTTTTGGGTTTCCAATCGCAGGTGGTTTTTACCTTCACAGGGTTTCCATGTTAAATCTCTTGCGTTATGTGTTAATTGTGATATTTGTTTGATGTCATATTTACATGTTGCATAGTTGATTTGATTAGTAACTACTATAAGTTTTAGATTGATAATCGGTAAAGCACGGACAGTAAAAGTATTTTAAGTTACCGAGTAGCAGAAATTGAAGTATTTGTTTTTGGATTATACATTTTGTATTGGGATAGTGATTAATTGATTCACCCCCCTCTCAGTTATTCTAACATATTGAGCTTAGTATAGATTTGAAAATTGGCAAACAAATTTGTATTTGAAATCAGGTCATATACTATTACATTCTAACAATTTCTATAGACCAAATCTCTTAACCAAGTGAGACTTAAGAGTCTTTGTTTATTTCTTTATGACATTCAATTATTTTCTTGTTGACCAAAGTGAATGTATGGTCAGAGAGAACTATTAGTGATAAATCCTCTAACAAGGTCACACCTTACAATGTGTTCTATAACCTTTAACAGGGTTGGCTCTTAACTGAGCTCACTTCAGAGGAGTGAAAATATTTTGGGTATCGGTCCTAGGTGGTTTTTCCCCTAATAGGATTTCCACATTAAAAATAAAGTGTTAAATGTGTATCACAATGTTTTGTTATTTTACTTTACACAGTATAATAGCTAGTTAGATCGATATACATACTAGATGATTCAACTAGGAGTCAGTTAATGAATCAAAAAGGCACATACAAGTTTTACCAAGTTGTTTAGTTTATTTGTTGAAATTGATTTTATACATCTGAGAGTGAATTGGGACTGTAGGATAACTAAAATTTATTTATTCACTCCTCTTAGTTATCTAACACAATCTTATCCATCCTTCATGATAGTGTATACCTACTCATCAAAAGCATTAGTCATCACTTTACCTCTTTGAATCTGATAAAGTATCCTTTGATTGTCAAGAGAGGTTAGATCAAAAGATTGTGGCACTTGTGAAATAGGATGAGGACTTGAGCTATTAATAATAACAATTTAGTTAGCCAAAGATTTGATTGTCTCCTTCATCTCTTTCTTTTCTTTTCTATCCTTCCAAGAATGAGCTAGCATCTTCTTAGAAGAGATTTTGAAATGATGATTATTTGTAGTCATGTTAGTAGGACCCAGATCAAACTTTTCAACAATGAAATCATCAATTAAAGGATTTGTAACCTCATTCTCTATTTTGGGCCTTGCCACTTCAACTACCTAGTTCCCTATTTTTGAGTCAACATCAACTCTGGCTATGACTTTTAGTTTCTTAGGCTTTGATTCCTTGTTGATGTATTTACTTACTATATCTCCAACCAAGATAGAGATAGGGACTATGTTTATCTTCTTACTAATATTGGTTTTCAACCAAGTGGGGGTATTAACAATCATATCATTGATAGTGTCAATCTTGGTTTGAGTGGTTTCAATCATAAAAACTATGCCTGAGTGTGTAGGAACATTTTTTAGGTTCCATGGATGTGGGAGACTATGCCCATTCTTGCACCCTATCTTATTTCAACTCCAAATCAATCACAACCTCAACCTTTGATCCTTTACCTATTTGGACCTTTGTTCTTGACCTGGTCACTTGAATAGGGGATTTTACAATAATTGGGCTCTTTGGTTTCTTGCTTCCTATGGAATCTTTAGATTTCCTCTTTTCTTCACCTGCAACACAAGAGTCAACATTAATAATAGATGAAATGGTAAGTTGGTAGGATTTTATTTTTTGTGTGGGATTCGATCCATGGGGTTTCAGATTCTATTTCACTTTCTTCTATTTTAACCAAAGTTTAGTTCTCCATGAAACACTGGATCTTCTTGCTTCAATGCCATCCTTTTCTTATTCATCCCAATTGACCTTAGGAAGTGAATGATTCATCTCCTTTTCAAATTTAGGATCAATAACATCTTCATTGTCACTCAACACATGAGTAGTGTCCATTTCTAATTTCATGACTTGTATCTACTAAAGATTAATCCTACTCTAATGTCTTCTCCTAACCTCATGCTCATCTGTGCAATCCTCCCAATAATCTTCTATGTGACCAATAGGCTGGAACTAATCGCCAAGATTCATGTGATGGAATGCATACCCTTTATTGTTAAATCCATGTCTGATCTTATAATACTTGAAGTTGAACCTCTTAAAATCATACCTGATGCTAACTGCCTGTGAGAATCTTTTACAAGAATAGATCCCTAACACTAGGGGAAACATAGTATCTAGTTCTACTTTAGGTAAGTATTTCTTAACTACCACTATTAATTGTCTATAAATTCTAGTAAGGAATAAACAATCTACAATATACCTTGGTAGTTTAATGGTTTTCCCTTTATATCCTCCCACACAGATGTAACTAAAGTGATGAAATTGAATGTAGTAGCTTCCATACACTAATGAACTATTTCACCTCATTTGTGAACCTCTTGCATATCAACCTAGTAATTTGAAACAACAATATACTTGTAAAAACATTATGTAACCTCCTATAGTCTTATAAAGCTCCGTCTCTCTACATTAATGGATAATATCCATAAATTTTGATCTCTTGATCCCATGTCACATGAGACAATCCTACCCACTCCCAAGTATGGGTAAGAAAATATATTTTATAGGATGACATATATAAGTTTCTTGAACTAAGAAGAACTATATTAAGTTGTTCAACCATCAATTCAACAATCACTTGTCCCTAGTATATCCATTGTTCTCCTCTTATGATGATTTGTATGAAAAACTACATCTACCTAGAAAGTATCTTGGCACTTTCAGACCCACTAGCTTTTTCCAACAATATAATTAAATCCTAAATATAGGGTTTCATGTGTGTAGTAGATAATGACATGGGTAACCTTGACCCTCCTTTTTTGAGGCTTCAGTAGCCAATTGCAAGCTATGGTATTATTTTTTGGCAAGTGGATAAAATATGTGCACGGATGTTGTCATCATTTGAAATGCTTATCCCTCAAATCATTACAAGGAATCCAGATACTATTTTGGTAATCAATACTATGAAAAATGCCCAAGTCCACAGTCAGTTCATGGCAAACAGTCTTAGTATTTTAGACAAAAAAATGATACAAAGAGAGTTAAGATATGGATAGTTATATTTGGGTAGGCAGATGTATGGAGGATAATTAGGAAATTTTGCAACAATTTTACATGTTAGATGTAAAAGGTACAATTCTTTGAGTGCATATAAAAATAGGAAACAATGCAACAGGGAAATCAAAGAAGTATAAGTCTTGACTAACTTATGATACATGGTATTTATTGTATTTTTTAAGGGCCCAATGATATTGTAACATAGGTATGTTAGAATGATTTTATAATAACTAAGAGGGAGGGTGAATTAGTTATCCTCAGGTCAGATGTACAAAATGAACTTTTAAACACTTCAACTAACTTAGATCTATTCAGCAATCCACTGGGTCTCTATAGAATATAATTAGTAATGTAAACATGTAGTCCACTATCCAAAAGTAATAAACTTGTAGAATATAAAACATAACACATCAAATCATATTCACACAAGTATGATACTAGTGTTTAACATGGAAAGCCAATTTGGGAAAAACCACCAGTAACATGCTATCAAATTTTCACTCTTCTAAAGTGAGCTTTGTGAGGAGGCAACCCTGTTAAAGGTTAAAATACACACTGCTAGGTGTGACCCTATTAAAAGATTTAATCACCCTATTAGGAGTGGCCTTGTTAGAAGGCTTAAGGACATCCCATTATAATATCACCTTGATTAAAGGATTTATAAATGACTATTAGGTCAACCTTGACTAAAGGATTTAAACTAATACAATGGTTAGAAAGTAACTACAGATTATGATCTAAAACATACAACTCACTTTAAAAATATAAATACAATAATCTCATATGTTGATTTATTGATTGGCCTTCTTTATCATCTCCATCTCTGATTTTTTTAGAAATCCCTTCAAGAAATCACCACAACTCTTCTTAGCTTTCTGCTTAGGTTTGTTAATCAACAAAATCAACCTCTTCCTCACACTAAATTGTTGGAAATTTGACTATACTGGTGTATATGACCTTATATAGTGTTTTCATTATGGAAACAAAGTCATATAGTGTTTTGTAGTCAGCGCACTTGACGAGAAGATCATAAATTGGCTAAGTGTTGAAGACTGGATAGTATACAAAGTACCTAAAGGTCAGAGCATCAACGCACATGCATATGATAGAATTATAGTATGCACCCTAGAATTTAAGTTTTTAAGACCATATTCATGCTAAGTCTAAGAACACATGATCAAAAGATTCAGTATGAGGAAGATACAGAGAGTTCAAGTTGCACAAACAGTGAATGCCAAAAAAGAACAGAGCAAGCAGCTGACTATTGGTATTTTCATTGGAGGTTATATTATTGTTGTGTAAGGGCTATGCACCTATTGTAATTAGGTTATAGACATATAATTAACCTTTTTTGTAAACACACTTGAGCCAATTCAATTGGAAGCATTGTATGTAATCGGTTAAAGGGCCGACCTAGTTAATTGTTTTGTATGCGCATATAAATATTAGATGTGTCATTGTAATTAGGTATGAGAGTTGATATACAATCAAGACAAGTAGAGAAGAAGTGTGTGAAGATTTTTTAAGATGTATTAGATCTTTTCAAGAGGTCAAAGCATTAGCACATCAAAGGAACTAATCAGACAAGTAGTGTCACAGTGCCAGTTCATCCAGTAGATATAGTGTGTATCTGAGATTAGAAGGTTGTAGCCTTCACCACTTGAGTAGTGAGCTCTAGGATAGTGAGTCCACACCCCTAACAGGGTTATTTTAAAAGACTCCTAATAGAGTTTGACCCTTGACCAGGTCAATGTACTAAATATATTGTAAAGAAACTCCTAACAGGGTTAAGGATCTTCTAACAAGGATCATAAAACAATAGTATAGATTATTAGTGGGTGTCAATTCCCATCAGGGTTTTTACCTATTTGGGTTTCCCCATAACCACATTGGTGTTTTGTGTTGTTGTCATGTTTCTTATTTATGTTGATGTTCATTTCAGTACTTAAGCATTCAAGTTAAGTTTAAAGAGAAAAGTAAAAAGATTAAATACAGTGAACACTGATTCACCCCCCCTCTTAGTGTTTCCATTCCTAACAATTGGTATCATAGCTCTAGTCCTCAGTGAATAAGTTTAACCACTTGAGGAGATCATGGACAAAGAAGAAATGAAATATTTGAAAAGGAATCTTGAAGCTTCTCTTGAAGACCTAGATAGATCTGAAAAAGAAATTGAAGAACTAAAAGAAAAAGTCAGTGATGCTCAAGTAGTCATCAAAAGGATAAGAAAAGATTTGAAAGAATTCTCTACCAATGATTTAGGGATAATGATCAAGAAGTTGAATGAAGAAAATTCATCCCTGAAAGAACAAATTGAAGAATTGGATGATAAGCTAAACAACAATCAAGAAGTCTATGATGAATAGATCAAAGATAACCTTCAACTGAATAAAGAATTGAGGCAAGCAAACATGGAAATCTTGGAGCTAAGAAACAACAAAGAAAGCTTGGAATCTAAATTGAAAGAGGCTAAGAATCACATTGACAAAATACACACAAGCAAGGATATGATTGAATCTCAATTGTATGCTCTGAAGCTTAAAGGAGATACCAGTGGTATTGGATTCAATGAAGCACAAAATCATATTGACAACATGTGAGCAAGAATGAAAGCACTAGAAGACACCATAGATGCTAAGGAGACTAGAAGTTAGACTAAAGATCATGTTGAACCATCCAAGAATGAGCACAAGCTAGTAGATCAAACTTGTTATGCATGTAACAAGCATGGACATATAGAAAAGAACTGTACATAGGTAAGACCTTTCAATGGTTACTGTTATTCATGTAATAAATTTGGTCATAGAGCTATGAATTGTAAGACAAGTCAGAAGAACAAGACTCAGCATAATTAGAGAAATCAGAATAAGTCAAATATAAGAAGTTCTTAGAATGTTACATGTCAGATATGTAACTATAATGGTCACTCAGCCAGACAATGTAAAATGGTAGCCCATGTCAATGCACCGAGGAATATAAGGCCTCCAGTTATTTGTCACTCATGTAACAAGGTTGGACACATCTAAAAATTATGGAGATCAAGGACACAAAGTCAGGAAAGCCCTAAAAAGCGAGAAGAATCAATACTGGATACCGAAGGAGAAGTCAAGTTTGTGAAAGCTTCAGAAGGTGCGAGCTTGAATTGGTCTAAGGTGAAGAAGAATAAGGTTGTTGAGAATGTATTTAATGCATCCACAATGGATGCACCCTTTACATCTAGATGAATGGCCCTCACGGTCATAGGGGAAGCTAATTTAGTTCTAGAGCCCTGCGCGGACAGTATACTCACCATCAGAGTATGCACCTTTGGATTTAACCTTTTGGAGAATAATAGAGGCTATGTGCAAGAGCGCACTTCCTGATTCATAGTAGAAAGAAAGTTGGAGATTTTTCATGAAAGTCTGGTTTACATGACAAGCATTAATGGGGGAATTTTAACTTTAAAGTACACAAAAGATTTTATATCTCTCATTGCATTCAAATTCAGAGTGATTGGAGAGTAGAGGAGCCCTAGCATTTGAGTGTGAAGGATTGCATATTGATTCACCAGTGTTTAGCAAGTGCATTTGATTGATTGCAGAAGCCCTAATCTGTCGCATCGATTCAAAAGTCTTTGAGATCATTTGGAAAGTGATGTACAAGTAATTGCTACTCCCATTGTATTTGATGTGGCTAAGAAGAAGAGATATGTGTTTAAAAGGCATCAAATCAAATCCACACTAGATGACCTAGAAGGTGCATTCTCCCACACTCCCATGGGTGTTATGCATGTGGAAGATATCAGGGCATACATATATTAAAAAAAGGAACTAGTAGGTTTGGATAGAATAAGAGCACACATGGAAAAAATGATGAAACTTGATAAAACCTTTATGGATGAGTATGCGTAGTTGGAAAATCATCCTATAGTGGAATATGCTATGTTATATGAGTTCTATGAGTTGGAATGGATCAAGATCCTACTTAGCAGGATCCATGATGACCTATTTTGGATAGAAGAAGTGTTGGTTAGGATAACAAGAGACCTAACTCGTGAGATGAAAGGACTCTCAAGGATAGGTGTCATTCTTCCAGTGGCAAGGATGTCAGAAAAATTGTAGAACATACTTGCAAATCAAGAAGCGATAGGCACAGAATGATAATAGAGCCTATAGATGAGAAAGACATCAAATTGATGTCCATGATACTAGGATATAGCTTCCAGTACACCAGTAGAGTAAACAGTACGTCAGCGGCCACCATTCTTGCAGCAATAAGATTGGTGAGAGAGAAAGGAGATTTTAATCTATGTGAAATCTTGCACGCACACATAATAGACAACATAAGAGCCATCAAGAATGACATGACCAAGATATTCAAGTTTGGGTCTTTGATAATCTATATGTACTTCCATATTCTTGGAAAGGTGTTTGATTTGTATCTAGACAAATCTATTCCCACTATACCATAGATATCCTTTAAGGCATCCACATAAATTACCCTTAAGGATTACATGAATCTAGAAATGAAGATATTTAGGGCCAAAATGTAGATGAGATATAGGATTTCAAAAATTATTGTTGAGAAATACAAGGACATAATTTATTTCATGGTGGAAACTGATACAACTTGCATGGAGGTTGTTGAACCAAGAAAAAAGTGGATTCATCCACTGGGATATTAAGTTGAAGAGCCTATTCTAGAAGCTTATGCTCAAGTTTTTTTGTCAGCACCTAAGGACCCCAATGAGCCTAGATGGAGGACTTATGAAAAGAAAACAAGAGAAGTAGATGTTGTATTGAACATCACCGCAACAAAAAGAAAAGTTGCCAAGGTTACTTTGGAGATTTTGAAAATTCATGGAGTATCTCAAGCAGAGCTAGACAAAGCAAGACAAGAGAAGATTGCTTTGGAAATAGAGAGCATAGCTGCAACAAAGACATAATCTAATGATCCAAAGATGAAGAAGGTGAAAATTAAGAAATTAGATGATCAGAAGGGTAAATCTGATGTTTCCCCTCCTACACCCATAGTAACAATTGATCTTACTACTCCTCTAGAGTATAAGACAATAGCAAAGAGGAAGAAAGATATCAACACTAGTCATCCATCCTCGCAAGCAAAAAGAAGCAAAAGAAACACTCAGGCACCTCCAGAGGTAGGTTTCAGACCTAGTCTTCAAGTGTTGAGTAAAAGGGTTGTTGATAAAGGAAGGATTGATCAAATAGGAAAATTTAATGATAAGTACAATGAGATAGATAAGCCAAAGATTCATGGCATGATTGTCAAACACATGCTTAAGTTTAAGAATATAGTGCTAGAATTGAAAACTATGATTCCAGAAAGTGTTTGGAACATTTTAGATTTCTTAAAGAGACAAGAAATGGAGGAAGATCTAAGAATAAGAAAGAAGATCTTAGATGAGAGTTTACTAGTATGTTCTTTAGAGCAAAATACCTTACTATTAGATCTGGTGAAACCTCACCTCAGAACCAAGACAAGAACATTAAAAATCATGGATAAGAACTATGAATTGGCTGCTAAGGAAACAAAGAAAGCATTTGAGAAAGTTTTCATGAACAGGCACATGTACCTAGCTAATGTGCCTATAGCTCAAGTGCCTACAAAGGAAGTCAAGGTGATAGAGCCCACTAATGTACCTATAACAGGTCCTCAAGACTCAGTGCCTGTAGTTGAAACACAAAAGAGAGGTAGATAAGTCTGTGCCTTTGTCAGAGTCACTAAAGGATAGCACCATCATTATTGATAATGTTGAAATTGAAATGGAAACAATAGATAAGGACTTGGACAAGTTCGAAGAAGCCTTTGTAAGCACACAAGAGGCTGAAACACTATGCAGTGGTAACTCACCTAAGATAGAAAAAGAAAAAGAGAAAGAAGAAGAAAAGAAAGAAGAGGAAAAAGGAAATGAATCAATAGATAATCCATCCATTGAGATACTAAGCAAAGTAAAGCAAGAAGTAGTGGATAGCACTCCTATCACTCCACTACCCTCAGCAGCATTGTTGTCAAGATTGACACCTGACACAACTAGTTTGGATTCATGGAGAGAAGAAGGCCTGATCAAGTTTAGTGTCTTAGCTATGGAGAAGGCCAAGGAGAAATAGGTAATGAGGAATCCCCTCCTTGTAGAATTAGTAAGTATCCTGAACAACCTATTACCAACAGATAAGAAAGTGTCCAAGGTACACTCTGTTGATGATGTAAGTGCAATTCTTTCACACTTCAAGAGTAATTTTTCTAGCTTGGAAAAATCAGCATCATTAGTTGTAGAGAATAAGTATATGCTAGAAAAGATTAAATGAGTTGGTCAGTAAATTCTCACTAGACCTTAGTTCACTCAAAGTTGGACAAGCAACTTTGAAAGAGTTTGCAGCAAAAGGAAGAAAATTATTGCTGACTGTATGAATCAAGATAAGTTGACAAATGACCACTACAAATTCAAGAAGAAAAGGCCATGATTGAAAAGGTGAGGCAGTCAGTAGAAGATCCCTCTATTGATATAAACATGTACAATAATGTATATCAGGGACAGATTGACAAAATTGAGAAGGTAGAAAAAGAGATGTCAAAGATAAGGGCTAGGCAGACTCAGCTTAGAAATGCTCTTGCGCCCTCCTTAGATGTGTTAAATTAGAATATGAAGGAGATCAATGCCACCATGGTGAAATATGATCAAGGTCCTAGTTCAGATATGGAGAAGATGGAGAAACTACAATATGCCTTATGCGCCCATCTCCAAACAATCAATGCCTTGATTGCATTTTGGAAGAAAGAGATCCAAAATTTATAGATTGCATACCCAGATGTACTTTCAGTGTAAGTACTTGTACAGATTCAATTTTGTAACACCTTTTTCATTAATGTCAAAGGGGGAGTATGTATAGAATATGGAGCTATAGATATTAAAGAAAATGTATAGTAAGAAGATATAAGGGAGATATAAGATAGACTATGATTAAGATTTTTTGTATTAAGGGACAGTTAGTAACTTTTCCATATTCCTTTGTTGCCATCAATGAAAAAGGGGGAGATTGTTGGATAGTTGACTATACTATGTATATGACCTTATTTAGTGTTTTCATTATGGAAACAAAGTCATATAGTGTTTTGGAGTCAGCGCACTTGATGAGAAGATCAGAAATTGGCTAAGTGTTGAAGACTAGATAGTATACAGAGTACTTGAAGGTCAGAGCATCAGCGCATGTGCATATAATAGAATTATGGTATGCACCCTAGAAGTTAATTTGGTAATACCATATTAATGGTAGGTCTAAGAGCACATGATCAGAAGATTTAGTATGAGGAAGATAAAGAGAGTTCAAGTTGCACAGACTATGAATGCTAGAAAAGAACAAAGCAAGCAACCAACTATTAGCATTTTGGTTAGTGGTTATATTATTTTTGTGCAAGGGCTATGTGCCTATTTTAATTAGGTTTTTGACATGTAATTAACCTTGTTTTTAAATATTCTTGAGCCAATTCAATTGGAAGTGTTGTATGTAATTAGTTAAAGGGCCGACCTAGATAATTGTTTTGTATGCACATATAAATATTAGATGCGTCATTGTAATTAGGTATGAGAGTTGATATAGAGTTAATAAAAGTAGAGAAGAAGTGTGAAAAGAGTTGTTAAGATGTATTAGAGCTTTGCAAGAGGTCAAAGTATCAGCGCATCAAAGGAACTGATCAAACAAGTAGTGTCATAGTGCCAGTTCATCCAGCAGATATAGTGTGTATCTGAGATCAGAAGGTTGTAGCCTTCACCACTTGATTAGTGAGCTCTAGGATAGTGAGTCCACACCCCTAATAGGTTTATTATAAAAGACTCCTAACAGGGTCCGACCCTTGACTAGGTCACTATACTAAATATATTGTAAAGAAACTCCTAACAGGGTTAAGGAGCTTCTAACAAGGATCATAAAACACTAGTACATATTATTAGTGGGTTTCAATTCCCACCAGGGTTTTTACCTATTTGGGATTCCCCATAATCACATTGGTGTTATGTGTTGTGTTCATGTTTCTTATTTATGTTGATGTTCATTTCAATACTTAAGCATTCAAGTTAAGTTTAAAAAGAAAAGTAAAAAGATTAAATACAGTGAACACTGATTCACCCCCCCCCCCTCTCAGAGTTCCCATTCCTAACATTCATAACCTACAACTAGGTCATCCTTATACCTCCTTGGTTAGTTATCTTAATCTTTTTCTTCTTAATGATCTTTGTAGATCTTAGGTTTAGGTCAGATTCATCGAATCCTTCCAACATTTCATTCTCCTCCTCCTTCTAGACACTTCTCAAAAATTCTCCTTGAATCCATAAGAAATTTTTTTACCATAGATTAAATTCTTGAGGTCATTCATCCTTATCTTGAACACATTTTACATATCCTAAGAATTCAACTATGTCGGTTGGGAATGTCAATTCCTTCATAAACTATAAATTACTGACACTCGGCCAATACTATGTTCTTATGCTCAGTCATCACTGGATAGCTCGATCATCACTAAAACTATTCTTCTCAACAATCACTATCTTCACTCGATTAATTCTCTAATACTTGATAATTACATATGCTTGGCCGACATTAAAATTTTATCAGCTTATACTGGCCCTCAGTCAACACTAGCATCACTCGGCTTACACTAAAGTTTCTTTGTCTTCTTCTCTTTTTCTTGGTTAAGCCTATGCTTTCAAACTTTCTTTCCTCATTTTTTCTAAGCTTCAAAACAACAATCTTCTTCACTTAGTGTTATAGATAAATAACTCGTTACCTTTCCAATGTGCCAACTAATCAAGTATCCATTGTAGTTTCTCATAACTCTACCTTTCCACTAGGCCTTATTGTTATCTCCTCTTTTCAAATCCTCTTCATCAATCAAAATATATGGTACTTTACTAGATAGAAACTATCTCACCAGTTAAGGTTTGACATCAATGACAGTATAACCATTGTTTCAATTTTAGTTTCCAACAATCTCCCTCTTTGGCATTGATGGCAACACCACATGCAACACCATAAACTCCATATACATAGTTACCATACAATCCAAAAAGTATGTAATGAAGAAACTTCTTTCAACTCTCTATGTACTATCTTCATTAATATCCTTAGCTTCATTCTGATTCTCATCCAAATATTAGCTTCCTCTTGGATATATTTCTCCCTTTTTTTGTGCATTCATTTTACTGAATCTCTCATCTTCTAAATCTCTCCCTTAGGTTCACTAAATGTCTCCCTCTTTGCTTATGGTAACTTCTTCTAAATCTATCCATCTTTGACAACAATGCCAAAGACATTCATCTTCACCATGTAGATAACTTCATGTTAGTTATCTGAACTATATAATCCCTCTATCATCTTTCTTATGACTGATCAAAATCTTGTGCTTTACTCTTCAAAACTTTAGGCAACTCCTCAAGTGTGACCTCTTTGCATCAATTTTTCAAATAATCTACTTAGTACATTTGATGCAATGCTCCTACTTGATCTAGGTAGCCTCAATTAGAGGAATCATGCATAATTTACCTCTTAGATATTCATGACAATCCTTAGGTAATTCTTTAGTGAATATATTTGTTAACTGTTCCTTTGAATTCACATATACTGGTCTTATTTCCTTATCTTGAACTAGCTCTCTCAAGTAAGGATACTTCATAGCAATATGTATTGGCAAGTTGGCTATACTAGTGTATATGACTTAATATAGCATTGTCATTATGGTAACAAAGTCATATAGAATTTTGGAGTCAACGCACTTGATGTAAAGATCAGAAATCGGCTAAGTGTTGAAGATTGGATAGTGTACAGAGTTCCTGAAGCTCATAGCATTAGTGTACGTGCATATGACTGAGTTATGCTGTGTGCCCTAGAAGTTAAGTTGTTTAGAATATATTCATGCTTATTTTATGAGCGCATGATCAGATATGCAAGTATTCAAGAAAGATACAGATAGTTAAAGTTACACAGCCAGTGTGTGCCAGTGAAGAATAGAGTAAGCAGCTGACTGTTATCATTTTGAGTTGTGGTTATATTCTAATGATGTAAAGGATATGCGCCTATTATAATTAGGTAGCTGACATGTATATATATTTTTTTGTAAACAAACTTGAGCCAATTCATTTGGAAACATTTTATGTAATAGGTTTAAGGGTCGACCTAGTTGTTTATTTTTTATGCACATATAAATATGAGATGCACCCATTGTAATTAAGAGTGAAGATGATATAGAGTTTTGATAAGTAGAGTAGAAGTGTGTGAAGAGTCTATAAGATGTATTAGAGCTTTGCAAAAGGTCAAAGAATCAGTGCATTAAACAAACTGATTTGATAAGGTTGTAGCCTTCACCACTTGAGCAGTGAGCTCTAGGATAGTGCGTCCATTCCCCTAATAGGGACTATTGTAAAAGAATCCTAATAGGGTGCAACCCTTGACAAGGTCTAATGTACTTAATACATTGTAAAGAAACTCCTAACATGGCTAAGGATCTTCTAACAATGATCATAAAACACTAGTACAAAATATTGGTGGGTGTCAATTACCAGTTACCCATTACCATATTGGTGTTATGTGTTGATTTTATGTTTCATGTTTATGTGGATGTTGATTTTAGTACTTAAGCATTTAAGTTCAGTTTAAAGATTAAGTAAAAAGATAAAATATAGTGAACACTGATTCATGCCCCCCCCCCTCATTGTTCCCATTCCTAAAAATTGGTAGAAGAGCTCTGGTCCTTAGCAAAGAAGTTTAACCACTTGAGGAGATCATAGACAAAGAAGAAATGAAACATATGAAAATAAATCTTGAATCTTTTCTTGAAGACATAGACAAATCTGAAAGAGAAATTGAAGAATTAAGGGAAAAACTCAGTGATGCTCAATTAGTCATCAAAAGGCTAAGGAAAGATTTAAAAGAATTCTCTACTAGTAATCTGTTAATATGATTTAGAACAACAAAGAGGGGGGGTGAATCAATTGTTTTCAGTAACTAATGTATAAAATAATCTCATAAACTTATCCTTAAATCAGATCCAAAACCAAAACAAACTCGGTCATCACTGATTCAATAATAGAAACATCTAACAATGCAGTCCACTACCTAGTTGTAACTTAACTTGTAAAATATAGCAATGTTCAGATCTAAACATTCACACAAGTATAAACACTAGGTTTTATAGTGGAAACCCAATTTGGGAAAAACCACTTTGTAACATGCTACTATTATTTTCACTATTCTGAAGTGAGCTCGGTAAAAAGCCAAACCTATCAAAGGTTACAATACACACTATCAAATGTGACCCAGTTAAAGGATTTCAATCACCCCGTTAAAAGTGAGCCTAGTCATAGGACTTACATACACTCCATTAGAATGCAACCTTGTTTAAAGGATTTAACATATGGCTGTTAGGTCAACCTCTGTTAAAAGGATTTTAACTGTTACAATGGTTAGAAAGTAGCAGCAGTATTATTTGAAAAAATATACAACTCACTTTGCAAATATCAGATCCGATTCCATACACTAATGTTGGTTTACTAACTTTGAAACTTTTCCATTTCCATCTCTGATCTGCTTGAAACTTTTCTTCGAGCAATCACCACCATTCTCCTTTAGCCTTTTTTGCTTATTCAGTCAATAAAACTTTCCTCTTCTAGCATTCTCTGTTCACCATGTACATACATATCACAATGTTCAGGTTCCCTTATATTTTCCTCAATTAGGTTAACTCATCTTTTTCCACTCAATCTCATTCATAGATCTTAGGGTTAGGTCAGATTCATTGAATCTACCCACTTTATGTTTTTCGGCTCCTTTTCTAGAATCATCTCAAATCTCTTAAAGATTTACAATAAAATATTTTACAAAACATTTAATGCTTCCAAACAATCAATAAATAAAGTCAACACGTTTTACATAATCCAAGAATTCAACAATGTCAGCTCCAAAATTAAATTCTCTTCAAATATAAAATTGCTGATGCTCGGTCAATACTGTGATTGTTCACTTGATCTTCATGTAGAACACTCGGTCAATACTAAAACTATCTCCTTGGCTTGCACTATCTTCCTTAGCAATTTACTGGTGCTCGGTCGACACTATAATTTTTCTCAGCATATACTAACTCGGTCAACACTAACATCACTTGGCTCAAACATGATTTTTCCATTCTTTGCTCGGTTAATCCTACCAGTTTAGTCTTCAGTCTTACTAAGATAAACAATACATTATCTCATCATAGTGCAACATAGTCAAGTACACTTTGTAGTATCAAGATAACTCAACCTTTCCTTAAGTGCTATTGTTACCAACCTTTCTTAGCCCCTTAGCAACACTCAAATAGATATAGTACTTTCCTAAGTATCAACAATCTTACCAATTAAGGTTTGACATCAATGACAATACAAAAATTGTTTCAATTCAGTTTCCAACAATCTCCCTCTTTGGCATTGATGGCAACACCATATGATATCATCTGAATAACACATGGATTACCAACCAATCCAAAAAGTTATCAGTCCATCAAAAACTTATTTATAATATCCTTAGCTTCATTCTGATTCAGAATCCTATAAGCCTCACTCCTGTGACCGTTAGAAGTATATAGATATCCCTCTATCCTAATTCTACATTTCAGTTCATCATCCTTTTTTCTTTTAGTTCCATTAGCTCATCAACTCTTAGTTTTTAGTATCATGTGTCATCATATCTCATGTGTTATCATATCAGTACATTCTCCCTCTTTGACAAAAATGCCAAAGAAGCAACTAAAACTTACATCCATCAGATGTAGATAATATCTTTGCAGCTCTGTGTTTCTCCATCTGTCATCTTGCTTATGACTGATTTCTTGTCTTTGCTTCTCTTCACAACTCTAGGCCAGCCCTAAAGTGTGACAATATTCTGCATCAATTTGTCAAATATTTTGTTGTAGCTCATTTGATGCAGTGCTCCTAGCTTGTCTAGGAAGCCTTAGTTAGGGGAAGAATCCCTAATTGACTTCTCAAATACTCATGAGCTTCTCTAGGTAAAGCTTTAGTGAATATGTTTGCTAGTTGTTCTTTTGTATTCACATATTCCATTCGGATTTCTTTGTCTTGTACCAATTCTCTCAAGTAGTGATACTTGATAGCAATGTGTTTGGTCTTAGTGTGCATCACTAGATTCTTAGAAATATTGATAGCACTTGTGTTGTCACAAAAAATAGCAACAAGTTTAGTGATTTCTTCTTTCATGCCTATCAACAATTGTTTTATCCATACCAAGTTTGAATAGTTCATTGTAGTAACAACATACTCGGCCTTGACAGTAGATTGGGAAATGCAATTTTGTTTCTTGCTTGTCTAGGAGACTAATCTTTGTCCAAGAAAGAAAGCTCCACCACTTGTACTCTTTCTGTCATCTACATTTCCTGCCCAATCAACATCTATATAAACTCAAATTTCAAATTTGTCATCCTTCTTATAATATAGACCATAGTCAGTAGTTCCTTTCAAGTATCTCATAATTATTTTCATGACCATCATATGTGTTTCCTTAGGATTAGAAAATAATCTTGCCACAATCCCAACAACTAATGCAATATCTGGTCTTCTATGTACAACATACTACAATTTTCCAATCATACATCTATACAGAGTTTGATTCACTTCTGTAGCATCATCATTCTTATATAACTTTTGTCCAGTAACCATAGGAGTTCCTACTAGTTTAGCATCTTCCATCCCAAAATTTTTCATTATTTCATTAACATACTTAGACTATGTAATGAAAATTCCGTTCTTCCTCTGATATGCTTGTAAACCAACAAAGAATTTGATCTCACCAAACATACTCATTTCAAATTCAGTTTGCATTGCATTTGAGAAACTTTTGCATAATGCATCTTGTCCACCAAAAATAATGTCATCAACAAAAAAATTTGCCAACAAGATACCTTTACCTTCTTCATCCTTCATGTACAGATTGCTTGTGTCATTTGTTCTTGAAAATCCAATCTGTATCAAGTAGTTGTACAACCTTTAATACCATGCTCTAGGTGCTTGCTTCAATCCATATAATGCTTTGTTCAGTTTGCACACCATGTGTCTTCTATTTGGATCAATAAAACCTTCTAGTTGTTCTATGTAAACTTCTTCTTCTAGTATACCATTCAAAAATGCAAACTTGACATCCATTTGATATACCTTGAAATCTTTATAAGCAGCATATGCAAGTAGAGTTCTTACTCCTTCCAATCTAGCTACAGGGGAAAATGTCTCCCCATAATCTATTCATTCTTCTTGTGCATAGCCTTTGCATACCAGCCTAGCTTTGTTCCTAGTGATTTCACCATTTTCATTCATCTTATTTTGGAATACCCACTTTGTGCCTATAACATTCTTATTTTCAGGTCTCAGCACCAGAGTCCAAGTATCATTTTTCTCAATCTGTTCAAATTCTTCATTCATTGCTTGTATCCAGTCTTCATTCACCAATGCTTCTCTAGTTGTCTTCAGTTCAAATTCACATACTAGACATGTTGGATCCTTAGTCTTACTTCTGGTCTGGATTCTAGTATCTTTGTCTCCAATTATCTATTCAGGTTTATGGTGTCTTCTCACCTATTTTGCCAAAATAGGTTTAGTTGTTCTCTCCTCTATTTCATCATGTTCCTCAACAAGATTGTCAGATTCAACTTCAGAATGCTCGGCAACCTCTTCCTGATACTCAATAGTATTTTCTTGTAGCTCGACATGTTCTTGTTCTCTCTTGGCACTATTTTCATGATGCTTGACAGATTTTGTTTGTTGCTCGACATTGCTTACCTGAGACTCAGCGTCAGGTGCAAGTTTGTTACTTGCCTCTTCCTCTTCTTCAATGTACACAAAAGATCTATAATCTTTTGGTTCTCTTTTACTGTCAGCTTCATTTCTTTCTACATACTCATCAATTTTTACATTCACACTTTCCACAATTTTGTTAGTGTTAGAGTTCAAACACTTATAAGATTTACTTTTTGTGGAGTACCCTAGGAATATGCCTTCATCACTCTTAGCATCAAAATTTCCATTCCTAGTGTCTTTTAATATATAGCACTTACTTCCAAAGATTCTAAAGTATTTAACACTTGGTGCATGTCCATACCATAATCCATAAGGTGTCAGATTTGTACCTTTCTTGATCTGCACTTAGTTAAGAGTGTAGATAGTAGTGCTTATAGCTTCTTTCCAATATCTCTGTGCTACATTCTTTTCAATCATCAATGTCCTTGCACAATCCAAGATAGATCTATTTCTCCTTTCTGCTATACCATTTTGTGGAGGTGTTCTAGGTGCAAACATTTGTCTTTTAATTCTTCTATCATTGCAAAATAGATTAAATTCATTTGATGTAAATTCTCCACCTCGGTTAGATCTAAGACATTTCAGGTTCCTACCTATCTCCTTTTCAACCTTAGCCAAATACCACTTAAAATATTGAAAAGCTTCAGATTTTTCTTTTAAAAACATCACATGCATCATCCTAGTATGATCATCAACAAATAAGATAAAGTATCTAGCACCACAGTAACTTTGTACACCCATAGGTTCACAAAGGTCAGTATGAACCAAATCTAAAATGTTTTCAGAAGTAAAGGATTTGCTCTTGAAACTTGACTTTGTCATTTTTCCTAACTAGCATTCCTTTCACATCACATTCTTAGGTTTCTTCAATCTAGGTAGACCTCTTACCTTTTTCTTCTTACTTATCTCTACCAGATTGTCAAAGTTAACATGACACATCCTTTTATGCCATAACCAAATATCATCAAGTTGTGCAATCAAACATGTTTCTTCAGATAGGTCAAGATAGAACAAATTACCTCTAGTCTGATCTCTACTTCCAATCAGCTCTCTAGCAGCATGAAATATTTTAGCTTGCTTATGATGAAATTCCACTCGGTAACCAATTTTATTAAGCTGAGCAACACTTAGAAAATTGTAATTAAGACCTTCAACCCAATATGCATTTTCATAGGATATCTTATCAGTTAGTTTAATCAAACCTTTTCCTCTAACAGGACATGGTGCATCATTACCAAATTTTACACTTTTACCTTTGTAATGATGTAAAGTCTCAAACTTATTTTTGTCACCAGTCATGTGATGTGAATAGCCACTGTCAATAATCCATTTATCATTCTTCTTCACATAGGATATCAATGTAGTTTTCTCATCCTCATCAAATTCATCTTTCATTTCCACATAAACTACCTCAATTTCACAATCATCACTATCAGTGTCAGTCTCTCTTTCAACAATGTAACAAGATTTCTTACCTTTTCCCTTGTAGTCTTTGTTCCATCGGTAGCTTCTGTCATCTTTTCTATCTTTGTGTTTTCTTTTCCTTTCATCATCTTTATCCTTCCTGTCAGGACATCTAGCAGCTATATGACCAACTTTATTACATGCAAAACATATAATAGGGATTTTAACTTTATACTTTCCTTTTCCCCTTCTCAATCTTCTAGCCATAAGAGCTTCTAGATCTTCTAGGTCTTCATCAAAACAGTCATTGTCACTTTCACTTTCACTGACGCATCTTTCTTTTTATTTCTTTGGCTTGTTTAGAACTAGCTATGACTTAAAAGAAGATTCGACATTTCCAATACTTCCAACAGTGAAATTATCATAATTAGAGGGTTCAAAAGCAGCCAGCTTACCGACCAAACTTTCCAAGGTAAGCACATTAGTAGAGTTACATCTAGATTCCTGAATAGTTGAGATCTTAATAGCATATATAGGACATAGGGTTCTTAATACTTTTCCTATTATAGTTTCATCATCAATAGTCCCATTAGCTCCTCTAATAGCATTCACAACTTCTTTTATTCTACTACAATATTGTGCAATGTTTTCACCTTCTTGCATTCTCATTTCATCAAAGTTACCTCTAAGACTCTTGGCCTTTTCTTTTAGCACATTCAAGTCACCACCATAGATCCTTTCAAGAGTGTCCCACATATCCTTTGTAGTTGTGTAGTCCTTAATGTCCTCAAATTCTAGATAGCTTAGGGCAGATGCAATTTCTAGCATTGCCTGATTATGTTCTTTCTTATCTCTCATTTCTTCGGCAGTCAAAGGTGCAACAAGTGAGACATAGTTGTTCTCAATGTAGTACTTTTCAGAGTCACCAATACTATCCAGATGTAGCTTCATCAAGCTTTTCCATGCAGGGAAATTTTCTTTGTTTAGCTTCGGTACCTCCTTCTTATACATCCTGATCATTTTCTTCAAGCCCCTTTAAACTTGATATCTATCCACACTAATAATAAGCAATTTAGCTCTGATACCAATTGTTAATATGATTTAGAACAACAAAGAGGGGGGGGGGTGTGAATCAGTTGTTCTCAGGTCTTGATGTATAAAACAATCTCATAAACTTATCCTTCAATCAGATCCAAAACCAAAACAAACTCGGTCATCACTAATTCAATAATAGAAACATTTAACAATGCAGTCCACTACCCAGCTATAACTTAACTTGTAAAACATAGCAATGTTCAGATCTAGACATTCACACAAGTATAAACACCAGGTTTTATAGTGGAAACCCAATTTGGGAAAAACCACTTTGTAACATGATACTATTATTTTCACTCTTCTAAAGTGAGCTCAGTAAAAAGCCAACCTTGTCAAAGGTTACAATACACACTGTCAAATGTGACCCGGTTAAAGGATTTCAATCACCCTGTTAAAAGTGAGCCTATTCATAGGACTTACATACACTCCATTAGAATGCAACCTTGTTTAAAGGATTTAACATATGACTGTTAGGTCAACCTCTGTTAAAAGGATTTTAACTGTTACAATGGTTAGAAACTAGCAGCAGTATTATTTGAAAAAATATACAACTCACTTTGCAAATATCAAATTCAATTCCATACACTAATGCTAGTTTACTGACTTTGAAACTTTTCCATTTCCATCTCTGATCTGCTCGGAACTTTTCTTCAAGCAATCACCACCATTCTCCTTTAGCCTTTTCTGCTTGTTCAGTTAATAAAAATTTCCTCTTCCAACATCCTCTATTCACCATGTACATACATATCACAATGTTCAGGTTCCCTTATATTTTCCTCAATTAGGTTAACTCATCTTTTGCCACTCAATCTCATTCATAGATCTTAGGGTTAGGTTAGATTCATTGAATCTACCCACTTTATGTTTTTCAGCTCCTTTTCTAGAATCATCTCAAATCTCTTAAAGATTTCCAATAAAATGTTTTACAAAGCATTTAATGCTTCCAAACAATCAATAAATAAAGTCAACACATTTTACATAATCCAAGAATTCAACAATTTCGGCTCCAAAATTAAATTCTCTTCAAATATAAAATTGTTGATGGTCAGTCAATACTGTGATTGTTAACTCGGTCTTCATGTAGAACACTCGGTCAATACTAAAACTATCTCCTCGGATTGCACTATCTTCCTCGGCAATTTACTGGTGCTCGGTTGACACTATAATTTTTCTCATCATATACTAACTCAGTCGACACTAACATCACTTAGCTTAAACATGATTTTTCCATTCTTTTCTCGGTTAAGCCTACTAGTTTAGTCTTCAGTCTTACTAAGATAAATAATACATTATCTCATCATAGTGCAACATAGTCAAGAACACTTTGTAGTATCAAGATAACTCAACCTTTCCTTAGGTGCTATTGTTACCAACCTTGCTTAGCCCCTTAGCAACACTCAAATAGATATAATAGTTTCCTAAGTAGCAATAGTCTTACCAATTAAGGTTTGACATCAATGACAATACAACAATTGTTTCAATTTAGTTTCCAACAATAATATAGGGACAACGGTCAAGAAGATGAATGAAGAAAATAAATCCTTAAAAGAACAACTTGAAGAATTTGATGATAAGTTGACTAACAATCAGGAAGTCTATGATGAATAGGTCAAAGAAAACCTTCAACTTAATGAAGAATTGAGGCAAGCAAACATGGAAATCTTAGTGCTAAGAAACAACAAGGAAAGCTTGGAATCTAAATTGAAAGAGGCTAAGAATCACATTGATAAATTACACACCAGTTCTGATTTGATAGAATCTCAGTTGTATGCAAGAAGAGCTAAAGGGGATACTAGGTGCATTGTATTCAATGAAGCACAAAATTAGATTGACAACATGTGAGCAAGAATGAATGCACAAAAAGACTCTACTGATACTAAGATGATTGAAGATCAAACTAAAGATAATGGTAAAACACCTAAAGATGAGTGCAAGCCTGTAGATGACACTTTTTATGCATGTAACAAGCATGGACACATAGTAAGGAACTGTACAGAGGTAAGACCTTTTAATGGTTACTGTTATTCATGTAATAAATTTGGTTATAGAGTTATGAATTGCAAGAAAAGTCAAAAGAACAAGACTTAGTATAATCAGAGAAATCAGAATCAGTCAAATGAAAAAAGTTCTCAGAATGTTACATGTCAGATATGTAACTATAATGGTCACATAGCTAAACAATGTAAAATAGTGACCCATGCCAATGCACTGAGGACTATAAGGCCCCCAATCATTTGTCACTCTTATAATAAAATTGGACGCATCTCAAAGTTTTGCAGATCAAGGACGCAAGGTCAGGAAAGCCCTAAAAAGACCAAAGAACCAGTATTGGATCCTGAAGGAGAAGTCAAGTTTGTGAAAGCCTTAGTGAATGTGAGCATGATTTGGTCATAAGAATAGAAGGATAAGGTTGATGAGTATGTATTGGATGCATCCGTAGTGGACACACCCTCTACATTTGGATGAATGGCCCTCAAGGTCATAAGGGGAGCTAATTTAGCTCAAGAGCCCTGCGTGGTTGGTATACTCACTCTCTGAGTATGTGCCTTTGGACTTAAGCTTTTGGAGACTAAGGAAACCTTCATGCAAGAACACACCAGCTAATTGTTTGCAGAATGAAAGATAGAAATTTCCAAGTGATAGCCTGGTTTACGTGACAAGCATTAATGGCAGAAATTCTACTTTAAAGTACACAAAAGTTAGAAGATATCTCATTGCATTTGAATTAAGAGTTTCTGAAGAGAAGAAGAGTCTTAGAAATTGATTGATAAGGATTTCAGTTTGATTCATCAAATGATTTGTTGTGCATTTGATTAGTTGCGGAAACCCTAGTTCATCGCACCAATTCAAAATCTCTTGGAAACCTTTGTGAAAGTGATATTCAAGTAAGTGATGGCTACTCCTATAGTATTTGATGTTGCAAAGAAGAAATGATATGTGTTTAACAGGAATCCATTTAATTCTACACTAGATGACTTAGAAGGGGCTTTCTCCCACATGCCTATGGGTGTTATGCATGTCGAGGACATTAGGGCATACATCTACTGTAAGAAAGAACCATTAGGATTGGACAGATTAAGGGCACACATGGAAACCATGTTAAAACAAGACAAAACCTTCTTGGATGAGTATGGATGGTGGGATAATCACCCTATAGTGGAGTATGCTATGGCATACGAGTTATATGAATCAAAATGGATCAAGATTCTTTTGAGTAGGATTCATGATGACCTATTTTGGATAGGTGAAGTGCTGGTCATAATTACCAGTGATCTAATTCATGAGATGAAAGGGCTCTCAAGGAAAGGCACCATCCTTCCACTGGGTAAAGATGTGAGGAAGATTTTTGAACATACTTGCAAGTCAAGGAAGGATAGGTGTGGAATGACCATAGAGCCTATTGAGAAAAATGACATCAAATTGATGTCTATGATACTTGGATATAGGTTTCAACACACCAGCAAGGTGAATAGTGGGTTTGCAGCCACAATTCTTCCAGCCATAAGAATTGTTAATGAAAATGGAGAGTTCAACCTATGTGAAATCTTGTGTGCATAGCTGATTGATAACATTAAGGCAATCAAGCATGATAAGACCAAAATATTCAGATTTGGGTCTTTGATCGTCTATGTGTACTTTCACATTGTTGGAAAAGTATCTTCAATATTTATCTTGACAAATCCATTCCCATAATGCCTTAGATATCTCTTAAGGCATGTACTGAGAGAACCTTGAAGGATTACATGACATTGGAGCTAAAGACATTTAGGGCTAAGATGCAGATGAGGTATAGGATACTATAGAAGATAGTGGAAAAGTACAAGGATACTATTTGCTTCATGGTTGAAACAAACACAACATGCATGGAGGCAGTTGAACCTAGAACAAAGTGGATTCAACCACTACGATATGAAATAGATGAATAAGATCTCGAAGCATATGCTTAATTACTACTTTCAGATCCTACTAACCCTAATGAGCCAAGATGGGGAACCTATGAGGAGAAGACAAGAGAAATTGATAAATCTTAAACAATGCAACAACAAAAAGAAAAGTTGCTAAGGTTACTTTAGAACTATTGAGAATACATGGAGTGTCTCAAGAAGACCTAGAAA
This sequence comes from Chamaecyparis obtusa, assembly GCA_027943335.1. Lineage (NCBI taxonomy): Eukaryota > Viridiplantae > Streptophyta > Pinopsida > Cupressales > Cupressaceae > Chamaecyparis > Chamaecyparis obtusa. Next base: position 540,535 of record BSBK01001642.1, on the reverse strand, counting down.
AAGCAAGGGAACAAAAGATTTCTTTGGAATTAGAGAGCGCAAATGTAGGAAAGGCATAATCAAATGATCCCAAGTTAAAGAAGGTGAACATAGAAAAATATGATGAAGAGAAGGGTAGAGTTGATGATACTCCTTCTACAGCCAAAGAAACCATTGAACTTACTACTCCTCTTGAGTATAAGGCAATGTCAAAGAGGAAGAAAGAGATCAACACTAGTCATGCATCCTAAAGAGTCACAAGAAACATAAAGAACTCCCAAGAACCTCTTGAAGTAAGTTTCAAACCTAGTCTCATTGTGCTAAGTGCAAGAATAATTAATGAGGGAAGAATTGATCAAGTAGGGAAGTTTTATGAAAAGTATAGTGAAATAGACAAATCTGAGATACATGGTATGATAGTCAAACACATGCTGAAGTTCAAGAAGATAGTCTTGGAACTTAAGACTATGATCCCTGATAATGTGTGGAACATCCTAGAATTCCAAAAGAGACAGGCTATTGAAGAAGACCTATGGATAAGGGAAAAGATTCTAGATGATACCCTTCCTGTATGTTCTCTAGAGGAGAATTCTTTTTTATTAGACTTAGTGAAACCACATCTCAGAACAAAGTCAAGGACTTTGCACATTATGGACAAGAAATATGATCTTGTTGCTAAGGAAATAGAGAAGGCATTCGAGAAAGTATTCATGGATAGTCACATGTATCTAGCCACTGTACCCACAACACAAGTACCCATAAAATAAGTCAAGATGGAAGCACCCACAAATGCATGAGTGATAGGTCCTCAGGATTCAGTGCTTGCAGTGGAAACACAAACAAAGGAAGATAAGTCTGCACCCATGAAAGAGTCACTAAAGGATAGCATCTTTATCATTGACAATGTAGAGATAGCCATGGAAGCCACTGACATTGAATTGGATAAGTTTGAAGAGGCCTTTGTAAGCACTCAAGAGGTAGAAAAATTATGCAGTAACACTCCTCCTACTCATCAAGAAGAAATATTGATTGAGGATATAACAAATGAGAAAGAAGAAGAAATGATGGAAGAAAAGAAAGAAGAAGAGGTAAAAGAAAGTGAGCAAAAAGATGAAACATTAGTAGAACTAATCAAGGTGAAACAAGAAGTCATGGATAGCACTCCCATCACTCCCTTAGCAGCATTGTTGTTAAGTTTGACACCTGACACAACTAGTTTGGACTCATGGGGAGAAGAAGAATTGATTAAGTTCAACTTCCTAGCTATGGAGAAGGCCAAGGAGAAACAAGTGATGAGGAATCCCCTCCTTGTAGAGTCAGTGAACATTCTGAATAGCTTGTTACCTATAGACAAGAAAGTATCCAAAGTCCACTTATTTGATGATGTCAATTTAGTGATTTCACAGTTCAAGGGAAACTTCACTAGCTTGGAAGAATATGCATCCTTAGTTGTAGAGGAGAAATATATGAAGAAAAGGCTCAATGCATTGGTCAAAAAATATGCACTTGACCTAAGCTCACTAAAGGCTGGTCAAGCATCCCTAAAGGAATTTGCAACAAAGGGAAGAAAGATCATTGCTGAATGCATGAATCAGGATAAGCTGACTGGTGAACTATACAAGAAGATTCAAGAGGCTGAAGCTATGATAGATAGCATAAGAAAATTAGTGGAAGATCCATCAGTGGATGTGAACATGTGAAATGACATCTACCAAGGTCAAATTGATAAAATGGAAAAGGTAGAAAAAGAGATGACTAAAATAAGGGGAAAGCAGACTCAGCTAAGGAATGCTCTTGCGCCCTCATTAGAAATACTAAATCAGAATATCAATGAGATCGATGCCACCATGGTGACATATGATCAAGGTCCTAGCACTAATCTGGAGAGGATGGAGAAGCTTTAGTATGCTTTATGTGCCCATCTAAAGATTGTAAATTCACTAATCACATTTTGGAAGAAGGAGATCCAAAATCTATAGATTGCATATCCAGATGTACTATCACAGTAAGTTTTTGTAGATTCAGTTTTTAACACACCTTTTTCATTAATGTCAAAGGGGAAGTATGTATAGAATATGGATAATAGATATGTATAAGGAGATATAAGATAGAAAGATATGTATAGGGAGACAAAAGTTTTTTGTATTAAGGACAGTTAGCAACTTGGCCATATTCCTTTGTTGCCATCAATGAAAAAGGGGGAGATTGTTGGAAAGTTGGCTATACTAGTGTATATGACTTAATAGTGTTGTCATTATGGAAAAAAAGTCATATAGAATTTTGGAGTCAGTGCACTTGATGTAAAGATAAAAAATCAGGTAAGTGTTGAAGACTGGATAGTGTACAGAGTTCCTAAAGCTCAAAGCATCAGCGCACGTGCTTACAACTAAGTTATGGTGTGTGCCATGGAATTTAAGTTGGTTAGACTATATTCATGCTTATTCTATGAGTGTATGATCAAATATGCAAGTATGAGAAAGATACTGATAGTTGAAGTTACACAGCTAGTGTGTGCCAGTGGAGAACAAAGTAAGCAGTCAACTGTTATCATTTTGAGTTGTGGTTATATTCTAATGATGTAAAGGCTATGTGCCTATTGTAATTAGGTAACCGACATGTATATATTTTTGTTTGTAAACATGCTTGATCCAATTCATTTGGAAGTGTTGTATGTAATAGGTTTAAGGGTCGACCTAGTTGTTTATTTTTTAAGCGAATATAAATATGAGATGTGCCCATTGTAATTGAGAGAAAAGATGATATAGAGTTGTGATAAGTAGAGTAGAAGTGTGAAAAGAGTCTATAAAATGTATTAGAGCTTTGCAAGAGGTAAAATCATCAACGCATCAAAGGAACTAATCTGACAAGCAGTGTCACAATGACAGTTCATCTAGTAGATATAGTCTGTATCTGAGATCAGAAGGCTGTAGCCTTCACCACTTGAGCAGTGAGCTCTAGGATAGTGCATCCACTCCCCTAACAGGGACTATTGTAAAATAATACTAACAGGGTCTAACCCTTGACAAGGTCTACTATACTTAAATTATTGTAAAGAAACTCCTAACAAGGTTAAGGAACTTCTAACAAGGATCATAAAACACTAGTACAGAATATTAGTGGTGTTAATTCCCACTGAGGTTTTTACCTATTTGGGTTTCCTCATAACCATATTGGTGTTATGTGTTGATTTCATGTTTCATGTTTATGTGGATGTTCATTTAAGTACTTAACCATTTAAGTTCAATTTAAAGATTAAGTAAGAAGATAAATACAGTGAACACTGATTCACCCCCCCTCCCCTCTCAATGTTCTCATTCCTAACAATATGTTTAGTCTTAGTGTGCATCATAGGGTTATTTGATATATTTATAGCACTTGTGTTATCATAGAAAATAAAAACTGGTTCAGTAATTTCTTCCTTCATACCTTTCAATAATTTCTTGATCCACACTAAGTTTGAACAATTAATTGTTGCTACTACATATTTAGCCTCACCTCTAGATTAGAAAATGCAATTATGTTTCTTTCTTGTCCATGAGACTAATCTCTTTCCTAGAAAGAATGTGCCACCATTTTTACTCTTTTTATCATCCATATTTCTTTCCCAATCTGTATCAGTATAGACTTTCAATTCAAACTTGTCATTCTTCTTATAGTATAGTCCATAGTCCTCTGTTCCTTTTAGATATCTCAATATCCTTTTCACTGCCATCATGTGATTGTCTTTAGGATTAGCAGAAAATCTTGCAACAATCCCAACTGCTAATGCAATATCTAGTCTTCTATGAACAACATATTGTAGCTTTCCAATTATAGACGTGTAAAAGGTTTGATTTTCTTCAACTATATCATCATTCTTTTATAGTTTATGTCAAGTAGCCAAAGGTGTACTTATTGGTCTAGAGTCCTCCATGTCAAAGGTTTTTAGTATCTCCTTGATATACTTATATTGTGTAATGTAGATACCTTTCTCCATCTGATAAACTTGTATACCAACCAATAATTTGATCTCTCCAAACATAGACATCTCAAATTCAGTTTGCATCTCATTTGAAAATGTTTGGCATAGGGCATCTTGTCCTCCAAATATGATATCATCAACAAATATTTCAATTAAAAATATCCCTTTACCTTTTTGAGTCTTCAAGTACATATTGATGTTGTAATTTGTTCTTGAAAATCCAATCTTTACCAAATAATTATGCAATCTCTCATACCATGCTCTAGGGGCTTGTTTCAATCCATACAGTTCCTTATTTAGTTTACAAACCATGTTCTTCTTTCTTGGATTAAAAAATCCTTCTGGTTGTTCAATGTATACTTCTTCTTCCATTATTCCATTCAGAAATGAAGATTTGACATCCATTTGATACACTTTGTATCCTTTGTAAGTTGCATATGCAAGTAGATTTCTAACTCCTTCCAATTTGGCATATGGGGAAAATGTCTCCCCATAGTCAATTCCTTCTTCCTATGCATAACCTTTGCATACCAATCTATCTTTGTTCCTTATGACTTCTCCATGTTCATTATGCTTATTTATGAACACCTACTTTGTTCCAATAACATTTTTGTCCTCTAGTCTAGGTACCAGTGTCCAGGTTTTGTTCTTTTCTATCTTCTCAATTTCCTCATTCATGGATTGAGTCAAATCTTCATTCTCTAAATAATATTTCACTATCTTAAGCTCAAAATCACATAACAAGCATTTTTTTTCTTTCAACTTACTTCTTTTCATGACTCCAAATTCTTTAGCTCCAATGATTTGATCTGGCTTATGATGTCTTCTCACATATTGTGCTAATGTAGGCTCTTGTCTCCTTTCTTCTTGATCTTGATCTTCAGGTTCATTTTGTATCTCTTCTTCCTCTCTTTCTTTCTCAACAACATCCTCCTAATGCTTAGCATCTTCTTGCTATAACTCGGTAGGCACTTGTTATTGCTCAGCAGCATTATTTTCTGGTTCAGATAAATTTTTGGCCTTTCCTTCTTCAATGTATACAAAAGATCTATAATGTTTAAGTTTCTTCTTACATTCAACTTCATTATTTTCTTCATATTCATCAACTCTAACATTTTGAATTCCACAACTTTGTTAGTGTTATAATTCAAACACTTGTAAGCTTTTCTCTTAGTGGAATAACCTAGCAATGTGACTTCATCACTTTTAGCATCAAGTTTTCCATTCCTATTATCCTTGAGTATATAACATTTTCTTCCAAATAATTTAAAGTATTTTACATTAGAAGCATAACCATGTCATAACTCAAAAGTTATAGGATTTGAACCTTTCTTGATTTGTACTTGGTTCAAGGTATAAATAGTTGTGATTACAGCTTCTCTCTAGTACTTTTGTACAACATTATTTTCTATCATCAGTGTTCTAGCACAATCCATGATTGATCTATTTTTCCTCTTTGCTACACCATTCTATGGAGGTGTCCTTGGTGCAAACATTTGTCTCTTAATTCCTCTATCATTGCAAAATATGTTGAGCTCATTAGATATAAACTATCCTCCTCTGTCAAATCTCAAACATGCCAATCTCTTACCCATTTCTTTCTCAAATTTTTCCAAATACCACTTAAATAACTTAAAGGCATAAGATTTTTCCTTAAAAAATATTAGAGTCATCATTCTAGAGTAATCATCAACAAACAGAATAAAATATTTATGACCATAGTAACTTTGCACACTAATAGGTCCACAAAGGTCAATATGAACCAATTCCAAAATATCATCAGAAGTATGTGTCTTTCTCTTGAAACTAGACTTTTTCATTTTTCCCACTTGACATTGTTTACACATCACATTATCAAGTTTCTTCAATCTTGGTAATCCTCTTACTCTTTTCATCTTCCTAATGCTTACCAAATTATCAAACTTCACATGACAACCTCTTAGTCCATTACCATACATCATCAAATTGTGCAAACAAACATGTTTCTTTAGAGAGGTCTAGATACAATAAATTACCTCTTTTATGTTCTCTACTTCCAATTAGTTTACCAGTGGCATCAAATATCTTAGCCTTTTTGTGATGAAACTCAACTTGGTAACCAGAACTATTCAACTATGAAACACTCAACAAATTATAGTTAAGACCTTCAACCCAATAAACATTATCACATTTGATCTTATCAGTCAATCTTATTGATCCTTTTCCCTTCACAAGACATGGTACATCATTACCAAACTTAACACTACTACCTTTGTAATGATTTAAGGTTTAAAACATACTTTTATCACCAGTCATGTGATGTGAGAAACCACTATCAATTATCCATCTATCACCTTTACTCACATATGAAATAAGTGTAGTTTTCTCATCTTCATCAGAGTCATCTTCAATAATATTACAAGATTTATCCTTGTAGTCCTTATACCTTATGTGATCTCTATCATCCCTTTTATCTTTGTACTTTTTTTCCCTTCTCTCATTCTTGTCATTCCTATCAGGGCATCTTGTTGCAATATGACCAACTTTGTTGCATGAAAAATAGATTATAGAAAGTTTACCTTTAAATTTCCCTCTTCCTCTCAGTATCCTTCTAGCCATGAGTTCCTCAAGATCATCAAGATCATCATCAAAAGTGTCACAGTCACTGTCACTATTCACACATATTTCTTTTTCTTTCTTAGACTTTTGAAGAACCATTTGAGACGTGAATGCACATTTAATAGTATGAGTAGTGAAATTATAAAAAATTGACAATTCAAAAGTAGTAAGTCTACCAACAAGACCTTCCAAAGTAAGGTTGTTACCAGGAGCACATACCATTTCTTGTATTGCAAAAACTCTAATACCATAAATGGGAAGTAGGGTTCTCAAAACCTTTCCAATAACAGTTTCATCATCAATATTTCCATTAGCTCCTCTAATAGAATTCACTACGTCCTTAACTCTGGCACAATATTGAACAATATTCTCACCTTCTAACATTCTAATTTCATCAAACTTACCTCTCAAGCTTTTAGATTTGGCTCTCAACACATTTGTGTCTCCACCATAGATAGCTTCTAGTTTGTCCCACATTTTCTTTGCATTGGTACAGTTCTTAATGTCTTCAAATTTAGGATAACTTAGGGCTGATGCAATCTCCAACATTCCTTGATTGTGTTCTTATTTTTCCTTCATCTCCTCAGCTTCCATAGGTTCAACTACTAGTATGTAAGCATTTTCCACATAATATTTTTTTTCATAACCAATTCCAACTAGGTGTAACTTCATCAAACTTTACATGGAGGGAAGTTCTCCTTGTCCAGCTTTTGTACCTCCTTTTTTTATGTCATGATCTTTATCTTCAAGTACCTTCAAATGTTTTCCTTAAAAGCACAACAAGCTCTGATACAAATTGTTAGAATGATTTTAGAATAATTGAGAGGGGGGGTGAATCAGTTATCCTCAGGTCAAATGTACCAATTGAACTTTTAAACACTTCAACCAACTTAGATCTATTCAACAATCTACTCAGTCTCTATAGAATATAATTAGTAACATAAAATTTCATTCCATTGTCCAAAAGTAATCAAATTCCATAATATAAAACATAACACATCAAATAACATTCACACAAGTATGACACCATGATTTAACGTGGAAACCCAATTTGGGAAAAACCACCATTAACATGCTACCATATTTTCACTCTTCTAAAGTGAGCTTTGTGAGGAGCCAACCCTGCTAAAGGTTATAATACACACTGTTAGGTGTGATCCTATTAAAAGATTTAATCACCATGTTAGGAATGGCCTTGTTAGCTAGCTTAAGAACATCCCATTAGAATTTCACCTTGATTAAAGGATTTACAAATGACTATTAGGTCAACCTTAATTAAAGGATTTAAACTAATAAAATGGTTAGAAAGTAACAATAGGTTTTAATCTGAAACATACAAATCATTGTTGCAAGTTTGGCTAAGTAGGATAAGATAGCAGAGGAGAAGAAAGCAGTGCAGGAAGAATTATCACAGGATAAGATAATAGAGGAGAAGCAAGTAGTACAGGAAGAATAGATTGTTGGAAATTTGGCTGAGTTGGTTACATAGATTTTGTCATTATGGCAACATATGATCTAAATGAAGATTGCACAAGTCAAAGAGCTAGTATGTCAGAGCACAATGCAAAATTGTCTACGTATGAGACAATGTGTTTTTGCCAGTAAACCCGAAGATAGTTTTGATTGGAAATGTTGATTGGAGTAAGTTCAGTGCTTACGCACTTGAACATAGACTCTATGGTGACTATTGAAGACTCGCCTCAAAGCGTAAGTCAGTATGGCATGTACGAAAGAAGTTATGACAGTTTTACTAAAGACAGTGTTAAGCCGACAAGACAAAATATGAAGACAAAATTGATAAAGAGTTAAGGGATTATTTTGTTTCTCAAAATAATGACTTAAAAATATAAAGGGATGATTTCCTAGATGTTAACCATTGGATAAAGATATTTTGTAATATGATAGCCGACTGGAAAGTTATTAATCTTAATAACTTGTATAAAGATATGTAAAAATGTAATTGTAAAAAGAGAGGTAACGAACGTATGTAATAGCGATAGTGAAAGAGCAGTGAAGAGATATTGATGCAAGTAGTATAAGGTTATGTACCTTGACCTACTTTTTTAATCAATGAATATTTTATATTACTTGTTTGGGCAGTGGGCTCATCTGGTAATCACATTTTGTACTACCAACTCCTAACAGGGTTGAGGCTTCTAACAAGGCCTAGTCCCTTAATCGGGATTGATACACTATATGCATGTAATAGACTCCTAACAAGGTCAACATCCTTAGAAGGATACTTTTGATTAGTGGATCTTTGTGGGTACCATCCCCACCAGGGTTTTCCCTTGGCCAAGGTTTCCTTGAGAACAAATAATGTGTTATGAGTTCTTTTGTTTTATTGCTATGCATTTTGTTTAGCTTTCTATGTTATGCATGCATTAAGATAATCTGTTATATCCATAATTGGGAAAAAGTAAAAGTTTGTAGAATACTGATTCACCCCCCCCCTCTCAGTATTCCCTATTTCTAACAATTGGTATCAGAGCTTAGTTACTCAGAAAAGAATCATTCAAGGAAAGCCTAGCAACTTGAGTAGGATCTCTATGGATATGGATCAGCTACAGAAGAATATTGAAAAAGATCTTGAATAGATTGATATTCTTACTGAAGAAAGAGATACTCTAAAATGAAAATATGATGATGCAAAGAACCTCATTGAGAAACTAAAAAACAAGTTGGAAGATCTGAAATCTGAAATTCACATTGAAGATTGTGATGACAACTTAGAAAAAGAAAATGAGATCCTTAAACATGAACTGAAGATAGAAAATCTGAAGCTAAGTCTGAAAGATGGAAATGGCAAGAATGAAGCAAATTTGAAATCTGAGAATGAAAATCTTAAGCTTGAAAATGAAGGGCTAAAATCTAAACTTGGTGAAGTAACATCTGAACTTGAGAAAGTCAATTTGCAGTATGTTGAACTTGAGAAATACAATACAATTGTGAAAGGAGAACTGACTCAATCTAAGTAGCAACTTGAAAGACTATATTCAACTAGTGAGAATATTTATGAACAAATATCTTATCAAAAAACATTGTATGATAAAACTGGTCTTGGATTCAACACTTTTAAAGAAAATGAAGAAAGCAAGGAACCAGATCTACAAATATCAGAAAGCATAGATGAGAAGAAGTCTGATGAGATTAACAAATTTGAAGATACACCTAAGGAAGAAGAACCACCTAAGCAAGAGGAATCACCTAAAGGTATGAAAAGATAATTCAAAGGTAGATTTTTTTCTTGTAATACTATTGGTCATATGAAGAGAGATTGCATAGGTAAGAAATTTAAACCTCTTAATGGTTATTGTTATAATTGTCATGGTTTTGGACATAGAGCTATTGAATGCAAAAAATATAAATTTGTTGAGAATAACAATAGTAGTAGAATGTTTAGAAATACTAACCATGCAGATAAGAGACCTACTAAAGATATGAATAGAAGAAATGGAGTAGTATGTTATATATGCAACAAGGTTGCACACATTGCTAGAAATTGCAGATCATAGATCAATAAACCTGGACCAAGATATGGAAACAATGGAATATTTTGTCAAATATGTAACAAGATTGGACATACAACAAGGTTTTGCAGAATGAACAATAGAGTTTTTCATACCAATGCTAACCCTAGAAGTCATGCAAGAAGGAATGAAGATGCAAGCAACTTTTAGAAAGGATGCTATAGTAATTCAGATGAAGTGAAGTTTGTTAAAAGCATAGATCAAGGAGACATATTCAACACTGAAGGTAGTCAGAAAGTTGAAGTATTAAATGGTAAGAATGAATCTTTACCTGACCCATCTCAGAGTACTTAATTCATGAAAATTACAGTAAACTAGAAACTTAGATTAGTGTATAAATTGATATATGATGAATTGAGTCTTGCACAGTTAATGCAAGGTATTATATGATGTTCTAATGCTATGGTTAAGAGCGCAATGAAAAATATTATTTTTTGTGAGATCACAAGAAGTTTTAAGTTTTGTAGGTTAACAGAATCAGCTTTTTGGAAAGAAGTGGAAAAAGAATTGAATGTGATGTCAAATCTAAGTGAGATTGAAATGATAAAAGGTTATGAACGGTATTATTCAATCATAAAAGTGAATACAAGTGTTAAGGAGATCGAAGAGTAGTGATTGGAAGCATTTTGCAAGGATTTGGTGAAGAATTTTTATGTCGAATCTACGCAAGCCCTAAATCACGGAATCGAGGTATTTTACTTGGTAGATCTTTAAATCAGTTAAGGAATTAGAGAAAATCATGGATATTTCTTTGATTCACTATGTCAGAGAGAATAGACTTAAGGTGAAAAGGGAACCAGTAGAACCCTTAGAAGATGATCCTAGATTAGCTTTATCATCTATACCAGACAAAGTTTTACATCTAGAGAATGTTAGAAGTTATCTAGGATGTAAACTAGAGACTATCCATGATAGTGATTTCACAGAGGAATATCAGAAGATCTATAATCAGGACATGTCAATGAAAGTAGGGTTTGAGAATTTGAAAGATAATGAGATCATTAAGTATGCTTTACAATATGCATTTGACAATGAAGAATGTACCAAGATAATCCTAAGCAGAATTCACAATGGAAAGTTTTGGTTAGATGACAGAGTGATAGATATCATAGCTAACTTAATTCATGAGGTAACTAGACTATCTAAAACTGGAGTCATTCCTTTGAATGAGAAAAACATGAGGAAAATAGTCATAGACAACACAAATTCATCCTACAATGGTAGAGGAATAGTGAAGCAAGATGATGTCAGATACTTGTGTAAGATCCTAACAACTAAGTTTTGTGCTAACTCGAGAGAGGATGACATGGTAGCTAGAATGATACATGTAGCTTAGTTGATGTGTATCGATAAAGTATAAGTTGACATGTGTGAGATTTTGAGAATTCAGTTGTTTGAGAATTTGGAAAAGATAAAGAAGACTAAGTATTCACAATTTAGATTCTCATCTTTAATAACATATGTTTTTTCATTTATTGAGAAGATTTCCTTACACCACTGGAAATGACTAGAATGATGGCCAAAATACAATGGAAAGGATTAACCAAGTGTATAGGAGGCATGTTATTGATAAAGTAAATGAATGTGTAGTGTTGGTAATTAAAATTTTTTAGAATTTGATGTCAAGCAAATCAAGGATCCCATAGTCTCTTGTGGAGAAGTATAAAAATGAGATATGTTTCATGGTTGATACTGACTTTACTTACATTGAAGTAGTAGAACCTATAATAGAGTTCATAGACCCTCTTGGCTATGAAATATCTAAGATTGAGACAGAAGAATATGTGAGTAGACTACTTAAGTGCAAGATGGATATTCATAGTAACAGGTTTGGAACCTTTGATGAGAATTTCAACTTGGCAAAGACCATCCTTAAAGAGAAACAATCAAAGAAAAGAGTTGAGAGTACAATCAAGAAAATTCTAAAAGATACAGGGATGACTGAACATGAGTTCTTGATAGCCAAGAAAACAATAGCAACAGTTAGAGAAATTGGACAAAAAGAAGTTTTGTCTGTGTCACCTCTATCATGAATTATAGTACAACAAGGAGTAACACAAGTTAAGGTGAAAGTGGAAGAAATAGAGAAGGATCAAGAAATAAGAAAATCCACTAGATCAACCTCCTCCACACCTAGCAAAAGAATAAAAGAGATTGCTACTGGACCGGGTAAGAGGTAGAAGATATTGCTGCCACCAATTCAAAGGGAAATTGCAGAAATCAAAGATGATGAAATCACTCCTATTAAGAAGAAAACTTAGAAACCTAGAATTGAAAAGGTTAATGAATAGATTTCAAGATGGAGACTTTACAAAGATGAACAAATATTATGATCTTTATGATTATGCAGAAAGACTGAATCTAGAAAATGCAGTGATGAAGTATATGATTTTATTTGATAAGAAATTTGATACAATTCAGGGTAAGATACCTGATGACTTGTACAAGAAACTTGTAAATAGAAAGAAGAGAGCATCAGAGGAAGATATAACTATTAGAGAAAATCTTGTAAGAAAACTCTATGTTGTGAAAGATGAAGAACACTTTGAATAGATCATGAAGGATCTAAACACCCATTTGAGAACCAAGAAGAGAACTATTTAGATTATGGGAGGTAGATATGAAGAAATTAACATAGAAACATAGCAAGCAATCATTAAGGTTATGTCAAAGAATACTGGAGAACCATCAGTTGCAGCAAAATCTAAAGATCAAGTAGAAGAAGTAGAACAAGAGGACATTCCTTCTCCTCCAGCCATAAATATTGAGGATGAAGCCATGAATGTTGAAGGAACAAAGATCACCTTGGATAGTGATGATAACTTATTCAAGAATCTTGAAAACATTATTGACAATTTGGCTTTTCAAGAGCAGGATAGTACCAAAGGAGAAGAGAAGACATAAACCAAAATTGTAGAACCTAAAGTGACAGAGAAACAAGCACTTGTTCCCACTCAAGAAGAAATCAGTCTTACACATGAGACTGGCAAGAAAAATCAGATTGGTTCTATGATTGAGAGTTTGGGAAAGGAAGTAGATGATGATGATCAGATGGAATTGATCACATCTTTGAACAAGATCATCGGAAAGAACAAGAAAGTAAAGAGTCTTGAAGGATGCTTGAAGAAGCTTACTGAGAAGTTACAAGGCATTATAACTACACAAATTGTAGAAGATGAACCTCTAGAAAGAGCAAAGAAAGTGATGAATACTTTTTATGATGAGTTTACAAATCTATCTGATATAGCAAAGATGAAAGCTCAAGCAGCTTATGAGGCCAAAACACTTTTGGACATTAGTCAAAATATCAGGAATGATATCAATAACCTTGATATCTACATAAAGGACTTGAGAAAGAATTTAGAAAGAGGAAAATCTTTGTACATTCAGTGTACACAATTAGAGAACTTGGTAGCAGAGGAATTTTAGAAGATGAAGATGAAGGAAGCAGAAATTCAGAATGAGACAAACCTTCTTTCAAGCCCCAATGTGAAGGTATTTGATATTGAGAAGAAAATCCACAAGATTTATGATGAAATAAGAGTTTTGTAAGATGACAAGGATAGGAAACTGAAGAGATTCATTCTTTTAAGAGAGCACATTTTTATAAACATGAGCATTATTGAAGGGCAACTAGAAGAATGTCTCTCAACCAAGACATCTTTTCAGAAGTTTAGTTATGAGAATCTCCAAGCATGTGAGATTGCATCGTATAGATTGTGCACACTATTCAGTGTGGTAGATTCAACTAAGAAATCATGGGAGAAAGAGTTATAGGCCATGAAGATTAACTTTATAGGTTGTGTTGCAAGCCTACCGGCTTTGCAATATTGAATCAAGGTATAACTTTTTGTGAACACAGTTTTGTAACTCTCCTTACCTTTTTTTTTGTCATTGTTGTTAAAGGGGGAGAGATATATAGAAGAAAATTGATAAGGATACATACTCTTAGGGTGAGTACAATATATAGAGAGCATTCATGAAGTCATAAGGACCATATATACACATTTTGTATTATGACCATAATTTTGAAATTTTGGAGTCTAAGACTTAGCCAATTTTCTCATATGTTGCCACCAATGACAAAGGGGGAGATTGTTGGAAATTTGTCTGAGTTGGTTACATAGATGTTTTCATTATGGAAACATATGATTTACAAGAAGATCGCATAGGTTAGAGAGCTAGTATGTCAGAGTGCAATGCAAAACTATCTAAGTATGAGACAGTGTGTTTTTGCCAGTAAACCCAAAGATAGTTTTGATTGGCGATGTTGATTGGAGTAAGTTCAATGCTTGCAAACTTGAACATAGACTCTATGGTGACTATTGAAGACTCACCTCAAAGTGAAAGTTAGTATGGCATGTATGGAAGAAGTTATGATAGTTTTACTAAAGACAATGTTAAGCCGATAGGATAGAATATGAAGACAAATTTGATAAAGAGTTAAGGGATTATTTTTTTTATCAAAATAATGACTTAAAAATATAAAGGGATGAAATCCTAGATGTTAACCCTTGGATAAATATATTTTTTAATATGATAGCTGACTGGAAAGTTATTAATCTTAATAACTTGTATAAAGATATGTAAATATGTAATTGTAAAAAGAGAGGTAATGAATGTATGTAATAGCGATAGTGAAAGAGAAAAAAAGAGATATTGATGAAAGCAGTATAAGGTTATGTACCTTGACCTACTTTTTTAATCAGTGAATATTGTATATTACTTTTTTGGGTAGTGGGCTCATCTGGTAATCACATTTTGTACTACCAACTCCTAACAGGGTTGAGGCTTCTAACAAGGCCTATAGTCCCTTAATTAGGGCTGAGACACTATATGCATGTAATAGACTCCTAACAAGGTCAACATCCTTAACATGATACTTTTGATTAGTGGATCTTTGTGGGTACCATCCCCACCGAGGTTTTCCCTTGGCCAGGGTTTCCTCGAGAATAAATAATGTGTTATGAGTTCTTTTGTTTTATTGCTATGCATGTTGTTTAGCTTTCTATGTTATGCATGCATTAAGATAGTCTGTTATATCCATAATTCGGCAAAAGTAAAAGTTTGTAGAATACTGATTCAACCCCCCCTCTCAGTATTCCCTATTTATAACACAGATCAAAATAATTTCACCACAAAAAAGCACAACATCAAGCCTATCTAGATCACCCATGGAATCAATTTTAGCAAACTTGGGAGCATAAGTTAATGATGATAATAAAATAGAGTTGATATCATCCCTAAACAAAATCATTGGAAAGAACAAGAAATTTAAGACCTTGGAAGGAGCATTACTAGAAGTAACCAACAAGCTTCAAGGAATCATATCAACCCAAGTAAGCGAAGTTGATCCTCAAGATAAAGAAAGAGAGGTAATAAGATTTTTTTATAGTGAATTTACTACACTATCATACATTTCATCAACTAAAGCTCAAGCAGCCCATGATGCATAGTTATTTCAAGTCACTTGTCAAAATATAAGAAATGATTTGGATAATTTGGATGTGTGTATAAAATAATCAAGGAGATGTTTAGAGAGAGGAAGAGCATTGTATAGTCAGTGTGCATTGTCACACAATCACATCTCAAAATTTTTAGAGAAAATAAGGAGAAAAGAAGTAGAGTTGCAATAGTGAATGATTTACATGATCCAAGTATGAAAATCACTGATATTGAGAAGAAAATAAGAAGAACCTATGATGAGATAAGACTTCTTGAGAATGAGAAGGAAAGAAAGATGAAGAGATTCGATCTACTTAGAGAGAAACTAAACATGAAGATAAGTAATGTAGAGAATCAAATGGAAGAATGTCTTTCATCAAAGACATCATATGGTAAATTTTCATATTCTAACCTTAAAGAAATTGAGATAACATCCTATGGGCTATGTGCATTACTCAACATTTTTGATTTAGTCAAGAAGACATGGGATAAAGAGATTGATAATATGAAAGAAAACTATGTAGATTGTGTATCAAGCCTTCTAGCCTTGCAATATTAAAGAAAAGGAGGTAAATAAAAATTTTGACACACATATACATATAATTGACACCTTTGTCATTTTTGTCAAAGGGGAGTAGTATAGTATGAGAAAATTGTATATATGTATAAGCTATAGATATGCGGAGTAGTATGGAGTATAATATAAGGGGTAGTATCCCCATGGAGAAATAAGTAGACATGTATGATCCACAAATATTTTGAATATAATGTAATGGTCGTATGTACATCCTTTTTGAAATATTTGTGATAAATTTTTCGGACTTAGCCAATTTTCCCATATGTTGCCACCAATGACAAAGGGGGAGATTGTTGAGAATTTTGATAAATAGGATATCATAATGTTTTCATTATGGAAAGATATATTTAGTATAGAGACAACATGAACTAAGGAGGAAGTTATGTATAAGAACTCATGAAAATTGTCTAAGTATAACAGTGTTTATCAGTCTACACGGAGACCATTTTGATTAGCGATGTTCACATAAGTACATTCAGGGCATGAACACTTGAAAATAGATCATTCCAAGTATATTGAAGCTACATCTAAGAGAACAAGTCTTTGCAACATGTACGGAAAGAGGTATCGATATTTTATAGGGAAGTGTTGAGCTGACTAGAAGAAAGCAATGATCATAAGTTGATTATATTGAGTTAAGGGATTATTTTATTTATCAAAATAATGACTTAACTAATTAAAGATGACATCCTATATGCTAAACCTATGGCAGCATGAAATGAATTTATGTTTTGAGAAGAGTATAATGAATTGTAAGCCGACAAGAAGGTTATTTTATAATAACTTGTATATAAGTAAGAAAAATGTAATGTGAAGATATATGATATAGATATGATGCAAAATTTTAAGTTGTAAGAAAGTAAGAAAGAAATTAATGTATGTAATGTGAAGTCATAAGAAATTATTGTACACCAGTGTGAAGAGACTACAAAGCTAGATCAGAATATTGAAGATATTTAGCAGCAGTAAAAGGTTTTTGTATTCAACCTTATATATATGAAGTTATCATTGTATATTTCATGTTTGGGAAGTGAGATCTATTGGAAAGTTGACTATAATAGTGTATATGAATAAGATTAGTGTTGTCATTATGTAAAAAAAGTCATATGGATTTTTGGTGTCAGCACACTTACTCAGAAGATCAGAATTTGGCTAAGTATGGAAGACAAAGCAGACAGTTAAGTACCTGATGAATAGAGCATCAACACACGTGTGTATGATCAAGTTTTGGTATGCACCCTTGAAGATAAGATTTTGAGTATGAAATCATGCTAAGTCTAAGAACACATGATCAGATGAGTTAGTATGAAGAAGTTACAGCGAGTTGAAGTGACACAGTCAGTAAGCGGAAGAATAGAATAGAACATGCAGCCGACAGACAAGATTTTGATTAGCGGTTATTATTATTTTTTGTAAAGGCTATGAACCTATTGTATTTATGTTGTAAACATATCAATAGCAATCCATGTAAACATGCTTGAGCCAATTCATTTGGAAGCATTATATGTAATAGGTTATAGGTTGACTTAGTGAATAGTTTTGTTTGCACCTATAAATAAGACATGCACCTTTGTATTTGAGCATGGCATGAGATATAGAGTTGACATAAGAAGAGAAGAAGTATGAAAAGAGAAGTCATAATGATATAGAGCTTTACAAGAGGTTAAAGAATCAGCACATAAAAGGAACTGATCAGACAAGCAGTGTTATAGTAGCAGTTCACCATTGCAGATATATTGTGTATCTAATATCCAGGAGGTTGTAGCCTTCCTCATTGAGTAGTGAGCTCTGGTAGTGAGCCTTCCACCCCTAATAGGGTTTGTTACTTCAAGACTCCTAATAGGGTCTGACCCTTGACAAGGTCATTGTACTAAAGCATTGTAATGATAGCTCTTAATAGGGCTAAGGAACATTAATAGGTTCATAATACACAAGTACAATTATTAGTGGGTATTAATTCCCACTGGGGTTTTTCCTTTGGCCAAGGTTTTCCTGTAATCATATCTAGTGTTATATGTTATGGTTGTTTACTTTACTTGCTTTAATATTTAGTTCAGTATTTAAGTAATTTAGTTAAGTTTCAAGATATTAGAAAGTAATATTATACAACATTGATTCACCCCCCCCCCCCCCGTCTCTCTCAGTGTTCCCATTCCTAACAATTGGTATTAGAGCTTTGGTTCTTTGAAGATAAGTTTAACCACTTGAGGAGATCATGGATATAGGAGAAGTGAAACATGTGAAGAAGAATCTTGAAGCAGCTCTTGAAGATCTTGACAGATCTAAAAAGGAAAATGAAGAACTGAAATTGAAGGTCAGCAATGCACAAGTATTCATCAAGAAACTCATAAAAGATTTGAAAGATTGTTCTATAAGTGATTTAGGAAAAATGGTCAAAAATCTAAATAAGGAAAACACATCTCTGAAGGATTAGATTGAAGAGTTGGATGAAAAGCTATTTAATAATCAGGAAGCCTATGAAGAATAGGTCAAAGAAAACAAGTAGTTGGATGAAGAATTGAGGCAAGAAAACATGAAAATCTTGGAGTTAGAGAGCATTAAGAAGTAGGTGGAATCTAAATTAACTGAAGCAAAGAATCATATTGACAAATTGCACACAAGTAAGGATCTAATAGTGTCATAGTTGTATGCACAAAATATTAAAGGAGATACCACTTGTATTGGATTCAATGAAGAACAAAATCAAATCAATAATATGTGAAAAATAAAGAAAGAACCAGAAGAATCGATAGAAGCTAAGAAGACTGGAAATCATACTGAAGCTAAAGCTGAACCATCTAAGGATGAACGCAAGCCAGTAAACTAAACTTGTTATGCCTGTAACAAGAATGGACATATAGCAAGAGATTGTAAAGAGGGAAGACCTTTCAATGGTTATTGTTATTCATGGAATAAGTTTGGTAATAGATCTATGAATTGTAGATCAAATCAAATAAATTAGACTCAACAAAATTAGAGAAATCAACCACAATAGAATGTTAGAAGTCCTCAGAACATTACATGTTAGATATATAATTATAATGGTCACACAACTAGACAATGCAGTATGGTAACTCACATCAATGTGCTGAGGAATATAAGGCCTCCAGTTATTTTTCACTCTTGTAACAAGGTTGGACACATCTCAATTTTTTGTAGATCATAAGTGCAAAGACAATAAAGCCTTAATAAGTCTCAAAGATCAATTTTGGATGAATCTGGAGAAGTCAAGTTTGTACAAGATACAAAAGATGTGAGAAAGATTTGGATGGAAGTAAAGCAAGATAATATTGATGACTATGTAGTGGATGCATCCGCAATGGATGCACCTTCTACTTCTAGATAAATGGCCCTCTTGGTCATAGGGGGAGCTAGATTAGCTCTAGACCCCTGCACAGCTAGTATACTCACCCTCAAAGTATGTGCCTTTGGTTATGATTGTTTGAATACTAGTTGATGTTGTATGCAAGAGCACACAACTTGATTGATAGTAGAAATGAAGATTGGAATTTATAGTTACATTCTGTGTTATGGCGGAAAACATTAATGGCAGAAAGTTTCTTTAATAGTCACCAGAGATCCATTACCCACACATTTTCATTCAAGATCGAGCCTTTGGAGAGAATAGGAGATCAAAGCAGTTTGTGTTGAAAGATTGAAGTTAGTTTATCAGTGAAGAAGTGTGAAAATTGTTGTGGAACCCTAGTTCAGTTGTGATGATTCAAAAACCCTTTGGAAACCTATTTGAACAATTAACCAAGTAAGTAATGGCCACTCCAATTATTTTTGATGTTACTGAAAGGAAGAGGTACATATTTAAGAAGCATCCCTTCAAGTTAGTCCTAGATGACCTTGAAGGGGCATTTTATAGAACTCCTATGGGAGTGATGCATGTAGAAGACATACACGCATACATTTATTACAAGAAGGAACTAGTAGGATTGGATAGAATAAGGTCACACTTAGATTCGATGATGAAATAGGACATGGAATTCATGGATGAGTTCACGCACCTAGAAAAAAACCCTATCATAAAGTATGTGACTGCATATGAGTTCTATGAATCAGAATGGATTAAGATATTTCTTAGAAGAATACATGATGACTTGTTTTGGGTTGGAGAAGTCCCTATTCAGATAACTACTAACCTCATTTATGAGATGACCAGACATCCTAAGATAGGCGCCATTCTTCCTACTGGTAAGGATGTCAAGAAACTGGTGGAGTAGGCTTGTAAGTCTTGAAGTGGTAAGCATGACATGAATATAGAGCTAATTGAGGAGAAGGATATCAAGCTCATGGAAATGATACTTGGTTACAAATTCTGGCATGCAAATAGATTTAATAGTGTGTCAGCAGCAACAATTTTGGCAACCATCAGAATTGCAAGGGAAAATGGGAATTCAACCTATGTGAAATGTTACGCACACAATTGTTGGATAATATAAGAGCTATCAAACATGATAAGAGAAAAAAAATTAGGTTTGGGTCATTCATCATCTATATGTACTTCCATATTGCTGGAAAAGTATCAAATCTCTATCTAGACAAGAGCATACCGAAAATGCCATAGATTTCATTGAAAGAAACATCTAAAAGCACCTTGAAATATTTCATGGGCTTGGAAATCAAGACATTTAGAATTAAGATGCAAGGAAAGTATAGGATACCAAAAAGTATTATGGAGAAGTATAAGGACAGTATATGTTTCATGGTGGAAACTATTGGCAATTTGGCTGAGTTGGATATCTAGATGTTTTCATTATGGAAACATATGATCTACATGAAGACTGCACATGATAGAGAGCAAGTATGACAAAGCGTAGAGAAATATTGTCTAAGTGTAAGCAGTATTTTCCCAGTGTAACCAGAGATAGTTTTGATTGGTGATGTCGATAGAAGTAAGTTCATTTCTTGCACACTTGAACATGGATACTATGATGCATATTGAAGACTCACCTAAGAGCACCAGTTTGTATGGTGTGTACGGAAGAAGTTATTGTAGTATTGCCAGAGACAGTGTTAAAGCTAATAGGACAGAGAAGAAGACAAAATTGGTAAATAGTTAAGGGATTATTTTGTTTACCAAAATAATGTCTTAATCATATAAAGGGACTACATCCTAGATGTTAACCCTTGGGTAGCACATGTTAAAATATATTTTGTAAAGTGCTTTATGTTTAGTAAAGTTGACTGTAAAAGTTATTATTCTTAATAACTTGTATGAATGTAAGACATATGTAATGCGAAGGATATAGATGATAAAAAGGAAGTGAAAGAAAACATATGTATGCGAAAGATATTGATGTGAAGTTGTGAAATTCAAGCAAGCAGTATAAGGTTATGTACCTTGCCCTATTTTTGTAATCAATAATTATTGTAAATTACATGTTTGGGCAGTGGGCTCATCTTGTAATCATTCCATTTTGTACTACCAACTCTTAGCAGGGTTGAGGCTTCTAACAAGGTCTAGAGTCCCTTAATCAAGATTGAGACACTATATATATGTAACATGCTCCTAACAGGGTCAACATCCTTAACATGATACTTTTGATTAGTGGATCTTTGTGGGTACCATCCCCACCGGGGTTTTCCCTTGGCTAGGATTTCCTCGAGAACAAATAATGTGTTATGAGCTCATTTTCTTTATTGTTATGCATGTTCTTTAGTTTAATCTATTATGCAAGTATCAAGATAATTTGTTATATCCATAATTGGAAAAAAGTAAAAGTTTCTAGAATATTGATTCACCACCCCCCCTCTTAGTATTCCCTATTTCTAACAATTGGCAAAAGAGGTTGAAATTCAGTCAGAAGTAAATCTATTAGCCAACCCTAATGTAAAAATATTGGATATTGAGAAAAGAATCAGTAAAATAAATGATGAGATAAGGATTCTTAATGATGAAAAAGATAAGAAATTGAAACGATTCACTCTTTTAAGAGAGCGCATTTCAGTAAAGATTAGCATAGTTGAAGGACAGTTGGAAGAATGTCTTTCATCAAAGACATCTTATGAGAAGTTTAACTTTGCAAATCTCTGAGCATGTGAGATCACATCTTATGATCTATGTGCACTACTCAGTGTTGCAGACACCATTAAGAAGGCATGGGAGAAAGAAATAGAGAGCATAAAAGTGAACTTTGCAAATTGTGTTGCAAGCCTATCGGCTCTGCAATTTTGAATCAAGGTAAAATAATTTTGAAAACACAATTTTGGCACCCTTTTTTTTGTCATTGTTGTCAAAGGGGGAGTGATAGTAGAGAATTGATATATAAATATGATAAGGAAGTATATTCCTAGGGGGATTATAGATGATAAATAAGATATATGGAGTTATAAGGATAGTGAAGATATAATTTTTTCTATGGCCACAATTTTTGAGTTTTGAGACAGCCAATTTTCTCATATGTTGCCACCAATGACAAAGGGGGAGATTGTTGGAAATTTGGCTGAGTTATATATCTAGATGTTGTCATTATGGAAACATATGATCTACATGAAGACTGCACATGACAGAGAGCAAGTATGACAAAGCACAGAGCAAAATTGTCTAAGTGTAAGTAGTATTTTCCCAGTGTAACCGGAGATAGTTTTGATTGGCGATGTCTATAGAAGTAAGTTCAGTTCTTGCACACTTGCAAATGGATACTATGATGAATATTGAAGACTCAACTGAGTGCACAAGTTTTTATGGCATGTACGGAAGAATTTATTGCAGTATTGCCAGAGACAGTGTTAAAGCTGACAGGACAGAGAAGAAGACATAATTGGTAAATAGTTAAGGGATTATTTTGTCTATCAAAATAATGTCTTAATAATATAAAGGGATGACATCCTAGATTTTAACCCTTGGGTAGTGCAAGTTAAAATGTATTTTGTAAATTTCTTTATGTTTAGTAAAGTCGACTATAAAAGTTATTACTCTTAATAACTTGTATAAATGTAAGACATATGTAATGTGAAGGATATAGATGATAAAAAGGAAGTGAAAGAGAACATATGTATGTGAAATATATTGATGTGAAGTTGTGAAAGTTAAGCAAGTAGTATAAGGTTATGTACCTTTCCCTATTTTTGTAATAAGGAATTATTGTACATTACATGTTTGGGTAGTGGGCTCATCTTGTAATCATTCCATTTTGCACTACCAACTCTTAGCAAGGTTGAGGCTTCTAACAAGGCATAGATTCCCTTAATTAGGACTGAGACACTATATATATGTAACAAGCTCCTAACAGGGTCAACATCCTTAACAAGATACTTTTGATTAGTGGATCTTTGTGGGTACCATCCCCACCGGGGTTTTCCCTTGGCCAGGGTTTCCTCGAGAAAAAATAATGTGCTATGAGTTCATTTGCTTTATTATTATGCATGTTCTTTAGTTTACTATGTTATGCAAGTATCAAGATAATCTATTATATCCATAATTGGGAAAAAGTAAAATTTTCTAGAATACTGATTCACCCCCCCCGCCCCTCTTAGTATTCCCTATTTCTAATAGAAATTGATATCACATGCATGGAAGCAGTGGAACCTAGAACTAAGTGGATTCATCCACTTGGTTATGAAGTAGAGGAACACATTCTAGAAGCCTATGCACAAGTCCTCTTGTCAAAGCCTAAGGATCCCAATGAACCAAGATGGGGTACTTATGAGGAGAAGACAAGATAGGTATATTCAGTCTTGTATAATGCTACAACCAAGAGAAAAGAATAAAAGATCACCTTTGACATACTGAAGATCCATGGTATGATAATCAAGCACATGATTAAGTTAAACAAAATAGTTCTAGAACTTAAGACAGTTATACCGGATAATGTATGGAACATTTTAGACTTTTTGAAGACATAAGCTATAAAAGAAGATCTCTGGATAAGAGAAAAGATATTGGATGGAAGCCTCCATGTATGTTTAGTTGAAGAGAAAAAAATTTTGTTGGATTTGGTGAAGTCGCACCTAAGAACTAAATTGAGAACTCTACAAATTATGAACAAGGACTATGAGTTGGTTGCAAAGGAAATAGAGAAGGGATTTGAGAAGGTGTTCTTGGATAGACACATGTATCCTCCTACTACACCTGCAAATCAAGTTCCCTTAGAGCAAGCCAAGGAGTCTAAGACACCTAATGCACCTGTGGCAGGTCCACAAGATTCTGCACCAATAGTGATAGCACCTAGTGAAGCAATGGAGTTTGCGCCCATGCCTGAAATAAAATATGACACTATGATAATTGATAATGTTGAAATATCAATGGCAGCCATAGATAAAGACCTAGATAAGTTTGAGGAAGCTTTTGTCAGAACAAAAGAGGATGAGATGCTATGTGGTGATGACACACCTATGTAGCAAGAAGTAGTTCAAATTGAAGACTTGACTGGATAGGAAGAAGAAAAGGAAGATGAACCTGCAGATGAGCCCTCTATTGAAATACTAGTGAAGGTAAAGAGTGAAGTTATGGACAACACACTCCTTACCCCTAAGCCCTCAATGTCATTGTTGTTAAGCTTGACCCCTGATACAACAAGTTTAGACTCATGGGGAGAGGAAGATTTAATAAAGATTAGTGTGTTAGCCATGGAGAAAGAAAAGGAGAAACAACTAATGAGGAATCCATTATTTGTTGAATCAGTAAGCATACTGAACAACCTACTACCTGAGGAAAAGAATGTATCAAGTGTACATTCAGTAGATGATGTAAGCACCATCTTGACATGCTTCAAAGAAAATTTCTCAAGTCTTGAGGATTCAGCATCCAAGATTACAGAAGAGAAATATCTTAAGAAGAGGCCGAGTGAATTGATAGGTAATTTTTCACTTGACATTAGTTCTCTAAAAGTTGTTCAAGCTTTGCTGAAAGATTTAGCAACTAAAGGAAGAAAGATAATAGTTGATTGTATGAATAAAGACAAACTTACTGCAGACCTCTCAAAGAAGATTTAGGAAGCAAAATCTATGATGGAAGCTATGAGAAAATTAGTGCTAGATCCCTCACAAGATGTAAACATGTGCAATAATGTCTATAAGGATAGTTAGACAAAATTGAGAAGGCAGAAAAAGAAATTGCTAAGATAAGGGCTGGGAAAACTCAATTAAGGAATGCACTTGTGCCCTCCCTAGGTGTGCTGAATCAGAATATCAAGGAGATAGATGCCACTATTATCACATATGATCAAGGTCCTAGCATAGATCTAGAAAATATGGAGAAGTTAACTTATGCATTATGCACCCATCTCTAGACAATAGATGCACTCAAGGCATTTTGGCAACAAGAGATCCAAAACCTCAAGATTGCATACCTGGATGTACTCACTATGTAAGTACTTGAAGTTTCATTTTTGAGCACCTTTGTCATTAATGTCAAAGGGGGAGTAGAGTAATATGGAATAGTAAAAGGATAGATTATATGGAGTAGTATAAGGGAGATATAAAATAGAGTATATGGTGTACAGAAAAAGATAAAGATATATGTTAGAAAGTTTTTTGTAAAGATGTAGCTTAGCAACTTCGCCATATTCCTTTGTTGCTATTAATGAAAAAGGGGGAGATTTTTGGAAAGTTGACTATACTAGTGTATATGATTAAGATTAGTGTTTCCATTATAGAAACAAAGTCATATGGAGTTTTGGTGTCAACCCACTTTCTTAGAAGATCAGAATTTGGATAAGTATGGAAGATAGACTAGATAGTTAAGTACCTGATGAACAGAGCATCAGTGAACGTGTGTATGATCAAGTTTTGGTATGTGCCATTGAAGATAATATTTTTAGTATGCAATCATGCTAAGTCTAAGAACACATAATCAGATGAGTTAGTATGAAGAAGTTACAGCAAGTTGAAGTGACATTGTCAGTAAGTGGCAGAACAGAACAAAGCATGTAGCCGACAAACAAGATTTTGATTAGTGGTTATTATTTTGTTTTGTAAAGGCTATGCGCTTATTGAATTTATGTTGTAAATATATTAATATAAATGTATGTAAACACGCTTGAGCCAATTTATTTGGAAGTGTTGTATGTAATAGGTTATAGGCTGACTTAGTGAATAGTTTTATTTGTGCCTATAAATAAGACATGCACCTTTGTATTTGAGCATGGCATGAGATATAGAGTTGATAGAAGAAGAGAAGAAGTATGTGAAGAGAAGTCAAAATGATATAGAGCTTTACAAGAGGTTAAAGAATCAGTGCACAAAATGAACTGATCAGACAAGAAGTGTCATAGTAGAAGTTCAACATTATAGATATAGTGTGTATCTAATATCTAGGAGGTTGTAGCCTTCCTCATTGAGTAGTGAGCTCTGGTAGTGAACCTTCTACCCCTAACAAGGTTTGTTACTTCAAGACTCCTAACAGGGCCCTACCCTTGACAAGGTCATTGTACTAAAGCATTGTAATGACAGCTCCTAACAGGGCTAAGGAACATTAACATGTTCATAATACACAAGTACAATTATTAGTGGGCATTAATTCCCACCAAGGTTTTTCCATTGGACAAGGTTTCCCTGTAATCATATCTAGTGTTATGTGTTATGGTTGTTTACTTTACTTGCTTTAATATTCAATTCATTATTTAAGTAATTCAGTTAAATTTAAAGATATTAGAAAGTAATATTATAGACACTGATTCACCCCACCCCCCCCTCCCAGTGTTCCCATTCCTAACAAGCTCATCTTGCATACATACATGTTTTGTAATAGAAACTCCTAATAAGGTTGAGGCTTCTAAAAAGACCTATAGTCCTTTAACTCATTTAGAGATACTATACGGATGTAATAGACTCCTAACAAGGTCAATATCCTTAACCAGATACTTTTGATTAGTGGATCAGTTGTGGGTATCATCCTCACCAGGGTTTTCCCTTGGCTAGGGTTTCCTCGAGAACAAACATGGTGTTATGAGTTCATTCATTTTATTGTTATGCTTGTTGTTCGATTTATTTATTTTAGTTTCTTATACAAGCTACAAGTTAATTTCATATATCTATAATTCAACGAATGTAAAATTTTGTGAAATATTGATTCACCCCCTCTCTGACTATTTCCTATTTCTAACAATTGGTACCAAAGCTTAGTTACTCAAAAAAAATTTATTCGGGTAAGGCCTAATAACTTGAGTAAGATCTCTATGGATATGGATCAATTGCAAAAAAATATTGATGAAGCTCTTGAACATATTGATATTCTTACTAAAGAAAGAGATCCAGTGAAGGACAAATATGATAATATAAAATACTACATTGAGAAACTTAAAGAAAATATAGAAGATATGAAATCAAAGAAAGAACCTACAAGTCAAGTCAAGGATTGTGATGAAATTTTAAAACTGAAAAAAGAAAATGAGATCCTTAAACATGAATTAATGAATGTAGACCTAAAGCTAAGCTTGAAAGATGGTAGCAAAAAAGATGAATAAAATCTAAAGTCTAAAAATGCAGATCTGAGATCTGAACTTACCAAAGTGACATTTGAATTTGAAACTACAAAATTGCAGTGTGCTGAACTTCTGAAATACAACACAATTTTGAAAGGATAATTGACTCAATCTAAACAACATCTTGAGAAATTATATTCCAGTAGTAAAAAAATTGATGAACAGATGTCCTATCAGAAACCCTCTTATGACAAAACTTGTCTTGGATACTTTGAAAACAAATTCCCAAAGAAGATTGAAGAATGCAAAGAACTAGATCTAGAACAACTTGAGAACAAAGAAGAAAAGAAACTAGATAAGTCTAACAAATCTGAAAATATACCTGATCTACCTAAGCAAGATGAACCACCTAAAGAGATGTGAAGAGAATTCAAAGGTAGATGCTTCTCATGCAATTCATTTGGACACATGAAGAGAAATTGTACACGTAAGAAATTCAAACCTATCTCTGGTTATTGTTATAATTGTCATGGTTTTTGACATAGAGCTATTGATTATAAGAAACCTAGATCTAATGATAATGGTAATAGTAGATTGTTTAGATATACTAACCCTATAGATAATAGACCTATTGGAGTAATGAACAACATAAGAAATGGAGTTATGTGTTATAGATGCAACAAATTTGGACATATTGTCAAAAATAAATCACAAATCAGACAGTCAGGACCGAGATATGGAAACAATGGAATAGTTTTTTAGATATGCAGTAACATGGGTCACACAATGAGGTATTGCAGAATGAACAACATGAGAAATCCTAATTTTATAAGAAATAGAAACTATACCAAGATAAATATGAACACCAATAATAGTCAGAAAGAAAATTATAGAAACTTGGAAGAAGTTGAGTTTGTCAAAGCTACAGATCAAGCAAGCACACTTAGTATACTAGGAAATCAGATAGGTGAAGTATTTGAGATTAAATTTAAATCAATTCAAAATTCATCTCAAATTAATCAAGCATTAAATTTCATGAATTATGTATTAGAATAAGCATCAAAATAGTATAGAGTTTAGAAGACATTGAAATAAGCCTTGCGAAGTTAGAAATAGGGAATACTGAGAGGGGGGGTGAATCAGTATTCTAAAAAGTTTATCTTTTGCCCAATTATGGATATAACAGATTATCTTTATACATGCATAACATAAGAAGCTAAACAATATGCATAGTAATGGAAATAAAGAACTCATAACACATGATATGTTCTCGAGGAAACCCTGGCCAAGGGAAAACCTCGATGGGGATGGTACCCACAAAGATCCACTAATTACAAGTATCTTGTTAAGGATGTTGACCTTGTTAGGAGTCTATTACAAGAATATAGTGTATTAGTCCTGATTAAGGGACTATAGGCCTTGTTAGAAGCCTCAACCCTGTTAGGAGTTGTCAATACAAAATTTGATTACCAGATGAGCCCACTTCCCAAACAAGTAATGTACAATGTATACTTATTAAAAAAATGGATTAAGGTATATAACATTATGCTACTTGCATCAATATCTTTTCACTACTCTTACATTCACATCATATCATTACAATATTACCACATATCTCTTCTCTTTTTCATTCTTCTTACAATTACATATTACATATAAACAAGTTATTAAAGATAATAACTTTATATGGTCAGTTTCCATATATCTTTATCCAAGAGTTAACATCTAGGATGTCATCCCTTTATATTTTAAAGTCATTATTTTGATAAACAAAATAATCCCTTAACTCTTTACCAATTTTGCCTTCATAGTTATGTCCTGTCGACTTAACATTGTCTTTGGTAAAACTATCATAACTAATTCCATACATGCCATACTGACTTGCACTCTAAGATGGGTCATCATTAGTCATCATAGAGTCTATGTTCAAGTGCACAAGCACTGAACTTACTCTAGTCAACATCACAAACAAAAACTTTATCCTGGTGCACTGGTGAAAACATTGTCTTACACTTAGACAAATTTGCAATGCGCTCTGCTATACTTTCTCTCTGACCTATGTGATCTTCATGTGGATCATATGTTTCCATAATGACAACATCTATGTACTCACTTCAGCCAAATTTCCAACAATCTCCCCCTTTGTCATTGGTGGCAACATATGAGAAAATTGGCTAAGTGTATAAGTCAAAATCTCAAAATTGTATCAAAATTGTGGCCATAGTATAGAATATGTATACTATCCTTATAACTCCTCAAAATATAAACTCTAATACAATGCTCCCCCTAAGAGTATCAATCCTTATCAAATATATCAATTTTCTGCTCTAATAGCTCTCCCCCTTTGACAACAATGACAAAATAAAGTAGGGAGGATTATAAAATTGTATCCCAAAAATATTATACCTTGATTTTCTTATTGCAAAGCTGGTAGGCTTGCAACACAATCTACAAAATCAGCTTTCATAGCTTTTGTCTCCTTTTCCCATGAATTCTTGATGGAATCTACCACATTGAGTAATGTGCTCAGTCCATAAGCTGCTATTTGGCAAGCTTGGAGGTTGTCAAATTTGAATTTTTGAAAGGATGTCTTAGCTATAAGAGATTCTTCTAACTGCTCTTCAATGATACTCAACTTCATAGAGATGTGTTCTCTCAAAAGAGTGAGTCTCCTCATTTTTCTGTTCCCCTCATCTTGCAATATTCTTATTTCATCATAAAGCTTCCAAACTTTCTTTTCAGCATCACATACCTTCACATTAGGTCTAGAAAGAAGGTTACATTTATTCTGAATCTCAACTTCCTTCAACTTGATCTTTTGTTCCTCTTCTGCTATCAAAATCTCTGGTTTTGTACACTGTATGTACAATGATTTTCCTATCTGCAAATGTTTCCTCAAGTTCTTGATACAAATATCAAGACTACTAATATCATTCCTGATATTCTGACTGATGTTCAAAAGCATTTCAGCTTCATAAGTTGCTTGAGCTCTCACTTTTGCAATATCAAATAGGTTAGTGAATTCATTGTCAAAAGTGCTCATTACCTTCTTAGCTTTCTCCAAAGGGTTTGCCTCTATGATTTGTGTAGTTACAATGCTTTGTAACTTCTCAATAAGGTCCTTCAAACTCCCTTCAAGATTCTTCACTTTCTTGTTCTTGCCAATGATTTTATTCAAAGAAGTGATCAGTTCCAATTGATCATCATCATCAACTTCCTTTCCTAAATCTTCAAACAAAGATCCAATTTCTTTCTTCTTTCTAGTCTTAGGAGTAAGACCGATGCCTTCTAAGGTAGGAATGGGTGCTTGAATCTTAGTCTCCTTAGGTTCTTCACTAATAGATTGAGTCTTCTCTACTTCTTCAATTCTATCTGGTTCATCAAGAGCCGAATTTTCAACAATGTTTGCTAAGTTCTTGAATACATTTTCATCATTATCCAAGGTGACCTTAGTATCTTCTATATTCATAGTTTCATCTTCAATGTTAATAGTTGAAGGAGAAGGAATATCCTCTTGTTCAACTTCAACTGCTTGCTCTACTGCAACCGATGGCTCTCCAACATTTTTTTCCATGACCTTGATTATTGTCTGCTCTGTATCTGAATTAACTTCTTCATATCTACCTCCCATAATCAAAATGGTTCTCCTTTTGGTTCTCAAATGGGTGCTTAAGGCCTTCAATATCTACTTCAAGTGTTCATCATCTCTCACATCACAAAGCTTCTTCACAAGATTCTTTCTGATATTAGTGTCTTCTTCAATTGCTCTCTGCTTTCTATTTAGCAGTTTGGTATACAACTCATTAGGTATTTAACCTTGAATAGAATCAAATTTCTTTTCTACCAAAATCATATGCTTCACAATAGCATTCTCCAAATTAAGTCTATCTGAATAATCATAAAGACTGTAGTACTTATTCATTCTGGTAAAGTCTCCATTTTCAATAATATGCTCATTAAGCTTTTCAACTTTAGGTTTCCAAGATTTCTTCTTAACCAAAGTAGTGTCATCATCTTTTATTTCTACAATTTCTCTTGGTACTGGTTGAACTAAAGTCTTTTGTCTCTTTCCTAGTCCAGTAACAATTTCTTTCATTCTCTTGCTAGCCATGGAGGAAGTGGATCTAGTTGTTACTTGTTCCTTTTCTGGTTCCTCTACTTTCACCTTGACTTGTGTAGGTTCTTGTTGTACTGCACTGGATGACAAGGGTGGTACAATCAAGACTTCTTTGTATCCAATATCCCTGATTGCTGCTGCTGTCTATTTTGCTATTAAGAATTCTTGTTCTGACATTCCTGTATCTTTCAGTATTCTCCTGATAGTGTTGTCAACTCTCTTCTTAGATTGCTTCTCTTCAGTTATAGCTTTTTCCAAGTTGAATTTCTCTTCAAAAGTTCCAAATCTGTTGCACTGAGTGTCCAATTTACATCTAAGTAATCTGCCAACATATTATTTTGTTTCAGTCTCAGATATCTCATAGCCAAAAGGGTCTATGAACTCAATTCTAGGTTCCACTGCTTCAATATAGGTAAAGTCAGTGTCAACCATGAAACATATATCATTTTTATACTTCTTCACAAGTGACTATGGAATTCTTGATCTGCTAGTTACCATGTTCTGAAATGTCTTCATTACTAACATAGCACTCTCATTTACTTTGTTAATAACATGTCTCAAATATACTTTATTTATCCTTTCCATAGCAGTTTGTCCATCATTCCAATCATCTACAATGGTGTGTGGAAATCTTCTCAATGAGTGGAAAAACATGTATGTGATTAAGGATGAAAATCTAAATTGTGCATACTTAGATTTCTTAATCTTCTCCAAGTTTTCAAACAATTAAATTCTCAAAATTTCACACATATCAACTGGCACCTTGTCAACACACATTAAATAGGCAATATGCACCATTCCAGCTGCCATATCATCTTCTCTAGAATTTGCACAAAACTTAATTGTTAGGTACTTGCATAAATATCTAACATCATGTTGTTTGATCTTGCTAATCACAATTCTTCTGCCAATGTAGGATGAACCTGTGTTGTCTATGACTATTTTTCTCATATTTTTCTTATTTAAAGGAATAGCACCAACTTTAGATAAACCTGTGACGTCATGAATCAAGTCAGCTATAATATCTATCACTCTATCCTCTAGCCAAAACTTCCCATTGTGAATTCACCTCAAAATAATCTTAGTGCATTCTTCATTGTCAAATTCATACTTCAAAGCATACTGAACAATCTCATTATCTTTCAAATGTTCATATCCTTGTTTCAATGACATATCATGGTTGTAAATCTTTTGATATTCATTGGTAAAATCACTATCACTAACAGTTTCTAACTTGCATCCAAGATAACTTCTCACATTTTCTAAATGCAAAACTCTGTCTAGTACGGATGATAATGCTAACCTAGGATCATCTTCTTCCAAGGGTTCCACTGGTTCCCTCTTCATTCTAGGTCTATTCTTATCTCTGACATTGTGAATTAAGGATACATCCATGACTACTTTAAATTCCTTATACCGATTCAAAGATTTGCCAAGATAAATACCTCGAGTTCACGATTTTAGGGCTTTCATAGATTCGACGCTCAAATCTTTCACTAAATCACTGCAAAATGCTTCCAATCTCTGTTCTTTTCTCTCCTAAACACTTCAATTCACTTTGATAATCAAATAAAATTGATCATAACCTTTTATTACTTCAATCTTACTTAGATCTGACATCGCATTCAATTCTTTTGCCTCTTCTTTCCAAAAAGTTGTTTCTGCTAACCTGCAAAACTTAAAACTTCTTGCGATCTCGCAAAAAAATAATATTTTCTTTTGCACTTTTAACCATAACATTAGTACATCATAAACTATCTTACATTAACTGCGCAAGACTTAATTCATCAAAAATCTACTTCTACACTAATTCTAAGTTCCTAATCTACTACAATTTTCATAAATTAAGTGCTTACAGATAGGTTAGGTAAGTATTCATTCTTACCACTTGATACTTCACCTTTCTGATTACCTTCAATGTTGAATATGTCTCCTTGATCTGTGCCTTTAACAAACTTCACATCATCTGCATTACTACATCAACCTTTATGTCTGTTACCTGCATCTTCATTTCTTCTTGCATGATTTATAGGGTTAGGGTTAGGATAAAAAACTCCATTGTTCATTCTACAAAACCTTGTTGTATGTCCAATCTTGTTACATATCTGACAAACAATTCCATTATTCCCATATCTTGGTCCTTGCTGATTGATTTATGATTTGTAGTTTCTAGCAATGTGTCCAATCTTGTTGCATCTATAACATTATACTTTATTTCTTCTGTTCATATCTTCAGTAGGTATTTTATCTGCATTATTAGTATTCCTAAACATTCTACTACCATAATTATTCTCAATAACTTTAGGTCTTCTACATTCAATAGCTATATGTCCAAAACCATGACAATTATAACAATAACCATTAAGAGGTTTAAATTGTTTACCTATGCAATCTCTCTTCATGTGACCAATAGTATTACAACGAAAAAATCTACCTTTGAATTCTCTTTGCATACCTTTTGGTGATTCTTCTTGGTTTGGTGGTTCTTCTCCTTTAGGTGGTTCTTTTCCTTTAGGTGTGTCATCAGATTTGTTGATCTCATCTGACTTCTTCTTATCTAAGCTTTCAGATTCTTTCAGATCTGGTTCCTTGCTTTCATCATTTGTTCTGAATATATTAAATCCAAGTCTAGTCTTATCATACAATGGTTTTCCATAAGATACTTGTTCATCGATCTTCTCACTATTTGAATATAGCCTTTCAAGTTGTTGTTTGGATCGAGTCAATTCACCTTTCACAATCTTATTGTATTTCTCAAGTTCTGCATACTACAAATTTACTTTCTCAAATTCAAATGTTACTTTTCCAAGTTTAGATTTTAATTCTTCATTCTCAATCTTCAACCTTTCATTCTCAGATCTCAAATTTGCTTCATTTTTTTCATTTCCATCTTTCAAACTAAGCTTCAGATTTGCTATCTTTAGTTCATGCTTAAGGATCACATTTTCTTTTTCTAAATTGTCATCACAATCTTCAATAAGAATTTTGGATTCCTTTTCAGATTTCAGATCTTCTATCTTGTTTTTCAATTTCTCAATAAGGTTATTTGCATCATCATATTTCCTTTTCAGAATGTTTCTTTCATCAGTAAGCATATCAATCTATTCAAGAGCTTCTTCAAGATTTTTTGTAGTTGATCCATATCCATAGAGATCTTACTCAAGCTGCTAGGCTTTCCTTGAATGATTCTTCTCTGAGTAACTAAGCTCTAATACCAATTGTTAGAAATAGGGAATACTAAGAGGGGGGGGTGAATCAGTATTCTACAAAGTTTATCTTTTTCCCAGTTATGGATATAATATATTATCTTTATACATGCATAACATAAGAAGCTAAACAATATGCATAGCAATGGAAATAAAGAACTCATAACACATGATATGTTCTTGAGGAAACCCTAGCCAAGGGAAAACCCCAGTGGGGATGGTACCCACAAAGATCCACTAATCAAAAGTATCCTATTAAGGATGTTGACCCTGTTAGGAGTCTATTAAAATCATATAGTGTATCAGTCCTAATTAAGGGACTATAGGCCTTGTTAGAAGCCTCAACCCTGTTAGGAGTTGTCAATACAAAATTTGATTACCAGATGAGCCCACTTCCCAAACAAGTAATGTACAATGTATACTTATTACAAAAATGGATTAAGGTATATAAACTTATGCTTCTTGCATCAATATCTTTTCACTGCTCTTACATTTGCATCATATCATTACAATATTACCACATATCTCTTCTCTTTTTCATTCTTCTTACAATTACATATTACATATATACAAGTTATTAAAGATAATAATTTTACATGGTTAGCTTCCATATATCTTTATCTTAGAGTTAACATCTAGGATTTCATCCCTTTATATTTTTAAGTCATTATTTTGATAAACAAAATAATCCCTTAACTCTTTACCAATTCTGCCTTCATAGTTATGTCCTGTCGGCTTAACAGTGTCTTCCATAAAATTGTCATAACTAATTCTGTACATGTCGTACTAACTTACGCTTTAAGATGGGTCATCATTACTCATCATAGAGTCTATGTTCAAGTGCACAAGCACTGAACATACCCCAATCAATGTCGCAAACAAAAACTATATCCTGGTGCACTGGTGAAAACACTGTCTTACACTTAGACAAATTTGTAATGCACTCTGGTATACTTGCTCTCTGACCTGTGTGATCTTCATGTGGATCATATGTTTCCATAATGAAAACATCTATGTACTCACTTCAGCCAAATTTACAACAGTTAATATGAGCTAGAATATGATATAAGGAAGATATGGTTAAGACCACATGAATTTATGAACATGCATGCGATTACAAGAAAACAACAAAGTTTTGCAAGTAACCAGGGACAACTTTTGGCATGTATGCACTTAAGAAATTAATGTGATATCAATGTCTTGAAGGATTTGAATGATAAAAAGAAAATATTGACATCATTTGATCATTCAAGTGTTTACAAGACACTTAGAGAGCTAGCCAGTGGATATTGGAAGCATTTTACAAGATTTGGAGATAGATTCTTTGCTAGATCTATGCAAAAGCCCTAAATCATGATTCCAAGGTATTTTACTAAGAAATAATTGTTAAAGTAGTTACTTTTCAGTGCAATCATGGATGCATCATTAGTTCACAACATCAGAGATAGTGCTAGACCTAAGATGAAAAAGGAACTAGTAGAACCCTTTGAAGAAGACCCTTTGAAGATGGAGTTTTACATTTAGAAGATGTAAATGGGTACATGAAATGCAAGTTTGAGATAGTAGGAGACAATAGTTTGACCATAGAATACAATAATATATAAAAACAAGACATTAGTTACAAATAAGGATATGAACATTTAGGTCAAATGAACATTATCAATTATACATTTCACTATGAATTTCAGAATGACGAATGGACCAAACTCATTTTGAGAAGAATCTATAATGGAAAGTTTTGGTTGGATGATTGAGTAATAGACATAACAGCTCATCTAATTCATGAGGTTATAGGATTATCTAAGAAAGGTGTGTTCAGGATAGTCCCAAGAGATAACTAAGAGGGAGGGGTGAATCAATTATCTACAAGATTCAATTCTTTATCCAATTAACTATACTTAAACATAAAGCATAAACAAAATGAAAGAACAAATGAAAAAAACACCAATATTTTGGTTACGGGGAAACCCAAATAGGTAAAAACCCCAATGGGAATTGACACCCATAAATATTATGCACTAGTGTATTATGATCCTTGTTAGAAGATCCTCAACCCTATTAGGAGTTGCTTTACAATATATTTAGTACAGTAGACCTTGTCAAGGATCAAACCCTATTAGGATTCTTTTATAATTGTCCCCATTAGGGGAGAGGATGCACTATCCAAGATCTCACTGCTTAAAGGGGTGAAGGCTACAACCTTTTGTTTAACAAATACACACTATATCTAGATCTTGGTGAACTGTGCTTTGACCTGCTGTCTAAATCAGTTCCAATGTATAGAAAAAATACTTTACTTTGTCACAGAGACCTTCTTCTAATGGCTCAACACTTCACACACTCTACTATGCTTTTCTTCATCAACCATGAACCACACTCAAGCAATCACAAATGACTTCCTATAAATATCTTTCCTCTAAATAATATAATCAAGTCAGCCTATTAGAACCACCTTGAAATCATATTAGAGAAACCATAATAAACTCCAACAAACATTATGTTGGCTCTACTATACACACAACACATTCTGGGACCTATCCAAAAGGATAAATGTAGACACACGCTACACATTGTTGGCTCTAACAAAACAACTAGATCTTTCTCCTCAAGCTGAATTACTTCATGCAATATTAACTAAACATTAATAAATATCCTCTCAGCTTAAATCCAAGGGTGCATACCCACAAGATAGGTGTAACTCCAAAACCAATAAAATCTATGTCGGCTCTTCTAAATAAACACAAGAAACTGCTACTAGAAAATAGCGACTACATAACTTCACTTATACTAAATATCAGACTATGCATCCATGACTAAAACATCACTAACATGTCTTCAACATATATCCAAGTGCACAAGGCTCCATGATAACTATACGAACAACCATACATAGAAAACTACCTGTTACTCTGTCAGGAACACTGCTGACACAAGCTGCAATATAACTATTTGTACTAATAGTTAACCTCTCTCCCCATGATATCATGCTGATATCATGTCCATGCTATATATACTAAAATCTTACTATATAAGACTTCCATGCATGCTACTTTCCATATGTTGTCATCAATGACAAACATACAGTCAATACTGGCCTGCTGGAAAATCTCCAACAATCTCCCCCTTTGGCATTGATGGCAACATGTGGAATGAAAAACCACCATCAACCCAAATGAACATTATTTTATAGAATTCTCCATTTCCTCTTCAAAACTCCCCCAAAGATGAATCCTCCATCTGCTGCAATATTTTCCAATATTCTCCATTTCCTCAACTGAACTACTGTCATAACGGAATTTTGCTCCCCCTTAGTATATTACACCTCATTTTTACTTCTATTTTTCATGACTCTGTATATTACTCCCCCTTTAACATTAATGGAAAAGGGTGCCATTCATTTTAAGCACCGGTACTACTCCTGAGGTAGAGTAGTCAACCTTTCATCAGTCCCTAAGGACTGATGCCTTTCCTTCTTACTTCTAAGCAGAATCAGGGAAGGGAATTACTCCCAACTTCTCTTTGAGATACTCAAAAGTATCCTTAGGCAAGGGTTTTGTGAATATATCTTCCAAATAATCTTTAGTACTCACATAGTCCAACTTGACTTCTTTCTCTGCCACTTTCTCTCTTAGGAAGTGATATTTGATCTCAATGTGCTTTGTCTTTGCATGCATCATAGGGTTCTTCGATATATTGACAGTGCTAGTGGTATCACAGTGAATAACAATAGGATAATCAATCTGAATTCCAAAATCCTTTATCATTTGTTTGATCCAAACAATTGTAGAATAATTCAAGGCTGTTGTAATATACTCCACTTTTGTTGTTGACTGAGAAATACAATTTTGTTTCTTGCTTGTCCAAGTGACAAGCCTATCACCAAGAAACACTGCTCCACCTGATGTACTCTTTCTATCATCAACACATCCTACCCAATCTGCACCATTGTATACATGAAGCTCAACATTTTCTAAATAAGGATACCATAGACCATAATCTATAGTGCCCTACAAGTATCTGAATATTCTGTTTACTGTTAGAAAGTAAAGTCCACCAAGATAACTGAGAGGGGGGGTGAATTAGTTATCAAATAATTATAACTTTTAACATCTTCAACAACATTTAACCATGTAAGTAATGCAATTACTAACCATACAAAGATATTCATACATAATGACACAATAACACAAGATATGTTGACTAGGGAACCTCTTGATCAAAGAGTAAACCCCGGTGGGAATGATGCCCACAAAAGATGCACTAATATGAATATTCCTTGTGAGAGGATGGACTCTATTAGGAGTCTTATGAAATACATTCAGTACATATAAATCCCTTTTAGGAGATTTTGAATCCCTGTTAAAAGATTCTAACCCTGTTAAGAGTTATGGAAGACAAAAGGACCCACTGCCCAAACAGCTTCAAGGTAAGATCACTGAACACACTATCCAAATAACCTTGATATTATTCAGTAGAATAATATGAAATATGTTACCTCCTTACTATGCCAAACCGCACTCACTGCTACACTAGATCTCAATTCCAGATCTCTGTACTTTGCATGTCTTCCTTCACAATTTCACTTTCACAACCTCTTAAGCTCTTTTATTCACTTCATGCTTACATTCGCATGCAACCAAACCATGCTCACACTTCTTTCATATTAAAAATCTATACAATAAGGAAAAACATTCCTTCCTTTATACCACACTCAAATAATTACAAATGAGTCAGCACATAATTACAAAATAAAAGTTTCCATACGCTACATCAAAATTACACAAAACTATCAGCTTCCAAATGCAATAACTCTGCACTCGTGTGACCTCAAATTTTGTGTTATGAACCACATCACCATCAATGTGTCTCAAACTTCCCTTTAACTACACAAAACTATATTCCATCCCAATTAGGAGATATCATCCGATTTCCACAAACCACTACTCAAAAACACTACCTGAATACTACTTTTACCAAAATGCTCATAACTTTCATGAATCAATGAATTACTGTCTAAGCTCTTAACCATAGACATATTATATATCAAAGAGTATAACATCAACATCACATAGCTCCAAATACAATATCACACGTGTGCTAATCAAAGCACTGTCTGCTTCTCTGCTATTCTCCACAATATCACTGTGTTGACATCAATGATAATCATAGTCATGAATGCAACAATAACTGCTACAGAATGATTGCCAACATCTAGCATTCATTCCTAAAATTTACTACCATGAGGTGACTTTGTTTAGGCTCTCCTGCAAATATTCAAACTATGCCAACTGTATTGGAAATGTCAGGTCTAGTCTGAGTAAGATATATGAGTTTACCAATTATAGACTTATACAATGTTATATCTACTATTGGTAAGTCATCTTCTTTTGTAATTTTTCATCTAGTGATCATAGGGGTTCCCACTAGCTTGCAATCATCCATCTTGAATTTATTTAGTATCTCTTTCACATATTTGGACTGACTAATAAAAATTTATTTTTCTATCTGCTCCACATTTAGTCCCAAAAAGTATTTGATAGGACCAATCATACTCATCTCAAACTCATTCTACATTTCTTTGGCAAATTCTGCACTTAGTTTGTCATTACCTCCAAAGATAATGTCATTAATAAATATAGCTACAAGTAGTAGACCCTCAAATGTCTCTCTAATGAATAGATTACAATCTGCTGCTCCTTTCTTGAATCCAATCTTTGTTAGATATCCATCTAGTCTCTCATACCAAGCTCTAGGGGCTTTCTTAAGTCCATAGAGGGCCTTCTTCACTCTACATACCATATCAAGTCTGTCTGATAAGATCAATCCTTCTAGCTGCTCAATGTATACTTATTCTTTCAAATCTCCATTCAGGAATGCTGACTTGACATCCATCTGATATACTTTGAATTTTTTGACTGTAGCATAAGCTAGAAACAACTTAATAGCTTCTAATCTGCTCACAGGTGAAAATGTGTCTGAATAATCAATGTCTTCTCATTGTGCATATCCCTTACATACTAACCTTGCTTTGTTTCTTACTATTGTACCATCTTCATTCATCTTGTTTCTGAATAACCACTTTGTTCCAATCACATTCTTATCACTAGGTCTTGGGACCGGCTCCCAAGTGTCATTCTTAACAATCTGATCAAGTTCTTCTTGCATAGCATCATGCCAATCTGAATCATTACATGCATCTTCAATACTTAAAGGTTCAATCTGAGATAGTAAACATACTGCTTCATTGCTAGCTAAGTTATTTGCTTGTGACCTTGTTAAGACTTTGCCACTCTGATCTCCAATGATGTCTTTCTTGGAATGATTTCTAGATGTAAACTTTGGAACTTTGGGTGATGGTAACTCATCAGCCTTAGGATTTTCTTCTTCACTTGTCTCAGGGTCATTGAATAACACATCAATACTATCAAACATTTCTTCAATAACTATCTCACTAGTGGAGGGTCTGGGTTCTTCTTCAATCATAGGTGATTAATCATGATATCTTTCTTGAACCATAAAATTTTCATCAATCTTAACATGAACACTTTCAAAGATCTTTTTCAATCTTAAATTGAAACATCTATAAGCTTTAATTTTAGTAGAGTAACCAAGAAAAATACCTTCATCGCTTCTTGCATCAAACTTGCCTACTATTTCATCCCTCTTGATGTAGCACTTGCTTCCAAAGATTCTGAAGTATTTTTTTGTGGGAACATTACCAAACCATAGCTCATATGGTGTTTTGTCAATGCCTGGCCTCAATTGAATTCTATTGATGGTGTAGATTGTTGTATTGACCGCATCACTCCAATTGGTGTGTGCAACTTTTTATTCAATCATGATGGTGCGCATTGTATCAAGGATGATCCTATTCCTTCTTTCTATAATTCCATTCTGCTAAGGGTTTCTAGATGCACTTAACTATCTCTTTATGCCATGTTCTTCACAGTACTCATAGAATCTGTCAGAGATGAATTCTCCTCCTCTATCCGATCTCAAACATTTTATCTTTGGTCTAGATTCATTCTCAACCTTAGCTTTGAATATTTTGAACTTCTCAAATTCTTTTGACTTATCTTTCAAGAATGCAACCCACATCATCCTAGTATAATCATCAACAAACAAAATGAAATACCTTTCACCATAGTATGATCTTGTTTGAGTTGGACCACATAGGTCTGTATGGATCAGATCTAACTTGTTCTTTGCTGAATTGAGTTTGCTCCTGAATGAATTTCTCACATGCTTTCCCATTACACATTCCCTACATATAGTATCAACTAGATTTTCTATGCTAGGTATATCTCTTACTACCTTTACATTTCTTATATTTACTATGTTATCAAAATTAATATGACATAGTCTTTTATGCCATAACCAACTTTCATCAACTTTAGCAACAAAACAACTTGCTTCTGAATTGAGTTGGAAAACATTACCTCTAGTCTTTGATCCTGATGCAATCATAACACCATCCTTGTTGTTAATGATGCATTTGTCATCTTTAAACTCCAACTGATAGCCTTTTCCAAGTAACTGTCCAACACTGAGAAGGATATGTTTCAAACCATCAACATAAAGAACATCATCAGTACTATTCTTTCCATCCAAGGTGATGGCTCCTCTACCAACTATTGGTTTAGGAGTGTTGTCTCCAAATATAACCATACCACCATTGTATTTGTCTAGATGAAAAAATCTATCTTTATCACCTGTCATGTGATGTGAACAACCACTATCTATAATCTAGTCTATCCTTATGTCAGCTTGTGAAATCAATGCTAGCTCTTGTTTCTCTTTCTCATTTTTATGATTTTTCTTATTATTCATTTTGTCTACAATAGCAATGAATCCAATTTCTTCTTCACCCAATTCATCATTTGAGACTCCATCTCTAGCAAAGTAACATTCCTTAGAATACTTAGGCTTGTAATCCTTTTTGAAATTTCTAGCTCTAGTAGGACACTTAGAAGCAAAGTGACTGATCTTATTACATGAAAAGAACTTAAATGGTAATTGACCTTCATATTTTCCTTTTCCTTTCTTTTCTCTTTTGGTAATCATATAAATGAAATCATCTAGTGTTTTATCTTCATCATCATCATCAAAATTACCAAAAGTGTTTGCAGATTTCTTACCATGAACTATTGCTTTGAAGGTTGTTTCACTCTTTGGTTCTGTCTTCAATCTTGAAATCTCAAAAGCTGAGATTTTTCAGATCAAGGTCTCTCTCTTGAAATTAGAAGTAACCTGCATGGTCTCATCATGGATGTTGATATTGCTTTCATATTCAGGAGTGAGAGTATTCATTAACTTGTCCATAATGTCCTCCTCTGAAATCTCTCCACCATTGTTTCTGATTCTAGCTACTGCTTCATTAATCCTTTGATTATAAGCTCTGATGTTTTCTTCAGGAAGCATCTCTAATGCATTGTATCATTTCTTCCATGTCTTTCTATGTGCATCCTTTTCTTGTTTGTCTCCTTCAAATATGTCTTCTAGGTGTTTCCATATTTTGTGGATTGTATCTACCTTTTTTATTTCTAAAAACTCACCATCAAATAGAGTGCTGATAAGGGCTTCTTTAGCTATAGCATTCTAATGAAACAATTCCTTTTTCTTCTCAGTAGCATCATCCTTTGCAAGGTCTTCCAAGGAAGGGATCTTGATTGCTTTGATAGTTACATCAAAAACTTCAAAATTAATGCACTGCAAATGAGTCACCATCTTGTTCTTCCAATCAAGATAAGTCTCTCCATCAAACTTAGGACTTTCTTTTCTGAAGTATGCCATCTGATCAACCTAAAGCTATTAAACTATCTCTCTGAGGAACTTGGCTTTGATACCAATTGTTAGGAATAGTCTCAAGAGATAACTGAGAGGGGGGGGGGGGGGGTGAATTAGTTATCTACAAGATTCAATTCTTTATCCAATTAAGTATACTTAAAAATAAAGCATAAACACAATGAAAGAACACATGAAAACAACACCAATATTTTGGCTATGGAGAAACCCAAATAGGTAAAAACCCCAGTGGGAATTGACACCCACTAATATTCTACACTAGCGTATTATGATCCTTCTTAGAAGATCCATAACCCTATTAGGAGTTTCTTTACAATATATTTAGTACAGTAGACCATGTCAAGGGTCAGACCCTATTAGGATTCTTTTACAATTGTCCCTGTTAGGGGAGATGATGCACTATCCAAGAGCTCACTGCTCAAAGGGGTGAAGGCTACAACCTTTTGTTTAACAAATACACACTATATCTGGATCTTGGTGAACTGCGCTTTGACCTGCTATCTGAATCAGTTCCAATGTATAGCACAAATACTTTACTTGGTCACATAGAACTTCTTCTGATGGCTCAACACTTCACACACTTTGCTCTACTTTTCTTCATCAACCATGAACCACACTCAAGCAATCACAAATGACTGCCTATAAATATCTTTCCTCTAAATAATATAATCAAGTCAGCCTGTTAGAACCACCTTGAAATCATATTAGAGAAACCATAAAAAACTTTGACAAACATTCTGTCGGCTCTACTATGCACACAACACATTCTGGGACCTATCTAAAAGGATAATTGTAGACGTACACTACACACTGTCATCTCT
The DNA here is from genome assembly GCA_027943335.1 of Chamaecyparis obtusa. Taxonomy (NCBI): domain Eukaryota; kingdom Viridiplantae; phylum Streptophyta; class Pinopsida; order Cupressales; family Cupressaceae; genus Chamaecyparis; species Chamaecyparis obtusa. Next base: position 496,124 of record BSBK01001642.1, on the reverse strand, counting down.
ACCAAAACAACTGGATCTTTCTCCTCAAGAAAAATTACTTCATGCGCTCTTGAAAAAACATCAATAACTCTCCTCTAAGCTTAAATCCAAGGGCGCATACCCATAGGATATGCGCAACTCCAGAACCAATAAAATCTATGTCGGCTCTTCTGAATAAACACAGGAAACTGCTACTGGTGAATAGTGACTGCATAACTTCACTTATACTAAATATCAAACTATGCATCCATGACTAAAACATCACTAACATGTCTTCAACATATATCCAAGTGCACAAGGCTCCATGATAGTTATATGGACAACCATACATATAACACTGCCTGCTACTCTATTAGGAACACTACTGACACAAGTTGCTATATAACTGCTTGTAATACTAGTTAACCTCTATGCCCATGATATCATGCTAATATCATGTCCATACTATATATATTGAAAGCTTACTACATAAGACTTCCATGCATGCTACTTTCCATATGTTGTCATCAATTACAAATATACAGTCAGTATTGGCCTGCTGGCAAATCTCCAACAAGTTGTGAATGAAAAGAATGTAAAGAAAATAGTCTTAGATAACACCAAGTCTTCTTATAATGGAAGAGGTATATTCATAAGAAATATTGAACAAGATGATGTGAGATATGTATGTAAGATTCTAACCACAAAATTATGTGCAAATTCTAGAGAAGATGACATAGAAGCAGGTATGGTGCAAGTAGCCTATCTCATGTGCATTAATATAGTTGAAGTAAATATGTGTGAAATTTTGAGAATTCAGCCAATTGAGAATCTTGAGAAGATCAAGAAAACAAAGAATTCCCAATTTAGATTTTCATCCTTAATCACTTATATGTTTTTCCATACTTTGAGGAGATTCCCTTACACTATAGGAGCTGATCGGAATGATGACAGAAGTTCAATGGATAGGATTAACAATGTATATCTTAAACATCCTATTGAAAAATTAAATGAGAGAGCCACAATTGTTATTAAGACCTTTCAAAATGAAATGACAAAGAGATCAAGAATTCCACCATCTATAGTTAAGAAGTACAAGAATGAAATATGCTTCCTAGTAGACACTAATTTCACCTACATTGAAGTAGTAGAACCAAGAACATAATTTATAGACCCTCTTAAGTATGATATATCTAAAGTAGAAGCTGAAGAATATGCATGATTAGATTCCAAGAGTCCTAGATTTGGAACATTTGAAGAGAACTTAAGTACAACACAACATTCATAGGTGTAGACATTAGCTAAGAAAATAGTAGACAACACAATTAAGAAGATCCTAAAAGATATAGATATGACCAAGAATGATTTCAACATTATGAAGCAGACAATAGCAGCTATTAGGGATATTGGACAAAAGGAACTATTGTTTGTTCCACCCTTGACAACCCATGCAACCCTTGTTGAGGATATTAAGGATCTTAATGAGGAAAGTGTAGAGTTAGATATGATAGTAGTAAGGAAATCTACTATATCCTCCTCTACTATACCAACTAAGAGATTAAAAGAGATGGAAAGAGGATCGGGCAAGAGGTAGAAAACCATATTTTCTCTAGTAGAAAGGATAAGGATACCAGAAGAAAAACCATAATTAGATGGAGAGGTAGACAACAAAAAAGAAGTAGTGGAAGCCTAAGATTGATAAAGTTAACCCTTTCATCACTAATGAAGGTGATTTCACTAAGTTAAACAAAATCTATGATTTGTATAACAATTTTAAGAAATTGAACCTTGAGAATGTAGTTATCATACATATGATTCTTACTAACAAGAAATTTGAGGACATAAAGGACAAGATACCAAACAACCTTTATGAGAAGCTAGTTAACAGGAAAGGAGAGCAATATAAGAAGACAAAGGAATAAGAGAAATATTTGTGAGGAAACTTTGTGAAATAAAAGATGAAGACCACTTTAAGGAAATTATGAAAAACCTTAGAAGCCATCTGAGGATAAAAAGAAGAGAAGTTCTAATTAAGGGAGGAAACTATAAGGAGATTAATAAAGAAATTGAGGAAGTGGTTGTAAAGGTAATGACCTCTACACCAGGAGAGACACTCAGTGAATATAAACATACAGCAGAAGTAGAACCATAGACTAAAAAACACTAGTTCCACCACCCTCCATACACATTGATGATGAATCTATGCATATAGAAGGCATAAACATTACTATAGATAGAGAAGAGAACCCATTTGAAGATCAAGGAGAAGATGTTGGAAATTTTATAGAAGCTATTGATTGGAAGAATGAGGTAGTAAATAAGGACGAAGAGAAATAAGAAGTATCACAAGATAAGATAGAAGAAGAGAAGAAAGCAGTGCAAGAAGAACAAATCAAAATAATTTCACCACAAAAGAGCATGACATCAAGCCTATCTAGATCACCCATGGAATCAGTCTTAGCAAACATGGGAGAAGAAGTTGATAATGATGATCAAATAGAGTGGATCTCATCCCTAAACAAAATCATTGGAAAGAACAAGAAAGTGAAGTTCTTGGAAGGAGCATTATTAGAAGTAACCAAGAAGATTCAAGGAATCATATCAACCCAAGTAAGTGAAGTTGATCCTCAAGCTAAAGCAAGAGAGATAATAAGAATTTTTGATAGTGAATTTAAACACTATCAGACATTGCATCAGCTAAAGCTCAAGCAACCCATGATGCACAGTTATTTCAATTCACTTGTCAAAATATAAGAAATGATTTGGATAATCTAGATGTTTGTATAAAAAAATTAAGGAGATGCTTAGAGAGAGGAAGAGCATTGTATAGTCAGTGTGCATTGTCACACAATCACATCTCAGAAATTTTAGAGAAAATAAGGAGAAAAGAAGCAAAGTTGCAATCCATAATGAATTATTTAAAGGATCCAAGTATTAAAATAACTGATATTGAGAAGAAAATAAGCAGAACCTATGATGAGATAAGACTTCTTGAGAATGAGAAGGAAAGAAAAATGAAGAGATTCTCTCTACTCAGAGAGAACCTAAACATGAAGATAAGTAATGTAGAGATTCAAATAGAAGAATGTCTTTCATCAAAGAAATCATATGGTAAATTTTCATATTATAACCTTAAAGCAGTTGATATAGCATCCTATGGGCTATGTGCATTACTCAACATTTCTGATTCAGTCAAGAAGACATGGGATAGAAAGATTGATAATCTCAAGGCAAACTTTGCATATTGTGTATCAAGTCTTCCAGCCTTGCAATATTAAAGAAAAGGAGGTAAATAAAATTTTTGACATACATATACATATAATTGACACCTTTGTCATTGTTGTCAAAGGGGGAGTAGTATAGTATGATAAAATTGTATATATGTATAAGATATAGATATGCAAAATAGTATGAAGTATAATCTAAGGGGGGGTATTCCTATGGATAAATAAGTAGACATGTATTATCAAAAAATATTTTGAATATAATGTAATGGCCGTATATACATCCTTTTTGAAATTTTTGTGATAATTTTTTGGGACTTAGCCAATTTTCACATATGTTTCCAGCAATGACAAAGGGGAAGATTGCTAGCAATTTGGATAAGTAGGATATCATAATGCTGTCATTATGGAAACATATATTTGGTATAGAGACAACATGATCTGAGGAGGAATTTCTATCTATCAGTCTACATAGAGACCATTTTGATTAGCGATCTTCATAGAAGCACATTCAGTGCATGCATACTTGAACATAGATCATTCCAGGTATATTGAAGCTACATCTAAGAGAGAAATTTTTTACGCAATGTACGGAAAGATATGTCAATGTTTTATAGGGACACTATTGAGCCAACCAGAACAGAGTAGTGATCAGAAATTGATTATATTGAGTTAAGGGATTATTTTGTTTATCAAAATAATGACTTAACTAATTAGGTATGACATCCTAGATATTGAACCTAAGGCAGCATGAAATGAATTTATGTTTTGAGAAGAGTATAATGAATTGTAAGCTGACAAGAAGTTTATTTTGTAATAACTTGTATATAAGTAAGAACAATGTAATGTGAAGATATATGATATAGATATGATACAAAATTGTAAGTTGTAAGAAAGTAATAAATCAAGTAATGTATGTAATGTGAAGTCATAAGAAAGTATTTATTGGAAAAATGGTCAATGCTCCACTTGAGATTCGTGACATGGCTTAACCGCCTCATGTGTCTTCTATAAGTCTAGTGTTTGTATCGGGCATTAACAGGTCAATCTTTTGGTGCAATGACAACTAATACTTGTAACAAGTGGTATCAGAGCTTGGTCATAGGTTTGAATCCCCTTGGGTAACGCTGAGGGGGAGATTGTTGGAAAAATGGTCAGCAATCACCTTAGGATTTGTGACATAGCTTAACCGCCTCCTGTGTCTTCTATAAGTCTAGTGGTTATATCATGCATTAACAGGTCGATCTTTTGGTGCAATGACAACTACTAATTGTAATAGTATTGTACACCAATGTGAAGAGACTACAAAGCTACATCAAAATATTAAAGATATTCAGCAGTAGTAAAAAAAATTTGTATACTACCTTTTGAATTTGAAGTTATCATTGTATATTGCATGTTTGGGTAGTGAGCTCATCTTGCATACATATATTTTTTTTAATAGAAACTCCTAATAGGGTTGAGGCTTCTAAGAAGGCCTATAGTCTTTTAACTAGGATAGAGATACTATATGGATGTAATAGACTCCTAACAGGGTCAATATCCTTAATGAGATACTTTTGATTAGTGGATCAGTTGTAGGTATCATCCCCACTAGGGTTTTCCCTTGGCCAAGGTTTCCTCAAGAACAAACATGGTGTTATGATTTCATTCATTTTATTTTTATGCTTGTTGTTCAGTTTATTTAGTTTAGTTTCTTATGCAAGCTACAATTTAATTTCATATATCCATAATTGGGTAAAAGTAAAAGTTTGTGAAATACTGATTCACCCCCCCCCCCCCCCCCTCTCTCAGTATTTCCTATTTCTAAAAATCACTTTGCAAATACAGATCCAATCAGCTCATATGATGATTTACTGACTAGCCTTCATTTCCATTGCCATCTCTAATCTACTCAAAAATCGCTCCAAGAAATCACCACAACTTTGTTCAGCACTTCACATCTCTTCTCAACCTTCTGCTTAGGTTCACCAATAAACAAAATAAACCTCTTCCTCACACTTCATAACCTACAACTAGGTCATCCTTATACCTCCTTGATTAGGTAGCTTAATCTTTTTCCTTTTAATCATCTTCGTAGATCTTAGGTTTAGGTCAGATTCATCGAATCCTTCCAACATTTCATTCTCCTCCTCCTTCTAGATACTTCTCAAAACTTCTCCTTGAATCCATAAGAAAATGGTTTACCATGCATTAAATGCTCTAGGTCATTCATCCTTATCTTCAACACATTTTACATATCCCAAGAATTCAACTATGTTGGTTGGGAATCTTAATTCCTTCATAAACTATAAATTACTGACACTCGGCCAATATTGTGTTCTTCTGCTCAATCATCACTGGATAGCTTTGTCAATGCTAAAACTTTTCTTCTTGGAAATCATTTTCTTATCTTAGTTAATTATCTGATACTCGTTAAATAGAAATGCTCAGTTGACACTAAAATTTTCTCAGCTTATACTAGCACTCGGTCAACACTAGCATCACTTAGCTTACACTAAAGTTCTTTATGTTCTACTATTTTTCTTAGCTAAGCCTATTCTTTCAAACTTTCTTTCCTCATTTCTTCTAAGATTCAAAAAAATTGTCTTCTTCACTTAGTGTTATAGATTAAAAAAAACCCATTACCTTTCCAATGTGCCAACTAATCAAGTACCCATTGTATCTTCTCATTACTCAACCTTTCCACTAGGTCTTCTTGTTATCTCCTCTTTTCAAATTCTGTTCATCAATCAAAATATATTGATGCAGGAGCATCTCGGGTCCTTGGAAATCCTGTGTCACCAAAAAGAATTTGGAGTTTTTCTGTGTTGCTTGGTTCTTGCTTTGATTGAGTTGGTCAATAGTTGGTTGGTAGTTGGTTGGTTTCCTTTGGTTACCAAGTATGGTTGGTTTATCTCCTGGGTGGTTAGTTATTTCACTGGCACTTGGTGTTGTCTATTCGTTGCTCGGTTATCTTTCTTACTGATGGGTCTAGTTTTGTTTCCTATTGTGGCTGACTTGTGCATTTATATTGGATCATGGAATTAATGCTGGAATCCATCATTGGGAAGTGTGTGGTCCCAGGTTTGACCATTACTTCTATTAATTATGGATCTGAAGGCTGACTCAACTCAATAGCTTCTTGTATAAATGTAGATGTTTGGTTGTAGTCTAGGGAGTTAGTTTAGATAGAAGATTGTAGACATTAGATTGAAGATTTGTGACAAATCCTCGCATGTTTGAGGACTTCTGTAATTCATTGTAATATCAGGCCCTAATCGGGAAGGCCTTACATCCCAACATGTATGATTCAAATTGATGATAATATATGAAAGGATCTAGCATTCTCTCTCTCACTGTTGTTGTTTGTTGTTTCTGCATGTGTGTTGCAGGGTTGGATCATTAGGGTGCACCATCCTTTGGCCCCTCTTTACCCCTATCTTGCATCAAGTGGTATTAGAGCGAGGTGAGATTTTGATCTAGGTCTACGGATCTAGGTTTGCAGGTTCCTCTTGAAGCCCTAGTTGAATTGTTGTGGGGTAGAAAATTGTGATCTGACCTGCAATTGCAGAGGATTTTCAAGATGGTTCTAGGAGGTGAGATGCATATTCAGGATTAGCAGATATGCTAAGATAGATTGCTACTAGATTAGAAGCAGTGGAGATAGCCCAAAGAAGAGGCAGACATCTTGAAGATGTTAGTGATGATGAAATTGAAGAAGAAAGGGAAAATTTAGAACCTACTCCTGTTATGGATCAAGGCAAAGAAATATTTTTGAAGGCTTTGACAAGTCTAAAGTCAACACCACATTTCAATCCTCCTGAGTATAGTGGAAAATTGGATTCTGATGAATTGGTGGACTGGATCACTAAGATGGAAAAGTATTTTGAATATGAAAACATCCCTAAGGATAAGAGGGTGAAGATTGCAAGCACCAAGTTGAAAACTCATGCATCCTTATGGTAGGAACATCTGCAAATGCATAGAAAAAGGAAAGGTAAAGACAAAATCAAGGTATGGAATAAAATGGTTAATAAATTGAAAGGAAATTTCTTACCCTATGATTATCAAATCAACCTAGTTTGGTGAATGCAAAGTTTGACGTAGAAAGATAGCTCGGTAAAAGAGTATACTGAGGAATTCTATAGATTAGATATTAGATCTAGACATGATGAAGATGATGTGGAAAGAATCAGCAGATACCTGAATGGTTTGAGGGTTTCCATCCAAGAGGAGATTAGTATGGTCAAATTGGAGAACATTGAAGAGGCTTATCAATTTTCTTTGAAGGCCAAGGAGAAATTGAATAAGAGACATGAACAAAGATAGAGAGTTCAAGGTGGTAGATTCCCTAGGGGAAGAGGTAGATCTAATGGTGAAAATAGTAGATCTAAACCAGAAAAGACAAATCTAGACAAAGGCAAGACCGAGTGGAAAGGTGAAAGTTCTAGAAGTAGAGGTAGTAACTACTGAGGTGGTTATGGCAGAGGAAGTTTTTGAGGAACTTCTTATAACTATGGAGAGGAAGGACATAGATCTTTTGAATGTACACAAGCTAATAAGAAGGCTGCTAGCAGTATAAATGCTTTGGTGCAAGAAGAGTCCCTGAATGAACCTGAGAAGGAAAATAACTTGATGGTAAGGAGAGTACTGTGGAATGAAAGCAAGAAGGAAGATCTGATAAGGAAAAGTTTTTTCAAGACCAAATGTAGAGTTTTTGACAAATTTTGGAAGGTAATCATGTTAGAAATAGGGAATACTAAGAGGGGGGGTGAATCAGTATTCTACAAACTTTATCTTTTGCCCAATTATGGATATAACAAATTATCTTTATACATGCATAACATAAGAAACTAAACAATATGCATAACAATAAAGAACTCATAACACATGATATGTTCTCGAGGAAACCTTGGCCAAGGGAAAACCCCGGTGGGGATGGTACCCACAAAGATCCACTAATCAAAAGTATCCTATTAAGGATGTTGACCTTGTTAGGAGTCTATTACATATGTATAGTGTATCAGTCCTGGTTAAGGGACTATAGGCCTCGTTAGAAGCCTCAACCCTATTAGGAGTTGTAGATACAAAAATCTGATTACAAGATGAGCCCACTACCCAAACAAGTAATATACAATGTAGGTCAAGGTACATAACCTTATACTACTTGTATCAATATTCCTTTTCTGCTCTTATCTTTGCATCATCACTATTACATTCACTTTACAATTACATTCATTACATCACCTTTTCATCACTTATTTTCTTTACAATTACAATTGCATATATACAAGTTATTAAGGCTAATAAATTTACATGGTCAGCTTCCATACATCTTTATCTAAGGGTTAACATCTAGGATGTCATCCCTTTATATTTTTAAGTCATTATTTTGATAAACAAAATAATCCCTTAACTCTTTACCAATTTTGCCTTCATATTCTGTCCTGTCGGCTTCACACTATCTTCGGTAAAACTATCATAACTAATTCTGTACATGCCATACTAACTTGCACTCTGAGATGGGTCATTAGTAGCTATCATAGCATCTATGTTCAATTGTGCAAGCACTGAACTTGCTCCAGTCAACATTGCAAACCAAAACTGTATCCTAGTACACTGTGAAAACACTGTCTCACACTTAGACAAATTTGTATTGCGATCTGCCATACTTTCTCTCTGACCTATGCACTCTTAATGTGGATCATATGTTTCCATAATGACAACATCTATGTACTCACTTCAGCCAAATTGCAAACAAACTCCCCCTTTGTCATTGGTGGCAACATATGAGAAAATTAGCTAAGTGTACAAGTCAAAATCTCAAAATTTATAACAAAATTCAGGCCATAGTATAGAATATGTATACTATCCTTATAACTCCTCAAAATATACTTTTTGATACAAAAATTCATACAATACTCCCCCTAAGAGTATCAATCCTCATATACATAACAATTTTCTGCTCTACTACAATCACTCCCCCTTTGACAACAATGACAAAATAAAGTAGGGAGGATTACAAAATTGTAACCCAAAAATATTATACCTCCATTTACTTATTACAAAGCCAGTAGGCTTGCAACACAATCTACAAAATTTACTTTCATGGCTTCAAACTCTTTCTCCCATGACTTTCTAATAGAATCTACCACATTCAGAAGTGTGCTTAATCCATAAGCTGCTATCTGACAAGCTTGAAGGTTCTCTAAATTAAATTTTGAAATGATGTCTTAGCAGTAAGACATTCTTCTAACTGTTCCTCAATAATGCTCAACTTTATAGATGTATGCTCTCTTAGAAGTTCAAATCTTCTCAATTTCCTATTCTTTTCATCTTTCAATGATCTTATTTCATCATAACATTTCCTAACTTTCTTCTCAACATCACTTACTTTTACATTGGGTCCAGAAAGAAGATTAGATTCATTCTGAATCTCAACTTCCTTCACCTTGATTTTTGACTCCTCTGCTGCTATGAAAATCTTAGGTTTTGTACACTGCATGTACAAAGCTTTTCTAGTCTCCAAATGTTTCCTTAAGTTCTTGATACAAACATCAAGACTAATAATATCATTTATGATATTCTGACTTATGCTTAAAATAATTTTAGCTTCTTAAGCTGCTTGAGATCTTACTTTAGCAATGTCTGATAAGTTGGTAAAATCATCATCAAAAGTAATTAGCACCTTTTTGGCTCTCTCCAAAGGATCTACTTCTAAATTATGTGTAGTTACAATACATTGCAACTTCTCTGTCAGTTCCTTCAGACTTCCTTCTAGATTCTTTACTTTCTTATTCTTTCCAATAATCTTATTCAAAGAACTAATCAGCTCTAGCTGATCATCATCATCAACTTCTTTACCTAAGTCTTCAAACAAAGTTCCAATTTCCTTCTTCTTTGCCTCAAGAGTGGGTGCATGAATTTTTGTCTCTTTAGGTTCATCACTCACCAATTCAGTCTGCACTGCTTCTTCAGTCCTATCTGGTTCATCAAGAGCCGAATTGTCAACAATGTTATCTAAATTCTTAAATACATTATCTTCAATGTCCAAGGTCACCTTAGTGCCTTCAATGTCCATTGTATCATCTTCAATGTTAATAGCTAAAGGAGAGGGAATATCCTCTAGTTCAGCATCAACTGCATGTCCTGTTGTAACTAATGTTTCTCCAACAATTTCTGCCATTACTTTAATTATTGCTTTCTCTGTTTCTGTTCTCACTTGCTCATACTGTCCTACCATGATCTAAATGGTTCTCCTCTTAATCCTCAAAAGAGTGTCAAGGGGCTTCAAAATCTACTTCAAATGATCATCATCTTTCACTTCACAAAGCTTTCTCACAAGATTCTCTCTTATAGTTTTGTCTTCCTCAGATGCTCTCTATTTTCTATTAATAAGTTTATTATACAAATCATCAAGTATCTAACCTTGAATTGTATCAAACTTCTTGTTAGCCAGAATCATGTACTTAACAATAGAATTTTCAAGATTCAATCTTTCAGAATAGTTATAAAGATCATAGTACTTATTCATCTTAGTAAAGTCTCCATCTTGTATGATTTCTTCATTCACTCTCTCAACTATGGGTTTCCATGCTTTCTTCTTCATAGTAGAGTCATCATCTTTAACTTCTGCAACCTTTCTTGGTACTGGTTGAACTATAGTCTTCTGTCTCTTTCCTGGTCTAGTAGCAATTTCTTTCTTTCTCTTGCTCGGTGTTACTTGTTCCTTGTTTGGCTCTTCTACTTTCACTTTAACTGGTGTAGGCTCTTTCTGTACTGCACTAGATAAAGGTGGTACATTCAAGACTTCTCCCTGTCCAACATCTCTCAATGTTGCTGCTATCTATTTAGCTATCAAAAATTCTCTTTCTATCATCCCTGTGTCTTTCAATATTCTCTTTATGGTACTGTCAACTCTTTTCTTAGACTGTTTCTCTTCAATTTTAGCTATAACAAAATTAAATTTGTCTTCATAAGTTCCAAACCTGCTGCATTGGGTGTCCAATTTACTTCTCAGCAATCTTCCAACATACTCTTCTATTTCAATCTTGGAAATCTCATAGCCAAGAGGGTCTATGAATTCAACTCTGGGTTCTACTGCTTCAATGTAAGTAAAGTCAGTGTCAACCATGAAACAAATATCATTTTTATATTTCTCCACAAGTGACTATGGAATCCTTGATCTGCTAGATACCAATCTCTAAAATGTCTTCAGAACTAACACATCACTCTCATTAACTTGATCAATAACATGACTTCTATAAAATTTATTTATTCTTTCCATCATAGACTATCCATCATTCCAATTATTTCCAATTGTGTAAGGAAATCTTCTCAAAAGGTGGAAAAACATATATGTAATCAAAGATGAGAATCTAAATTGTGCATATTTAGACTTCTTAATCTTCTCCAAATTCTCAAACAATTGAATTCTCAAAATCTCACACATATCAGTAGAAACTTTGTCTACACACATCAAATAGGAAATGTGAACCATGCCAGCTACCATGTCATCTTCTCTGGAATTAGCACAAAACTTTGTAGTCAAAATCTTACATAGATATCTTACATCATGTTGTCTAATCTTGTTGATAACAATACCTCTACCATTATAGGATGATCCAGTGTTGTCAATGACAATCTTCCTCATGTTTTTCTCATTTAAAGGGATAGCACCAAGTTTGGATAAACTGGTGACTTCATGAATTAGGTCATCTGTGATGTCAATCACTCTGTCTTCAAACCAAAATTTCCCATTGTGAATTCTACTTAAAATGATCTTTTTGCACTCTTCATTATTGAATTCATACTGTAAACCATATGTGACAATTTCATTATTTTTCAAATGTTCATAACCTTGCTTCAATGTCATATCCTAGTTATATATATATTAATACTCACTTGAAAAATCACTGTCATTTACTATTTCTAGTTTACATCCAAGATAACTCTTTACATTTTCCAAATGCAAAACTCTGTCTGGTACGGATGATAAAGCAAACTCAGGGTCTACTTCTAAAGCTTCTACTGGTTCTTTCTTCAATTTAGGTCTATTCTTGTCTCTAATGTTGTGAATCAAAGATGTATCCATGTTCCCTTCCAATTATTTATACCAATTCAAAGATTTGTCAAGATAAATACCTCAAATTTGCAATTCTAGGGTTTGTGAAGATTCGGTGCTTCAATCCTTCACAAAATCTCTGCAAAACACTTCCAATCTCTGCTTTCTACTCTTCCAAACACTTCAATTCACTTTGATAGACAAATAACATCGATCATAACCTTTTATCACTTGAATCTTACTTAATTCTGACATCCCATTCAATTCTTTTGCCGCTTCTTTCCAAAAAGTTATTTCTACTATCTTGCAAAACTTAAAACTTCTTGTGATCTCGCAAAACATAACATTTTCTTTTGTGCTCTTAACCATAGCATTATTACATCATAAACTACCTTACATTAATTGTACAAGACTTAATGCATCATAAATCTACTTCTATACTAATTCTAAGTTCCTAAACTACTGCAATTTACATAATTTAAGTGCTTAAAGATAGGTTAGGTAAGGATTCATTCTTACCACTTAATACTTCACCTTTCTGATTACCTTCCATGTTGATTATGTCTTCTTGATCTATGCCTTTAACAAACTTTACTTCATCTTCATTACTGCAGCAACCTTTCTGACTGTTTCCTGTACTTTCATTACTTTTTGCATTGTATCTAGGGTTAGGGTTCAGATGATAAGTTCCATTGTTCATTCTGCAAAACCTTGTTGTATGTCCAATCCTGTTACATATCTGACAAACAATTCCATTGTTCCCATATCTCTATCCTTGCTGATTAATCTGTGACCTGCAATTTCTAGCAATGTGTCCAACTTTGTTACATCTATAACACACTACTTCATTTCTTTTGTTCATGTCTTCAGTAGGTCTCTTATCTGCATTTTTAGTATTCCTAAACATTCTATTACCATAATTATTCTCAATAACTTTAGGTCTTCTACATTCAATAGCTCTATGTCCAAAACCATGACAATTATAACAATAACCATTTAGAGGTTTAAACTATTTACCTGTGCAATCTCTTTTCATATGACCAATAGAATTACAAGCAAAACATCTACCTTTGAATTCTCTTTGCATACCTCTGGGTGATTCCTCTTGCTTCAGTGATTCTTCTTCTTTAGGTGCATCTTTAGATTTGTTGATCTCATCAGGCTTCTTCTCATCTATGCTTTCAGATGTCTTCAGATATGGTTTCTTGCTTTCATCATTTGTTCTGAATATATTAAATCCAAGTCTAGTCTTATCATAGGATGGTTTCCCAAAAGAAACTTGTTCATCGATCTTCTCACTATTTGAATATAGCCTTTCAAGTTGTTGTTTGGATTGAGTCAGTTCACCTTTCACAATCTTATTGTACTTCTCAAGTTCTGTATACTGCACATTTACTTTCTCAAATTCGGATGTCACTTTTTCAAGTTTAGATTTTAGTTCTTCATTTTCAGTCTTTAGATTTTCATTCTCAGATTTCAGATTTACTTCATTTTTTCTATTTCCATCTTTCAAACTAAGCTTCAAATTCACTATTTTCAATTCATGCTTAAGGATCTCATTTTCTTTTTCCAAGTTGTTATCACAATCTTCAATAAGAATTTTGGATTCCTTTTTAGATCTCAGATCTTCTAACTTGTTTTTCAATTTCTCAATAAGGTTCTTTGCATCATCATATTTCCTTTTCAAAGTGTTTCTTTCATCAGTAAGCATATCAATCTGCTCAAGAGCTTCATCAAGATTCTTCTATAGTTGATCCATATCCATAGAGATCTTACTCAAGCTACTAGGCTTTCCTTGAATGATTCTTCTCTGAGTAACTATGCTCTGATACCAATTGTTAGAAATAGGGAATACTGAGAGGGGGGGGGGGGTGAATTATTATTCTACAAACTTTATCTTTTTCCCAATTATGGATATAACAGATTATCTTTATACATGCATAACATAAGAAACTAAACAATATGCATAACAATAAAGAACTCATAACACATGATATGTTCTCGAGGAAACCCTGGCCAAGGGAAAGCCCCTGTGGGGATGGTACCCACAAAGATCCACTAATCAAAACTATCATTTTAAGGATGTTGACCCTGTTAGGAGTCTATTACATATGTATAGTGTATCAGTCCTGGTTAAGGGACTATAGGCCTTGTTAGAAGCCTCAACCCTGTTAGGAGTTGTAGATACAAAAATCTGATTACAAGATGAGCCCACTGCCCAAACAAGTAATATACAATGTAGGTCAAAGTACATAACCTTATACTTATTGTATCAATATTCCTTTTCTGCTCTTATCTTTGCATCATCACTATTACATTCGCTTTAAAATTACATTCATTACATCACTTTTTCATCGCTTATTTTCTTTACAATTACAATTGCATATATACAAGTTATTAAGGATAATAACTTTACATGGTCAGCTTCCATACATCTTTATCTAAGGGTTAACATCTAGGATGTCATCCCTTTATATTTTTAAGTCATTATTTTGATAAACAAAATAATCCCTTAACTCTTTACCAATTCTGCCTTCATATTTTGTCCTGTCGGCTTCATACTGTCTTTGGTAAAACTATCATAACTAATTCTGTACATTTTGTACTAACTTGCACTCTAAGATGGGTCATTAGTAGTCATCATAGCATCTATGTTCAATTGTGCAAGCACTGAACTTGCTCCAGTCAATGTCGCAAACCAAAAATGTATCCTGGTACATTGTGAAAACACTGTCTCACACTTAGACAAATTTGTATTGCGATCTACCATACTTGCTCTCCGACCTGTGCGCTCTTAATGTGGATCATATGTTTCCATAATGACAACATCTATGTATTCACTTTAGCCAAATTTCCAACAAATCATTCACAGTGGTAGCTCGGAGAACCTAGCATCTGAAGAGATGGTCACAAAATTATAATTGGAAAGGTTGGTACATCCGAAGCCGTATCATATTTCATGGATCAAAGATGAGCATACACTCCTGGTAAGTGAACAATTTTATGTGAATTTGAAGATTAGAAAGTACTATGATAAGGTGTTATGTGATATCATGCCCATGGATTGTTGTCATATTTTGTTGGGTAGACCTTGGCAATAAGATAGACATGCTATATATGATGGGATATTGCATAAGTATACTATTATGGCTGATGGAAAGAAACAAATCTTGTTAACATTGATGGAAGAACCTATTAGTAATGTTTGCACATCTGTGAAATTTTTCTTAATGGAAGGAAGAAAGTTTGTCAATTCTTTGAAGAGCCATGATGTATGTTTTGTTGTGATTCCTAATAAGCCGAGTAAGAAAATAGAGGATAATGTCCCAGAGGAGATTGATAAGTTACTCACCGAGTATAGTGATATCATTTGCGATAATGTACCTGATGGTTGCCACCAAAAAGAAGCATTGATCATTGTATGGATCTAATCCCTGGAGCTAGTTTACCAAATAAGGCACCTCATCGGTTGACACCTACCGAGAATTAGGAATTGAACCGACAGATTCAAGAGTTGCTAGAAAAAGGTTTGATCAGAGAAAGTTTGAGTCCTTGTGTAGTACCTTCTGTATTGGCACCAAAGAAGAATGGAGAATGGAGAATGTGTACTAATTCTAGAGTAATCAATAAGATAACAATGAAGTATAGGTTTCCTATACCGAGAATGGATGACACAATGGACAGTTTGACTAGAGCAAATTATTTCACAAAGATTGATTTGAAAAGTGGGTATCATCATATCAGAATCAGAGAAGGTGATGAATAGAAGACTACTTTCAAGACAAAGGAAGGTTTGTATGAGTGGTTGGCTATGCCCTTTGGTTTAACTAATGCATCGAGTACTTTTATGAGGTTGATGAATGAGGTTTTGAAGAAATTTTTGGGTAAGTTTGTGATTGTATATCTTGATGATATTTTGATATTCAATAAGTGCAGAGAAGAACATTTGTTGCATGTTAGACAAGTTTTGTAGAGATTTAAAGAGGAAAAGTTGCTGATAAATCTGAAAAAGTGTTCATTCATGAAAAAATAAATTGTGTATTTGGGATTTGTTATTTCAGCTAATGGTTTGAAGATGGATCTTGAAAAGGTTGAAGATATTTTGAATTGGCCTACACCTATGAATGCTAGTGAGGTAAGATCATTTCATGGTTTGGAAATTTTTCACCGAAAGTTCATAAGGAATTTTAGTTCGATTTGTAATGTTATGACTGAGAATATGATAGAAGACAAAAGAGAATTCAAGTGGACACATGGAGTTGATAGAAGTTTTGAGACCCTAAAGCAAAAGGTTGTTGAATTACCTATTTTGGCATTACCTGATTTTAGTAAAGTATTTCAAGTAGAATGTGATGCGAGTGGAAGTGCAATTGGAGCTGTGTTGAGTCAAGAAGGTAAACTTGTTGCTTTCTTTAGTGAAAAGTTGAATGATGTGAGAAGAAAATATTCTATGTATGATCAAGAATTCGATGCTATTGTTCAAGCACTGAAGAAATGGAGACATTATTTGATATCGAGTGAATTTGTGTTGTATACTGATTATAAGGCTTTACAATATTTGGGTAGTCAGAATAAGTTGAATCAGAGACATATGAAATGGGTTGAGTATTTGTAGAGTTATACATTTCTGATAAAGCATATGAGTGGAGTCACTAACTGAGTTGTGGATGAACTGAGTAGAAGAAGATCTTTGATGACTGAGATGAAAATTGAAGTTCTTAGTTTTGATGAGATGAGAGGTTTGTATGAGAATGACCTTGATTTTTCTCAGCCATGGAGAAAGTGCAGAGCACCTATTTCAGATCAACAAGACACTAAATAAGATGAATATTTTATTCAAGAACATATGTCATTCAAAGGTATTCAGTTGTGTATACCAAGAGGAGTAATGAGAACTAATTTGATAAAAGAGAAACATAGTAGTGGTTTGGCTGGACATTTTGGTATTGATAAAACATGGAATTTGCTTAAGGAGAAATACTATTGATCGCAGTTGTATAAAGATGTTCAAAAATTTGTGAAAAGTTGTGGAATTTGTCAAGCTGCAAAAGGAGTAAGTCACAATACTAGATTGTATACACCAATTGTTGTTCCTGAGAAACCTTGGATTGATATCAGTATGGACTTTGTTCTTGACTTACCGAAGATAGTAAGAGGTAATGATTCTATATTTATTGTTGTGGATAGATTTTCTAAGATGGCACATTTTATACCTTGTAGAAAGACATCAAATGCAATACATGTAGTAAATCATTTCTTTAAGGAAATTGTCAGATTGCATGGATTACCAAGGAGTATTGTCTCTGACCGAGACATTAAATTTGTTGGTTTTTTTTGGAAAACACTTTGGAAGAAATTTGGTACTGAATTGAAATATAGTTCTACATTTCACCCACAAACTGATGGACAGACTGAGGTTGTGAATAGAAGTTTGGGAAATCTTTTGAGATGTTTAGTTGGAGACACACCGAGTAATTGTGATTCTTTGTTGGCACAAGCAGAGTTTGCATATAATAATTCAATGAATAGGAGTACTGGAAAGACACCTTTTGAGATTGTGAATGGCACACAACTGAGAGGAATATCTGATTTGAGAGACATTGCTGATGAGAATAAGAGAAGTGCCGAAGGAGTAAAGTTTTTTGAGTATATGAAGACATTGCATGAAGATGTGAAGCTGAATCTGGAAGACAATAATTAGAAATACAAAGACAAAGCTAATAGATCAAGGAGACATAAAAATTTTAATGTTGGTAATAAAGTGATGGTTAATTTGAAGAAAGGTTAGTTTCCTGTTGGAACATATGGAAAGCTAAAGATGAAGAGGTTTGGACCTTGCAAGATTCTGAAGAAATTTGACAGTGGAAATGCATATGAGATTGAGTTACCTGATGACATGGACATATCACCGATTTTCAACATTGTTGATTTATATGAGTATCATGAACTTGATGAAGAAGTGAAAGTACTGATAGAATATCATAAGAAGTAGAATGAGGAAGTTGAATAGATTTTGAAGGAAAGAGTTGGCAAAAGTACAAGAGGAAAACCATACATGGAATATCAGGTTAAGTGGAAGAATAGACCGATGGAAGATAGTTCTTAGATTTGATAGTTTGAGTTGGATGCAGCTCGGACTAGACCTACCAAATGATTATGAGAATCATTTCAAAATAACCCCAGGTGTTTGATGCAGGAGCATCTCGGGTCCTTGGCAATCTTGTGTCACCAAAAAGAATTTGAAGTTTGTCTATGTTTCTTGGTTCTTGCTTTTACTGAGTTGGTCGGTAGTTGGTCAGTTTCCTTTGGTTACTAAGTATGGTTGGTTATCTCCTGGGCGGTCGGTTATTTCATTAGAGCTCGGTGTTTTCTATTTGTTGCTCGGTTATCTTGCTTACCGACGGGTCTAGTTTTGTTTCTTGTTGTGGCCAACTTGTGCATTTATATTGGATCATGGAATTAATGTTGGAATCCATCATTGGGAAGTGTGTGGTCCTAGATTTGACTGTTAATTCTATTAATTATAGATTTGAAGGCCGACTCAGCTCAGTAGCTTCTTGTATAAATGTAGATGTTTGGCTGTAGTTTAGGGAGTCAATTCAAATAGAAGATAGTAGACATTAGATTGAAGATTTTTGATAGATCCTCACATGTTTGAGGACTTTTGTAATTCATTGTAATATCAGGCCTTAATTGGGAAGGCCTTACAGCCTAGCATGTATGATTAAAATTGATGATAATATATGTAAGGATTTGGCATTCTCTCTCTCACTGTTGTTGTTTGTTATTTCTGCATGTGTGTTACAGGCTTGGATCATTAGGGTGCACCATCCTTTGGCCCCTCTTAACCCCTATCTTGCATCATATATGGTACTTTACTAGATAGGAACTATACTCTTAATCAGGTATAAGTATGTAATGTTATTTTGTATTTTATTGGTGAGGATACAAAGATGATCAATGAAGTGTAGGCTGAGAAGAGAGAGAAAAGATAGATTGTATGAAATGCAGAGATGAATTTATCATGTATTTATTATATTATCTCTTGTAATACTAGATAGGAAGTCCAATTTTGTAAGTGCAGTTTGCACAACTTTTGTATACCTCTAACAGGGTTCATTAGTCCTTTAACAAAGACCTTCCTATAGTAATACTCAACTCCTAATAGGTCTAGGACTCCTAACATGGTCTCAATACTTATAGTACAGATATTTGTGGGTACCATCCCCAATGGGGTTTTTCCTTAGCCATGGTTTCCTTGAAAATAAAATATGGTGTTATGAGTTCTCTTGCATGTGTGTACTTGTGGATTATTGTATCAAATTTATTATTTGTTAATTGGTTAGGTAAGAATATAAATTGTTGTGATTTTGATTCACTCCCTCTCTCAGTATCACTTAATCCTAACAATTGGTCTCAGAGCATCAGGCCCTTGAAAGATAATCCTAAGAGCTTAAGGGAGATCTAGATGGATTTTAATAGTTTAAACAAGAACTATGAAGAAAAACTAGAAGATCTCGATCAGGATAATTCATATAATGATGATCTAAAGAACAAGTTAAGAGGGGTAAAAGATTTCACCAAGAAACAAAATGATAAATTGAATCATGGAAGAAGTTTAATGAAAGAACTTGTCAAAATTCAACATGAACCAAAAAAAGAGAAATATGATTCAAAATAGGTTGAAAATATTAAGGAAGAAAATAAAGCATTTGAGGATGAATATGAGATCTCAAAGCTACATCTGATTAAGGATATTAAGGAAGAGAGATAAAAATTAGGAAAATGAAAGATGAGTTACAATCAACAGAGACAAAGGAAAAAAGACTTCAATTTCAAGTGGAAGAGATGAAAGAAAAATACCAAAATATTCAAAGGCACAATATCTTGGTGACTTGTGAACTTGAAGAAACAAAGGAACACATTAAGAAAAATCATCAAAATAGTTTAAAGATTAATGAGAAGTCTAACATGTAGAAACCAGTTGGAGATAATACTAGAGTTGGATTTGTGGATGACATATCTCTGAATAAGGATCGTACAATCATCAATGTCGACTCACCTAATAAAGATGGATCCATAACCAAAGGATCTAAGTAGGAACAAACCAAAAATGAAAATCTCCATGAATGCAATCAAGAAAGTCACATGGAGAAAAATTGTAAAGGTACAGGCAATAATAAACCCTTTTATGGTTATTGATTTAATTATGATCATAAGATGAAGGATTTTAGAAAACCAGACATGAGATCAAGAAGGCCAAGTTATTCTAATTTGAAAAAGAATGTTGAGAAAGAAAAGGAAACAAGTA
The DNA here is from genome assembly GCA_027943335.1 of Chamaecyparis obtusa. Taxonomy (NCBI): domain Eukaryota; kingdom Viridiplantae; phylum Streptophyta; class Pinopsida; order Cupressales; family Cupressaceae; genus Chamaecyparis; species Chamaecyparis obtusa. Next base: position 475,585 of record BSBK01001642.1, on the reverse strand, counting down.
ATCCAAAAGAAACTATGAAAGAAGAAGAGAATTAGGTTAGCCAATCTGATGCAAACAAACTTGAGGTAAATGAGAAAGATGCAAAGAAACCTAATGGAAAACCTAAAAGGATTTTTTGTTACAAGTGCAATAACTTTGGACACATTGCAAGGTTCGATAAATTGTAGATTGATTATAGTCAACTCAAACCTAAAAGGAAATTTACATGTTACAAGTGAAACAATGATGGACACATTGTGAAGTATTGCAAATTCAATAGACCAGTAAAAAGGACATCTAGACCCTTGGAAAGGAGCAAGGAACTCAACAAAGATCAGAAAACCATTGAAGAAATGAAGGAACAATACAAAGACAAGTGAGTCAAGAGTAGTGATCTAAAAGAAAAAATTAATGAGACAAACAAAGGAGACACAAACAATTAGGAAGACTTTGTATACCCTACTAGATCTTTGCATGGGGTTAATACCACTTCATCAACATGAAGGGACATACAAAGCCTTAGGGGGAGCATTGGAATATAACACCAGTATCTCATATTGACCCAAAATTCAGAGTGGATTTGTGTGAGCTCATGTAGAGTTGTGTATGGATATATAGTGTCTTCAGTTATCATCGCATGGATCTATATAGTTGGATTTGTGATCGTAGGTGATTGGTTGATTACCTAAAAGTTATCAGCTTTATGGTTTCATAGGGTTTTGTGCATTGTAAAATATAAGTTGCTACACTCAGAGGTTTTTGGAACCATTTTGATTAAAGAGTAGAGACCTAAGCTTTGGAGCTAAATTTTTTGAAGTACTTGTGACGTTGTTTGTGAAGATTAAAGATAAACCCTACGTTCCACCAGTTGTGCACAATGTATTTGTGAATCTCTTTTTTATCTTGCAAATTGTTCTTCTGAGAATATAGAGATGGATGCACCTAAGTTATATGATATTAAGGATATGAACATATATTAATTCAAGAAATATCCATATAACATATGGAGGATGACCCTTCAAGCACATTTTTGCACACTCTGCACAGAGTTCTTCTTGTAGAGGATATTAGTGCTTATATCCATTATAAGTATGAAAACACATGCTCACTAGAAATAATTTATGAAATAAAGGAAATTATTGATGATGATGAGAAGCCTAAGCCTAAACTCTCTCATTTGGAAAACCTAAAACTATTGGACTACGTAGAACACTTTGAGTTTGAGGAAGAAGATTAGATTAAAATTGTCTTGAGGAGATTTCATGACCAATTATTTTGTTTAAGAGGTAATCCTATATTGATAACTAAGGATTTGATTCATGCAGTAACAGGGTTACCTACTGGAGGTAAGTTGTTAGTCTCTATGAAGAATACCAAGAAGAAGGTAGAAACCCTAATTGTATGTAAATGGAATAGGAGAGACATGATATTCAGGGATGTATTATAGAAGGATGTAAGCATCATTTATATGATTCTTGGTTATAAAATGTAGTATAGAAGTAGACTAAATTTAATTTCTACAAGTTTTATTAACATGACATATCAAATGGTTAATAGAAAACATTAGAGCGATAAAGAAGAAAAAACATCTTCTTCATTCAGATTTAGATCATTGATCCTTTACGTTTTCTTTCATATAGCACAAATTTTTCCAAGATTATACCTATGGAAGAACAATGTATCAACAATGTGGAAAATCAGTGAAGCATATAGAAAATAGGATGAGATGCAAAGGTATAGAAATCTCTTTGGTATATTCAGAGGATTTGAAAGGAAGGTAAATGAAAGGGAAAGAATTCCTAAAACACTTGTAGAAAAGTACAAGGATACCATTCTATTTATGTTGAGACAAATAACACTTTCTTTGAGGTAGTAGAGCCTAGGACCATTTGGAGTACACATATGGGATATGAGGTTGATAAGAACCAATTGACAATTCATATTGAATATATGCTTTCAGCATCTAAGGACCCCAATGTGAAGAGATGGGAAACATACTCTGAGAAATCTCAATCAATACAAGAAGAGCTCACAAAGAAGAAAAGAGAAAAGAAATTTGAAACCTTTGTTGACAAACTTGTTGGAGAATAGGGGATAAACAAAGAAGAAATAAAAAAATTAATGAAGAAGATGGTTGAGTTAAAGGCTTCGACTAACACTTTCAGTAGAAAAATTGAACTTGAGAATGAAAGACCTTCTATCTCACCTATACCAGTGGTCACATTTGAAGAATCCTCTTCTCCACCCCTAGGAGAATATTGTAGAGGTGGGAAGACAACAACAATAATAACAAAGAAGGAATCATCTAGTTTAGTAAGGATGAGACCTAAGGCAAAGGCCACTAGACCATAGAAGAAGATGAAATAAAGTGAGCCTCCTCCAAAACAAACTTTGTAGAAGAATAAGAAGGGATATGATGATAAGATTAAAGAATAAGAAGGAGGCATAATAGAAGAAGGAAGAAAATAAACCAAAAAACAAGTGGAAATAAGACCTTCCCATGCTAGAGTAAAGACTACTTGGTGAAGGTAAGTTAGTATCAGTTGATAGATATTGTGAAATATGTAATGAAAAATATAGGTTCAACATATAAGAAATGATGATTAAGTACATGTTGTCTTTCAAAAAGAACTGAATTGAACTGGAAGGAAGTGTTCCTTAGGAGCTATTTAAAAAACTAGAGGCTAGGAAGAGAAGATCCATAGATGAAGATTCTAAGATAAGGCAAGATGCCTTAAGAAGATAAAATCTAGTAATGATAGTAGAAGAAAATAAGAGGCTACTTGAAAATATTAAGCCTCATTTAATAACTAAACTAAGAATAGTCAAGATAATATCTTGCATGTATGAGGAGGCCATTGAAGAAACACATAAGGTAATTGAAAAGGTGTTATTGCTAGATAGACTTGATGTGAATAAGTTACAACCTCTTCCCTCTAAGCCCAAAGACATTAGAATAGATGAATTCTCAAAGGTAGTATATACACAAGATGAAGAAAAAGTAGAAGAGGTAAGGGAAGTGAAAGAACATAGCTCGGTGCAAACCCTTGCACATGATTTCTTAATTGAGGATATTGGAATTTCTTTGAACCCATCATTGGATGAAAAATACTCATTTCAGACACTAGTGAAGGTCACAAACCTTGTTGAAAATATTATTGTAGAAGAGCCCAAGGATGGGAAGCAGGTCATGGATATAGAAGTAGATAAGGGGGCTCATCAATAGGAAGAAGATATAATTAAATATCAAACTAAGAAAATATAGGAAGACATGGCATCTAAAGTGTAACCTCTTAGTGATGATACTACTATGTTGGTAAGGAAAAAACTCTTTTCCTTACTCCATCATTGTTGGCAAGTGGGTCTAGGACTTTCATCAAACATGAAGACATGGTGGTAGATGACCTAATGAAATTATCAATTTTCACCTATGAAAAGGAAAAAGAAAGGTTAGTGCAAAAATAGATAAGACTACCAAGGTAATTGACAAGGCAGTGTCAATTTTGAGAAGGGTTTTGAATTCACAACCCAAAAGTAGTGGAGGCACATTAGAAAATTAGTTGGATCTAATTTTGGACATTTTTTTATGCTAGCTTCAAATCTCTTGAGGAAGCAGCAAAGGAAAAGGTAGTACAGGAATTTGAGGTCAAGATGCTTACAGAGCTACAAGAGGAATGAATAGATGATATGAAGACCTTGGAGCTAACTAATAAATAAATGAAGGCATGTTTGAAGGAAGGGAAAGATTTTTAAAATACTTGTATTAATTATTTTATGCACATAATGAATATTGTAGATATAATCAAGGAGGAGGATACATTGGCCAAAATGTCAATGGAGAGTGCAGACATGAAATACTGATGTAAATAAGGAGGTTAGTTAAATTTTTTATAAAATCAGTGTTTTAGAGTTGGAGAAGAGTAGAGTATTGAATAGGTTTAGTGATATTAGGAACCTAATTGTTCCTAAGATTTCTATTTCGGAGACTACTTTAGCAGACTTTGAGATAGGTCTCAAGTCTTACACAAGTTTCACTTTAGTTGATGTGTAAAGTGCATAACTAGCTACATACATAATAAATGGTCTTCTACATGTTTTAGTGATAGTCAAGAAGAATTGGAAAGAAGAGCTTCAATCCCTAAAGGTGAACTTTAGAGATGTACTTTAGACCATAAGTACATAGTTTTGAAATCAAAAAAATTTCTTGTAAAATATAGTTTTTGATGCCTTTGTCATTGATGTCAGAAGGGGAATGTAGGAAATGAAAAATATCCATTGTATTGAATAGATGAAAGGGGGAATTTAGGCAAATAAAATGAGTCGATCATTTTTTCAAGTTTTGGAGTTTGGGTTAATGTTCTACATTTAGTCATTTTTCACAAAGTGTTTCCATCAATACCAAAGGAGGAGATTGTTGGAAAGTGGCTAACATATGTGCACATGGATGTTGTCATTATTGGAAACACTTATCACTCATATCATCACAAGGAATCAAGATACTATTTTGGTAATAAATAATGTGAAAAATACCTAAGTCTAGAGTCAGTTGCTGGTAAACAGTCTCAGGAAATATTTGGGTAGAAAAATGTATGGAGGATACTCAGGAAATATTGCAAGGTTTTTTCATGTGATATGATAGAGATACAATTCTATGATTGCATATGAAGACAAGAAAAAATACAACAGGGCAAGAAAAGAAGTATAAGTCTTGGCTGACTTATGATATGGTGTTTATTGTATTTGTTAAGGACCCATTGATATTTTAACATGGGAAAATATACACAATGTAATTTTTATTTTATAATTGTCTAAGGACATGATGGAAGGCAGACCTCAAGGACTATGCTCTTAATCAAGTATACATATATAATGATATTTTGTATTTTCTTAGTGAGGATGTGAAGATGATCAGTGAAGTGTAGGTTGAGAAGAGAGTGATAACATAGATTGAATGACATGAAAGGTTAAGTTCTCATGTATGTATTATATTATCTCTTGTAATAGTGGACATGAAGTCCAATTTTGTAAGTGCAGTGTGCACAACTTTTGTATACCTCTAATAGGGTTCATTAGTCCTCTAACAAGGACCTTACTATTGTAATACTCAGCTCATAATAGGGCTAGGACTCCTAACATGGTCTCAATACTTATAGTGTATATATTTATGGGTACCATCCCCATTGGGGTTTTTCCTTGACCAAGGTTTCCTCAGAAAACAAAATATGGTGTTATGAGTTCTCTTGTTTCTGTGTACTTATTATGGATTATTGTATTAAATTTAATATTTGTTAATTGGTTAAGAAAGAATATAGATTATTTTTATAATGATTCAACCCCCCTCTCAATATCACTTAATCCTAACATTCTTGCACACTTTCTCTCCCTTTTCATATTTATTGGCTAAAAGGATGGGATCGAAGTCAGAATAAACTTCCTACTCTGGGATCCTAAAAATAGAGATAATGGTCTCCCTATTGATGGAAAATAAAACTTTACCATCGTATTTATGGATGCATTGATGTCTTGCATTGTATCTATTGACACACTCCTACACCAATTCAAGACAGACGATGGCTAGAGGGAAAGAAACAGATTCAACAAGACCACTGGAAATGATTTATTTAGTAAATAATTCATTTTGGAAATCCCTAAACCTCTTCTTAAATTCTTCTACATCAAAATTGGCTAGGGAAGTGTCCACACATATGAGAGATTGGAAGATTAAATCATTTGCATTGTCAAAAATTTGAAAGGCTGGCCTCATTTCTTTCATTTTATCAACTAATAGACAAGGCATGTAACTTTTAAAATTGGAATTCACCAACGGAGAATGATTACAAAACTCACCTTGTAAACTACACACAATGCAATGTTGCACCAAGATTACCCAAAAAAATTACTACTATTCTGCTACTCCTTGCATGTGAATGATAAAATAAAATTGTCTAAATTTCCTTTTAAAATCTCTCTTACCTCACAAAAAATATAAAGAATAATTTCCAAATATGTTATTCATGCATAGTGAGGGTGTTGTAACTTCACAATGCATGAGAATTTATTACTTGTCACATCACTAGGGATCCTCATCTAATCATGATTACTCTCTTTTAATAGTTCATCTTTCCATTTAATCATTTTTGAGGTCACACATGTGCTTAGTCAAATCACCTTAATAGCCATCACTTTGGCATTTAAAATCCCCCATTAATAAAATTTCATGACATCTATACCTCACTGAACCTGTTTGAATTTGAAAGAAATTAGTTCAACTTGGTTCATAGCTTTTCAATGTGTGTGTATCCCTAAATTGTGCGATGTGAAAAAGAGATGATGTGGAACTGATACACTAAGTTGTCCATTTGACTCAATTATTTTATAGCATGGGATTAGCTTCAGTGAACCTAAATTAACTTTGATGACCTATTATGAACTGGGTACAATGGGGTTCAATGCAGTTCAGAGTAGTTCAAAACTAACATCAACCAAAAACTTCTTGGGAAAGAATAAGTACACACTCAAGACAGGCTAAACTTTGAACTCCATTGAGCTATTTTCAACTTGGTTCAATTGAGTTCAACATGGTTCAATGAATTTACCAAAGCTGCTTTAACTTAGAAAATTTTTACAATAGGGAAAAAAGGAAACTCAAAAGGAGGGCCAACACATTCTTAAATCTTAGTTTTCATGATGAGGGGGCATTGTTGATTTATGTATCTCTTCTTGTTCAACTTTTCTTTGAGACTTTAGGAAGCTCACCCTCTAATTTCTCTTTTGGTTGCTACTTCAAAAAGGCTCCGGTATTCTATTCTTTACTCATGATGACATATCCTTCAAAATATGTTATAAATATTTAAAGTATATGCCCTAGTACATAAATTTCAAAGTCACTACCCAATTAACTTGAGATATCAATATTTGATAATTTTCATAGGATTTATGTGATTTTTACTTCAACTAGAAATGCACTCTCACAAATGACTTAACATCATTTTTACAACTAAAAATTACAGAGAATAAATAAAAAACCCACAGGGTCAACCTTCAAATCACAGAAACACACTTACAACTCTATGCGATCTTCACAATGGACAACAACATTGGACAAAAAATTGACAAGCATGTTCCCTAGTAGAGTCACCATCTTGTTGGTTCCTAAAAAGGGTTTATGCTAAAAATCCACCAAGTTCACCTATTTTCTATCTATAGAGATGCCAAATCTAATAATCAACAATTTTTAGGACTTGGACCAACTAACAAGGACAATTCTACCCTTCTACACTTTGGTTTCTACAAAACCTAGGAGGGTTATCCCAAAATCCAATCACAATCTCTACACCACACATGATATGAACCAAAATAATAGAAATCTCACATAAACTCAACAAAAATAGGAGAATGTTGAGAAATGGATAATTCCCCATTGATCCTCAACTAAATTGGAGCATGAGATGGGTACAACAATAAAAATAAATAAAAGGAGGGCCAACACATTCTTAAATCTTGGTTTGCATGATGAGGGGGCATTGTTGATTTATGTATCTCTTCTTGTCCAACTTTTCTTTAAGACTTTAGGAAGCTCACCCTTGAATTTGTCTTTTGGTTTCTACTTCAAAAAGGTTCTGGTATTATTTTCTTTACTCATGATGACATATCCTTCAAAATATGTTAAAAATATTTAAATTATATGCACTAGTACATAAATTTCAAAGTGGCCACCCAATTAACTTGAGACATTAAATATTATCAGATATTTGATGATTTTCATAGGATATACGAAATTTGAACTTCAACTAGAAATTCACTCTCACAAATTACTTAACATAATTTTTACAACTAAAAAATATAGACAATAGATAAAAAACCCACAGGGTCAACCTTCAAATCACATAAACACACTTAAAACTCTATGTGATCTTCACAATGGACAACAACACTGAACAATAAATTGACAAGCATGTTCCCCAGTAGATTCACCATCTTGTTGGTTCCTAAAATGGGTTTATGCTATAAATCCACCAATTTCACCTATTTTCTATCTATAGAGATGCCTACTCTAATAATAACCAATTTCTAGGACTTGGACCAACTAAAAAGGACAATTCTACCCATCTACACTTTGGGTTCTACAAAACGTAGGAGGGTTATCCGAAAATCCAATCATAAGCTCTATACCCCACATGATATGAACCAAAATAATATAAATCTCACATAAACTCAATAGAAATAGGATAATGTTGAGAAATGTCTAATTCCCCATCGATCCTCAACAAGATTTGAGCATGAGATGGGTACAACAATAAAAAAACTTAAAACTTAAAATAGTATAGTGTGACTTAATCAACCTTATAGAAAAGCTAGATGAAATTGAATACCACAAGACCAATAAAGACACCACAACAAAGATCAGTACCTCAATTCATTGGGTAATTCATCAATAAGAAATATAATTGTAGCATAATATAAATTATATAAATATATTTGAGATCAAAGAAAATATTGCATTACAATATTTCTCAACTACGACCCTAACCCAAACTTCTTATCAGAATCCTTGAACAAACCCTAAGAACCTACAAATATGTATTCAAACATTTAATTGATTCTTTGAACCAAATCATGAACAAAATTCACATGCATTTCAATAATGCACTGAGCATAATAAAATCTTTGATTCTATTCTATTCAAAACTCATAAAATTTGAACACATGAGAGATTTACGCCCAAAATTAAATACTTCATTAGTTTCAAATGCACTATCTCTCTTACACATCAAATATACAATTCATAGATTCAAGACTTGTAAAATTTGACACAAAATCCTTCCTATTTTCTCTATAAATGTTTTTACAATTTTTTCAAAATATCATCTATCTTTAATCCGTGACCTAGACTTGATAAAATGAGCTTAGACCCTATCTCATGGCCTTGATTACCCTTTTATAGAAACAAGAAATTAAAACAAGATATGGGACAAAGGAGACACATGTCACTTTTTGATTGGACTATAAAATTTTACTACAAAAGACTTGACATACAAGACAAAACTACCTTTTTTCCTTTGCATAATATTCTTTGTACATTCCATCATTTAAATTTGTTGATGAAGATTTCACTTGTGCCTGTGCTTTTTGAAAACTCATTCTTCAAAATATAAATGTTGTTGAATAATGCCAAAAGTGCATGCCAGACTTTCACATCAAAACTAGAAGGCTGGTTGCTTGATTTCTCAATCTTCATTCAAACATATTTCAATCCAGTCAACATATTCTTCATCTATTGGCCAGTTGAAACCCATGAACTAATCTTATTTATCTTTGTATGGGTTGTATTGGACTGCAACTTGGTTGGATTCCTTTTCAAATGTTTCAAAAAATGTGTCAATACCTATAATCTTTTCCATGCTTCTTTCTAATATGTCTATGTCTAAATCTTCACATATCAAGTCAACTTGAGAATTTATGATCTTTTATTCATGTTCCCTCTAGAGTTGAAACCTTTTAATGTCTCCATTCTCATCTACTATCCTAGAAAGAAGTGTATCATACATTCTATTTAAATTGTCAATAAATTCTCTAATCCTTTTCTCAATATCCTTAGGCAACATCTGAAACTCTTGAATATATTTAACTAACACATAGGTTGGTTGAAGTGCATGTGGCCTATCAGTGTATTACTTTGATGCAGCAAACATAATCTTCAATTCATTATCCCTTTTCATCTATTTAGTGAACAATAGGGAAATAATTTTTTTGTCCCTATCAAAACTCTTAACAACTTAATACAATAAAAAATAGAAAGAACATAATCTTACCAACTTACTTTCAAATTTATCATTCAAATGAGTCAGTACTGAACTAATTATCACTATTTTTTTTTGGGCATAATTCTATTCTACCTCTACCAAATTATTTTTTAACTCTTTGATCATATCCAACAAATGTCCCTTAGTTGGATCAACATAACAAGTAGGTTCTTCAATAATCTATTATGAAGTAGAAATAGGATGAGGAATATCTATGGGAGACTGAGATGTAACAATAGGTGTGGAAGATGGTGACCCTAATGCATGAGGGGCATAAGAAATTTTAGTAGTACTAGAGGGTGCATGTAATGATATCAGTTCCAAGAGTTGCAACTTTGACTACAAATCAACATTTATCTTCTGTATCTTTCTATATTTCCTAAACACATACTCGAACTTAGCTTTATATTCCAAATTTTTTTCTTCTTCCCTCTTGGTAGTTTCCTTGTTCAACATGGGAACATCTAAAGTTAAATTGGCTACCTCAAGTCCTAAAGAATTAGATGATCTCTTGATTATGAGATTCCCCATCAAATTGGGGTTGATGTCTCCAATGTTTGGTCTTATTTCTTCTGGGGTCAATGGCCAAATGTCCATGGTGTCATAGTCATAACTAAAATTAGACCCCTTAAATGCAATATTTACCTCCTCTAGAGAACTATATAACTACTTATTTCTCTTTATATCATCAAATTCAATAGAATATACTATATCCCACTCATGAAAAATCAAAACCCCTTCCTTATTTATAATTATTTACCTTGTTCAGGTGTGATGACACCAAATTCCTCCATCATTTCTTTCTTAACTTCATCATCATTCTCCTGGTCTCTCCTCTTGGGATTCTAAGCCTTTCTTGTTGGAGATTTGCTAGCAAGCCATATTGTTGACTATATGTTTGTCATTGATGACAACATATGGAAAGTAGCATGCATGGAATCTTGATGGAGAGAGATTTGAGCATATGTTGCATGGATATTTTATCAGCATTATATCATGGATGCAAAGGTTGATTATGAGTATAGACAATTGTGTAGCAGTTTATGTCAACAGTGTTCCTGACAGAGTTACACACAGAGATCGGTGTGAGATTCATAGTATAGTTATCATGGAGCCTTGCATATTTATATGTATATTGTAGACATATGTATGAATCTATGTTCATGGATGAAGAGTTTGATATGTAGCAGAAGTTAATTTATGATGATTCACAGTTGACAGTCATAGTTTCCTGAGTTTATCCATAGGAGCTGATAGAGATTACATTGGTAAAGGAGTTGCACCTATTATTTTGGTATGCGCACTTGGATCTATGTTTTTGGAGATTTAATAATGTTTGGTTAAGAGTGCATGACCTAATTTAGCATGAGGAGAAAGTATCAGTTATTTTGAAGGAGCCAATAGTGTGAAGTAACATGTTCACTCATATTGAGTTGGATAGGTCCCAATTCATGTTGCATTCTTAGTAGAGCCAACAGAGATGTTATTGGAGATTTTTATTGTTTCTCTAATATGATTTCAAGGTGGTTCTAATAGGCCAACTTGATTATATCATCTAGAGGAAAGATACTTATAGGTAGTCATTTGCAATTGCTAAGTATGGTAGATAGTTGAAAGACAAGAGTAGAGCAGAGAGTGTGAAGTATTATGCCATCAATAGAAGGTCTATGTGACTTAGAAGAAAGTGTATGTTACTCATTGTAATTAATCAAGATATTAGGTCTACGCACAGTTCACCAAGATCCAGATATAGTGTGTATATGTTAAACAGAAGGTTGCATCCTTCACCCCTTTGAGCAGTGAGCTCTCAGACAGTGCGTCCTCACCCCTAATAGGGTTAATTATAAAAGACTCTTAATAGGGTCCAACCCTTGACCAGGTCACTTTACTTATTTCATTGTAAAGAACAACTCCTAATAGGGTTGTAAGATCTTCTAACAGGGATCATAAAATACTAGTGCAGTTCTTAGTGGGTGTCAATTCCCACAGGAGTTTTTACCTATTTGGGTTTCCCCGTAACCAAAATTGTGGTGTTGTGTTAAGTTCTGTTTCATTGTGTTTATGCTTAATGTTCTTATATACTTAATTGGATAAAGAATTAAATCTTGTAGATAACTGATTCACCCCCCCCCCCCCAATTATCTCTTGGGACTATTCCTAACAATTGGTATCAGAGCCAAGTGCCTCAGAGAGAAAGTTTAACAGCTTGAGGTTGATTAGATGGAATTCTTTAGAAAAGAAAGTCCTAATTTTTATGGAGAGAACTATCTAGACTGGAAGAACAAAATGATGACACATTTGCAATGCATTTCCTTTGAGATTTTTGAAGTAGCTACCAAAGAAGTTGAGATTCCTTCACTAGCAGATCTTGCAAAAGAAGATGCAACCTTGAAGCAAAAGGAGATGTTCACTTCTAATGCTATTGCCAAAGAATTCCTTATTAGCACCCTATCTAACAATGAGTTTTCAGAGATCAAGAAAATGGACAAAGCCTATAAGATATGGAAGTACCTAGAAGACATGTTTGAAGGAGATATTCAAGCCAAGAATGCACGTAGAAAGACATGGAAGAAAAAATACAATACATTAGAGATCCTACCTGATGATAATATCAGAGCTTACAATCAAAGGATTAATGAAGAAGTTGCAAGAATCAGAAACAATGGTGGAGAAATCTTGGAAGAAGACATAATGGATAAATTAATGACTACCTTGACACCAGAATATGATAACAAGATATGCATCCTAGATGAAACTATGTAGTCCACAAAAGAATTTAAATGAGAGACTTTAATCAGAAAGCTTTCAGCCTTTGAGATATCAAGATTGAAGATAAAGACTAAAAGTGAAACATTCAAAGCTTCAGTACATGGTAAGAAACCCTTGAACACCTCTAGTAATTTTGATGATGATGATGAAGAGAAAACACTAGATGATTTCATTGCTATGATTTATAAAAGAGAAAAGAAAGGAAAAGGAAAATATGAACATCAATTACCATTCAAATTCTTTTCATGTAATAAGATTGGTCACTTTGCATCCAAGTGTCCTACAAGAGTTAAGAAGTTCAAAAATAACTACAAGCCCAAGTATACAAATGAATGTTACTATGTTGGAGATGGAGTATCAGATGAAGAATCAATAGAGGATGAAGTTGGATTCATTGCTCTTGAAGATGAAAATAATGCACAAGAGTTAGCACTGATTTCACAAGCTGACATCAAGACAGATTGGATCATTGAAAGTGGTTTCTCACACCACATGATAGGAGACAAAGATAGATTTATACATTTGGATAAGTACAAAGGAGGCATGGTTAGATTTGGAAAAAACACTCCTAAACCTATCATTGGTAGAGGATCCATCACCCTAGATGGAAAGAACAACACTAATGATGTTCTATATGTTGATGGTTTGCAACATAACCTACTTGATGGTTTGCAACATAACCTACTAAGTGTTGGACAGTTGCTTGACAAAGGTTACTGGTTGGAGTTCAAATATAACAAATGCATCATTAATAACAAAGAAGGAGAAATGATTGCATTAGGTTCAAAGAATAAAGGTAATTTTTTTTAGCTTAATCCTGAAGCAAGTTGTTTTGTTGCTAAAGTAGATGACAGTTGGTTATGGCACAAAAGACTATGTCATATCAATTTTGATAACATAGTAAAGATAAGTGATGTAAAGGCAATAAGAGATCTTCCTAGCATTGAAAAACCAATTCATACAATATGTAGGGAATGCATGATGGGAAATCATGTAAGGAATTCATTTAGAAGCAAGCATAATTTGGTAGAGAACAAGATGGATTTGATACATACAAATCTATGTGGACCAACTCAAACAAGATCATACTATGGTGAAAGGTATTTCATTTTTTTTGTTGATGATTATTCTAGAATGATGTGGTTTGCATTCTTAAAGGACAAATCAGAAGAATTTGAAAAGTTCAAAATACTTAAAGCTGAGGTTAAAAATGAGTCTAGATTGAAGATTAAATGTCTGAGATCAGACAAAGGAGGAGAATTCACCTCTGACAGATTTTATGAGTACTACGAAGAACATGAGATAAAGAGATAGCTAAGTGCCGCTAGAACTCCTCAACAGAATGGAATTGTAGAAAGAAGGAATAGGATCATTCTTGACACAACGTGCACCATCATGATTGAAGGAAAGGTCACACACACCTATTGGAGGGATGCGGTCAATACTACAGTCTATACTATCAATAGAACTCAATTAAGGTCAGGTGTAGACAAAACACCTTATGATCTATGGTTTGGGAATGTACCTATAGTAAAATACTTTAGAATCTTTGGAAGAAAGTGCTACATCAAGAGAGATGAAATGATTGGAAAGTTTGATGTAAGAAGCGATGAAGGTATTTTTCTTGGTTACTCTACTAAAAGCAAAACTTATAGATGTTTTAATCTAAGATTGAAGATCATTGAAATTTATCATGTTAAGATTGATGAGAAGTTTATGATTCAAGAGAGATACCATTATTATGCACCTATGATTGAAGAAGAACCTAGACCTACCAATAGTGAAGCAGTTGTTGAAGAAATGTTTGACAGCATTGATGTGTTATTCAATGACCCTGAAACAAGTGGAGAAGAATCTTAGAAGTTTGATGAGAAAGTCACTCCTAATGTTCCTAAATTCACATCCAGATTTCATTCAAAGAAAGACATCATTAGAGATTAGAGCATTAAATTCATGACAAGATCAAAAGAAAAAAGTTCCATAGCAAATGAAGAGGTATGTTTACTATCACAGATTGAACCCTTAAGTATTGAAGATGCATGTAATGATTCAGATTGGCATGAAGAAATGAAAGAAGAGATAGATCAAATAATTAAGAATGATACATGGGAATTGGTCCCTAGGCCTAGTGATAAGAATGTGATTGGAACCAAGTGGATATTCAGAAATAAGATGAATGAAGATGGAATAGTAGTAAGAAACAAAGCTAGATTAGTATGTAAAGGGTATGCGTAAAGAGAAGGAATTGATTATTCAGATGCATTTTCCCCTATAAGAATATTGGAAGCCATAAAGTTATTTCTAGCTTATGCTACATTCAAGAACTTAAAAGTATACCAGATGGATGTTAAGTCAGCATTTCTGAATGGAGATTTGAAGGAAGAAGTATACATCGAGTAGCCAGAAGGATTTACTTTATCAAACAAACCTAATATGGTATGAAGATTAAAGAAAGCTCTCTATGGACTTAACAAATCCCCTAGATCTTGGTATGAAAGAGTTGATGGCTACTTGACCAAGATTGGATTCAAGAAAGGAGCAGCAGATTGTATCTTATTCATAAGAGAGACATCTGATTATTCAGATACATTTTCCCCTATAAGCATATTGGAAGCCATAAAGTTGTTTCTAGCTTATGCTACATTCAAGAACTTAAAAGTATACTAGATGGATGTTAAGTCAGCATTTTTGAATGGAGATTTGAAGGAAGAAGTATACATCGAGTAGCTAGAAGGATTTACTTTATCAAATAAACCTAATATGGTATGAAGATTAAAGAAAGCCCTCTATGGACTTAAGAAAGCCCCTAGATCTTGGTATGAAAGAGTTGATGGCTACTTGACCAAGATTGGATTCAAGAAAGGAGTAGCAGATTGTATCTTATTCATAAGAGAGACATCTGATGGACTATTGTTAGTTGCTATATTTGTTGATGACATTATATTTGGTGGTAATGATAAGCTTAGTACAAAATTTGCAAAGGAGATGCAGAGTGAATTTGAAATGAGCATGATTGGTCCTATCAAGTACTTTTTGGGATTGAATGTACAATAGAAAGACAAAGGTATATTCATAAATCAGACTAAGTATGTGAAAGAGATCTTGAAGACATTCAAGATAGATGATTACAAGCTAGTAAGTACCCCTATGATAAATGGATGCAAGCTTTCAAAAGAAGATGATTCACCAGAAGTAGACATAACCTTGTATAAATCTATGATTGGTAAACTTATATATCTTACTCAAACCAGACTAGACATCTCCAATGCAGTTGGTATTGTTGGAAGATTTGTAGCAGAACCTAAGAAAAGTCATCTCATGGCAGTAAAAAGAATATTTAGATACTTGAATGGAACCTTAGACTATAGTTTATGGTATCCTAATTCAGATAATGTAAAGCTTCATGTATATACAGATGTAGATTGGGCAGGATGCGTGGATGATAGAAAGAGTACCTCTGGAGGAGTTGTATTCCTTGGAGATAGACTTGTTACTTGGACAAGTAAAAAGTAGAATTGTATCTCTCAGTCAACAACAGAAGCAGAGTATGTTGTAGCAACATAAAATTATTCTACAATTATGTGGATCAAGAATATGATAAAAGATTTTGGTATTCAAATTGACTACCCTATTATTATTCATTGTGATAACACTAGCACTATCAATATGTCAAAGAACCCTATGCTGCATGCAAAGACAAAACATATTGAGATAAAATATCACTTCCTAAGAGAGAAAGTAGTAGAGAAAGAAGTAATGGTAGACTATGTGAGTACAAAAGATCAGATAGCAAACATATTCACAAAGCCTTTACCTAAAGATACTTTTGAGTATCTCAGGGAGAATCTGGGAGTAATTCCCATCCCTAAAACTGATTAGAGGTAGTAGGAGTGCATCAATCCATAGTGACTGATGAAAGGTTGACTACTCTACCTCAGGAGTAGTACCGATGCTTAATTTTTTTGGCACCCTTTTTCATTGATGTCAAAGGGGGAGTAGTATATAGTCATGAAAAACATTAAAGAAGGAATATATAGTAATAAAAAAAACAAGTAGAAAGGGGGAGTAAAAATATAGTCATGGGAAGCAATACAGTTGAGGAAATGGGGAATATTGAAGAATATTGCAAAAATTAGAGGATACTTCCTTGGGGGAATTTTGTTGAGGAAATGGAGAATGTTATAAAATAATTGGACATTTGGATTGGTGGCATTTTTCATTCCATATGTTGCCATCAATGCCAAAGGGGGAGATTGTTGGAGATTTTCTAGCAAGCTAGATTGTTGACTGTATATTTGTCATTGATGACAACATATGACAAGTAGCATGCATGGAATCTTGATGGAGAGATCTTTGAGCATATGTTGCATGGATATTTTATCAACATTATATCATGGACGCAGAGGTTGATTATGAGTACAAATAGTTGTGTAGCAGTTTATGTCAGTAGTGTTCCTAACAGAGTTACAGATAGAGATCGGTATGAGATTCATAGTAGGGTTATCATGGAGCCTTGCACCTTTATATGTATGTTGTAGACATATGTATGAATCTATGTTCATGGATGTAGAGTCTGATATGTAATAGAAGTTAAGTTATGATTCATAGTTGACAGTCACAGTTTCCTGAGTTTATCTATAGGAGTCGATAGAGATTATATTGGTAAAGGAGTTGTGCCTATTATTTTGGTATGCGCTCTTGGATCCATGTTTTTTGGAGAGTTAAGAATTTTTTTTTAATAACACATGATGTAATTCAGCATGAGGAGAAAGTATCATTTATTTTGATGGAGCTGACAATGTGAAGTAACGTGTTCACACATATTGAGCTGGACAAGTCCCAATTCATGTTGTGTGCTTAGTAGAGTTGACAAAGATTTTATTGGAGAGTTTTATTATTTCTCTAATATGATTTCAAGGTGGTTCTAATAGGCTAACTTGATTATATCATCTAGAGGAAAGATACTTATAGGCAGTCATTTGTGATTGCTAAGTATGGTAGATAGTTGAAATACAAGAGCAGAGCAGAGAGTGTGAAGTATTGTGCCATCAGAAGAAGGTCTATGTGATTTAGAAGAAAGTGTATGTTACTCATTGGAATTGATCAAGACATCAGATCTATGTACAATTAACCAAGATCCAAATATAGTGTGTATATGTTAAACATAAGGTTGCAGCCTTCACCCCTTTGACCAGTGAGCTCTTGGACAGTGTATCCTCACCCCTAATAGGGTTAATTTTAAATGAATCTTAATAGGATCTGACCCTTGACCAGGTCACTATACTTATTTCATTATGAAGAACAAATCCTAACAAGGTTGCAAGATCTTCTAACAGGGATCATAAAACACTAGTGCATTTCTTAGTGGGTGTCAATTCCCACCAGGGTGTTTACCTATTTGGGTTTCCCTGTAACCAAATTTTTGGTGTTGTGTTAAGTTCTCTTCCATTGTGTTTATGTGTAATGTTCTTATATACTTAATTGGATAAATAATTGAATCTTGTAGATAACTGACTCACCCCCCCCCCCCCTCTTAGTTATCTCTTGGGACTATTCCTAACAATTCTTTCCTCACATCTCTTCTTGTAATCATTAAGCTTGACTTTCCAAACCAACTATAAGAACCTCATCTCTTTACAAATGTTTCATCTTCAAGGAACTCATTGCAAACCTCTCTTCTAGCATCTAAGAATTCTCCACCTAGAATATCTAGAGAGGTGAGATCTAATTCAAGTGACCTAGGAGTAGGAGGGACCTCAATCTATAAACCTTTATCAATAACAATAATTGTTCCTTATTCATCCTCAATTGGTTGTTCCTCCATTGGTACATTCTCCTACCTTGGAGGTGAAGGGGATAGAGAAGGTGTTGATGTACTTCTAACAAGTGAATCTTCTATATCAATTATCTTAATTCCCTTCATTGGTTTTGGCTGATATTTTGAAGGCTTCTCATATTTCATAATCTTCTTTCCCTTTCTTATCATTTCCTCATCACTATCATTATCACTATCCACCTCACCTCTCATTCTCTTATATATATTTTCATTTCTTTGAGGCATATCTGCAAGTCTTGATTCCTCCTTTCCATCCTTTGATTAGGGTAGTGGATCCGACCTTGAAGGTGTCATTCTAGTTTAAAAAGAGGAAAGTGGATCATGAAAAAACTTCTACAAGACACCATAATTTTTATATGACTCTAATTGAATCCTTCTCTCCATTTGTGTGTCTACAACTGGTGGGGATGCTACTTACGTAACCTTATCCCCTACTTTTTCCTCCTTAGTTTTCTCCAATTAATTTCTTTTTTGTTTTAAGGCCAACATGACCTCCTAAAAGTGATCAACCAAATTATTTATCTTGGAAACAAAAGATTTGAATGTTTTGAATGGATCATAACTAGGATCCATTTTTTGCACAATACCCAACAACTTTTTTTATGTCACCCATTTCTCTTTTATTTCTTCTTGTGCCTCTACATCAAATTCATTTCTAATCAAATCCTTAGGAAAATTGAAAATATGAGATGAGGCAGTTCCCTTAATCCTGGCTTTAAACATGTTGTAAAAACATTCTAGATCACTACGCCTTAGCATACTGAAACCCATATGATAAGGAGTGAATAATTTGTCCAAGTGGACCAACCTTCTTTGGTTATCATAGAATGAGGGATGACTATACAATCAACGAATAAAATATCTTTCTACTTTCTTATTAACTCCCTTTCATGGATACATCCAATCTATTAGATCACCTCTACAAATCCTAACCTAAATCAAACATTGTAGGGTAAGACATTTGGCATATAGTAAAAATCATAAAACCTTACAATAGTACTGATTGTATAAGGATATATCTCTACAATTATGTGCAATTTTCAAAGAAGGGGTTATTTCCATGGGTCTCAAGAAATCATGCAATTGTGGAGGAATTCTAGATGGATTAACTATTAACTCTTCCCTTAGCCTTGATGCAAAACACTTGTCAAATTGAACAAAGATGGCCTCATCCATGTCCCAAGATATATCCATTATCCATAATTGAACTGAAATTTTAAATCCATCAATATTTCATCTCAAGAACATGGAACTCTCAAATATATCTTAATTTTGGTATAGGATCATATGCATCAATGAAGAATATTGAAAGAAAGATTCCATACACCCACTCTTCTTTACATTCAATAATCCATCATGAATCTTATCTTCTAAAAATGACACATACTCAAAAATAACTATGAAACCCGGATGTTGGAGATAAATTTCCATATACATGTATGTTGGTGGCATGATAGTACTAGGATGAAACCATAAAACCTAGAAGAGTGAATAGAATGTAGCCTTGAGGTATGGAGAAAAAGTGATGCAAGGCAGGGGTGGAAGAGGGGCCAAAGGCACACCCTAATCCAAAACCTCCTTACAGAGATCACACACGAAAGCAATACACAAGTGAGAGAGAGAGAATGCAGAAAAGATCTTATATTTCATTAATTTGATTCATACATGTCGGGCTCTAAGGCCTTCTCGGTTAGGGCCAGATACATCAAATTCAATTACAACATTCCTCTAAAATGTGAGGATTCAGAAACCATCTTCAAACTTCTAACTCCTAAAACTTATCTCAAAATAGATCTAAAACTGATACCATTGATCTTCTACCTCCTCCTGTGCTACGCTAAACTACAACTAGCAACTACATTATATACAAGAGGCTACCAAACTAATTTTTCCTTCAGATCTGTCATTAATGAAAGGAATGACTAGATCTAGGTCCACATGCTTCCCAATGATTGATACCAACATTAACTTTGTGACCACAATTAAATGCACAAGTCAGCCTCAACAAAAAACCAAAACAAACAACTCGGTAAGCAAGGATAATCAAGCGCTAGGGAATTAACCGACCAACTTGGTTAAAGAGGAAACTGAGCAACTATCGAGCCAACTAGGTCAAAGAAGGAATCGAGAAACAAAAAAACTCAACCTTTTTTTGGTGATACAGGATTGCCAAGGACCCGAGATACTCCCACATCAGACACTAGGGGTTGTTTGAAATGATTCTCTAAATCATGCAGTAGGTACAACCCGAGTTGAATCCAAATCAGATTGTAAAATCCATGAACTATCTTCAATTGGTCTATTCTTCCACTTTACCAGATATTCCATATAGTGTTTTCCTCTTGTGCTTCTACCAACTCTATGTTCCAAAATCTACTCAACTTCTTTTTTCTATCTCTTAGGATAATCATTTGGTACTATCAGTTCTTCATCCGATTCATGGCACTCATACAAATCTGCAATGTTGAATATAGGTGATATATCCATATCATCAGGTAATTCAATCTCATAAGAATTTCCACTATCAAATCTCCTCAATATCCTACAAAGACCAAATTTCTTCATTTTCAGCTTCCCATATATTCCAATAGTAAATTTTCTTTTCTTCAAGTGTACCATTACTTTATCCCCAATTGCAAAATTTTTATGTCTTCTCGATCTATCTGCTCTGTCTTTATATTTTTTATTACTTTTCTCTAGCTTATGTTTCACTTCTTCATGCAATGTCTTCATGAACTCAACAAACTTAACCCCTTCAACACTTCTCTTTTCTTCACTAGCACTATCCTTCAAATCTGATATACCTCTCGGTTGTATGCCATTAACAATCTCAAAAGGTGTTTTTCCATTACTCTTATTCACTGAATTATTGTATGTAGAATCTTCTTGTGCCAACATAGAATCCCAATTACTTGGTTTATCTCCAACTAAACATCTCAAAAGATTACCCAAACATATATTCACAACCTATGTCTATCCATCAGTCTATGGGTGAAATGTAGAACTATACCTCAACTCGGTGCCCAAATTTTTCCAAAGAAACTTCCAAAACTATCCAACAAATTTACTGTCTTGGTTAGAGATGATACTCGGTAATCCATGCAATCTGACAATTTACTTAAAGAAAAGATCTGCTATATGCACAACATCTGACGTCTTTCTATAGGGTATAAAATGTTCCATTTTATAAAATCTATCCACAACAACAAATACAGAATCATTACCTCTCACTATATTTAGTAAGCCAAGAACAAAATCCATACTAATATCAATCCAAGGTTTCTCAAGAATAGAAATTGGTATATACAATCTAGTATTATGACTTACTCCCTTTGCAACTTGACAAATTCCACAACTTTTCACAAATTTATGAACATCCTTATACAACTGCAGCCAAAAGTATTTCTCCTTAAGAAAATTCAATGTCTTGTCAATGCCAAAATGTCCATCCAAACCACTACTATGTTTCTCCTTTATCAAATGAGTTCTCATTGATCTTCTCGGTATACACAACTGAATACCTTTAAACAACATACCTTCTTGAATAAAATAGTCTTCCCATTTAGTACTCGGTTGATCTTGAATAGGTTCTCTACACTTCCTCCATGGTTCAAAAAAATTAGGATCAATTTCATACAATACTTTCATGTCACCAAAACCAAGAACTTCAATTCTCATCTCGGTCATCAAAATCTTCTTCTACTCAATGCATTAGCCCAGCAACTCAGTTACTGACTCCACTCTTATGTTTTATCACAAATGTATAACTCTACAAATATTCAACCCATTTCATATGTCTCCGATTCAACTTATTCTGACTACCCAAATACTATAAAGCCTTATGATCAATGTACAACAAAAATTCACTTGGTATCAAATAATGTCTCCATTTCTTCAAGGCTTGAACAATAGCATAGAACTCTTGATCATACACATAATATTTCCTTTTTACATCATTCAACTTTTCACTAAAGAAAGCAACACGTTTACCTTCTTGACTCAACATAGCTCCTATTGCACTACCACTTGCATCACATTCAACTTGAAATACCTTATTGAAATTAGGTAATTCAAAAACATTCTGCTTCAAAGTCTCAAAACTTTTATCGGCTCCATGTGTCCACTTAAATTATCTTTTATCTCCTCTCATAGTCTCAGTCATAGCATTACAAATTGAACTAAAATTCCCATTGAACTTTTGATAAAAACTTGCTAAACCATGAAATGATCTTACCTCACTAGAATTATCAGGTGTAGGCCAATTCAAAATAGCTTCAACCTTTTCAAGATCCATTTTCAAACCATCAACTGAAATAAAAAATCCCAAATACACAATCTTCTCTTTCATGAAACAACACTTTTTTAGGTTAATCAATAACTTTTCTTCTTTCAATCTCTACAATACTTGTTTAGCATACAACAAATTCACTTCCCTAGTCTTACTGATTATCAAAATATCATCTAGGTATACAATCACAAATTTTACTTAAGAATTTCTTCAAAACTTCATTCATCAATCTCATAAAAGTACTCGGTGCATTAGTTAAACCAAAAGGCATAACCAACCACTCATAAAAACCTTCTCTTGTCTTAAAACCAGTCTTCCACACATCACCTTCTCTGATTCTAATCTAGTGATATCTACTTTTCAAATCAATTTTGGTAAGATACTTTGCTCCAGTCAAACTATCCCTTATGTCATCTATTCTTGGTATATGAAACCTTTATTTGACTATTATCTTGTTGATTGCTCTAGAATCAGTACACATTCACCATTCTCCATTATTATTAGGTGACAATACAGTTGGTACTGCAGAAGGACTCAAAATTTCTCAGATCAAACCTTTCTATAACAATTCTTGAATCTATCAGTTTAATTCCTAATTCTTGGTAGGTGTCAACCGATGTGGTGCCTTATTTGGTAAACTAGATCCAGGGATAAGATCCATGCAATGATCAATAATTCTCTTCAGTGGAAAACCATCAAGTACATTATAAAAAATTATCTCCTTATACTTGATGAGTATCTTATCAATCTCATCAGGGATGCTATCCTCTATTTTCTTACTCAGTTTGTTAGGAATCATAGCAAAACATACATCATTCTTCTTCAAATCCTTAACAAACTTTCTTCCTTCCATCAAAATTTTTTTTACAGATGTACAAACACTACTAATAGGTTCTTCAATCAAAGGTAACAATATTTGTCTTCTCCCATCAGTCCAAATAGTATATTTATGTAATCTTCCATCATATATAGCATGTTTATCTTATTGCCAATGTCTACCCAACAAAATATGACAACAATCCATAGGCATGATATCACATAACACCTTATCATAGTACTTTCCAATTTTCAAATTCATATAACATTGTTCACTTACCAAGAGTGTATGCTCATCCTTTATCCATGAAATCTAACAAGGCTTCAGGTGTTCCAACCTTTCCAACTGCAACTTTGTAACCATTTCCTCAAATGCCAAATTATCTGGGCTTCCACTATCAATGATTACCTTCCACACTTCATCAAAAACTCTACATCTAGTCTTGAACAAACTTTTCCTTACTGGATCTTCCTTATTACTTTCACTCCAAAGTGCTCTCCTAACCATCAAGTTGTTTTCCTTCTTAGGTTCATTCGGTGAGTCTTCTTGCACCAAAGCATTTATACTACTACTAACCTTCTTACTTGCATGTGTACACCCAAATGACCTATGTACTTCTTCTCCACAAGTGTAACAAGTTCCTTGGAATCCACCTCTATTATAACCACCTCGGTAGTTATTGCCTCTTCCTCTAGCCAAACTTTCACCTTTCCACTCGGTCTTGCCTTCGTCCAGATTTACTTTATCTTGATCAAATCTATTTTTCTCACCATAATATCTACCTCTTCCTCTAGGGAATCTACCACCTCTTCCTCTTTGTCTTTTATCATGTCTTTTGTTCAATTTCTCCTCAACTTTCAAGGCAAACTGATAATATTCCTCAATATTTTCCAACTTAACCAAACTAATTTATTCTTGGATGGAAACTCTTAACACATTCAGGTACCTAGAAATTCTTTCCACTTCACCTTCATCATGTCTAGATCTGATATCTAATCTATAGAATTCCTCAGTATAATATTTTACCAAGCTATCTTTCTGCCTCAAACTTTGCATCTACCTAACTAGGTTAATCTGATAATCACATGATAAAAAATTTATTTTCAACTTATTTACCATCTTATTCCATACCCTGATTTTGTCTTTGCCTTTCCTTTTTATGTCCAATTGTAGATGCTCCCACAACAAGGATGCATGAATCTTCAATTTGTGCTTTCAATTTTCACCTTCTTTTCCTCATGAACATTTTCATACTCATAATACTTCTCCATCTCGATGATCCAATCCACAAACTCATCTGAATCCATCTTTCCATTATATTTAAGAGGATTGAAATGTGGTGTAGACTTAAAATTTGTCAAAGCCTTCAATAATCTTTCCTCGATCACCTCGATCCATCACAGGTGTAGGTTCTACATCATCTTGTTCTTCAATTTCTTCATCACTAACATCTTCAAGATGTTTTCCTCTACACTTGGTTGTCTCAACAGCTTCTAATCTAGCAAAAAGTTGTCTTAATTTTTCTGTCAATCCTGGATCTACACCTCACCTCCCATGAACCATCTTGAAACCCTCTGCAATTGTAGGCCAGATCACAATCTGCCACCTCACAAAAAATATCAACTAGGGTTTAACAAGAAGGAACCTCAAACTAGATTCACAAATCTAGATCCAGATCTCAACCTTCACTCTAATACCACCTAACACAAGGCAGGGGTGGGAGAGGGGCCAAAGGCACACCCTAATCCAAAACCTCCTTGTAGAGATCACACATGAAAGAAATACACAAGTGAGAGAGAGAATGTAGAACTGATCTTATATTTCATCAATTTGATTCATACATGTCAAACTGTAAGGCCTTCCCGATTAGGGCCAGATACATCAAATTCAATTACAATATTCCTCTAACATGCGAGGATCCAGAAACCATATTCAAACTTCTATCTCCTAAATCTTATCTCAAAATAGATCTAAAACTGATACCACTAATCTTCTACGTCCTCCCATGCTACACTAAATTGCAACCAACAACTACATTATATACAAGAGGCTACCAAAACAAGTCAGCCTTTAGATCCATTATTAATGGAAGAAACAAATAGATCTAGGTCCACACGCTTCCCAATGATTGATACCAACATTAACTCCATGACCATAATTAAATGCATAAGCCAACCTCAACAGAAAACCAAAACAAATAACTCGGTAAGCAAGGATAACCGAGCATCAGGGAATTAACTGACCAACTCAGTTAAAGAAGAAACTGAGCAACTACTGAGCCAACTCAATGAAAGAAGGAACCGAGAAACATAGAAAACTCAAATTTATTTTTGGTGATACAGGATTTCCAAGGACCCGAGATGCTTCTGCATAAAAAAGCCTCAATATGAAATGGTTCCATTGAACTTGGGGCAATAAAGTACTTTGTCTTCCCTACTTTGGCTAGATGAGCAAGTAGGAGATTGTGTCTAACCATATCTTTCACCTTCACATATTCTTCTCTTATATCCTCCAAATCAATTGGTTCTAGAAAATGGGTAGGTTCATATAAGTCAAAATCCTTCTGAATATATGTACTTTTGATTGATAACAACACATTCCTAAATTCCCTTTTACATCCTTCGAAATCAGGTCATATCTATCTACAATAACCTTAAGAAAATCTATATCCATAAAAACATTGGAGACCACCTATAACAAACCATATATTTCAAGGGAGGATGATGGAGAGGGAGTGAGCAAGAGGAGGAGAGAGCGAAAGAGTAGAAAAAAAAATTGAATTTTCGGCAAGAGGGGAAGCAGGATGATCTTGGTCGGGAGGTAGATTCTGATCCTATACCAAGAATTGGGGAGGTTACTAAGAAAGTAGTAGAAGAAAAGACTATTTTCCCCATGCTAGACAATGTGGAAAGATCTGGTGGGTCTAGTCTGGCCCATCTGAGTAAGGATAGTGAACCTGTCTTGGGATCAAAGGAAGAAAAAGGGGATAAAGTTGGTCCTTCTGAGAAAAGAAAAGGGTCAACGAAATAGCCAAAAGATCTCTCACATGGGGGGAACTTTTTACGAGGTAAGGGGAAATGGAGTTATCTTTTTGGGATAAAATTGACTGGGAAATCTTCCTTCCCAAAGATTTATATAGCCTCAGATCTAAATAAAGGTGTGATAGGTTTGAATATTCCTGATCAAATCATAGATCATACTATTTCTAGAATGGCCTCAACTTTGATAGGAAATTTTATGGGTCCTAGGCTGAATATAGATCTGGTGAGAGCTTTTACACTCCAAAAATGGAAGCTTAAAGGGCAGGTGGATGTTGCTGCTACGCCAAAAGGTTTTTTCTCCTTTTTATTCTCTAATGGGGAGGATCTTTCAAAAGTGTTGACTGAAGGTCCTTGGATGTGGGGAAAATATTCTTTATCTTTGTAGAAATGGACAAAAAATCTAGATTACAATGAGAATTTCTTTGTTTTTGCTCCCGTCTGGGTTAGACTTCTGGGTCTCTCTCTTGAGTATTGGCATGAGGATATATTGGTGGTGATGGTTGATTCTTTTGGTGAACTATTGACTATTGATCTGATGACAGTAGCCCAAACTAGACAAGTATATGCGAGGATATGTGACAATATCTAGCATGATACTGACCTATGTCAAGTCATTAATCTGAACTCGAAAGTGGGTAAATGGACCCAAGAAATAGAATATGAATCCACCCCTTTTGTGTGTCTAACTTGTAGAAAATTTGGTCATTGGGTAAAACTTTGTCCCTTGAAGATAGCTACAGAGAAGAAAGACCAAGAGTCTAAAATGTCAAAGAAGTGAGAATGGAGGAAAAAAAAAGGAGAGATGCAAAATCCCCCAAAGAATAAGAGCTCAAACTCAAACACAGATGAGCAGCAGGCCCACCCACCAAAAGGGTCAAAAGAAATAGAAGGGTCTAAGGAAGCTAGCTCCCCTTTTGATGAAAATAAAATGTAGGAAAATAATATTTTGGTTACCTCTTCAAAGGAAACTGATGATACCCCTTTAGAGTTTGATCCTCTGATGGCTTCAAGGGTTGAAGATAGCCTAAATATTTTAGAGGAAAGGGTGAATTTCAAAAGCCCACATAAGGTTTCTGAAACCTAGTATGTTCTAGAACAAATCAGTAGTGAAGCATCGAATGCTAATTTGTTAGAACCTGACTCAAAGAATGATAGATCAAATGAATAGTATGATGACTCTAAAACTATGGAAGCAAAGAACAAAAGTCCTTGGATCATTGTGAAAAAAAAGAATAATAGATCTCCTCCAGGTGTTGGTTTAGGTTCCCAACCTAGAAGAGAAAACATGAAGGATAAGACCCTTATAATAGGAACAAATAGTACTAAGGCAACACATGGAGGCTCAGCTTCTAAATCAAACAAAAAAGGGGGTCAAATCAAACATGGAGGAGTTAAGACTAGAGGGCAACAAAAAAAGGTGGATACGGGAACACCTAAAAGAAAAAGGGGTAGAGCTTTTGAGAAGGATTGGAGAGAATAGGAAGCAAAATAGAACATAGAAAATGGTAGATAATGTACCATCGATCAGGTCTTTCCTCCAAATTTTTAATGAATATTTTATCTTGGAACATTAGAGGTTTCAATAGTCCTCATAAACAAGATGTTATTAGGAACCTAGTTAGAGATTCTAAGCTTGATATTTTGCATATTCAAGAAACTAAAATGGTTAAAGATAAGATTGTTAAAATTAATTTTCTGAAGAATGGGGATAAGTTTAGTAGTGATGCTGATGGGGCTTCTAGAGGATTGGCCATTTTTTGGAATACCAAAAGCTTCACCTGTGATCTATTGAAAGAAGACAAGAACTTTGTGGCAATTAAAGTTAGCAGCATCAAGGACAACTTTTCCTGGACTCTGATTAATGTGTATGCCCCAAATACTAAAACTGGTCATCTTAATCTCTAGAAAAGGCTTCATGACTTCAAAAAGGATTACCCAAATGATAACTAGATGATGATGGGAGACTTCAATACTCCCTTGAAAGAAGTTGAAAAGAAAGGAGGGAACAATACCCAAGTGGAAAGTAGGGTAGATTTTATGGATTTCATAACTAATGAAGGTATGTTGGATGTTGACCTCGAAGGAATTGATTATACTTGGACCAATAGAAGAGTGGGAGCTGATCTCATTTAGGTCAAGCTTGACAGAGTCCTTGTCTCTCATGGTTGGATTGCTAACTTTTCTTGCTCTCTTTCTGCTCTTAACCGCATCGGGTCAGATCACTACCCTATTTCCTTTATCACTAATTCCTTCAAAGGAAAAGGGAATGCTCATTTCAGAATGGAAAAAATGTGGATGACTCACCCTAATTTCAAAAATAAAATAAAGGAGTGGTGGAGTATTAAAGTGGAAGGAAAGGCAATGTTCTAGGTGGAAAAAAAATGGCTAATATCAAATCTAAAGTTAGACAATGGAATAAGGATGTCTTTGGAGACATCTTCCAAACTAAAAGAAAAATTCAAATGGACCTTAAAGAAATTCAAGATAACATACAGAGTATAGGGTTGACTGAAGATACTAGAAAAGAAGAAAATATTATCCTTGTTGATTACCATAATATCATAACTAAAGAGGAAACATTTTGGAGATAGAGATCCAGATCTCTCTGGCTAAAAGTGGGTGACACAAATACCAGATTCTTCCATTTAACAATGATGAAACATAAGGCTATGAATAGAATCAACTATTTGATTACCCAAAGGGGAACTCTATTAATATGATTTAGAACAACAGAGAGGGGGGGTGAATCAGTTGTTCTTAGGTCCTGATGTATAAAATAACTTCAAAATTTTTTCCTTAAATCAGATCAAGAAACCAAAACAAACTTGGTCATCACTGATTCAATAATAGAAACATATAACATTACAGTTCACTACCCGGCTGTAACTAACTTGTAAAACACAGAAATGTTCAAACCAAAACATTCACACAAGTATTGACACCAGGATTTATAGTGGAAACCCAATGTGGGAAAAACCACTTTGTAACATGCTACTATTATTTTCACTCTTCTGAAGTGAGCTCGATTAAAAGCCAACCCTATCAAAGGTTACAATACACACTATCAGGTGTGACCCAGTTAAAGGATTTCAATCACCCTGTTAAAAGTGAGCCTAGTTATAAGACTTACATACACTCCATTAGAATGCAACCTTGTTCAAAGGATTTAACATATGACTATTAGGTCAACCTCTGTTAAAAGGATTTTAACTATTACAATGGTTAGAAAGTAGCAATAGTATTGATCTGAAAAACATACAACTTACTTTGCAAATATTAGATCCAATTCCATACATAAATGCTGGTTTACTGACTTTGAAAATTTTCCATTTCCATCTTTGATCTTCTCAAAACTTTTCTTCAAGCAATCACCACACTCCTCCTTCATCCTTTTCGCTTATACAGTCAATAAAACTTATTGTTCTTCTAGCATCTCCTTCACCCATGCCTTTTTTATACCTACTGTTTAGGTTCCCTTAATACTTTTCTCTGTTAGGTTAACTTATCTTTTGCCACTTAATCTCCTTCATAGATCTTAGGGTTAGGTCAGATTCATTGAATCTACCCACTTCATGTTCTTCGTCTCCTCTTCTAGAATCATCTCAAATCTCATAAAGATTTACAATAAAACATTTTACAAAGCATTAAATGCTTCCATACAATTAATAAATAAAGTCAACATGTTTACATAATCCAAGAATTCAACAATGTCAGCTCCAAATCTGAATTCTCTTCAAATATAAAAATGTTGATGCTCAGTCAATACTGTGATCATCCACTCGGTCTTCATGTAAAATGCTCGATCACTACTAAAACTCTTTCCTCTGCATATACTATCTTCGTCGGCAATTAACTGATACTCGATCGACACTAGATTTTTGCTCAGCATACACTAACTCGGTCGACACTAACATAACTCGGCTTAAACATGATTTCTTCATTTTTACTCGGTTAAGCCTACTAGTTTAGTCCTCAATCTTACTAAGATAAATAATACATTGTCCCATCATTGTACAACATAGTCAAGTACACTTTAAAGTATCAAGATAACTCAACCTTTCCCTAGGTGCTATTGTTACCATCCTTTCTTTCCCTTCTCACAATAGATATAGTACTTTCCTAAGTAGCAACAGTCTTACCAGTTAAGGTTTTACATCAATGATAATACAATAATTTCTTTAATTGTAGTTTCCAACAATCTCCCTCTTTGGCATTGATGGAAACACCATATGATATCACTTGAATAAAAAATGGATTACCAACCAATCCAAAAAAAACTTATCTATTTATCAGAGAAAATTTATAATATCCTTAGCTTCATTCTGATTTAGAATCTATAAATCTCACTTTTGTGACCGTCAGAAGTATCTAGATCTTCCTCTATCCTGATCTTTCATCTCTGTTCAACATCCCTACTCTTTAGTTCATGTGTTATAATGTTATTTCAGTTCAATCTCCCTCTTTGACAAAAATGCCAAAGCAGCAACTAAAACTTACATCCAATAGATGTTGATATATCTATGCAGCTCAGTGTTTCTCCCTCTGTCAACTTGCTTATGACTGATGTGTTGTCTTTGCTTCTTCTTCACACCTCTAGGGTAGTCCTATAGTGTGACAATCTTTTGCATCAATTTGTCAATTATTCTATTGTAGCATATTTGATGTAGTGCTCCTAGCTTGACTAGGTAGCCTCAATTAGGGGAAGGACCCCTAATTGACTTCTCAAGTACTCATGAGCTTCTTTAGGTAAAGCTTTAGTGAATATGTCTACCAATTTTTCTTTTGTATTCACATATTCAATTCAGACTTCCTTGTCTTGTACCAATTCCCTCAAATAGTGATACTTGATTGCTATATGCTTGGTCTTAGTGTGCATCACTAGATTCGTAGAAATATTGATGGCACTTGTGTTGTCATAGAAAATAACAACAGGTTCAGTGATTTCTTCTTTCATGCCTATCAACAACTATTTTATCCATATTAAATTTGAATAGTTTACTACAGCAACAACATACTCAACTTCAGTAGTAGATTGGGAAATGCAATTTTGTTTCTTGCTAGTCCAGGAGACTAATCTCTATCCAAGAAAGAAAGCTCCACCACTAGTGCTCTTTCTGTCATCTACATTTCCTACCCAATCAGCATCAGTGTATACTCTAAGTTCAAATTTGTCATTCTTCTTGTAATATAACCCATAGTCAGTAGTTCCTTTCAAGTATCTCATGATTCTTTTCACCGCCATTATGTGTGTTTCCTTAGGATTGGAAGAGAATCTTGCCACAATCCCAACAACTAGTACAATATCTGGTCTACTATGTACAACATACTGTAGTTTTCCAATCATGGATCTGTACAAAGTCTGGTTAACTTCTGCAGCATCATCATTCTTAGATAGCTTTTGTCCAGTAACCATAGGAGTTCCTACTGGTCTAGCATCTTCCATTCCAAAAAATTTTAGTATTTCATTAACATACTTAGACTGTGTAATGAAAATTCCTTTCTTCATCTGATATACTTGTAAACCAACAAAGAATTTGATCTCACCAAACATACTCATTTCAAATTCAGTTTGCATTTCTTTTGAAAACTTTTACACAATGCATATTGTCCACCAAAAATAATGTCATCAACAAAAATTTTGGCCAATAGAATACCTTTTCCTTCTTCATCCTTCAAGTATAGATTGCTTGTGTCATTTGTTCTAGAAAATCCAATCTACATCAGATAGTTATGCAACCTCTCATACCATGCTCTGGGAGCTTGTTTCAATCCATACAAAGCTTTGTTCAGTTTGCATACCATGTGTCTTATGTTTGGATCAATAAAACCTTCTGGTTGTTCTATGTAAACTTCTTCTTCTAGTACACCATTTAAAAATGCAGACTTGACATCCATTTGATATACCTTGAAATCTTTATAAGCAACATATGCAAGCAAAGTTCTTACTCCTTCCAATCTAGCTACAGGGGAAAATGTCTCCCCATAATCTATTCCTTCTTCTTATACGTAGCCTTTCATACCAGCCTAGCTTTGTTCCTAGTGATTTCACCTTTTTCATTCAACTTGTTTCGAAACACCCACTTTGTTCCTATAACATTCTTATCTGTAAGTCTCGGCACCAGAGTCCAGGTTTCATTCTTCTCAATCTGGTCAATTTCTTCATTCATTTCTTGTATCCAGTCTTCATTTTCTAATGCCTCTTTGGTTGTCTTAGGTTCAAACACACATAGTAAGCATGTTGGATCCATGGTTTTGCTTCTAGTCTGAATTCCAGTGTCTTTATCTCTAATTATCTGTTCAGGCTTGTGATGTCTTCTTACATATTTTGCCAAAATAGGTTCATCATTTTTCTCCTCTATTTCATCAGGTTCCCCAACAAGATTGTCAGATTCAGCCTCTGAATGCTCGGAAACCTCTTCCTGATACTCGGTAGCATTGTCTTGTAGCACGACATGTTCTTGTTCTCTCTCGGCACTATTTTCCTGATGCTCGGCAATCATTTCTTGTTGCTTGGCATTACTTGCCTAAGACTCGGCATCAAGTGCAAGTCTGTTACCCACCTCTTCTATTTCATCAATGTACACAAAATATCTATAATCTTCTGGCTCTCTTTTATTGTCGGCTTCATTTCTTTCAGCATACTCATCAATTTTTACATTCACACTTTCCACAATTTTGTTAGTGTTAGAGTTCAAACACTTATAAGCTTTGATTTTTGTGGAGTAGCCTAAGAATATGCCTTCATCACTCTTGGCATCAAAATTTCCATTCCTATTGTCTTTCAATAAGTAACACTTGCTTCCAAAGATTCTAAAGTATTTAACACTTGGTGCATGCCCATACCATAATTCATAGGGTGTCAGATTTGTACCTTTCTTGATCTGTACTTGGTTAAGAGTGTAAATAGTTGTACTTATAGCTTCTTTCTAGTATTTTTGTGCCACATTCTTTTTAATCAATAATGTCCTTGCACAGTCCAAAATAGATATGTTCCTTCTTTCTGTTATACCATTCTATGGAGGTGTCCTTGGTGCAGACATCTATCTTTTGATTCCTCTATCATTGCAAAATAGATTGAATTCATTTGATGTAAATTCTCCACCTCAGTCAGATCTAAGACATTTTAGGTTCCTACCTATCTCCTTCTCAACTTTTTCCAAATACCACTTAAAAAATTGAAAAGCATCAGATTTTTCTTTTAGAAACATTGCATGCATCATCCTAGTATGATCATCAACAAACAAGATAAAGTATCTAGCTCCACAGTAACTTTGTATACCCATAGGTCCACAAAGTTCAATATGAACCAAATCTAAAAGGTGTTCAAAAGTAAAGGTTTTTCTCTTGAAACTTGACTTAGCCATTTTTCTTAACTGGCATTCTTCGCACATCACATTCTCAGGTTATTCAATCTAGGTAGGCCTCTTACTTTCTTCTTCTTACTTATCTCTACCAAATTGTCAAAATTAACTTGACATAGCCTCTTATGCCATAACAAAATGTCATCAATTTGTGCAATCATACATATTTCTTTAGATAGGTCAAGATAGAACAAATTACCTCTAGTCTGCTCACCACTTCCAATTAGTTCACCAGTAGCATCAAATATCTTAGCTTTCTTGTGATGAAATTCCACTCAGTAGCCAGTTCTGTTGAGCTGAGCAACACTTAGCAAATTATAATTCAAACCTTCAACCCAATAAGCATTTTCACAAGAGATTTTATTAGTCAGTTTAATCAATCCTTTTCCTCTAATAGGACATGGTGCATCATTACCAAATGTTACACTTTTACCTTTATAATGATGTAGGGTCTCAAACTTACTTTTGTCACCGGTCATGTGATGTGAACAACCATTATCTATAATCCATTTGTCATTCTTTTTCACATAGGAAATCAATGCAATTTTCTCATCCTCATCAGATTCATCTTTCATTGCAACATAGACTACCTCAATTTCAAAATCACTACTATCAGTGTCAGTCTCTTCTTCAGCAATGTAACAATATTTCTTACCTTTTCCTTTGTAGTCTTTGTACCTTCGGTATCCTTTGTCATCTCTTCTATCTTTGTTTCTGTTGTTTCTTTCTTCATCTTTATCCTTCCTATTAGGACATCTAGCAGCTATATGACCAAGTTTATTACATGCAAAACATATAATAGGGAGTTTACCTTTATATTTTTCTTTTCCTCTCCTCAATCTTCTAGCCATAAGAGCTTCTAGATCTTCAAGATCTTCATCAGTAATGTCACTATCACTTTCACTTTCACTGGTGCATCTTTCTTTTTCTTTCTTCGGCTTATTTAGAACTAACTGTGACTTAAAAGTAGATTCAACATTTCCAATACTACCAACAGTGAAATTATCATAGTTAGACAGTTCAAAAGCAGTCAGTTTTCCAATCAAACCTTCCAAGGTAAGCACATTAGTAGAGTTACATCTAGATTCCTGAATAGCTGAGATCTTAATAGCATATATAGGATGCAGGGTTCTTAGCACTTTTCCAATTATTGCCTCATCATCAATATTTCCATTTTCTCCTCTAATAGCATTCACAACTTCTTTTATTCTACCACAATATTGTGCAATGTTTTCATCTTTATTCATTCTCATTTCATCAAACTTACCTCTAAGACTCTCAGCTTTGGCTTTCAGCACATATAGATCACCACCATAGATCTTTGCAAGAGTGTCCCACATATCTTTAGCAGTTGTGCAGTCCTTAATATCCTCAAATTCTAGATAGCTTAGGGCAGATGCAATTTCTAGCATTGCCTGATTATGTTCTTTCTTAGCTCTCATTTCCTCGCCAGTCAAAGGTGCAATAGGTGTGACATAGTCATGCTCAATGTACTATTTTGTAGAATCACCAATACCAGCTAGATGTAGCTTCATCAAGCTTTTCCAAGTAGGGAAGTTGTTTTTGTTTAGCTTCGGTACCTCCTTATACATCTTGATCATTTTCTTCAAGTCCCTTTAAACTTGTTTTCTGTAGACACCAATAAGAAACACAACTCTGATACCAATTGTTAATATGATTTAGAACAATAGATAGGGGGGGTGAATCAGTTGTTCTCAGGTCCTAATGTATTAAATAACTACAAAAACTTTTCCTTAAATTAGATCAAGCAACCAAAACAAACTCAGTCATCACTGATTCAATAATAGAAACATATAACACTACAGTTCACTACCTAGCTGTAACTAACTTGTAAAACATAGAAATGTTCAAACCAAAACATTCACACAAGTATTGACAATAGGATTTATAGTGGAAACCCAATATGGGAAAAACCACTTTGTAACATGCTACTATTATTTTCACTCTTCTGAAGTGAGCTTGGTTAAATGCCAACCCTATCAAAGGTTACAATACACACTGTCAGGTGTGACCTGGTTAAAGGATTTCAATCACCCTGTTAAAAGTGAGCCTAGTTACAGGACTTACATACAATCCATTAGAATGCAACCTTGTTCAAAGGATTTAACATATGACTGTTAGGTCAACCTCTATTGAAAGGATTTTGACTATTACAATGGTTAGAAAGTAGCAGTAGTATTGATCTGAAAAACATACAACTCACTTTGCAAATATCAGATCCAATTCCATACATAAATGTTGGTTTACTGACTTTGAAACTTTGTCATTTCCATCTTTGATCTGCTCAGAACTTTTCTTCAAGAAATTACCACACTCCTCCTTCAGCCTTTTTGCTTATACAGTCAATAAAACTTACTATTCTTCCAGCATCTCCTTCACCCATGCCTTGTTCATACCTACTGTTTAGGTTCCCTTAATACTTTTCTCTATTAGGTTAACTTATCTTTTGCCACTTAATCTCTTTCGTAGATCTTAGGGTTAGGTCAGATTAATTGAATCTACCTGCTTCATGTTATTCATCTCCTCTTCTAGAATCATCTCAAATCTCATAAAGATTTACAATAAAACATTTTACAAAGCATTAAATGCTTCCATACAATTAATAAATAAAGTCAACACATTTACATAATCCAAGAATTCAACAATGTCGGCTCCAAATCTTAATTCTCTTCAAATATAAAAATGCTAATGCTTAGTCAATACTGTGATCATCCACTCAGTCTTCATGTAAAATGCTCGGTCACTACTAAAACTATTTCCTTGGCATATACTGTCTTTATCGGCAATTAACTGATACTCGGTTGACACTAGATTTTTGCTCGACATACACTAACTCAGTCGACACTAACATAACTCGAGTTAAACATGATTTCTTCATTTTTGCTCAGTTAAGCCTACCAGTTTAGTCCTCAATCTTACTAAGATAAATAATACATTGTCCCATCATTGTACAACATAGTCAAGTACACTTTGCAGTATCAAGATAACTCAACCTTTCCCTAGGTGCTATTGTTACCATCCTTTCTTTCCCTTCTCACAATAGATATAGTACTTTCCTAAGTAGCAATAGTCTTACTAATTAAGGTTTGACATCAATTAAAATACAATAATTGCTTCAATTACAGTTTCCAACACACTCTTAATAAAGAGGAAGAGATAAGGAAAGATATGATGGGCCATTTTGCTTCGATCCTTTCTAGAGAACAAGGCCTCAATCATGATGATCAAAATTATTTGTTGAGCTCCATTCCCATGTTGTTGGAGGCTGAGGACAATCTCTTTCTTAAATCTATACCTTCGGAGGAGGAAATTATAAAGGCTATCCAGTCTTTTGAAGGTGAAAAATCCCCCGGGCCAGATGGCTTTCAAATTTTTTTCTTTCAAAACTATTGGGAAATAATTGGAGAAGATATCTATGGTGCTGTGAAATAATTCTATGGCTCTAAAGCTATGCTTAAAGAGCTCAACTCCACTTTCATAGCTCTGATATCCAAAAAATCAGGAGCTAATATGGCTGATAGCTTTAGACCTATTAGTCTTTATAACTCTTTGTATAAGATCATATCTAAAGTTATGACTTCTAGGATTCTTAAGATCCTCCCTCCTCATTTCCCCCCAACAAAATGGTTTTGTGCCGGGTCGTCAAATCCTGGACTCGATTATGGTTGTTCATGAGAATATTCATTCATTGGAAAAATCAAGGAAATAGGGGTTCCTTATGAACCTTGACCTATCAAAAGCCTATGATAGAGTCGATTGGGAGTTTCTTATGAAAATTCTTCAAGCATTTGGTTTTGATGAGGGTTTGATTAAAATTATTATGAAACTTGTTACTATAGTTTCTTCATCAGTGATAGTGAATGGGGGATCCTCTCCTTTCTTCAGACCTTCCAAAGGGTTACGTCAAGGTGATCCTATATCACCTATGCTTTTTGCTATCATGGCGGAAAGTCTTGGGAGATTCCTTTCCCTTCAAGTGTCTCAAGGTTTGATTTCAGGTTTACAACCAACCTCTGGAGGGATTGTTTGCTCGCATGAACAATTTGTTGATGATATGATTCTGA
The DNA here is from genome assembly GCA_027943335.1 of Chamaecyparis obtusa. Classification (NCBI taxonomy): domain Eukaryota; kingdom Viridiplantae; phylum Streptophyta; class Pinopsida; order Cupressales; family Cupressaceae; genus Chamaecyparis; species Chamaecyparis obtusa. The sequence continues at coordinate 437,606 of BSBK01001642.1, read as the reverse complement.
TGGGAAAATCTATAGTTAAAGAGGCAAGGAATATGAAAAAGGCATTAAATGTGTATGCTAATGCCACAGGTCAACTCATAAATTGGGAGAAGAGTGCCCTATTTTTCTTCAATAATCCTAAAGCCAGAATGAATAAAATCTCTGCTATCCTTGAGTGCAAGATGGGAAGCCTCTCGACCACCTATCTTGGTTTTCCATTGTGCTTGAAACTAGAGGCAAATTTCTGGATCAAAATCCTTGACAGATTTCACTTGAAATTGGTAGGTTGGAAAGGGGTGAAGGCTACCTTGCAAAATTTGTTGGTCTACGCCCTTAGCCTATTCAAAATACCTCAAAATTTTTTTGATTTAATAGAGAAGATCCAAAAAAGGTTCTTGTGGACTGGAGTGGAAGAGAAAAAGAGACTCAGCCTTGTGGCCTAGGAGAAGATTTGTAAGCACAAAAAGATGGGGGGTCTAGGAATAAGGAGCATAAATAATACCAATAAAGCTCTCCTAGCAAAGCAATGCTAGAGAATTTTTGAAGATGAGAAAGAATGGAATATGATAATGAAAAGGAAATATCATCTTAGTAATCTTGAAGGAATGCTCCAAACTCAAAATGATATCCAGGGATCTTTTGTCTAGAATAGTATAAGTAAAGGCAAGAATCTCATAAGCAAAGCTGCTATTTGGAAGCTGGGAAATGGCAAAAAAATTCAATTTTGGAATGATAAATGGATGTCAGAGAAGCCTCTTATAGAGAATGAAGATTGGGGGAATGCTATTCAAGATTGTAAAGACACTATAGGAGAATTTGTTAGTGATTACTGGAAAAATGAAGAGTGGATAGACCTTGGGCTGAAGGATATCAGATTTAAAGAAGTGAATAAAAAATTAAATAATTGGTTTATTAGAGATAATGAGGTCAATAAACTTATTTGGGGTCTGGTGACTTTTGGAAAGTTCTCGGTTGCTTCCACTTCATTGCTTCTCCTCCCTAATGAGGCTCAACCTTTGTGGGCGCAGGTATGGAATAAGGACCTTCCTCCTAAAATTAACATGTTCTTCTGGATGCTTGTTCAAAACAAAATTCTCACATAGGACAACCTTTTGAGAAGAGGGTTTCAAATGCCAAATAGATGTGCCCTGTGTTGTCAAGAAGCTAAGAATTGCAATCATCTTATGATAAACTACTCTTTCACTAGAGAGGTGTGGGACACTACTATGTCTTCTCTTGAGCTCAATTGGGTGAAACCTAACACTATCTAGGAGTTTTTCCAGTAGTGGCAGAGTCCTTTCAACGACAAAAATGCCAGGAATATCTGGAAAATTGTCTTGCCCCACTTTACTTGGCTTATCTGGAAGGAGAGGAATAATATAATCTTTAGAGAGAAAAAGGTCCCTCCTTCTGTGGTTGCTAGTTCTATTACTAGAAGTATAATGGAAAAATATAGAAGTATGGGAAGGAAAGACAGTAGTCTTTGGGATCCTCAACCTGAGAAGGACAATATTATCTCATGGGAGAGACTAAAGAAGAGCCAGAATTAGAACCCTAGAGATAATGTTATGTGGATCACTCCTCCCTACAGATGGCTTAAAGGGAACTTTGATGGCTCGGTGAAGGGAAATCCTAGAAGGGCTGGAGGTGGAGGGATTATAAGAGATACTATTGGAAACTGTTTAGGAGCAATTTTTGTCCTTCTGGGAATCCAAACTAGCCACATGGTGGAGGCTGAAGCTGCTCTTTATTTGGTTATGATGGTGAAAGATTTGGGATGCATGAAATTATGGCTGGAAGGGGATTCACCAAATATAATCAATGCTATAAAAGGGAAGTTTGAAAGCTCTTGGACTATAGAACACATCATAAACAAAATAAAATTTTTAATGAATTCCTTTGAAGAAAGCCATGTCACTCACATTTATCATGAAGGCAACAAACTGGTGGATAGGTTGGCTAATGACGGTACCTTGTGTGATGTCACCCAAAAGTGGAGAGGGGAAGAAAATCTCAAGAGAGAGATTTCAAGTCTAATCAACTATGACAGGATTAATCACCATGAAGGAAAAATCACTTAACTTAATGATGACAAGGACAAATCATTTACCAAGGAGGTTTGCATGTAAGGCAAAGTGTGGGAACTTTACTCTGCAGGTAATAAGGCACGAACAATGGGTTATTATCGATAACCAAAAAATCATTGTTAACCAGAGAAGTAAGGCGGAGATTACGGGTAAGAAGCTGAACTAGCACATGAAAAACCAAAAAATTATGGGAGGTGGTTTGAAGAGGGAGGAACCTTCTGATTGTGACAAATGGAGATAGGATAGAAAAGTTTGGAAGAAGCTGAAGAAAGGGGGGGTTACTCAGTTTATGAAGAAGCTTCATGGGCACGACAAATAGATCATGTCTTTATTTGCGGATGGCTAGAAAAATGGTAAGGTTCTTCTTTGGGGCAAGTTGTTCACTCTTACTATTTCTAGCTTAGCTGATATTACTAGTTTACCTATCGAAGGAACCCATTTTCATAGAGGCAATCATAGGCTAGGAACTGAATCCTTTTCTATTTTCCCCAAAACTGATGAAGAGAAAGCCCTTATGACTAAGGGGGAAGGTGACTATGTGGATATTACTAATATTGATGAATTATAGGCTAAAATTTTGAAGGCCATGATAGAATATTTTACTCTGGATGAGCGGTATTCCAAAATCTACAATTTCCATTTTGTGTTTGCTAACCACTTCAGGCATAAAAGGAGAATTTCTTTCCCTTACTATCTTTTGAGTTCTTTGAATATAAACATTACTGGACACAGGAAAAAGGCTTCTAACCCTGTGCTGCATGAGGGCTTAATCCTTCTTATTTCTGAGCACATCAGGGACAACTTTCCGGACCCTATCCCTAAAAGGATTGCAGGAAAAAGAACGGTGAAGATTGAGGGAGAGACAAAACCTAAGACAAGTAAGAAGAGAAAGAAAAATAAGGGAAAACCTCTTGTTGCTACTAGTGACAAAGATACCGGAGATGAGGAGTTAGAGAATAAGCATCAAACTAGAGGAAAGGGTATTCTTGAGGAAGACAATGAGAAGGATTCCGATGAAGAAGAGATAAATAATGAGAAAGAGGAAGAGCATGGAAAAGATCAAGAAGAGGAAATGAATGATTGGCTAGATGAGGGGAATGGTGATAAAGAGGAGATTAGCCATGAAGATGGAGAAGAAAAGGAGGAAGAGGAAGAGGAAGAGGAAGGAACCCAGGATCACTCTTCTGATGAAGTTATGAAAGATTCCCCTGATTATAATGAGGGTGTTGAGAAAGAGGATGAAGGCACTCAGATGTTATCCATGGAGGCTGATATTTCTCCTCAGAATGACACTGTGGAAGAAAAAATGATCAATGCTATGCTAGATATGGGGGATGGTAAAACCAGAGAGGAGGAAAATAAAGATGAAGAAGGATTTTTTGAGGGAATTATGGATGGACAAGAGAATGAAGGTAAGGAGGCTGGTAAAACTCCTTTTGCTAGTGATACTGGTGAGGACACCTCAAAAAGAGGGAAGGAAGGTAAGGATGAGATGACCATGCTAGAGATCAAAAACAACAAAGAGGAACCTATTATCGTCCTGAGGGATGATTCTTTGTAGGAGGAGAAGAACAATATGGAGATTCAGGATAAGAACAAGGACTGGAAAAAGGAAATGCAGCAAATGAAAATCAACATCCAAGATATGGATAATACTATGAAAAACATGACTACTAAGATGGGAAAAATGGAAAGTAAGGTTTTTGATAAGGTTAAAAATAAAAATACTAATGAGGATGGAACTGTTGAGATGAGTAAAAAGGTCAAATACAAGATGAAATAATTAGAAGCCAAAATCAGTAACCATGACAGTTGTTGGAAATATAGATGGAGTAATTGAGAGGGGGGGGGGGGGTGGGGTGAATCAGTTAACCACACAAATATTGCCACAGATCCCTTAGATGTCTTATTAAATCATTTACTTCTGTTACTCGAAAAATATACAGAGAAATGTTGTAACTCAGTTATTGTAGTGAGTGTTAATTATAACTGATCTTAAGCATTCATTAGTGATTAACATGCATGCATAAAGAAAATAACATGAACACATGTGTCACCAGATTTAATGTGGAAACCCAATCTGGGAAAACCACCAATGCAACTAGTTACTGTTTTTCACTCTTTTGAAGTGAGCCCTGTTAGGAGCCAACCCGGTTAAAGGTTACAAAACACACTATTAGGTGTGACCTTGTTAGAGGATTTAATCACCCTGTTAGGAGTGGCCTTGTAAGAGGTCTTTGAAATAATTCAATAGAACTATCACCTTGTTAGAGGATTTACAAAATGGCTATTAAACCAACTCTGTTAAGAGATTTTGAAATCATTGCTACAATGGTAAGAAAGTAACAATGAAATGACCTGAATAAGATGCAACTAAATTGTTGATTACAGATCTCTATTCTACTTCACTAGATCCTTCCTGATCAAATATATCTTCACTACTCCTTAAGGATATCTAGCCATCCTTCAAAATTTGCACACACCTTCCTTCAAAATGATCAATTCATTTGCATGTTCGCTCATCCATCCATTCACACACCCACACATTGAATTCTCAACTTGACCTTTTATATATATCATTTAGATTGTTAAGTCAGCTCATATACACATTAAAAACACTAATAATCATTACCTTAGTTGGCTGGAATAAATAAACTTTATTTAACAAAATCCTTCATTAGCCGACCTTGCTCGGTAAACACTAACTTTTCTTCATTAACCATGGAAGCTCGGTTAACACTATTTTCTGCCATATTTTCCTTTGATGCCCGAGTGATCTCGGCAAACACTGAAAATCGCTTAGCTGACCAACTGAGCTTGGTAGACACAGAGTGATAATTGATATGACATTTGTGTGACATCAATGACAACACAAAATTAGACAATTGTATCCAACAATCTCCCTCTTTGGCATTGATGGCAACACAACATGTCATAGCATAATGAAATTTCAAAGAAAACATAGAGTAAGGAACATATCCTTAGTTTCATTCTGATTCTCATCTATGAGAACTCCCTCTGTTAGTGTAAGCTCTTCCTGTCTGCAAACTTCTCTCTCTGACTGTAAACTCTCCCTCTTAGAGAAATTTCTTGACATATGACAGCAAACTCTCCCTCTTTGACAACACATGCCAAAGACAATGCATACTAGGTGAATATCAATGTACCTTGAGTACTGATTCATATGCAATGATTCTTTGACTATGCTGCATCAACTGACTGATCTTCAACATGCTCTAGTTGATGCATCACTAAAAATTTATTTAGTGAACTTCGGAAAGGGGAATGACCCCTAACTTACCTCTTAGATACAAAAATGCATCCTTAGGTAGTGGCTTGGTGAATATATCTGCAATCTATTCTTTTGTCTGAACATATTCCAATCTAATTTCCTTGTCCTGCACTAATTCTCTGACAAAGTGATATTTTATAGCAATGTGCTTGGTTTTGGAATGCATTACTGGATTCTTTGAAATATTTATTGCACTTGTATTATCACAAAACATAACAACTGGTTCTTTGATCTTAACCTTCATGCCTTCCAATAACTGTTTAAACCAAATAATATTAGAGCAGTTTACTGCTGCAGAAACATATTCTTCTTCTGCTATGGATTGGGATGTGAAATTTTGCTTTTTACTAGTCCAAGATACCAACCTCTTGCCAAGAAAGAATGCTCCACCACTTGTACTCTTTTTGTCATCAATGTTTCCTGCCCAATCAGCATCAATAAACACTTTTAAGTCCAGATTGCCTCCAAATTTATACCACAAGCCATAATCTTCATTTCCTTTCAAGTATCTCAAGATTCTTTTGATTGTCATCATATGATTTTCTCTGGGTTTTGCTGAGAATCTTGCTACTATACCAACTGCTAAGGCAATATCAGGCCTTGTATGAACTACATACTATAATTTTCCAATCATTGATCTATATAAGGTCTGATCTACTTCTTTTGAATCATCATCTTTGGTAAGCTTCAGTCCAGTACACATGGGGGTACCAACTAGTTTTGAATCTTCCATAGAAAACTTCTTAAGTATTTCCTTGATGTATTTAGACTAAGCAATGTAGATACCGTTCTTGCTCTGTTGAATCTGAAGACCAACAAAGAACTTTATTTGACCAAACATAGACATTTCAAATTCTTTGTTCATTTTCTCTGAGAATTCTTTGCACTGATCATCATTACCTATACACACAGTATCATCCACAAATATTTCTGCCAAAACAATTTTGTTATCTGGTCCTTCCTTGATGTACAAACTACTATTATCATTAGCTCTTTTGAAACCAATCTGAATAAGATAGTTATGTAATCTTTCATACCATGCTCTAGGGGCTTGTTTCAGACCATACAATGCTTTGTGTAACTTGCAGACCATATTCCTTTTGTCTAGATCAATAAAACCTTTAGGTTGCTCAATGTAGACTTCTTCATCAAGAATACCATTGAGAAATGTAGATTTTACATCCATCTGATAAACCTTAAATCCTTTATGTGCTGCATATGCAAGTAGAGTTCTTACACCTTCTAATCTTGCAACAGGAGCAAAAGTCTCACCATAATCTATGCCTTCTTCTTGAGAATATCCTTTACACACCAATCTAGCTTTGTTTCTTGATACTTGACCATCTTCATTCAACTTATTCCTGAATATCCATTTTGTTCCAATTACATTTTTATCTTTAGGCCTAGGTACAAGAGTCCATGTTTTGTTCTTCTCTATTTGTTTTATTTCTTCATTCATAGTCTCAATCCAACTTTCATTTTCCAATGCATCTTTGACATTTCTAGGTTCAAAATCAGCAAGTAAACATGTACCTTTTAGTTTACTTCTTGTCATAGTACCTTCTAATTTGTTTCCAATAATCTGATCTAGTATATGATGCCTCCTGACATACTTGGCCAATACAGGTTCCTTACCTCTTGAATGAGTTACATTGTCATCTTCTTGAATTTCATCTTCAGGTTCTGGTTGCTTAGGCTCGGTAGATATTGGCTTGGTAGCTTCAGACTGAGACTTGGGTCCTTGTGACTTGGTTTGAACTTCTTCATGTGACTCGGTTTGAACTTCTTCTTGTGACTCGGTTACTATAGTGGGCTAGGTAGATGCAGTCTCCTTATTGATAGATGTGTCTGGTAATGTATCAGGTTCAATGTAAACAAATCTCTTGTAATCCTCTGGTTCCTTTTTTCTTTGTTCTTCATTCTTTTCTACAAACTCATCAACTTTCACATGTGCACTTTCTATGATTTTGTGAGTAGACAAATTCAAACATCTATATGCCTTACTCTTGCAAGAATATCCCAAAAATATTCCTTCATCACTTTTCACATCAAATTTGCCTTTTCTAGATTCTTTTAAGATGTAACACTTACTACCAAATACTTTCAGGTAACTTACATTGGATTTATAGCCATACCATAACTCATAAGGAGTTTTGAATGTGTCTTTCTTCAACTATACTCAGTTTAAGGTATGAACTGCAGTGCTGATAGCTTCCTTCTAGTATTTCATAGCAATGTTCTTTTCAATCATTAGAGTCCTTGCACAATCCATGATAGATCTATTCCTCCTTTTAGCTATTCCATTTTGCTCAGGAGTTCTTGGGGCTGATACCTATGTTTTGATTCCTCTTTCAATACAAAAATTGTTGAATTCATGGGAGATGAATTCACCACCTCTGTCTAATCTCAAGCACTTCATTCTTTTCCCTGTTTCCTTTTCTACTCTTGCCAAATACCATTTGAATTTCTCAAATGCTTCTGACTTTTCTCTTAGATACATAATAGTCATCATTCTAGAGTAGTCATCAACAAAGAGAATAAAGAATTTTTCTCCAGTATAGCTCTCAATTCCAATAGGTCCACACAAATCAGTATGCACAATTTCCAAAATATCTTCAGACTGATAGTTTTTACTTTTAAAGCTAGTCTTTCCGATTTTACCAATCTGACAATTCTTGCATAGACCAACATCAGGTTTCTTCAAAGTAGGAATGCCTCTTACTTTCTTGAATTTTCTTATTTTCATCATGTTATCAAAATTTACATGACATAACCTTTTGTGCCATAACCAACTTTCTTCAATTTGAGCAATAAAACATGAGCATTCATCGAGATCAAGATAAAACAAGTTACCTTTGGTTTGTTTGCCTAATCCAATCAGTTTTCCCTTGTCATCCAATAGTCTTGCTTTGCCATGCATGAATTCAACCTTGAATCCAATGTTGATTAGTTGTGCTACACTTAGAAGATTATGCTTTAGTCCTTCAACCCAATCTACATTATCACATATAAGTTCTTTGGTTAATGAGATTCATCCTCTTCCTTTTATGCAACAAGGTTCATTGTTTCCAAACCTTATATTACCACCATCATAGTCTTCAAGGTGTTCAAACTTTGTTTTGTCACCAGTCATATGATGTGAACATCCACTATCTATGATCCATGTATCATTTTGCTTACATGTGAGATATGTGCCATCTTATCTTCATCATCATCAGATTCATCTTTTACAGCAATGTAGACAGTTTCATCTTCACTATTATCAAAATCCTTAGCCATAAAACATGTTTTCTTACCTTTATCCTTGAATTATTTGAAATTCTTCTTGCCATTGTATTTGTGACCTTTCTTCTCATCCTTGCTTTGCTTGTTTGGGCACCTAGCTACAATATGACCAATTTCTTCACATGAAAAATAGATTAAGGGAGTTTTACCTTTGTATTTACCTCTACCTCTAGAATATTTCTTTGCAAGTAATACTTCAATAACTTCAAGATCACTATCAGAACTTTCCTCTGATTCTTCTTCACTCTCTGACTGGATGTCCTTTATTTTCTTGCCCTTCTTAAGTGAAATTTTGGCCTCAAATGTTGATTCAAAATTTTTGGAAGTTGGAACATAGTTGTCATAGTTATCCAACTCAAAGGCTGTCAATCTTCCCACTAAGGCATCCAAAGTTATATTGTGATTTTCTTCACATCTTCTTTCTTGAATAGCAGATACTCTTATTGCATAGATAGGGAGTAATGTTCTAAGAACCTTACTTATAACAGTTTCATCATTAATTGTTCCTCTAGAAGCTTTGATTGCACTAACACTTGCCTTGATCCTTTCAACATATTTTGCAATGTTTTCATCTTCTCTCATTTTCATCTGATCAAACTATCCTCTTAGGCTTTCTGCTTTGGCTCTCTTCACATTGTCATCACCACCATAAATTTTCTTCAGCTTGTTCCACATTGCATAAGCAGTTGTGCAGTCTTTGATCTCATCAAATTCTTCATAGCTGAGAGCTGATGCAATGTCTATCATCATGGTGTTATGGTTCTTTTTCTCTGCAATGTCTTCAACAGATAATGTGCTAGTAGGAGCTGTATATTCTTCATCAAGATATTTGCATCCTGAATCACCAATGGAAGCTAGATGAAGTCTCATGAGTCCTTGCCATGCTGAAAAGTTATCTCTATTAAGCCTTGGAATTTCTCTCTTGTAAGACATCCTGATCTTTAGCTTAGGTCCTTGAAACCCTTCCTGCAAGCACCAAATGCTCTGATACCAATTGTTGAAAATATAGATGGAGTAACTAAGAGGGGGGGGGGAGTGAATCATTTAACCACAAAAATATTACCACAGATCCCTTAGATGTCTTATTAAATCATTTACTTCTGTTACTCGGCAAACATACAAAGAAATGTTGTAACTCGGTTATTACAGTGAGTGTTAATTATAACTAATCTTAAGCATTCATTAGTGATTAACATGCATGCTTAAATAAAATAACATGAACACATGTGACACTAGATTTAACATGGAAACCCAATCTGGGAAAACCACCAATGTAACTAGTTACTATTTTTCACTCTTTTGAAGTGAGCCCTGTTAGGAGCCAACCCGGTTAAAGGTTACAAAACACACTATTAGGTGTGACCTTGTTAGAGGATTTAATCACCCTATTAGGAGTGGCCTTGTAAGAGGTCTTTGAAACAATTCAATAGAATTGTCACCTTGTTAGAGGATTTACAAAATGGCTGTTAAACCAACTCTGTTAAGAGATTTTGAAATCACTGCTACAATGGTAAGAAAGTAACAATGAAATGGCCTGAATAAGATGCAACTGAATTGCTGATTATAGATCTATGTTCTGATTCACTAGATCCTTCCTGATCAAATATATCTTCACTGCTCCTCAAGGATATCTAGCCATCCTTCAAAATTCACACACACCTTCCTTCAAAATGATCAATTCATTTGCATGTTCGCTCATCCATCCATTCACACACCCACACATTGAATTCTCAACTTGACCTTTTATATATATCATTCAAATTGTTAAGTCAACTCATATACACATTACAAACACTAATAATCATTACCTCGGTCGGCTAGAATAAATAAACTTTATTTAACAAAATCCTTCATTAGCTGACCTTGCTCGGTAAACACTAACTTTTCTTCGTTAACCATGGAAGCTTGGTTAACACTATTTTTTGCCATATTTTCCTTTGACGCCCAAGTGATCTCGACAAACACTGAAAATCACTTAGCTGACCAACTAAGCTCGGTAGACACAGAGTGATAATTGATATGACATTTGTGTGACATCAAGGACAACACATAATTAGACAACTGTATCCAACAAACAGTATGATAAAAGGGGTTCTGAACCACAACAATGAGGGTCTGAAGGTGACCATTATGAATCTAAAAATGTTGCATTACTACTTGGAAAGGAACATGCTAGAAAGAACCACTATCACCATCGATGAGGATGCTGGCAACACTGGGCCGTGGATGAGAACTAGAGGGCGCGCCCAGAGAAAGGTCCCTGAAAAACCTAAAGAGCTGAAGGAGATGCAAGAAGCTATCCAGAAGATGGAAGACCTCTAAAAGAAGGCTGAGGAGATGATAATAGATAATTAGCTAGTTCTTGCTGGTAGATGTTTTGCTGTTGGTTTTTTCTTTAGTTTCTTCTTTTGAACTGTTCAGCTGTTGGTTCCTGCTATTATTTTCCAGTAGGTGTTTCATTTTTTTAACTTTAATGATCTATCTTTATGTTGTTTTGTACTTTGGTTTCGAGTCCATGTAAAACCTGCTTTTACCTTAATCAAAAACATTGGGGACCGCCAATTTTCCTAAACCATATTACCACATATTTGAAAGGGGACTACCCTCATTTCTCTACCCAAACCATATTTAGAACATATCCAAACCACTCATCGAAACCCTAACGTCTGATACATTATATGCTTTATCAATTAAACCCTCACCTAGGGTTTTCCCCACTACAAATTTTTATCCTTGATACCTATCTATTGTGGATGGTGGCAACTAGTCTAGAAAATCATCATACATGTTTCTCTTTTTGTACATAGTTTATTGGGAATGCTTTCTTTGAGGTGCCATTTTAAAACTAGGGCTTTCAATTTCAAAAGTCAGAAATAAAAGAGAAAACTAGGGCTAACCAAAAAATTGCAAATTACAACACAATTCCCATATATATTCACTTAATTCAATCAAACCCTAATTTATTAATGCCCCACGAACAAAATTCCCACAAAACTGAACACAATTCACCCAACATTCACCTTGAAATGACCAAAGAGAGCACAAAAACCCACTTACTATTTTATCACTCCAGAAAACCCTAAATTCAACACTACAACTCCTCGTTAAAAATTCCTTCAACTCTGGAATAATTTTGGCTCTCATCTAATACTTTGGTGAGTGCAAAATAGCATCAAAATACTTCTTTACATTTGTCTGAAATAGGTCGTTGCCTTCGTGTCTTCCATTACAATTCATTTGAGATGAAAATGGTTCAAACTCTAGTTTGGAACAAGTTTGAATTTTGGTTGTTGATCTTCATCTACCTGAGCCAATCAAACGGATCTCATTAGTCAATCTGACATTGACTTTCCACTTGGCTCATGGGCCCATCTAACAGCCAATAAAAAACACTCAGCTCATCGTCCCTTCCAATTCAGTCCTTTGGCTCCACCGTCAGCTTGTCTTGGCTCAGGGAGGACATGCAACAACATCCCTCAATGTTGCTATCGTTAAATCCCTTGCAACTCTCAATCATGGGATTACGACAACCATTGATCTTCACCTACCTTTTAACTATCAATCAAACCATAACACTTCATCCATTTGCTAAACTTTGATTATCTTTTCATCTAGATTAAAAGATCACTGTCCATTTTAACCATGTGCTAAAAGGTAAGACACTAAGTTGCTCAAAAATTAACCAAAAGTATTCAGCATAGTATATTAAACCATTTCATAAGGTTCCTTTGACCAGTAAACAAATGACAGATGGCATCCTCCCAGGATGTCGCGGTCAACAAAGTCTTCAAGCATATGTCATCACAACATTGGAGGGCCAATAGAAATGAGACGCATAATACATCGCCAGAAAGATTAAAGGGACCTTCCTAGAATGAAGGTTAAACCCATAACCTTAGAGACTTACAACATGATCACATGCCCACTTAGACCTAGGAAAATACCACAAGACCCGAGGAAAAATAAAAACTGAGCATGTTAGAAATTAACCTAGTGACAAAAAATTTGGTCCCGTTCGACAACTAAGAACCCTTCCCATTAAAACTTAAAACGTAAAGGCCAGGAAAAGTAATGATGAAAAAGAACATTGGTTAGGGTTTAGACCATAAATATTTAAAAAAAATATAAAACCCTAAACCCCAAAACTTGTAAAGATCTTGTGAACATTGGGATTCAACCCACACATGATTTTGGCACAGAAAATTTTTGCAGGACTCAAAGGCACTACCAATACCCTCTAAACCAAGATTTTTTCATTTTTTGAGTTTAGTCTATAACTCCACTAAGGAATGTGTAGAGTCACCTACAATACAATTTAAATAACAAAGATAATGTTTCTCTTATCAACTAGGAACAAATGGAGGGTGACAAGGATTTTCCAAGTACATGACGAGATAAGTCTAATGGATAAGACCCACCCCTCTTCCTCCTAAAATTAGAGCTTCCATCCTAGCATGATTGTTTTTTTTTTTGTTTTTTTTTGCTAAATCGTTGACTTTACCATTATTTCCCTTGTATAAAGTAAATGAAGCTTTAAAAAATTGTATTAATTTGTTTAGTAGTTATATTATAATCATATTTAATACTTTTTCTTCCCAAAACTAGATCAACAAAATTAGATGTAAACAAAAGAACACGGTTCCAATAAATAGATTCAACCACACAAAATAACAAGAACATAACACTCTAAGAAAAAATAACTATTAAATCACAAACTCTCAAAATTTTAAAGTGAGATAGAAACCATAGTCCAAAACAACTTTAACAAAATAGACACTCACAAAACTAATTATTCAAATAACTTTAACTCGTACTTAGAATACCAAACAAAATCACAAAACAATCAAAATAATTATAAGACCCCATTAAAAAACATCCATTAGCATTCAAAGATCCACCATAATTGGCAATAGACCATAGTTCCTCACTTGAGTGGCCATTGTCTAACATGAGAATGGAGTTCAGTTATTATGTGTTACACAACTCCAACGTATCCATAAGACGTTATGCTGTCTCCCCAAATGAGTACCAAATAAATAAACAATATTCGGAGGAGATCCAAAGTGTGGACATCAATCATTACATTATGTTGTCCTTGCCGCCCATTTTCACCACTTTTTTATTCTTCGATTGCACATCGATGTTGTGAGGGAGGGAATTTTCTCCACAATTGTCAAAATGGCAGTCTTAATATTGGAAGAATTTTATATCTAGGGGTGAAATGCTCCATAAGAGACGACCATCTTTGCATAGTCTTGAATTGCTTCCTCCACTTTGTAAATATTCATGATTAGGGTTTTACGGTTCAACTATTTTTGTTGTTATTCAAAAGTAGCCAAGGGTCAGCTTTCTAGACATTTTGCTCTAGAATTGAGCTATATAGAATTCTCAAGGGGCATCCTAGAGACTGTGCACTGTGGGCCATGTTGACCTATGGGCCATGCCTATACAACTGTTGAATTGTGGTATAATATTTTTGTATTTTATTTTCTATATAAAAGGGTACAATTGTAAAATCATAAAGGTATAATATTTTTTTATTTTTTTTTCTATATAAAAAGGTATAATTGTAAAATCATAAATAGTCATAATACAATATGTTTTTATCAAAAAAAATATATTTTTACAATATTGTAGAAGTCAATTATGAAAATCAGACCAACAAAAGTTGTGTGAAAAAACGTTGTATACAAATTTTAGTTTTCGTATGAATATAGACTTTTGTCCTATTTTTGTGGAGAATAGTCGCATCGTAATACTTGATGTATAAGAATATTAAACTTTAGATTTATGTTAGATTTTGGATAAAAAATTATTTTAGGAAAGTAATTAGATTATATATTTATCGGTACCTATATTTTAAAGAAGATTACAACATGATGTATAAGTATATTTAAAAATAATTTGATGGGTAAGTATACATAAACTTTAATTACGTTGTTATGAGTAGGAGAAACTAGTTTACATATATTACTAAATATAATTTTTTCTATTGATCATATGTAATAATAACATTTGCATTAGCATATAGTATACTTAATTTCAAATTTACATTTCCATACGCTATTGTTTTTCAAATAGTGCCTAATTCAATTTTGTTCATTTCATAAGTATGCTTTTTCTTGTTGTACTTTCTAGGATATTAAACACTCTCTACTATTATTCAACTTAGATTTTATCAATCTTATTGCATAATGGATATGCTTTAATATTTATTAATTTAATTTAACTACCTTTTTAGATTAAGCATCAATTATTTATACATTTATTAATATAATTTTTGGAGTTTTTACATTTTTTGTTCAATCAAAGTGGCATATTATGTGATGTGTCATCTTCTCTCTTCTTTCCACCCTTCCAACCATCCTCTTTCCTACCTCTTTAAAATCTCTTCAGGTGTGCAAAAATCTACTTTTCTACTCCTGAGCTCTCTAACATCCCGATGATGGATCATAGAGTGTGATCCAACAAATTGATGGAAAAAAGACACACTCAATTGAATCCATAAATAATAATAATAATAAAACCTAGTTTAGGATAAATAGTCAAGATCATGATACTTGTAATTAATGTGGAAGCATATAAATTTAAATGTTATAATAAGTTAGATTTTGAAGATAGGAAAGTTAAGTTGATGATGTTGAGAATTGAGTTGTCATGCTATTATATCTTTAGAACTAATTAGATAGGTTTCCTAAAATTTTCCAATTAAATTTAGGTTTTGGTTTGGTTTACTTTTATGAGTGCAAACCTAAACTTGATGTACAAATTTAAATTGTAAGTTGTCAAACTTAACAAACATTTAATGGTAACTAAAATATGACCGGCTTGATCTTTTTATATATGAATCTAAGGACAAGGCAATTTTTAGAAACAATATTGAAAAAACTACTAAGCAATGAGGGTCATGTTCTCCTTAGTCGTATCACTCCCAATTAGACTTAAATGGATTTGGAAGAAAGATAAAGGATAGAAAAGAAGCATGTAATGGACCTATAATTAAGTTCTTTAGAAATATTAATATGAAAGTTTCATTTAAATGTTTAATGATGCTTTTTTCAATGATCTCTATGTTATCCTTGATGATTCCAATTGAATGAATAGATATTTTTAAATACAAGAACATAGCATAGAAATAAACATAAATGTGAGCCAAAAAAACTACAATGTCATAGACATGGGAATGACTATAAGCATATCATCTAAAATATAACTAAAAAATAACAATATTACTAATGCATAATTTCCCTTTAATTATTAGTATACATTAAATGTAATGAATTGAAGGAGAAGATAATAGTTATAATCATAGTTAGGAATCTAAATATGGAAAAAAATATCATGTGATAAACATGTATGTACATAGGCAATTTTATAATCATAATTAGGAATCTAGACATGTTAAAAAAAATAACATCATGTGGTAAGCATGTATCCACATACACAATATATAATTGTGAAGATGAATGTAATAAGGGAAAGGGATGATTCCACCAATGTTTCTCTAATGTAGGATAATGATAAGCTAAGGATATCAATGAGTGATATAAAGGATTATCTAGATACAAGTGAGATCCATAAGTGATAAGCATGAAAATGATCATGATATGAAATCATAACATATATGATGATAAGTAACATAAACATGTAGCAATGAGACATACACTCGATAAGAATCATCAAAATATAATCATGAGATCATAAGATATGGGCTTTATAACCTTATAGATTCATGCAAATGCAATAAAAATAGAATGTGTAAATAAAATGATATGTAAAAATAGGAATAATATGAGAATAATAAGATGAGGCATTAGAACCAATAGAATAATCATGTAAAACAAAATATATGCATCATGAGCATGAAACATAGGAATAGTAACAAATCACATAATGTAGCTACATAAGAAGAAATATGTGATAACACAAATAGTAAAATTTGGTTACATTAAGAAAGAGGAATTAAATAAGGCATGTTTGAAAACATGGAACCTAAGCACTAGTATTAAACAAGTAACATAGGAAATATTAGTTTCTACACTATGAGACATAAAAAAGGAATGACAACAAAATGATGAGCACACGAAAGCATGGAGTTATACAAGGTACATAAGTGATCAATTAAGCCAAACATATATCATAAAAAAATGTCTATAAGGTAAAATTAGAATGGGAGAAACACAACAAACATGACATAAAATGGCTATAGTCTAAGAACACACAAGAAAAGAAAAATAAATGCTAATGTGAATATCTCATAATAAATCATAGGATTGATAGGTATACAATATAAATGTTAGCATGATCCTCATCTAAAAGGTCGTCTTCATTCTACAAAAAGAAGAATATGTTATTAATCCTCAATTATATGATTTTCCTCAATTTTATGAATTTCCTCTTTATAAAAATGAAATTTTAGCAAAAATATTACCAATAGGTGGAACCATAGAAATAACCTTCTATGCCATTTTCTTAGCTTGGAAGTATCTTAGATAAATTTTGAATTTGTTGAATCATAACATTTTGAATCTTAGAAAGAACAGAACAATTGCAAGAACAAAAACACTTACTTTCTATTATCTTCAATGAAATGACATTACAATATTTAGGAAAATAACATGCTATAACCATATGGGCATTTTCATTATAAGAATATGCAAGGTAGAACCACAAACCACCCTTCTAGAATTGAGCTTGAAACCCACCTTCATCCATGTATATGTAGCACCAATAACCACCTTAGAATATTCTAGAAAGTGAAAAAAATTCATTTTGGCACTCAACAGTTCAATTTACTACCCTACGTGATTTTTCTCTCTTTCTTGTGTATCAAAGCTTGATTCTTGATGGCATAACTTCCAAAAGCCATAACTTTTGAAGTGTGTATCTGAATTTCTATTATAACCAATTTTCAAAAACATCTTGAGGCGCTCTACAACTAGGACAACATAGGGTAATCTCAGACAAGTTTTGACCCATTCTAGAGCCTCCAAGGCATTCAAAATTGAGTTTAAAGTTTTTGTACCACCCTATCAAAATAGAAAATTCAATATTTTCAAAACTGGACTTTATCTTGCTACAAAACTTTACAAAAAAGCTTATATATCCAAAATGAACCTTCGAGGAAGTAATTGCAACAATCTATGCTCAAACAAACAACTTACTAAAAATAGTAACCCTTCCCCAAATATTTTGTATTGAAAAACTAGACAATATTTTTGGGTGATACAAGATTTGTCTTACACCCTAGATGCTCTTGCATCAAGAATAAGAGGATGCATAAGTAACTAATTGAATTTGTCTTATATTTTCTCCATGTTTATCCTCTAAGTGGAATTTTCACAGATGATGTATACATAGTTACTCTCATACTATATATCCTTAAGAATTTTCATAAATATGTTTAATGTAAAATGAATTGGATCCAATACTATGATATTATAATTTTTTCAGTTTTGCGCACTTTTCCCTTTACGTATAAATTTGAAATATTGATGCAAACATAAAAAGAATATGATACATTTATTTATCTTTTATCTACCAAGTAATACATCAAATCTATTTGAATATGATATCACATTATATAATACTAGTATCTCTTTAAAAGAAATACTATCAAATGTAAAATAATGCAACCCAAAATATCAATCAAAATCATATCAAAGTAATATTCATTGATATTCTAGAGAGTGAATAATCTCGATTCTTGATAAGGCTACTAGATAAAATATTTAAGTAAAATGTGTACTTTAAGTTTTTTATATCAAACTTATATTTTTGCGCTCATTTTAGTGTCCATTCTCCAAGTATATAGTTAGGACCATTTTCACTAGTTTTTGTTCCATGATCATAGATAGATAAGTTGAACGTGCTCCTTACCTCAAAAAAATATTGCAAGGTGTACAATAAGAAAATTTGGGCTGGGGTTTCTACTTGGTATGCAAGAGATTTTCCCACCCCTTTCTTAATGTACAATCAGAAAGAAGATGACTCAATAAGCTTAAGTAAGACTTAAGCACTAAGTGAGTGCAATAATCCTTCATTTTATGATTAAGAATGAAATAGATTTGGGTAATTCATCTAGTGATGCAAGATAAATTATTAAAATTAACTAAATTAAGAAGTTTTGGAAAAATATAGATCAACAAAAATAGACAGGAACCTACAATTACCATAAATAGAAATTCAAAAATTGTAATAAACTAAGATCTAAATATGAATTTGTTCTAGGGGGGAACAAAACACCTTGGACATTTTGTTCTAGAGAACAAGAAGTTATGCGTCTCTTTTTCCCTAGAAATCTTCCTAAAATGTTGATTGATAGTCTTACAAGTTGCGATCTTGCCAAATCTATTTCGACAGTTACACCACTTGTACCTGAACATAGAAAAATAGGTAAAAGGTTGTGAAAAGGCGTTTACCTTGGTCAAACCCTTATATAGGAATAACACTTGAAAATGAAATAATATTGCATAAATGAAGTTAAATAATGAAGGTAAATATTATATCTACCTTTCCACTACCTTCATGAATTGATATTGCGATCACACATATCCATCAATATGCTTGAATGTCACTTGAGTTGAAATTATTGACCTTGAAATGTAGAATGGAATCAAATATGTATTAAAAATGCATAGATATATGAATGCCACTCCTAGATCTTCAATCTTGTTATACTTGATTGAACACTTTCCATTGGGTAAGAATGCATGAGAATGGATAAATGATCGTCTTTGTTTATTGATAAATCCTCTATTTGGACATCATGGAGAGAAGGTTACTTCAATGGATAAAATTTTCTTTAAATTTCTTTGGATTCTTGGAGAGAGACTAGATCTTAGATGCTTTCCTTCAAATCTTGAATTCAATTGATTTCTTGAATGCTTGAATGAAAAATATTCATTATGGTTACTAATAGATCTTCTTGGTTATTAGTTGTGGTTACCAAAAAGTAGAGAGATAGGTTGTTTATATACCTTATCACACACTTTGGGATTCAAAATTAAGCCAATCCAACCATGGGATCTAATTTAACACTGAAATACTACAATGGGGATTTGATTCTAATTTGGGCTTATTCCTTGGGGAATAAAATACCCTAGGCATTTTGTTCATGGGTACAAAAAGTATTGGGCATTTTTTCCTAGGAAAAAGCACCAAAATTTAAATGGGAAGCCAAGGAGATAGGATAGATACCAAATCAGGAGGAAATAGGTAGCTAAATCAAGCATAACGGACATGAAATATCAAAATTTCCAAAATAGAGCCTAACTAAGAATCTAATAATGAGTGCTAACTTTTTAGGATGGTACATTTAGCCTCCACTTTAGCGGGAGTATGAGAAAAAATGTGTGCTCATGATAAAGTGGATCAATACATTGGAAAAAATTATCAAGGTTCAGGAGACAAAGAAACAACAAGCCCCCATGTGACTTATGTCCTTATAAAATCCAAAATAGAGAGAGAGAGAGAGAGAGAGAGAGAGAGAGAGAGAGAGAGAGAGAGAGAGAGAGAGAGAGAGAGAGAGAGAGATGACCAACTAGCCTAGTAAAGTATTGCCTTACCATGGATCACGTAAAGGGAAAATGATACTAAAAAATATGGAATTAATATTGAATTTCATTGTGATGATTGATTTAGATGAATACTGAGATGTTGTAATTTGGGTATATATGTTAATACAAGTGTTTAGGAAAATGACAATTGGGATTGAAATTATGTTGAGATGTGAATTTCATTTAAAGTTAAATGTTAGGTAATGAAATATTGAACTTATTTTCAGGACATCATTATATGTTATTACTTGATGATTAGGCTGCTTGATTTATGGGCTATATAGATGATGATAGAAATGT
Organism: Chamaecyparis obtusa; assembly: GCA_027943335.1. NCBI lineage: Eukaryota > Viridiplantae > Streptophyta > Pinopsida > Cupressales > Cupressaceae > Chamaecyparis > Chamaecyparis obtusa. Next base: position 417,105 of record BSBK01001642.1, on the reverse strand, counting down.
TAAAATTAATACTTATGTAATTTAGATAAAACTCCATCATAATTGATATAGATTAGGAATGAATAGTGTGACATGTGAGTTAATGAAATCTTGTTTTCATGATCCATAATACATATGTTCATTTGGGAATTAATAATTAAACTGTGATGAATGACTAAGGAGACTACAAGGATATAATTTATGTATTAGGGAGTTTAAATGATAATTCTTATTTTTCCTTTTTAATTTTGATGATTATACTTCTTGGGATTATTGATATTTGAATCAAGTGTGCAGGATCATGGCCATGGAATTTTATCGGAGAATCATGACTAACCCTATGTGGATTTTGTAAAGCTGAGGTTGCGTCTATAGAAGAGACAAAACCTCATTGTTTTGTAATTTCTTTTGCGTTGTGTATGTAGTGTGAATATTAATGACATTTTCATTCATAGAATTTTGTGTATTACAAGTGGAATTTCCAAGTGTACTGTGATGTGGTGTCAATTGACACACTTGCTATGAAAATGATGTGGCATGGCATGTCCACTTGGAGGAATTCAGTATCCACCTTACCCACTTGATACCTAGTTTTGTTTCCCATAAGAACCACTTGGTTTGTGAACCCAAAGAGAAGTCAAATCCTTTAAAACTAGTAAGTGAACTTAACTGGGGTTTTTGAGGGGTTATATGGTCACCTAGGGTTTAGTTTAACCCATTTCTGACTAGTCCACTTCATATGCATATGGGTAGAGGGAGTTTTTGACCAGAGGACATCTTATTTTGACCTTGGGAAACCTCCAAAAAGTTGATTTCCAAAGATGGCCGAAAATCAGCTTTTGGAAGCATGGTCTTGGGAGGAGCACCTTCTATTTGGATGGCAAAGCTTGTCCATTTTTCTTGTCACCTTTTTAGGAACCCATTTTTAGTAAGTGTAAGGGTTGAGGAAGAGTGACCAATAGGATCTCATATTTCTTCCAAGGACTTGGAGAATGTGAGGATTTTGAATGTAAAGGGGAAATTGGAGAGAGTTTCTCTCAATCACCCACTCTCTAATTATAGAGACTGCTAGTGCATTTGAAGAAGGAAAGGAAGGATAGACAAAAGGGAAAGGGGCTCTTCTACAACTCTTGTTTCCATAAATTTAAAACTTAAGGTTGGAGCCTCTCAAGATCTCATGTTCTTTCCTCTCTTATTTATGGTGTCTTGCATGTGGCATGCATTAATGAAAAGAGGAGAAAATTTCTTTGTTAGATTGCATTCCATGTTTTTATGAATATGTTTAAAATTTTGTTCATTGCATTGTGATATGATGTTGTTTTGTGTTGTAGGAAAATTGCATTTTTGTGTTATTGTTGTAGTATATTGTGAGGGGATTGTGCAAGGCCAAACTCACCCTTGGGAGGCAGAGTAGCCTTGCGGGTGAAGGGATTTAGGACAATCCTCTTGGTGTAGAGTCTCTCTCCTTGGTAGAGAGGGATGTACCATGGATTATGTGGTCCAAGGTAGGCTAAAATATTTTGTTAAGCTTGGAGATCATAAGGGTTATTGGCCATTTTGGTTGATTATGATTTGAGGTTGTGAAGAGAAGTTATGTTGCATTAAGTATGGAAAAAAAAATTGCCTTGTTGAAGGCTTGTATATTCATTTTCTTTATCCTTGTCTCTTATTGGGTTTTTGGTCCACCTTCACCCATAGGAATCTTTACTTCAAGCTCCTTGTGTTAAGCCATGAAAGGGTGTGTTCTTTTTGTTATGCAACGTGTTTTTTTTCATCATGTTTGTGTGTACCCAGGTTAGCATTGATTCTCCTAGCTCAGGGGTGGCCTTGCAAAGACTTACATTGGGAAGTGAGCCTCCATAGCCAAGAAAGTCTCATTTGTTGCAAGATTATGCACGTGGAAGAAAAGAAAAGATGTGTGAAGAAATGATTTCCAAGTGTGGCATTCCATTGTGTATCTCATTATTTTTTCTATGTTGTAACTTTCATTGAAATGGCATTGTGATATTGCAAGAGAAGTTTCAATAAAAGATTGATTTCTTTTGAAAAATACAGAACTTATTTTATACAAAATAAAAAGGATCTATTTTTTTGTTATAAAACGTGAAGATTATTATTTGCAAGGATTCAACTCTGTTCATGCTGAGACATGTAGACCAAAACAATATCAATTGTATCACTGAATGTACAAGACCCATAACTGAATAAGCTAGCAGAGGTATGTTGGCATCATTGACAACTAGTATGAAACGACAACAACATTATCCTTCATCAATGAGATCTTTCCAATAGTAACACCCCATGTGGTCATATCTTGGAGGATACAAATGTGCTAAGCTAGCACCTAGGATAGATAAATAATAAATGATATGATTAATAAGTTTTTTGAAAGTGATGTATTTTGGGAGCAAGGAATAATGTTAAAAAATGGTCATTAGTGATCTTTATGTATTTGGAACTAATTGAATGCAAAATAAAGAGGGAAGGTATTGAGTAAACACTTTTTGTCTCCATTTTTATTAATGAAAATAGTAATAAAAAAAATTACTATTTAAGTTTTTAAATTGTATTAATCTAATAAAAAACTATTTTATAATCAGTTGTTAATTACACTCTCTAATAAAAAAGGTTGAACTGATTATTAATACAAAAGCATGTAATAGAGAGGTAGACCAAACGAATAAAGAAGAATGGAAAAAAAGTGATCCCTAAATATTGCAACCAACATCATGAAATATAAGATAGTCATTGAATTGCAATTGCATATTAAAGCTATTAAAAATAATTTATGAAAGCCTAGTCCTAAACTTCATAAAGCTAAAAGTTAGCCATAAATTTGGCTTCTAATGCATCCTAAAATAACCGCTACACACAAGAATTCAATCTACAATCTTTATATTTATTTATACTCATATAAAACATTAAAAAAACCACATTTCTTGCTTCCATCTAATAAGTCCACCTATACCTCCTACATTTAGGACATTCAATCTACAATCCTTATATTTATTTATACTCATATAAAACATTAAAAAACCACATTTCTTTTTTGCCTCTCATAAGTCCTCCTATTACTCCTACACATAGAACATTCAATCTACAATCTTTATATTTATTTATACTCACATAAATCATTAATAAAACCACATTCTTGCTTGTTTCTCATAAGTCCACCTAACTATCTTATTCATAGAATTGGAAAACCTAAATTCTTACATCCAAAATACTTTGTAATAAATTACTTATTAAATTGATAAATCTTATTAAATTAAATAATTTAGCTTCATATAATGTAGATTGATATTTTTAATATTATGAATGATCCAATTTGATATAAATAAGTAACATGTTGTTGTACTAACTGTAGACACCGAAAAATCCTTCAGAAAATAAATTATTTTTGTTTTCTGAAAATCCTTGATGACATCATCATTTATTAATTAATTATTTATTTAATTAATTAATTTATTTTTATGGCATTAAATCCCTCTCTCTTAATTAAAAATCTTTAATTAAGGAATCTAGCCTAAAAATGTCATTTGGACATTATCCCTAATTTATTAATTATTTAATTAATAAATTGACCAAAAAACTTCAAAAATAAATTAATTTATTTTTAATTTATTTTTTATCCCAAAGTTGGCCAAAATTCTAAAGAGCACTAAACTCTTCTAGAAAGTCCTAAACCTTCCTCTAAATGGGTCAAATCCCTAATCTAGTCCCTTCAAACCCTAAGCCTAGATATTTAATATTTATTAAATTTACCTTTAATAAATATCTAAATCTCACCAAAAGCCACTTGCCCATCCCTTTCTCCTAATCCTAATCCTAATCCCCTTTCTAATCTTGTCACATTCCATTAGCAAAAGGTTTACCAAAACTTATGCTAACCTCCTCTTAGTCATCCTTTTTGGTCAACAAAGAGGGACACCTCTTTGGCCAGCTCTTCAAATGCATTTAAGAGTTTCTTAAGCCTTCTTGGCCACCTCTTCAAATGCATTTAAGACCTTCTTATCCCTTCCTTGCCACCTCTTGGCCTTGGGCACATTTACCAAATTGTGCACATGCCCTCAAACTTTCAACTCAATCCTCCCTTGACACTTGTCAGGACACTTGTCCTTGACTCAACCCTAACCTTAGCCCTAACTCTGACTCATCCTTTTAACCCAAGCCCTTCCCTTTTAAATACCCTCACTTCCTAAGGCAAATCATCTTTCAACTCTCAAACTCAATAGCAAAGTTATAATGCCATTTTCATTCTAGCATAAGCATAAACTCATCATTTTAGATCATTTCCAAGCTTAAAACACACCTAAATTAGCTTAATTGGATTAACCTAGTTTCAATTCATGTTTAATCAATCATAGTTAGTCATCTAGCTTTGCATATTTGTGTGTTCTTGAGGCCTTTGGGGCAAAATAGGTTCTTTATACCTATTTTGTGTCACTTTGGGTCTTCATTAACCTCAAATCATCATTAAACTTGCATGCTCCAAGTGCTTGGGAAGCACACCCACATCCTTTTATCAAGAACACATCAAACGGTGCATGGGCGCATCCGTTTTTAGTTCAAACTAAGGTGGCATTGAATTTGGATTTTTTGCCTTTGAATTTGCTTTGATATTCATGCTTAACGTTTGAGTGTTTTTGAGGTTGTCAAACAGGTTCACAAACAAGCTCTATTTCCTTGCTTACACTAACTATACATAAAGATAATGCAAAGTTTTATCTTGCACAATATACTTTATAACACAATGACCTATATATAGGTGTAAACTAGATTTTAATTTTCAATCAATTTGATTTGAATTAAATAAAAATTACAACTAATCAAATATTTAAACGCTTGCAATAAATAATATAAAAATCTAATTTGATTAAGAACTCCAAAATTTATGTGCTAGGAGATAGCTCAATTGGTGAGAGCTTTCTATGGAAGGCGCTAGGTCAAGAAGTCTAGTCTCCCCCAATTGACATTGTATCAAAGGACATATACATCCACATCACTGATCATATTAAAAAAATTATTTAGTACACTCGAATTCATACTAATTATAAAAGACTAACTAATTCATGGAGTCTTAAAATACTAAAAAATTATCCATTATTTTTTAATAAGCAAGGATAAAGATTCTTATAGAATGATGCCACATAATCCAACTTGCTTCCTCAAAAGAAATGTCCTCTTCAATCCAGACCAACGTGGAAATTACCTTGGGTATGCTTTCTTGGAATTGAAGGAATTAGAAATTATCTTAGGTTGTACCTGTTGCATGATTTAGAGAATCATTTCAAAACAACCCTAGGTGTCAGATGCAGGAGCATCTTAGGTTCTTGGCAATACTGTCTCACCAAAAATAAGTTAGAGTTGTCAGATGTTCTCGGTAGCTTCTTTCAGGATCTCGGTGTATTCTTGTTTCCATCAAAAGGGCTCGGTTGTTGCTTGGTTCCTTTATTTACCGAGTTGGTTCAGTTGTTCACCGAGTTGGTTTAGTCGTTCACCGAATTGGTTTTCTTTTGTTCAGTAATCTTACTCACCAAGTAGTTTATTTTGGATTTATGTTAAGGCCGACTTGTGAAGTTAATTTTAGTCACAGAATTAATGATGGCATCGATCATTAGGAACTGTGTGGACTTAAATATGGTTGTCCCTTCCTCCAATGTTGGATCTTAAGGCCGACCTGTTCAACAGCCTCTTGTATAAATAAGATAGTATGTTATAGATCTTAGGCAGTTAGGGAGTTAGAGGAGAAAATGATAGAAGATAGAATTTGAAAGTTGGATCCTCGCATGTATGAGAACTGTTTGTAATTGAATTTTTTATTATATCTGGCCGCAACCGGGAAGCCCTTACAACCTGACATGTATGAAGTTTTATGTGATGAGTAATATATGAATTTTATGCATTCTCTTTCTCCCTGTCTTGTGTATTTTCTTTCGACTGTGAATTGGCAAGGTAGGTTGGTAGTTTGGGTGTGCCTTTGGCCCCATTCTCCATCCCTCTTTGCTTCAACTTCTATGAGATGACCAAAACACAGCTAATATAAGTAAAAATTTGAGATTACACATTTCATTCCTTCATTAACCTCGTCTCAAAATTATAGAGCCAAAAATGTCCATGCAAAGAAATGTGGACCCATAGACAATCCTTTCGATTTCAGAGAAAAAAAGCAACTGGCAAACTATGTCACTAGACCTAAATTTTATTCTAACAAAAATGCCAAAACTCGTGAACTCTTGAATATAGAATCAATAGGTGTACTAAAATATACTATCAAAATATTATCTTCAACTTTGTTCATGCGGAGACATGCAGACCAAAACAATGTCAGTTGTATCATTGAATGTACGAGAGCCATAACTGAATAAGCCAATAGAGGTATGTTGACATCATTGACAACTAGTATGACATGACAACAACATTGTCCTTCATCAATGAGATCTTTCCAATAGTAACACCTCATGTGGTCATATCTTGGAGGATACAAATGTGATAAGCCATCACCTAGGATAGATAAATAATAAATAACATGATTAATAAGGTTTTTGAAAGTGATGTATTTTGGGAGCAAGGAATAATGTTAAAAAATGATCATTAGTGATCTTTATGTATTTGGAACTAAATTGAATGCAAAATAAAGAGGGAAGGTATTGAGTAAACACTTTTTTGTCTCTATTTTTATTAATGAAAATAGTAATAAAAAAATTACTATTTTAAATTTTAAATTGTATTAACCTAATAAAAAACTATTTTATAATCAGTTGTTAATTACACTCTCTTATATAAAAAAGTTGATTTAATTAGTAATATAAAACCACATAATACAGAGGTAGAATAAATGAATAAAGAAAATGGAAAAAAGATGATCCCTAAATATTGCAACCAACATCATGGAATATAATATAGTCGTTGAGTTGTACATTAAAAGCTATTAAAAATAATTTATGAAAGCCTAGTCCTAAACTTCATAAAGCTAAAAGCTAGCCATAAATTTGGCTTCTAATGCATCCTAAAATAACTGCTACACACAAGAATTCAATCTATAATCTTTATATTTATTTATACTCATATAAAACATTAAAAAGATCACATTTCTTGCTTGCATCTAATAAGTCTACCTATACCTCCTACATATAGGACATTCAATCTACAATCCTTATATTTATTTATACTCATATAAAATATTAAAAAACCACATTTCTTGTTTGCCTCTCATAACTCCTATTACTCCTACACATAGAACATTCAATCATCGATCTTTATATTTATTTATACTCATATAAAACATTAATAAAACCACATTCTTGCTTGTTTCTCATAAGCCCACCTAACTATCTTATTCATAGAATTGAAAAATTTAAAGTCTTATATCCAAAATGAAACTTTGTAATAAATTACTTATGAAATTGATAAATCTTAATAAATTAAATAATTTAGCTTCATAGAATCTAGAATGATGTTTTTAATATTATGAATGATCCAATTTGATATAAATAAGTAACATGTTGTTGTACTAACTATACACAAAGATAATGAAAAGTTTTATCTTGCAAAATATATTTTATACCACAATGACCTATATATAGGTGTAAACTAGATTTTGATTTTCAATCAATTTTATTTGAATTAAATAAAAATTACAACTAATCAAATATTTAAACACTTCCAATAAATAATATAAAAATCTAATTTGATTAAGAAACCCAAAATTTTTGGGCTACGAACTAGCTCGATTGGCGAGAGTTTCTATGGAAGGCACTAGGTCAAGAAGTCTTGTCTCCCCCAACTGACACTGTATCAAAGAATATATACACCCACATCAATGATCATATTAAAAAGTTTACCTGGTACACTCAAAATCATACTAATTATAAAAGACTAACTAATTCTTGAAGTCTTAAAATACTCAAAACTTATCCATTATTATTTAATAAGCAAGGATAAAGATTCTTATAGAATGATGCCACATAATCCAACTTGCTTCCTCAAAAGAAATGTCCTCTTCAATCCAAGCCAGCGTGGAAATTACCTTGGGTGTGTTTGTTTGGAATTGAAGGAATGGTTTACACGCCATCTCTACCTAGTAATATTAAACCAAATCTTTATTCAATAAATTAAAAAAACAGTTTAATAGTGGGATTAATAAAGATTACTAAACTTTATTCAATAATAAAACAACAGTTTAATCGTGCGATTATTAAATATATTTATATTTGGGCATCAAACGTACACGTTTAGCTAAAATAGACTTGTATAGCATGAGATAATAATAAAATGGTTTTAATGGAAATAAGGTAGGAGAAAGTTTGGGAGAATAAAATATATGGGTAAACAAACAAGTTGATAATCCCCACCACAATGGCATATTCCCCGGCATGAAATGACTGCTATTTTCAGCTAAACCAATTCTCTACGCATCTCTCTAGGAAAGGTATTCCATCATTATTGTTTTTCTTTCCTAGGGAAGAAAATTGAATAAACCCTTCAACTATTTCAAGTATGGCCAAAATATTAATCTTTACTTTTGAGTTGAACGTACCTCATTATTTAGGGGGTCAAGGGAGGGAAAGTATCATTTTCAATTAGGTGATGGTGTTTGTTTATTTGGGTACGGGTTGATGAAGTTTGATTAAAAAATAATGATGTAATTGAATTCTAATAAAATATTTGATAATAAATTTTATGTGTTCTGAAGAGATTATAAAAATTTGGTATTGGTAAGTTATATTTTATTATCTTATTAGAAATAATTCGTCTTTCATTAGGTCATTCAAAATTCAATGTAGGTTAGATGCGATTGCAAGAAGATCATTAAACAAGTTTTTTTTGGACCTTCCTAGATTTTACGTAAAAATCACAATCTTTTTATAGCTAGATAGTCAATATCAATTTTAGATGTTGTCCCTATCAAAAAAGTGGTAAGTAGTTGTCCTAATTGGCCAACCTTTAGCTTTGACCCTTGAATTATTTGTGGTTTAAGTTTAGCTCAATGTTGGCATATTCATCTTGAATTATGTTTTGTTTGATGACTTTCTTTTTTTTCTTCAATTTTAGTTAAAATAATGTTATTCTTGATCTTAATATCCGTTACAATGCAATTTCTAATAGATCCTCAATTGGTTATTAGATATATTTTGAAAATCAAAACTATATCTCTTTCTATAGTCATGAGTGGTATCCTTTGGGATTGATGATCCCAAACATTTATGGTGACATCTTGTTTATATTTCTTTTATAAATTTTAAACATTTCGTTCAAATCAAAGGGCTACAGGTTTTTTTTTATAAATGAGCAAATGTTAATATTACACAAAGCAACTAAAATGAGATATGCAAAGTGTCAAGTTCTATCCCTTAGCAGTTTTAGTTTAGAGGGAATAGAAATAGAGTTAAAGATAGAGGGGGATAGGTAAAATGTGAGAAATATGTTGATTATATTTAACATTTATGTTGAAATCATTTTTGTGACGGGTTGATTAAATGAGAACACACGGTATACAAATTGTGAATTGCAAGTTGCCACTATTTCTTTATTATTGAACTTGTTAGCAATAAAGAAATGTCTGTCAACACTTTGAATCTCCAAGTTAAAATTTCATAATTGTTGTAAGTAATAATTTGGTAATAAAATAAATGTGCGATATCATTTTCATTTAGAAAATACCAGAGAATGCAATCAATAGATCCATATCGAAAATACATTTGTGAATTTTTTTATTGATGTTTTGAAATTGTAAACCATAAATCATGTCATTCAAATGCCTGATTTAGCCATTTTTAAAAATTATAGTAACTTAATAGTTAATAACACAACTTTGGGAGATGCAAATCATTCATAGTTCATAGATATACATAATTTCCACTAATCTAAAATGCTCCATGTGAAGAAAAGCATGTAAACATTTTAGATTGTGTGTCAACCTACAGATAAGTGATCATTCAATCTTCAAAAAATGATGCTAATATCCCATTTGAAATGGCAAGAAGAAAAAATATTGTTTGCACTCACAAGTTATTTGCATTGGTAATTACCGATAACGTTGATATGCAAGTTCAAGAGAAACTTAAGATTTTGGATATAGAGAAGCGCTCTTCGTAGAAATGTCAAGAGATTGTGTTGTGAGAGATATGTAATTCCCTATTATGGTTGTGGTATTATATATTGTGAGTAATGCACAACTATGAGTACCCATTTCTGAATTGCTTGGTAGGATTTATATTCGTCATCTACCTCCATGAAAAGTGCATCCTGCCATAGTCAAAGAGAGAAATTGAGTTAATATGAGTATATAAATTATTTTATAAGAAGAGAAGAGGAGAGAAATCATTGTACTAGTCATTAGTGAACGAAAATTTCTGACTTGCATGAAAAGAAGTGTACTTGTTGTGATGAAGGGTACTCTCCTTGTTTATCCAAACACACAAAACACAATAGAGAAATAAACAAAAAATTGTAAGAAAATATTAATGGAAACAATAATAACACTTTCTAAATCTATTACCCTCAATGAAATGGTATTACAATATTCAAAAAAATAACATGCTAGAACCACATGGGCATTTTCATTGCAATAATCTACAAGACAAATCCATAAACTACCTTCTTGAATTGAACCCTAAATTCCCCTTTAGCCCTATATAAGCATAACAATTAACTTCCTTCTAGAATATTTTGGAAAGTGAAATTTTCCCATTTTGGCACCCAACAATTCAATTTCCTGCCTTATGTGATTTTTCCCTTTATTCCTTTCGGATTGAAACTTGAATCTTGATGGCCCAACTTTTGAAAGCTATAACTTGTGAACTGTTAGGTTGATTGACTATTATAGCCCCATTTCAAAAATGACACGAAGCGCTCTACAACTAGGACAACAAGGTATTATCCCGACAAAGTTTGACCCCTTTTCAAAGCCTCTAAAGCCTTCAAAATTGAGTTCAAAGTTTTTGTACTACCTTGCCACAACAAAAAAATGTAATAACTTCAAAACCAGACTTGATCTTGAAATGAAACTTAACCAATAGGCTAAAATGTCAATAATGAACCTCCAGGGAAGAAAATGGAACAATTTGTGCTCAAATGAACAACCTACTAAAAATATTAACCTTGTCGAAAGATAGCCTTTATTGAAACTAGACAATATTTTTGGGTGATGCAAGATTGCTCTTACACCCTAGATGCTCATGCATCGGACATCCGAGGTAATTTGAGAAGTGACCTTGTCACTTCTTAAGTGTTAAGAGGAAAACCAATGTGGTCAACCTCTTCCTTTGATATCCATGATGAATCTCCAATAGGTCATCCATTCCATTTAACAAAATACTCTTTAGATTTCCTATTCCCTGTGCTTCTGCCAACATGACTATCCAAGATGTCTTATATCTCCTTTGTACCTAAAGTAGGTGGTGCAATATTCCACTGTGCTTTTGTGAGCTCATCTTCAATACTTCCTTCATGATACTCTGTCAAATCTAAGATATTAAACACTAGTAAAATATTGAGTTCACTGGCAACTCTACTTCATAAGCATTTTCTAAATCATTTTTCTTCAAGATTTTACATGGTCCAAATTTCTCCATCTTCAATTTTTTGTATGTTCCCACTATAAATCTCTCATTTCTCAAGTGAACCATGACTTCATCTCCAATCTTAAATTCATTATGCCTCATTTTCTAATCTTCCTTAGCCTTGTACAATATATTCATTTTATTAATGGGTATGTGCAAGATCATGGTATGCCAAACTAGGCCCTTAGGTGGCAATAAAAATTTAGAAAATCAGGTTTAGGCACATTGACATAAAAAATTGAACAAGTTATAAATATTATATCAAAAATATGTAAGAAGAAAATCTATAGAAAATTGAATTTAGTTTCTAAGATACTAGGCCTTTTTTGAACAATAATTATTGTATATGTTGAAAATTTCAAATTTCAATGTAGTAGTACGCAAATTTCAGGAAAAAATAAGAAGCAGGTGTATGTCTGACCACCTTCAACATAATCAAGTGATAATTTTTTTTTACAAGATTCTAGATATAAGTGGTAGACTCATGTCCGGATGTGAGACATATTTTTTTTGTAATTTATTTTCAATTAAATAATTAATTATGATTTTTCTTCTACAACTTTTTCAGAATACAAAAACTCTCGTGTCTGACCACGTTAACTTAGTCTAAACTTTATCAAATTGAAAACTTTTTTTATTTTTCTTGTAGTAGGAAAATCATAGAATGTGACACATGTTTTGGATTTCAAAAATGTTATACAGTTTGAAAGTTATAGCTATTTTTCAATAAGTGTATAAATCAAGACTAGAAAGATAACAAATAGGTGTATGTCTGACCACATTAAACAAAATCAAATGATAATATTTTTTTATAAGGTTCTAGATAAAAGTAGTAGACTTGTGTCCATATGTGATGTATATTTTTTTGTATTTTTTTCCAAGTAAATAATTAATTATGATTTTTCTACTACAAATTTTCCTGAATATAAAAATTCTCGTGTCTGACCACCTTAACTTAGTTTAAACTTCATCAAATTCAAATAATTGTTTATTATTATTGTATTAGGTGAAGCATAGAATGTGATGTATATTTCAGATTTCAAAAATGTTATATTGTTTGAGAGTTATAGTTGTTTTTCAAAGAGTCTATCAATCAAGACTTCTTTTTCACATCGCCACTTTTTTGCATACCATAATCCTACACATACCCTAATATGCTTCCTCACCTCTTCATGCAAATTCATCAAGCATCCTACAAAGTCTTCAACTTTAGCACTACTCCTTTCTCCATTGTCCAACTTACTTAATCCTAAAGCATTTCTAGGACTAATTCCATATACAATCTAGAAGGGTGATTTACCGGTGCTCCTATTGATAGAATTATTGTATGAAAATTTTGTCTGTGATCAAATCAAATCCTACCCCTTGTGTTTATCTCCTACTAAGAACCTCCTTAGATTCTTAAAACTCCTATCTACCACTTACGTCTTTCCATTAGTCTGTGGATGGTGCATTGAGATAAAATTCAAATTTGTCTTTAGCTTCCACAATGTCCTCCAAAAATACCCAACAAACTTAGTGTCTCTATTTGAAACTATGCTCTTTGGTGGACCATGTAGTCTCACCACTTCACTGGAAAACAAGTTTTCCACATGAACAACATCATTATTCTTTTTTCAAGGAATGAAATATGTCATCTTCAAGAACCTATCTACAACCACAAAAATGGAATCATTCCCTCTTTGATTCCTTGAAAAACCAAGAACAAAGTCCTTACTAATATCCTACCATGGCTTATCTAGTATAGGTAATGACTGATATAACTTGTATTCTACCCGGTTTCTTTTTCCATTTGACATATTCTACAAAGCTGCATAAAGTTTTTAACATATTTATACAATTATGGCCAATAATAATGCTCACTAACCAAAGAAATATTTTAATCTCGACCAAAATGTCCAACCAATCCCCCACTATGCTTTTTATTTAATTAGGTTCTCCCTCATGGAATACTTTGGAATACACAATTGGCTCCCTTTGAAAAACATTCCATATTGGATTATAAAATCCAACCATCTGCTCCTATCTAGAGTAACAGATTCTATGCAAGCTCTCAAGGTCTTGCCAAAACTAGGATCCCCGTGATACAAACTCTTGAGTTCTTTGAGCCCAACAACTTTGATCTGCATCTCTATAAAACAATTTTGTCTCCTACTTAGGGCAACTACAACTCCATTAGACTTTCCACTCCTGTGCTTCAAAACAAAAGTTTAACTCTACAAAAATTCAACCCATTTCAAATGCCTCTGATTTAACTTCCCTTGGCTATTCAAATATTGTAAAGCTTCATGATCAGTAAACAAAAAAAACTTTTTAAGAAAAAGCTAATATCTCTACTTCCTCAATGCCTTAAATATAGCATAAAACTCTTGATCATAAACATAATATTTTCTTTTTGCATCAATCAACTTGTCACTAAAATAAGCAATGGGTTTACCTTCATGACTCAAAAAAGCTCCAATGACATTTCCACTAGCATCATAGTCTACCTGAAACACCTTATTAAAATATAGAAGTTCCAAAATAGGCTTCTCTATAACTTTTCTTTTCAACAAATCAAATCTCTTTGTTGCTCCTATATTCCACTTAAGCTCTTCTATAACTGCTCTCATAGTTTCAGTCAAGGGTCCATAGATACTAATGAAATTTTTGATAAAATTTCTATAAAATCTAGCCAAACCATGACAATATATTACCTCAATATCACTTCTTGGAGTAGGTCATTCAAGGATATCCTTCACATTCTTTGGGTCCATTTTAAGATCATCTGGTCAGACAACACATTCTAGGTACACTAGCTCCTTTTTCACAAAATTGCATTTCTTCAAGTTAATCAACAACTTTTGTTCCCTTAACTTCTCAAAGACCCTACGAATATGCATTCTATTCTCTTCCAATGTCTTATTAAAGATCAAAATATCATCCAAATAAAAAATAACAAACTTACTCAAAAATTCCTTTTGTACCTCATTCATGAGCCACATGACTATGCTCGATACATTGGTTATCCCAAAAGGAATGAATAACCACTCATATAAATCCTGATTTGTCTTGAAAGTTGTCTTCCATTCATCTCCTTCTCTAATCTAGATCTGGTGATATCCACTTTTTAGATCTATCTTTTTGAAGTACTCAACTCCACTTAGGAAATCCATAATGTCATCCATCCTTGGCAAGGGAAAGTTGTACTTGATAGTAATCTTATTGATAGCTTGAGAATCTGTACACAACCTCCATTCTCCATTTGTGCTTGGTGATAGTATTTATAGTAAAAAACATGAGCTCAAACTTTCTTGAACCAACCCCTTCTGCAACAACTCTTGCACTTGTCCATTAAATTCTTCACTCTTTGTTGGAGTCATCCTATGGGCCGCCTTATTTGGAAAAATAGATCTAGGAATCAAGTCCATCTAATGACTAATATTTCTTACTGGTGGAAATCCATCAAGTATATTATCAGATATAACATCTTGGAACTCATCCAACAAATCTAAAACTTCTACAGGTGCATCTTCTACTAAACATATTCTAAAATTACTACATACCTTCTAGAAAATTCCTTCCAGCAACTAAACATATTCTGGCATTACTATATACCTTCTAGAAACTTCCTTCCATCAACTAAATATATTCTAACATTACTACATGCTTATTCCTCTATTCCCTTCAATGGCTTTAGCTTGTGTCAAACTCCATCCTTTGTCAAGCAACATGTATTTACATACCCATCATGTACTGCATGATGATCAAATTGCCATGGTCTCCCTAATAAAAAATGACAAGCATCCATAGGAATACTATCACACAATACCTCATCATGATAGTTTCTAATTTTGAACTTTACCAGACATTGTTCTTTGACCAAAGCCTTTTAATCCTTTTGCAACCAATAGATCCTGTAGGGATTCAGATGCTTTCTTCTTTTCAACTTCAACTTATCCACCATTTCATCTGAAACAAGATTATCAATACTACCACCATCAACAATGACATTGCATACTTTACCATTACACTTACCTTTTGTATGAAAAAGAATCTTCCTTTGTTGAGGATCCTTCTCATCATTCAACAAGGCTCTTCTGGTGATAAAAACCTCTCCTCTTTCAGCGTCCTTAGAATGCGATGACTTGGCATGATCATCTACATGTGCAACTCATGCATTTCCATTTTCTCTTCTATTTTTTCTCCCTTGATATTGGGAACACTCATAAGCTTGATGTCCTTCTTCTCTGTAATAGAAACACATAAAATAAAAACCACCTCTTCCTGGTCCTTAACCTCTTATTCTTCCTATCTGATCTCTATTATTTTGATCGCGAGGATGATAGGAATTATTTACCCTATGATTCTGACTTCTACTAGAGTCATCATTCTTCTTTTGACCTTCATTTTAGCCTCCATATGGTTGTCCACCAGGCTTTCCACCATAACCTCTTCTAGTTTGTCTACTCTCAAACTTCTTATTCAATTTTTATTCTACCTTTAAAGAAAATTTGATATACACCTTCAATGGTATAAATTATTACTGTTATCAGCTCTTCTTGAATGCTTGACCTCAACCCATTTATGTAATCAAAAAACTTATCCTTGTTACCTTTAGAATAACCTATTCTCATAAGAACTTGATAGAACTCATCGATATACACTTGGACATATTTTCCTTCTTGATTCAACCCTTTTATTTTATTCACTATATCAAGCTCATACTTAACAAGAATGAATTGTCTCTTCAATTTGTCCACTATTTGATCCCACCTTGTTATATTTTCCTTCCCTCTCCTATTTCTCTCCAACTAAACCTCTTTCCACCAAATTTTAGCATGATCTTTCATCTTGGCCTTTGCAAACTTGACCCTCTCTAGATCTTGTATTTCCTCAAACTTAAATTACTCCTTGATATCATTGATCCAATCAATCAAACCTTCTAGATGATTTCTAGAAAATTTTGAAACTTCAATCTTTGGTCTCTTTCCAATCTTGGAAATGACCCTGAAAAACCTAGCTTCATTAGGATTTGTAGTTTTTTCTTGTTCTTCTTCAAACTGCCATTCTTCTTTAGATTCATCATCACTTTCATCTCTTTCCCTAATATCAGTTCCTCTAAGAAACTCCTCTTGAAGTTCTTGCACTTGCCTTAGCAGGGTTCTAAAACCCTCTTCTATCATATCAACCACTCTTCCACCATGATTCCTTCATGGAGGCATTTTCTCTACTTATCTCTCAGACCCACAACTATTATCCTGGTGCAAACTACCTCACATTTGATGATCTATCTACATGCTTAGGAACTTATGCTTTGATACCACTTGATGAAGGGAAATCCCCTTATTTATCTAAACACACACAACACAATAGAGAAATAAATAGAAAATTGCAAGAACAAATTAATGGAAACAACAACACTTTCTTTCTATTATCCTCAATGAAATGACATTGTAATATTTAGAAAAACAACATGCTAGAACCACATGGGCATTTTCATTACAATAATTTGCAAGAAAGAGCCACAAACTACCTTCTTGAACTGAACCCTAAATTACACTTTAGATCTATATAAGCATCATAATTAACTACCTTAGAATATTCTAGAAAGTGAAATTTTCCCATTTTGGTGCCCAACGGTTCTATTTCTCACCTTAAGAAGTTATTTTTTCCTTTATTCCTTTTTCATTAAAACTTGAATCTTGGTGACCCAACTTCTAAAAGCCATAACTTGCAAACTGATGAGTCAATTTACTAGTATAACCAGATTTCAAAAATAACACGATGTGCTTTGTAGATAGGAAAATGAAGTGTTACCTTGGAAAAGTTTGACCCCCTTTTGGAGCCTCTAAAGCCTTCAAAACTAAGTTCAAAGTTTTTGTACCATCCTGCCAAAGAAAAAAAATGCAATAAATTCAAAATTAGACTTGATCTTGCCATGAAACTTAACCAAAATGCTAATATATCAATAATGAACTTCCAAGGAAGCAAATGGAACAATTCATGCTCAAATTAGGGTAAAAGCACAATCAGGTGTCACCTTTTAGGCTAACTTATCAGCACAACTGAATTTTAGTATTTCTAACTAAAAATTAATTTTGGTCAAACATATGGTCTAGCTAGATTCATTCTAGCTAAGTTAGATAAGTGCTTTAACTTTTCCAATTGAAAAAATCTATTACATGCATGTTTTATACCACTTTGAGTCCAATTACCATAAAAAAAATTATTTTAGAAAAGTGGCATTTCAATAACTCCTAATCTTTTTAATGATATTTTTTTAAAATAAAAAAATACCATTTTGTAGAGATCAAAATCAAGAATATCCTCATATAGATTTTATAGTGTTTTAATTAGACATAGTTTATTGTAATTAAAAAATATTTCAAGTAGGTATTTTAATAGTCAAGGAGATGTTGATTTGGAGAAAAAAAATAGTAAATCATATTAAATAAATTTGAAAAACATATGGTGCACTAGAGGAGAGAGTCCTCTTCAAAAATATATATTTCTTTTTTGGATTGGGATAGATTTGTTATGAAAAATATGTTGCGAGATGAAAACTGTCAATTTCAGTGAGTTGGAATTTAAATTATTATAAAAGAGAAAATATAGGTCACAAACCAATTTTTATTTCTTCATGCACCAACTATATATGTCATCTATGACATATTTTGAAATTAGGGCAAAAAATTCTTATTTACATATAATTTTTTGGTGGGAACTAGACCCCTAATTTTCAGCATTTTTCAACAACTGAAAAATCATCTTTAAAAATTAAAAAAACATATCAATTCTTATTCAAAAAAATTTATTAAAAATATTAATCATAAACTTCATCCATTTTGTCACATTTAATTTTTTTACATCATCTTCAAATTCCAAACATAAATGTCATTTTTATACTATTGAAGTTGAACAACTTTGATTTTGTTAGCCTTTTCCTTTGTAAAAGGGTGACAGCTTGTTGTGCTTTTACCCATTAACAACCTACTAAAAATAGTAACCTTTTCTAAAGATAGCCCTTATTGAAACTAAACAATATTTTTGGGTGATGGAAGATTTCTCTTACACCCTAGATGCTCCTGCATCATGTTGTTGATTAGGAGGAGGTATGATTGTTTCTATTTTTCTTTGAATTAATATCTTTTATTTTTACAATAGCGTTTGGACATCAAGCTTGTACATGGATTGGTCTCCACGAATAAAAACTAATCCCAAATTTAGCACTTGAGATGTACAACATAATTTATTTTTTTCTTACTCCAAAATGAATCACCTTTGGACACCCTTAGAAAACCCACAATTTAAAATAACCAATAAGGTTATCATAAAAATAATATTTTCCACATTATTAAGAAGTATTTTCAAAAAATGTTGTTACATTTATTTATAAAGGGAAAACTAGAGATTAAACACATTTTATTTGAGTACAACAATATCCAAGTAGATAATAATAAAAGTTAAAATGAGGGAAAACTAGTGATCTCTATTACTAGTGCTTAATAAGGAGAAGAAATATAGATTTGTGAAACTTAATTTCTATCATGGACACTATTAAGTTAACATACAACCCTAGGAATTCTTGAAATAATAGTTTTTAGCATTGAAACGGATTGACAAACCCATTCATTTGAATAACAATTTTAAAATTTAAAGTGTTCAATGCATATTTCTTACCTTTTGCTTTTGAAATAAAAATACTTGTTATTGGCAACATTTCATTTGTACTATAAAGTTTTCAAAGTATTTTTGTGCTTTCCGAGGCTTTCCTGAAAAGACCTTGAAATCAACTTAAATTTGTAGAGATTTGAATCACACATCTCAAATGCTATTATTTAGTAAATTTATTCCAAATAGTTGAGCGGGATGAATAACTAATGGGAGGGGGGTGTATTAGTTATTCATGAACACTTTCTTAAAATTTTAGTGAACCGGTAAGAACTTAAAACAATAAAAAACTTATAACAGATGTAAACATGAAAACATAAAAACCACCAACATAATGAACACTAGAATTTACGTGGAAACCCAAATTGGGAAAAACCATGGAGAAGCTAATTCTCAAGAAATGAACATTGATTAAGGTGACACTGGTTAAGGTGATTTTTACAAGGGCCCCCTATCAATTTTCTCATTGTTGTTAGCTCACTCTTGATTGTGCTAAGTATTTGAAAAAATAAGGCTAACTGTTGATACAAATAGGCTCATTGCTAGTATATAAGAAAAGAGAACTGAATCCACCATTCAAGTCACTACCATCGATCCTTTGCATTAAATAAATTATATAATAGTATGAAACTGATTTCATCAACATGCATGTACACAAACACATAGATATTCACTTGTTAGATTCACATTCACTTCACATATATTCACGCACAAGATCGCAACAACAAATGAATTAATCTCTTACTTATACTAGCTGATGAAAAAATAAGGTCATCCTAATCTAATTTGAAATAGGTCACATCAAAGCATTCCCATGGTAGTAAGGAATGAAATATGGACCACCTTTCTCAATAAAACATGCCTCAGACATATCAACATATTACACCATCTCTAAGACCTTTGATACCAATAGGTAGGATCTATATAATACAATTCAAATGTATCAACCAAATCACAATGAACACATCCAAGATAGGACCAAAACAAAAAAAACCATCCATAATATGTTGAATGATGAAAGAAACTAGCATTGATATGGATAAGTGAAAATATTTAAAGCACATCAATTGATGCACACTTCTACCAATACACTAGCTACTGATACACCAAAATAACCAAACTACATGTAAACCTCTTCTATGCATCAGATATATTGACATCAATGATAACTATTAATGACAAAAACAATAATAGAATCAACCTAACATTCTAACAATGAACCCCTTTGTCATTCATGGAAACATTCATCGATAACAAAGAAAAAAACTCATTGTCAAAAGATATCAACATCAAAGTTATCTATTCTTCTTCACTCTTCTATATCAACATCAAAGTTCTATGTTCTTATTCACTCTTCTCCCCCTTTGAAAAAAATGACAAAGGGCCAAAATCCCCTAAGCACGAATTCACTTTTCTCCCCCTGAGAGGAAAATATCAAACATTTATCCAGAAAAGAATAAGCACGCAATTCACTGGACCAATGCACACACTAGTGCATTTACTAAAAATTAGGAAGGGGCAGAATACCCAACTTCCCTCTGAGATACTCAAAAGCATCCTTGCACAAAGTTTTGTAAACATGTCTACTATTTTCTCCTTTGTAGGCACATACTCAAGATTGAATTCCTTCTCCAACACCTCCTCTCTCAAGAAATGACACCAAATAGATATATCTTTCATTCTAGAATATTGCAATAGATTCTTTGAAATGTTTATAGCACTGATATTATCACACATTATTTTATTTTTTTGGCAAAAATTTATATTTATATAAATAATAACTGGTTCAAAGGGGTCCCAAAGAAAGAACCAGTAAAGAAAACTTCGTTCATTACCCCTATATTTACAAATTGAGCTTCAGATTCTCAAAAAGATTCCTAAACTACCCGAAGCCCCAAGGTCAAAAAAGGACCCGATTACAAGTACAAAATAGATCCCCCATACAAAATGGCAGAATGTCTCTGCATTACAACATGTTCAAGATAATAATTTCTGAGACTACCCCGACCAATTTGGAGGCCGAATTATAATTCCAACCCCCCAAAATCCATTTACAATGTAGCACAAAATAAGTGCCAAAATACAATTACATAGTAGTGGACCCTTGTGAAAGCAGATTTGAAGCCAAGTGAAAAACTGGTGAAGTTTGAGGAAGAAAGAGGGCAACTGTCATCCCATGATCATTATAAATCTGATATAGAAGCCGCTCCAAATAAGCATAATAATGGATGCCCCTACAAAAGAAAAATTGAAGCAGAGTAGAAAATGTTGGTGAAGGCTGAGGAAATGAGAGAGAAGTTGTCATCCAATGATTAATATAAGCCAGATGGAAAGCTATACCAAGAAAACCTGCACAAAAATATTTTGACAGAGACAAAAAAAGAACTATACAACAAAGCATCTTAGAAACATCACAGATCAAAACCACCACAACCAAAATGTGAGGGTGGGGATAAGAACAAAGAACTCCAAAGACGGTCATCTTGAGAGACAAGAGGATCTCCCAAAACCAAAGATACACGAGGTGACACCAAAGTGCGAGAAGGGGGAGGTGAATCTAGAACATGAGCAGGGGAAGACCAAGATCCAATTGACAATGGAACTAAAGAAATAATAGGGACTAGTAAAGAAACTGAATTACTGCCAAGTTAATTAACATCCATCATAGGAGAACCTAAACCCAAATTTGAGGCATGAGCATGTGTCAATAAACCAAGCAGAGCATACATTCTTGCAAATGTCTTTCCTCTATGACCCGCATCAAAAGGAGTACTGTTAAGAAAATGATCAAGAGGCATAATAGAGGAAGAGGTGATACAATCTTTAACAACAGAAAGAAACATGATATACTTGTCTGAATTAAAAAGAAGGTGACGTGGGAATACACCTCCGATATGAGCATCTTCTAACCAGAAGTTATACTTCTAGACTACTAACAACAAACCATTATTTTGAAGGAAATGTGGTAGAATAGACCAATTCGCAATGGATATCAACAAAGTCCAAGATTGAGATAAATCCAAAATGTTAGAGAAAAAGACTGAAACAACTTGAGATGGAAATATAATCCTTTTAATCACGGAGACAATACCGAATCCCCAATCATTCTTTGAATACATCGGGCACATTTTGAGCAGTGAATAATAAACATGGAAGTAAGGGCTTTATCAGCAATATTACCTTCGAAAGGCACTTTTAGAGAAGAACTTGAGACTTGGACACAAAGATTCAATGGTCTAAATTCATCAACATAGCTATGCAATGCCATAAGATCAAAACAAAAGGAAATGAGGCTATGCTACAAGAAAGGGATTAAAGTGACAGAAAAGGAGCCAAAAACTAATTATAACCTCACAAAAACCATCATTGAATGCACTTCCCCATTCGAAGACATGAATAAAACAAGTACCAAGTTTTATTATTCGTACATAAGAAATCAATAATCAACACGATCCATACAAGTGATGTAAATTCTAACTCATGCGAGCCCCATCATAAAGTAATCAAACATAAGGAAGGGTTGTGTCACCCGAACTTGTAATAAATAGAGTGTAAAGGGTGAGAAGAGATATTACACATGCAAAAGATATTAAATCACAAGCATAGCATTAATTAAACTGCTAACTTGACAAAAACATAATGTCAACAATAGGATGAGACATCAAAGGATAATCCTGAAGTGATATGGCACACATAAGGGAATAAATGCATATCTCGCATAATCATAAACCAAAGATCACATTCGGCATCTAGGACGTGAACATTAAGATAGGAATATGAACCAATGTTAAGAAGAATCGATTTGAATTAAATTTAAAATGGAGGGGTGGGAGGCCGATGTTACAAGGGGAGAAGGGTAGAAGATGTGAGAATCATCAGAACCTAAATTAGCCAGAAAATTTGCTAAACAATTTCCCTCTCTAAATGTGTGAGTTAAAAACAAATCTGGGAAAGAGTCTAGGAGGGACCAAATCTAGGACATAACATAGTGAATGTGCCTTGAAAAAGAAGCTCTTTGGACACATGCATTAATAATTACTAAGGAATCACCTTCAACATGAAGGGATCTGATATTTAACTTCTTAGAAACAAAGAGACCATATAGCAAGGCAAGAGCTTCTGCCAAATTATTAGTTCCTGAAGGGACAGGTCGAGCCTCAAGATAAAGAACTGAACCAAAGCAGTCACGAATAACAAAACTGATCCCTAACTTCCTTGGATTGCCTTTAGAGGAGCCATCAAAGTTTAGTTTAATAAAGCCATGTTGAGGGGGGGACCATTTGATTGAAGATCTAAGATGTATTATATCTTTGGGGCATAGGGGAAAAGGAAGGGAAGGAAACACTAAACCCTGCTATTCCTTGGCAATAATATTATCCCAAGAGGAAAATCCCCGATCACCTTTGAACTTACGAGTATAATCATTAGTAACCTCAACAATAGAATGATGAAGTCTATTAAGGACAATATCAATGGTGGATGGAGAGTTTCAAAAAATCATTTTATTTCTCTCCCACCAGATGGCCCATAGTACCAAAGAAGGAGAGCCAATCTAGATAGAGGAAAGCATAGACTTAGGGAACATATATGGCCAAGATTGGAAAAGATCTAAAACAGACAGGGGGAGAGGCATAGGAAAGTTCAAATTTTTTGAAACAAATAGCCAACATTCTTGAGCAAAAGGGCAATTGAGAAAAAGATGATCAGAGGATTCTTGATCTTGATTACACAAAACATAGGGAAAAGCATTTGTAATATTGAATTTAGCTAATCTTTCATTTGTAAGGACACGTTTCTTCAAAACAAGCCAGGTAAAACATTCTTCATTAGGTAAAACTGATTTATGCCAACAAAAAATAAAAGCCCTCTTCCTTGATCTGTTATTTTGTCTATTCTAAATTATCTGATAACCCAACTTGACCGTGTAGTTACCATCCAAGGATGGGGCCCAAAAAAGGTGATCAGGAGACCTAGAGAAGAAAATAGATTGGGAAGAGAGAAATTGATTTGCAGCAATGGCCTCCTGGGGGGAAATAGGCAGAAGGGAGAAGTCAATCCATATGACTAAACCTGAATGAATAAAAACTACATATACATAACTAGAAAAATTGAAACCCCAACATGAACAAGCTACTTCCTAGATTTTTAAGAAAGGTTGGAAAGTGCATAAAGGTGGCAGGCCATTCCATGAGTCAAGCCAAAAATTAACTGAGTCACCATTGTGGACTTCCCATGAAATAGAGGATGTAATAACGTGTCTAGCTTTCATCATAAAATTCCAAATGGCCGAACCTTTCACGGGGTCAAGAATTTAAAGTACTCTAGAAGGATCTAAATTATCAAGATATTTATCCTGCATCAAACAAAACCATTTAATGTTAGGTTGGGAAAATAGTTTCCAAACCAATTTTCCACCAAAAGCTAGATTACGAGATGTCAAGTTATGAAGGCCCACTCCACCAGTTGATAAAGAAGAGGTCATGTCTGAGAGTGACACAATTGGGGTTTTCCTTTCTCCTATCATATTGGTAGTCCAAAGGAAATCCATGATTAGTTTATCAATCTGAGTAATCAATGAATTCGAGGCTTGAAGAACTGAAAAATAATAATTGGGAATTGCTGATAAAATAGTTTTGATTAACAAAATTCTCCTAGATAAAGAAAGCCACCTTGCTTTTGAAGCCAGAACCTTGGACTTGATACGACTAATAATTGATTGCCAGTAAAGTGTTTTATTGGAGCCTATAAAGAAAGGGACTCCTAAATAAGTAGAAGGAAGTTCATCCAAAGGGAAACCAAGAATATCAACAACCCTTTCAACTAACAATAGTTGTATATTAAAGAGATAAACCTTAGATTTTTGGCTATTAAATATTTTACCAGATGCTAAACAATATAGATCTAAAAATTTCTTAACCTGTTTAGCCTCTAAAATGGAAGCCTTACCAAAAAAAAGTGTGTCATCAGCAAATAAAGAATGTTTAACCAAGATATATGTATTCGGGATGGGGACACCAAGCCATAGACCTGCATTATGGGAAGCATTAATGGATCAACTAAGAGCCTCATCCATGATGATGAAAATAAAGGGGGACATGGGGTCTCCTTGCCTAACACCCTAAGAGGATTAAAAGAAACCAGTAGGTGCCCCATTGATTAATACAGAGAAATGAGCTCTAGCAATACAGGCCTTAATCCATTTACACCATTTTTTGGAGAAACCAAACCTTGACAAAACTTTTAACAAAAAAGACCAATTTACCCTATCATATGCCTTCATAATATCCAACTTGATGACAAAAGAAGGAATGGAATGTGAGTTGATGGAATGGAGGGTTTCATGAGCCAGAATAGCCCCATCTGTGGTGTCCCTGCCAGGGACAAAACCTCCTTGTTCACAAGAAATAATTCTTGGAATGATATGTTGAAGACACAAGTAGATGGCTTTAGTAACAATTTTATAAATTGTATTACAAAGAGAAATAGGATGAAAATCAGAAAAAGTTTGAGGGTCACTATTTTTAGGGATAAGAACAAGGTTTGTAGTGTTAAAACATTTCAGCATAGCTCAGTTTTTCCTAGACTCCTCTAGAACAACCAATAAGTCAAAACAAATGACATCCCAAGTCTTCTGAAAGAAGAGGCCTGTAAACCCATCCAGGTTAGGAGCCTTGTCAGGAGATAGTGAAAATACTACATTTATAACTTCTAGTAAAGTAAAAGGAGCCATTAAAATCATGTTATCCTGGACTGTAACAGAAGGAGGAATATCTTAAAGAATATCATCAAAAACACTGTCATCAGGTGGAATGGACAGAGGGGGAGATAACAAATTGGAAAAAAACCTAACTCCTTGTTGCTTAATATCCTCCATATCAGAAAATACATTTCCATGTTCATCTTTTATAGATAAAATTGATTTGACTAATTTCTTGTGTTTGGCTGAAGCATGAAAAAATTTGGTATTTTGATCACCTGATTGTAGCCATAACTAGTGAGACTTTTGTCTCCAATATTCTTCCTCTCTAGCACATAATTCAGACTAGTTAGACTAAAGAGCTTTTTTTGATTCAAAAGATTGGGAGTTTAATCCATTAGCTATGATGTGTTGATTAATTTTAGATAGCTCCTCTACTTTAAATTTTTGTTCAAAGATGTTTTTAAAAACATTGATATTCCAAGCCTTAATTAGGTTTTTGACAAATTGCATTTTAAAAAAAAATTGAAACATCATGGTCCCATTCTCCCAAGGTGCAGCTTGCCACCACTGTTTCAAAAGAGAATGGAAAAGAGGATGTCTGAACCAAATCGACTCAAATTTAAAAGAGGATTTACAAAGGCTTGATAGGGGTGAATTAGAAAATTCAATTTGAAGTTGAATAGGGAAATGATTTGAATCCAAAAAAGACAAAATATCCAAAGATAAAGAAAAGTTTTCCAATTTCCAAAGATGAGAACCAAGAAATCTATCCAACCTAACTTCTATTTGCAGAAAGCCCAATCTATGATTTGTCCATGTATAAGTTCCATTTGAAGGTATGATGTCAAAAAGGTCATTATCCAAAATAAAATTATTGAAATCAAAGACCACTCGATTAGGAGGATTAATTCCCTCTTTCTTATCATTTGGACCCAAAGTAGCATTAAAATCCCCAGCAAGAAGAAATTTGAAAGATGGGAATTGTTGAGTAACATCAGTTAGAGATTGCCAGAGAAGTAATTTAGCGGGTGTAGATGTGGGCCCATAAAGGTTAATTATAAAAAAGGATAGGGAAAAATTCTTGACACTCAATAACTGCCAATTAGTGCCTTCTTGAAGTGGAAATAATGAAACATTCTTAGAATTCCATTAGACTACCAATCCACCTGAGGCACCATTAGCTGGGACAGAGGAATTTTCCCATACACCCCACCTACCCACTGAAGAGTTAAAATTATCAGTAGACAACTTAGTTTCTTGGAGTAAAATAATGTCACTTTGAGAAGAATCAAGCCTTTGCTTGATTCTATTTCTCTTTTCAGAGGCATTAATGCCTTTGACATTCCATGAAAGGATCCTCATTGTGGACAAGGAGAACACTTAGTTCTCCTTGTCAAACATCTCTTTGAAGTAGAGAAACTTATATCCAAGGTAGACTGAACACCAACCTCTATTTCTTCCAAAGCCTTAGTTGCTCTGGACTTCCTGCCTCTAGTTTTAGGCATAGGAACATTAACTTTGGGAGATAAGGGAGTTTGAACAATATATGCTTTATCCATTTGTTTGGTCAAGGAATCCTTTTGAGCAACATAAAGGGAAGATTTAGAAAGAAGATTAGAATCCAAGATTGAGGAGCAAGCCTCAATACTATGAGACTAGAATGAGTCACCCTCACTAGTTGGAATCATACTAGGAGGGGGGTTTACATCAATAGCAGGAGTAATGATGGGCTCAGATTGATCAAGTCATTGGAAAAAGGAGAGGGAAACATCATGGTCATCTTGACAATCTAAGAGGGAATGGGAGGATAACATGAAAGCATTAGCATTTTTATCCATCTGAAGGTTATTTTGAAAATTCATAGCTGAAATAACTTCTATAGCCATAAGATCAGAATGCTCCAAAGTTAGCTTGCGAAACTTGAGTGGATCCCCAAAAAACATTAACTTACTAACAATGGAATCCATCATTGATGAATCTACAATCTTGGAATGAGATTTGGATACTGGGAAGGGATCTGACCGAATTAATACTTGTAAAAAATCAACAACATTAAAAATAGAGGCAATCACTGGAAGATACCATCTTAGCATGCTAACAAAAGAGAAAATTGAATCGAAAGACAAGGAAGAAGATTGAATCAACTGAACCACTTGGCGCTCTGGGTGTGGCTTTTCATTTATCTCATGAGAGGAAGATAAAACCTCTACATCTGGAAGAGGGGTCTCCTCTGAGAATGAGGGTTCCTTAATATTGGAAACATTCGGACTTGAAGATTCATTTCATGTCACCATTGAACATTTTTTAGGGGAAGTGGTATGATCTTTACAGACAACTAAGTTTAAACAATTAGGATCCTTACATTGATTTGTAAAATGACCCAATAGGTTAGCATAAAGCAATACAGTCTCAGCATTCTGAATAATAATATGTTGATACCAAGAGCTCCATTTAGATTGTAATTCAATACCTTTGGGAAAGGGTTAGAAGAATCCAACATAAGACACACTCGGATAGATCTATGAACTTGGTCAAAAGGAAGTAAATCATGACGAATAAATGATCCAATTCTATTCGCAATGGCTTCAATAATATCAATATCCCTATATTCAACTAGTAAGGCTGGCATCTCAATCCAGTAAGGAATTAGGGCACATGCAGACTCATCCATCTTAAAATTAGGAGTCCATGATACCAAAGAAATGTTGAAACCCTTACAAAACTAGAATTTACTACATAGAACATTATTACAAGCAGAAGATGAAGTAAAGATAGCAACAAAGAAATTGGCAATATGGTCCATATAAAATAAATCAAACAAGCCAAACCAATTCTAAAAAGCCCAAGTATGGAAATCTATAATGGGAATAAATGAACAGATCTTACCAATAAGAGAAAATTCTTGCATGTGCAAAATCTGAGGTGCTAGTAAATCATCTTCCAGAAAGAGCACCATTTCAGGGTTACTTATCTAAGCCGAAGTATCTCTACGCTAATATGAGGGAAATGAACCTGCTTCATGAGGATTCTACTTATGCATTTTCTTCAGAAGGAAAAAATAGTCATCCTTTTGATGTGAGGGAAATGAACCAGACTGACGAAGATCCTTATTATGAAACAACTTCGACTCTGCATGAACCCTAGAGGTAGGGTAAATAGGGGTATCTAGGATGCCCTTATGAAAAAGACTTTGGGATGACTGCGAAGGAGAAACCCTAGGAATAAAAGGAGGGTACTTATGGGAAGGAAGTAGATGAGGCTGAACATGGATGCTATTGGGAGAGGAAACAAAGGAGGGAGTTTGAATCATCAATGAGTTGGGCCAAGAAACAAAAGGAGGGGCATTAGGGGTCAAAATTCCCAATGCGGATACCATTGAGATCAATAATGGGTGTCGGTAATAGAGGTCCCAAAAAAATGTCAATAGAGGGCCGAAATTGAGATTGGCGAGGAGGAGGAGGGACCAATTTTCTTCCACCAGAATTGGTAATCAAGCCATTATTTGCAAAACTTCCAAACTGAAATTGAGGGTTACCATTATTTTGCAAGAATTTAGAATCCCCAGAAGTCATCGAAGACTGGTGAAATCTTCCATTAGGTGTCGTGTGAGTGTCTTGTTGTCCATATTGAGTGTGAGCCCTCAAAAAATTAAGCCCTTGCCTTGCAATCTTCCTCTCCTACTGACCTTGTCGCCTTCTTCACTCATCAAAATCAGCTCATCAAAATCTATTCTTATATCCTTCAAATTCTATTTCATCTACAATACCTAAGTACAACATGAGGATGTTGTAATATATTCTAATTTGAAATAGTTGATAATGTTACAGAATCCTACTTCTCTCTTGACCAAGCAACCAAACAAGAGCCAAGAAAATAAGGTCCACCACTAGTACTCTTCCGGTTATCCAGACATCCAACCCAATCTGCATTAATATAAGCTATTAGCATGACATTTGAACTTTTTGGATACCATAATCCAAACTTTTCCATATTCTTCAAATATCTAAAAATCCTCTTTACTACCATAACATGTGATTCTTTCTAAAATTTGGCTACCAAACATACTACATACATAATATCTGGTTTGGTAGTAGTCAAATACAATAGTCCTTCAATTATTGATATGTAATTACTTGCATTATCTTTTAGTGAATAAACTCCTCAGTCAAATTATATCTGATAACAATAGTAAATACTAGTTTAGAATTCTCCAAAAGAAAATTCTTCAACAATTATTTGACATACTCGAACTAAGAAATGAAAATTCCTTCACTGTTATGATTTACCTATAACCCAAGAAATATATTGAACTAACCAATCATAGACATCTCAAATTCCTTTTGCATCTCCTTTGAAATTTTTCTACAAAAGTCATCTTTTCCTCCAAAACTGATGGCATCAACATAAACCAAAACAATCAAAATCTGATCTGAATAAATATTGTAATACAAATTACTATGAGCTAATCCTTTTTGTAATCCTTATCCAATCATATAATATCTATCAAATCTACCATGCCATCCCTTGGGTTCTTGCCTCAATCCATAAAAACATTCTTGAATATTCACATAGCATCTAGATTCCCTTCTGATTTGAATCCTTTCTATTGTTCAATGAAAATGTCTTCTTTCAGTTCTCCATTCAACAATGCTAACTTAACATCCATATGATAAAATTGTAAATTCTTAAATGCAACAAAAGATTCAAATCACCTCCATCTAGGAAACATGGGGATACATCTCATCAAAATTAATAACTTCAATCTGATTACAACCCTTGCAAACTAGTTTTTCCTTTTTCCTTATTTATACCTTTCCATTTTCATCCATCTTATTTAAGAAAACCCATATTGTACCAATCACATTCTTATTATCCTTTCTAGGCACAATTTCCCAAGCTTGATTCTTCTCTATTTGATCAAGGTCTTCCTTTATTGCTCTTACCCATTTTTAATCATTACATTCTTCTTCCACAAATTTAGGCTCAATTTCAAAAAATAAAAACAACAAAACTTTCTATCGTATTTTTCTACTTCTAGTAACAAATCCTCTATTTTTATCATCAATAATCTAATTCTTATAACGATTTCTCTATAAATACATTGGTCTCTTAGTTGTAGATGCCAAATCCCATCTTGTATCTTCCTCATATTTCTTGTCTTTCATTCCTCTGTCCTCTACATTAGATTCATATTCAAGATGTTTCTTAGGAGTTTTCTTAAAATATTCATTTACCTTCACATTCACACTTTTAACAATCTTATTTAGTCTCGTTGTAACAATGGTACACTTTTCTCTTTGTAGAATACTAGTGCAAGAGCACCTAGGCTAGCCTCCAAATCTTATGTCATTTTGGATTGTATTTGACATTAGCCAAGTCAGAGTTGGGAGATGAGTTGTGTATTTAATTTGGACCTTAGAAGGTCTTGCTAAAATGTGGACTAGGTGAGTTAGTGTTAGAACTAAGTTCACCAATTAATCATTGTTAGTTGTTTTTGATAGCTTAGCCTTAGAAGCTTAAAGTTTGGATTTGAGATTATTAATGTGTTCTAAACACATGAGAGATGTAAGAAAGATTCATTGAGTTCATTAATGAGGTTAGTTCTTCAAACCACGTAGCATAGAGGCCTATATTCTAGTTGGCCTAATGAATGTAAAAGATGCCAAAGTTGTCATGACAACATTGGCAATTTATGGCAAATTTTGCATGCAACTCGGCAGCATTGGATTCCCTAAAAGATAGGAGTGTGGATAAAATAACAAGGCCTAGAAAAATGGAGAATGACATCTAAGAATATCTCAGGGCTTGAATCCCGAGGTAGAGAGTATTGTAAATCAAGTTTTTGAATAGTGAAGCAACTCTGCAATTCTGGTTATGTGAAGATACCGAGCATTATAGTGTGACAGTGATACTCTATGGATTGAATGCCTTGATTTAGTGTTAGATTTGTGTTCAAAGGATAGTTATAAGACTTTTTCATTCTATAAGAAAGTTGATTTGAGTTGATTTAGTGTCTTGAATAAATAGATTAAGGTCTAGAGGTTTTCCTGGTCCTGTGCTGACCAGTTTGTCTTTCTATGGCTCCCCCATGAAATCTAGCCACGGGATATTCCTAAGGATAGATGAATGTTTTAGGGGAGCCATTGGTATGTATATATTTAGTGGTAGGAGTCACGAAGAGTCGATTTTCTATTTCTAAGATCAAGCCCTAGGCGAGCTTAGAATGCCCGGTTAGAGGTTTGACAGTGAAGAATTGAAGATTTAATGCAGGGGATTGAAGTACAATATGGAATAATCATATTTACAAGTGGGATATGAACATATATTGACATGCTAAGAGGATTGAGAATCTACCAATCCATTTGATTGAGATTTGAGCAAGAAACCAGTAAGGTCCTATAAATTAGGCTTTTTAGCCCTATTTGATCTAGATAATAGGAAGCCTATGTATGAAAGACCTAGGAGTCTAAAAAATTTTGAATCCTTCATAAAATCAAAAAGGGTACTCGAATGTGGGATTAGTTTTGCAAGTTTTTTGGGAAGTTTTGGCAAGAAATTGGAAAAAGACCCTATTAAGGGCTACTAGGAATTTGGCCTAATTAGGCCTCCTCATGACAAGTTCTTGAAACCAGTAGAAAAGGGCTTGGAGATCCTTCAAGATGGATCCAAATGGAAACATATGGAATGTTTTCAATATTTTTGGCACCCCTACAATGAGTTTGAAGATTTGTGTGAAGATGGCACTTAGAGCCTTCTAAGTGTAGGAGTAAGCATTGTGTGTACAAGGAAATGTACCTTCATAGGATTAGTATTGAGCAATAAATGAAATAGAAACTAAATTAACCACAACTATAGAAACTATTTAGCAAATGAAAGATCAATTGAGCATCCTATGGCTCTCTATCTAAGAGTGTTAATAGAAGCTCTCAACAAGCTACCATTAATGACTATCCTAGAATGAGAAATGATAAAGATTAAGCTAAAGCTAACAATTATATTCAAATTGAATGCTAATTAAGCTCTTAAAATGCATTTCTAGCTATAAAATGCAAGAGGTTTGATGCAATTCTAAGATTTTTGGTTATGAATTATGAGGATTTTGGTCTTCCTTTTATTGATTTTCCCAATGGTAGCGGGTGTAGTGTAATTGATCATGATTAAGCCTTGGTTGAGTTTTTGGTTCCACCCTTTGAAGACAATGCAAAGTTTGTGTCCTCAAAGCTTGGGACAGATAGACAAGATCAATGGACAAGATGCTCTTTCACTTTGAGTGATTGAGATTGAATTTGGCTTGATCCATGTGTGAATGCCTTCTCTCAAATCCTATTGGTTGATTGAATTTCCTCCCTTTTTGGGTTGTTGAGAGAAATTAGGATTTATTAATTGATTTAAATTCATTTGTTTAGCCATGTACCCCTTGAATGGGTTGAATTTGATTTAATCCAAAACTATACAATTAATAGAATTAATTGCACTTTGATTTGATTTAACTTGATTAAAATTATCTCAATTTTGATTTACCTTGAATTAATACTTGATTTTCATTTTGATTGGCTAATTATGCATTGTGATTCAATTACTTTGATCCTATCCTTGATTTTCTTTGATTTATCATTTAATTGTCTTTGTCCATTTTTTCAGTGATTACAAATGCCCTTCTTTGAGTTGACGTGTGAAGCATGTCAATTAAAAGAATACTCTGATCTTGCTTGATGATAGGTCCTAATTCATTGATGGTCGATCTTTAATGTTCATTTGATGTCTTTTGATGGTCGATTCTTGATATCCGATATGAGATTGATGTAGTTCTGATGATAGTTCTTTCAATTGATGTGGTTCTCTGATGGTCATTCTGATGATGGATCCTTGATATGATGTTTGATTTTGATGCGATACCTAATTTAATGATTGATCTTGATGCGATGCCCCATTCGATTGATGTATGAATTTTTTTTGATAAAAGCTTTCTCTTTGATTTGTTGATCGGTCTCTTGATTTTCAATGATGATGTTGCTGATGTTAATTATCCGATGGTATGCCCCCTCGTAAATGAAATAAAATTTGGTCATTGGTTGAAATATCGATGTTGTTGGTCATTTTATGTTGATTTAGTTCAATTTTGAAATGAATTTTAATTTCATTTCTGATATTTATTGTCGTCTGTTTGATTACAAATGCCCTTATTTTGGCTGTTTTGATGATAAATTCATGTTCCTAGGTCAATTTTAATGAAATCATCCTTTCTTAGGTCAAAGTTACCTCTCTTTTAGGTCAAAAAGCTATATAAAGGGGTCAAAATCCCTTTTTCACTATTCATTTTCACTTTCACTTTTACTTTTTACCTCTCTGAATCCTTTGAGCTTTTTATGATGTCTGTCCCCATCCATGAGCATCAGTTCAAGAAATGCTGACGATATCAGTGTCTTCCTAGCTTTGGACCTCCAGTGAGTGCCTATGCCTCTTCATTTTTCCTGTTTATGCATTTAATTTCAAAATTTTGAAATTTTTCCTAGAAAAATACCCTTTTTTCACTTTTTTATTTCAATGCATGCTTTTAACCGATTAATTGGCACTTTTGCCCTCGAAGTTGTGCTTTCGCAATGTTAAAGGGTGCTTCCGCGATCCAATTGTGCTCTTTTGCTCACCAAACTTTTTCACTTTTCCGCTTTTACATTCTTTTGGTGTGCTTTTACTCTTATTTGTGCTTTTACCATTTTAAATAGTGCTTCCACTATGTTTTAGAGTGCTTTCACCTTTTTTTCACTTTTGAACCATTAAGGAGCGCTTTTACAAATTTAAGCAGTGCTTTTGCATTTTTACACTTTTGCAACCTAGAATAGCACTTCCACTCAGCAAAAAAAATTGCAATTTTGTTAAGTCCACTTTTTGATTTTGTTTGTCATCGTCAATCACCTGATAGGTTAAGTTCCCAAACTTGACATCCTTAACAAGTTGTATTAATCAGTATGAGTTATTTATAATTGGAATATCGTTCATCAATCTAGATTCAAATGATGGGTGATGATAAAATTTCCATTCTATTTGAGTAGAAACACAAAATTTGATTGTGGTTTGATAATTTTTTGATAAATTTTGATTGAGTACTTAGAATGGTCCAAGTAATTAGTGATTTTATTCTAATATGATTGTACTTTCTCTTTTGCAGACTGAGCTTGGGTCATTACATATCCATGGAGCTTATCCATTGTCGTGGGGTATGATCGTTGATCTGAGTGTGGCGGATCATCGGCACATTAGTCTATGTGTCTTGTCCTTCCTCCTCTATCTTCCTCAATTTTGAGTGAATTGGGGCCTTATCATTGCTATGGCTAAGCATTGGCACTCAGACCATAATACATTTCATCTTCCAATGGGAGAGATGACGATTATGCTAGAGGAAGTATATCGTATTCTATGGTTTCCTACTCAAGGAGAGATGGTTTATTACAATTCTATTTATGATGGACCAACCTATCGACGAGTCTTTGGAGACCCTACTATTGGTGATGCTCACATCTAGTGGTCTTAGTTTGTTTCATTCCCTATTTTACTAGCTATTCTTGGTACTCTGATTGGAGGTTTCCTTCTTCCTGATAGGCATGGGCATGGATTTGCTATCGGTTGGGGTCCCATTCTTAAGAATTTGATGGCAGAGCCTCGTCAGTTTGATTGGGGTTTCTATGTGTTAGCTCAGTTGTACCATGAGTTACACACTGTTGTTTATAGACATTCTACTACTTTGACTGCAGGAGCTATCTTGTTATAGCTTTGGACTTGGGAGCATATCCTAGTGACACGTCCTATTACAACACAAGATCATCAATCAAGTTGGCCTTTTGCTTGGATGTATGATGGTATCATTATCCAGACCCATATGGGTAAGCTAGATTATTGGCGATGCAAGATTGATGATATGGATACAGTTGTTTGGAGGCCCTATCTCAGTTATGAGGCTTGGCTAGAAGATGACTCTGAGCTATCTTATATGTTTTTTCCTCATCAGATGATCAGATGTTTTGTATTTTTTATAGAGAGATTATATTTTCGTCAAGTTTTGCATTAGTATGGGTGCAAATAGTGTATGCTGCAAGGAGTGGTGATGTATGCCTGTGTACAGGTGAAGAGATCATTATGGGGCCCCTGTGTTGATTTTGGCACCGCTATGAGGGAGATTTGAGACCTTTTGTATCTTCCTTGGTCTAGGAGAGGATAGATTGTAGATGCGAGTATCATAGATGATTATGGTTCTTGGTTACATCAATACCCTTTTCCCAGATTTATAGATCCTGTAGAGAGCATTCCCACTATTGACGAGTTATCAGATGGGGATGACGGTGGTGGTGGAGATGATGATGATGGTGGTGGAGATGATGGAGATGATGGAGATGATGATGGAGGTGGTGGTCATAGGATTAGGGGATGCCATGGATGATGGGGTCGTTAAGGAGCTAGAGCCGGTAGAGTTCATATTCCAGTAATTGATGCTGCTCTGATTCCTCCTAGGGGTGTGGATTAGGTGAGGGGTCGACAGGTTGATAGAGTATTGCATTAGGTTGCCAAAGATCTGGTAGATAGGCCTAGAGTTAGGCATTAGAGGGAGGTTGATGTAGACATTGTACATGTATTACTTGATCAGGCATAGGGTCCTCCTGCTCAGTAGGTTATTCAGCCAGTTGTTCCTTAAGTTCAGGAAGCTTCTTCTGCTTCTGGTTCTATTTTAGCTTCTATGCCTTCATCTTCTTCACATCCATCATCTTCTCATTTTGTTCCATCTTTGGGTGATCCATCTTCTTCTATGCCATCTACATCTGTTCCTCCTCCTCAGCCTTCTATGACACAAAGTCCTGCCCCAGCATCAACATTAGATGTTGCATCTTTGTAGAGTCGGATTTTAGTAGTACAATAGTAGGTTTCTCAGTTGAGCTTGATGATGCAGACTTTCATGGCTGCTATGAGTCAACATGGTTTACAGGCTAGTTCTAGTCAGACTCCAGATAGTGCTCTTGGTCCTGATGGTCTTGATGGTACTGATGGTACTGGTGAATTTATCAGTTGATCTATGCCTGAGATATTTTAGTTATTTCATTTGCACTTTGATGATATATGATCTCCTTTCTATTTTTATGATTGAGACATTGGACTCTTGTTATATCATTTTTGATTGATTGATTTTTCTTATGTTGATACTTTGATAGTTGATGAACATTGATATTTGGATATTGCTTTGATGATCATTCATTTGGACTTTGATGCTCTATTGATTTTATGATGATGTTACCATGGACTTTGATACTCTCTTTGATAGATTTCACTATATATGATGTCATCATGTGTTGGATCTCTTTTTCAAGTGTTTTGAATGATATTTAGATCTATATGATTCTATCTCCCCTATGCTTTATTTTATGCTTTTCAGAATGCAATGTTTCAAAATGTATGCATATGTCCTAATGATGTTTTAATGATTTGTCTTATGTATGACATAGAGTAGATGAATGCAATGTTATCTTAGTGATTAATGATATTGATGAATGTATGCAATGAATACATGTAGGATGTTAGATGGATAATGATTAATGAATCTCATGGATGTCTTTCTTTTGATATGAAAATGTGATGGATATATGGATGTTTTTCGCTTGATATGTAAATGTGATGGATATATGTAATAATGCAATGATCTTGAGCTTTCAATGATTAATGATATATGCAACATGGCTGAATGATTCTATCATGTATGATATGCATTTAATGTTGAATGATACTAATGTATGCAAATAATGATTAACTAACTTAATGCAATGCACTTAATGAATTGATATTTAAGAATGCACCTTAAATGAGATGAATGCAATCTAATGATAATGCATTTTAGTGAACTTAATGCAATCTAGGTGGATGCTATAGATGCAATTTAATGATTATGCAACTTAATGATTCAAATGTTGGACACATTTAAATGAATGCAATGTTTAATAAAGATGACTTAATGCAACTTAAAAATGACCTTAATCAATGCAAGTGAACTAATGAAATGTACTTTATTTTTTATATGTTTTTTATTTCCAACACACTCAATCTTATATAGTTGTTTTTGATGATCCTTTGATTTTTTATTTGAGTACACCCCCTTTTTATTTTCCTCTTAAAATTTAAGCTAAGAAAAGAAAAACAATATACAATGTACGTAATCTAAAATGTATGCAACTAACTGTCATTATTCAACATTTGGAGCTTCTAATCATCATTGAGCATTTTTGGATCCTGTTTTAGTAAAACCATCACTAGTTCAACTATGATGATATGAATACTTTTTTCACCTCTTTCTTTTCTTTCCCGTCTCTCTTTGGTATGACTATCACTGATTGAAGCCAATCATGAGAGTGCGAATACCGATTTTTTTAGATTCTATGTTGCAAGTGGATGTTGGTATTATAATATTGAAGATCAAAATAGCCAAGGTATCCTTTTGCATAAACAAGATGAAATCTCAGTTTTATCCTATGTACAAGTCCTCGTTGATTTTTTGATGATCATGTCCTTAGACAAATAATACATGATTTAAAACTTTGATTTTAAGACAGTCATTTAGAAATCAACAAAAATATCATCCTTTCATCATAGCTTGTCTAGTCTAAAACTTTCATCGATTTGCTAGAAAGACATGATTTCATCAATTGAGTCAACACTTAGAAAAAATTGTTGCAATGTTTTTCAAATCCATATTTCAAGTGTAGTTCCATCCATTTTATACTTTTAATCCTAATAGAGATAAGGTCATGTAAGATCTTGGATCAAATTTTGCGTTTGGCTCAAATTGGATTAGAATGTAGATTTGATTTAGTGTTCTTCTTTCAAATTTGATGAATCAATTCCATGATTGAATAAAGCTTGCTTTTGATGAATCCTTTCTTCTTTTGAGTAGATTTCCCCCAATTTGAGATAATTTCATTTGTGGGACTTAGGACAATTTGCAGATTAGGTGACCAAAATCTTGAGGTACTTTCAAATGCAACTGTGGAGTTTTATTATGCAATATATACAAATGCTGGCAAATGCAATATTTACAAGGTGACCTTCTAGGTATGTGACTGACTTGGACTTTCAATGGTGCCTGTTTACTAGGTTTTCACTGATTGAATGGATCTTTCTCTTTTTTCTATTTTTAAAGCTTTTCTCTTTTTTTGCTACCAAGGTGCCTATTTGCTAGGTTTTCACCAAGGCACTTTTTCTCTTTTTTTGATTTTTTTTTGTATTTTTCTTTTTTTTCAATTTTTTTTTCATATCACGGAGCTACCTATTTGCTAGGTTTTCACCAAGACAACATCTTTTTGAAGATCATATATGAATTTTTTTGGTATTTCATCATGCTCAATTTTCCACTATTTTTTATCTTTTATGCTTTTCAATGTTTTGTTCTTTTTTGCTTTTCAAATGTTTTTGGTATTTTCCAGATCTCTTTTGACTATATACAATAAATATGATGCTTTCCATTTGATACTCTTTATACTCTTTCATCTACCTCATGTATAGAACCTCTTTAGATGTATGCTATTAATAGGTTCTTGTAGCTCTTCTCCATCACAATCTACTAATTTGTATGTGCCAGTCCCAAAATTTTCAATGATGATAAATGGTCCTAACCAGTTTGCCTCCCATTTTCCTTTTTTTTCTCTTTTTGCCTGATTTTTGAGATTCTCTCATAAAACTAGGTCACCTATTTTAAATGTTCTTGACTTGATGTGCTTATTATAAGTCCTTGACATTCTATTTTGGTACATCTTCAAATGATCAAATGCTTGCTTCTATTTCTCATCTAGGAGTTCTAGTTCTTGCAGCCTAACAACTCTATAGTCTTCTTCACTTATCAAACCATCAAGAGATACCCTTAAGGATGGAAGTTCTACCTCCAAAGGAAAAACTGCTTCTATTCCAAAGACTAAAGAAAAGGTGTAGCTCTTGCTGGCATTCTTATGCTTTTTCTATAAGCCCATAAGATCAGGTTTATTTTAATGTGCCAATCTCTACCTGAATTATCCACCGTTCTCTTTAATATCTTCAAAATGTTTTTATTTGTTGCCTTGGCTTGTCCATTATCTTGGGGGCAATAGATTGAAGAAGAATGATGAATCATGTGAAACTTGGTGCATAACTCCTTTAGGTCTTTATTTTTGAAATGCTTTGCATTATCCATTATGATAGCATGAGGTATGCCATATCTACAAATAACGTGATTGAGGATAAACAAAGATATCTATTTTCCCATTATAGTTGATAAGGGTACAACTTCCACCCACTTGGTAAAGTATTATGTTGTCATGATGATGAATTTATGACCATTTGAAAATGGTGGATAAATCATGCCCATTAAGTCTAGACCTCATTGATAAAATAGCCAAGGTTTTGTCATCAGATGAAGCTCTTATGCGGGCACATGTATCAATTTTCCATGGAATTGACACTTTCTACAAGTTTTGGCAAAGTTACCAGCGTCTTTCTCCATTGTAGGCCAAAAATATCCTATCCTAAGAAGTTTCTTAGATAGGGTTAATTTGTTCAAGTGTGATCCACAAATTCCCTTGTGAATTTCTCTTAAGGCTACATTTGATTCCTCTTCTTCTAAACATCTAAGGAACATTCTGTCTAAACTTTTGCGATACAATGTTTCAGAAATTATAGTATATCGGGCAGCTTGGTGAATGAAGCTTTTCTTTTGATGCTTGGTTTGGTTTATGGGAAGGATTTGATCTTTTAAGAAGTATAAATAGGTCCATACCAAGGTGATTCATTTGTAGTTAGAAATAAAATGGTATAAGGGTGGGTAGGGTCAAACGCGGGTTGATGCACTTCTTCTACCAGGAATTCATATCTAGCACTCTGATCAGGCATTTGTAGAAGTGAAGCCAAATTTGCCATTGCATCTACTGCTTTGTTCTTTTCTCTTGGAACTTGCTCAAATGTAATAAGAATGAAGTACTTCTTAAGACTTTCCACCATGTTTTTATAGGGTACCAATTTGTCATCTTTTGTTTGATATTCTTCATTAACTTGATTAATGACTAATTGTGAATCTCCATAGACCTTTAGTTCTATCACTTTCCATTCTAGTGCCAACTTGATTCCAATAACCAAATCTTCATATTCTACTATATTATTGGTGCATGGAAATAAAAATTTATAGGACTTAGGAATAGTAGATCCTTGAGGAGTGATTAGAAGTATGCCTGCTCCTGACCCATGTTGAGTGTGTGAGCCATCAAAATATAGTTGCCATGTTTTTGCCTCAACATTCACAATCTCTGAATCTGGGAATTCGACTTGGATGGGATGATCATCTTGAAGTGGTGCTTTTGCTAACTGGTTAGCAATGACTTACCCTTTGATTTATTTTCTATCAACATATTCAATGTCAAACTCACTTAGCACCATAACCCACTTTTCTAGCCTTCCATTTAATGCTGTTTTACTGAGTAGATACTTCAAAGGATCAATTTTGGCAATGAGCCTTATCTTGTGGGCTAGCATATAATGGTGTAATTTTTGGTAAGAAAAAACCATGGCCAAGCATGCCCTTTCCATGAATGTATAGTTCAACTCATATTTGACTAGAGTCCTACTTATGTAGTAAATTGCCTTTTCTTTTCCCGTTTCATCTTCTTGTGCTAAAAGTGCCCCTAATGAATTCTCTGTTGCTAAAATATATAGGATTAAGGGCTTTCCTTTGATAGGTGACATCAATATTGGTGGGTTCATGAGGTATTTCTTCAATAGATTAAAGGCTTCTTCACACTTTTCATCCCATTTGAAAATTGTATCTTTATGCAGAAGTTGGGTGAAATTATGACATTTTTTAGCTAATTTTGAGATAAATCTCCTAATGGATTGTATCCTTCCTTATAGAGATCTCATTTGGCTAATGTTTTAGGTGGTTACATTTCCATAATAGCCTTCACTTTAGTGGGATCCACCTCTATTCCCTTTGCAGATACAATGTAGCCTAGTAGTTTGCTGGATTGGACTCCAAATGCACATTTTTTTGGATCAAGTCTTACTTTGAATTTCTCTAATCTTTCAAAAAAATTTGCCAAAATTGGTAAGTGCTCTTTTCTTGAGTGAGATTTGGCTAATATGTCATCCACATAATCCTCCATGAACTTATGCATCATATCATGAAATATTGTGGTCATCGCTTGTTGATAGGTCACTCCAGCATTCTTCAAACCAAAATGCATGACATTCCAGCAAAAAGTACCCCATGCACATGTAAAAGCTATCTTATCTTGGTCTTCTAGTGCTATCTTAATCTGGTTATATCTACTAAATCCATCCATGAGTGAAAACATAGTGTCCTAATGTTAGGTCCACAATGGCATCTATACTTGGAAGTGGGAAGTCATCTTTAGGACATACCAAATTTAAGTCTCTAAAATCCATGCAGTTTCTAATGGATTTATTTGCTTTGATACTAGCACTATATTTTAGATCCATTGTGTATAATCAATGGCCCTTATAAATCCCACTTTCAATAATTTTTCCAAATCCACTTTGACAAGTAGTGCTACATGTGGATGCATCTTCCTTAACTTTTTCTTAACAGGTTTGGCTCCTTCCTTGATATTTAGATGATGCATTATCAGATTTGGATCTAATCTTAACATATCATCATAAGCACAGGAAAAGTTAATTTTTTTTCCTTAAAGAACTTGATGAATTCTATTCTCTCTTCGGTGGATAGGGATGCCGCTAGGTGGATGATCTTCGGCTCAGTTTCTGACCCAATGTTTATCTTTTCTATTGGCTCAATTAAGATTAGAGATATTTCTTCATAATGTTTTGGTAGAACATCCAAAATCCCTTCCTTAGGTGCCTCAGTTGGGTTTTCACCTTTGGAAACATCCTATATTTCTTTATTTTTTTCTTCTTGATCTAATGTTGCCACAACGTGGTTTTCAACACTTGATTCTTTTCCTTTTTCCTTTTTTTTGTTTTTTTCAAATTTTCTTAGATTGAAAGTTTGGATGCTCCCCTTGATAAATTATTCTTGATATTCCATTATAGAAGAGGGTTCAACCACGTTAAAGTATTGGGACACCACATT
Source organism: Chamaecyparis obtusa (assembly GCA_027943335.1). NCBI lineage: Eukaryota > Viridiplantae > Streptophyta > Pinopsida > Cupressales > Cupressaceae > Chamaecyparis > Chamaecyparis obtusa. The sequence goes on along the minus strand of BSBK01001642.1, from coordinate 374,111 downwards.
GTCATTCAAGAAGATTGGAAGGGTAGTAGGTTTAACGAAATTCCATTCAATTAATTTCAGGTGTATGAGGGTTAATGGGTCAATGCTTGGGTTCATTTCAATGAGGTTTAAGGCTAATACTTCATTAGAGGGATCATACATTGTATCGTGCAAGTCTATAACATGGGCCTCTTCTAAATGTTCTAAAGAAGAAGGATCAAATTCCTCCTCACTAGACTCCTCTAAGGTTTCCACTAGATAAAATTTGTGTGGATTAAACCTAACGTGTGATTCCTCCATAGTAGGTCTCCATGAAGGTATGTAGGGTTCACGTACCCATTGATTTATCTCTATTTCTATGCTTGGCACATCATTTAGAACCACTTGGTTTGAACTAGATGCTTGATTTGAACTTGATTCTACTATTGGTCCTTTATCCTTGGTAGAAGTATAGGTATGAATAATTTCAATACCCTTATCATGACATGACTCATCAGATAATGTCTCCCATTCCCACTCATTAGAATCCTCATCACTATGAGATTCTAATTGCAATATTTGGCTATGAAGTTTGGGATAATGTTTTTGATTGTATCCTTCTTCAAGATACCCTAATCCTATTTTCTCCTTGGTATCTCACCATGTTGTTTCTATGGGTTCAACAAGCCCTTCATTCTTTGTGCCCAAAGGTCCTTGACCTTTGTACCCCATCTTTTGCATGATTTGAAACCCTTTCCCATATTGATGTGTGGGAATGGTTATATTTTGAATATGTTTGATATGTGCACTTGATTCTTCATCTTTATATAACCAGTTTAGCATCTCATTGTCTTCTTCATCCATGGTGGATGATGTAATTTCCCTCACAAAATTATCATTATATCTATGGGGTAGATTTGAGGGTCTTCCATAGGACTTGGGTGATAAGGGTAAGTCCATCATAGATAAGGAGTATTCACCTACACCTTTTTGCTTGATCTTGCATTTCTTATCAAAATTCTTCATTATTTGGTCCATTTTTTGATAATGGGATTCTTTGGTGCACACTTGGATAGCTTTGGTATGATCTTCTTTTGATTCTTTAATAATATTATCCTCACTAGCCTTCTCTTTTCCTTTAGTTGATGTAGTTAGGTTAGTGAGTTTTGGTGTGTCTTTAGTAACAATTTCCTCTTCCATCTTTTCTTTTCCCTTCAATAATGGGATGTCTTTAGAACTTTTCCCTTGCTCCATTTGATTAGTTATAGAACCTTTTGTATTGTGTGGGACTAAAGAGTCATTGATAGGCTTGATGTTGTTACAATATTGGAAAGGATTTAGGTCCCCACTTACCATTATCTCTTGCCCTAGATAAGGAAATTTTAGGCATTTGATGATAAGTAGATGGAACAACTTTCATTTCATGGATCCATGGTCTTCCTAATAGGATATTGTAAGTCAAATTTAGGTCTAACACTTGGCATATGGTCTCTTTTTGCATAGGACCAACTCTTATGGGTAACACTATGACTCCTTTTGAAGCTCTTTCTTCATCATTGTAGGCTTTTATGGTTATCTTTTTCTTAGGGTCAATAGCCTCCTTAGAAAATCCTAGGGCTTTCACTAGGCTAAGGGTACAAATGTTTAGGCTGACTCCTCCATCTATAAGGACTCTTTTCACCCTATGCTTGTGAATCAAGACTTCTATGTGTAAAGGAAGATTTTGAGGATGATTAAGGGACATGTCATCTTGCTTAGAAAATGATAAGAATGTTAGAAAGTAAAGTCCACCAAGATAACTGAGCGGGGGAGGGGGGGGTGAGTTAGTTATCTGATAATTATAACCTTTATCAACTTCAACAACATTTAACCATATAAGAAATGTAATTAAAAACCATAGAAAGATATTCATACACAATAACACAATGACACAAGATATGTTGACTAGGGAACCTCTTGATCAAAGAGTAAACCCTAGTGGGAATGATTCCCATTAAAGATGCACTAATATGAATATTTCTTGTGAAAGGATGGACTCTATTAGGAGTCTTATGAAATACATTTAGTACATATGAGTCCCTGTTAAGAGACTTTGAATCCCTGCTAAAAGATTCTAACTCTGTTAGGAGTTATGGAAGACAGAAGGACCCACTACCCAAACAACTTCAATGGAAAGATCACTGAACACATTGTCCCACTGATCTCTAGATTATTCAATAGAATAATATCAAATCATTACTGATCTCAACAATATGTTTCCTCTTCTCTGACTATTCCAAATCACACTCACTGCTACACTAGATCTCAATTTCAGATCTTTTTACCTCGCATGTCCTCTTTCACAAATTCGCTTTCACAACTTCATTCAATTCATCATTACATTCATATTCCTTATTACAACAAGAAAAATAATTCCTTCCTTTATACCACACTCAAGTAATTACAAATGAGTCGGCATCCAATTACAAAATAAAAGTTTCCACATGTTACATAAAAAATACACAAAACTGTTGGCTTCCAATTAGAATAACTCTTCACTCATGTGACCTCAAAGTTTGCATTGTCATCCACATCACTATTAACATGTCTTCAACTTCTCTCTAACTGCACAAAACTAGATTCCATCTTGATTAGGAGATATCATCTGATTTCCACAAACTACTGCTCTGAAATACTGCCTGAATACTGCTTCCTCCAAAATGCTCATAACTTCCATGAATAAATGAATTACTATCCACTCTCTTAACCATGAACATATAACATAAAAAAGAGTAAATCCTCAACATCACATAGCTTTATCTTCAATATCCCATGTGCGCTAATCCAAACACTATTTGCACCTCTGCAAATCTCAGTAGATAAGTGTGTTGACATCAATGCCAATCTCAACCATGAATGCAACAACAATTGCTACAGAATGGTTTCCAATACTCCCATAGGATATATTTAGCATTAATTCCTAACAATCTCCCCCATTGGCATTGATGGCAACATAGATGAAAAACATCTAATGTTCCATAAATCCAACACTGCAACACTACTGCTCTAAAAAAATACTTCAAGCCCTCTTCATCAATTAAATCTTGCTTCATTTTCCTATTCAGTTCTCTCAATAGATGGTACAAAAGGTTTTTCATGTACACTTCTCCCCCATTGACATCAATGATAGAAATTTCATCATTATGTCAACAACAACTCAAATGTCAAAAGACACTGTTTAGAAAATACATTCACTAGAGTCCTGATGACTCAGCTCATATACACATACTTCCCCATAGAGGAAGTACCAACATCCAATCCAGAAGAAAGATAAGGCTCATATACCACTGGATGGATGCAGAAATCAGCATCACTTCTCAAAGATAGGCTGGGGTATAACCCCAAACATACCTCTTAGATACTCAAATGTATCCTTAGGAAAAGGTTTTTTAAATATGTCTGCTATATGCTCCTTTGTGCTTATGTATTCAAGTTTGTATTCTTTCTCACTAAATTTCTCTCTTACTACATGATACTTAATCTCTATATGCTTAGTCTTAGAATGTAATACAAGGTTCTTAGACATACTAATTGTGCTGGTGTTATCACAATGTATGACAACAGGATTAAAATTTTTTATTCCAATATCCTTCAGCATTTTCTTTATCCAAATTATCTGGTTACAATTGTTTGTTGCTGCTACATATTCTACTTCTGTTGTGCTTTGTGAAATACAATTTTGTTTCTTTCTTAGCCAAGAAACTAATCTTCGTCCAAGGAAATATACTCCACCACTGGTTCTCTTTTTATCATCAACATTGCCTCCCCAATCAGCATCTGTATATGCACATAGGGTAAAATCATTAGATTTTTCATACCACAATCCATACTCAATTGTGCCTCTTAAATATCTTAGTATTCTCTTTACTACTACATAATGTGATTCTCTGGGTTCAGCTTGAAATCTTGCTACAATTCCAACTGAATGTGCTATGTCTAGTCTTGTATGTGTCAAGTACTGCAATCCTCTAATCATAGATTTGTACTTCTTCTGTTCAACTGTAGGAGTCTCATCTATGCTATATAACTTATGTCCAATTGCCATAGGTGTTCCAATTGGTTTATAGTTCTCCATTCCAAATATTTTTAACAAATCATTCAAATACTTTGTCCGACTAACAAAGATATCATCACTATTTTGTGTTATCTATAATCCCAAAAAGTATTTCATTTCACCAATCATACTCATTTCAAATTCAATCTTCATTTCATTAGCAAATTTATTACTGGCTTCATCTTCTCCTCCAAAAATAATGTCATAAAAAAAAATAACTACAACCAACAAACCATTTTCAATTTCTTTTGTGTATAAGTTGCTATCAACTGTTCCTTTTGTAAATCCCAATTTTATCAAATACTTATCCAATCTTGCATACCAAGTTCTAGGTGCTTGCTTTAGTCCTTATAAAGCTTTCTTTAGTTTATATACCATGTCTCCTTCTCGAGTTAAAGGAAAACCTTCAAGCTGATCAATGTAGACTCCTTCTTCCAATTCTCCATTCAAAAATGCTGACTTAACATCCATCTGATATACTTTGAATTTCTTGTAAGCTGCATAGGCCAAAAACACTCTTACTTCTTCAATTCTTGCAACAGGTGCAAAAGTTTGTTCATAGTCAATTCCTTCTTGCTGTGAGTATCCTGTACATACCAATCTTGCTTTGTTTCTTACTACTTCTCCTTGTTCATTCATCTTGTTTCTGAATACCCATTTTGTTCCTATAACATTCTTGTCTTTAGGTCAAGGGATTCCCATGTTTTATTCTTTTCAATATGATCTAGTTCTTCTTTAATAGCTTTAATCCAATGTTCATCTTCACAAGCTTCACTAGTAGATTTAGGTTCAATTTGAGAAATCAAACATAACTATTCTTGCACCTTATTTCGAGTTAGAACTCCTCTATCTATGCTTCCAATAATCTACTCAATAGGATGATTCCTTGATAAATTCTTATTAGGTGTCACTATCTTAGATCTCACTTCAGGTGTCAATTCTTCAATGATCTCACTATGGCTTTCATTCAACAAATCATTGTCAGTTTCATAGAACAATTCAATAGTCTCAATGTTAGGTCTAGGATGAGTTCCTTCATATGATTCATAATCAAGCATTCTTTCTTGAATTTTAAACTTTTCATCAGCTTTAACATTTACACTCTCAACAATAGTCTTAGTTCTCTTATTGTAACATCTATAAGTTTTTCTCTTCAAAGAATGTCCAAGAAATATACCTTCATCACTTCTAGGCTCAAACTTTCCAATATCATCATCTCTCTTTATATAACATTTTCTTCCAAAAATTCTAAAATACTTAACTGAGGGTGCATGTCCAAACTATAATTCATAGGGTGTCTTGTTTGTGTCAGCTCTGATTTGTACTCTGTTCATTGTATACACTGTTGTGTTCACTGCTTCTCTCTAGAATATCTTCGCTAAGTCATTCTCAAATAACATAGCTCTTGTTGCTTCAGTCACTGATCTGTTTCTTCTTTCAGTAATACCATTTTGTTCAGGTGTCCTAGGGGCTGAAAACTATCTCTTAATACCATTCACTTCACAAAAGGTGTTAAACTCTCTAGAAGTAAATTCACCACCTCTATCAGATCTCAAACATTTAATCTTCATTCTAGATTCATTCTCAACTTTATTCTTTATGATCTTAAACTTATCAAATGCTTCAAACTTTTCTTTAAGAAATGCAATCCACATCATTCTTGTAAAATCATCAACAAGAATCATAAAATACCTTTCTCCATAGAATCCTCTAGTCCTTGTAGGACCGCTCAAGTCTGTATGAACAATCTCCAACTTCTCTGTAGATGTGAACATCTTACTGGGAAATGAACTTCTCCTCTGTTTAGCCATCACACATTCCTTGCAAATCATGTTAGTAGGCTTCATAATTTTAGGAAAATATCTTACTTCAAGTGTAGTACTCACTTTCACAATGTTATCAAAATTTATATAACAAAATCTTCTGTGCCATAACCAAATGTCATCAATCTTAGTAATCAAACATGTCATCTTAGTAGGATTCAACTGAAATACATTACCTCTTGTTCTAGATCTAATACCAATCAAATTTCCATCTTTGTCTTTTATCACACAAGTTTTCTCTATAAACCAAACTTTATTCTTTATGATCTTAAACTTCTCAAGAGTAATAGATCCTATACTTTTAATCAAACAAGGTGCATTGTTTCCAACTCTAACAACTCCTCCATCATACTTTTTAAACTTTATGAACTTTCTCATATCTCCAGTCATATGATGTGAACAACCACTGTCTATAATCCAATCAACTTTCTTTTCAACTTGAGAAACTAGGGCTTTTTCTTCCTTAACCTCTGTTTCAAGATTTTCTTCTTTAGTTGCTACAAATCCTATGTCATCAGTATTCTTAGTATCACTTTCACTTAAGGTTCTCTCTATATTAGCTTCAAGTTCTTCATCATTAGCATAATAACATTCCTTAGACCTTCTAGGCTTAAAATTGTTTCTATACTTTTTAACTCTCTTAGGACATTTAGACTCAAAATGACCATATTCTTGACATGTACAACATTTAAAAATTTTCTTACCATCTGGTTCTCTCTTCACAAGAAAGGAAATACCTTCTTCAATCTTCATGTCTTCTTCATTTCTAGATCTGTTGCTGCTAGCATAATCTCCATTCACACTGATGCTTCTTGACAAAGTAGGGCAAACACTAAGAGAACTGAATGTTTTCTCCATTCTAGGAAAGTGTCCTGATAACCTCAGGTTCATCTCTGTTGCTTCCAATCTTCCAAGAAGAGTCTCTCTAGTAAAGTTAGAAGTACAAGGTGTAACTTGTTCAATCATCTGTGTTGCTTGCTTAAATGTAGGAGTCAATGTCCTTAGAGTTTTCCATATCACTTCATTCTCTGTCTTTGTTCCTCCACAAGCTTTTACACCTGCAACAATTTCTGACATTCTACCAATATAGCTTCTAACATATTCATCTTCCATCATTCTTATATCTTCAAATGCACATGTCCAATTATGTAATCTAAATTTCTTTGCATGTTCATCACCTTCACAAGTAGAATGTAAATCTTTCCAAATTTCATGAGATGTTTTAAAAAAATTTACCTGACTGTACTCATTCTCTAGAAGAGCTGAAAAAAGTGCTTCTTTGGCAATTATGTTACACATGAATAGATCTCTCTCATCATTAGTACATATTTCAATATTATCTTCATCAATGATAGTCTCTATCATTCTTAGTAGTCAACCAATAACCTAGTCCTAAACACAGTAGATGTGTCTTCATCTTTTCTTTCCAGTTGTCAAAATTCACTCCATCAAACTTAGGGCTTTCTTTCCTAAATTTCTCCATGGATCTCCTTAAGCTATTAAACTTTTCTTTCAAGGACTTGCTACTCTGATACCAATTGTTAGAAAGTAAAGTCCACCAAGATAACTAAGAGGGGGGGGGGGGGGGGGGGGTGAATCAGTTATCTAATAATTATAACCTTTATCAACTTCAACAACATTTAACCATATAAGCAATGTAATTAACAACCATAGAAAGATATTCATACACAATAACACAATGACGCAAGATATGTTGACTAGGGAACCTCTTGATCAAAGAGTAAAATCTAGTGGGAATGATGCCCATAAAAGATGCACTAATATGAATATTCCTTGTGAAAGTATAAAATCTATTATGAGTCTTATGAAATACATTCAATACATATGAGTCCCTATTAGGAGACTTTGAATCCTTGCTAAAAGATTCTAACTCTGTTAGGAGTTATGGAAGACAGAAGGGCCCACTGCCCAAACAACTTCAATGGAAAGAACATTGAACACACTGTCCAACTGATCTCTAGACTATTCAACAAAATAATATCAAATCATTATTGATATCAAAAATATGTTACCTCTTCTCTGACTGTGCCAAACTGCACTCACTACTACACCAGATCTCAATTTCAGATCTTTTTACCTCGCATGTCCTCTTTCACAAATTTGCTTTCACAACTTCATTCACTTCATCATTAAATTCATATTCCTTATTACAAAAAGAAAAAACATTCATTCCTTTATACCACACTCAAGTAATTACAAATGAGTCGGCATCCAATTACAAAATAAAAGTTTCCACATGTTACATAAAAAATATACAAAATTGTCAGCTTCCAATTAGAATAACTCTTCACTCATGTGACATCAAAGTTTGTTCTATCATCCATATCACTATCAACATGTCTTCAACTTCTCTCTAACTATGCAAAACTAGATACCATCTTGATTAGGAGATATCATCCGATTTCCACAAACCGCTACTTAGGAATACTGCCTAAATATTGCTTCCTCCAAAATGCTCAAAACTTCCATGAATAAATGAATTACTATCTGCGCTATTAACCATGAACATATAACATAACAAAGAGTAAATCCTCAACATCATATAGCTCTATCTTCAATATCCCATGTGCGTTAATCAAAACATTGTCTGCTCCTCTGTAAATCTTAGTAGATCACTGTGTTGACATCAATGACAATCTCAGTCATGAATACAACAACAATTGCTATAGAATGGCTACCAATACTCCCATAGGATATATTCAGCATTCATTCCTAAAGAAGAAATGGGGTGCAATGAGGTGCCCCACCATATTTTGAAATTTGTCTACCTCCAAGTTTAGAGGGACATTGGTTTCCAATAAGGCTTTCTCCAAAATGTCTTTATGAATTGGTGATAATTTGACTAACTCCAAAATAGAGATTTGAGCAGGAGTTCTTTGTAGTTGATCAACCAAGTTGTATTGTTTTGATGATAAGGTTGAAGCTTGATTTGATACCACAATTTTAGGAGCATTGGTAGGTAGAATAATTTTTTATGCTTTCCCCCTAGTGACAACATTTGATGATGCTTCTCTTACATTGTTCTTTACTATGAAAAAATTTATGGTATTATCCTCTTATCTTAGAGTGTTGATCATGTTATCATAAGTATGAGAAAATTTCACTTTCTCAATGCCTTTTTTTTTTTTTAAAACTTTGATTAGCATTAGATGAATCACCCTTTTCATGGCTCAAAAAGGGATTCTTGAAGGCCATGTGATCCTCATTTTTTTGAGGTCCTTCAATTTTCATGGTTCCATTATCTATTAAATCTTGCACCAAGTGTTTTAATCTCATGCATTCATTGGTTGGATGACCTCTATTTCAATGATATTCACAATGATGTGAGTCATTCCACCAATTGGGTTTAACTTGAGGCTCATATTCTCTCACATCGGGTAATGTGATGATTTTGGTGGCAACCAAAGTTCTTAATGCATTCTCCAAAGGCTCACCTAAATAGGTGAATTTCCTTTTGTTAAAAGTGGAGAAAAAGGGTTTGGGCTTATTCCCATTAGCATTATTGTTGGAATTGTTATTGGAATTATTGGAATTAAATGGAGCTTTGTTTGATTGATTGACATTATTTGAAGAATTAGCTCCATATGGTAAGGTAAAAGGGGTTTCCTTCAAGTCGTGGGCCTCCACAACTCCATCATTCACAAGGTTTTTGTTGTTATTCTTCATCCATGACTTAGATTTATCATTGTAATTATCGAACCACTGATTATTGACATATTTAGGCACATAATTATTGTTGTTTTTGTTGGTGTTATTGGATTTTTTATCTTTAAATAATTTTATTTCACCTCTCTTGACCAATACATCTTCAATCTTGATCCCATTTTCGATGAGTTTTTCAAATGTTGGGGGACATTGAAGTTGTAATCTATAATTCATTTCCATGGTCAAATTGTTTGTGAAGATTTACATCTTCTCTTTCTCGGGGATGCTTCATGGATACCTTGTGAAAAAAGTCCTCCACCTTTGTAGGAATCCTAAGAAGGACTCCATCTTTCTGTTTGGTATCACACAACTTGAGCATTGTGATTTCATGCTCAATGTTATCAAAATAATGGGTTACGAACTTGGAGGCTAACTCCTCAAAGGTCTTTATTCGTTGGGGTAGTTTTGAAAACCACTCCATGGAGGGACCTCCTAAGCTCCTAGGAAAGAGTCTCATTAGGTATGTATCATTTTGCATGAACTCAATGCTTAGGGCACAAAACTCCCTTAAATGATCTCGTGGGTCTATTTTACCCATATATTTATCATACTTAGGAAAAATGGTATTAAAAGGAAAAGATACCATAACTAAGCTTTTGTTGAATGGAAAAGGACACAAAGCTTCAATATAAAAGGCCTTAGGTTCAGCCACCTTTTTCATGGTATCAATTTGTTCTTGGAAGGCCTTTATTTTCCTAGTCATAGCATTCATGGGATTATCTTGCTCTTGGTCTTTCTTAAGTTGTTCTATGTTGAAATCATGGGGAAGCTTTACTCCCGCTTGAGCTAGGTTTAGGAAAAACTTCTCCCTATCCTTATCTATTAATTTCTCCATGACCTCTAGGAATTCTTGATCTTGGGCTGCTCTCTCAACTTTTTATTCAAGTTTTTCTTTGGGATTATGATTGGCATTGTTGATGTTATGATTATTTCCTCCTTGTTGGTAATTATGATATGTAGAGTTTCTATCCATTTCTCCAAGTCTTTTGTCAAATAAGTTTGGGAAAATTTCTTCTTGATTAGGACCTTTGAAAAGACTTTGGGATTCTTGTCCTTCATTTGCAACAAGAGTTCTATCTCCTTGTAAAGATACCCTATATGTGTGGGACCGCGTGGAAACCGGCATCCAACAAGGGTTTGATTTGGAATGATCCTTGATTCGAGAATTGTTAATTTTAAATTGAAGAGATAAAAAATGTAAGATGGAATTTCAATGGATATATCTCTCACTTGTTTATGTATTTCAAACACAACAATCACACATTCACTTGTCTCTTTTTACCCACTTAACAAAATATGTTTGATTTGAAAGAACGTTGTCATGGGTTTTGCACAAAAAGAAACTTCAAGAACCTACCTAGCACAAGATTTGGTTCATAAGCATGGCTCTAAAAGGTGGTCTTGCTATTTTATCAAGGATTCAATATATATTCCATTCAAAATGGATCTTAAACTTTCATCCCCCAAGTATATTAAGGGGCTTCCCACCACTGGTATATCAAAATTTTTCACAATTAGTGAGGACTACTCGAGGAAGTTTGAAAATTTATAATCCTTTTGTCACACACCCCATTAAGGATGTATGTGTTTCATTTTATAGTAGGTTGGATTCTTGCAGCAAAAGCAAGCGTATCCCACTTTGGGTTGTCCCTCTCACTAGCCTCGTTAATGCAATTTCTCGGGAGGCAAGCCCACTAATTTTCTAGCATGTTCATGTAAAGAAAGGAAATGGAGTTAAGAACAAGCTTTTGGGAATTTGGTTCACCAAAAGGTGAAGAGCATATCCCTAAATTTTCCTTAATTTCCCAAACACAATAAACAATGTTCAATTATCTCACCCACTAACTATAGAGAATGGAGTATTTCTACTCTCTTCTACAAACAAGGGGCTTTGATTTTATGTGCTTGATTTCCCCAACCTTTCTTCTTAATTAAAAAATTCAACACCTTTGGCATTTTGATTCACTAGAAGAAGTGAAGAGCATAGGCCTAAATGCTAAACTTTCCAAACAAAGATAGGCTATTTTGTAATTACTAGATTTTCAAATGCACCAATGCCACTATGAGCAAGGCTTTCGAGGGTACCTGTTATCTGTTTTGAAAGGCCTAAATCAATCAAACGTTAAGAGTTTAATCTAACATACAATCAAAACAATAACAAGGAAACTCTAAGCTAGCCACCTCAGATTGAGCCAAAAATAGGTGCACCCAAGCACTGTTTGATTTGCTCTGATAAGGGGGATGTGGGTGTGCTCTCTAAGCACTTGGAGCATACTCTAAATGCATTTAGGATGAATTGAAATCCATGAAAACCCCAAAATGGCACAAAAATAAGTATAGAACACCTGATTTGCCCCTAAGGCCTCAAGGATCTAAAAATGCTTTAAATGGAGATTAAGCTACATGATGAGGAATCTAAGATTGATTTTAGACCAAATAGAGATGTGATATGATGCTATGCTATGCAAAACAACAATAAAAACTATGTTAATCCATTATTACTAAGCTATGATGAGTTAAAATGCTTGAAAGTAAACTAAATTAGAATGATTTGCTAAGATCTAACATGAAAATGGCATTATAACAATGCATGAGAATGAAAGTAAGCTAATTTTATTTGCTCTTTGAAAGGAGGGGTATTTATAGGATTTGGGAAGGAAGAATGAGTGGCCAGGATTGAAATCCTTAAGAGAGGCCAAGATTCATTCAAAGGGGAGCACATGGATTGTGCTAGTTTAGGGATCACCTCCTTGTGACAAGTGTCACAAGGGCATTGGATTGAAAGATGGGAGTGTGCACAATTTGGGAAATGTGCCTAAGGTCAAAGGGTGTAAGAAAGGGGTGAGGGGCTTCTTAAATGCACCATAAGTGCATGTAAGAGGGATAAGGAGGCCTTAAATGCCTTCAATGCATTTCAAAAAGGGAAGCCCTGTTTGTTGACTTTGGGGTAAGCTTAAGAGTTGGCTAACCTTGTTTAGGGAATGTGACAAGGTTAAGGGAGGAATTAGGATTAGGATTAGGAGATTTTAGGATTAGGATGGGTGAAGAGGTTGGATTTGAGAAGATTCTAGAAGAGTCTAGAATTCTCCTTGGTTTCATGGAATAAAAGTTTATTCATTCCAAAAGCTTAAGTTTTGGAAATATTTATTGAAATATTTTCAATAAATATAAAATTCAAATATTTAATCTTAATTAAATATTTAGCCTTGGGATTAGGGTTAGAAAAGATGGGATTAGCCTTTTAATCGAGATTAAGAAGGAATTAGAAGATTTTGGAAGAGGTTAGTGGTCTAAAGGAAATTGGCCAAGTTTTGGGCAAAAAATAAATAAATTATTTATTTTGGGATTTTTGGTCAATTTATTAATTAAAATAATTAATAAATAAGGAGATAATGTTTAAATAAGATTTAAACATTTTTGGGAGGGATTCTTTAATTAAATATTTTTAATTAAGATAAAGGGATTTAATGACATAAAAATTAATTAATTAATTAAATAAATAATTAATTAATAAATGATGATGTCATCAGGGATTTTTCAGAAAATAAAAATACTTTATTTTCTAAAGGATTTTTAGGTGTCTACATTTTGCCCCTCTTTGATGCGATGCCGCAAGTGGCATGATGTCAAAGACAAGAAGATAAGATGCCCAAGGCTAGAATTTAGAGGAATGATGGGTTGTGCCCTCTCGAGAAAATAACACAAGGAGTAAACGTTGTGGAATGTTCTCGAAAGGAAACAAAGAAGGAAGGGCCTAGGAAGAAGGGGAGATAAATAACCAAGCTTCCAAGAGAAAAGATGGGTGAATGCAAGATGAGATGAAATGCAAAATGCAGGATGCAGCTACATGAGGATGCAAGATGAATCTATATGATGCAAGATGCAAGGGATTTGGGGAAGCTCCAAGTGCAAATGTGGAGAGCACAACCTAGTTTAATATAGCAATGCTAGAGACCTGCCAAGGATACTGGGATCACGAGGCCTTGTCACTAGCATTGCATAGGACCGACGCTAAAAAGACACGCAGGGTTGCCCCAGCATCACACATGAAACCCGAAGGAGGCATGGTGGAAACAATGCTGAAGAAACCACAAACACACGACTGACTCACAGGCAGAAGCGAAAGATCAAAAGACCTTGCCCCAGATTATTCGCATTCGCAGCACACCATGATATAAAGGATTGTGGTGACGTTGAGTAGAGAACAATGAGAAGCTGTAAAATATTAACAAGACCCAAAGGACAAAATCCAAGGTCAAAATGATAACTCCAAAAAAAACATCCTTTGCCAAGGAGAGAGATTTGATTTGACTAATTTGATGGGGGGAAGATGAGGTCTGACAGGAGGAAGGATACATCCTCAAGGACCCGCTGATTGATGAGAGAATGAGTGTTGTTGTTTGCTGGAAAATGATGAAGTCAAAGAATAATCACGGTGATCAAGAATAGTCGACAATTGATGTTGTTGAAGTACAAGGCTAGGTAGGACAAAGTGTTCTGATCAAATGTTGCTGCAGGACTGACAAGGACTGATGTACAACGGATGGGAAAAGATATACAATGGAGATGTACAAAAAGCTCAGGATTGGGGATAGGAAGATTTCTCTATACAGGATATACAGGAAGGATTGTGCTACACAGGGGAGTGTACAAGATATACAAGAGATGATACAAGATATGGGACAAGATATGTGCAAGATATGGTACAAGATATGTGCAAGAGGGATTGTGGTGTTGCAGAAGGTTTATGGCTGGGGGATGGTGGATGGGGATGGGGATGGGAGAAAAAGGATTGAGATGGTGGGATGGGGGATGGGAGAAAAAGGACTGAGATGGTGGGATGGGGGGGATGGGAGTTTGATAGATAATGACTTGGCCCACTATGTATGGTGCTTGTTTGCCAGGTTTTCACCAACATACTTGTCCAAGGTGCCTGAATTGCCAAGTTTTCACCATTGGATGATTATTTTCTTTTCTTTTTTTTTTTTTTCTTTTTTTGATTTTTTGATTTTTTTGTATTTTGTTGCTTTTTTCCAATTTTTATAGATTTTTTGAATATGTAGGATCTGGTTCAGGCATAGAACCTCTTCAGATGTATGATGTTGATTGGATCATTCAAAGGCTCTCCTTCTGGTGTAGATAGCTGATAAGCTCCAGAGCTGAAGCATGAGGTGACCACATAGGGGCCCATCCAAGTAGGCTCAAACTTGCCTTTCTTTTCATGATTTGCTTGGACCTTCTAATTTTCTTTGAGAACCATGTCACCGACTTGGAACTATCTAGGATGGACCTTCTTGTTATAACTCCTTTTGAGTCAATTCTGGTATGCAACCAGGTGATCATATGCTTGTTGTCTCTTTTCATCTAACAGGTCTAGCTGTGTGAGATGGGCTACACGATAATCTTCATCAGTGGTGTAGTTCTTCATGGAGACTTGCAATGATGGGAGCTCGACCTCGATCGGTAGAATAGCTTCAGCACCATATACAAGGGAATATGGGGTGGTGCCTGTGGGAGTGCGATAGGAAGTGCGGTAGGCCCAGAGGGTAGGATTGATTTGGAGGTGCCAGTCACGACCAGAATCATTGACAACCTTCTTGAGGATTTTCAAGATAGTTTTATGGTTGCCTCAGCTTGGCCATTTCCTTGGGGGAAATATGGACTGGAGAAATGGTGATGGATGTGGAGTCTGGCACACAGATCATCCACATGCTGGTTTTCAAAAGGTGTGCCATTGTCGGTGAAGATGGTAGATGGTATGCCGAAGCAGCAGATGATGTGGTAAAGGATGAACTTGGATATTTGGATGCCAGTAGTTAGGGTGAGTAGAATCGCTTCAACCCATTTGGTGAAGTACTCTATGGCAGTTATTATGTACTTGTGTCCATCCGAGGAAAGGGGAGTGATTAAGCCAACAAGGTCAAAGCCCCAACATGAAAATGGCCAATGTGGCGCAATGGGCTGCAAGTCTTGTGCTGGTGCATGAATCAGATTTGCATGCTGCTGACATGGTAAACATTTTCTTACAAATTCACAAGCATCATGTTCCATGGTTGGCCAATAATACCCAACTCGAAGCAACTACTTAGCTAGAACCATGCCACTCATGTGGGCACCACAAATTCCAGCATGAACCTCTTGTAAAGCTAGGATGACCTCATTTGAATCTAAACACCTAGAGAGGATATTGTGATACCCTCGACGATAAAGGGTGTTGGCTACAAGAGTGTAGCGGGAAGCTCTGCGAATAAGGTTTTGGTGTTGGTTATTGGTGAGATGGGGAGATATGATACCATTCTTTAGATATGCGTGGATGTCATGGTACCATGGGGACTGAGGACCAACCAAGACACACACCATTTCTGCATCGACATTCTCATAAGCTGGCGTATGTAGCTGCTCGACTAGGAATTTATACTGTGATGCGTTGTGTGGGATTTCTAACAAGGATTCGATGGTTGCCATTGCATCTGCTACTTTGTTCTGAAGTCTTGGGATTTGTGTGAATTGTAGATTTAGGAAATGCTCTTTCAGTTTGTCCACCAGCTCTTTATAAGGTAGCAACTTGTCATCCTTTGTTTGATATTCATCTAGGACTTGTTTGATAATCAGCTGTGAATCTCCAAACACTTGTAATTCTGTGATATTCCACTGAATGGCTATTCTGAGACCTGAGATGAGTGCCTCATATTCTGCAATGTTGTTGGTACATGGGAATCCCAATTTGAATGATTTTGGGATGTAGTCACCTTGAGGTGTGATGAATAGGATTCCTGCCCCTGATCCATGTGATGTGTAGGAGCCATCAAAGTATAGTTTCCACATGGGTTGTTCTTCGATCATACATAAGTGTTCATTAGGGAATTCCATGATTAGTGGATAGGCATCCACCAGTGGTGCTTTTGCTAGCTAATCGGCAATGACTTTCCCTTTGATTGCTTTGCGATCAATATACTGGATGTCGAACTCGCTGAGTAACATGACCCATTTTGCCATACGGCCTGTGAGGGTTGTCCTTGATAAGAGGTACTTGAGGGGATCCACTTTTGAAATGAGTTTGATTATGTGACTGAGCATGTAGTGTCTAAGCTTTTGAGTGGCAAAGACCACTACAAGGCATACTTTTTCCATAGGTGAATAATTAAGCTCATATCCGACAAGAGTTCGACTGATATAATAGATGGCTCTCTCTTTGTTGTCATCATCATGCTAAGCTAAGAGTGCCCCCAGTGCTGTAGTGGTTGCCAAGATGTAGAGTATGAGAAGGCATCCTGGAATTGGTGGTACTAGGATTGGAGAATTGGCAAGATACTCCTTGAGCTTATCAAAGCTTCTTTGACATATGGGATCCCATTTGAAGCTTGTGTCTTTGCATAAGAGATGCGTAAAAGGTTGGCACTTGTCTGCTAACTGAGAAATGAACCGATGCACTGATTGAAGCTTTCCTTGTAGGCTTCTGAGCTGTTTGAGTGTTCTTGGTGGAGGCATTTCTATTATTGCTTTGACTTTTTTAGGGTCAATCTCTATGCCCCGTCGTGATACTATGAAACCTAGGAGCTTTCCAGATGTAACACCAAAGACACATTTCTTTGGATTGAGCCGTAACCCATAGTGCTGCAGGCTATCAAACACACTCTCAAGAATGTCAAGGTGTTCATGGCATGCTTTTGATTTTGCAAGGATGTCATCCACATAGTCTTCTAGGATCTTGTGGATCATGTCATGGAAGATTTCTATCATCGCCCTTTGATATGTGGCTCCTGCATTCTTTAACCCGAATGGCATCATGTTGTAGCAGAAGGTGCCCCATGGAGTAGTGAATGCTATTTTATGTTGACCTACTTCTGCTATACGAATCTGATTGTAGCCTAAAAATCCATCCATTAGTGACAACATTTCATGGCCCACTGTAAGATCTACAATCATGTCTATATTTGGTAGCGGGAAATCATCTTTTGGACATGCCTTGTTCAAGTCCCTAAAATCCGTGCATATTCGGATGTCACCGGAAGGCTTTGTGATAGGTACCATGTTGGAGATCCAATCTGAGTAATCTATAGCTCTGATAATCTTTGCATCTAGGAGCTTTTCTAGTTCTGATTTTACCAATAGAGCTACTTTGGGATGCATTTTGCGTAGCTTCTGCTTTACTAGCTTGACATTAGGATCCACTGCTAGATGATGAATGACAAGATTAGGATCAAGCCCAGGCATGTGCGCATATGACCATGCAAAGTTCGTAGTAGCTTCTTGAAGTAGCACAGTGAAAGCCATTTCTTCACCTTCTGTCATGTTGGCTGCAATGTAGGTGATCCTCAGACATTCCTCTGTACCTAAGTTGACTGGCCTGGTTTCTTCTATGATGATAGGTGACTGCTTAGGTCTGTAATCCTGGATGGGAGGAAGAGGCAAGTCTTCATCTTCTAGCGCTTGAATTGCCAAGTTTTCACTAGAAGATACGCTCTTTATTTTTACTTTTTTGGAATCAGAATGTGCCCCAGAAGGGTTTTCACATAAGGACTCATGTTTTACTCTTTCTATTTATTTTTTGCAGCTAAAGCTTGCCTCTTCCCCAAAGTATCCCTTTGGGTCAAGCTTATAGATGTGAGTTGACTCTGAATTGTGACCTGATTGTGGGCCTGATGCCCCCATGAATTCTAGGAGTGCTTCCATGCTTTGGAACTCATCGATGTGTGTAATGCTTGGTTGGTCCTAGTCTATGAGTTGAGGGTGGATGAGGGGAAGTTCTATGAGATTTATGGTGAGTTGTCGGAGGACAGAAGTCCCCAAGAGGGTGTCATCGTCAAAGATATCATCGTAGGATCTGATTTCTTTCTCTTCAGGGATGTCTTCGATCTCTACAAGGTCATCCTGGCTATTTAAGAGGGGAACGCTAGTCATGTTGGTGCCCCCAGTTGCGGTATTGGGCCCTTGTATATGCAGGTGAGGGGTATTAAAGCCAAGACCCTGGTGCTCAGGATTCTTTGATGGTGTGATGGGATATTGGTTGCCGCCTTCTTGTGGCCCTAGACCACCGCCTTGATAATGCCATTGTTCAGTGGTATACTTATATTGTTTTGGATATTTATCTTTGAAATAGCCAAGAAGTTGAGTGTCAGCTGATGGGGGATCTTTATACAACCACCTATTTATGTCAGGATCCATCTCTTGACTGTTTATATTGCCATGGGATTCAAAAGTCATAGATCTAATTTTCTTGATTTCATGATGCTCTTCAATAGGCTTGCTTTGGTGATCTGGGCACCCTTGAGTATGTGGATCAAGCGGGAGGGCCCCTATGACAAATGCATCATGTAGGCTATATTCACCACAACCCTGGTTATTGATCTTGACAGAAGAGAGGGTGGAGGTGAGAATGGTTTTTGGATCGCAATGGGATTGGGATGAGCTAGCAATAGAAGTACCAATGTCAGTTCTAGGATAATGAGTGGAGTGAGGGAATGATGCTTCCATCGCACGACAGTATGCGAAGGGTTGGGGGTCAGCATGGATGGTAACCTCAGTGCCTTGATGTAGAAATTTGATGCACTGATGGTAAGTAGATGGTACAGCCTTAATGAAATGAATCCATGGTCGGCCTAGGAGGATATTAAATGGTAGGTCAAGATCGACAACATGGAAAATAGTATCTTGTGTTGCTGGGCCCAGCTGAATGGGCAAAGTAATGGTACCTGTAGAGGTATGCTCCAAGTTTTCATAGGCTTTGATAGTTATTAATTCATGTGCTATATCAGCCTGGGTGAACCCAATCTGCTAAATGAATTTCAAAGTACACAAGTTCAGGGCTGAGCCATTATCTATTAAGACCCGTTTGATGGCAAAGTCTCTGACCATGATGAAAATGTGGAGAGGGAGAGTATGGTCAGGTGTAATGACTGGCATGTCAGATGGTTTGAAAGATAAAGCATAGGCCACAGATAGATGTCCCACAAGGGTCTCAAAATGGGTGGTGTTAATGTCTGTGGGGACATGTCCTTCTTTGAGAGCTCAGTCGAGGATCTCCTGATGGAGAGGTGAAGTGCGGAGAAGGTCCAGGATGGATATTTGGGCTGGTGTATTCCCAAGATATTCTATGAGGTTGTACTGTGCATTGTGTGCATTTTGTACTGGCCTTGGACAGGCACTAGCAATAGTTATCCGACCCCTACGGGTGGTAACAGCACATTGACTGTCTGCTCCTCTGACATGGATAGTATTGACTGTGGGCTCAACTTGGGTGATACATCCAACAAATTTATCATAATTGATGTAGGCAGTAGTGTGATCTTCTTGCTTGCCTTTACCATGATTTTGGGGATGATTGGTATTAGCTTGATTCTTCCCAGTATTGTGTTGTGGGAACACATTCTGATAGATTTGTAAATTGGCATTTGGTCAGGCTTGAGCAGGTGTATCTACTTGAATCTCTTTTTGATCAATGAGATCTTGGATATAGTTTTTGAGTCTCATACACTTCAGGGTAGTGTGTCCTTTGACACGATGATAATCACAGTACTCATGATCTTTGTACCAATCAGGCTTGGGGGTGGTATCATCAATTGGCTGAATTGGTGGATATGTAATTAAGTTGGCCTTGGCCATCCGATGAAAGATAACATCCAGAGGTTCACCCAGTGGTGTGAAGGTCTTCTTTGGATAATTTTGAGCTCTGGGTTTGTTTTGCTTGGGAGCAATATTGAAGGCATTGACTTGATTGTTTGGGTTACCTTGATAGGCTTGATGGGCTTGCTGCTGATAATTCTGTTGATTATTCTGAGAAGGATATTGTTGCATGGGTTGTTGATGGACTTGAGGAGGTTGCTGATGGATGGGTGCTTGTTGTTGTTGGTATGTAGGAGTTGACAGAGGACTAGCTACAACAAATTGGACATTCTTGGTATCAGTGGCTCCATCAGTAACAACATTCTTGTTATGATTCCAGTAATGGGATTTATCATTGCTGGGTTTTTGGGCATCATTTTTGGAGTGCCAGATTATGCCTTCATCTAGGAGGGCCTTTTCAATACCTATCCCCTTGCTCTTGATATCTTGATAGGTTTGGAGACAATTCATCCATATGAAGTGGGATAGCTTGGGATGCAGGTTATCAATGAAGATTTTTGTTAAATGCTTTTCTGGCGGTTGGTATGATAATCTAGTGGTAAGGTTCTGCCATCGTTGCAAGTATTCTACTAGGCTTTCTCCTTCTTTCTATTTTGAGTTGCAAAGATCTAACAAAGTCAACCCATTCTCAACATTGTGGGCATAATGGTTGATGAACTTCTCAGAGAGTTCAACAAAGGTTGTGATGGTCCCACTGGGTATTTTATAGAACCACTCAACAGCTGTTCCTCCCAAGCTTTTGGGGAATAAACGCAAGAGATAGTTATCACTGTAAGCCACTTCTTGGCACGCCATATAGAATTCCTTAACATGATTGACTAGATCTCCTTTCCCCTGATATTTATCAAATTTAGGTGTTTCAAAGTGCTTGGGGAAGGGAATAGCGACAATGGATCGGTCAAATGGGTAAGGACACACCTCTTCAAACTTGTAGGTTTTGCTCTCAGTACCAGTTTGGAGCTCTTTAAGAGCATTCTTCATAGCTTCCCACTCGGCATTGATTGGTGTTTGAGCAGGTACTCCCATTTGAGGTGGGTATTGTGGAGCGGGATATGGAGATGGTCCAGTGGGATAGGTATATTGGAGCGGATCTTGGAGTGATGCTTGCTGGGGAGGATACTGTTGATGTGTCATAGGGGGATATTGTGGTGATGGTTATGGGATTTCTTGCTGGTGTTGTGGGATGATGGGAATTTGTTGCTACGCTTGGTAGGAGGAAGCTTGCTGTTGCCGGGGAATGATAGGGGTTTGTTGCTGTGACTGGAAGTGGGGTTGTTGTGGGGGAGGTTGGTGGAATGATGCCGCTTGCTGGTAAGATGGTCCTTGCTGTACTTGGCTCTGTGGTTGACCAATGTAGGTCGGGTGCATTCCCGCATTGCTTAAGGGTGAATTTGATGTGGGGAAGCTTGAAGCAAAGGGTGACTGGGCAAGATAACTTGTAAAATGGGATGAGCTTTGCTGCTAAGGTGGAGAAACTTGTTGAATGGCACTAGGTGTCATGAATGGATAGTTTACAAAGGATGAAGCTGGGGGAAGTTGTGATGGTTGTTGTGCTACTTGTGAGGAGGTGGCTTGTTGGTTTCCAAACATAGATGTAGGAGAATGGGTTGGTATGCCCCAAGCTTTCATTTCTTCTTGAGTGAGGCCCCAACGAGAGCCAGTGTGTGGTGGGAATTGTGTTGCAGCAGACGCTGGGAAGGTGGATGTGATGGGAGTTTGGGATATGAATGGTGGATTGGAAAAGCCCATAAAAGGCATCCCTGCGGTGAAGGCATTTTGATGGGCTTGTGCCTGGGTAGATGCTTGTTGGGGGGAAAGGAAGGGAATGTTTGTGCTCCCCATGAAAAGGGTGATGTTGATGTGAAAGCTTGCTGAGGAAAGGGGAGTGATTGCACTGCCCCCAGAATAGATGATGCTGGCATTTGTTGGGTGAAAGAGGGAAATGATTGTGTTGACCCTAGGAAAGATGGTATGGATGCTGAAGCTTGTGGAGCAAGGGGGAAGGATGATTGCATCCCTCCTGAAAAGAATGGTGTGGAAGGAGATGGAGCTGCTTGTGTAAATGGATGTGTAAGAGGTGGGAGTTGATTTTGTGACAAGTGTTGGACTTGTGCAAGAGCTTGGGAGGCTATGGCAGATGATGAAGTACCTGTGATAGGGAATGGAGTAGATGGTGTGATAGCTTGTGTTACGGGGCTTGCGAAGCTTCCTTGTAGAAGAAGGGGAATGGTGGAGGTTGCTTGAGATGTTTGCAAGGTGGGATTAGGGAATGGCTGGATGAATGGAGAGTATACTTGTGCTGGGATTTGGATAGTTCTTATGGGAATATGAGGATGGAGATATGGCAGAATGGGAGTATGCCTTTGTGCCAAATTAGTGAACATGCTCTGCTGGTTTTGGGCTATGAGTGTATTGATTGCTGGTGGATTCTCTGGGTGATTCACAAATGTTTCTATTGCCAGAGGAGCTGAGGGGATATTGGGATCATCCCATGTATTTCCAGTTTGTATTTGGGGATCATAGGCTACCATTACACTGGTAAAAATATTGGGATCAGATGAGCTGGTGATTGGATAAGGATTCATGTGCCTTCGCTTCCTAGATCCAGATCTTGTCTCGACAGGCATGGAGATGTAGATGCTAGATGGATGGAAGATGTTTCCTAAAGAACTCTAAAGGATGGTGGATACAAGCTTAAGGAACTTCTAAGGATGATGAATTTCTAGAATGCGATGCAAGGATTGATGAACTACTCGGATTTGGATCAGGGATGGTGGAAGATTGATGGGAGATGGTGGCAAATTGGTAAAAAAGCTTGGTGATGATGGAGGCTTGGTGGGATGCTCTGATTTGGGTCAAGATTGGGTGGAGGATTGGTGGGATGCTGGTGGAAGATTACTAAGTGTCAACAATGAGCTGCTATCTTTCCCTGATAGAGGATCAGTGATAGGATTTGGGCCAACCTAGGATAGACTAATGATCTTCGGTTAACTGGATGCTTATCAATACAAGCCAATCTCTTGCTCGAGATGATGAGGCTGTGCAAGGACAAGTTGGATTTCCTTTAGACAATGCTCTATCAAAAAGGGGATGCTTTCTGATTTAGGATAAGGGATGGAAATAACTCAAAGGTTTTGAACACTAAGTGTTTGTGGATTTGGATCTCTAGATTTGGTACAAAAGATGGTGGGTTCTGATTTAGATGATGGATGCTAGATTTGGATGAAGGATATGGGATTTTAATGGTGGATTACTGATGAAAAGATGGTGGAGGATGATGGAATAATGCTCTTTCTAAAGGGATGATGCAGATACGACTGGGATGGATGATCTATGATGCTGCTAGGAGGATGATGGTGCATGCAACTAAGAAGGACTCTAGGATGTAACTAAGGTTTGGTGAAGATGCAGGGATGAAACTAAGATGAAGCTAGGATGACGGACTGCCGAGATAAGATTGTGAGATCTGAAGGTAGAATGGACATGTGATGGATCCAGCTAATCTTCTCTTTCAAGGTTGATGTAGCGATGGTTTACTCGAAAATGGTAGGCAAACTGTTTGACTCTTGCATTATAGCCAATATTATCAAGCCTTTCTTGATATTTTTCTTCTGCTTGGGTTGCTTGGACAAAGGATTGATGGCTTTTAAGGTCCCTCTCTGCAACTTTCTTCTCTTGATAATATTTGGATTTGGGCAACTTGGCTTTCAGATGTTTGATCAAATTGGGCATATCTTTGGAAAAATTCTGATAGGTTTGGTTTGAGAACAAAAGGCTCTTTGGATATCTGATTTCTGCAAGATTTTCTGAATATCAAGTTTGTTGATTGGTTTGATTTTCTCAAGTGGCAAAGGATAAATTAAAAAGACTTTTGACAAAGCAATCTCTGCAAAGGGCAAAAAAACCTTGTGGGATACAAATAGGATGACTGACTCTGATAAAGCTTTGAAAGTGTATGTTTCAACAAGTGTTTTCACGGAGTCTTTGACTGTCAAGCACTTCAAACAGATCTACCTAAGGAAGGTGAGTAACAAAATCACTTGCCCACAACTTGGTATCCTCCATAAGGGAATACAAATGGTGAGTAATCTTGAGGCGACCTGGTAAACCCCTTGGAATTGGTTCTTGTACAAGGATTTTGATACTTTCGGATGTAGATAGGGTAGCCTCTATTTTATCAGGTTTTTAATAGTTTCATGGAGTCTCCATACCTGGTTATGCTGACCGCCTGTGACTCACTTAAGAGTGTAGCCAACAATGCTGGGGGAGGAATATTTACCTTTCCCCAGACATTTGTATTTGGCACAAGACGCTCGGTGATTAGGAGATGTAAGTGAGTACTTTTTGCCTTCACTTTATTTATATACCGGCTGGGGGGGATACTGGTTTGAGGTCATTCTCCAAGGAGGAAGCGCTTTTCTCCCTGGATAGGCCTCGCTAAAAGTAGAACAAGTGAACTTGTCCGAGTCCAAATGTTCTACGTTGCTTACTTTAACAAGGATTTACAGAAAATGAAAGCTCCTAAATGCACATCAAGAAAGTTTGTTCATTTTTCCAAATTGATTAAGTGATGTTTAAACTTTGAAAATGAAGACACATGTGCTTAGATTTTGATTTGTTCTTTCTTCAAAACGTAAATGATTTGAGCGGTTGCAAGTTCTTTCCTTTTGGGCATTCAAGATTGATATTTGCGAGTTGATTTAGGAACTTTGAAAATGTTCTTTGTTTTATCCTTAGATCATTCAAGATTGTGTTCATTTACTTGCTTTTGAAATCTGAAACAAGAGAGGGAATAGAGTGTTCGTTCCCTTTAGTGCATTCGAGATTGGGTTTGATTTTCAAAATGACAGTGACACTTTAGGACCTAAGTTCTTTCCTTTAGTTTCATTCAAGATTGAGTTTGACTTTTTGCAAAATAAAAAATAAATCCAGTCCCAGATAGAAAAACACCAAAAAGTGACACTGTCCAGCTTATAGGCGACGCTGGAAAGTTCAGAGGTGACATTTCATTCTTACAGGCTACATTCTGTACCTTTACAGGTGACAGATAACTATGCAAAGGCGTGATTTCTTTCTGCAAAGGCGTGATTTCTTTCTTCAAAGGTGTGATTTCTTTCTTCAAAGGCGTGATTTCTTTCTTTATAGGCGTGATTTCTTTATATAAAGGCGTGATTTCTTTCTGCAAAGGCGTGATTTCTTTATATAAAGGCGTGATTTCTTTTTGCAAAGGCGTGATTTCTTTCTTCAAAGGCGTGATTTCTTTCTACAAAGACATGATTTCTTTCTTTATAGGCATGATTTCTTTCTTCAAAGGCATGATTTCATTACATTTAAGGGACAAAAGAAGAAGTAGAAGTAGAATAGAAGTTATCGCTGGCAGAAATCTGCCAGTAACCAGGCGTCAAAATAGTGTTTGTAGGCGTGAGTTGATTTCTTCAAGGCATGATTTGTTTTGTCAGAGGCATGATTTCATTATTGTAGGCAAAATTTCTTTTTCTGAAGGCATGATTTCTTCCGTTTCCTACGACAGAGAGTGAAAAAGTTGTGATTTGATCAAGCTGATTGTGGTTTGAGTCCCACCGGGCATGCCAGAATGTGAGCAAGGCTTTCGAGGGTACCTGTTATCTATTTTGAAAGGCCTAAATCAATCAAACCTTAAGAGTTTAATCTAACATACAATCAAAACAATAACAAGGAAACTATAAGCTAGCCACCTCAGATTGAGCCAAAAATAGGTGCACCCAAGCACTGTTTGATTTTCTCTGATAAGGGGGATGTGGGTGTGCTCTTTAAGCACTTGGAGCATACTCTAAATGCATTTAGGATGAATTGAAATCCATGAAAACTCCAAAATGGCACAAAAATAGGTATAGAACACCTGATTTGCCCCTAAGGCCTCAAGGATCTAAAAATGCTTTAAATGGAGATTAAGCTACATGATGAGGAATCTAAGATTGATTTTAGACCAAATAGAGATGTGATATGATGCTATGCTATGCAAAACAACAATAAAAACTATGTTAATCCATTATTACTAAGCTATGATGAGTTAAAATGCTTGAAAGTAAACTAAATTAGAATGATTTGCTAAGATCTAACATGAAAATGGCATTATAACAATGCATGAGAATGAAAGTAAGCTAATTTTATTTGCTCTTTGAAAGGAGGGGTATTTATAGGATTTGGGAAGGAAGAATGAGTGGCTAGGATTGAAATTCTTAAGAGAGACCAAGATTCATTCAAAGGGGAGCACATGGATTGTGCTAGTTTAGGGATCACCTCTTTGTGACAAGTGTCACAAGGGCATTGGATTGAAAGATGGGAGTGTGCACAATTTGGGAAATGTGCCTAAGGTCAAAGGGTGTAAGAAAGGGGTGAGGGGCTTCTTAAATGCACCATAAGTGCATGTAAGAGGGATAAGGAGGCCTTAAATGCCTTCAATGCATTTCAAAAAGGGAAGCCCTCTTTGTTGACTTTGGGGTAAGCTTAAGAGTTGGCTAACCTTGTTTAGAGAATGTGACAAGGTTAAGGGAGAAATTAGGATTAGGATTAGGAGATTTTAGGATTAGGATGGGTGAAGAGGTTGGATTTGAGAAGATTCTAGAAGAGTCTAGAATTCTCCTTGGTTTCATGGTATAAAAGTTTATTCATTCCAAAAGCTTAAGTTTTGGGAATATTTATTGAAATATTTTCAATAAATATGAAATTTAAATATTTAATCTTAATTAAATATTTAGCCTTGGGATTAGGGTTAGAAAAGATGGGATTAGCCTTTTAATCGAGATTAATAAGGAATTAGAAGATTTTGGAAGAGGTTAGTGGTCTAAAGGAAATTGGCCAAGTTTTGGGCAAAAAATAAATAAATAATTTATTTTGGGATTTTTGGTCAATTTATTAATTAAAATAATTAATAAATAAGGAGATAATGTTTAAATAAGATTTAAACATTTTTGGGAGGGATTCTTTAATTAAATATTTTTAATTAAGATAAAGGGATTTAATGACATAAAAATAAATTAATTAATTAAATAATTAATTAATTAATAAATGATGATGTCATCAGAGATTTTTCAGAAAATAAAAATACATTATTTTCTAAAAGATTTTTAGGTGTCTACAGCCACAATTTAAGGGAAAATATTCACTAGTTTGAGGCTTACCTTTCCTTGTAGCTAGCATAAGCTAGGGGCATTTTTGAGTGATTTTTGTCATTTTTAGCTTACCTTGGCTATAGTTCCTTTCCAATGTGCTTTTCCTCCAACAAAGTTAGTCAACAAAAACAACAACAATGAAGAAAACAAAAATGAATTTGAAGAAGCAAAGTTTGAATTGAATCTAATGCCTTATTTGCAAATTTTGGGAAAAACTTGAATTAAGGTAAGAAAATCCAATTAAGTGATATAATCTTAGTTTTATATGGTTCTACAATCTTAAGGTAGTTCTCATAAACTTGATTTTCCTCCACTTGTGAATCCTCAAGAATTGATTTAATGTGAATAAAGTTCTCCTTCTTGATTTTCTTAGCCAAAGCCTTCCCTTCTTGGTTAAATCTGCTCTCTAGTTTCTTCACCTTTCTACGATCAGACATCCCATAGAGTCATGAAAATCATTTTACCACAGTCAGATTATGCAAATTAGCAATTTCTGCAAAAGCACTCCTGTAATGCTTAAAAGTGCTATTTTACTACTTAAAAGCACTACTAATTTGATTAAAAGCACTGTTAATTTGATTAAACGCACTGTTTAAACTCTATCAAAAAATTCAAAAGTGCACAAATAACTAATAAAAGCACTACAAAATATAGCGAAGGTGGTAAAAATGCAGTAAAAGCACTCTGTAAAATAGTAGAAGTGCTCAGGAGTCAGAGAAAATGCGTTGTAGATACGTGCAAAGGCACTGAAAGAATGATAGACAAATAATAGAAGGATTAAAAGCATCATGGATCAACGTAAAGGTGCACAACTTTGTCATGAAAGTGTCAAAATAGTGCTGGAAAGCACCATTTTATAGTGCAAAAGCACCATTTAATCTGTCAAAAGTGTTATTTCCTAAAAAACCTGAGAGTTAAACATGTGCAAATTTGATAAAAATGAGATAAATCCGAGCATTTAGTAAAGTGAAGCATTATGCCCCATGGTGGGTGCCATTTTGTGGACAAGGAAATTTACCTTCATAGGATTAGTATTGAGCAATAAATGAAATAGAAATTAAATAAACCACAACTATAGCAACTATTTAGAAAATGAAAGATCAATTGAGCATCCTATGGCTCTCTATCTAAGAGTGTTAATAGAAGCTCTCAGCAAGCTACCATTAATGATAGTCCTAGAATGAGAAATGATAAAGATTAAGCTAAAGCTAACAATTATATTCAAATCGAATGCTAATTAAGCTCTTAAAATGCTTTTCTAGCTATAAAATGCAAGATGTTTGATGCAATTCTAAGATTTTTGGTTATGAATTATGAGGATTTTGGTCTTCCTTTTATAGATTTTCCCCATGGTAGGGGGTGTAGTGTAATTGATCATGATTAAGCCTTGGTTGAGTTTTTGGTTCCACCCTTTGAAGACAATTCAAAGTTTGTGTCCTCAAAGCTTGGGACAAGTAGACAAGATCAATGGACAAGATGCTCTTTCACTTTGAGTGATTGAGATTGAATTTGGCTTGATCCATGTGAATGCCTTGTCTCAAGTCCTATTGGTTGATTGAATTTCCTCCCTTTTTGGGTTGTTGAGAGAAATTAGGATTTATTAATTGATTTAAATTCATTTGTTTAGCCATGTACCCATTGAATGGGTTGAATTTGATTTAATCCAAAACTATACAATTAATAGAATTAATTGCACTTTGATTTGATTTAACTTGATTAAAATGATTTCAATTTTGATTTACCTTGAATTAAGACTTGATTTTCACTTTAATTGGCTAATTATGCATTGTGATTCAATTACTTTGATCATGTCCTTGATTTTCTTTGCTTCGAGTTGATTTATCATTTAATTGTCTTTGTCCATTTTTTAGTGATTACACATTGAAGTAACTAAAGGGTGTTTGTCCTTCAAGGTTAAGCACAATGAGTTAGACTCTTAAAGAAGAGTTATTCAAGGCCTTAGTTAATCATCTAAGCCTTTTGAGATCCTAAAGGAGATTAGGATCCTTGAAGAAGACAAGCGAGGTCTTCTTAGGAATTGTGCAAGCAAACCTAGAAGCACACACATCATATTTGTATCAGAGCTTGTTTTGATCAGGCTTGTGGTTAATATTGCAACCTACTAAATTATTAGGAGAAAATACATCTTTTGATTTAGTAGAAGATAAAGAAATGGTGACTAACACTGAGTTAGCCAAGAAGGTGGAAGACCAAGAAGAGGAAAATAGATTGCTAAGAGAAAGATTGGCTCAAATGGAACAACTCTTAGGTGAAGTCCAAGATAAGGAAGATAAGGTGAAGGATAAAATAGATCAGAAGGAAGAGAAAGAAGCAAGGGAAAA
This sequence comes from Chamaecyparis obtusa, assembly GCA_027943335.1. NCBI lineage: Eukaryota > Viridiplantae > Streptophyta > Pinopsida > Cupressales > Cupressaceae > Chamaecyparis > Chamaecyparis obtusa. The sequence goes on along the minus strand of BSBK01001642.1, from coordinate 344,395 downwards.
GGAATTGGAATTGGAGGAGGAAGCTCCAACCCCTGACCCTGTTATTCCTGAAGAACCCTTCTTGAAGGCACTAAAGGTCTTAAGTGGAAAAGCTTTGGAGGGTGTACCACTATTCAGTGGACAAATGGACCCAGAATAAGTCATGGACTGGATTGATAGCATAAAAAATCACTTTGAATGTGATGGTATCTCAGAGGCCCAAAAAGTGATGGTGGCCAAATCTAGGTTGAGAGGTTCAATGCTCACCTGGTGGAAGTTTGTTCAAACTAAAAGAGAGAAAGAGGGATAGAGTCATATATCTTCATGGAAGGGCATGGTGACTAAGGTGAAGTGGACCTACTTACCTAATGACTATGAGGTTTAGTTACATAGAAGGAGACATAATCTCAGAAAAAAATATTTGGATGTCCAAGCATACACTGAAGAGTTCCAAAAGTTGTGCTTAAGATCAAAAGTGATGGAGGATGAAAGTATCAAACTAGATAGGTATATGAATGGTCTCAAGTGGTCTATTCAAGAAGACACGAGTCTTGTTAACTTCAAAACTATCTACCAATGTTATCAGATGACCTTAAAGATTGAGGAGAAAGGCAAAAGAAAGAAATAACAAACCTCCAAAGGAAGAGGTAGAGGAAGAGATAGTAGAGGGAAAAGAAGTGGATATGGTGGTAGAAGTTCAAAGTCAAGGACTCAAGGAGAAGTCAAATAGACTGAGCAATAAGAGGGAAGTTCTAGCAGAGGTAGTAGAGGAAGGAGCTCTAAATTTAGAGGAAGAAGTGGTGGACAAGGAAGAGGCAATTATTTTTCCAATATGAAATGCTATCATTGTAACCAAATGGGACACCCTACCTATAGATGTCCAGAGAAGGGTAGTACTTCTCAAGGAGGTGATAAAATAACTAATTTGGTTAATGAGGAGACAAATACAATAGTGAATCACCTTGAGGTACCACTAACATCAAAGGAAGATGAGAACCTCATGATGAGGAGGACATTAATCAAGGAGCCGATTAAAGAATAACCAAGCCAAAGAAGGTCCCTATTTAGGATAAAGTGTAAGATGATGGAAAAAGTGTGTAGAGTCATCATTGACTCAGGGTCTACTGACAATATTGTGTCAGAGGAAGCAGTTAGCAAGCTAAGCATGACAAGGATACCCCACACTAATCCTTATAAGGTCACATGGTTGAATAAAGGCTAACATGTCTTAGTAAATGAGAAAGCTTGGGTGGAGTTCTCAATTGCAAGGTATAAGGACAAGGTATTGTGTGATGTGTTACCTATGGATGCATGTCACTTTCTCCTAGGTAGACCATGGCAATTTGACCACCAAGATATGCATGATGGAGTGAAGAACTCCTATACTTTCAAGAAGGCTAATGTGACTTTCAAAATTTAGTCACTGTTAGAGGATGTAGAGGTGAAGACAACAGGTCCTAATGTGCTCATGGTTGGTGAAAAAGAGTTATTAGAAGCTTTGGAAGAAGGTGAAGGAGTTGGCTTTGCATTGGTGTTAAGACCAAGGGAGATAGATGAAGGTAAGGCAACCAAGAAGCTAGAGTTACCTAAGGAGATAAAAAGCATGTCGCACACTTACGAAGGTATAGTAAGTGATGGACAACCATCAAAATTAATCCCTAAAAGAGCCATAAGTCATAGGATAGACTTTATACCAGGAGCTACCCTACAAAATAAGGAAGCCTACAAGATGACCCCTCAACAAAATGAGGAAATTGCTAGACAAATACAAGAACTCCTAAACCAAGGTCTTATTAGAAAGAGAATTAGCCCATGTGCCATACCCATTGTCCTAGCACCTAAGAAAGGAGGAACTTGGAGGCTTTGTATTGATTCAAGGGCAATAAATAGGATAACCATTAGATATAGGCTCCCTATTCCTAGGATTGAAGACCTAATGGATTGTCTAAGTGAAGCGAAGTATTTTACCAAGATAGACTTAAAGAGTGGTTATCACCAAATTAGGATACATGAAGGAGATGAGTGGAAAAAAGCCTTTAAAACCAATGAAGGTTTGTATTGATGGCTTGTCATGCCATTTGTACTATCTAATGCCCCCTCCACATTCATGAGGCTCATGAATGAAGTCCTCAAAGAGTACATTGGAAAATTTGTAGTGGTATATCTTGATGATATACTGATTTATAGTAAGACAAAAGGTGAGCATCTCCAACACCTAGAGACTGTCATCAAGAAGCTGCATGATGAAAAGTTGATGATCAACTTAGAGAAGTGTGAGTTCATCAAGACAGATCTAGTATACCTTGGGTTTGTTTTAACTCATGGTAATTTGAAGATGGACATTAGCAAGGTGGAAGCCATCATCAATTGGCCCACTCCAAGGACAACAACATAGGTAAGAATTTTTCATGGCCTTGCTCAATATTATAGGAAATTTATAAGGAAATTTAGTGCGGTGCTCCTATGTTAGATACCATTAAAGGAGGCATGAAGAATAAGTTTGTATGGAATGAACAAGATAACAAGAGTTTTGAGTTGTTGAAGGAAAAGATTGCTACACAACCTGTTTTAGTTTTTCCAAGCTTTGAGAAGCTATTCACCATAGAGTGTGATGCAATCAATGTGGCTATTGGAGCCATTTTAAGCCAAGAGGGTAGACTAGTGACTTTTCATTTAGAGAAGTTGAGTGAAGCTAAGAAGAAGTATTCTTCTTATGACCTTGAGATGTATGCATTAGTTCAGGCCTTAAGGAAATGGGGGCACTATTTGCTTCCAAAGGAGTTCATAGTCTATTCAGACAACCAAGATCTAAGCATACACATTTAATATCAAGCATAATAAGGGAGTACTCAATAAGGTGGTAGATGCCTTGAGTAGAAGAGCTCTCACTATCCAAGAGATCCAATTGAAGAGCATGGGAATAGATCATTTCAAAGATCTATATGCTGATGATGAAGACTTTGTAGACATTTACAAGGTATGTGCTGAATATAAGAATCATTTCCATAGAAAATATGCTGAATATACTTTGCAAAGTGATCTCTTATTTAAGGGAAATCATTTATGTGTCCCTAGAGGGTCTATTAGAGAGAATTTGATTTAGGAAAAGAACAATGGTGCATTGAGTGGTCACTTTGGGATCACTAAGACACAAGAACTTGTTCAAAGGTTCTATTATTGGCCAAGAATGATGTTAGGAGGTATGTTGAAAGTTGCATTGTGTGTCAAAAGGCCAAAGGTACTTCTTCAAATGTAGGCCTATATCAACCACTACCTATTCCCACTAGGCCATGGGAATGCTTGAGCATGGACTTTGTAGTTGGGTTACCCAAGACAAGACAAGGCAAGGATAGTGTTTATGAGTTGTGGATAGATTCAACAAGATGGCTCACTTTGTGCCATGTAAGACAACTAATGATGCCAACCAAATAGCCTCTCTCTTCTTCAAAGAGATAGTAATAATCCATGGGTTACCTTTGAGTATTGTGTCAGATAGAGACACCAAGTTTATGAATCACTTTTGGAAAAATCTTTGGCAAAGATTGGGCACAAATTTTTCCTTTGGATCTACATACCATCCTCAAATAGATGGTTAGACCAAGGTGGTAAACATGAGCCTTGGGAATCTATTAAGGTGCTTGACAAAAGAGTATGGTCAACAATGGGATCAATTGATTGGATAGGTTGAGTATGCTTATAATGACACTGTAAATAGGTCCACAGGGAAGAGTCCCTTTGAAATTATATATGTCCTACATCACAGAGGAGTCTATGAGTTAAGAGACTTAAAGGATGGAGTTAAAGGGAGTGGATATGATGATGATTTTGCTTATGCAATGCAAGAGATTCATGTCATAGTTAGGAAGACATTGACTGAGAACACTATGAAGCATAAGACTAAAGTTGATGAGAGTAGAAGAGAAATCCAATTCAATGTGGGAGACTTGGTGATGGTGCATCTAAACAAGTCTAGACTAAAAAAGGGAGTCCCTCACAAGTTGCAAATGAGAAGGATAGGTCCCTATCCTATCTTAGCAAGGTATGGTGACAATGCTTATTAGGTGGAGCTGCTAGAGGATAGTGGACTATCCCCTATTTTCAATATTGCAAACCTGGTTCCTTATAAAGAACCCACACCTAATTTAGACCAAATTTTGATTGAAGTTATCCAAGATGTGGATGAACTCCAATTACCTTCTACTACAGTGAAGAGAGATGATAGTATACTGGATACAAAAGTCTACAAAAAGACTAGGAAGAAGGACTACAAGGAACATCTCATCAAGTGGCATGGTCAATCTGATGTTGATGTAGTATTGATCAAAGAATTAGAGTTTAGAAGCTGGGCATTGACCTCAACTTATACAATCCAAGGGTGGATTGAAATTTTTTACTTGGGGAGGATGGTGTAGGAGCCCCTAGGCTAGCCTCTAAGTCTTATGTCATTTTGGCTTCTATCTAACATTAGCCAAGTCAAAGCTGGGAGATGAGTTATTTGTTTAATTTGGACCTTAGAAGGTCTTGCAAAAATCTGGACTAGGTGAGTTAGTGTTAGAATTAAGGTCACCAATTAGTCATTGTTAGTTGTTTTTGATAGCTTAGCCTTAGAAGATTAAAGTTTGGAATTGAGATTATTAATGTGTTCTAAATACATGAGAGATGTAAGAAAGATGCCTTGAGGTCATTAATGAGGTTAGTTCTTCAAACCACATAGCATAGAGGCCTATATTCTAGTTGGCCTAATGAATGTAAAAGATGCCAAAGTTGTCATGACAACATTGGCAATTTATGGCAAATGTTGCATGCAACTCGATAGCATTGGATTCCCTAAAAGATAGGAGTGTGGATAAACTAAAAAGGCCTAGAAACATGGGTAATGACATCTAAGAATCTCTCAAGGCTCAAATCCTAAGGTAGAGAGTATTGTAAATCAAGTTTTTGAATAGTGAAGCAACTCTACAATTCTGGTTATGTGAAGATACCGAGCATTATAGTGTGATAGTGATACTATATGGATTGAATGTCTTGATTTAGTGTTAGATTTGTGTTCATAGGATAGTTCTAAGAGTTTTTCATTCTATAAGAAAGTTGATTTGAGTTGATTTAGTGTCTTGAATAAATAGATTAAGGTCTAGAGGTTTTCCTGGTCCTGTCCTGACCAGTTTTTCTTTCTATGTCTCCCCCATGAAATCTAGGCACGGGATCTTCCTAAGGGTAGATGAATGTTTTAGGGGAGCCATTGGTCTATATATATTTAGTGGTAGGAGTCATGAAGAGTTGAGTTTCTATTTCTAAGATCAAGTCCTAGGTGAGCTTAGAATACCTAGTTAGAGGTTTGACAATGAAGAATTGAAGATTTAATGCAGGGGATTGAAGTAAAGTACAGAATAATCATAGTTCTAGGTGGGATATGAACATATCTTGACATGATAAGAGGATTGAGAATCTACTAATCCATTTAATTGAGATTTGAGCAAGAAACTAGTCCTATTTGACTTAGGTCAATCTGATGCTGATGCAATATCGATCAAAGAATCAGAGTTCAAGAAGCTGGGCATTGACCTCAACTTACACAATCCAAGGGTGGATTGAAATTTTTTACTTGGGGAGGATGGTGCAGGAGCCCCTAGGCTAGCCTCCAAGTCTTATGTCATTTTGGCTTGTATCTTACATTAGCCAAGTCAGAGTTTGTAGATGATTTATTTGTTTAATTTGGACCTTAGAAGGTCTTGCAAAAATCTAGACTAGGTGAGTTAGTGTTAGAACTAAGGTCACCAAGTAGTCATTGTTAGTTGTTTTTGATAGCTTAGCCTTAGAAGATTAAAGTTTGGATTTGAGATTATTAATGTGTTCTAAATACATGAGAGATGTAAGAAAAATGCCTTGAGGTCATTAATGAGGTTAGTTCTTCAAACCACATAGCATAGAGGCCTATATTCTAGTTGGCCGAATGAATGTAAAAGATGTCAAAGTTGTCATGACAACATTGGCAATTTATGGCAAATGTTGCATGCAACTCGGTCGCATTGGATTCCCTAAAAGATAGGAGTGTGGATAAACTAACAAGGCCTAGAAACATGGGTAATGACATCTAAGAATCTCTCAGGGCTCAAATCCCAAGGTATAGAGTATTGTAAATCAAGTTTTTGAATAGTGAAGCAGCTCTACAATTTTGGTAATGTGAAGATACTGAGAATTATAGTGTGATAGTGATACTATATGGATTGAATGCCTTGATTTAGTGTTAGATTTGTGTTCATAGGATAGTTCTAAGAGTTTTTCATTCTATAAGAAAGTTGATTTGAGTTGATTTAGTGTCTTGAATAAATAGATTAAGGTCTAGAGGTTTTCCTGGTCCTGTCTTGACCAATTTGTCTTTCTATGGCTCCCCCATGAAATCTAGCCATGGGATCTTCCTAAGGGTAGATGAATGTTTTAGGGGAGCCATTGGTCTATATATATTTAGTGGTAGGAGTCATGGAGAGTCGAGTTGCTATTTCTAAGATCAAGCCCTAGGTGAGCTTAGAATGCCTGGTTAGAGGTTTGACAGTGAAGAATTGAAGATTTAATGCAGGGGATTGAAGTAAAGTATAGTATAATCATAGTTCCAGGTGGGATATGAAAATATCTTGACATGATAAGAGGATTGGGAATCTACCAATCCATTTGATTGAGATTTGAGCAAGAAACTAGCCCTATTTGACCTACATAATAGGAAGCCTGTGTATGGAAGACCTAGGAGTCGAAAACCTCATGAATCCTTCATAAAATCGAAAAGAGTACTCAAATGTGGGATTAGTTTTGCAAGTTGTTTGGGAAGTTTTGGTAGGAAATTGGAAAAAGACCATGTCAAGGGCTACTAGGAATTAGGCCTAATTAGGCCTCCTCAAGACAAGTTCTTGAACCCAGTAGAAAAGGGCTTGGAGATCCTTCAAGATGGATCCAAATGGAAACATATGGAATGTTTTTAATATGTTTAGCACCCCTGCTATGATTTTGAAGGTTTGTGTGAAGATGACACTTAGAGCCTTCTAAGTATAGGAGAAAGCATTGAAGTAACTAAAGGGTGTTTGTCCTTCAAGGTTAAGCACACGGAGTTAGAATCTTAGAGAAAAGTTAGTCAAGGCCTTAGTTAATCATCTAAGCCTTTTGAGATCTGTTAGGGTTTTTTCTTGTAGGGTCAAACTTGGAAAATTATGGGCTTGATTATCAGTTAAAAGGGGCTCCAAGTTTGCAAGAAAAGCCTAATTGATGAGAATTGGAGAAGATCCTCCTTCTGCTTTGAGCTCCATAGGACTCAGGCGGGTATTGCCTATAAATAGGTCACTATATTTCAAGTAAGCTTTTGATTAGTGGATTTGGTCTTCACTGTCATGCTATTATATTACTCAAATCTACTTCAAAGAAAGATGATTCTGTAAACAGCTGAGAACAACCTGTTACAGAATATGACAAGGGAAATTACAAATGTAATAGCATGAACAATGGGATAAGGATGTGAATCCTTCTCCTTTTTGTGAGTACAACTCAAGGAAGGTTAACCTCTGATTCACTCTTCAAGGAATCAACAAACTAAACTATATCATCTAGATACAGTCCTTTCACAATATGCATAAAACTTAAAATAGAAATGAACTAGTAATGATTATTTTGTGTTTGATGACTTAAAGATAACTACATCACAAATAGCCAACCAATGCCTATTCCATTGGGCAGAAGAGTCTGAATATAAATCCACAAGAAGATCTCAAGGAAATACAGTAGAATGCCTTACAAACTACATGCAATCTGGATAGGATGCCTTACAAACTATCCTGTCAATCCTATGTTGCTTTCATCAAAATCCTAACACATATGTCTACTCTCTAAAACTATTTATGAAATTTAATCCTCTCCTTGAGAGAAACTCACAAATAATTAAACAAACTACCTTATAGTTGGTATGTTTTTAGATACCTTACAAATAAAACATACAAGAGCAGAACACAAAGTAAAGAGACAATAACCATGTAAGATAGAAATTGCACTGTATCTTATTGAAAATGAGCCTGTCTGAATACATACAAAGCTTGAAATTTCTGGAACTAGACACAGGACTGAGAAATTTGTTCTACAAAAAGATATTCAATATTCATCCTTTAGGGACATGCTCACAACAGAGCAGTCACAGGAACTGGAACCAAAAAGGAACAGGAACCAAGAACCCTTACAACTGAGAATAGAAGAGAATAAAAAGAAAAAGAGGAAACCCTAAAATCTGTACTTGACCAACACCTGTCCATTCTGCAATCTAATCTCATAGCCTTCTCTCTTCTCTGAAAATTTGATTTTCTTGGGCATCTTCAAAATCTGATAACATTTTTCCTTTTTTCCATAAAATCTGCTCATCTACTAGAAATCTAATTAATTTGTCCTTTGTTCCTCCCTAAAATTTAATCCTCTGTACCCTCTTTTCCTATCACCATGCAATTCTGATTCATTCTTCCCGCTGAATTTGCAAAATCAATCAATTTTGGAAGAAGAAAAATCTCCCCAAAATTTGGTCGCAGGTTAAAAGCCTTTACTACTCTTAGCAACTTGATCTGATTTGGTTCTAACTACCATCATTGCATCCGTCATCTTTTGGCATTTCTGAAAACATATTATACTGCCATATTCTGATAAAAAATGAATCTCCCAAACATTTTCCCGTGAACAGCTCCGTCATTAAAAAATTTCAAAATTTCTCCAAAGTTTCAACTTCATGATTTTTTAAATCTTTTAAAACCTTTAAAATCTACACATGCCACCAGAACTTGCCACTTGTCATCTTCTCATTCGCTACTCAGACAAACTCACCTTTAACCTTAGTCCATCTGGAGATTTGGAGACTAGTCTCCAAATCTCTTAATGATTTCCTCTCTTCATGTTTCTTTATGAGATTTGGAGACTTCCTTTAGTCTCTAGATCTCTGAATAATTATCTAGAGATCTAGAGTTTTGGAGATTTGGAGACTAAGTCTCCAAATCTCATAATAATTATCTAGAGATCTAGAGACTTGGATATTTGGAGACTAAGTCTCCAAATCTCAGAATAAGATTTTTCCTTTGTGAGACTTAGAGACCTCTTGACAAGTGTCCCCTTTTTTGCAAAATTTTTTCTGGACCCACTAGCATGGAAATCGAGGTGACCACACAAGCCTAGGCAAGCATAGCTTCCAACACTTTGATTTACTTCATATATTTGGAGAGTTTCATATAAATACTTTAAATTTCGAATTTGGGAGCAATGTCGGACTAAACTTTATGAAGCATTGCTGATTTTTTATGGCTGCCAGTACTCAGAGGACCATAACTTTTGATTTTCAAACTGAGTTTTTCTAAAAGCTTTTGTTTGCAATGCACACACGGTCGTCTCAAACATATGTAAAATTCAGCCCGACCCATTTCGTATTTTTTGAGTTATGATAAAAAAATGTGACTGGAAATCTGAACAATGCACACCCAGAGAATATTGACAATCTGCAAATGGAATGGCTTTGGCAAAGTGACTAAACGGGCACATGGGGAGCTGAAAATTGGCATGATGACTCATTCCCATGTCTAAAGCATGATGCAATAACTGACACATTATGATCAATCTCAGAGAAATAGATACAATCAACTAAACAGGGCCTCCAACTAAACTGGACAGAACAAAGAAACAAGATATTTCTTGAAGACCAACTTTGGGGGATCCAAAAACTTATCAGACGGATTTGAAATGGCTTGAGCTTTGAAACATAAGCTCTCTAGTAAACATTCTAAACATCCCCAAAGTGACAATCCATGAAACTCAATAGAGTACAAGATATTCAAAGGTAAACTAGGCCTATAACAGTGATTTGACACTTAGGGACGAATGCAGATTTTGGACAAGTGCTCAAAACAAGACATCATGAAACAACTTAAAACTTGAATGTGATGATTTGAGATGTATTATAATGATAAAAAAAGGGTAATGAACACCTGACATGCATGAGAAACTTCAGAAATGCACCTGGGAAAATAGGCATCAAAGCACCTAAAGGGGTTAGAAAGCAAAATTTTTAACAAGGTGCTCAAAAACCCATGCTGTATTTTTGAGTACCAACAAGAACCTAAAGGAGATTAGGATCCTTGAAGAAGACAAGCAAGATCTTCTTAGCAATTGTGCAAGAAAACCTAGAAGCACACACATCAAATACCCCCAAAATATACCTTCATCTTCTCTATTGTCAAACTTTCCAAGATTGTCCTCATCTCTCTGAATGTAACATATGCTTCCAAAAATGTTAAAATAATTCACTGTAGCTTCTTTTCCATGCCATAACTCATATGATGTCTTTCCATACTTTTGGTAAATAACTTTGTTAAGTGTGTACACAATTGTATGTACTACTCTCTACTAAACCTATGCTAAAATTTCTTCCTTTATCATAGTCCTTTCTACTTATTGTATTGTCTAATTCATCCTTTCCACTAAACCATTCATCTATGTTTTTATAGCCACTAAAAATTGTCTTTTAATACCACATGTCTCATAGAAATTCTCAAACTCATTAGAAGTAAACTCTCCTCCTTTATCAGATCTCAAGAATTCAATCATCCTACCACATTTATTCTCAAATCTTTCTTTAAAAACCTTAAAATCTTCAAATGTTTCTTATTTTTCTCTTAGAAATGCAACCCAAGATAATTTTGAATAATCATCAATGAAAATTATGAAGTATCTCTTGCATTTTAAACTCCTTGTTCAAGTAGGACCACACTAATTAGTGTGAACTAGATCCAATAAATTTGCATATGGATAATATTTTTCCTTGAATGATTATCTTCTCTACTTTCCATCCTGACATCCTTTACAAATAAAATTGCCTTGTTTAGACAATCTTGGTAAGTCTCTTACTACACATGATGAACTAATTCTTACCAAATTGTCAAAATTGATGTGGCACATCCTCTAGTTCTAGAGCCAACTATCATCAATCTAAGATAGTAAACATCCTTCTATATCTCCTTCAAGTTGGTACATATTTCTTCCTTTCCCCTTTTAAACTAAAATCACTATTCTAGATCTCCTATAAACCTCACATCCTTCATTCTTGAACACAACATCATGGCCATTCTTACACATCTATCCAACACTCAAAATATTATGACACAAACCCTTTACATAATAAATTTTTTCAGAGTTATACTTTCCATCAAAAGTAATAGAACCTCTACCAATATTATATGTTTCCTTATCATCATTGAATCTAATAGGACCACCATCATATTTCTCAAGTGTTATAATTTTAATTTTATCGCCAATCATATGATTTGAACAACCACTATCAATCAACCATTCATTATAGTTCTTTTTAACATACAAAGACGACTCAACATTACTATCAACTTTTGGGAAAATGCTAGAAATATCAAATCTAGGGTTTTTCTTCTCCTTTGGCATAAAATAGACAATCCTCAATTTCAAATGCATCATCTATGATGCAAGGTAGGTAGGGATGAGGGGCCAAATGCACACCCTAATCCAAATCTAGCTTGAAGAGATCACACATGAAAGCAACAACATACAAAGTGAGAGAGAGAGAATGTAGATCAGATCCTTATATTTCATCAAATAGATTCATACATGCCCGATTGTAAGGCCTTTCCAATTAGGGCTAGATATTTATAATTCAATTACAACAGTCCTCCAACATGCGAGGATTCATAACTACCTTCAAACTTCTAATCTGATAACATTAATATTCTAACTCTAAGCTATTGTCCTAAAACAACAACCAAAAACTAAATTATATACAAGAGGCTACCAAACAAGTCAGCCTTTAGATCCACCATTAATGGAAGGAATAAATAGATCTAGGTCCACACACTTCCCAATGATTGATACCAACATTACATTTGTAACTAAAATTAAATGCACAAGTCATCCTCAACAGAAAACCAAAAGAAACAACTCAGTAAGCAAGGACAAATGAGCACCAAGAAATGATAACCAAGCACCAGGGAATTAACTGACCAACTATGTTAATGAAGGAACCCGAGCAACACAGAAAACTCAAACTTATTTTTGGTGACATAGGATTGCCAAGGACCCGAGATGCTCCTGCAACAGACACCTAGGGTTATTTGAAATGATTCTCTGAGTCATGCAGGAGGTACAACCCAAGCTGAATCCAATTCAGATTGTGAAATCCATGAACTATCTTCAATTGGTCTATTCTTCCACTTTACCAAATATTCCATATGTTGTTTTACTCTTGTTCTTTTGCCAACTATTTGTTCCAAAATATTCTCAACTTATTCTATCTGCCTCTTATGATAATCATTTGGTATTGTCATTTCTTCATCTAATTTATGGTACTCATACAAATCATCAATGTTGAATATAGGTGATATATCCATGTCATCACATAACTCAATCTCATAAGCATTTCCACTATCAAATTTCCTCAATATCTTACAAGGACCAAATTTCTTCATTTTTAGCTTCCCATATGTTCCAACCTGAAATATTCCTTTCTTCAAGTGTACCATTACTTCTCCAATTGAAAAAGTCTCATGTCTTCTTGATCTATCAACTTTGTCCTTGTATTTCTTATTACTTTTCTCCAACTTATGTTTCACATCTTCATGCAATATCTTCATGAACTCAAAAAACTTTACTCCTTCAACACTTCTCTTTGCTTCACCAACAATATCCTTCAAATCTGATATACCTCTCGGTTGTATGCCATTTACAATCTCAAAAGGTGTTTTTCTAGTACTCCTATCCATTGAATTATTATATGAAAACTCTATTTGTTCCAACACAAACTCCTAATTACTCAGTGTATCTCCAACTAAACATCTCAAAAGATTACCCAAACTTCTATTCACAACCTCTATTTGTCCATCAATCTGTGGCTGAAATGTAGAACTATACCTCAACTTGGTGCCCAAATTTATCCAAAGAGTCTTCCAAAAGTATCCAACAAACTTACTGTCTTGGTTAGAGATGATACTCCTCGGTAATCCATGTAATCTGACAATTTCCTTACAGAAAAGATCTTCTATATGCACTGCATCTGATGTCTTTCTACAGGGTATAAAATTTTCCATCTTAGAAAATCTATCCACAACAACCAATATATAATCATTACCTCTCACTATCTAAAGTAAGCCAAGAACAAAATCCATACTGATATTAATCCAAGGTTTCTCAGGAACATAAATCGGTATATACAATCTAGTATTTTGACTTACTCCCTTTTCAACTTGACAAATTCCACAACTTTTCACAAATTTTTGAACATCCTTATACAACTGCAACCAAAAGTATTTCTCCCTAAGTAAATTCAATGTCTTGTCAATGCCAAAATGTCCAGCCAAACTACTACTATGTTTCTCCTTTATCAAATTAGTTCTCATTGATCCTCTCTGTATACACAGCTAAATACTTTTAAACAACATATCTTCTTGAATTAAATAGTCTTCCTATTTAGTACTTGGTTGATATTGAATAGGTTTTCTACACTTTCTCTGTAGCTTAGAAAAATCAAGATCAGTTTCATACTTGAATTCTCTTTTATCTCCTCTCATAGTCTCAATCATAGCATTACAAATTGAACTAAAACTCCTATTGAAATTTTGGTAAAAACTTTCTAAACCATGAAATTATCTTACCTTACTAGCATTCTCAGGTGTAGGCCAATTCAAAATAGCTTCAACCTTTTTAGGATCCATTTTCAAACCATCAGTTGAAATTACAAATCCCAAATACACAATCTTCTCTTTCATGAAATAACACTTTTTCAAGTTAATCAACAACTTTTATTCTTTCAATATTTGCAATACTTTTTTAGCATACAATAGATGCTCTTCTTTGGTCTTAATGACTATCATAATATCATCTAGGTATACAATAAAAAATTTACCTAAGAGTTTCTTCAAAACTTGATTCATCAATCTCATAAAAGTACTTGGTGCATTAGTTAAACCAAAAGGCATAACCAACCACTCATCACCTTCTCTTATTCTGATATGATGATATCCACTTTTCAAATCAATTTTGGTAAAATACTTTTCTCTAGTCAAACTATCCATTATGTCATCCATTCTCAGTATAGGAAATCTATATTTCACTGTTATCTTGTTGATTTCTCTGGAATCCGTACACATTCTCCATTCTCCATTCTCCATTCTTCTTAGGTGCCACTACACCTGGTACTACACAAGGACTTAAAATTTCTCAGATCAAAACTTTTTGCAACAATTCTTGAATCTATCAATTAAATTCCTAATTCTCAGTAGGTGTCAACCGATGTGGTGCCTTATTCAATAAATTAGCTCCAAGGACAAGATCCATGCAATGATCGATGCTTCTCTTCGGTGGAAAACTATCAAGTACATTATCAAAAATGATCTCTGTATACTCGGTGAGTATCTTATCAATCTCTTCAGGGATTATATCCTCTATTTTCTTACTTGTTTTGTTAGGAATCATAGGAAAACATACATCATTCTTCTTCAAATCCTTAACAAACTTTCTTCCTTCCATCAAGAAAACTTTCACAGATGTAAAAACATTACTAACAGGTTCTTCAATCAAAGGTAACAAGATTTGTCTTCTCCCATCAACCAAAATAGTATATTTATGCAATCTAGCATCATTTATAGCATGTCTATCATATTGCCAAGGTCTACCCAACAAAATATGAAAAGAATCGATACACATGATATCACATAACACCTTATCATAGTACTTCCCAATTTTAAAATTCACATAACATTGTTCACTTACCAAGAGTGTATGCTCATGCTTGATCCATGAAATTTGATAGGGATTTGGGTGTTCCAACCTTTCCAACTGTAACTTTGTAACCATTTCCTCAACTGCCAAGTTCTTTGAGCTGCCACCATCAATGATTACCTTCCACACTTCATCAAAAACCCTACATCTAGTCTTGAACAAAATTTTCCTTACCAGATCTTCTTTATTACTTTCACTCAAAAATTCTTTGCTTACCATCAAGTTATTTTCCTTCTCAAGTTCATTCAGTGAATCTTCTTGCACCAAATCATTTCTACTACTATCGACCTTCTTACTTGCATGTGTATATTCAAATGATCTATGTCCTCCACAATTGTAACAAGTTCCTCGAAAACCACCTCTGTTATAACCACCTCGGTAGTTATTGCCTCTTCCTCTAGATGAAATTTCATGGTGAAGGAGAACCCTTATTTTTATTTGGATTGTAAGCCTTTTGGCATGTAAATATTTCCCTAAGGTCATGTTGACCAAGACTTGGAATCCACTAGGGGTTTGAGGTCCTTCTAGGTCCTTAGGTTCTAGGTAAAAGGCTGATGTCTTTTAGCCCTTCTCTTATAAATGAAGTAAAATGATGTTAGGGTGATGTCATGAGGTTTTGAGCATGTGAAATGAGTTTTGGAGTCTAGGTGTGGTCTAGGACTCCATGGAAGCTTCCCAAATCCACTAGGAAGCAA
This sequence comes from Chamaecyparis obtusa, assembly GCA_027943335.1. Taxonomy (NCBI): domain Eukaryota; kingdom Viridiplantae; phylum Streptophyta; class Pinopsida; order Cupressales; family Cupressaceae; genus Chamaecyparis; species Chamaecyparis obtusa. The sequence continues at coordinate 328,925 of BSBK01001642.1, read as the reverse complement.
GATTGGAAAAGTTATCACATTTGTTGTAAAAGTTGCTTAGCAACTTTTGAAAAGTTGCTCGGTGTCTTAAGCCTTAAGGCCTTAATCAGATTTTAAGTTCTCTAAACCTCTCCTAAGCCCAACCTAAGGCTATATATGCAATCCTTGGCACAAATCCTGAGGTTGGAAGAAGTACTATACAAAGGATCAATTCTAGAAGTGTGCATAGTTTTGACATTTAATTGTATTTCAATGATCAATGAATTAATGGATGGAATGTTGAACTAGATCTAGACTCATGATATATGTTAGATGTTAGTGTGTGGATCTATATTGATATTCTACAACTATATTAGGATTTACCTTTCATTTTCCTTGCTTTGTTTTAATTCTTCCACAAGTCTCTACAGACTAGTTTCTACCAGGAGGGCTCAAGACATGAGGGTCAAACTCACCATACCACCATCCAATCTATATGGCCTTTTAGGGATAGTGAGTAGACTCCATGTGTGTAACTTATGTAGAAGGAGGGGCCCTCTAGTGCATGCAAAATATATTTATAGTCAAGCCCTAGGCGAGCCATGGTGAGTCTAGCTAGGAAGGACTAAACAAAGAGGATAAATAAGTTGTAGATGGGATATGGAAAGTGAGATTTAAGGGTTGGAGGTCTTGGATATATTAATTACCAAGATTTGAATGAGAGGAGAAGGTGTGATCAATCCATCTGATCACCCAAAGGTTGAAGACACTTCATGCAATCAAAGAAGGCCCTAAAACCTACCAAAACAACCTATTTCTGGTTAGGGAGTTGTACAGCCTGGGAGGAACCTAAAACCTACGAAATCCATGAGAGGTTACCTCAAATTATGAGAATCCATAATTTTTTTTCAGGGTCATTTGGAGATAAATAGGTGAAAATCCCTATTTTCTCAGAGAGGAGGTCTAATTGGGGCTCTTCCTTGTAGCCCTAAATAACAAAGGAAGTATGAGATTGATAAGAAGGATTGATGAAGTGAAGGTTGAAACATGTCTAATAACATCATTTGAGACACTTTCCAACACCTCCTAACCTCTTCAAGTTCCCAAGCTCATTTGGCGATGTCAAACTCTTATCCTAGCTTAAGGGTCACTATGTGTATGGAAGTGCTAAGCACCAAGAATAGTTGATTGTCTTGTTTGAGTAGTTTTGGTAGTTTGGTTGGGTGTAGGACCAGGGAATTGAGCTACTATAGGCATCCTATAGGTCAATGGAGTCAGTGAATACACCTAAGGGTCACAAGGTGAACCCAAGAGAAAGGGCATGTGACTAGCTCTTCCCAACATCCCTACCAAATTGGTATCAGAGCCCCAAAATTTTTTGGGATTGCATAGTGCATGTCAAAGTGTGAATCTAGTATGTCTTCAATCATGGTGACCAATGTGGAGTTAGCCATGAAAGTTGAGGACAAAGAACTAGACAATAGGATGTTAAGGGAAAATATAGCCCAATTGGAACAAGCATTGGGTGAAGTACAATTGAAGACTAAGAAAGTCAATGACAAAATAGATTGGAGAGAGGCAAAGGAGAATGAGATCCCTGAGGAGGAAAAAAGTCTAGAACTAGACCCCATATTTCTTGAAGAACCACTCTTAAAGGCTTTGAAATCCATGAATGGGAAAGCTTTAGAAGGACTACCATTATTTAGTGGTAAGATGGAGGGACATCTAGTCATGAAATGGATAGAGGGCATGGAAAATCAATTTGAGTGTGATGGAATCAGTGAGGCACAAAAGGTAAGAGTGGCCAAATCTAGGCTTAAAGGCTCTACCTTAACATGGTGGAATTTTATTCAAACTGAGAGAGAAAAGGAGGGCAAGAATCCAATCTCTTCTTGGAAGGGCATGATGAGTAAGATAAGATAAGCCTATATGCTAGATGATTATGAGATTCAACTACATAAAAAGAGATAGAGTTTGATACAAAAGGACCTTAATGTGAGTTCCATTACAGAGGAATTTCAAAAAATTTGAATGAGGTCCAATGTAGCAGAAGATGAGAGTATTAAAGTAGCCAAGTATTTGAATGGCTTGAAGTGGAGCATTCAAGAGGAGATGACTCTTCTTAGTCCCAAGATAGTGCACCAATGTTACCAATTGGCTATCAAGATAGAAGATAAGAGAAGAAGGAAATAAGATCAAACTTCCAAGAGTAGAAGTAGAGGAAGGGATCAAAGATGACATAGAGGAAGCTATCAAGGTAGAGGGACTGAACATAGAAGTTAGCGAGAACCCAAGCCAACAAAACATGGTGGGGAGTCATATTATAGAAGAAGTTTTGGTAGAGGTAGAGGCAACCAAGGAGGCTCCAATAGAGGTAGAAGTGGAGATAGGAGTAGTTCATATTTTTCTAGCATGAAATGCTACTATTGTGGACAAATGGGATATCTAACTTATAGGTGCCTGGATAAGGAACCTTCTTCAAATATAGAGAAGAGAGTGGCCTACAATCAAGAGGACACTTCAAGTGTGAAGTCACTGGAGGTTAGCCACATTGAATTAGAAATGGGTGAGAATATAATGTTTAGGAGGGTTCTCATTAGGCATCCAGCAAAGGAAGAACCAAGGCAGAGAAGAGCACTCTTTAGAGTGAAATGTAAGGTCATGGTAAAGGTGTGCAAGGTGATTGTTGACTCTGGCTCAACAAAAAATATCATAGTAGAAGAGGCAGTGAAGAAACATAATCTTCCCAAGGTAGCACACACCAATCCTTATAAAGTGACATGGCTAAACAAGGGACAAAGTGTTCTAGTTAATGAGAAAGCATGGATTGAGTTTTCTATTGGGGGGGTACAAAGATAAGTTATTGTGTGATGTACTACTTATGGATGCATGTCATCTATTTCTAGGAAGGCTATGATAGTTTGACAGAGAAGTCATCTACAATGGCAAGGATAACACTGTCAGCTTCAAGAAGGATGTGAAAACTTTCAAACTCCAATCTCTCCTAGAGGAAGAAGGGGAGTAGTCCAAGACTCCTAGTGTATTTTTGAGTAGTGGGAAGGAGATGTTACATACACTCCAAGAAAAGGATAGTGAAGGATATGCCATAGTAGTGAAACCAAAGGAAGAAGAGAAGTCCATTCAAGCACCACTACCAAAAGGGATCCAAGAGATACTTGGTAAATACAATGACATTGTGAGTGATGGAACACTAGCAACCCTTCCACCTAAGAGGTCCATAATTCATAAAATTAACTTCATACCAGGAGCCTCATTGCCAAATAAGGTAGCATACAATCTTACATTAGAGAAGAACCAAGAGCATCAACCCATATGTGCAGTACCAATGGTCTTAGAATCTAAGAAAGGTGGAAAGTGGATGATTTGTATTGATTCAAGGGCCATTAACCGGATAACAATTAGGTATAGGTTTCCCATACCTAGGATTGAGGATTTGATGGATTTTTTGGGAGGAGTACAATACTTCACCAAGATGGATCTCAAGAGTGGTTACCATCAGATTAGGATAAGGGATCGAGATGAATGGAAGACAACCTTTAAAACTAATGAAGGGCTATATGAGTGGCTTGTGATGCCATTTGGGCTTACTAATTCCCCTAGCACATTCATGAGATTGATGAATGAAGTGCTCAAGGACCACATAGGCAGGTTTTTGGTGGTATATCTTGATGATATACTTATCTTTAGCAAGACAATGAAGGAGAACATGACACACTTGGAGATTTTACTCAAGGGACTTCATGAGGAGCAATTGGCAATCAACCTAGAGAAATGTGAGTTCCTCAAGAAAGAGTTAGTTTACTTGGGTTTTGTGGTATCCAAAGGTGACCTAAAAATGGACCCAAGAAAGATGGAAGCAATCAAAAATTGGCCTACACCAACCACAAGGATAGAAGTAAGAAGTTTCCATGGTCTTGCTTAATTTTATAGGAAGTTCATAAGGAAATTTAGTGGCATATGTGCACCAGTCCTAAATACCATAAAAGGTGGATTGAAGACCAAGTTCATATGAAAAATAGAAGCCAACAAGGCATTTGAGAAGTTTAAGGAGAAAGTACAAACACAAACCATTCTCCTACTATGTAGTTTTGACAAACTTTTCACCTTGGAGTGTGATGAAAGTGGCATTATAGTTGGAGGAGTGTTGAGCCAAGAAGATAGGCCCATATCCTTCTTCAGTGAGAAGCTTAATGAAGCTAAGAAGAAGTATTAAACATATGACTTGGAGCTATATGCATTAGTCCAATCACTTAGGTAGTGGATGCATTACCTCCTTCCTAAAGAATTTGTAGTGTTTATTGATAAACAAACACTTAGCTACATAAACAAAAAACAAAAGTTGAGCAATAGGAATTTGAAATGGATGGAGTACTTGCAAGCCTTCACCTTCACTATTAAACACAAGAAGGGACATTTGAACAAGGTGGCAGATGCACTAAGTAGAAGATTGCTGACAGTGCAAGAGGTCTAATTACAAAGCATTGGCATTGAAAGTTTCAAGGAGCTCTATGGTGAGGATGGAGACTTCTTTCAAGCATACAAGGTATGTTTTGAATTTGAGAATCATTTTCACAGTCCATTCTCTCAGTAGACTTTACAAAGTGGGCTATTGTTCAAGGGGAATCAGCTATGTGTTCCCAAAGGCTCAATGAGAGAAAATATCATTCAATAGAAGCACAATGGGAGTTTGAGTGGACATTTTGGTATCAAAAAGACAATGGAGTTGGTACAAAGATTTTACTATTGGCCCAAGTTTCCAAGGGATGTCACAAGATATGTGGAGAAATGTGTGGTGTGTATGAAAGCCAAAGGGGGAGCCAACAATGAAGGTTTCTATCAACCCTTGCCCATTCCAAATAGGCCATGGGAGTGCATAAGTATAGATTTTTGTGGTAGGTCTCGCTAAGACCAAAATAGGGTTGGACAGTGTCTATGTAGTGGTGGATTGATTCAATAAAATGAGTCACTTTATTCCTTGTAGGACCACCCATGATGCAAGCTACATAGCTCCTCTTTTCTTTAACAAGATTGTAAGGAAAGATGGTTTGCCTTTGAGCACCATGTCTAATAGGGATGTAAAGTTCATGAGTCATTTTTGGAAGACTCTATGGAGGATACTAGGCACAAACCTATCTTTTGGGTCAGCTTACCATCCCCAAATGGACGGACAAACTGAGGTAATAAATAGGGTGTTAGGAAACCTACTTAGATGCCTCACCAAAGAGTATGGGAGTACATGGGACATGGTCCTTCCCCAAGAAGAATATTCCTACAATGATAGCATAAATAGGACCATAGGAAGAAGCCCATTTGAAGTTTTGTATGGGATGCATCTAAGAGGGGTGTGTGAGCTCAGAGACCTAGGAGCTATGGAAAATAGGAGTGGCCATGCAGAGGATTTCTCTCAAACTATGAAAGAGGTACAAGAATAGGTAAAAAAGATCATCATTCAGGAAACCCACAATTTGAAGACCAAGGTAGACATGCCAAGGAAATACATATAGTTTGTATTTGGAGACCATGTCATGGTGCATCTCAACAAATCAAGGTTACAAAAAGGAATACCAACCAAACTGTAGATGAAGATAGTGGGACCTTGTAAGGTGCTAGCTAAATATGGGAACAATGCTTACAAGGTGGAACTTCTGGAAGAATTGAACATTTCACCAGTGTTCAATGTGTTAGATTTGATTAGATTCAAGGGGCCACTAGCAAAGATCAGTCAGAGTAGTGAAGAGGTACTAAAGGACATCAATGCTACAGTCCTACCTCCCATAGCCAAGCCACAAGCTGAGAAAGTTCTTGAATCAAGAGTAAAGAAACAAAACAGACACAGGGTGTACATGGATAAACTCATAAAATGGAAGGGACACCCTGAATCTGAAGCAACATGGGTAGAAGAAGTTGACTTCAAGTAGTCTGGCATAGATAATTCTATCCTCTCCTCTACTATGCCTTAAAGCTCTTTTGTGTAGAGGGGGAGTATGGTGTAGGAGAACCTTTATTTTTGTTTGGATTGTAACCCTTTTGGCATGTAAATATTTCCCTAAGGTCATGTTTACCAAGTCTTGGAATCCACTAGGGGTTTGAGGTCCTTCTAGGTCCTTAGGTTCTAGGTAGAAGGTTGAAGTCTTTTAGCCCTTCTCTTAAAAATGAAGTAAAATGATGTCATGGTGATATCATGAGGTTTTGAGCATGTGAAATGAGTTTTGGAGTCTAGGTGTGGTCTAGGACTCCATGGAATCTTCCCAAATCCACTAGGAAGAAAGATTGGAAAAGTTGTCACATTTGTTGTAAAAGTTTCTTAGCAACTTTTGCAACTATTGAAAATTTGCTTGGTGTCTTAAGCCTTAAGGCCTTAATCAGATTTTATGTGCTCTAAACCTCTCCTAAACCTAATGTAAGACTATATATACAAACCTTGGCTCAAATCCTGAGGTTGGAATAAGTATTGTATGAAGGATCAATTCTGGAAGTGTGCAGAGTTTTGGCTTTTGATTGTATTTCAATGATCAATGAATTAATAGATAGAATATTGGACTAGATCTGGACTCATGATAGATGTTAGATGTTTTTGTGTGGATCTATATTGATATTCTCCAACTAGATTAGGATTTACCTTTCATTCTCCTTGCTTTGTTTTAATTCTTCCATAAGTCTTTGGTCACTAGTTTCTACTAGGAGGGCTGAAGACATGAGGGTCTAACTCACTATCCCGCTGTCCAATTTGTATGGCCTTTTTGGGATAGTTATTAGACTCCATGTGTGTAACATATGTAGAAGGAGGGGCTCTAGAGTGAATGCAAAATGTTTTTACACTTAAGCCCTAGGCAAGCCATGGTGAATTCGTCTAGGAAAGACTGAACAAAGAGGAGAAATAAGTTGTGGAGGGGATATGGAAAGTGATATTTAAGGGTTGAAGGTCTTGGATATGTTAATTACCAAGATCTAGATTTGAGGAGAATGTGTGATCAATCCATCTGATCACCCAAAGGTTGAAGACACTTCATGCAATCAGAGAAGGCCCTAAAACCTACCAAAAGCACCTATTTCTGGTTAGGGAGTTGTACGGCATGGGAGGAACCTAAAACCTCCAAAATCCTTTGGAGGTTACCTCACATTATGAGAATCCATAATTTTTTTGTAGGGTCATTTGGAGACAAATAGGTGAAAATCCCTATTTTCTTAGAGAGGAGGCCTAATTGGGGCTCTTCCTTGTAGTGCTAAAATACAAAGAAAGTATGAGATGGGTAAGAAGAATTGATGAAGTTGTTGGAGATTTTCCAGCAAGATAGTGTTGACTGTATGTTTTTCATTGATGACAACATATGGTAAGAAGGATGCGTTGAAGTCTTATGGAGAGAGCCTTGAGCATATGTTTCTTAGATATGTTATCAGCATGATATCATAGATGTAGAGGTTGATTCTGAGTGCAGTCAGTTGTGTAGCAGTTTATATCAGTAGTGTTCCTGATAGAGTGACATACAAAGTTTGGTATGAGGTTTGTAGTATGGTTATGATGGAGCCTTGCATGTTTATATTTATGTTGTATACATGTTAGTGAAGCTATGTTCATGGACATATACTGTAGTACAGATTGAGTTATGATGTTTCGAGTTTCCAGTTAAATTTTCTTGAGTTTATCTGATGGAGTCGAAATTGTTTATATTGTTTTAGTGGTTGCGCCTATCATTTTGATATGTGTGTTTGGTTATGAGTTAAGAATTTTTGGTTAAGAGTGCATAGCATATTTCATATTGTAAGTAAAGTTTCAGTTAATTTGGTGGAGCTGATAGTGTGAAGTGACGCGTCTACTCATATTGGATTGCACAGTTCTATTTGTGTTGTGTGCTTAATATAGCCATTGGAGATGTTGTTAGAGAGTTATATTATTTCTCTAATATGATTTCAAGAAGGTTCTAATAGGCTGACTTGATTATATCATTCGGAGAAAGATACTTATAGCTAGTTAGTTATGATTGCTAGAAGCATGATTGATAGAGAAGAGCAGAGAGTGCAAAGCAGAAGATGTGAATGTGCTGAGTCAGTCATCAGTTGAAGATCTATGTGAAGAAGAAGAGAGTATATGCTATTCATTGGAACTAATCAAGACAACAAGTCTACATTCTAGTTCACCAAGATCTAGATATAGTGTATATCTATTATAGAGAAGGTTGTAACCTTCACCATTTGAGTAGTGTGCTCCTGGAAAGTGTGTCCTCACCTTTAACAAGGTTAATTATAAAGACTCCTAACTAGGTCCGATATTTGACTAGGTCATTATACTTCATGCATTGTAAAGATCAACCCCTAACAGGGTTGTAAGATCTTCTAACATGGATCATTATACTTTAGTGTAGTTTATAGTGGGTGCTAATTCCTATGGGGTTTTTACCTATTTGGGTTTCCTCGTAATGAAAATTGTGGTGTTGTGTTAAGTGTTATCTTATTGTGTATATGCTTAATGTTCTTCTATACTTAATTGGATAAATAATTGAATCTTGTAGATAACTGATTTACCCCCCCCCCCCCCCCCTCTCATTTATATCTTGGGACTATTCCTAACAATTGGTATAAGAGCCAAGTGTCTCGGAGAGAAATTTTAACAGCTTGAGGTTGATTAGATGGAATTCTTTAGAAAAGAAAGTCCTAAGTTTGATGGAGAGAATTATCTAGACTAGAAGAACAAAATGAAAACACATTTTTAGTGCATTGCTTTTGAGATTTTTGAAGTAGCTACTAAAGATGTTCAGATTCCCTCTTTATCAGATCTTCCAAAGGAAGATGCAACTATTAAGAAAAAGGAGATGTTCACTCAAAATGCTATTTCCAAAGAAACCTTTATCAACACCTTGTCTGATAGTGAGTTTTCAGAAATCAATAAAGTAGATAAAACCTACAAGATATGGAAGTATCTAGAAGACATGTTTGAGGGAGACATCCAAGCCAAGAATGTGTGTAGAAAGACATGGAAGAAAAAGTACAATACATTGGAGATGCTACTTGAAGAGAAAATCAGAGCCTACAATCAAAGAATTAATGAAGTAGTTGCAGGAATTAGAAACAATGGTTGAAAATTTTTGAAAGAAGACATAATGGATAAGTTGATGACTACTCTGACAGCAAAATATGAGAGAAAGATAAACATCCTAGATGAGACTATGTAGTTTTCAAAAGAATTTAGAAGAGAGACCTTAATCAACAAGATTTTAGCATTTGAGATATTAAGTTTGAAGATAGAGCCTAAAAGTGAGACAACCTTCAAAGCTTAAGTCCACAGTAAGAAATCCTTGAACACTTTTGGTAACTTTGATGATGATGATGAGGATAAAGAACTAGATGATTTCATTGCTATGATTGCTAAGAAAGAAAGAAAAGGAAAAGGAAAAGGAAAATATGAAGGTCAGTTACAATTAAAATGCTTTTCATGTAACAAGATTGGTCACTTTGCATCTAAGTGTCCTACAAGAGTCAAGAAGTTCAAAACTAATTACAAGCCTAAGTATACAAAAGAATGTTACTATGCTAGAGATGGAGTATCAGATGAAGATTCAGTAGAAGATAAAATTGGATTCATTTCTATTGAAGATATGGAGAAGATGTTTGATGAGATGGATATTGAAGATGAAAAGAAAGCACAAGAGTTAGCATTAATTTCACAAGCAGACATCAGAACAGACTAGATCATTGACAATGGTTGTTCACATCACATGACATGAGACAAAGATAGATTTGTACATCTGGATAAGTACAAAGGTGGCATGGTTAGATTTGGAGACAACACTCCTAAACCTATCATAGGTAGAGGATCTATCACCTTGGATGGAAAAAATAATACTGATGATGTTCTATATGTTGATGGTTTGCAACATAACTTACAAGTGCTAGACAGTTTCTTGACAAAGGATATCATTTGGAATTCAAAGACAATAAGTGCATCATTAATAAAAAAGGAGTAATGATTGCATCAAGTTCAAAGACAAAAGGTAATATTTTTCAGCTTAGTTTAGAAGCAAGTTGTTTTTTTGCTAAAGTAGATGACAGTTGGTTATGGCACAAAAGACTATGTCATATCAATTTTGATAATATAGTAAAGATATGAAATGTAAAGGTAGTTAGAGACCTTCCTAGTATTGAAAAACTAGTTGATACAATATATAGGGAATGTGTGATGGGGAAACATGTGAGGAATTCATTTAGAAGAAAGCATAATTCGATAGAGAACAAATTGGATCTAGTGCATACAAACTTATGTGGACCAACTCAAACAAGATCATACTATGGTGAAAGGTACTTTATTTTGTTTGTTGATAATTATTCTAGATTGATGTGGGTTGCATTCTTAAAAGATAAATCTGAAGCATTTAAGAAGTTCAAGATATTCAAAGCTAAAGTTGAAAATGAGTCTAGATTAAAGATAAAATGTCTAAGATCAGATAGAGGAGGATAATTTACCTTAGATAGATTTTATGAGTATTGCAAAGAACATGGGACAAAGAGACAATTAAGTGCACCTAGAACTCCTCAGCAAAATGGAATTGCAGAAAGAAGAAATAGGATCATACTTGACACAACACGCACCATCATGATTGAAGGAAAATTTTTGCACACCTATTGGAGAGATGTAGTCAATACTGTAGTCTATACTATCAATAGAATTAAATTAAGGCCAGACACAGACAAGACACCTTATGAACTATGGTTTGGGAATGTACCTATAGTAAAATATTTTAGAATCTTTGGAAGAAAGTGCTACATCAAGAGGGATGAATCTATTGGCAAGTTTGATGCAAGAAGTGATGAAGGTATTTTTCTTGGTTACTCTGCTAAAAGAAAAGCTTATAGATGTTTTAATTTAAGATTGAAGATCATTGAAATTTTTCATGTAAAGATTGATGAAAAGTATATGATTAAAGAGAGATATCATGATTATGCACCTATGATTGAAGAAGAACCTAGTCCTATTAGTAGAGAAATAGTTTTTGAAGAAATGTTTGATAGCATTGATGTATTATTCAATGTGTTGGTGTAATTAAATATTCCTAACTACACTTTACTTAATCTTACTTAAGATAATGCATTGCATAGTAGTTAGTGATTGAGACACCTAGGAGTGTGCACCTCATTCAAGCACATCATGTAGGAGAATTTCCACTTTAGGTGTGATAGTTGTCATCACATACATCTTTGTGTGTGAGATCCACCTTTCATGCTCTTATCACATTATCATCATAATCCATTGCACATACTTTATTGCATAATGGAGGATGATCCACATCTGGTGGACATGTGATTACACCTAGCATAGGTAATAGCTTATCAGCTCCTTATCATTGTCTCTTATCTCCTTTCCTATATAAGGAGGCCTATTATGTATATTTTAATCATGTCCATGATCAATAATATCATTCTCACATCTTAATGAAATTGTCTTGCCAATCTCTTGTGGAAGTTATCTTGGTCTTGCATTCGATCTTGGGGGTGTTATAGAGTCACCTAAAACTCTAACATGGTATCAGAGCTCTCAAGGTGTGAAGACCTCTTCTCAAGAAGTGCAATCTTGGCTTGATTCAATTGTGGGTGTAGAATAAAGGTATTTGGACATCACCATTGCATAGTCTATTTGGAGAAAATTTGGGGTTTTGTATTTTATGGCTTTCTATTGTAGGTCAATATTGGTGCTTGCTGGTGCAGATCAGAGGTGGGCATCATATTAAGGAGGTCCAAAAACCCCTAAATCAAATTTTATTTCATCCAAATTGGACACCCGAGGCCAAATCTAGAGCTATTTGAATTTTGGAAGTGCGACGACGATGATTTAGAAAAAATAATTGCAGAGGCAATTTTCAAACAACGATATCTCAGTCATCTAGACTCCTTTTTTTGAGCAATTTTTTTTTGTTTTGGGGTAGAATTTTGGTGATCTACACAATGGTTTAGGTGGTTTTTGATCTCTGTTCTTGACTTTTTCTAAAAATCACAAATCTCAATTTTTGCAACTTCCAAGGCCTCATTTGAGCTCATATGAACTCCTTTTTAGGTGTAATCTTTTTTGAAAGTGCATAATTTTTTCTATATTTTCCAGATCTAGAATTATATTTTAGTGACTATGACTAGAAACTATACTTTTAGAAATTGGCCTAGTTTTTTCATTTGTAATGCATAAGCCTTAGCTTGGTCTTTTGCATAATGATCCAAGTCTATTATAGCCTAATTTTGGAGTGTAATAATTTGTTGATCTCAATTTGTAATGAGAGAAGTGTATCATTAATGTAATCATGGGTTATGAAACACATCTCACAGTAGTACTTTTGACTAAGGATAATTATGAATCATGGGCAAAAGGAATTATCACACATTGTAGATGGCTTAATCTCTTGCCTCATCTTTATGGACTCATTCTTGAGCCAAAGTCACAGGGGAAGAAATATGTTTGGGGAGAAAAGAATGCTCATATTATAAATTTGATTATTGGTAGCATCAATTTGTGTCTCTTCTATGACATCTACCCTAGATTTAGAGGTGTTCAATGTCCACACATAATTTGGACAATCATTTGGGAGATTTTTGGTGATCCACATGTTCCTCCATTCCTAGATGATCTTGCTTCAGATTGCCTCATTCCTCTTGATGATACAGATAATATTCCCTATGATGATTATACTTTAGATGCAATTGAAGAATTTACAGCAATTGAGAGCGAGGATGATCCAGTGGCTCCTACTTGTCTAGTTGAGATCACACAATCATCTCTTGTTTGTGATTCCAGTGATTCATTGCAAGAGATATCTATTTGTCTTCCTGATTGGGATTCTTACTTGCCAGATATTGGTTCATTATTTGTGGAGTCTCATATTTCAGATTTGGGAGATATACTTGAGGGGGTTTCTCTTCTCTTTGATGGTAGTTTCATCATAGTTGGAGATACTTCTTCACATTCTTTGGAAATTGACATTCTTGATTCTTCTTCTTCACTTGGTTTGTCACATGATGTGATAGATTCTTTGAGATTGGAGAGGCCTATTTAGTCTTCAAAGATGCATATTTGGAGACCTTATTCCTTCTTTCATTTGGATATGGATTGGTTCATGGCATCATCATCATACTTCATTTGGATTTCACTTCCTAGTTCCTATCCAGAATGGGAACCACACCTACATTTGTACTTGGTATATCTTCTTCCCAAGGGGAGAAATGTTGTTTGTAGTCATTGGAATATACTTTGTCTTCAAGCACTCACCATTTTTGTAGGAGGTTCTTCATTATGGGAGGGATATCATGTCTCCAACTATCCTTCTTATGGGGGGATAATTATTTGTATATACATGATGTATGTAGTTCTTGGGGGGTCTTGAGTACTCCATCCATCTATGCATCTTGTTTTCTTCTCTCTTTTTGGGGGAGGGTTTTTCCCATGAGGTTTTCCCTCTTTCTCCACTTTATGAGAGTTATGCATTTCATGTATTGCATTTTGTACATGGGTACCTAACATGGCCTAGTTGCCGAGATCCATCTTACATTGTGAGTTTAAGTGCATTCCCCTAAGTTGCACTTAAGGGGGGGTGTTGGTATAATTAAATATTCCTAATTAAACTTTACTTAATCTTACTTAGGATAATGCATTGAATAGTAGTTAGTGATTGAGACACCTAGGAGTGTGCACCTCATTCAAGTACATGGTGTAGGAGAATTTCCACTTTAGGTGTGATAGTTGTCATCACATACCTCTTTGTGTGTGAGATCCACCTTTCGTGCTCTTATCACATTATCATCATAATCCATTGCACATACTTTATTGCATAATAGAGGATGATCCACATTTGGTGGACATGTGATTACACCTAGCATAGGTAATAGCTTATCAACTCCTAAACATTGTCTCTTATCTCCTTTCCTATACAAGGAGGCCTATTATGTACCTTTTAATCATGTCCATGATCAATAATATCATTCTTGCATCTTAATGAAATTGTCTTGCCAATCTCTTGTGGAAGTTATCTTGGTCTTGCATTCAATACTAGGGATGTTGTAGAGTCACCTAAAACTCTAACACAATGATCCTAAAACAAGTGAAGAAGAATCACAGAAGACAAATGAGAGAGTCACACCTAATGTTCCAAAATTCACGTCAAGATACCATTTCAAAAGAAAATATCATTAGAGATCAAAACAAAAAAGTCATGACAAGATCAAAGGAAAAAAGTTCAATAGTTGATGAAGCTGATGCGGACCAAGGCAGGGAGGATCCAATTAAGGATAGTCTAGCCTTGCAACTTCATAATTACACAATGAAAAACTCAACACAACAAGATGTTTCAACTCAATTTTCATTAACATGCCTAGCTGTAAGGCCTTTCAGGTTAAGGCCAATTATGATCAGAACTAATTCTACAAGATCAACAAGATCCAATACAATCTGATGCAGCAGTGGCAAGTGAAAGCCTTCAAACAGTGAGCAATGGTAAGTTTCAATCCTTCAACACCCAAAGTGATAGGGTCAAGTGCTCAATACTTATCACAAGTATCCAAAAAGGACTAGGGAAAGGTTATCACAACCTCAAATATCCAATGTGACCTAATCACTAGGTTCACCAAAGTCCTAAGCACCAAAAACCAAGGATTGACTAAGAGGTCTCTTTAGCCCAATAGACAATCAAACCCCAAGAAATGGAAACCAAGACTAGGGGTGGCCTAAAATCACTACTATAGCCTATTTAGGTCTTATTCTAATAGTTCCAATGGTTCTTTCCTTCAAAAGCAACCCATAATGCTAAGGTACTTCACAAACCTAGGATTTGGCTTGTAGCCCTTCCTAGAAGGAAATCTAAACATAAGACAAAATGCTCCCAAATGGGATCATGATTTGGTTAGGGATTTTGATACCATTTTTGGGTTTATAAAACATGTCTGAACACCAAGGAGTGGAAGTGAATAGAAGTCACTTTTGTTGCAATATTAGACTGGACTAATAGGCCTAATTAGGGCTCCAAATGCACTACAAGTTCTCTTTCTCCTATGCCAAAACACAACCTAAGCATGGAGGCATGTGTGGACATGTGAAACAACTCAAAATCCAAGTTTTCAAGCCTTGGTGAATCCCTAACCAAAATCTAGGATGACTGTCCTAGTTACTTGACTGGTGCACACATAGAGATGTACACCTAGGGTCTTGTGGAAAACCCACTCCTCTGCAAATCCACACTCCTAACCTACAAAAGATGAAATTAAATTGGAAAATATTGTATTCCACCAAGGGGCTTCAATTTCCCATGGTAAAATGTGCCCAAACAATCAGGCCCTATTAGAAACCTTGATTTTAAGCATCAATTCTAGGCACTCTCACTAAAAATTAGATATCTTCCAATCTGGGTCAGATCAATACATGAGACCAACTAAAAATGGAAGAAGACTCAAGGCTTCAACTTTTGGGATCACTATTTCAAGCCCTCATATCCGTACATGTTCGTACAAGGGTCTAAATCATGAAATCTGTAGAGAAATGATGGTTTATTTTATTGATAATTGCCAAAATTTCATTGTATAACCTATCACCCACCTATAAGGGTTTATATAGGATACTCCCAATGGTTACTATTATACACTAAGTTCACACCCTTGTTTCAAGCTATCTTGGTCTTGATAACTTAGTATAACATGGGAATCATCTCCAGGTTGTGGGACGTATGCTAACTGAGATGAGACCTCCAGGTTCTAGGCTGGTTCCTCTTGGATAATCACCTTAATTTTCTTCTTGATAGGAAAGTAAACCTTGAGGGGAAAAGGGATAGAAGGAATGCATGAAAGGGAAATGATTGAAAGCAAACTACCTACTAGGTGATACACCAAATTGAAATGAACACAATACACTAACCAAACTATCATGAAAGCTCTCAAATCTAATAGGACAAAATCTTTCTAAATAGGCTTGCATAAGTGTTTCACAGAGGGGTTTGAGCAAAAGACATAGACTATGACCTGCAAGCAAAGGTTCTCTTCAGCAAAAGGGCACAGGAATGAGATAGAATGACAGGGCGCTAAAGTATACCCACAAACTCACTCAAATCAAATCAAACATAGTAGTACACAAATAAGCTAAAAGAAAGAAGGGCCCTGGAACTCCAAGATCTCTCTAAAAAATCCAATATATTATATTCAATAAGAGAAATATAGACAAGGGAAAGACCAGAGGGCAAAACAAATGCCACAGATAGCCTCTATTGAGTATGAAATTTCAATGAAAGATCACAAACTATAAAAGTTATAGGGTAGAAAGAATGCCACAGATAACCCCTAGAAAGAGAAAAACTCTTTTTACAAAATGTATACTTTGAGCTTTAAAAGCTCCAAAAAAACTATTATATACATCTCCTTAATTGCACGCAGGTAGGAGCCAAACCTAATTAGGGTTTATAGATTTTCATAAAATAAAAGCCAACCCTAATTCTATCAATTTTGATCATAAATTCCCATGAAAATATCCCAACCAATTAGATTATTGTTTTCATGTCCATCCCTATACTATATCTGCCAGCAGACAAGCCACCTTGATCTATCTACCTCTCTGCAACTCGGGCTTGCCATAACTATTCAAATCTGGTACTCTTAGATATTTGAATTTTAAAAGAATATAATGGTCAGAGGTGGTGCCAAGCCTTCTCCATCCATGACTGATATTCAAACTTAATCTATCTTTTAAAACGCAGCCATCAGATCTTCTATTTTACCCGGGCACCACTTATGTTCTTACCCTTAACCTCACATTTAACCTCGGGCCTTCCTTTTCCTTTAGCCACTGAATCTCTTGATGCTTTATCTAACCCTAGCTTATTCTAGCAATTATGCAACAAACCCTAATCCTACTATAATCTAATGGTAGTCGCTGAATCACTTGATCTTTTATAACTTAGCCGCTACATCATGAACTAGGAGATAACCGTCTCGCTAAGTCTCTAAATGTTTGGAACATAACTATCAAGAATAGGAGATTACGAGAACACACAGACACTAGATCTCTAAATGTTATTATAGCCACTAGGAAAACTAGAGACCTAGCAACTACATATTTGAAGAATTAGGCCCACCCTACCAAGTGTCATGATATTATTGCTTGACTTATAGACACCTCAGATTATCTGGCATAGGACCCACTCTGCCTTCCTTCATGGCTTGATACCCAATCGATGGCTGTCGCATGATCTCATGGCTCAGAAGATTCCTTCAGATCACGTGCTAGCTGTAGATCTTATTTTACTACTACCTTAAGAAAATTAGGCCCATGTCCTCGTCACCATCTAGCTTGACCAATCAGGAGCAAATACCTCGGCAATAACTGATGGTGAACCCACTACATCCTTAACCTTTCATTAGACAATTGTCATTATACCACAGCCTTAACCTTCAAGAACTTTTCCTCAGTGGTATAATGATAGCCATTGATCTTGTCTGAACTTTAACCACTCTAGAACTGAGACCGCCAAATATAACAGTAACCGCTCGCCAGATCGTAGGATGTTAAGGACTTAACCACTGGGAATAGGAGATCTTGTGAATGAACACACAGTTGCTTAGTGGCTGAATATTATTTAGAGACCTCGTGACAATACTTAAACCTCCAAGTCTCGAGACATTTTAACTTAACTCATTACCTTCTTGAGACCTCGTGACTGAAGGGATTCAAAGACCCGACATAAACTGTGGTCAAATCTGGAGAGTAAGCGACTAGAGTATTCTCATGATCATTGAATAAGATCTTAACCATGAGTTAGATCATGAGAATATGAGATTGCCTTCAGTCACTGAATCGCTGAAAGACTTAAAATCTCCCAAGACCTTGACTGCCGACCATCTGGAGATTTAGCGACCAAAGGAAGTCTCTTAATCACTAAAGCTTTCTGACTTTTCAACCTTCTTTCTAAGATCTTGTGACCACCATTAATCTTCCTTTTTTCTCCATCCTATGGTCTATATCAAGTCACGAAAGAATTCTTGACTTAACTGTTTGATTCAGTGGCCACGAGACTAACCATGTCACGGAATCACTCAAGCTTAGGAGCTTAACCATCAGGAACCTGAGACTTTGAGACCATACAATTGTGAGGTCACTGAACGAGGAGGGTAACCACTAGATTTAGCCATAACATTAACCTTACCTCAACCCGAGAAAATCTAGAGATCACGCAACTCTACAAAATCTCACAGTCGTGATATACTTTTTCCATCTTTAGTTACATCTGGAGACTTGGCAAAAACCTTTATTCTCAGAGTCACTGAAAGATTTCTCAAACCATAGTTTAGCTCTGAGATTACACACCATCGATCGATCAAATTTTCATCCTACGATTGTCTCTGAGTCTTAGAATCCTTTATCACTAACCTAGAAAGCAGGGACAGAAAGAAAGGAAACATATTTACAGAGATTTACAAGGAAGGATTGACCTCAAAGCAAGGCTTCAAGTGGAACCCATTAACTGATATGGGTAGGGCATCTCCTCCAAGAGTTGATAGCTGAAAATCATTAGGCCCCTTGCATTCTGTAATAACAAATGGTCCACCCCAGAAAGAATCAAACTTTATATGTCTGCCAGGTTTTGATCTAAATTCATCCCACTTGAGGATTATATCCCCAATCTTGAAGTCTCTGGCCCTAGCTCTTTTATCAAAATTTCTCTTTGTCTGAATCTGAGGGAACTCCATATCCTTCATGGATTTATCTCTGAGTTCTTCCAACTCTATGAGCTGAGCATACCTAACTTGTAAGGGATCTCCTTATTTAAACAGGACATATTGAGTGGCCAAGTCCAAAGCTGGTAATTCAGTTGAAATGGACAACTTAGCCTCCCTGCTATATACTAATACATAAGGAGAATTCCCAATGATCTTCTTTGGGGTAATCCTATCTAACCATAAGGTAGACTTCAACTTAGTATGCAAATCCCTTTGGTTATCTTGTAGAGTTTTCTTGATTATCCTAATCAAGTTCTTATTAGTTGATTCTGCCAAACCATTGACTTGAGGGTAGTAATTTGAACTTGTATTTAGATAGATGCCATTTTTAATTTCCCATTCTAAGACTTTAAGGCCTATGAATGCTAATGCATTATCTGATATTATGGAGTTTGGAGTGCCAAATCTATGAATTATATCATCATAAAAACTTAAGACAAGACTCTCATTTGATTCTTTTAAGGAAACTACCTCTGTCCATCTAGTGAAATAATCAATTGTAGTGATTATCCACTTGTGTCCTACACTACATGGAGGATTAATCATACCAATAAAGTCTATGCCCCACTTCATGAATGGTTGCTCTATTCTGACTAGCTAAAGGGGTAGAGCTACAAGCCTTTCCTTTCTTGAAAAAATAGCACATTTGATGCATTTTCTCACATAATCATGACTATCCCTAAAGATAGATGGCCAATAGTATCCAACCCTCATGATTTTAAAAGAAGTAGTCCTAGGAGAAAAGTGACCTCCAGAAGGTCCATCATGAAATTCAAATAGGACATCAGCTATCTTTTCTGAATCAATACATCTTAAAAGGACACCATTGTGATCCTTTCTAAAAAGAACCTCATCTATCAGCACAAAGGGAATAGATTGTAACCTATAATACCTTCTTTTTGTTGAATCTAGCCCTGTAGGACATTGTCCTATCTTTAAGTAATGAATCATGTTAGACAACCAACCTGCTTCCTTGGCATGTTCCTCTATAGAATACACAACCAGAGATGCATCTATTTGCTTTGATTTCTTTGAACTTTCATCCTCTTCCAAATGCTCACAAAGACCTCTTCCTCTAACTAGCTTGGTGGTTTGGATATCAATGTCATACTCTATCACTTTGGTAATCCAACGAGCTCTTTTTTCATTTAGGTCCTTCGAAAGAAAAAATTCTTTGACACTTGGATGAGTAACCTTCAAGTGTACCTTGCTATGGGTCAATAAATATCTGAACTTCTTAAGGCTCTTTACCATAGCAAGTACATGTTTCTCTACAAAAGAGTACCTTTGTTCATACTCTTCTAAACCTTTGCTAAAGAACGCAATGGGCTGCTCCAACCCTTCTAAATTTTCTTGAGTCAACATAGCAGACATAACATCATGACCTCCATAAACATAAAGGATAAAATCCTTACTAAAATTTGGGTTTAATAGAGCAGGAGCTTCTGTCAAGGCCTCTTTGATAGCCTAGAAATTGGTGTTTCCTTCTTTAGTCCAGCTGAAAGTTGAATTCTTCTTTAACATGGTTGTCAAAGGCTTCAGTAAATCTGCAATATTAGGCAAGAAATGCCTAAAAAAATTAATCTTTCCTATGAAATATTGGATACTTTTCTTATGATGTGGCAATGGTAGCTCTAGGATGGCTGCAATCCTTTAAGGGTCTACTATAATTCCTTTCTTGGATACTATATATCCTAACAATTTTCCTTCATGAACTGCAAACACAAATTTCTTGGGATTAAGAGATATTCCAAACTCTCTACATCTTTCAAAGATTTTCCTTAGATGTTTGATATGATCTACTGCATGTTTAGAATAGATAGTTATGTCATCCAAGTAGACTAGTACAAATTTGTACATGAGGCTTTTAAAGGCCATATCCATTGCCTTTTGAAAAGTAGCACCTACATTTGACAAACCAAAGGGCATCTTTTGATAAGCCATGGTTCCCCACTTGGTTGTAAAGAAAGTCTTGTATTGATCCTCTTCATTAGCTAAGATCTGATTATATCCTGAATAGCCATCCAATAATGAAAATCTTTTAGATCCAGAGACACATTATAAGATTTGTTCCATAGAGGGTAATGGATGACAGTCTTTTAAAGAGGCCCTGTTAAGATCCTTGAAGTCAACACATAACCTTAACTCCCCATTCTTCTTCCTTATAGGAACAAGGTTGGAAACCCAACTAGTATGTTTGATGGGGTAGATGATACCACTTTCTATTAATTTGAGCACCTCTTTATTCATAAGTGGCTCAAGCTTGGAATTAACAGGCCTTTGTTTTTGTCTCACTAGTTTGGCATTAGGCTCTAATTCAATAGTGTGCTGAGAAAGGGTTGGATTAAAACCTTTAAGGTCTTCATATTGCCATGCAAAAACATCACTGAATTCCTTGAATAATTGGGTGTAAGCCTGCTTTTCCAAATCAGTGTTCACCTTTCCAAATTGTAAACTTTTACTTGGTTCTAGCTCTAATTCAACACAATATTCTTGTTGAACCACCAGGCCAGTTTTATTCTTCTTGACTTGATCATCTTTGTTGAAGACAACCTCTAAGGTGACAAGACCTCTAGGCATCTTATTAGACTTAAGTTGTATTACTTGGTCACCATAATTATTGCAATAATCTATCTTGGTTATGCTCTGAGAAGACATCTTCTTCAAACAAGAATTGTAGAATTTGCTCATCATTGTCAAACACTTGCCAATTAGTATCATTATTAGGAATAGAAGGTCTGACAATTACTTTGATATGTTGTTGGGTCTCCTCCTTTGAAATACTATTAGGAATGTCATATTGAGATCCAATAGCAGCTAATCTATTTGCATTTTGATTTAGCTTCCTATGGATAGCAACAATATTGAAAGCACAAAAGTCTTCAATTGCATCCCAAACTCTATGTTTGTATGCTTTCAAGGTGTCATTTTTGGTTGCACTTATCCCTCTCACTTGGTTGACTACTAACTCACTGTCACCATAAAATTTTAAGGCTTTGAGCCCTCTTTTCCTAGCCCATTCCAGTCCATTCACTAGACTCTCATATTTTGTAGTGTTGCTAGTGTAGGAGAAACTAAATCTAAAAGTTGTATAGTATCTTTCTCCTATTGGGGATATTAGCATAGCACCACCACCAAAACCATGTCTGCTTCTAGCTCCATCAAAAAACAATTCCCAAACCTGATTTCTCTGATACTCTGAATCAATGTCCTCTTTGAGGAGGTTTGGCTCTATAGATCCACTTTCTTGTATCAAATAAATTCCCAAACTAGCATTCCAAATAACATTTTCTTGGGCCTCAAAAACCTTTTTTGATTCTAGTTCATCTAATAAAATATCAGGGATATTTTCTGTCTTAGTGCTTGCTTCTCTAATAATTGGAAAATCACTGTCATCAAATATAGGGCAATTTGCGTTGATAGTATTGGACACATATGGCTCTATATGGTGTGCTTCTAATGATTGAGATTTGATGGTGACCTTGGTACCATATCTTGTGTGAAAAAGTATGTGAGACCAGTCATATGAAAGGTAGCCTCCTATTTTGGCTGTAAACTCCCTTGATAGACATATGGGAAATAAAGCAGGGAGATCTATGATGTATATATCAAGTAGGATAGAGAAATTAGGACTTGCATGAAGGATTAGACTGGTATCCTTAGCCACACCTATGGTATTAACTAAGGACCCATCAATTTGTGTAACCTTCTTTTGGAGGGGTTCATATTTAAGTCCTAATTGTTCAACCACCTTTTTGGGCATTATAGTACTAGTAGCTCCACTATCTACCATACAATTATGTACTAAGGATTTTCCAATAATTAAAGATACATAAAAGGGAGGGGGCTTTGAGTTCCTACCTTGAGTGGTATTAGCTTTGGAGTTGCAACTTGGAGCCTCCTTTTCTTGATTAGTGTTGACCAACACTCGCTTTGTATCTTATTTTGTATGCTGAAGAGTTGTCATTTCAGTCATAGCTTTCTTGAAAATCTTAGGTTGCCCTAGAATAGCCAAAGAGTCCTACATAGACATGGTAATGTTCACCTTCTTCATGTTGTCTACAATGTTGAAAGGTGTCACAATGTGTACTCTTTGTTGTGTTTTTACTATGATGGGCTCCACCTCTCTGAGAGTCTGGCCTTCTTTTCTTGTAATGACAAGAGCCTTCTTGAATACGATGGGGGTAGCTAGCTATATTGTTTCTACTGATGTAGTAGCCTTAGTCCTAGAATCTGCTCGCTCCATATCTTGAGCTCTTCTCTTTGACCTTGTGTTGGTAGCAATGGAAGGTTCACCAATGACTCCATTGAAGTCTTGCTACTCCCAATTGAAAAGAGCAGTCTCATTATCTTGTGGTTCTTATTGAGGAATTTATCCACTGGAAGAAGCCTCTGATTGAGCTTGTGAGGCATTTTGAACCATTAGTGCTTGGTTCATCCATCCATTTGAACATGTAGCCTAATTATGAGGCTGATTACAAGGGAAACACCATTCATTGTCCATAACCATATTATTTTTACTAGGGACCATATCCCTAACTAAATTAACTAAATTGAGAGGTGCAGGGTTGTATGGTTGGAATGGTCTTTGATTAAAATTTTGCCTTTGTCCTTGATAACCTCCTTGGTATGGTGGCCTATTTTGCTGATAAGGCTATCCTTGATTCTGATATTGTTGATTAGGACCTTGGTCTTGTGGCTGAAAGGGTGGTCTGATTCCTTTCCCTTGTCTCTTTAGGTTTCTAACCTCTTTAGTTAAGGTCTGCAACAAATTTGTCATTTCTTGCTGACTAGTTTGTTGACTATTCTTCATTTCTTGTAGCTCTTGAGAGAAACTTGTTTTTAGCTCCTGACCGCTAGTACTAGCTTGAGGTGCTAATATGGTGGGAATAGGGATAAAAGGAGGTACTTGTAAAGGTGCAATGGGCTAAAGGCTAGGAAGGATGGGCATGGGTGGCCTTCTAGCTATCATACCTGCCTGGATTAAACAATTTTCAGCCCTGGCAGCTATGTCAAAAGCTTGGGGTAGAGAGGTACCACCCATAGATTGGATCATGATAGAGATCTAACCATTCAAGCTTTTCAAGAAGTATAGGAAAGCATGGTCAGCTAATGGCCTCACTGAGACTAGAATTCTATTCCATGTCTTGAGAAATCTATTGTTATAATCTATCATTTGTTCTTGAGGGTCTCTCTTAATGGTTGTCAACTGCTCAACCAAAGATAAGTTGTCTGATTTATCCTCAAAATGTTTACTCAATGCATCTCCTAATCCATCCCATGAATTAATGGAACCAATAGTTAAAGTTCTAAACCATTCAAGAGCCTTACCCTTGAGAGAGGCTGCTAATAACTTTGTGGCCACATCTTCTTGAGTTATATTATGTATATCATAGATAGTGGTCACATCTCTTATATGTTCAAAAGTTGTAGTTTGTCCTTCACTTGTGAAATCAAGTAGACTCTTTAATGCCACCAAGGGAACATCATGGTGTTCAGTAAAGACTAATGGAATCCCTTGGTTGAAAGGTGAAAAAGCATACTGTCTAGCCATTGTAGAAATTGAAATTTGTTGAGTAGAAACTATGTGAGTTGTATTTAGTGTTGGATTTGAACCTTCTTCTAGATCTCTGGTTAGAGATCTTCCTCTTCTTCTGAGATGAAAGGGAAAAGGTCTCCTTTCTAAAGTATCAAGTGGTGTAGATTCTACTCTCCTTATAGGAGATGTTCTCTGGGTTGATCTACCTTTGTAGCCTCCTTTTAAGGACAACTCTAAAATTTAGTAGGCTTTGAGCTTCTAGTCTTGATCTTTCTCATAAACTTTGGACAAGTTTAGCCTGGATATGTGAAATCAGTGGAGTTGCTAGATACACTTGATAGAAAAGCTTTTAAAATCCTATATTATGCAATCAGTATATCAGAGATAGCATAATATTTCAAAGATAAACTTCTTTTACTACCCCACCGAGCATGCCAGAATTGTTATACACTAAGTTCGCACCCTTGTTTCAAGCTCTCTTGGTCTTGATAACTTAGTATAACATGGGAATCATCTCCAGGTTGTGGGACCTATGCTAACTAAGATGAGACCTCCAGGTTCTAGGGTAGTTCCTCTTGGATAATCACCTTAATTTGCTTCTTGACAGGAAAGTAAAACTTGAGGGGAAAATGGATAGAAGGAATGCATGAAAGGGAAATGACTGAAAGCAAACTACCTACTAGGTGATACACTGAATTGAAATGAACACAATACACTAACCAAACTATCATGAAAGATCTCAAATCTAATAGGTCACAATCTTTCTAAATAGGCTTGCATAAGTGTTTCATAAAGGGGTCTGAGCAAAAGACACAGACTGTGACCTATAAGAAAATATTCTCTTCAGCAAAAGGGCATAGGAATGAGATAGAATGACAGGGGGCTGAAGTATACCCACAAACTCACTCAAATCAAATCAGACATAGTAGTACACAAATAAGTTGAAAGAAAGAAGGGCCCTGGAACTCCAAGATATCTCTAACAAAGCCAATATATTATATTCAATAAGAGAAATACAGACAAGGGAAAGACCAGAGGGCAGAACAAATGCCACGGATAGCCTCTATTGAGTTTGAAATTTCAATGAAAGATCACAAACTATAAAATTCAAAGGGTTGAAAGAATGCCACAGATAACCCCTAGAAAGAGAAAAACTCTTTTTACAAAATGTAAACTCAGAGCTTTAAAAGCTCCAAAAAAACTATTATATACATCTCCTTAATTGCACACAGGCAGGAGCCAAACCTAATTAGGGTTTACAGATTTTCATAAAATAAAATCCAACCCTAATTCTATCAATTTTGATCATAAATGCCCATGAAAATATCCCAACTAATCAGATTACTATTTGCATGTCCATCCCTATACTATATCTGCCTACAGACAAGCTGCCTTGATCTATCTACCTCTCTGCAACTCGGGCTCACCATAACTATTCAAATTTGGTACTCTTAGATATTTGAATTTTAAAAGAATATAACAGTCACAGGTGGTTCCAAGCCTTCTCCATCTATGATTGATATTCAAACTTAATCTATCTTTTAAAATGCAGCCATCATATCTTCTATTTTACCCGGGCACCTCTTATGTTCTTACCCTTAACCTCACATTTAACCTCAGGCCTTCCTTTTCCTTTAGTCACTGAATCTCTTGATGCTTTATCTAACCCTAGCTTATTCTGGTGATTACATGACAAACCTTGATCCTACTGTAATCTGATGGTAGTCACTAAATCGCTTGATCTTTTATAACTTAGCCGCTGCATCACGAGACTAGGAGATAACTATGTTGCTAAGTCTCTGAATGGTTGGAACATAATTTTTAGGAATAGGAGATTATGAGAACACATAGTTACTAGATGTTTGAATGTTATTATAGCCACTAGGAAAACTAGAGACCTAGCGACTACATCTTTGAAGAACTGGGCCTGCCCTGCCAAGTGTCATGATATTATTGCTTGACTTAAAGAAAATTTAGATTATCTGGCATAGGACCCACTCTGCCTTCCGTCATGGCCTGATACCCAATTGACAGCTATTGCATGATCTCATGGCTTAGAAGATTCCTTTAGATCATGCACCAGCCATATATCTTATTTTACTACTACCTTACTTAAGAAAATCGGGCCCATGTCCTCGTCACCATCCAGCTTGACCAATCATGAGCAAATACCTTAGCATTAACTTACGGTGGACCCACTACATCCTTAACCTTTCATCAGATGGTTGTCATTCTACCACAGCCTTAACCCTCAAGCACTTTTCCTCAGTGGTATAACAATAGCCATTGATCTTGTCTGAACTTTAACCTCTCTAGAACTGAGACTGCCAAATATAATAGTAACCGCTCGCCTGATCATAGGATGTTAAGGACTTAACCACCAGGAATAGGAGATCTTGCGAATGAGCACATAGTCTCTTAGTCACTGAATATTATTTAGAGACCTCATGAGAATACTTAAACTTCCAAGTCTTGAGACATTTTAACTTAACTCATTGCCTTCTTGAGACCTTGCGACTCAAGGGATTCAAAGACCTGACATAAACTGTGGTCAAATTTGGAGAATAAATGACTAGAGTATTCTCATGATTATTGATTAAGATCTTAACCATGAGTTAGATCATGAGAATATGATACTACCTTCAGTTGTTGAATCACTGAAAGACTTAAACTCTCCCAAGACCTTGATCACCGACCATCTAGAGATTTAGCAACCAAAGGAAGTCTCTTAATCGCTAAAGCTTTCTAACTTTTCAACCTTCTTTTTGAGATCTTATGACCACCATTGATCTTCCTTTTTTCTCCATCCTACGGTCTATATTAAGTCACAAAAGAATTCTTGACTTAACTATTTTATTCAGCGACCACGAGACTAACTATGTCACCGAATCGCTCAAGGTTAGGCACTTAACCATCAAGAACCTAAGACTTTGAGACCATATAGTCACGAGGTTGCTGAATGAGGAGGGTAACCACTGGATTTAGCCATAACATTAACCTTACCTCAACCAAGGAAAATTTGGAGATCACGCGACTGTACAAAATCTCGTAGTTGTGATATAATTTTTCCAACTTTAGTTACATCTAGAGACTTGGCGAAAAACTTTATTCTCAGAGTCACTGAAAGATTTCTCAAACCATAGTTTAGCTCTGAGATTACATGCCATCCATTCAAATTTTCATCCTACGGTTGTCACTGAGTCTTAGAATCCTTTATCACTTAGGTGCTGCATCTAGAGATCTGGAGACAACCGCGTTGCTGAATCGCTAATTAGGTAAGAGATAACCGCCATCTTTGGGAGATAATGTGACCAAAGGAATTCCAAATCGCTGAATGAAATGACTAACTGCATGAAGATCTGGAGACTTGGAGACAACCACAAAAGAAGACCACACATCTATTTGGAGACTCAACGACTAAAGAGAAAATCATAATCACAGAGTAAAACATCACTTTAATAAATCATTCAGAGACAAAGGAAGTCTCCATCTAGAGACCATACGACTATAGGGAATTCTTACAGAGTTTGTTACAGAAGTCGCTATATCTTGAGAAAGACTTACTGAGACCTAGATACTAAAAGGTGCAATCTCTAAGTCATTGAATGAAAGTGGAATATTCTCTCCGATCGGGAGACTAAGAGATATAAGGTAGTCACAGGATTGGGGAACTAAAAGGCATATTCTCTTGAGCTTTAGAGATCTCGCGACTAGCTTTAGAATATAAAGTGCACATGGGAAATGTAGAGACTTAAGTGGCCCAAAAAGGTAATGGAAAATTAGAACAAGCCCTAGGGTTTTCAAGGTTTCTTGCCTCCAACAAATAGATTTTCAAATGAAAGGGCTTCAAACTAGATTATTGAGTGTTTGCAGAGACCAGAAGACAAGATGCAAGGCCATGAAAATTTCTCAGAGGTTCAACAGGGTTAAAAATGCAAACCCTGGATAGAATCCAACCTAACCAAATTTGTATGGAATAGGAAAAATTGGGTAATAGTTACATGGCCTGTTTGAACTAATTGGCCATTTGGGAGTGGTGTTTACAAGTTTGACAACTTTTAAGGAAGTTGCTCAAAAGTTGCTTGACAACTTTTAGAGAAACTTTGCCAATTTTGCAAATTTAATGACCAAAATTGGTCCTAACCTTATTTTGATGACCCCTAATGGATCCAAATATAGAAAATAATGAAAATGCCTATGACTAGGGTGTTGTGTCATAAATGACCACTAGTTAGACCAAGTGCTCATAAAATGCCAAACTTGGAACTATGGTCTTACAATGAGATCCAATGTCTAAGCCTTATCCTAAGCATGACTAGAGGCCTCTAAGGACCTTAGTGTGAAATCTTAGGTTCCATAGGAATGCTTGTTGAATCTAGAGTAGGTGCTCCTGCACCATAATCCTAGCTAGTTCTACTTTGAAAACTATCAGTAACTAGTGAAAACCCTAAAGTAGATCTAAAATTGAGCTCACAAGCTTCCAAGAAATCTCCTTGTTTCCAAGCCTCAACCACTAGCTCTTCTACAAATAAAATATCATAATCGATCTGATCTGCAATATCATGCAAGATCTTTTCCACAACTTTTCCACTCAAATCTGCTATCAAAATCTCCTACCTGATCATCCAGATCTGCTGCCTCTAAGTCCTGACTCTTAAAACAGCTACCCAAACATCCTATAAATACTAATCATCAACCAAAAGTCAGCTGGATGAAACCATTAACTCCCCACAACAATTATTAAATGCAATACAAGTCAGCTCTCAAATAGCCTTACAATAAATAAATCCAACATGTCAGCCTATAAAAATAGCTACCAACAATAAATGCACCAAGTCAGCCCAACAAATCACACAGAAGTCCAGTCAGTAAATCAGAACTACTGAGTACTAGTGAAATAATAGAGCATGCTAGGCATCGTAAACCTCCAATGTCAACCAAGCACTACATGCATCACCAAGTAACACTTTCATCGAGCACTAGAGATTACCAAGTTCTCTTCAGCGACTGAGCTTCCTTTAATGATCGAGACCGTCGGTCAAGGTTGCAACTGAGTAACACTGCCCAAACACACAGCTCCCATGCAGATTCACCGAGTGCCCTAGAATGCTCCTAGATCAGACACCCTAGGTTCGAAAAGATGTTCATATGTGAGAAGAACATCTTCTGGGATTCAACACATAAACCCTGAACTAGTTCTTCACATACAAGTCCTCCACCTTTTTAGTTTTCATACTCTTCCACTTCAACTTTCTTTGTCTCTTCAAGTCTTTCCTCAACAACACACAGGTCTATCCTTCACACTAATCAACCATTACTTCAGGATTCACCAACTCAATTTGGCTACCAATACTCACGCTTCTCCTACTAAGCATTATATCTAGCAAAGGCATCAAGGAAAATTTCCTGTCATCCTTCTCAATAGTAAACACATTTTTGACACAGTTATACATAGCTCTGCAATCATATTTCCAAGGTCTACCAAGCAATATATCACAACTATTCATTTTCACAATGTCACACAACACAAGATCCTTATACTGGCTAATCTGAACATCAATAAAGCATTTTTCTCTTACTTCTAGAGCATGAACATCTTGCAGCCAACCAATCTTATAAGGACAAGGATGCTTCATTTTATTCAACCCAAGTTTCTAAACCATGTCCTCAGCAACAAGGTTATCAGTACTACCACTATCAACAATAACATTACAAAGTTTACCTCCAAACTTGCATCAAGTCCTAAACAAGTTACTCCTCTGACAAGGTTCCTCCTTTGTACCGACCAATGCTCGCCGAAGTAGCAAGTTCTTAGATTGAGGTTCATTCTCATTCACCACAGTAGTTCTTTGGTCACCAAGCTTCTTTTTTGTACACTAAAAAGAATGGTGTCCTTCCTCTCCATAGTTATAACAAGTACCCTTAAAGATAAATCTACCTATCTTCTTCTTCGGTTTCACAGGTTTTTGTTCATCTTTTGCATCAGTTGGTTTATCCTTCACCAAGTGATCAATCTTTTCCTTCCCTTAGGAGTTACTATGTTGTTTCCTCTTCAACTTATCTTCTACCTTCAAAGCATACTAATAAGAATCTTCAGCATACCAAGCTCATCCTAAATATTGAATCTCAAACCATTCACATACCGAGCTACCTTTTCCTTACCAAGCTCTTGGTGTGCAAACCGAATAGTAAGTTTGTAGAACTCCTTAGTATAATCTTCAATAGACAAATCCTTCTACTTCAGATTGTGTAGCTTCTTAAACAAGTCAAGCTCATAGTCAGAAGGTATGAACTTAGCTTTCAACTTAGTCACCATCAACCTCCACCAATTGATCTTCATTTCACCTTCATCTTCTCTATCTCTTTGTAGTTCTTTCCACCAAAGAGCAACATGTCCTTTCATTTTTGTCTGTGCTAGTCTCACCCAAAGAGGATCTTCAATTTCTTCCAGCTCAAAGAAATCTTCAATTTCACCAATCTAATCAATCAAATTCTTGGGCTTCAAAGTACCAGAGAAAGTGTAAACTTCCATTCGGTAACTACTACTTAACCGAGCTCCAGATCTAGGCCACCGAGAAGTTCTATCTTCACCAGATCTATCCCTCCAGTCATCACCACTAGATCTAGCATGTTCAAACTCTTTAGCAGCTTCCTCATAACCATCTTTAGTACCAACATTCCAAGGTACAATAGTAACAACTCTCATGATCTTAGTGACCATGTCATTCTTCATCAAATCCATCTCAAAATTGAAATCTAATTTCACCTTCTCCGTAATCCTAGATTCCATAGTATCATAGAGATATGCAAGTACTCTAGAGTCCAATCTTCTCAGAGGCATCCTTAAAGATAGGAGAAACCCTTTGCAACAAACCCTACACTGACCACCTTGTCAAAATCTCTAAGTTGTATGCAAGTCAAATCTCAACCTACTACCTTACACAAACAACTAGGGCAAGATCCACAAGTTCAATGCTCCAGATATGCAACTTAGATCATATGATCTCTTCACCAACAAGATCAACTTTGCAATATCAACCTTGCTAGGTCAACCTTCACTCCAACAAGATCAACTTTTCTCTAATACCACCTGACGTAGACCAAGGCAGAGAGGATCCAATTAGGGATAGTCTAGCCTTGCAGCTTCATAATTACACAACAAAAAAGTCAACACAACAAGATGTTTCAACTCAATTTTCATTAACATTCCCAACTGTAAGGCCTTCTGGGTTAGGGCCAATTACAATCAGAAGTAATTTTGTAAGATCAGAAAGATCTAATACAATCCTAGCTAGTTCAGCTCTGAAAACTATTAGCAACTGATGAAAACCCTAAGGAAGATCTAAACTTCTTGCTTGCAAGCCTCCAGGAAATCTCCTTGTTTCCAAGCCTCAACCTCTAGCTCTGCTACAAACAAACTATCATAATCAATCTGATCTGCAAGATCATGCGAGATCTTTTCCACAACTTTGCCACTCAAATCTACTATCAGAATCTCCTATCTGATCATCCAGATCTGTTGCCTCTAAGTCTTGACTCTTAAAACAACTACCCAAACATCCTATAAATACTAATCATTAGCCACAAGTTGACTAGATGAAACCATTAAATCCCCCCAAAAATTATTAAATGCAATACAAGTCGGCTCTCAAATAGCCTTACAATAAATAAATCCAATATGTCAGCATGTAACAATAGCTACCAATAATAAATGCACCAAGTTGGCCCAAAAAATACATAGAACTCCAATCGGTAAATCAAAACTACTGAGCACTAGTGAAATAATTAGGCATGCCAAGCATCACCGAGCACCAGTATTGACTGAGCATCACAGGCATCACCAAGTAAAACTTTCACCGAGCACTAGAGATTACTGAGTTCTCTTCAGTGACCAAGCTTCCTTCAATTACCAAGACCGTCAGTCAAGGCAGCAACCAACTAACACCGGCCAAACACACACCTCCCATGTAGATTCACCAAGTACCCTACAATGCCCTTGCATCAGAAGTGGTATGTTAAATTTCACAAATTGAAACTTTAATTGTTGAAGATGCATGTAATGAGTTAGATTGGCATGAAGCAATGAAAGAAGAGCTAGATCAAATAATAAAAAATGATACATGGGAATTGGTCCCTAGACCTAGTGACAAGAATGTGATTGGAACCAAGTGGATATTTAGAAACAAGATGAATGAAGATGGTACAGTAGTAAGGAACACAACAAGACTAGTATGTAAAGGATATGCGCAAAGAGAAGGAATTGATTATTCAGATACATTTTCCCCTATAAGTAGAATGGAAGCCATAAAGTTATTTCTAGCCTATGAAACATTCAAAGACTTTAAAGTATATCAGATGGATGTCATGTCAGCATTCCTGAATGGAGAGTTGAAGGGAGAAGTCTACATCGAACATCCTAAAGGATTTAATTTATCAGACAAACTAGATATGGTATGCAGAATGAAGAAAGCCCTTTATGGACTTAAGCAAGCCCCTAGAGCATGGTATGAAAGACTAGATGGTTACTTGAATAAGATTCGATTCAAGAAAGGAGCAACAGATTGTAACTTATTCATAAGAGAGACACCTAGAGGATTATTACTAGTTGCTATTTTTGTTGATGACATTATTTTTGGTGGTAATAAAAAGCTTAGTATAGAATTTGCTAAAGAGATGCATAACGAATTTGAAATGAGCATGATTGGACCTATCATTGGGACTAAATGTGCATCAAACAACCAAAGGTATTTTCATTAATCAGTCTAAGTATGTGAAATAAATATTGAAGAAGTTCAAAATGGATGGTTGCAAGCCAGTAAGTACCCTTATGATAACATGAAGAAAACTTTCAAAAGAAGATGATTCAATAATAGTAGACATAACCCTATATAAGTCTATCATTGATAAACTCATATATCATACTCAATATAGACCAAATATGTCTAATGTTGTTGGTATTGTTGGAAGATTTGTAGCAGAACCTAAAAAAAGTCATCTTATGGCAGTAAAGAGGATATTCAGATATTGAAAGGAACTATAGACTATGGTTTATGGTATCCTAATTCTGAAAATGTAGAACTTGATGTGTATACATATGCAGATTGGGCAGGTTGCATGGATGATATAAAGAGTACCTCAAGAGGAGTAGTATTTCTTGGAGATAGACTTGTTACTTGGATAAGCAAGAAGCAAAATTGTATTTCTTAGTCCATAGCAAAAGCAGAGTATGTAGCAGCAGCATTAAATTGTTCTACAATTGTGTGGATCAAGAAAATGATAAAGGATTTTGAAATTCAGATTGACTACCCTATTGTTATTCATTGTGAGAACACTAGCACTATCAATATGTCAAAGAACCCTATGATGCATGCAAAGAAAAAACACATTGAGATAAAATATCACTTCCTAAGAGAGAAAGTTGTAGAGAAAGAAGTAAAATTGGATTATGTGAGCACAAAAGAATAGCTAGTAGACATATTCACAAAGGCTTTACCGAAGGAAACATTTGAGTAACTCAAGGAGAAGCTGGGAGTAATTCCCTTCTCTGGATCTGATTAGAGTTTGTAGTAGTGCATTTGTCCTCAGTTACTGATGAATGGTTGACTACTCTACTTCAGGAGTAGTACCTATGCTTATTTTTCTTAGTGCCCTTTACCATTGATGTCAAAGGGAGAGTGAGTATCTAGTCATGAAAAAAAATAGTTGTTTTAATCTAGAAAGGGGGAGTATATTCTAGAAAGGGAAAGTATGTAGTAGTAAGGGGAGCATACAACAGTTAATATTTAGAGCATTCAACAAAAATTGGAGGATTCATCCTTAGGGGAGTTTTATTGAGGAAATGGATAATGTTAGAAAATAATTGCACGTTTGGATTGGTGGTGTTTTCCATTCCATATGTTGCCATCAATGCCAAAGGGGGAGATTGTTGGAGATTTTCCAGAAAGCCAGTGTTGACTGTATGTTTGTCATTGATGAAAGAATATGGTAAGCAACATGAATTGAAGTCATATGGAGAGAGACTTGAGCATATGTTTCTTAGATATGTTATCAACATGATATCATAGATGTAAAGGTTGATTCTGAGTGCAGTCAGTTGTGTAGAATTTTATATCAGCAATGTTCTTAACAGAGTGATAGACAAAGTTCAGTATGAGATTTGCAATACGGTTTTGATGGAGCCTTGAACATTTATATTTATGTTGTAGACATGTTAGTGAAGCTATGTTCATGGATGTAGAGTCATTTTTGCAGTACAGGTTGAGTTATGATGTTTCTAGTTACCAGTTATAGTTTCCTGAGTTTATCTGATGGAGCTGACATTGTTTATATTGTTTTAGTAGTTGTGCCTATCAGTTTGATATGCATGTTTGGTTTAGTGTTTGGTCATGAGTTAATAATGTTTGGTTAAGAGCGCATATCATATTTTAGATTGCAAGTAAAGTTTTAGTTAATTTGGTGGAGACGACAGTGTGAAGCGACACATCTACTCATATTGGGTTGCACGGTCCTGTTTGTGTTGCATTCTTAGTATAGAAGTTGGAGAGTTATATTGTTTCTCTAATATGATTTTGAGAAGGTTCTAACAGGCTGACTTGATTATATAATTTGGAGAAAGATACTTATAGCCAATCAGTTATGATCGCTAGAAGCATTATTGATAGAGAAGAGTAGAGAGTATAAAGTAGAAGATGCAAATGTGTTGAGTTAGTCATCAGTTGAAGATCTATATGAAGAAGAAGATATTATATGCTATTCATTGGAACTAATCAAGACATCAGGTGTACATTCCAGCTCACCAAGATCCAAATATAGTGTATATCTATTATACAGAAGGTTGCAGCCTTCACCATTTGAGCAATGTTCTCTCAGATAGTGTGTCCTCACCTTTAACAAGGTTAATTATAAAAGACTCCTAATAGGGTTTGACATTTGACCAGGTTACTGTACTTCATGCATTGTAAAGATCAATTCCTAACAGGGTTGTAAGATCTTCTAATAGAGACCATTATACTCTAGTGCAGTTTATAGTGTGTGATAATTCCCACTGAGTTTTTTACCTATTTGGGTTTCCCTGTAATAAAAATTGTGGTGTTGTGTTAAGTTTTATCTTATTGTGTATATGCTTAATGTTCTTCTATACTTAATTGGATACAGAATTGAATCTTGTAGATAACTGATTCACCCCCCTCTCAGTTATCTCTTGGGACTATTCCTAATAGAAGTGAAGGTTGAAACATATCTAATAACATCATTTGAGACACTTTCCAACACCTCCTAACCTCTGCAAGTTCCCAAGCTCATTTGGAGGTGTCAAACCCTAATCCCAGATTAAGGGTCACTATGTGTATGGAAGTGCTAAGCTTCAAGAATGGTTGATTGTATTGGTTGAGTAGTGTTAGTAGTTTGGTTGGGTGTAGGACTAGGGGATTGAGCCACTATAGGCATCCTATAGGTCAGTGGTGTCAATGAACACACCTAAGGGTCACTAGGTTAACCCAAGAGCAAGGGCTTGTGACTAACTCTTCCCAACCTCCCTATCATTTCACCTTTCCACTCAGTCTTTCCTTTATCTAGATTTGTCTTTTCTAGATAATATCTATTTTTTTCACCATAAGATCTACCTCTTCCTCTAGGGAATCTACCACCTCTACCTCTTTGTCTTTGGTCATGTCTTTTGTTCAATTTATCCTCATCTTTCAAGGCAAACTAATAAGCTTACTCACTGTTCTCCAATTTATCCAAATTAATTTCTTCTTGGATGGAAACTCTCAATCCATTCAGGTACCTAGCAATTCTTTCCACTTCATCTTCATCATGTCTAGTTCTAATACCTAATCTATAGAATTTCTCAGTATAATATTTTATCGAGCTATCTTTCTACCTCAAACTTTTCATTCACATAATTAGGTTAATCTAATAATCACAAGGTAAAATATTTCCTTTCAACTTATTTACCATCTTATTCCATACCATAATTTTGTCTTTGCCTTTCATATTTTTGTCCAACTGCAGATGCTCCCACCACAAGGATGCATGAATCTTCAACTTTTTGCTTGCAATCTTCACCTTCTTTTCCTCAGGGACATTTTCATATTCAAAGTACTTTTCCATCTTGGTGATCCAGTCCACCAAATCATCTAAATCAACCTTTCCACTAAAATTAGGAGGATTGAAATGTGGTGTAGACTTTAGATTTTTCAAAGCCTTCAATAATATTTCCTCACCCTGGTCCATCATAGGTGCAGGTTCTACATCATCATGTTCTTCCTCAATTTCATCATCACTAACATCTTCAAGATGTCTTCCTCTACACTGGGCTATCTCAATAGCTTCTAATATAGCAACAAGTTGTCTCAACATGTCTTCCAATCTTGGATCCGCATCTATCCTCCCAAGAACCATCTTGAAACTCTCTGCAATTGTAGGCCAAATTGCAATCTGCAACCCCACAACAAATCAACTAGAGTTTGACAAGAAGGAACCCTCAAACCTAAATTCACAAATCTAGATCTAGATCTCACCTTCACTTTGATACCACCTGATGCAAGGTAGGTAGAGATGAGGGGCCAAAGGCACACCCTAATCCAAATATACCTTCCAAAAATCACACATGGAAGCAGCAACACACAAAGTGAGAGAGAAAATGCAGATCAAATCCTTATATTTCATCAAATAGATTCATACATGTCAGGCTGTAAAGCCTTCCCAGTTATGGATAGATATTACAATTCAATTACAATAATCCTCCAACATGCGAGGATTTAGAACTACCTTCAAACTTATAATCTAATACCATTAATCTTCTAACTCTAAGATGTTGTCCTAAAACTACAACCAATGACTACATTATATACAAGAGGCTACCAAACAAGTTAAACTTTAGATTCATCATTAATAGAAGGAACAACTAGATCCAGGTCCACATGCTTCCCAATGATTGATACCAACATTAAATCTACGACCATAATTAAATGCACAAGTCAACCTCAACACAAAACCAAAAGAAACAACTCGGTAAGAAATGATAACTGAGTGCTAGGAAAGGATAATCGAGCATCGGGGAATTAACCAACCAACTCAGTTAACATAGGAACCCAAGAAAATACTGAGCCAACTAGGTCAAAGAAGGAACCAAGAAACACAAAAAAATCAAACTTTGTTTTGGTGACATAGGATTGCCAAGGACTTGCGATGCTCCTGCATCAATCTTAAATATTGTCATCTTCATTAACATAGTAAAGTTTCATGTTGAACTTCTTAAATTTTTTCCAAATGACCAATCTTTCCACATCTCAAATATTTAAGGGGTAATGTACCTTTATATTTTATAGTAATTATGTGCTAAAATGTTGTCACACTTCTATGAGTCATTAAATCCAAGATTGCTCAAGAATGAGGTCTCAAATGGTGACTCATAGCTCTCTATTTATGGAGTGCAAGGGTTTGTAATGGAGGCCCTCAAATTAGACCTAGTTTGTTCCCATGTAAGTACACCATAAAATGAGAGATTCAAAGAGGAAAAGCAAGAATGCTAGTCTCCATGATCATCAAGTATGCATGCAAATGAAAATGAAAGCTATTCTATATGATAACAATGCATAAAAGAAAACTAATCTATGAAAGGAAATGCTTATGCAAGATTATTCTATGAAAGGAAATATGAATCTAATCTAATATGCAAGTGCAATATTAATCTAAATAGATTTCCATGAAGCATGAGAGAAGAAGACAAGAAAATAGAAGTTGCAATATCCAAGCTCAAGTGCTAAAGAATCTTTTCCAAAGTTTCTCTCCAAACTTGCAGCATAACAATACAAAAATCTAGATGCCCTAAATGAGAAGGAGAAGGCTCTTTATAAAGGAAAGCAGATGGTCAAGATTAAGAGG
Source organism: Chamaecyparis obtusa (assembly GCA_027943335.1). Classification (NCBI taxonomy): domain Eukaryota; kingdom Viridiplantae; phylum Streptophyta; class Pinopsida; order Cupressales; family Cupressaceae; genus Chamaecyparis; species Chamaecyparis obtusa. The sequence continues at coordinate 290,797 of BSBK01001642.1, read as the reverse complement.
CAAAAATAAATGAGCAATGGTGGAGATTACATCTTGGTTGATCCATGTGCTCAAGATTCTTTAAGAGGCAAAAAGATCAAAAAGACCCACCACTTAAAAGTATGTGCATTCAAAGTGGAGAGAAAAAGGGATATTTATTTATTTATTTTATTTCCTTTTTCAACATAAAGAGAGATTTAAGTCAGGATTTTATTAAAAGAGGAATTTTATTTTAATAAGATGATTTATTTAATTAAAAGGGAAGTTTTATTTTAATTAAATGAGGCTTAGGATAAAATGTTCAAACCTTAGGAAATATTGAAATAATTAAATTAATTATGATTTGATCAAGGAAATTGATTTGAATTGATAATATTGCAAAGCATTGATTCGGGAAATTGATAAATTGAAGAATGGGGCCCAAAGTATAGGTGACCATTTTAGGGTGCATAAAGTAATTGTGTTCATCTTTCTTGCAAATTTAACTTCTATTTCATTTGAATCATCATCATCATCTAGATCCTCCTCTATCTTAATGAATTTAAATGTTTTCTTAGATCTTCTTTTCTCTTTTCTGAATTTCTGTAATTTAAATGCAGTCAGGGTGCCAAACACCTATTCTTTGGTAAGATTATATGGATCATATACTTCCTCAATCACTGAGATCTTGTCATTGTAGCTATTCAAAAATGGCATCAAGATCTTCTCCATAATGTCTTCATATGTGAGATTGTCTCCATGATTATTGACTTCATTCAATGCATCATCAATCCTCTGAAAGTAGCTTCTAATGTCTTCAACTTCTTACGTTCTCAAATTCTCATAATGATGCTTAGTTGTTAGATTCTTAGGTAACTTAACTCTATCACTAGCCTCATAAATCTCTTCCAACTTTTCCCAAACTTCATAAGAATTCTTCAATGAAATAACCTTGGCTAACTTAGTTTGAGATAAAACACTAAAAATTGAATACATTTCTTTCTTATTCTCCTCATAGGGTGTGATTCATCTTGAGTATTGATGCCATTATGAGGAATGAAATGCTTCTCTACATGCTTCCAAGTAGTGCAACCAACCAAGATCATATATCTTTTCATCTACTCTTTCCATAAATTGTAGTTAGATCCATCAAACATACAAATGTTCAATTTGTGTGACATTGGATCTACCTCAAGAAGTTAATCTCTCCTCCGAGGAACTAAGATCTAATACCAATTGTTGAATAGGCTAAATAACTGAGAGTGGGGGGCGTTGAATCAATTATTCACAAATAATTTCTTAAAATTTTACTGAACTAGTGAGAAATTAAACCAATCATAAACTTATAATATATGTATACATGAAAGCATACAAACCATCAACAAAATGAACACCAAAATTTACGTGGAAACCCAAATTGAGAAAAATTGCGGAGAAGCTGATTTTCATGAAATGAATACTGGCTAAGGTGATTTTTACAAGGCTCAATTCTGGTTTGATATCTACTATTTGGCTTACTGCCAGTAGAAATAGGCTCACTACTAGAATATAAGATAAGAGAATTGAATCCACCACTAAAGTCACTATCACTGATACTCTGCAATACATAAATGATATAACAGTATTCTACCAATTGCATCAACTTGCATGTACACCAACACACAAATCTTGAATTGTCAAATTCACATTCACTTTGCATGTATTTGCACACAAGCTCACAACAAAAAATGAATTCATCACTTTATTATACTAGCTCATGCCTAAAACAAGGTTGGCCTAATCCAATTTTAAATAGGTCACACAAAATAATTCATGCAGTGGTAAGGAATGAAACATGGACCACCTTTCCCAATGTAATATGCCTCACACATATCAACACATTACAACATCATGAGACCTTAGATATCGACATATAGGATATATACATTACAATTCAAATGAAACAACCAAAGCACAACAAACACGTCCAAGATAGGACCAAACCAAAAAAAAAACAATCTAAAATATGTTGCATGATTAAATAAACTAGCACCAAAATAGATAAGTGAAAATATTTAAATCACATCATTTGTTTCACAATTCTACCGATACACCAAAATAACCAAACCACATCTAAACCTCTTTTATGCATTAGATATGTTTACATCAATGACAACCATTAATGGCAACAACAAAAATAGCATCAACTTCACATTCTAACACAAATACAAATAATAGCTTTCTCATTTTGCTCACGGTCTCTATATATGGAGAAGAGAGCTTCAAATAGTTTCAAGCATGTGTAAGACTTACATATGAGATCCTTATATGTTTATAAAAATTTTAATTTTAATTTTATTTCTAAAGATTTTTTTAATATTTTAACAAGTGCTAAAGAAGATCTGGATCTTATAGTGTATATCGTTGGAACAACATGTAATCAAAATTGGCTACACCAATATGGAAACGTTATTAATGTATGTGAATAATTATAAAAGACAATGGAAGTAGAAACAAAGGATACTAATAACCTTTAAAGTGGTAAACCATTAAACCAATAACTTTTAAATTTGATCTTTAGAAGAGATAAAAGAAAATTAAAATGTAGATCACATTGTGGGAGGATAGAAATTCCAAGTCTGAGTGTAGTAAGGATGACAAAAATCAAAGGAAAATGTGAACTTGGGGAAAGTTTCGTCACATAGTGGAAAGAGAAGAGTATAAAATGTCTATCTGAAAATTTGTAGCCATTGTATTTAAGGATAGTGCAAGTGAACATTAAAAACTATAGTGATCTACATATACAATGGAAACGTGTGAAATTTTGTCATAAGTAAGATTATGAACAACACTATTAATTTTTTGATCTCTATCAATGCTAAATTTGAGGACTAATTTCACAATCCATGAAGAAAAAAATATGAAAATAAATTATTATTGTTCCTATTTTTCACATTGTTTAGACTTTATAAAACAACATGGTAAGAGGTAAATTTTAGAAGAATATTTGAGAAATATAATTTCTGAAATATCATTGAGCTAATTTGGTAGGCAAAATTGAAAAAGGTGAAATATAGAAAGAAGAATTAGAAATTTTAATTATGATTTCAATGGATGAACAAATTGTAGAGGTTTCTTTTAAACCAAGAATGCCCCTAAGCTAAAGGGATAGAGAAGAAAGAAATGACCTTCAGTTGAGCATATTCATTCAGTTTGAGCTTGAATTCCTATAAAAACTAAAGACATCCTTAATGTCCATGCATAATTATAAGAGAAAATGGAAGTACAAAGGAAGGATACTATAAACCGTTGAAGTGGTAAACCATTAAAATAATAACTTTGAAACCTTTGGAAAATGAAAAAAAATCTTACAATGTAAATCATATTGTGGGAAGACATTTATTAAGTGAAAGAGTATGAAAGTGTTGTAGATAGAAGCATCATTATAGTTATGTATGAATGAGATAAAATAGAGATTAGAAATAGAAAACATGAAAATCTACTATAATTATTTTTAGAACTAGTTTATGTAGAAGAAAAAAGTACTTATTGTAAAATGCAAAGTAGCAAGTTGCAACCAAAGGTTTTTCCATAGAGATAAGTTAATTGAAAGTATGCACAACCTTTTGTGTTCAAGTTTCAAATACCAATTGCAGTCAATCAATAATTGGTAATAATAATCAAATAATGCATAGAATGCTACGGTAGCTTGTATACAAAAATAATTAGTATCATTTTAGTGATTGTGAGAATTTGTCCTTACGAAAATATTTTAATTTTCTACCTACACTTTCTCTCAATGGGAAAAAACTATTTGTAATAGAAAACAAAATACTAAAAATTTGTAAGTTTTGCCTCAACTAAAGTAATTGAAAATGGTAGTGTACAATAAGAAAAGGAGGAAAGGGGGAGAGTCCTATTTTCTATTGTGCATTAAGAAGGAGAGATAAATATAGACTTAGAATGATCCAAGAACTAAATAGCTATCAAGATTCATTCACTGATATAGAAAATTGATAGGTGCATATGAGATTTAAGGTGAAATAGGGAAAATTATTGAGTTTCTATGCACACAGATTAATAGAAAATAAACAACTCAGTTGCTAGCAATACATGAATTGTTTTTTTTTTCATTGATGTCAAATATTATGATTTTGTATGTATTCAGATAACTATTTTACAAATGTGTATCTTGAAGTAATAAGAAGAGTGTGGTTATGATGATGCAAGACTATATTGGACATATATCTGTTCTAAGGTTATGGTTTATCTATTCTTTAGCTTTATTCTTCTATGTATAAAAGTTGGTAGAATGGTTACAAGGTGTTTCACTTGCAGTTATAAGTGTATAGTTTCATTTAGAGCTTATATTTTTATATTTGGAGGTGTGTATGGTCTATTTAATAAGTTTTTAAGTAATAGAGAAATTCAACGAATATAAAATTGAACTATTCTTGTTCTAGAGGTCTGTCATTCTTTCTAATGTTTGTCCAACTACTAATGAAATATTTTGTGTTGATGGTTTCTACAAGTCTTTCTCTTCAAATATGATGTTTTGATGATTTTTAGATAATATATGTGGTGTTACCTATTTTTTTTCATGTTTATGGAGTTTCTTGATGTTTTGGGAACTCCACTTTGTGTTCTAGAAGTAGTATTATTCTTGATTACTATTATTCCATATTATAGTCCAGAAGTTCATTGTAATGTATTTTGATATGTTGGCTGATAATGTGGATTATATTATAATTGTTAATCCTAAGAGCATTAATGGTTTTCATTAGTATCATTCACTCATACACTTGGTAAATGAGACAAGATAAGTCATTCAGCAAACACACAAAACCTAGACAACAAGAAGGATACAAGGCATATCTCTATGATAAATGAATATAGTCTTGACCGAGCACTCATACCGAGCACAGTTCATATGCACCGAGCACTAGTTAAATACTAAGTGATGAATGTAGTGTACATAGAGTGAAACATGAAACAACATAGCAGTTTGTAATAACACAAACTACAAGGCAATAAGTTTACAGTGATTAGAAAATGGTTTAGCAAGATCAAGGTAAAATTAAATGTGGATGTAATCATTTAATAATTGATGATTCCAATGTAAATATGATCTAGGTTATTCATTTGAATAGTAGATCTTAGGTTTTCTAAGATAGTATCTAAACCCTACTTAGGTCAAATAAGCTTGATATAAGTATTGTAAAGATGTCATTTTGACATGTAACACACATGAATTAGCCACCATTTTGGGAAGACATTTCAAGATCACACAGGGTTAAAGTTTGAAGCATTGATAGAGCATACAATTTATCAGAAACATAAGACTACTGAGTAGTATTCAGAGAAGAGATCAATCACATTGAGGTGATAACATAAAAGTACATAACATATCTAATATCAGTCAAGATTAGTTGATATTTATAGATCAATCATATTGTTACCTTTTGACCATTGTAGAAGACCTTAAATATCTTAATAGAGTGTACTTAACATTTATTTTTGTAAATCTCTTAACTGAGTGTACACTTAATTATGTTGCTAAAATACTCTAACCAGGTAGATCTAGTTGATCTTATTGTTACTCCTAACAGGGTAAGATCACTAGAAGTGGTCAAATCTTTGTAGCCTTAACCGACCACTTTATTAATGCAGTAGTGAAGCTTTGTGGGTGTCATCCCCACTGCAATTTTTACCTTCTAACAAGGGTTTTTGCAATACCAAAATACATGTGTTATGTGTATGAAGTTTCATGTTTGGATATTTGATTAGATTACATGCATTTGTATTTTAATTATGTTATTAGATGTATGGTGAATGAAAATGATATAATCATTTATTGATTTACATGTTTACAAGGATTCAATTTGAAAAAAATTTAAGGGTACTGATTCACCCCTCCCCTCTCAGTACACACCTTTCCATAATTCCAAAAATTGGTATTAGAGCTAGTTCTCTTGTTGAGGAAGTTTAATCATTGAAGAGAAAAGATCTTACAGATGGAGAGGTATAAGCTTGACAAGACTATTAAAAATTAGAAATTGCAGATGTAGATCTACATTGAACAATTCAAGGAACACAAAGAAAAACTAAGAGAGTTACTTGTCAAAAGGAAGGAAATGGCATTTCGATACAATGAGACTGATTATCAGGAAGAAGAGATAGATGATCCATTTGAAGGATCTGGATCTAGATCTAGAAGCATATCTGATGCATGTGAAGGAACCATATTGGATCTATTTGAAAAGAATCAACATCTTACTGATCAAGTGAAAGCACTACAAATCAGTTAAGAGAATCAAATGGTTAGAATGATTAATGTCATGAACAATGCAAGACAGACTAAACAAGAATGGAACTTGGCTATTGAAGATAGAAGAAAAATGACTGAAAGATGGAAGAAAAGGAATTTGAGATAATGAGACTCATCGAGCATCATTTTGAAATTTCCAATCAAATGGTTGTCACGAGTCAGGAAGTCAACGGGGTGAACAATGAGCTTACTAGAAAATTGGAAGACATCAGCAAATTAAGAGAAGAAAATGAAAGACTGAAGAATGAAGTGAAGATTCAACAACAACATAATGAGATGATCAAGAATGTTGAAGAAAATGAAAAAATAATGGATGAATTCCTAAGTAATCAAAGAAGACTTGACAACACTACTAGTTTAGGTTATACTAAGCAGGGAGATTTATCAAGACAAGCTAAACAAAAGAATGCCTATGCACATCCAAGGCTAAAGAATCTCTCATGCTATCACTATGGAAAACCATACCACACATCAAATGTTTGCAAAAGAAAAGTAAAAGGTATTCCTAAATCTACTCCTAAATTTGATGGTTATTGTTATAACTGCAATAAGTATGGACATCAAGAACATGATTGTAGATCAAAGTTGAATAAGTCATGTAAGAAACATTACATGAAAAAGAAGTATTGCACTTGCAACATGCATGGAAATATATCATAGGAATGCAAGACAAGGATGAAGAAAGTCTGGAAACCGAAAGGACAAAACAAGACATATCAACCGAGAAGGCAAGGAAATGCATATACTTGGGATTAAAACACTTGGACTAGTTGTACAACATGTGGTAGATATGGACATATATAAGAAAACTACATGATAATTCACTAGAGAGGAAGATCTTGAAATTGGACAAATTATGGAATGACATGTTTGCACTGTCATAAGTTTGGTCATTTAAGAAAAGACAGTAGAGACCGAGCACTAGAGGTGAATGTTGATTCAAATAGAAACACTATTAAGGAAATAATGAGGATAAGGAATCAAATGTAGAGAAGAGAAATAAATGATAATGCTAGGACAAGAATAAGAGTTGGTGAAACCTCATCCTTTGGATTAGGTGATCTCACCACCTCCACCTAAGCAATTCAAGTAAGTATGGAACTAAATTTCAATCAGTTATATCTTGCAATAGTTCCTTATATTTATTGAATGAACAATAAATCAATATGAAATAAGATGGACTAGGGTAATATATGTTTTGATAATAAATTGTGTATAGTTGGTAAAATCATGACCAAGTGGAATATTTTTAGTCGGTGAAAGTATCAAGGTTAACAAAGTTGAAGTATCAACCGAGAAATGTTTAGTGTTAATTGAGCTGAAGTTTCAAAGAGATAACCAAACATATTTGTATTAATCGAGATATGGTAGGTAAATCATTTAAACACATAAATTTGTGTAGGAAAATAAATTTTACGTATAAATAAGCATCGAAGCAAGTCATTTTACCACACAAAAAACTAGACCAACCAGAGCATTTTGAGAGAATTTGAGAAAATATTTTTTTCAAGCATTTAACAGAGATTATAGCATATCTTGAGCCATTTGTTGTCATTTCAAGTAAGTTATTTGAAACTGAGTTATTTTTCTGAAGATTTCACGAAGCCCTAAATCTATTAGAACTATGGCATCCTCATCCAAGTTTGAAAAATCCAAGACTAAAAGTGACAAAAAGGTCACATTGATTAAGTCAACAACATTTTCATCCAACTCACCATCTTTAGTCAAAAATCACATGTTCTATCTTATTTTTTCACTTGGTCAATACTGTGGTGTGTGGGTGACTTCCATCACGGTTAATACCACACTTGGTATAAACTACACTTGCTCGGTGTACATTGTATCTAATCGGTGTATACTATGTTCTTCATATATCGACCGCATAAATTTTTTCATTCTTTTCCTTCAATTCTTAACAAAATCATGTAATACAATCAAAGCACTAACATGTACTTTCATAGACTCGTCAATAAGTTATCCAATCAACACCATACTCATAATATACTCATACATCTCATCTTCATGTTAATATTTCATTCCTTCACCATTATACCTTCTTCAGATGTTTTCAACTATCATGATAAGTACAGTTAAAGCTAGTTGACATCTATGACAATATAATAACAGATTTAATGTGTCACATATACCTTTGTCGATTGGTGATCATCTTCATATTTTGTTCTCCAAGTAATCAATCAGTTTTAGTATAATAGAAGTATCTCTGTACCTTGTCATACTTTTTCTTTAATGCACTCATCTCGCTTTCCAAAGTTTTCATCCTACCCCTTGTACTTGATAGTTTATTTTACAACTTTTTATTTACCTCTTTTCCAACATCAAGTTCCTTCATCAGGTTCAATTTGGTGATCTCCAATTCATCCTTCAAGGAATCCTTTTCATGATTCAGCTTCTCAATTTGATCTTGATCTGATAACCCTTCAATTTGTGCTTTCATAAGGTCATCTCTCAATTTTATCTCATGTTCAAGTTGTTTCTTCAACTTCTTGATAAAGTCATCTACCTTCCTTATCTTGTACTTTAGATCCACTCTATTTGCATTAGCAATGTCCACATCTTCCAAAGCAATTGCATAATACCTCTTCAAGATTTTGAAATCCATATTGATCTCCCCAAAGCTGTTAAGCTTTTCCTTCAAGGGTTTGATTCTCTGATACCAATTGTTAGGATTTGGTAACACTGAGGGGAGGGGGGTGAATCAATGTTACAATACTTTACTGAATTCTTAAACTTATTTACTTTCCTTAAGCAACAAATAAAGATGTAACATAAAATGAAAAACCATGCAACAAAGCTAAACATAGAAGAACTCATAACACCATATTTATTTTTGAGGAAACCTTGGCCAAGGAAAAACCCCGGTGGGGATGGTACCCACAATATTCTGCACAATGAATCTTGAAACCCTGTTAGGAGTTCTAGCCCTGTTAGGAGCTGATTAATACAATATAGGAAGATCCATGTTAGGGGATGTATACAATAAGATCCATGTTAAGTAATCAACCCTATTAAAGGTCCCAGCCCCGTTAGAGGTAGATAAACCCTGTTAGGGGTGTACAACTAATGCAACAACACTTATAACAAATATGTTGTCCACAATACTAAGAGTTAACAAAGTATTTCTAGAAGAACTCCTCTTTTCCTCCTTTCTCTTGATTTATTCTCTACACTTTGGATGTCTTCACAATTCACATCTAACATCCATTTATCCTGATCTTATCACATTAGTACCTTTTACAAAAATTGTCTATATATTTATACCCTGTTAGGAGTATAATTACAAAGCTCATCGGCATCAAAACATCATATTAATTCAAGTGCAATTGCATGCTTCATTGACATCCTCAGTCAACCTCAAATCTAAGATAGCATCCAAAAATAAGTTTCCAAATGCTCATGAAGTCAGCCTTAATGATTGCTAACATGTTATGCCCTATTTACTATCTTCACATCCAATCAACTAAACATATCTCTCTAATCCTTCAATATTAACATGTATGACTTCACACATGTATTCATTGGTATCCTACAAGCATTCCATTAAGATCACATGTCTTAATGCAACTTCTATGAAGGTTGCTAAGCTTTTCTATCAGACTAGATTACTGAAATAGTCTATGGACTTAGGCATTTTTCCTTCAATAGTTGCATTCAAACATATTCATCATATCCAATATGTGCAACCGTAAAAATGATGAGTGTTTCCATAAATGAAAACATTCCATACATGTGCATATGTGTGCATGTGCTGACCACTTGCCAATAGGGGAAACCCATGTTGCCAAACCCATAGCAGTCCCCTTGCATATCTGCGATGGCCAAAGCCACAACAGCCCCCCTCGGGACCCGCAATGGCCAAAGCCATAGCGGTCCCCTCGGGGGACCTACAGTGGTCGAAGTCACTACGGCCCTTTAGGGCTACCGTAAGCCCATATTTTAGCATATCATTTTTTTTAATTTTTTTTTTTAAAAGAAGATTGTTGTAAATAAATATATAAACACAAACACACACACACACACACATATATGTATATATATAATTATATATACATATGTATATGGCATATATACATAAACTGGTAGAGAATAATAAGATTGCTAAGGAACATTATTTTATAAAAAGAAAAGAAATTAATATAAAGAATTGTATATACTTATATACATATGTGTATACACACGCGTGCACACACACACACATGTGTGTGTGTGTAGATGTATGTATGTATGTATGTATAAGCATCCAACTAACAATGTGCATTCACTTTCAAATGGAATATGAAAAAAACATATTCCATAGTTTTTTTTGAAATAAAAGTAGCATACACAAACCTATACTCTTTTTAAAAAAAATTTGCAAACAAACTATTGAGTCTACTTTTTTTTTTGCATGGGTAAATAGAAAAACAACATTTCTATTATTTCTTTTGAAAATAAATGATTCTTTTCTTTTTGCTAATCTATGGCTTGTTAAATTGTTCCTTTTTTTGTCTTAAGGAAATACTAATATTTTTAAGGCATTCACAAGCAAGGGATCAAGAAAGAGATGAAATAATAACAACATGAATGTCTCTTTTCATTCCTTTTTTTTCATTTAAAAAAAAAATATAATGATGAAAAGGAGAATATTATCTATCATTATACAAATTCTTAAAAATGTATGTAAATAAAATGAAGACAAATACATAGCCCTTTGGTTTCTCTTTTCAATACATTTACAAGGAAAAATGCCATATTACACAAATAAATCTGCATCTTGACTACATGTTACAAGTCAAACTTTCTCTATTTCCCTCAAGAAAACCAACCTTCAATACCAAGTGAAAACCTACAATAAAATATGCTTTTGACCATGGAGGCTCACTTCCCAACCTAGGCTTTTTTAAAGTCACCCCCGAGCTTGGGGAAACAAATAATGGATGGGATACACACAAACAAAAACAAACAAAAAACCAACAAATTTACACCATATGAAATTTTCAATCCCATGGTTTCACAATGGGTCACCTTGGACCCATAAAAAGGGGTGAAGGTGGAAATGATCCAAAATAGGAGAAGCCATAAAACAAAGAACAAGCCTTCAACAGGGCAAAATAGATCAACTAAAAATGTCTCCTCAAGGCCAAATAAACAACCCTTTCCTTCCATTTCACAAACAAGAATAATTTTCCCTTATGACCCCCAAATGTGTAGAAAATATGATGGCAACATGGATCCCATCCATCCATGCCATATCCCCTTCCTCCTTGAGGAAGGAATCTACACTATTTGGGAACTCCCAATTTTCTCTTCACCCTCGAGGCTCGCTTCTCTCTCAAGAGTAAGTTTATCCTTGCACACCCCAAAACAAAGACACGAAAACAAAAAATGAAAATAACAAGAAATCCATGAAACAAATCTTGAAAACATCACAACAAAACAACTACAACATTACAAATTTAATCATACAATACATGAAAGGAAAAACATGGTATTCCATGATAGGAGAAACAACCTTGCTCCAAGCTATGGAAAAAATAAAACTTGAGGTGATCTCTTTTCCCTCCTAGATTTTCCTTCCTTTGGATAAGTCCTCCAAAGATCCAACCAAGTCCACTAGAAGTCTCCAAGTTTGGAGAGTGAGCAATCAACCTACCAAATTCCTCTCCATCTATACTAAAAGGAAAACCCTACCTAATACTCCACCTAACCTTTCAAATGATTGGGCACTCTTTTCCAAATGTTATCTCTCCAACAAGAGGGATTTCCAAAATTGGAAAGATAAGAAGATAGGGCACACATCCCAAATTTGTCACTTTCTAAAATGGCATTTTTAGAAAGGGCAAAAAATGAGATATGGTCACTCTATTAGTCAAAATTTGATGTAGGATCATCTCGGGTTCTTGGAAATCTTGTATCATCAGAAAAATAAGTTAAGAGTTATTAGTTGTGGTTGGTAGCTTCTTTTGGGCTTTCAGTGATGTATTCCTATTTCCAACAATGAGGCTTGGTTGTTGCTCAGTTCCTTCTTTCACCGAGTTGGCTCGGTTGTTCACCGAGTTGGTTTTCTATTTCTCGGTAATCTTGCTTACCGAGTGGTTTATTTTGGATTCCTTTGAGTCTGACTTCTACATTTAATCTATGTGACAATGTTAATGGTTACATCAATCATTGGAAAGCGTGTAGACCTAGATCTGGTCATTCCCTTCTCCAATGTCATATTTGAAGGTCGACTTGTTTCGATAGCCTCTTTTATAAATAAAGTAGTATGTTGTAAATCTTAGGGAAAGAGAAAAGGATAAAAGAAAGGATCTAAAAGTTGAATCCTCGATGTTTGAGGACTATTGTACTGGAATTCTAATTGTATTTGGTTGTAATCAGGAAGGCCTTACAACCTGACATGTATGAATCTTTCCATGGTGGTTAATCCATGAAATCTTTACATTCTCTCTCCCTCTTTTATTATGTTATTGCTTTCGTGTGTGGAATTTGTAGGAGGTGGGTATTTTGGGTGTGCCTTTGGCCCCGTCTTCCTACCCTGCTTGCGTCAGGTAGTATTAGAGAAAGGTTAGATCTTGATTTAGATTTACGAATTTAGGTCTTTGTTTGAGGGTTCCTTCTTGTAAGCCCTAGTTGGTATTGGTTGTGGTGTGGTAGATTGTGACCCAACCTACAATTGCAGAGGGTTTCAAGATGGTTTGTGGGAGGCGAGATGCAGATCCAGGCTTAGTTGATATGCTAGGATAAATTGTTACTAGGTTAGAAGCTATTGAGACAGCCCATTGCCGAGGATGACATCTTGAGGAAGTTAGTGATGAAGAAGCCAAAGATGAACAAGGTAAAGAAGAACCTGCACTTGTGATGGAACAAGGTGAGGAAAGAATTTTGAAGGAATTGACAAACTTGAAGTCTACACTACACTTCAATCCTCCTGAATACAGTGGAAGGTTGGATTCATATGAGTTAATGCATTGGACAACTGAGATGGTGAAGTATTTTGAATATGAGAATGTCCTTGAGGAAAAGAATGTGAAAATTGTAAGTACAAAATTGAAAAGTCAAGCATCCTTATGGTGGGAGCATCTACAATTGAACAGAAAAAGGAAAGTCAAAGACAAAATCAAGGTATGGAATAAGATGGTGAATAAGTTGAAAGGCAAGTTTCTACATTGTGGAACACAATAAACATACAAGGGACACTAAAAAGAAAACATTGGTAATTTTCTTTTTAAGGAAAACCCATTTAAATAATTTCTCAAATTAGTCATAAAATATGAGCTAACACAAATCCAACATGCACATAGATAGCCATGGCCAAATCTATAAAATTTGAGACCCACTGATTAAAAAAGGTGAGTGCATTCGTTTAAATGCAATATCATAATATTTTTGCAATGTTTGTCCTTTTCCAAATGTAATAAACTTTTAGTTTAGGTTGTCCATTTGACTTCTAAGAAGGACATGGATAAATTGACTCTTTAGGTTTTTTGGACAATGTATAAATAACCTTAAATTTGAATCCAATTGCCATAGTTGTGGACATACATCTCTTAGAACGAATTTGTCAAGTTGTGGAATCCATCTTATTTGTCAAGTTTACAATTTGTATCGGCTCACATAAATAGAGTCTATAGTCTATAGACATACATCTCTGAGAATTTTTCTAACTTGTATGGACTTGTTTAGATAGATTTAATGAAATGAAGCTTTCTTATGTGTTTACAATATCACCAATTCTTTTCTCAAATAGTGCCCTCTGAAATCACAAAATAACTTGGATCTGTGGTATTAAATCAAGGTTCGATCATTTCACATTCATCTTGAAGGTTGCTGCTTCGCTCTATATGATATAGCTTTGTGCGATGACAGTAAAATAAAGGTCGAGAGTTTTGAGAGTAAATTTAGTGCAAAAGGGCATCTCTATCTTTATTTTGTTTTACCCCCAATATTATTTAGTGTTAGGGCACTTGGGTTAGAAGAAAATAACAGGCCGGTGGTGGCGTTATGTTCACGAAGAATCTTCCATTTTAGCTATGAGTTACATAGCATTATAATTATTATTCACTTCTCCACCTGTCAGCATTAGAGTAGCAGCATTTCCCGAAAATAAGATCAAATATACAGGCCAAAAAAATAAGTTACAGTGGAAGACGAAGATCAATGGTCAAATCCTGAGATTGTGGATGAAGTTCATCAAATCCCCATGAATACTCTTTCTGTAGAAGCCAATCATATATACAACCAGCTTTTCTAAAGATGCTAGTGGGATTATAGGTAGAAATTTCTCTGTTTATGACCATACTCTGTAAAATTTTGAAACGACTCATAACATGAGCATCTATAGTAGAGAGAAATATTGTTGTGGATAGGTTATAAAGCAGATTAGAAAGTTTTAAATAATCAGATTTGACTAACTTTTTCAGACTTAATTTATTCCTTAATGTATGTTACTTATGCTATAGTGACCATTTTATTTATTGTGATAAGAAGGCCAATCTGACTGTGGGGAATGTCTTGCCTCTGAGATGTATTTATGAGGGTACTGTGGTTTGCAATGTGGAGTAGAATGTGGGTGATCGTGGCTCCTTTGCCAGGGTTTCCGGAGATTATACCATCGTCATCAGTCACAACTGATAATGGCACTTCTAGGGTAAAACTTACATCTGAAGCTAAGAAGATTGTGCCAAGTACTTGCAGAGCCCTGATTGGGTAGGTTGCCGGTGGTGGAAGGACAGAAAAGCCAATGTTCAAACCTCGAAATGTTTACTACAAATACATGACATAGTCGTGGAAGTCAGATAATATATTAGCGAAGATGGATATGCCCGTCGTTTCTTCTTCCAGGGGATCATGAGTGCATACATAACAACTTTAGAGGGCTTGGAAAGGAGGTTGTGTCAAAATTGAAATCAGTGTTCTACAAGTAGCCAACCTGACTACTGTGGAATCAGACAGCTTTTCACATCTTGAGACTCTTGATGAAAGGCATCTCTAGTAGAAGCTCTCGTCTAGCTCTTTCAAGTTGTATGGAAGAATTCTATCTGGAAGATGATAGGGCAATGGAGCCCATTGCCTTGCAAGAGGGGAAGAGTGATCAGAAACAAGTGAGTATTCATTTAATGAGATTTCTTAATCTTTATTCAATTTTTGTTCCTATTCAAATTTAATAACCTTTCTGTTTAGGTTTTCTATTCGACTTCTAAGGAAGACATGGATCAGGTGACTCTTTAGCTTCTTTGGAAAATGTATAAATAAGCTTAAATTCAAATCCAATTATTAGAGTTGCAGCCATACATCTTTTAGGATGAGTTTGTCAAGTTTTGACATACATCTCGCGTGTCGAGTTTGCCAATTTGTATCGGTTTTCATAAATAGAGTCCATGAACATGCATCTCTATTAGAATTTGACTAACTTGTATAGACTCAGGCATACATCTCTTTTATGAATTTGTCCAATTTAGATGAATTATCTATTTATTAAATGAAATGAAACTTTCAGATAGTTTATTATGTGTTTACAATACCACCAATTCTTCTCTCAGTATTGTCCCTTAGATTCACAAAATAATTTTGATTGCCTAAAAAGCTAGTCTCTAATAGATAGCTTGACTTCTACTGTAGAAGTACATATGGCAATTTCTAGAGCTAATTATCATACATTTTCTCTCAAATATACATAAAATATTATCTAAGAACTATTATCCATTTGATTGTGTCTTGAAAGATAGCCAACTTGATCTATATATGCTAAGATTAAAGTGAACTATAGAAGAGAAAAAAATATTAATGGCTAAATTTGAGAAGCATACCAGATTTACAAACATTACTTTTGAACCTAGATTTATATTCAATTGAATCATGAGATTCATCTAAACAAATTTATCAAACTGCTTCAATTTTTTTTAATAGATTTCAGTTGTACATTACTAGAATTATATTCCAATTGAATCATGAAATTCATCTAAATAAATTTATCAAACTGTTTCAATTTTTTTTAATAGATTTCAATTACATTAGATTTTATAAAGACCTAACATTGTTAGTTCTCATCTACAAATTTATGAAAATGAAAACCATTAAAAAAAAATAGGATTAAATCTAAGACTGCTATAAATTTGCATCTATAAATAATATTCACTTGAATTACCAACCGTGGTACGGTATCAAATATGTCTTGGGCATTAATAAAATTGATAATATAAAGCGTATATTTCCCATCATCCATGGTTTGCATTGACATTAGCCTTGTCATGTACAAACAATGCTAGGAAACAGGCCAGCACAAATAACTGCATTAATAAATGATTGATCATGAGGCCAGTGAATATATATATGCACCAGCATCCACCAAAGCAACATTTTTCAGCAGAATGTTAAATAGTTTTTGAAGAGACTTTACGACCTTTACCCTCTACACTCACTTTTGTGATGGTTTGTTTGTCGTCAAATGCGAAGTTTAAATATCATTACAATAATATGTGCATTGCACCCAATTTCCGGTTTAGTAGAAGATTTTGTTGACAAATCTACCATGATGGAAAAACCGCATGATTTAAGAATAGAAGCTTTGTCATTGGAAGTAATCTACATAATTCACTATTGTATTTCCTTGACACTCTCTACTTAGGGATAAGATATATATTTAGGATATTTGAGCATGTTGATCTAGACTTCATTTTTAGTTTATTCACATTTGCTATACCAAATGATTTTTAAGTTAGGAGTGCAATAGATACATCATTTTAGGGTTACTATTAAACTATACACTAAGTAACATATTAAATTTGAAGAATATCAATCAATTTATCAATCAATTTTGAGTATGTAACACTTTTAGTTTAAGAATTAACTCTTAGGGTCTGTTTGGTTCTTGGTATTAACCTAGAATAGTCATTATTTAATGTGAGAATTAAGTAATTCACCGTTTGTGGCCATTTTTTGAATTCCCAAATTAGAAAATTAATCCTCATTTTTGGGCCAATGCTTGGATTAATCAATTCCAAAAAAACTTGAATTCATTTTTTATTCGAGAATAAACTTTTCATGGATTCGAAATTACAACAAAATGTATAAGTCGTCAGATCCATGCGTGAACGGTTAAGGAATTATAATCTTATTTTTTTTATAATTTTTTTTTCATAATTTTTTATTTTTATAATTTTATTTTTATAATAATTTTTTTTTAATATTTTTTTTATAATCTTATTTTTTTTAAATTAATAATACATATTTTAATTTAAAAATATATAAATTAAAAATACATATATATTTTAATAAAAAACCCAGCAACAAAAATAATAAGTTCAAAAATTAAAATTTATAAGAAAATATTTTTTTTATAATTATAATTTTTTAATTAGTTAAAAATATATATTGTTCAAATTAATTAAAAAAATAAAAAAATAATCCTTATTAAGACATTCACACTGGAAAAAATCACCGAAACATCTATCAATTACATTTTCTTTAAGAAATTGGTTTTATGCATGAGATGACATCATTTTTTAGTAGTACACATTTCAATGAGATGACATCTGTTCGAGTTGATATATCAGAGATGTTTCATGGAAATACTATCAACGCGCACCTGCAACTGCAGCTCTAACATCTGATAAAAATCCACTACTCTTTTATATATTTTGATGGATACTCGCCTCCTATCAGAAAGCATCATTTCAATACTGGTCAAATTTTTAATGTCTTTCGAAAATTTGAATCATTGGGTTATTCGTTTCATTTGAAAAGTTGAATCATTGTGTTATTGGTTTCCAAGAACTATCCTATTGGCTGCAAATGGGGTGTGTGGAATAACTTTGACCCCCAAAGTAGTTCCATGCTGAAACACAACCCATTTGTATTTTCAATGTATCTTTATATTTTTCAAGAAACCACTTTACATATCGTGTGCCTCATTCATTTGAAAAATCAATAAACTTTAACATTCTTTTAAGGCACCTTTTACGTATCTTTTACTTCTTCACTTGAGTATTTTGTTAGCCGACGTGGTATCGGGAATAGTCTGGTCGACTGATAAGGTGGTGTCGAGAATAGCTTTAGGGATCGATGGGACGTATGAAACTAAATTTGGTGCTAATAACAAGTTTCTTCTTCTTATAAATTAGAGTTAGATCTTTTTTGCGTTGCCATAATTATGTCTCTTAAGGTTTCATGTCTTCAAACACTTCCAATTCTGAATGGTAGTACATTAAGGGTTTATACAGAAGATTAATCTAAATACGAACAAATATATTTTTTTAAATATCTAAGATAGGTAATTCCTTCAAATCGGTATGGTCTATACACTTCTTAAGGGTTTATACAGAAGATTAACCTAAATAGGAACAAATATAATTTTTTAAATATTTAAGATAGATAATTCCTTCAAATCGGTATGGTCTATACACTTCTTAAATAATCACAAATTTTTTAATGCAGGAGCAAAATGGTTTTCTTAAATAATCACAAAATTCATAATGTGAGAGCCAAATGGTATTATTCTCATAATATCAAAGCTCATTAGTCATAATCACGTATGTGGGAAAGCTAGTCGTGTCATCATAGTATAAACTATTATACGTTTCTCAACACACTCTAAATGAGAACCCCATATTTTTATCTAGTTTTAAACTAGATTCCTAAGTCGACAACAATTCTCCCTCATTTTCAAATTGGTGAAGGTCGTTGGTTTAACTTGTCTTTAATTAAAAATTTCATCAGAATTCCTTGTGCTTTAAGGAAGATATTATCTCAGCCTTAAGTTTCAAAAAAATATGAAGTTGTGATATTTACTCCTCTTAATAGACATAGCATTATTTCATGTGCATATCTAGATGACCATATTATTCCTACAAGAGATATCTTGAACACCATAGTTAAATTAAGTAATACTTTGCAGTAAAGTTTATAGAAATTCAAGTTCTAACTAAATAAGAGAATGACCATCACTCTTCATGCTAATGTCTATCACTTTCCATAAGGAAGGTCTCCTATAAGTCTATGGAACTTTTATGTAGATCTAGATGTTAGATATCTTGAACTTCCACATATACATTGATTTGAGCCACCTAATAGGCCAAAAATGGGGTAAAAAGTGAAATAGATTTAATCTTAAATAATAAGGATTAGAATAGTCTAAGTATCAATCCAAGGACGTGTTAGTTCCCAGAATGGGTTTTATGCTTTTAAAGCTACCAATACAACCTTTAAAATTTATATGGAGAATCAGAGATGCCTCCTCCAATTATGGAAATCCTCCAGTTGATTGGACCAACTGACAAGGACCTATAATCCTTCTACACTTTAGGCTCTACAAAACCTAGGTGGGTAGAACTTAATTCTTCTATATAATCTTTGTACCAAACTTACACTAGAATCAATTTAGCAGATAAATCTCATAAAATGTTTGACGAGATTAAGATAATACTGAAAGATGGGTAGTAATTCATTGATCCTCGATTAATCTGGAGCATGAGATATTCCATTCCATATCATATACATGAAATAAAATGTTGACAATGTATTTGCATCAAATTAATGACAGAACTAGATACATATGAACCACAAGAACCAAATAAATGCTACAACAAATGACCAGTGCCTTATCCAAATTGGGCAACACACCTAATGAAATTTAAACTCTATATGATTGAAATTACTATGAGTGACCTATGATCTAAGAAATATTGCCTTACAACATTCTTTATCAGTAGATTTCAACTTATACTTCATAAAATGATCCTTATGTAAAACCCATGAACCTACGAATTATTATCAAGCATTTAATTGATTAGAGATCAAGGCATGAAAATAACCCATACACATCACAACAATGCACTGAACAATACAAAAACTTTGAATTATATTATTCACAACTCACAAATTCAACACAAAGGAGAAAAATAAGAAGTAATTGCATTTGTATTAATATATGTGTCACCTTCAACGTACATTATCTAACATTAAGAAAAGTATGATACTCAAAATATGATGAAACTCTAGATTAGACTTATATTGCTTTGTAAAACATCTACAACATGTTCATAATTAATCTGCAATATCCCAGACTGAGTCCTAAGATTTTGACACTTATTGTATTTTAAAATTTATTAACCCTTTCTAAGTGATCTTGGAATTCCTTTTATAGAAAAGGAATGCAAAAAGAGATAAAAAGAAAGAAACAAGAAATAAAGACAACATCAAAATCTTGAAAATCTTCTCAAAGTTTGGAGCGATGACAACCTAACTTGGGCACCTTTGTATGTACATTTTTAGGTTAATTTATTTGAATATTATGGGTCATCTGCATCTTTTGATGGCCAATTAAATATGCCTATTAAAATAATCAACCTCCATGTTTGTTCACTCAGGTGCCAAGTCATTCAACCCATTAAAAAAGACAAAAAGTGAAAAATCAATCAGTTTGAGGCTTCTTACTATCTTTTAAAAATATCTCCCATTTAGAAACTTCCTCATCTATCAGCCCTTTGAACCCTTTAATATCTGCCACCTACATAACTAATTCATTCCATCGAGCATTAGTAACTGCTCGAGCATCTACAATAAGATTTTGAAAATCCATCGTAGCTCAAAACATTGCATCCAGAACTTCATTGAAAGCATGAATATCCATGTCACTACTCATGTGTAGTAACATCTCTATATTTTCCATAATAAAATCAAACTCTCCCATCCATAAGTCAATAGAGTTAAGTTCACCATTGTTGTCATAGACCATACAGACAAAAAACTTGGTATCCATCCAAAAAAATTGCAACTTCCCTTTGATCAGCTATTCTTTACTCTTAAAGAATGAAAATAGAGAATTGATCATAACCATCTTCTCCTTGATATCACTAATTTTATATAGTATATCATATGTATACATCATGGCTGTTTCTAATTTTTCTTAGAACATTCCTCCCAAACTATGTACTAAATAGGGGATCCAATACTATAATTTCCTCAACATACATTTATATTGCATCCTGGAAAGAGACAAGAAAACCATGTACTATACCCAACTTAATTTTAAAGATATCAATTATATGTTGCAAACATTCTAGTAACATAGAGACACCCCTCTCAACAACTACCTCCTATATTTTCAATTTTGTCAACATATCCTTCCAATTTGATGTTCATTGAATTAAGAAATGAGAAATCAGCTAAAACAAGTGCAAGATCACCTAGAGCATCTGTAGAGGCATCCACCAGAACATCAATGTCAGAAAAAGGAGTATTGGTAATTTTATCATTCAATTCTTGAATTTTCCCCTCCTTACTAGTATTCTTCACCAACTTTTCTTCATATCTCTTGGAAATTGTCACAAAATCATGATGTCTTTGCATATCTCTTCTCCAAATCTTCTTCCTTTTCCTTGTTAAAAAAAGACACATGAGTAAACAAATTTGCAACTTCTATATTGCTAGTGTTCTGAATGTTCCATATCAACTGATCACCCTTCCTTTCTCCTTCAACATTCACAACATGAGTCTTTTGTTTAGCAACAGCCAAAGACCAATTAGACAATATCTTAGACTTAGGATCAAAACCTGATCCTCTCATAAATTCCCCAAACTCAAACTCATACCTAAATAATTAGTTTGGTTGTCTTCTTATTTGATAAAAAATGAATGTTGATTGGATGTTCCAACCAGGAAACAAAAGCATCCTGCTTACCTTAGAAAGTGCCTTGGTTTTCTCTACTATGATATGTTCACTACCTAGATCATACTTTTGTAGAACATCTAATATTTTATCATTTTGAGCCTCTCCTACTTCACCCAAGTCAATACTCTTTCTCAATTCATTTTTCTTAAACTATCTCAATAAAAATCTCTTTAATTCTTTTGTTGTGATGAGGGAATCATCATCTATGAGAATAAGAAAATTAATTCTATCATCAACAAGATTTACAAGAGGAAAATCTACCTCATTTTCCCCTTCCTCTTGCTTCTCCTCTCTCAATTTCTTTCTAATTTCATGAAAATATTTACCACTCTCCACAACCACTGCCTTTGAAGGGTCACTTCTCATAGGCACATCAGATTGAACAATCTCTTTTCCTTTTGACGGGTGGATCCCTTGTAGACTTAGCTTCTTCCCTTGAATAATATTCACTTGAATTACCAAACACAATACATTATTAAATATCTCTTGGGCATTAATATAATTTATAATATAAAGTATATATTTCCCATCATCCATGGTTTGCATTGACATTAGCCTTGTCATGTACAAACAATGTTAGGAAACATGCCAACATAAATAACTGCATTAATAAATGATTGATTATGAGGCCAATGAATATATATGCACCAACATCCACCAAAGCAATATTTTTCAGCATAATGTTAAATTGTTTTTGAAGGGTCTTTATGACCTTCACCTTCTACACTCACTTTTGTGATGGTTTGTTTTGTAAAGAATATAGAGTAAAACTATATTATGGAAATACATAGGAAAGATGCTCTATTCTAGAAATGATCAAGCTCAAAATCCCCAAAATAGGGTAGACACAAGAGCTGGAGAAATATGCAAGAAACTTCTTGCTTCTATTCAAACTAAAAACACTTCTACAATAAGAAATAAACTTGCAACTATCTGGGGTTGCATACAAACATCTACGAGCTTCACAAAGCTCTTACAAGATTATCTGAAGCAATCACTACTTAACAAAATAATCCTTTACTTCTTTGATAAAAATAGAGTATTACAAAATATCTCTTTGCTGCTGCATACAAAAGAGAAATTACATTCATTCTCACTGTTCTCTGTGGAAGAATAAAGATATTCTTCCCTTTATAGAAATTTTTTTGTCCAAAGGAAGAAGATGGAAGTCTGAAGAAGAAATTAGATTTCCCCAAATCTGATTTGAACTTATGTTTGAAAGTCCATTAAAAAATATCAAACTTAAAACTTTATCAATTTAAAAGTCAAATAAGGAGGCTAAAGACAATCAGATTTTATTCTAAAAATCCAACACTCCCCCATTGTCTTGAGTCAACAAACAAGATCATGCTTGATCCAGATTGACTACACCTAGATTTATCCTTAGGCACTCAAAACTTGCAATGCCCAATGGCTTGGTGAAAATATCTGTTAGCTACTGCTCTGACCTACAAAAATCTATTTTTATTTCACCATTCTCAACTAATTCTCTAATAAAATGATATCTGATTTCAATGTGCTTGCTTCTTCCATGAAACAATGGATTCTTCAACAAAGCTATTGAGGAAATATTGTAGTGAACCATCCTCTTGTTTTTCCTCCAAATCTGCCAAGATTCTTCTCAGCGAAATAGCTTGACATGCTGCTAGATTTGCTGCTATATATTCAGCCTCTGTTGTAGATTGAGCAACTATGGGTTGCTTCTTAGAAGCCCATGAGATTACACCTGAACCCATGTGAAAGACGTATATGGAAGTGCTCTTCCTATCATCCAAACTCTGTGCCCAATCACTACCTGTGTAGCCAATAAGATCAAAAACATTTGTTGCAGTATACAAAATACCATATCCCTTGGTTCCATTCACATAACTTAGGATTTTGTTTCCTGCTTGCCAATGGGAGTCCTTTGGAGTTTCCATAAATTTGGAAATCAAACTTACTGCATGCATAGTGTCTGGCCTAGTAGCTGTTAAATACATCAAACTTCCAACCAAACTTTTATATAAAGTTGGATCCACATTGTTGCTGCAATCTTGCTCGCTTAACTTTAAACCTACTAAAGTTGGTGTTGGGGTAGGCTTTCTACTTTGTATTTTAAATCTCTCCAAGATCTGATCTACATATATTTCCTGAGAGATAAAAATACCATCATGCATTTTTTTTACTTATATGCCTAGAAAATATCTCAAGAGATCTAAGTCTGACATTTCAAACTCACTTTTCATGGCCTCTTTAAAATCAGCAATGAGGAAATCATTATCCCCAGTAAAAATTAAATCATCAACATATAAGACAACAATTAAAATATTACCATTAGTTTCCTTGATGTAAAGAGTGGGCTCACCATCGCTTTTGCAAAAGCCATTGGTCATCAAATATGAGTCAATTCTGCTATACCATGCACATGGAGCTTGCTTAAGCCCATAAAGAGCCTTCTTCAGCCTATACACTTTACTTTCATGACCTAGAACTTCATAACTAGTTGGCTACTCCACATAAACCTCTTCTTTCAATACTCCATTCAAGAAAGAAGACTTCACATCCATTTGGTATACCTTCCATTTGTGTTGGGCTGTAATTGCTATGACAACACGCATGGTTTCCATTCTTACATTAGGGGCATAGGTCTCATCATAACCTCTACCAAATTGTTGTTTGTACCCCTTGACCACCAATCGAGCCTTATGCCTATCTATTTTTCCTTCAGCATTGCTCTTGGTCTTGTAAACCCATTTAACTCCAATAATTTTCTTGTTGGGAGGTAAATTAGTGAGCTCCCAAGTTTCATTTCTTTTTATTGCATCCATTTCCTCATCCATGGCTTTACACCATTTTTCTTCCTTTTCAGCATCCTCAAAATAAATTGGATCGCTATGAGAAAATAAAGCAAAATTGATATTTTCATCAAATTCATTCCCATACCTTTCATCTTGGTATATCTCCCTTAGACTCTTGGTCTTTCTTGGCACTAGGGAGGTGAGAGTGGGATCATAGCTCTCATTATTGCTGCTGCTACTTTCTGTGGGGCCAATTTGCAGCCTTCTAGAGCCTTCTATATTTGTTGTTACATCATTTTGCTAATCATTAAATTCACCATCTTCAACAATAATAGACACTTTACTTGAAGTGCTTGAAGATGTATCCACCGAGCCATCCCATGACTCATTTTCAATGAGCTCCACATCTCTTGAAGTGATCATGGGTATGTGCAAGATCATGAGGGGCCAAACTATGCCCTTAAGTGGCAATGAAAAATCAACAAATCAGGGTTAGTCAACTTGACGTGAAAATTTTAACTAGCTATCAACCTAATATCAAAAAGTTGTAAGAATAGAATCTGTAGAAAATTAAATGTAGTTTCTAAACTACTAGGTCTTTTTTGAAAAAAAGTTAGTATGATTGGTGAAAAGTATAGATTTCAATGCAGTAGTACAAAAATTTCTAGAAAAAAATTAGGTGTATGTCTGACCACCTTAATCATAATCAAATGATAATATTTTATTATAAGATTTTATATATAAGTAGTAGACTCATGCCCGGATGTAACGCATATTTTTTTGTAATTTTATTCCAAAAAAATAATTAATTATGAATTTTTTGCTACAACATTTTCGGAATAAAAAAACTCCCATGTTTGACCACCTTAACTCATTCAAAACTTTACGAAATTCAAATTTTATTTTTTTTCCTTATAGTAGGTGAAGCATAGAATGTGACACATTTTTTGGATTTCAAAAATGTTATACCGTTTGAAAGTTATAGTCATTTTTCAATCAGTATATAAATCAACACTTTAGAGGTAACTCAATTAGAAAATAACTAATAATTACTTACCAAAATCAAAATTTGACAACAATTATATCGATAGAAAGTTGATAATCTCCTTAAGATACCCTTTTCATTTCATCAAATTTGGGTGAAAAAAAAGTCATCAGCTACATGGTCGAAGTCTGGAACTCAGAGAAACATGGGAAAAATACATTTTTGAGACATTTCAATAGTTGACCATGTAGGTTTGGTGCACAAAGCAATACCAAGCCTAATCGAGTACCTGATATTTTTGGGTACCTGAAAAGGCCGATAGAATTTTGATTTTTCACTTTTCCCTCCCCTTTCTCCCTCTCATTTCTCCATCCTATATTATATTAGATCTTATATATTATATATCAAAAACTATATATTAGATATATATTAGGTTATATATTATATATATTAAATATTATATAATATCAATTATATATTAAATATTATATAATATACATTTTACATTAAATATTATTATTTAATATACATTAATATTAAATGTTACATTATATATCATATATTACATATTATTTTATATGTATATAATATATATTAATATGTATTTTACAACTATGTACAAAAGGTTGGAAGATTGCAGAAAAATCATGGATGGCCATTGAAAGAAGCAAAGGAAATCAATCAACCATTTAAAAAATTCATGGGCGGCCATTGAGGAAGAGAGAGAGTGAGAAGGTGGTGGGAGCTGAGAGAGGAAGAGAGAGAGTGAGAAGGTGAGAAGGATAGAGAGAGAGTGAGAGAGAGAGAGAGAGAAGGGATGGGGAGAGAGTAGTAGAGAGAGAGAAGGGGAAGGGGAGAGAGTAAGAGAGATAGAGAGAAGGGGAAGGGGAGAGAGAGAGAGAGAGAGGGGGGGGGAATGGGAAGGGGATAGAGTATGAGAGAGAGAGAAAGGGAAGGATAACCAATTCATTACAATATTAATCAGTAAGGAGCAAGGCAAACTTAAATAATATCACATCAGGCATTAGAAATCCAAATTCTAATTAGGAGTTTTAATCAAAGTGAGTAAGGTCCTAGATAGGGACATTACAAATCCACACATTTCTCAGTAGATACCTCCAAGAACCCACATACACAGGAGTAGGTTTGAAGTAAGACTAAGATTGTTTATCAGTTCAAAAATATTACTATGTTGTACTTTTGATTAACATCCAATGATTGGATGTTAAATTAAAAAATTTGATTATATTACCATTGGTTCTATTCCAAATTCTGGAAAAAATGGATATTTGACAAATGTTCATAAATTTCAGTCAACACCATTTTAAAATAACACATCAGTTTATTTTTACACATTGAGAATATCATCAATAGGAATTGAACTGAAATTGACATAGGTCATAGGAAATAAATGCCCCAGCTATTTGTTGTCTTCTGAATTTTGAGTTTCTTATTACAATCAAGAGAAGAATATTACTCTCCAAATGGTTTTGGATAGTAACATTTGTACTTCCTCTTCTCAAATATTTCTTCCCTCATCTTGCTTCCTATTGATACCCACAAAGTGAATCTAGGCATTTCTACCATGTAATGGGAGAAAAATGGTTTCCTAATTGATATGTGTCTAAATAATACATGCAAGAACCTTTTCTTTGATATTGCTCACTAACCCTTTACAACATAAAATGTTTACAAAAACTGTCATGTACTTGCATGAGGACATTATATATTACAAAAATCTTGCATAGAAGCAACTGGCAAGCTGCTCAAAAATTAGAAACTGATAGCAAGTTGGATAATGTAGATGCTTTAATAAACCACTATCTTCTTTACTCATGAAACATCTAGTTCATCTGCTCGACTGGGGCATGTTTGGGAACATACAATCTCCATTTAAACTCAAGTCTCTGGAAGCAGTTATATTTGTCAGTGGAGGAGATACACCCATTGGATCTGCAATAAATTTATGCTCACTAGAATTTCCATTTCTCTTCAATTGGGATACTCTTTCTAAAATTGCATCTACCCTTTTACCAATTTGGGAAATCAATGGGTCTATTTGTGGACCTCCAAGGTGTTGGTCACCTAAACAAGAACCTTGAGATGAATCACGAACTTCTCTACAAAAGAGATCAGTACCTTGAGAAGCTCTTCACTTGTCAGCTGAATTAAAACCTTGGACCATAGATGGCTGCCCTTTGTTTTAAAATAAGGAGTGAGACTGCCTTGCCAAAGGTGGCAATGAACTTACATTTGAGGGATAATGCCCAACATGAGTAACCTAGTTTCCCAAGTCCCGTAAATGCAAGGTCATTGACAAATAGGCATTTCTAATAGAAATATTTGTGGTGCTAGAATGAAGTGCATGACCAAATTATTTGCCTTCTAAACCAATTTGAGGCTTCATTTCACATTGCTCTGTGGATAATTCCACAACACTTGTTACTTGAGCTAATAGCAGATGGTGAGTACTCATCATCATCATTTGACATAGGCTCACACGTGCATATCTTACTTCTTTCCTTTGTCATTTTCCCCTTCCTAGCTCTTCCTCTTATCTTTAACTTCTATCATGGGTCCAAGAAGCTCTTCCCATTCTTTCCCATTAATTGTGGACTTTGTCTCTTCATCCAAAGTAATTGGCATACCTTGGATGGCACCAAGATAACCATTTTCTTCTGAAATGTCCTTTTCTCTCACATTAATCTCTCTATTAAGAATATTTTCTATATCTTCCTCTGTATATTGAATAGATGTAGTTGCAATCCCATGTTCATCAATAATATTCCTTGCACCGTTGAGTAACATATCATGCAATTCCTTAATAGTTTCTATCATGGGTCCAAGAAGCTCTTCCCACTCTTTCCCATTAACTTATACAAATATTTTTTACTGTAACAATATTTTCTGCATATATTATGATATTGATCCGATTTGATGCACCTTCGCTATTTGATCCATAGTTCCCTTTCATTTCACTTGCCTTAATCATTTTGCACGTCATAGGCGAGGATTTGACAGTGGGTAAGGATTTTGCAAATTTTAGAGAATCTCTATTAAAGAGTAGGTAAGGATGGCTAAGCTGAGTGCAGTAGAGAGGGAGAGAACTAAATTGAGAGAGCGGAGGCAGAGAGTGATAATGACGAAAAATATTTTAGGGCTTGTGGAAATATGGAAATTATAATCTTCCTCCCAGAGTAGACATTAATGAAGTAATGCATGAAAATAATATGACTTCCTAGGGGTCCTAGTATGCCTTATCACATGTTAGGACCCCTAGTAAGTCCCTGTGTCCCTTGTGGACACATTGGAATGCTCAAGTGTGTCCTAAGGGGTCCTATGGCTCATTTAGACACACTTGAGCATTCAAATGTGTCAAAAGGGGTCATGGGGACTTCCTAGGGGTCCTAATAGGCCTTATCACATATTAGGACCCCTAGGAAGTCCCTGTGACCCCTTTTAACACATTGGAATGCTCAAGTGTGTCCTAAGGGGTTCTACGATGCCTTCAGACAAACTTGAGTGTTCAAATGTGTCAAAAGAGATCATGAGGACTTCCTAGGGGTCCTAGTATGCATTATCATGCGTTAGGACCCCTAGGAAGTCCACGTGACCCCTATGGACACATTGGAACACTCAAGTGTGCCATAAGGGGTCCTATGGCCCCTTCAGACACACTTGAGCATTCAAATGTGTCAAAAGGGGTCATGGGGACTTCCTAGGGGTCCTAATAGGTCTTATCACACGTTAGGACCCCTAGGAAGTCCCCATGACCCCTTTTGACACATTGGAATGCTCAAGTGTATCCTAAGGAGTCCTACAATTCCTTCAGACATACTTGAGAATTTAGATGTGTCAAAATGGGTCATGAGGACTTTCTAGGTGTCCTAGTACACCTTATCATGTGTTAGGCCCCTAGGAAGTCCCCGTGACCCTTGTCGACACATTGGAATGCTCAACAGTGTCCTAAGGGGTCCTACAACCACTTCAAACACACTTGAGCATTCAAATGTGTCAAAAAGGGTCATGGAGACTTCCTAGGGGTCCTAATAGGCCTTATCACGTGTTAGGACCCATAGGAAGTCCCTGTGACCCCTTTTGACACGTTGGAATGCTCAAGTGTGTCCTAAGGGGTCCTACGATGCCTTCAAACACACTTGAGCATTCAAATGTGTCAAAAGGGGTCATGAGGACTTCCTAGGAGTCCTAGTATGCCCTATCACGTGTTAGGACCCCTAGGAAGTCCACGTGACCCCTATGGACACATTGGTATGCTCAAGTGTGTCCTAAGGGGTCCTATAGCCCCTTTAGACACACTTGAGCATTCAAATGTGTCAAAAGGGGTCCTGGGGACTTCCTAGGGGTCCTAATAGGCCTTATCACGTGTTAGGACCCCTAGGAAGTCACTGTGACCCCTTTTGACACAGTGGAATGATCAAGTGTGTCCTAAGGGGTCCTACAATGCCTTCAAACACACTTGAGCATTCAAATGTGTTAAAAGGGGTCATGGGGACTTCCTAGGGGTCCCAGTACACCTTACCACGTGTTAGGACCCCTAGGAAGTCCTCGTGACCCCTATGGACACATTGGAATGCCCAAGTGTGTCATAAGGGGTCCTACGGCCACTCTAGACACACTTGAGCATTCAAATGTGTCAAAAGGGGTCAAGGGGACTTCCTAGGGGTCCTAGTACACCTTATCATGCGTTAGAACCCCTAGGAAGTCCTCGTGACCCCTGTGGACACATTGGAATGCTCAGGTGTGTCCTAAGGGGTCCTACAGCCCCTTCAGACACACTTGAGCATTCAAATGTGTCAAAAGGGGTCATGGGGACTTCCTAAAGGTCCTAATAGGCCTTATCACGCATTAGGACCCCTAGGAAGTCCCCGTGACTCCTTTTGACTCATTGGAACACTCAACTATGTCCTAAGGGGTCCTGTGATGCCTTTGGACACACTTGAGGGTTCAAATGTGTCAAAAGGGGTCATGAGGACTACCTAGGGGTCCTAGTATGCCTTATCATGTGTTAGGACCCCTAGGAAGTCCTTGTGACCCCTATGGACACATTGGAATGCTCAAGTGTGTCATAATGGGTCCTACGGCCCCATTAGACACACTTGAGAATTCAAATGTGTCAAAAGAGGTCATGGGGACTTCCTAGGGGTCCTAATAGGTTGTATCACGTGTTAGGACCCCTACGAAGTCCTTGTGACCCCTTTTGACACATTGGAATGCTCAAGTGTGTCCTAAGGGGTCCTACGATGCCTTCAGACACACTTGAGCATCCAAATGTGTCAAAAGGGGTCATGAGGACTTCCTAGGGGTCCTAGTATGCCATATCACATGTTAGGACCCTGAGGAAGTCCTCGTGATCCCTATGGACACATTGGAATGCTCAAGTGTGTCCTAAGGGGTCCTACGACCACTTAGGACACACTTGAGTATTCAAATGTGTCAAAAGGGATCATGGGGACTTCTTAGGGGTCCTAATAGGCCTTATCACCCTTTAGGACCCCTAGGAAGTCCCCATGACCCCTTTTGACACATTCAAACTCTCAAGTGTGTCCTAAGGGGTCCTATGACACCTTCAGACACACTTGAGCATTCAAATGTGTCAAAAGTGGTCATGAGGACTTCCTAGGGGTCCTAGTATGCCTTATCATGTGTTACGACCCCTAGGAAGTCCTCGTGACCCCTGTGGACACATTGGAATGCTCAAGTGTGTCCTAAGGGATCCTATGGCCCCTTCAGACACACTTGCGCATTCAAATGTGTCAAAAGGGGTCATGGGGACTTCCTATGGGTCCTAATATGCCTTATCGCATGTTAGGACCCCTAGGAAGTCCATGTGACCCCTTTTGACACATTGGAATGCTCAAGTGTGTCCTAAGGGGTCCTACGATGCCTTTAGACACACTTGAGCATGTAAATGTGTCAAAAGGGGTCATGAGGACTTCCTAGGGGTCCTAGTATGCCTTATCACATGTTAGGACCCCTAGGATGTCCCTGTGACCCCTGTGGACACATTGGAATGCTTAAGTGTGTCCTAAGGGGTCCGACGACCACTTCGAACACACTTGAGCATTCATATGTGTAAAAAGGGGTCATGAGGACTTCCTAGGGGTCCTAATAGGTCTTAACGCACGTTAGGACCCCTAGGAAGTCCCCATGACCCATTTTGACACATTGGAATGCTCAAGTGTGTCCTAAGGGGTCCTACAATGCCTTCGGACACACTTGAGCATTCAAATGGGTGAAAAGTGGTCATGAGGACTTCCTAGGGGTCCTAGTATACCTTATCACATGTTACGACCCATAGGAAGTCCCTGTGAACCCTGTGGACACATTGGAATGCTTAGGTGTGTCCTAAGGGGTCCTATGACCACTTCAGACACTCTTAAGGATTGAAATGTGTCAAAAGGGATCATGGGGACTTCGTAGGGGTCCTTATAGGACTTATTGCATGTTAGGACTCCTAGAATGTCCCCGTGACCCTTTTTGAAACATTGAACACTCAAGTGTGTCCTAGGGTGTCCTATGATGAAATTGGACACACTTGATCATTGAAATGTGTCAAAAGGAGTCATGAGAACTTCTTAGGGGTCCTAGTATGCCTTATCACATGTTAGGACCCCTAGGAAGTCATCATGATCCCTGTGGACACATTGGAATGCTAAAGTGTGTCCTAAGGGGTCCTACAGCCCCTTCAGACACACTTGAGCATTCAAATGTGTCAAAAGGGGTCATGGGGACTTTCTAGGGGTCCTAATAGGCCTTATCATGCGTTAGGACCCCTAGGAAGTCCGTGTGACCCCTTTTGACACATTGGAACACTTAGGTGTGTCCTAAGGGGTCCTATGATGCCTTTGGACACACTTGAGCATTCAAATGTGTCAAAAGGGCTCATGAGGACTTCCTAGGTGTCCTTGTACACCTTATCACGTGTTAGGACCCCTAGGAAGTCCCCGTGATCCCTGTGGACACATTGGAATGCTCAAGTGTGCCCTAAAGGATCCTATGACCACTTTAGACACACTTGAGTATTCAAATGTGTCAAAAGGGGCCATGGGGACTTCCTAGGAGTCTTAGTATGCCTTATCACATGTTAGGACCCCTAGGAAGTCCCCGTGACCCCTTTTGACACATTGGAATGCTCAACTATGTCCTAAGGGGTCCTATGATGCCTTAAGCACACTTGAGTGTTCAAATGTGTCAAAAGGGGTCATGAGGACTTCCTAGGGGTCCTAGTAGGCCTTATCATGTGTTAGGACCCCTAAGAAGTCCCCATGACCCCTATGGACACATTGGAATGCTCAAGAGTGTCATAAGGGATCCTATGACCTTTTTAGACACACTTGAGCATTCAAATGTGTCAAAAGGGGTCATGAGGACTTCTTAGAGGTCCTAATAAGCCTTATCACATGCTAGGACCCCTAGGAAGTCCTCATGACCCTTATGGACACATTAGAATGCCCAAGTGTGTCCTAAGGTGTCCTACGGTCCCTTCAGACACACTTGAGCATTCATATGTGTCAAAAGGGGTCATGGGGACTTCTTAGGGGTCCTAGTATGCCTTATCACATGTTAGGACCCCTAGAAAGTCCTTGTGACCCCTGTGGGTACATTGGAATACTCAAGTGTGTCCTAAGGGGTCTTATAACCACTTTGAACACACTTGAGCATTCAAATGTGTCAAAAGGGGTCATGGGGACTTTCTAGGGTTCCTAATAGACCTTATTGCACGTTAGGACCCCTAGGAAGTCCCTGTGACACCTTTTGACACATTAGAAAACTCAAGTGTGTCCTAAGGGGTCCTACGATGCCTTCAAACACACTTGAGCATTCAAATGTGTCAAAAGGGGTCATGAGGACTTCCTAGGGGTCCTAGTATGCCTTATCACGTGTTAGGGCCCATAGGAAGTCCCCTTGACCCCTATGGACACATTGGAACACTCAAGTGTGTCATAAGGGGTCCTATGGCCCCTTCGAACACACTTGAGCATTCAAATGTGTCAAAAGGGGTCATGGGGACTTCCTAGGGGTCCTAATAGGCCTTATCATGTGTTAGGACCCCTAGGAAGTCCCTGTGAACCCTTTTGACACATTGGAATGCTCAAGTGTGTCCTAGTGGGTCCTATGACACCTTCAGACACACTTGACCATTCAAATGTGTCAAAAGGGGTCATGAGGACTTCCTAGGGGTCCAAGTATGCCTTATCACATGTTAGGACCACTAGGAAGTCCCCGTGAGCCCTATGGACACATTGGAACACTCAAGTGTGTCATAAGGGGTCCTACGACCCCTTCAAACACACTTGAGCATTCAAATGTGTCAAAAGGGGTCATGAGGACCACCTAGGGGTCCTAATAGGCCTGATCATGTGTTAGGACCCCTAGGAAGTCCCCGTGACCCCTTTTGACACATTGGAATGCTCAAGTGTGTCTTGTGGGGTTTTACAACACCTTTGGACACACTTGAGCATTCAAATGTGTCAAGAGGGATCATGAGGACTTCCTAGGGGTCCCAGTACACCTTATCACATGTTAGGACCCCTAGGAAGTCCCCATGACCCTTGTGGACACATTGAAATGCTCAAGTGTCTCCTAAGGGGTCGTACAATGCCTTTAGACACACTTGAGTGTTCAAATGTGTCAAAAGTAGTCATGGGGACTTCCTAGGGGTCCTAGTATGCCTTATCAGGTGTTAGGACCCCTAGGAAGTCCCCGCGACCCCTGTGGACACATTGGAACACTCAAGTGTGTCCTAAGGGGTCCTACAATGCCTTTGGACACACTTGAGCATTCAAATGTGTCAAAAGGGGTCATGGGAACTTCCTAGGGGACTTCCTAGGGGTCCTAGTACTAGTTTCTAGGATAGATGATGACATCTACTTATTCAGTATAGTCAGACCGCCAAAATTACAAGGGGTCCTAGTACACCTTATCAAATACATTATATATATATAATATGTATTATATATATTATATACATTAGTATATATAATATGTATTAGTATATATATAATATTTTATATATATTAAATACATTAGTATTTAATACATTAGTACATATAATACATTAGTATATATATAATATACATTTTATATATTATATACCCCATTTTATATGTAAAAGTTCAATTTTTCATTGGGCAGCAATCTTCCTAGGCTCATATCTTGTACCTCATGAGATGTATCGACAAACTATCATGTGTTATAGGATCATGTTTCCAAGGTCTACAATAACCTCTCTTGGTTTTGGGTGATTCAACTTCATTTGCATTTGGGAAGATGATCTCAGTTGATGCCAAAACTTGTAGTGAGGGTTAGTTGAAAGAGGCTCAGCAGTGTATCTTTCAAACCATCCAACATTGCATCAAACCGTCTACTGCATTAGGTCTGGTTGGCCAAGTAAATGCCAGTGACAACCTTGTTCCACCCATAGAGTCACCGGAATGCTCGTGACCACGCTTGACCCAAGTGACCCCAAGATGCACTAAGCACGATTGGGTAGAGATCTTCTAGGGCTCATATCTTAGACCTCGTGAGAGGTATAAAGAAACCATCATGGGCTACGGGATCATGTTTCTAATGTCTACAATAACCTCTCTCAATTTTGGGTGATTCGACTTTGTTTTCATTTGGAAAGATGATCTCAGTTGATGCCAAAACTTGCAGTGAGGGTCAGTTGAAAGTAGCTCAGCAACACATCTTTCAAACCATCTGACATTGCATTGAACCGTCTGCTCCATTGGCTCCAGTTGGCTAGGTAAATGCTAATGACAACCCCGTTCCACCCATAGAGTCACTGGAATGCTCACGACCATGCTCGACCCAAGTGACCTAACAACACAAGTGCTACATTTATCTGTGCATTTAGTAAACCCCAATATGATGAGTTATATACACATTGAGTATATACATAGTATTGAAACAATGTAGTACTAAGTGGCTCAAGTGAGTATATATAATGATATGAAACATAAGAACATAGAAAATCTATAGAAGTTAAACCTCAAACATAATAAGCTCCATGAACAGGGTATTCCACAGTAAAGAAAAACAAATGTAACTTCAACAAGATATAATTTAAATCATAATGATAATCATAGTCAAGATATAACTTCACCATTCAATTCCATAAACATGAATAATAAACATGTATACAAAAGATGACGCAAATATAACATAAAAATGAACATGTTCTATATATAGAAAGTATCAAATGTATCTCCATATATAAATATGGCACATGCCATTTCAAAATGTCTACAAAATCAATTTTTCAAGGTGTACAATGTGGCATATATGCCATCTCAAAATGTGCCAAGTGGCATCTCTAAATGACCACAAAACTAAAACTACATCCTATGCCATAGGGGGATCATCAAAATGTAGCCTCTTTGAAGAAGTGTTAAGCTCTGATTGATCCTGCATCAAAAATGAATTCAAACCCAAGTTAGATTGCTTACGTTATATGATTTGTACATACATACACACACACACACACACACACACACACACACACACATATATATATATATAATTCATAATTCCAACACTAATTTAATAAAAAATTATAACTGAATACAAATATCTATACCTGGCCTCTTGGTCACCTACCATGATTAGGTGTCCTAGCATAAGTCCTTGGTAGCGAATGGAACATGCCAACAATACCAACTTTGACCTATAAATATATATTTGCAATAAAGAGATTAGTAGAGTGGTGCAACATAGAGTAATAAATCTACAAAATAGGACATGATTTGAACTAAAATTAAAACTTACATCTGGTGATCCCTCCTCTGGAATAGTGGGTTGGGTCAACAAAGATATGAAAGATTCTCGTGGGCTCTCCCTCACACTAGGAGTAGCCTATGAGAGTAAAAAGATTGTGAATTATATTTAAATGTACTTCATCATAACAACCCTGGTTACAAAATACAAATAACAATATGTAAAAGTCTACATACAATCTGGCTATCACTCTGAATCGAGATGCCTGTCAACCTAGGCTCTCGAACCTGTGTCAAAAAATTGTCGATAGCCACACCCTATACAATAAATTTGTATACACTTAAAAATGGTTTCCTTAATTAATTAAAAATTTATTATTTAATTGATATTGACTTGATAAATTAATTAAATATTTATTATTTAATTAATAATTATTTCCTCTATTTATTAAATAGATTATTCAATTTATTTACTAAATTCATTATAGTCTATTCCTCTGTCCTAAGTCTTCTAATTAGTTTTATTAAAGTTATTTAATTAAATATACAATCACCTAAATATGACTAAGTCCCCTAGTCCACCTCACCTACCTAGTCACCTGACACATCACTTTGGCTAAAATAAATAATTATTATTAATTATTTATTGGTAATTATCCTCACCCACACATGTCCTATTCTTAAGAGCTATGTGGCCTCATAGGACTTCGTCTAATGACCACATGTCCTTTCTTAAACCAAGTCAAGGGACATGCCCTATTCCTAAGGGGCTTCTCAAGCCACCTCTAAGGGTCAAAGGTTACTCATGGGACACTTGTACCAAGAGTCCTCATGAGGAAAAAGACCTTCCCTCTTCCTCTCTTTGGTCTTTTTGAGACACTTGACATGTGTCTTTCCTTTCCACCTTGTTCTCCTCCATGTCAATGTGAGAGGAACATCATCCCTATTCTTCCTCTCACATTCCAACTACATCTCCCTTTCTCTCAACTCCATCAACCAAGTCAATCCTAGCCCTAGGATCTTCCACCCTTCATTCTCCACTGTAGGATTATGCCACCTAGGCTTAGATCCTCCAAAACTCTATAAAAGGATCCTAATTTCCCCTTTGTGAGCTAATAGGTATTTTTGTAATCAAGCAATAGTGAATAGGAAATCAAACATTTTCAAGCATTCAAGCATCTTCAAGAAATCAAGCATTTCAAGAGCATTCAAGCATAAGTATCCATATTATCATCATTTTCATTCCATCCATTAGTTGCATAATCAAGCTTTTAGCTATTTTGCATTCATCATAAAATCTCCACACTTTGGTGGCATCTTGGGAAAAAGGCTTCATTTGGAAATATGAGAGCTCAACATCCTCAAGAAATCAAGGCTAGGAGGACAATGGAGACAAGCTGCATGGTAGGTGAAGGTAATTGATTTAATTTCATCATTTGTGATTACTTTGCATTCTTCATTGTGTTGCATTAGATAGATTTGTTAGCTTCTAATTAGTTAATTTATCATTTCTAGTATTAGACATCTAATTTGCATACATTTTTTGGTGCCCACCATGGGGCCTTCCCCATGATTTTAACATTTTATTTGTAGTTTTCCATGTGCAGTCATTTCCAGGTTTTTCCTGTGCATTCATTCAGGATTCCTGCCCATCCATTCATCTATTCTATGCATCCATTTCTGATCAAACTTGTCACTTTTCTTTTTTCTTTTTTTTTTCTTTTTTTTTCTTCGGCTTTTGGTTAAAACCTACGCATTCATCACTCTGTTCTGCACATTTACATGTTTTTGTTGCGCATTTGTTAATCCTGTGCATCGGTTTCATAATTCTGCACATTTATTAACTGTTGTTGCGCATCTATTATTCACAGTAGTTAAATTAAATTTTCTGATTTATTTTGATTTTAGCTAATCTTTTAACAAGTTTCTATTTGTTCTAGTAGTCTTTAGGTTGTTTCACAGGACGTTCTTTGAAGACCCCATTGCTAAAATTCCTAAAAAATTATTTGTAGGTCTTTAAGGGGTTTTGCAAAATAAACTATAACCTCATTTGGGCTTAAAATATGACATGTTTTTAGATTACATGTGTCTTCTTTAGCATAGTTAAGTGTCTATTGTGTCTTGCTTACATAGCTATTTGTAATCCCAAAATTATAACAACGTATCCTCTCCCCTCACCATTCATGGATCTTGGGTGTAAGAGAAACTGTTATAATTTTTAGAGGGTGGTCTTTGGTGGGAAAATAGGTACTCACCCCAAGGAATGACCCAACCAGTAATAGGCTAAAGCCAAGCCCTTCCACAACTACACCTAGTGATCCTAGTAATATAGCATCGACTTCTAAATCAAATGAGATCAAGATAGACATAAAAGAAA
Organism: Chamaecyparis obtusa; assembly: GCA_027943335.1. Classification (NCBI taxonomy): domain Eukaryota; kingdom Viridiplantae; phylum Streptophyta; class Pinopsida; order Cupressales; family Cupressaceae; genus Chamaecyparis; species Chamaecyparis obtusa. The sequence continues at coordinate 251,990 of BSBK01001642.1, read as the reverse complement.
GAAGTATGGGAGAATACACTTTAGGTCAAGATCTTTGCATCACAGAGTTACCTTTATCTCCTAGATCATATGGTAGATCTTTGATCACTAAACAACAATCAGAACCCCCTTCAACACTTGTTTATGACACATTCATAAGTGGGGGCACTATATCCAAAGAGGCAGCTGAGTGAAATGCTAATCATTTGCTTAAGTCACAGAAGAATGAAGAGGATATCAAACATGAATATATATCACCTGATGTCTATGGTAAAGGGTATACTTTTCTTCAAAACATGGGATAGCAAGGTACTGGACCTATAGGGTTACAAAGAGAAGGTGTTATCAAACCAATTTTGCAAAATCCAAACTATCAAAGAGACACTACAGGATTAGGATACAAAGGAGAAGGACCAAAAGAACCAAAAGGAAAAGAAAAGATCACACCTTTTCATGAGATATCTAAAGCTCCTGCCTTACAATTTAGAAAGAATGGTATGTATGTAGATCCAGAGAAACAAAGGATAGCATAGAGAATCATTGATAGCCTTGGGGATAATGATGATTCTAACTCCTTTGATTATGAATGGGATTCATTATCTGATTATACTGAAGAGATAGGAGTTGATGTTTTCCATCACCATAGTAATGATTACCATGAGGGACAGAGTTCAAAGACTGACTCACTAGGATTGGTCCCACATGATACTACTTTTGTCAATTGTGAGGAAAGTGAGCTTTATCTTGCGATAGATGAATCAGATGAGAGTATGGAAATAGACCTCACTAATACCATCATAAACCTTGACAAATTTTCCATCAATACCATCTCTACCTTTGAAACTGACCTGAATGATCCAATGCCCCTTGTACATCCCAAGCTTATCGATTGGGATTCTCCCGATCATCCAGAACTTGATGTTTTCCATAATGATGATGCAATCATTGACTATCTTGGAATCAGGGATCATTTATCACCAGGGGATCACAATTCAAGATTTCTAATAGAACTCAATGACATGGCCTACTTTGGAGAGAGTTTCAATCATTTCAGTCATAAAAATATAAAAATAATCAACAGATCTAATGGTGAAAACCACTCAGTGGCAGTATTAGATCCAAAAATAGTAAAAATAAAAGATGCATCTAATGGTGAAAACCTCTTTGAGGTGCTTGACAATGGAAGTATTGACACTCTTCCCAATTATCTATATCAAGAGCAATCTACCATTCTTATAGAACCAATAGTACCTCTTAACATTAGAATAGAAGAGTCTCCGCGCATCCTCAAAGTAGCAGCATCATTGACAGAATTAGAGAAAGAAGCTTTTGCAAAAATTTTCAAAGAAAGAAAAATCCACTTTGCTTGGTCCTATGCTGATATGCCTGGGTTGGACCCTAATCTCATTATGCATCATTTATCTATCATACTAGGTTTAAAACCAGTTAAGCAGAAGCTCTGCAAGATGCACCCGCACATTGTACTAATGGTTAAAGTAGAATTGAAGAAGCTCTTAGATGTTGGATTCATTCATGCTATTGATTATGCTGAGTGGATTTCAAATATTGTCCCTATCTCCAAACTAGACAAGTCTATCTGGATTTGTATTGATTTTCGAGATCTTAATAAAGCTTGTCCAAAAGATGACTTTCCTCTGCCAAATATTGACATTATTGTTGATCTGATAGCTAGGCATGAGATGTTATCATTAATGGATGTATTTTCCAGCTATAACCAAATCAAGATTGTGCCAGAAGACTAGGAAAAGAATGCTTTTACTTGTCTGTGGGGTACATACTGCTAGAATGTGATGGCATTTGGCCTCAAAAATGCTGGAGCAACTTACCAAAGAGCTATGACTACAATCTTTTAGGACATGATGCATACCATTATGGAGGATTATGTTGATGACATCTTAGAAAAATCCAAAGACAGAGCTGGTCATTTGAGAGTGTTGGATAGAATATTCACCCGGATGGAAAAGTATCAGATTTGACTCAATCCAAAGAAATGTGCATTCAGAGTCACATTCGGTAAACTATTAGGATACATTGTCTCAGCCAAAGGAATCAAAGTAGATCTAGAAAAGGTTAAAGCCAATCCATCTGAAGATTTGTTTCTCAGCTAGCAGAACGAAGTCATCCCTTTCAACATTTGTTGCATAAAAATATCTTATTCCAATGGGATGATAAGTGTGAGGAAGCTTTCCATAAAATCAAGAAATATCTAGCGAATCCTCCAACTCTGATGTCACCAATTCTAGGAAAACCACTCTTGCTCTACATTTCAGCTACGACAGTTTCACTAGGTGCTCTTCTGGCTTAGCAAGATCATGAAGGGAAAGAAAAAGCTATCTATTATATCAGTCGCACCCTAGTGGCCTATGAGCTAAACTATTCTCCTATAGAAAGAGCATGTTTGGTTGTTGTTTTTTCTTTATAGAAGTGGTGACATTACATGTTGTCCCATTCAATCAAGCTCATTGCAAAGATTGATCCTTTAAAGTATCTATTAAGCAAAACAACATTGACAGGTAGATTGGCTAAGTGGGTCATGCTACTTAGTGAATTTGATATTGAATATGTAGACAGGAAAGCTATCAAAGGTCAAGTGATAGCAGATCAATTAGTTGATGCTCCATTAACAGATGACCAACCTATACACATAGAGTTTCTTGATGCACACATCTTGGCTTTATCTACACAAACATGACAACTATACTTTGATGGATCGTGTACTCAATAGGGTTTAGGAGTTGGTATTCTCTTTGTCATGCTGCAAGGATACACAATTCTAAAATCTTACAAGCTCCTCTTTCCTTGCACCAATAATGTAGCAGAATATGAAGCTTTGCTGATTGGGTTAAAGATGGCTTTACAATGGAAAGTAACTGAAATAAATGTCTATGGGGATTCTCAGTTGATTATAAACCAGGTTAATGATGATTATCAGACTAAAGATGATAAGTTATTACCATATAAACATATGGTTGATGACTTCAAACAATATTTCTCAGTCATCACTTTTGAGTAGATTCCTCAGCATGATAACAAGGCTACCGATGCAATGGCTACGATTGCTTCTTTGTTTGATACAGAGGATACTAAGGTCTATTTTGAGTTCTTGGTGGAATCCCTGACTTGTCCCGCATATGATGATCTTGATACTAGTATTATATGTCATCTTATTGGACATGATTCCCCAATCTATGGAAAAATCTATTCCTATTTGAAAAATGACATCCTACCCCCTAACCTATTCTAAAATAAAAAATGAACTTTTCTCCGCCAAGCCTCCCACTATGTCCTAATATCTGACACCCTTTATCGACGAGGTCTTGACGATACTCTCCTACGATGTCTCGAGCACGATGAAGCTCAAACTACCTTGTGAGACGTACATGAGGGTATTTGTGGGACACATTTGAATGGTCCCTCTTTGGCTAAGAAACTCATGTGTATGGGTTACTATTGGCCTACGATGGAAACAAATTCCTTTCATTTTTCTAGGGCATGCAAGAAATGTCGAATACATGGAAACCTTATTCATGCTCTAGCATAAGAGTTACATCCTTTTACAAGTACTTTTCCATTCAGTCGGTGGGGACTCGACCTCATGGACACTATCAACCCTCCATCTTCCAATGACCACAAATGGATTATCACTGCCACCAAGTATTTTACTAAATGAATTGAGGCTATTCCATTGATCACCACCACAGGGAAACAAGTGTCTATGTTTATCCTAAATTATATCATTTGCAGATATGGTATACCTATGTATCTCATTACTGGTCATGGGAAACAATTTCAAAATTAGGATGTGGATGACCTATGCACAAAATTCCATATCACCCATAATTATTCTACCATATAATATCCCTAAGGAAATGGCCAAGCTGATGCGTCAAATAAAACAATTGTTAAAATCCTATAAAAGACTGTCAATGACACTGGCCATGACTGGCATATCCAATTGAATCTAGCCTTGTGAGCTTACCGCACCTCCATTTGTACTCCTACTAGAGCCACCCCATATTCCCTTGTCTATGGATCTGAAGCAGTCCTGCCCCTTGAGGTCAAGTTTCCTTCACTTCATGTCACTCTCAAAGATTTGATTCTTGATGAAGACTATAGAGTTGCATGGCTGACTGAACTAGAACTGCTGGATGAACACCGTTCGAGAGCTTATGATCATTTGAAAGTCTATAAGTAGCGTATGTCTCATCAATATAACAACAAGGTAAAGATCAGAGACTTTCAGCTAGGTGACCTAATCCTTCGAGAAAATCCAAAGAATCAACAACATTGTGAGAAGAAGGGCAAGTTCGAACCCAATTGGTTAGGTCCTTTTGTAGTTACAACAGTTTATGGTTTTGGGGCTTATCAATTTTCCACACCTAAGGGAGATCCTTTGGATGAACCTCTTAACAACATACACCTCAAGAAGTTTTATCCTTGAACTCTCAATACAAGGACTATGTATATATTCTGTAAATAAAAAATCATGAAAATACCCAAAAAATAAAATCAAAAGAAAATTGCAATAAAAGCATGTGGTGAAAACCTGGAAATAGGCACCATGTGTATCAAGTTAGATTCTTTATCTATTAGGATTCTTCTAGTGTGTCCATTCATTGTATATATCCACAATAAAATGGCTAGTCAGTCACCATTCCCGCCATGTATATATCATAATAAAATGGCTAGTTCATACATCATCCATTGTATCTCCCCATAATAAAATCTCATCATAGCTTGATCTTTTGTCATGGTCTTCATCCTAGTCTTGCTGCATCCTTCTTCATCCATAATAAGTCAGTCTGTCACCTAGTTGGGGGCATGTCCTCGACCTAGTTCAGGAAGTGGATCTATGATAGTCATGACTCTTAGAGGATAGAATGGAGTATTTTCACCAAACAAGAAAACACAATCAAATGTTCTTCCACAATGGTATCTTCATGATGAATCAAAATTTTTGATCTATCCTTTGAAACATGGCCTCTTATCTATCATTTTTGACTATACATCATCAATTGAACTGATCATTGTACCTTACACTATCTTTTGGAAAAAGAAATGTATATTCATGGTAGGCATATTCGAATGATTTGTTGAAGATTATGCAATCATATCTATATTTCATTGTTATCATGTTTCCTATGCTATTCTGAGATATCTTTGACATGAGTTTGAAACTCCCATATGTCATTGATTAGAATAGCTGGGATGGGGCATGGTATTTTCTTTGATTGTTGTTTGTGGGATATTTTTCGATGAAATCAAACAAACAAATGATTGGAGTGTCTGTGTGTAAATGCCTTCATCAATTTAATAGTATTGACAACATACAAATCATGTTTCTCTACAAATGCTATTTATGGTGATACGCCATCACATACCTCGACTCCAAATATTTGTTCCCCGATGGAGGGGGGGGATATTCCTTGTCTGTTATGCAAATGACACTCAGGTCATCTTGGTTCAATTATACCTAGATGCTTGTCAAGTTTTCAATATTAAACTACATGTCAGAAGTGCTCAGGTCATCCTGGTTTAATTATACCATGATGCTTGCATTTTCTTGCAACATAACGAGCTCAATGATGAAAATCAAATTCTAGTTATTATGAAGTTCTAAGATGTTACATGAAGTTGTGGAGATATACTCATTTCATATTTCATTTTGCATTTCATTTACATAGTTCACGACTTGCATATCAGTGCTCCTTTTATAGGGATTTGTAGGATATCTTTCTTATTAGGTTATTTGTTCTCTTAGTCCATTCTTCTTGTGTCAGATACATTGTTATTTAAGTTGAGGACATTTGGACAACGAAAACATTGAGTTTTCACCTCACATCTTATAAAAATTTAATCAATTCATTTAGTTCATACATTATTTTCATTAAGTGTGTTCATTTGTATATTATCCATCTATATTATATGCATATTTCAAGTGCACAAATTCCATAACATTTCATTATCTTTTCATTATGATGTAAGTTGTTATCTTTTAGTTGTTATAAAAACATCATCATTTATTATCCATCATATGCATTTTACATCATCTATTATCCATTATATGCATTTTATCATTTCTTAAACATTATATGCATTTTTACATCATTCATTTACATTATCATTTATTATCCATTATATGCATTTTTACATCATCGTTTATTAATCATTCATTATCCATTATCTACATTGTTTTACATCATAGTATTAGTACTCATATAGAATTGTATAAAGTAAACTCATCTAGGACATGCATTTATATCAACATCATATATTCGATCATTAACCATTAAGCATTAATAGAATATCAATCATTAACCATTCTAGGACATACATTCTATGCATATTAAAGTAAAACATCACATCCTGCATATGTCAATACACACATGTATATAAAATCATCAAAGCAAATCATGATAGAAGTGCATCACTATAAATATAGAGTCAATCATATATATAGATTCCATCATATAAAGTCCATAAAAACACAACAAAACTGTCCAAATGTCCAATGATATAAAGAAACATAACAATGTGTCCAAAGTTAGTGTCTATCAAGTCAATGATATAATGATAGAATGCTACAATGATACAAAAAGTGTATACAATGATCTCCAAAATCTATGATCCACTACCTCCAGACTTTGTATGTCACTGTCTGCAAGATGCAATGAGGCCCCGTGCTACTGAACCACCTAATCTTGAGGATCCACCATGATCTCCTAAACCTGTGGGTGCCCTCAAAGGGTGTGATGATACACCTCCACTACCAGTCAGTCCCTGTCTATCATATACCATTGTCCTAACAACAATTGAGCTCTCTCTGTAGCTCCCAATCCACTGATCCCTCTGAACCACCTGTCTATAGGCCTCTCGCTAGTAGGATATCTCCTTCCTGGCACGTATCATGGTTCTGAGACTATCTCCATGAGGACCCAAATCCTCTGCCCACTGCAGCTCATCTAATAGCATCTATAAATCCCTGAGTCTCTCTATGGTTGCATCCCGCTCAGCTCTCAACACTCTCATCTTACTCTCCAGTCTCTCTATCCACCTCTCTAGACTAGGAACACTGTCTGCCTGCACCTGTGTCATTGCTAGCTGGACTAGCAATGAGTCAATATCAGGATCCTCCTCCTCCGTAGCATCTCTTTGTAAATAGGGATCATGTCCCCCAATGTCCATCCATGCCAACTCCTCCTAGGCATCCACATCTGGCATCTGTACATCCTACCTGTCCTGTACATCATCAGGGATCTATCCACCCTGTACCACTCTGCCCTGGGCTAATAAAATATCTACTTCATCCTGTCCCTGCCCTGCCTGTATCGACACCTATACCTGTACAGATGGTCCCTATATTGAGGCAATTGGTATCTATACCTGAGCAACTATTACCTGTAATGGAGCTCATGCTACTAGCTTTGTTGGAGGTCTTTGTCCCTATCTAGCTAGGGGTGGCATCAAACCCCTCTGTCTCACTCCGCTGCCTCTCATCCGAGGTCCAGCTCTATCCCCTCTCCCTTCATCTCCTCCATCTCCTCCATCACCATCTCCACCATCACCACCGCCTCCTCTCCCTCATCCTCACCTATCTCACCCTCGGTGTCTCCCACAACATCTCTCAGCTAGATCCCTCTCTGGTGGCCTCGCTGCCAGATCTGTCAGTCATGGAACTAGAAAATCTCTAAGGAACTACTCCAGATCTACCATCATCCCTAGGTCCACGACACCCTATCTCATCATCCATTCCTGGAATGGCATGTCCAAAAAATCCTATCTATAAATATCAAATGAAACCATGGGTCCCCAGTCCCATCTCTCCTGATGAGTCTGAGTGAACTCAGTGATTCCTTGTGGCATGCCCTGGATCCTAACAAATTGATGTAGAACTTAGCTGACCAGTTGTCTCTGAATAATGTAGGGTATCTGGCCTATCAGCCATTGTGACTCAAAACAAAAACCCAACTATCGCTCATCATCCCAGGGCTCACATCCTAGGTAGGGTCTCCATGTCATTGTGTCTACTGTATCACAGGTGTAATGCTAGAACTCCAAGTGTACTAGTCATGTCACTGTGATATGCTCCCATGCCCATACATGGAGTAATGTGACGCCTGTTGATAATGATGCACCCCTATGGTACACCACCTGATGAAGATCATGACAAAAATGTGCTATTAGATAGACACCCCAAGCAAATTGGGTCCCATCATCCATCATCCACTGTAATGTGTGGCCCCATCCAACTAAAAATCCGTGTGATCTACGATCAGGGCATACGAAACCCCCAATCGCTCCTGCTAGAACCACTGGTAGAGGCTCATACAGATCAACCATGTCCTCCCAGCTAATCTCTCCATCCTCTATCTCATCATCACCAAAGACCTCTTTGCACTCCACCATGCTGATCATGATGCATTAACTCCCATGTGATAGGAAGCCGAAGGATGCGATATACATCCTCCAGTGTGACTGTCATCTCCCTTGTCGAAAGATGGAAGGTACTCATCTCTGAGTGCCATCACTCTGCCAATGCAGTCATCATGCTTAGACTTTCCCTAATCTTGGGCATGTAAATCACATGATATAAACCAGTCACACCGATCAGAAGTCTGTTAGTCTCTGATAGTGCCGGTCTCAGATTCTGTGTGACGGGATATCTCTCCCATGACATCACAATATCGATAATATCCTCCTATCCAAGTCAACCAAAATCAAGCTATTAGATTTCACTAAAATAATCTAAAACATCTATCTATTCTATTATATCACTTACAAACATGTTTTATCATGTGTTTTAACAAATAATTTTATCAATTGTCTAGCATCAAGACTGGTTAAATAGAAACCATGCTACAATGTTGCCTATCTTGACCAAATCGATCAAATTTAACTGTTGATAGATCAAATCAGCTTATCAACATTTAGTTTGACCTAATTGACTATCTAATTTGACCAAATTTTATCAACTAAACAAATGCGCAGCACATAAAAATGCATGCACAGTATCCTTAAATATTTGCATAGTTTTTCATGTATGCGCAGATTTATTTAACATTTGCACAACAATTCTTGACAAATGCACAGAAAGAACATATGCACACTTTTAATTGACATTTGCGCAGCCCAAATTTTCCTCTAACATGAATGCACAACTACCCTAAACGAATGTGCAGAAGTTAGAATTTTCTACGCAAACATCCCTAGTTGTTGTGCATTCATGTGTTGCAACTATGCATTTGTTGGCCGCTCAAGAACAAAAATTTTCTTCTAACCTAACCTACGATTCAAACTAACCTACACATGCTAAATCCTACTCTCACAGAGAGGATCGAATCACCTACCGGCTCTCCCAAATCGAGTGGTCACTGGAAGCATCTGGCCCTCTCAAAGTGGTGATCTGACAATGGGAATGACATCCTGGTGGCTCTTCTCTTCTCTCTCTCTCACTTTGATCTCCAAATGACAAGTGTGCACAATGAGCCTATTGTGGACCCCTTTGCCTTATTTATAGCCTATGGCCCTAATGTGCTTGGTGTGTGGACCCTATCTCCCATTTTTCTTCCATTTCACCCATCTTTTCTCCTATTTATTTCGTGAGATTGATTATCCAACTTGATAAACCAAAATTTAAAAAATAATAAAACAAAAAAATCATAAAATTCAAATAATCTTTTTTTGTCAATCAATCTCTCGAGGGGGCATGCATAGGTCATCTTAGACATTGTCTAGGGCAGGGGCAAAATGCTTGAAATTTTCTTTGACACAATGTGACATGCACATTATTTCAAAGAGGGGCAAAATGTATACACTTAAAAATGGCTTTCTTAATTAATTAAAGATTTATTATTTAATTGATATTGACTTGATAAATTAATTAAATATTTATTATTTAATTAATAATTTTTTCCTCTATTTATTAAATAGATTATTCAATTTATTTAGTAAATTCATTATAGTCTATTCCTCTATCCTAAGTCTTCTAATTAGTTTTATTAAAGTGATTTAATTAAATATACAATCACCTAAATATGACTAAGTCCCCTAGTCCACCTCACCTACCTAGTCACCTGACACATCACTTTGGCTAAAATAAATAATTATTATTAATTATTTATTGGTAATTATCCTCACCCACACATGTCCTATTCTTAAGGGCTATGTGGCCTCATAGGACTTGGTCTAATGACCATATGTCCTTTCTTAAACCAAGTCAAGAGACATACCCTATTCCTAAGGGGCTTCTCAAGCCACCTCTAAGGGTCAAAGGTGACTCATGGGACACTTGTACCAAGAGTCCTCATGAGGAAAAAGACCTTCCCTCTTCCTCTCTTTGGTCTTTTTGAGACACTTGACATGTGTCTTTCCTTTCCACCTTGTTCTCCTCCATGTCAATGTGAGAGGAACATAATCCCTATTCTTCCTCTCACATTCCAACTACACCCCCCCTTTCTCTCAACTCCTTCAACCAAGTCAATCCTAACCCTAGGATCTTCCACCCTTCATTCTCCACCGTAGGATTGTGCCACCTAGGCTTAGATCCTCCAAAACTCTATAAAAGGAGCCTAATTTCCCCTTTGTGAGCTAATAGGTATTTTTGTAATCAAGCAATAGTGAATAGGAAATCAAGCATTTTCAAGCATTCAAGCATCTTCAAGCAATCGAGCATTTCAAGAGCATTCAAGCATAAGTATCCATATTATCATCATTTTCAATCCATCCATTAGTTGCATGATCAAGCTTTTAGCTATTTTGCATTCATCATCAAATCTCCACACTTTGGTGGCATCTTGGGAAAAAGGCCTCATTTGGAAATCTGAGAGCTCAACATCCTCAAGAAATCAAGGCTAGGAGGACAATGGAGACAAGCTGCATGGTAGGTGAAGGTAATTGATTTAATTTCATCATTTGTGATTACTTTGCATTCTTCATTGTGTTGCATTAGATAGATTTGTTAGCTTCTAATTAGTCAATTTATCATTTCTAGTATTAGACATCTAATTTGCATACAAAATTCAAGTAAAATATTTATTACTACACATAAGTGGCATACATATGCATGTATAATTAATCTTAAACAATTAATTACCTTTCCTTTGTCGACACCTGATGAAGGAACCCCCTTGTGCCCCCCACTAACATCGGTTGTAGCCTGTAAGAGTATAATAAGATGACACTATATTAGTAAATGTATGAATTTTATTGCCCTAATTGATAGAGATTTAAGCATGTACACCAAATGATATAAAAAAACTAATGGGTACATAATTTATAATATACCATATAGGCATCAAGGCCAAATGAAATGGCCGAAGCTGTGGACTCATCCACCTATCTCAACTCCTCTCGTGTCATCAACTGAACATAAATGGAAAAAATATATATAGATAAGTGCATGAAATCATTAAAACTAATCTAAATAAATAAATTAAATAAGTCATGTGACAAATTTATTTATAATGTTTACTCTTACCGTATCAACAAGAGTCCATGGATCTGCGTACACCTCTTGAGCACTCTCATGAGATGTAGATGCTCCATGAGGTGTTGTAGCCTCTATAGTTGTGTTTCCTACATCCTCCTCATCAATAACATATTGATATGTATCAACATCAGTAAGCGTTCTGAGGCACATATTCTTGCATATAATGCAAATATGGGGCTCACATACATGTGAACTTTGGTGAGATGTCAATAAGACAACATCATCCACATCAAGAGGCAACACTGACCTGGTCTGCATGATCAACTGATCACTCAGCAAATGAGTGGCCCTAATAGTCTATGAGGCAACCTCTGTAATGATATCAAGATGTTGCACTCGAGGAGGGGATGAGACATCAGTGGGGGGGACAAAGGTAGTGGCCTTTTTGCACTGGGAAAATGGCCTAGTCTTAGGAGCTCCTCCGCTTACACCCATGTTGGGCCTCATACTCCAATAATTAACATTGTGACCAAGCATAGACTCAGCATACAATTTTTTTATGAAATAAAAAGGGAGCTCCAAATTGCTATGGGGTGGTTTCTCAAAAACTATCCACCAACGATCCCAAAAGTGTGTGTGTATTGTTTCATTTGTGCACCATTTTATTGATAATTTGGGCTTTTTGAGGTCAACTAGTATTCCGGTTTTAGGATTCACAAAAAGAGAGGCTATATCTTCCTTACTTATATTAAGGGTTGCAATCCCATAATGGTCAAGCCTATCATCAAATTGGGCGTGCATATCATCACGCCAATGAAGAGCAGCATTATGTTGCTCCGTGAGTGTGTCAATATTTTGAACAATAGTATTTAATGTGGCAAGCATGGGACCTAATGTAGGTATATTCTGATATGTGTTTTGGAAACCTCGTATTGTGTTCAAATTATCTTGTATCAAATCTTGTAAAGATGGAGGGTTTTGAAACGGGGGATTGTTTTGGGGATCGTTATTTAGTGCGGGAGGGTTATTTTCTTCATTGTTATCATCCATGCCTGATTAAATAAAAAAAAATCTAAATTTCAATTTGATTTCATATACTATTACAAAAATAAATACAAAACCCTATTTCAACCAAAAAAACTATATTTAGCATCAAAATAAAATAAAACAATCAAAATCTACAAAGAATGTACTTACTGTATAGTGCAGAGATTGAATTTGTTATTGTAAAAATTAGATACCTAAAAATATTGTGTATATGATATTTCAAGTCATTTTCCAAACCTAAAACATGAGGAGAAAGGAGGAAATCGGCTCGCAGGTTTTGATTTATGCCACAGGTTTTGGGTACCTGATATCATATCGATATCGGGTACCCGATTAGGCCTGTGCTTTGGTGTCAACTTTGCCCAGGTGTACTGACACCCAAGCCTACTCAAAAGTCAACAAGCATTTTCATGCACTTTTGGACGAGTGAAAAGTGAATATTTTTCACATCGCCACTTTTTGGCCCCTCATGATCTTGCACATACCCTCATCTTTTTACCAACTGGATCATACAATTTGTATACTTTGGATTCTAGACTATAACTAGTAAAAACACACTTCACACCCTTGTCATCCAACTTTTTCCTTTTCTCCTTTGGCACGTGTGCATATGCTACACACCCAAACACTCTCAAGTGTTCAACCATCCATCTATGCTTTTCCCATGCTTCCAATGGAATCTTGTCATAGACTGCTTTTGTAGGACATCTATTTATCAAATAGACTATTGTTTCTATAGCTTCTCCCCAATATTTAATTGGGAGTCCTTTTTCTTTCATCATGCTTCTTGTCATCTCAACGATGGTTCTATTTTTCCTTTCAGCCACTCCATTTTGTTGCGGAGTATAACTGGTTGTTAGCTCCTTCTTTATGCCATTCAGCTTGCAAAATTTTATAAAAATATTGGAGGTATATCCCCTCCTCTATCTAACCTTAGGACTTTAAGATTTTATCCACATTCATTTTCAACGTGGGCTTTAAATTCTAAAAATTTATCAAAAGCTTCAGATTTATTTTTCATAAAATAAACCCATGTTCTACGACTGAAATCATATATAAAGGTCATAAAATGAGTACTCCCCTCAATGGAAGTGATTTGCATAGGGCCAACTAAATTAGTATGCACCAACTCTAATGGTGCTCTTGCCCTTCTAGAGTTTCCAAAATTAAAAGGTAGCCTATGTTGCTTACCCAAAATACAAACCTCACACTTGCTACTAAAATCTTTAATACATGGAAAATCATCTACCATTATTTTCTTGGACAATAAATTTAAACCAGCATAGCCAAGATGTCCATACCTTAAATGCCATAGCTTGGAGGGGTCTTCAATCATGCTCTTGAAGGTTGATTTTTGTATTGTTGTACATTCTTTCTTGGGAGGTGCAACTACTGATTGTGAAGAGAAACACATATCTACCTTCAATGGAAACATTTGATTCTTTGTCTTTTAAACTACTGCAGCTATTTTCTTACTCCCATCCTTCTCATAAATGACACATTGGTCATTCTCAATCAACACTTTATAACCATTTTGAGTGAGCTGTCCAACACTCATCAAATTGTGCTTTATACCTGGGGCAAAATAAACATTCTAAATTTTTTATTTCTCACCTTTCTTGGTGCGGATCATAATAGATCCCTTTCCCATGACTGGAAAAATTCTATTGTTCCCCATTCTAATTTCAGACTTTATATTTTTATCAATGAAAGAAAAAAGACTTTCATTACCACTCATGTGGTTACTACAACCGCTATCTAAATACCAAATTTCAGGGCTGCCTTCTTCACCAACATTACACATGATGAAGGCTGTGGGATTATTTCCATCACCCACTTTCATATTAGCCACATTTGCACTTGGCTTTGACTGATTACTTTGCTTTTTCCAGCACTCACTAGCATAATGCCCAAATTTATGATAATAATAACATTCAATATTACTCTTGTCTGAGCTATATTTCTTCTTACCTCCTCTGAAATTATTCTGAGAGCTTCTAGCTCCCTCATTTGTGGATGCTCGTTCTAAGCTTTCTCCTCCAGCATTTTGTTGTTCGGAGTTACCACGACCTCTTCCTCTTGAACCTCTTCTAGAATTGTTTCTTGCATTGGCTTGAGCTCTGAAAGCTTGCTCTTGAGAAGAATTTTTTGACCTATTAATGCGACGCTCATGGGTTTGGAAAGAACCCATTAACTCATCAATAGTCATTAGTGAGAGATCATTTGCCTCTTCAATGGAAATTACTAGATTATCAAATTTTGAGGGCAGACTTCTCAAAGCATTTTCTACTATTCTTTGCTCCTCCATGGTTTCTCCATTGGTTCTCAAATGGTTTAACAAACTAGAGAGTCTTGAGATTAAATCTGAAATGGACTCATTGTCCTTCATGAGGAGAGTCTCAAACTCTCTTCGAAGCATTTGAAGCTTCACTAACCAAACTTTTACAGTCCCTTTAAAACTTGTGTGAAGAATATCCCAAGCATTTTTGGAATAATTAGTTGTTGCTATTCTGGGAAAGATTGCCTCTATCAAGGCTATTTCTATCAAGCTTAAAGCTTTTGCATCTTTCCTCCTTGACTCCTTCAACTAGGTCTTTTGATTGTTTGTGAGGCCAACAAATTGAGCTGGGTCAGTTACATCTGTAAATCCATTGACCACAAGCTCCCACAAGTCATTTGTTGTCATAGAAGTCCTCATCTTCTTTGTCCAAACATCATAATTTTATCCATTGAAGGACAGTGGTTGCTGCCAGCTCTTTCCTACATCTCCAACCATGACTCATGTGCAAGATAAACAAATATCCAGAAAAAAAAAATGCCCAAACTCACAAGGATTGAGGGCCAATCAGCTTTGATACCATGTAAAGAATATAGAGTAAAACTTTATTCTAGAAACACAGGAAAGATGCTCTATTCTAGAAATGAACAAATTCAAAATCCCCAAAACAGGGCAGACATAAGAGTTGGAGAAATATGCAAGAAACTTCTTGCTTCTATTCAAAATAAAAACACTTCTATAATAAGAAATAAACTTGCAACTATCTGGGGCTGCATACAAACATCTATGAGCTTCACAAAGCTCTTACAAGATTATCTGAAGCAATCACTGCTTAACAAAATAATCCTTTACTTCTCTGATAAAAATAGAGTATTACAAAATATCTCTTTGTTGTTGCATACAAAAGAGAAATTACATTCATTCTTACTGTTCTCTATGGAAGAATAAAGGTATTCTTGCCTTTATAGAAAATTTGTTGTCCAAAGGAAGAAGATGAAAGTCTGAAGAAGAAATCAAATTTCCCCAAATCTGATTTGAACTTATCTTTCAAAGTCCATTCGAAAATATAAGACATAAAACTTTATCAATTTAAAAGTCAAATAAGGAGGCTAAAGACAATCAGATTTTATTCTAAAAATCCAACATGTTTTTCGTCAAATGCAAAGTCTAAATATCATTACAATAATACGTGCATTACACCCAATTTCTGGCTTAGTAGAAGATTTTATTGACAAATTTACCATGATGAAAAAACCGCATGATTTCATAATAGAAGCTTTGTCATTTGAAGTAATCTACATAATTCACTATTGTATTTCCTTAACACTCTACATAGTGATAAGATGTATATTTAGGATTTTTGAGCATGTTGATCTAGACTTCATTTTAAGTTTATTCACATTTACTATACTAAATAATCTTTTAAGTTAAGATATATATTTAAGATTTTGAGCATGTTGATCTAGACTTTATTTTTAGTTTATTCATATTTGCTATACCAAATGATATTTAAGTTGGGAGTGCAATGGCTACATCATTTTAGAGTTACTCTTAAAGTATATGCTTAAGTAACATATTAAATTTGAAGAATATCAATCGATTCTGAGTATGTAATACTTTTAGTTTAAGAATTAACGCTTAGTGTATGTGATTTAAGACATTCACACTGAAAAAAATTACCTGACATCTGCCAATTACATTTTCTTGAAAGTTTATAACGTCTCTTTAACAAATTCATTTTATGCATGAGATGACATCATTTTTTAGAAGTACAAATTTCAAATATATGGCATCTGTTCGAGTTGATATATCAGAGATGTTTCATGGAAATACTATCAACGCGCACCTGCAAATGCAGCTCTAACATCTGATAAAAATCCACTACTCTTTTATATATTTTGATGGATACCCGCATCCTATCAGAAAGCATTATTTCAATACTGGCCAAAATTTTAATGTCTTTCAAAAATTTGAATCATTAGCTTATTCGGTTCTTTTGAAAAGTGGAATAACTTTGACAACCCATTTGTATTTTCAAAGTATATTTATATTTTTCAAGAAACCATTTTTCATATCGTGTGCCTCATTCATTTGAAACATCAATAAACTTTAACACTCTTTTACGTATCTTTTACTTCTTCACTTGAGCATTTTGTTAGCCGACGTGGTATTCGGAATAGTCTGGTCGACTAATAAGGTGGTGTCAAGAATAGCTTTAGGGATCGATAGGGCATGAAACTAAATTTGGTGCTAATAACAAGTTTCTTCTTCTTATAAATGAGAGTTATATCTTTTCTGCATTGGCATAATATGTCCCTTAAGGGTTCATGTGTTCAAACACTTTCAATTGTGAATGGTAGTACATTAAGGGTTTATAAGAAGCTTAAGCTAAATAGGAACAAATATAATTTTTTTAATATCTAAGATAGATAATTCCTTCAAATCGGTATTGGTGTATACATTTCTTAAATAATCACAATTTTTTTTTAATATCTAAGATAGATAATTCCTTCAAATGGGTATTGGTGTATACACTTCTTAAATAATGACAAATTTTTTAATGCAGGAGAAAAATGGTTTTCTTAAATAATCACAAAATTCTTAATGCGAGAGCCAAATGGTAGTATTCTAATAATATCAAAGCTCATTATTCATAATCACGTATGTGGGTAAGCTAGTCATGCCATCATAGTATAAACTATTATACCTTTCTCAACACACTCTAAATCAGAACCCAAATTGTCTTTAATTAAAAATTTCATCAAAATTCCTTGTGCTTTAAGGAAGATATTATATTGGCCTTAAGTTTCAAAAAAATATGAAGTTGTGAGATTTACTCCTCTTAATAGACATAACATTATTTCATGTGCATATCTAGATGGCCATATTATTCCTACAAGAGATATCTTGAACGCCATAGTTAAATTAAGTAATACTTTGTAATAAAGTTTATAGAAATTCAAGTTCTAATAAAATAAGAGAACGACCATCAGTCTTCATGCTAATGTCTATCGCTTTCCATAAGGAAGGTCTCCTATAAGTCTATGGAACTTTTCTATAGATCTAGATGTTAGATGTCTTGAACTTCCACATATACATTGATTTGAGCCACTTGATAGGCCGAAAATGGGGTAAAAAGTGAAATAGATTTAATGTTAAAGAATAAGGATTAGAATAGTCTAAGTATCAATCCAAGGACATGTTAGTTCCCAAAATGGGTTTTATGCTTTTAAAGCTACCAATACATCCTTTAAAATTTCTATGGAATTTCCACCTCCAATTATGGAAATCCTCCGTGGGATTGGATCAACTGAAAAGGACCTACAATCCTTCTACACTTTAGAATCTGCAAGACCTAGGCATGTAGACCTTGGTTCTTTTATATAATCTTTGTACAACTCTTATAATAGAATCAATTTAGCAAATAAATCTCATAAAAGGCTCAACAAGATTAAGAGAATACTGAATATGGCTAGTAATTCTTGATCTTGAATTAATCTGGAGCATGATATAATCCCTTCCATACCATATACATTAAATAAAATATTTTTGATTAAGTAAAATAGGTTTTACAGGGTGTCTGAAACCCACAACATTGTTAAATAGAAGAAACGAGATAAGTTTAGAGTTAAAGCATTAAAAACAAAGGGACAGGCCACAAAAAGGCCAACCAAGAAACAATCACAAAAAAGGAAGGACAAAACAGAGCAAAAAGAGACAGGTACCAGAAGTTGGGTTAAGCCAGGCTCCTAAGCATGACAACAACATTTCATTCAAGAGCCTCCATCATCTCAGCTGCCTCTTTAACATTTTGAATGTCTTGGGGTCCATGGGAGCCATCATCCTCCCTATTTTTATTTGTTTTGGCTTTGGTTCTTTTGCTTGGACCCTCACTGGGCTTCTTCTTCTCTTCCTCCATTGTCCTCTGATCAACTTTGTTGTCCATGTTTTTTTTCCATTTTGTTGATTAGCAGCTTAATGTGGTCATTGGATGCTTTTAGAATGTTATAGTTTTTCTCAGCAATACCCTTTAAGGTGTCATCTAGACTGATCATTTTAGATTCTAGGTACTCAACCCTAGCCTCCAGGCTTTGCTTTCACTTGGTGGTTTTGTGATCCTTGTCATCAGTACTCTAAATTTTTTCTTTGAGGTCTTCAATTTCATGGAAAATCCATTTGAAGGACCTGTACTGATCCAGCATACTATTCTTAGTATTGTTGAGGAAATCCATCTCCATTTCCCTAGCCTTATCATTGAGAACCACAAGAGCAGGGTCAATCAACTCCTCCTTATGCATTTTGCCTTTGGTATCCTCCAGAATTTAAGGGTAAATGGCCTCCCTTATGATCCCCATTCACACTGTATTGATATTGAAGGTCCTCCAAACATTTTTCCCTTTTCCAGAATCTTGACTTTGATATTCCCCTTTGGATTTTTCTTCTGAGGTCTCAAGCGTAAGGAGAGACTGGGTAGAGGGGTTTCCTTGTTCTTCTTTTGGGTCCTCAGAGATGGGGTCTTGAGCCTCTTTGTTGGTTCCAGAAGGGGGCTGAAGAGGTGGAGAGTTATCATCGTTGATCGTGAGATCAATAGAGAGGCGACCTGAGCAATCCCTTGTAGTGTTGAGGTTTTCCCCTATGACCTGTTTCGACATTTTTGCATGAAATAAAAAGTGGACAATGTATTTGCATCAAATTAATGACATAACCAAATACATAGGAACCACAAGAACCATATAAATGCTACAACAAATTACCAGCGCGTTATCCAAATTGGGCAACACACCTAATGAACTTTAAACTCTATATGATTGAAATTGCTATGAGTGACCTATGATCTAGGAAATATTTCCTTGTAACATTATTTATCAGTAGACTTCAACTTATACTTCATAAAATGATCCTTATGTAAAACCCATGAACCTACAAATTATTATCAAGCATTTAATTGATTATAGATCAAGGCACGAAAATAACCCATACACATTACAACAATGCACTGAACAATATAATAAATTTGAATTATATTATTCACAACTCAAAAATTCAACACAAAGGAGATAAATAAGCTGCAACTATATTTGTATTGATAGATGTGTCACCTTTAACATATATTATTTAACATTACAATAGGTATGATACTCAAAATATGATGAAACTCTAGATTGGACTTATATTGCTCTGTAAAAAATCTACAACATGTTTATATTAATCTACACTATCCTGGACTGAGCCTTAAGACATTGACACTGATGCAGTCAAGGATGGAGGATCCAATTAAGGACTTCCAAACTTGCAACCAAGCCACAACACAATGAAATTACACAACAATAACACTAGATCTAGAAGAGAACTAAAATCTTTATTCATAAATTCATTGATTACATGCAATGTGATGAGCTGTAAGGCCTTCCCGGTTATGGCCAAATACAAACAAGCAATAAATTCTGAGAGATCAACAAGATCTAGTTTGATTCTAGCTAGTCCAGTCCTAAAACAATCAGCAACTAATGGAAACCCTAAGGCAGATCTAAACTTGTGCTCACAAGCCACCAAGAAATCTCCTTGTCTCCAAGCCTCAACCACTAGCTCTGCTATCACAAGCTATCATAAATCTATCTAATCTGCAAGATCTCACAGGATATTTTCCACAACTTCGCTTCTATTTGTTTCCCCAGACTTTTGTCCTAAACAACTACCCCAACACTCTTTTAAATACTAGAATCATCAGCCACAAGTCGGCTGGATGAAACCATTAAATCCTCCTAACAAATATTAAATGCAATACAAGTCAGCTCTCAAATAGCATTACAATTATTAAATTCAACATGTCAACCTCCAAATCCACATAGGAGAATCCAACAAAAGCTACCAACAATAAATGCGCCAAGTTGGCCAAGAAAATCTTCAAGAACACCAGTCGATAAGACCGTTTACTGAGTAGCAGAGAAATAACCGAGCACCAGTGAACCAACCATGCCAAGCATCACCGAGAAACACAGTTATCATCGAGCACCAGGAGAACCGATGCCTTCAGTTATCGAGGGCCCTGGTAAACACTGTAATCGAGCAACCATACTCCAAGACTGAGAAAATACTTCACCAACTAAGATCAAAACTACCAATCTACATTTCCAAAACAAACATATTTTTGGGTGATAGAGGATTGCCAAGAATCCTAGGATGCTCTTGCATCAGACATCCTAGGTAAAGAATATTTTCTCATAAGGAAATTAGGAACGTCTTAAGGGAATCAAAACAGGTATGCCATATATGTTCTTAACTCATATCTCCTCTTGTCCTTCATTCCAAGTTGTCTTCACTTCATCCATTGTCCCTTGCAACAAGTTTTCCTGCTTCCCACTTTTCTGATCTTTCATTTCTACAACTAATAAGAACCGACTCTGACCATCCCTTCCACTGCCGATCACATCAGCACCTTCATAAATCCCATCCTCTCCAAACTCCTCAATCAACTCGCTATCATTTGCATCTCTTTTTGTCATCAAAGTCATTATTTGTTGTACTAGTTCTATAAGAAAGACCATCTGTCTCTTAATCTCAACAAACTCTACAGATATATCCTTCTCTTTTAAAATAGACTTTGTAGGAATAGGTTCATGAACCCTGTGCTCCTAGGATTTGTCACGGTCACACGGACAACACCTGACAACTCCACATTTCTTAGTTGCTTCCTCCTGTAAAGGTAACAACTTATGGCTAGATCCTTCATGCCTAACCACATAGGTGTTTTCACGACCATCAAACAAAACATTTCTATCAAATTGCCAAGGCCTCTCGAGCAACAGATGACAAGCATCCATAGGCAATACATCACACAATATTTCATCATGATAAGATCCAATCTAAAAATTAACGAAGCATTGTTCTTCAATTCTAACCTTAGACACATCTTGTATCCAACTAATCTGATAAGGATTAGGATGTTTCTTTCTTTCCAAATTCAACTTACTAACCATCTCTTTTGAAACAAAGTTCTCAGAACTGCCACCATCAACTATAAAATTACATACCTTATTTTTGCACTTACATCTGGTTCTGAACAAATTTATTCTTTGCATTGGTTCCTAGACACATGTAGCCAATTACCTCCTAGTGATAAGAAATTCACCTTTTTCTGCAACATTCTCAATGTCTTCTTCAGCAGTTAGTGCAAATCTTTTTCTAGGACATTGAAAACTTCTATAACCCTCTTCACCATATTGATAACAAGTACCAGTGAACTCATTTTTCCACCTTCCTCTCTGTCCAGTATTGAAATTCTTAGTGACTTGACCACTACCAGATCCTACATCTGTCTTCTTAGGATTTTCTACCACATTACTTTCAACAACTATTTCACCAGTCTTGCCACCTTTATTCCTATTGTTTTTTTTTCCTTCAAACTTCTTATCCAACTTCTCTTCAATCTTTAATGCCATCTGATAAGCATCTCCTATTGTTGTCATTTGAACAGTAAGTAACTTTTCTTGAATACTAGGTCTCAAACCATAAACATACCTAGCAACCTTCACTTTATCAGCTTCAGAATGACTAGTTCTAATCAGGATTCTGTAAAACTCCTCAGTATACTCCTGCACTTATTTTTTGGTCTGCTTCAAGGCTTGCATATTCTTAAACATGTCTAACTCATAATCCACCGGAATGAATTGCTTCTTCAACTTGTCAACCATTCGGTTCCATCTAGTGATCTTTTCCTTTCCTCTCCTACTTCTTTCCAACTAAACTTCTCTCCACCAAATATTTGCATGACCCTTCAGTTTACTCTTTGCAAATCTAACTCTATTAGGATCTTTTATCTCTTCATACTCAAAGTATTCATCTATCTCATTAATCCAATCAATCAACTCTTCTGGCCTAAGGCTTCCAAAAAATGTGGAAACTTCAATCTTAGGTCTTTTCCTAATTTTATCCCTAGCTTCTTCTACAACTTCTTCAAAATGATCTTCTTCCTTAGATTCATCATCACTATCTTCTTTCGATGTAGTCTTCTTTCTCAATTCCTCTTGTAGATCTTGCACTTGTTTCTGCAAAGCTCTAAAATCATCAAGACTGAATTCTCTAGTAGGTTCTTCCTCAAAGATCTCATGAGCTCTCCTTGAGGGCATATTCAATCCAAGGTCCCGGTCCAAACTGCCTCTCCTTCGGTGATCTGTTCACACATTCAAGATTGACTCGCTCTGATACCACTTGATGCAGTCAAGGATGGAGGATCCAATTAGGGACTATCCAAACTTGCAGCCAAACCACAACACAGTGGAATTACACAACAATAAGATTATATCTAGAAGAGAATTGAAATCTTTATTCATAAATTCATTGATTACATGCAATGAGTCAGACTATAAGGCCTTCCTGGTTATGGCCAAATACAAACAAGCAGTAAATTTTGAGAGATCAACAAGATCTGGTCTAATTCCAGCTAGTCCAGTCCTGAAATAATCAACAACTGATGGAAACCCTAAGGCAAATCTAAAC
The DNA here is from genome assembly GCA_027943335.1 of Chamaecyparis obtusa. Lineage (NCBI taxonomy): Eukaryota > Viridiplantae > Streptophyta > Pinopsida > Cupressales > Cupressaceae > Chamaecyparis > Chamaecyparis obtusa. Next base: position 228,741 of record BSBK01001642.1, on the reverse strand, counting down.
TTGTGTTCATAAGCCACCAGGAAATCTCCTTGTCTCCAAGCCTCAACCACTAGCTCTGCTATCACAAGCTATCATAAATCTATCTGATTTGCAAGATCTCGCAGGATCTTTTCCACAACTTTGCTTCTATCTGTTTCCCCAGACTTCCGTCCTAAAAAACTACCCCAACACTCTTTTAAATACTAATCATCAGCCACAAGTCGGCTGGATGAAACCATTAACTCCTCCTAACAAATATTAAATGCAATACAAGTCGGCTCTCAAATAGCCTTACAAGTATTAAATTCAACATGTTGGCCTCCAGATCCACATAGGAGGATCCAACAAAAGCTACCAACAATAAATGCACCAAGTCGGCCTAGAAAATCATCAAGAACACTAGTCAGTAGGATCGTTTACCGTGCAGTAGAGAAATAACTGAGCACCAGTGAACCGACCACACCAAGCATCACCTAGCAACACAGTTATCACCGAGTGCCAAGAGAACCAACGCCTTTAGTTACCGAGTGCCCTGGTAAACATTGTAACCGAGAAACCATACTCCAAGATTGAGCAAATACTTCACCAACTAAGATCAAAACTACCAATCTGCCTTTCCAAAATAAACATATTTTTGGGTGATACAAGATTGCCAAGAATCTTAGGATGCTCCTGCATCAAACACTTATTGTATTCCAAAATTTCTCAGCCCTTTCTAAGTGATCCCGGAATTCCTTTTATAGAAAAGGAATGCAAAAAGCTTCAAATCACTTAGGCCAAAATTTACAACAATTTTTCAAAAAATACAAGAGATAACAAGAAATAAAGACAACATCAAAATCTTGAAAATCTTCTCAAAGTTTGGAGCAGCAACAACCTGACTTAGGCGCCTTTGTCTGTACATTTTCAAGTTAATTTATTTGAATATTGTGGGTCATCCACATCTTTTTAGGGCCAATCCAAGATTCCTATTAAAATAATCAACCTCCATGTTTGTTCACTCAAGTACCAAGTCATTCAACTGAGCAGAAAAGACAAAAAGTGAAAAATCAATTAGTTTGAGGCTTTTTACTAATACTCCTAAGAGTTTATTTTGTTGTCATTAGTTATGAGGAAGTTAATATGTTTTTGAAAGTCATTCGGTATTGAAAAAAGATAAGTCAGTAAGGTAGATAAAGTTAGTCAATAAAGGAATAAGTAAACAAGGAATTTTAGTAAAGAGAAAGAAAGCACACACACCGAACGAGGTAGAACTGAGCACTAAGAACCAAGTTATACCGATCACCTAACTAAGAAGCAAAGGTAGTTACCGAGTTGAATAAAATGTGTTACCAAATAGAACAAGCTGACACCAGATGAATTATAAGTACATTGAACCTAGACATTGATTAGAAAAATGTTTACCAATCTCAAGGAGATCGTATAACAGAACATTGGAGATTGAAATATAATGATTACATATGATTACAAGGTGTGATTAGCCATTGATAATTAAGGATGAAATATGCATTGGAAGTGCACCCAATTCTAGCACCACTTGAAATGAAGATTCTAGAACATCTAGCACGATTTAAATTTTGTATATAAGATGATGAGAGTATGAAGATCAATATGCATGTGTGAAGAGAAATTGAAGATTGCATGTATGAAGTAGATCAGAGAAGAATGTAATAAGTAGTGAAGCTACCAAATAATAGAGTATTGAGGAATAAGTTTAGAATTGAGCTACGACTCATATGAAATTGATTAGTGTGAAGGATATACAGTATGAGGTAATGAATTGATGAGAACATAGAGTCTAAATAGCATTTATTCATGAAAGTTTGACAAAAAAAAATTTGTTACTGATTAAGGAGTAATCAGATTTTGTAAAGTCTATTAACTGAGAAGATCCTAGCAGATCTTAATTGTAAATCCTTTAACCAAGAATAATTCTTAGATTAGAGTTGTAAAATATCTTAACAAAGTAGACTTAGTAGTCTTTAGAACTCTTAATCAGGTTAATACTTTAACAGGGTAAGCTATCAGAAATAGCTAAGCATTGTAGCTCTAACCAAGAAAAATTTATTTTGCAGTAGCATGAATTCTTGTGGGTGTCATCCCCACCACAATGTTTATCCTCTAACAAGGATTTCTATGATACCAAATAATTGTATTAGGTGTTGAAATTACATTTTTTATTTGTTTCATGTGATGCATGAAAATGTTAAGGAATCAGTAAATGATCGGAAGATAGTTAAAATAAGTTTAAAAGTATTTTAGAGTACTGATTCATCCCTTCCCTCGTAGTACTTACCTTTCCACACCTAAATCCAACAATTGGTATCAGAGCACAATTTCTTATTAAGGAGTTTATTCACTTGAAAGGATGGATTTGGAAAGATGGAAAGCTACAAGTACAAAAGGATAATTGACAATATGGAAATGGAACTGAAGATGGCCAAAGAGAAAATTGAAGAATTGAGTAGAAAATTGAAACATTCAATCAATGAAAGGAAAGAACTTGCACTATAGTTGAAAGGTACTCAAGATCAAGTTGAAGAATTTGAAGAACTATCAGAGGGAATCATGTCTAATGAATCTGATTCTATCATATTAGAACTATCTAAAAATAAGAAGAACCTTGCTAATTAGGTCAAAATACTATCAGTAAGGATGTGTGAGATGATGGAACAAAAAGGAAAAGCTAAAGATGACAAAAGAACTAATAAAGAAGAGATAAGACAAATGAATACAAGACTAGATGAGAAAGATGGGGAAATAATGAGGTTGATACAAACTTGCTACAACTTAAAAAATCAACTTATTGTGGAAAATTTGGATGTTGTTAGGAAAGTTGGTGAAATTGCAGAATTGAGATCTAAGAATGAACATCTTGAGAACAATCTAAAAACTAAGAAAGATGCTAATGAAATCCTGAAAAGAAATGAAGAAGCCTTGAAAACTCTAGATGAACAACTGAGAAATCAAAGGAAACCAAATGCTACTTTTGGACTCAGTTTCAATGCAAATAGTACTACCAAGAAGGCAAAATCCTCCAAACAAGCAACTAACCGAGACAAAGAAGCTACCCCACCTAAGTCTAAGAAGCCTACATGTTATCATTGTGGGAAACCAGGGCACACAACTAACATCTACATAAGTAAGCAAGGTAATCTACTGAATTCTCCTAAGTTTAAAGGTCATTGTTATAACTGCAATAAGTATGGACATAAGGCATATGAATGTAGATCAAGAGTTTTGAACACTCCAAGGAAACCAAGATTTAAAGGTTATTGTAACAACTACAAGAGATATGGTCACAAATCTAGAGAATGCATATCACAAAGAAGAAATGATAAATGGGTCCCTAACCGACATAATGTTGACAACAACCGATAAGGTCCTGCTATACCATGGGATTATAATACAAGGATTACTTGCACGTCATGTGGAAGATTTGGTCACATTATTGCAAACTACTTTAGGATGCATGGAATGAAAAAAAAATCATGGAGAAACACTAGAATGGTTTGTTTCCATTTTCACAGAGTCAGTCACCTAGACAAGGACTGCAGGTATCAAAATAAGGATTCAATCAAGTAGCAACCAAGTGAAAATATTCTAGTAAATATTGATGAAATCTGAGAATAGATGAATAAGACTTGGAGAAGAAAGACACAAGATGATGGAAAAAAATTGGTAACTAGTGATGGAACCACATCCTCAGGATCGGGTACACCTATATTCACTTAATCAGTAAAATGTATGTATAGGAGCTGATAAATTAAAGATTATCTTAAATCGGTTCCTAGATTCAGTGCAGAGATCCATATCAACATACTAAGATGCACTTGGATATAAGTTATGAAGTTATGATTTCATATGTTGATCAGTGAAGTGTTTGTGTAATACCCTCTCAGATGATTATACTTTGAATTTTATTTGGACATTTTGCATTATGATGGTTAGAACTATATGTTTATAGTTATGCTTAATTAGATGATGATATTCTTATCAGATGGTTAGATACACTCATTTATGATTATCATTCTATGTTTATGAAATTGGAAATCATCTATGTTTTATAGAGCTAACCCAAGGATTTGAATCTAACCATTATTATCTATGATGTCTCATGTTTTCATGTATATATGTGATTGATGTATTTTCATGACTCAGGTAAAATTCATAGTTACTCACTAGGCTGAGGTCTACACAATGTATAGATCTTGTTCATCTATCTATATATGTCTTATTATGTATCCATGCACATGTATCTCTTTTCAGTGATGCAGGCTTGTAGGTACCGGACATCGTCTCCACCTGGTCTCACAAGTCTAAGTGAGCCCTCAAAATCCTTGATCGTTGTTGTTGTTATGGAGATATCACCAAGGTTCTGTGAGAAGGAACTCTACCTCTGACCCTTTTGATCCTTAGGTGGGGAGTTCCTGAGTCAGTCCCTTGTGTTGATGATGTATTATTGTGTATCTCAGTTTGTTGGATTCTGTGGAGCTTGTTGCTTGTTTCTTGCATTTATGAGTATATGATGTTGTGATTGGTTACGCTAAATTGTGTTATGGCATCTTCTATCATGTGTTATTAGTTACCCTATATATATCATTATTGTACTTTGTAGGAAGTATGATTTAGTATTTGATTAAATAATGTATTTTATAATATTCATAATAATAAGATGTTTATGATACAAATAATAACATATGTTTTTTATAATATATATACACATAAGCATATGGGTGCACACATATGCATATGGGTACATATATTTCTATAAATATGTATGTGAAAGTAATTGTGTTTTATTTAAACTAGCTAATATATACTCTATATTTAAAATACATCAAGATGCATCAAGGCATTGTATTTTTCAACTTTAATTTTTTCTCCATTAAAGGTGAATGATGAAAAAAATTCAATGCCTCGATGCATCTCAATGTATTTTAAATATAGAGTATATATTAGCTAGTAGCAGCTGCAACACATGTAAAACATCGAATAAATTAATCTTATTAGGTGAGAATTATGTCAGGATTAGGGGTAGAATTAGGGTTAGGGTTAGAATTATGAATAGACTTTGGATTAGGGTTGGGATTAGATTTATGGGTATAGTTAAGGTTTATGGTTTGAGGTGGGATTATGATTAGGGTTAGGTTTTTGAATTATCATTTGGATTTTGGTTACTTGGCTAGGGTTTTGACAATTGTTAGGGAAGAGGTTAGGGTTAGGGTCGTTACAAGTAGTGGTTTTCGTTGCACCAAAAGATCAACCTGTTAATGCCCAATAAACCACTATACTTATAGAAGACACAGGAGGTGGTTAAGCCAAGTTGCAAATCCCGAGGGGAGTGCTGACCATTTTTCCAACAATCTCCCCCTTAGTGTTACCCAAGGGGATTCAAACCTATGACCAAGCTCTGATACCACTTGTTACAAGTAGTGGTTATCATTGCACCAAAAGATCAACCTTTTAATGCCCAATACAACCAATAGACTTATAGAAGACATAGGAGGTGGATAATCCATGTCATGAATCCCGAGGAGAGTGCTAACCATTTTGCCAACAAGGGTTATATCCAAGCTTATGATTAAGATTATTGTTAGGGTTAGATTTGAGATATTTTTTAGAGTATAGTTAGGGTTATGTTTCCATCATGGTTAGGATTATGTTTTGTCTTATAAATAGGGTTAGAGTTAAGGATTAGGATAAGGATTATGGTTAAAATTAAGGTTTACATCATGGTTAGGGTTAGAGTGAGTGTTTAGGTTAGGCATGGGGTTAGGAATTAATTTGAGGTTTAGGATTATGGTTAGGGTTCAAAGGCCCACATTATGGTTAGCATTAGGTTTATGGTTTAAGTTATGGCTAGTGCAAGGCTCAAAATTATTATTATAGGGTTAATGTTTAGGTTAGAAGTGTTATTAAAGTTATGGTTTAGATTAGGATATAAATTAGGGTTTGGTTATAATTCATGGTTAAGGTTATAGTTTGAATTATGCTTGGGGTGTGACCAAATATTTCTAGGGTCTTAGAAATATGGTTTGGGTCCATGTGATGGGTATGGTTTTTTATTAGTGATTAAACTAAAGTGATAATCCTAAAAAAGACCTTAATCTTAAATATTATGTAAACCCAAACCATAAATGTAAACCCTAATACTATATTATAGATCCTAATTATAACCCTAACCCTAGTCATAATACTAAACTTATGTAAACCCATACCCTAATCCTAATCCTAACCATAACCCTAAATCCTACATACGAAACCCTAATCTCAAATGCTAAAACCTAATCATAAATTCTAAACTCTAATCTTAACCCCAATCATAAATGTTAAACACTAATCCTTATTACTCAACTATAATCCTAAATAATAAACCCCAATTGTAACTTTAATCCTAAATATTAAACCCTCATCCTAACCCTAATTACTAAACCCTAAATCCTAAATCCTAAGATAAAGCATGATCTTAAATGGTAAACCCTAATATTATATTCTAAACCCTAATCCTAAATGCTAAATCCTAAATTCTAAAACCTAATCTTAACCCTAATCTTAAATACCAAACCCAAATCCTAATGTTAACTCAGTACCTAACTATGATTTGAACTCATACCCTAACTCTAATCTTAATCATAAACCTAAATCCTATATGTTGAACTCTAATCGTTAATGATAAACCTTAATCTTGGCCCTAGTTTATAAATCATAACCCTATTCCTAAATGTTAAACAATAATCCTAGATGATAAACTATAAATCCTAAATCCTAACCTAAAGCATAATCCTAAATGGTGATCCTAAATTTTAAAGGCTAAACAATATCAATAAAAGATACACCATAATATTTATAAACAAATAAAAATTACTTATTTGGATGGTTAATAAATAAATAGTAAACCTCTTTACTATAGCCTAGCTAACTAAGGTAATAGTAAATATGTTAGAGGTAATGGTTACTATTTGACACAAGGCAGGGAGCAAGAGGGGCCAAAGGATGGCACACCCTAATGATCCAAGCCTGCAACACACATGCAGAAGCAACAAACAACAATAGTGAGAGAGAGAATGCTAGATCTTTCATATATTATCATCAATTTGAATCATACATGTCAGACTATAAGGCCTTCCTGGTTAAGGCCAGATATTACAATGAATTATAAAAGTCCTCAAACATGTGAGGATCTGTTACTAATCTCCAATCTAATTTCCACTATCTTCTCTCCAAAAACTGCCTCCTAAACTACAACCAAACAACTACATTTATACAAGAAGCTACCGAGCTGATTCAGCCTTCAGATCCATAATTAATGGAAGTAACAGTCAAATCTAGGACCACACACTTCCCAATGATGGATACAAATATTAAATCCATGATCCAATATAAATGCACAAGTTGGCCATAATAGGAAATAAAACTAGACCCGTCGGTAAGCAAGATAACCGAGCAGTAGGCAGGCAATGCGGAGTGCTAGTGAAATAATCGACCGCCCAAGAGAGAACCAACCACACTCGGTAACCAAAGGAAACTGACCATCTATTGACCAACTCGGTCAAAGTAGAAACCAAGCAACACAGACAAATATCCAAAATCTTTTTGGTGACATAGGATTTCCATAGACCCGAGATGCTCCTGCATCAGACACCTGGGGTTATTTTGAAATGATTCTCTGAATAATTTGGTAGGTTTGGTCTAAGCTGCATCCAACTTAGACTATGAAATCTATGAACTATCTTCCATCGGTCTATTCTTCCAATTAACCAGATATTCCATATACTATTTTCCTCTAGTGCTCTTGCCAACTCTTTCCTTCAAAATCTATTCAACCTCATCATTCTGCTTCTTAGGATATTCTATTGGTATTGTCACTTCTTCATCAGGTTCATGATACTCATACAATTCAGCAATATTGAAAAACAATGATATGTCCATGTTATCAAGTAACTCAATTTCATATGCATTTCCATTGTCAAATCTCCTCAAAATCTTGCAAGGTCCAAATTTCTTCATCTTCATCTTTCCATATGTTCCAATAGGAAATCATCCTTTCTTCAAATGAACCATCACTTCATCACCAAAATCAAAAGTTTTATGTCTTCTTGATCTATCAGCTCTGTCTTTGTATTTCTTATTACTGTCTTCCAGCTTTAGCTTCACATCTTCATGCAATGTTTTCATGTACTCAACAAACTTTACTCCTTCAACACATCTCTTATTCTCATCCGCAATGTCTCTCAAATCAGATATTCCTCTTGGTTGTGTTCCATTCACAATCTCAAATGGTGTCTTTCCAGTACTCCTATTCATTGAATTATTGTATGAAAACTCTACTTGTGCCAACATAGAATCCCAATGACTTGGTGTGTCTCCAACTAAACATCTCAAAAGATTTCCCAAACTTCTATTCACAACTTTAGCATGTCCATCAGTTTGTGGGTGAAATGTAGAACTATATTTCAACTCAGTGCCAAATTTCTTCCAAAGCATTTTCCAAAAATAACCAACAAATTTACTGTCTCGATTAGAGATAATACTCCTCAGTAATCCATGCAATCTAACAATTTCCTTAAAGAAAAGATCTTCTACATGTACTGCATATGATGTCTTTCTACATGGTATAAAATGTGCCATTTTAGAAAATCTATCCACAAGGACAAATATTGAATCATTACCTCTTGTTGTCTTCGGTAAGCCAAGAACAAAGTCCATACTGATGTCAATCCAAGGTTTCTCAGGAACAACAATTGGTGTATACAATCTAGTATTCTGACTTACTCCTTTTGCAACTTGACAAATTCCACAACTTTTCACAAATTTTTGAACATCTCTATACAACTGAGGCCAATAGTATTTCTCCTTAAGAAAATTCCATGTTTTATCAATACCAAAATGTCCAGCCAAACCACTACTATGTTTCTCCATTATAAAATTAGATCTCAACACTCCTCTCAGTATACACAACTGAATACCTTTAAAACACATACCTTCCTGAATAAAATATTCATCCCATTTAGTATCTTGTTGATCTTGAATAGGTGCTATGCACTTTCTCCATGGCTCAGAAAAATAAGGGTCCTTTCCATACAAACCTCTTATCTCATCAAAACCAAGAACTTCAATTTTCATCTCGGTCATCAAAGATCTTCTTCTACTCAATGCATCAACAACTCGGTTAGTGATTCCACTCTTATGCTTTATCACAAATGTATAACTCTGCAAATACTCAACCCATTTCATATGTCTTTGATTCAACTTGTATCATCTTAAAATGGAAGCACTTCCATGATAAGAGCATTTAGCCCTCTGATTAAGTGGTATGAGGTCATGTTAAGCACCTTGATCAGGTCTTTGCATGTATCTAGCTTTTCCCTCTGTTTTGCTTCCTTCTACACCCATTTTTCACTTCATGTCTGCATTTCATAACATTGAGTCAAGATTTTGAGGTTTTTGACCATAAGGTCAAAGTCAACTTTATGGGGTAAAAGTCAAACTCTATCCTGAACTAGTCAGAATCAACCTCAACCCTGACCTGGTCAATTCCAACCTCGTCTTTGATCCCCCAACAAAATTTCAAGATTCCTTGATCTCCGGGTGTCGGGTTTTCAGGGATATTTGTTTCTCGCCTCCGGGTCAGCCATTTTGGGTTTCAGAATGGTAAATCCTCTAATTGCATTTAATATAAGTATATTTTCTAAATTTTAGGACCTAATTGGATTTAATTCTCCAAGGTGGCCCCTCTAGAGGATTGTGCCCTAGTTCACTATAAAAGGAGGCCTTCCTCTCTCATTTTCTCAATCAAGTTTTGTGAGACAATCACTCAATCAAGTTTTCTTCTCTCAAGCTCTCAAGTGCAAGCAAGTGAATTCAAGCATTCAAGAAAGCCTTCAAGCATTCAAGTGTTCAAGCATTCATCCATCAAGGAGATCCATTGTTAGCCATTGAAGGATTCAATCTCTTTGGAGCCCCCTTGAAGATCCATCCTTCTACATTCAACCAAGCCTCCTCATATGCAAAGATCAATTCAAGATTGGTGTTGAAGATCAAATGCCATTGATTTGAGACATCCTACATTCATTCTACATCCATTGAAGCATTCCTACTTGTGGATTTGAGGATTTGAATCCTCTACAAGGACATCAACATAAGCGAGGTGAATTGTTTCAATTGCTTTGTTTATGCACACTACATTTGAATTCAATTTTGAGGTTAATTCCTAAGTTGGGGTTTGACCAAGGAAAACCCCCCATACAAACAAAACCCCCCATTTTCTTGCAGGTACAGGTGGGGAATTTCAGATCTGAGAGTGGATTTGGATACCTTTTCGGTGAACTTTCAAGATCTGTGAACAAAGTCAGAATCAAATTTCAAATAAAGAATGTAGCCTTTGACCTTTTATGAGGGTCAAAGAATACCTGCTATCAGAAAGACAAAAGATTCCTAGGTTTTCTTCATCTCAGCATTTCTAATCCGAAATAGGTTGCAGAATTGCCTGAAAGTACACACAGACATCAGAAATTGGCATTTTCTAGATTTTCCCTAATTTGAGGTTAGTACTTGTATTTCAATTATTTCAGATTCCAAACATAACTATCCATAGGGAAATATTGGGGTTTTCTCTCTCTTTCATATTCTTCATAGATTGATTCGATTATGCATTAGCCTTTTGTTTGATCAAATTGGATCTCTCCTTTGGGAATTTGGATTTAGGAGTGGATCTCATATTTCCCCCATACATCATATACATTTGAATAGGTGTGATTCTATTTTACCCCTATTCATTTTGGTGAACCCGACTAGCTTACTCTCTTTCTTTTTGGTGTTAGATTTCCCTTATCTTGTTGGTATTGGATTTTTCTTTTGTGTTAGATTTTGAATGCTAATTAGATTTAAAAAATACAAAAATATTCATGCTTTATGTGGTTTTAGTTTAGTTTATTTGCATTGTATTGGTTTATGAGCTTTAATACTACTAGTCCTACTTATAACATTTCGGTTAGAAGAAGTTGTAGACTCATGGGTGCCTTTGATCCTGAATCTTCCTCTCCTTTCCTTAGGGTCCTGGATGACAATTTGATTCATCATGATTCCAATCCTACTATGGAGCAAAACTCTTCTCACTCATCTCATGATGAGGATGACACTTTAAGAGTTCCTCCTAAACAAGTTCAAAAACTTTCAACTGAACTTGATAAAATGGGTAATTGGCTTATTCAAGAGAACCATAATCAAGATTCTCCTATCACTAGTGTAGAACCTCCTTCTAATTCTTTACCTAGTATTCCTACCTATACTCCTTCCTTGGTGACTATGATGGTTCCCTCTATTCCTATGAGTGTTCCTCATGTGTCCCTTCCTACATCACAACCTTCATATCATAATGTTCCTTTTACTTATTCCAATCTGCTTCCAACTGTAGTTCCTAGTGTTCCTCTAGTTGTGTCTTCTATTCCTGCAACTTCTTACACTTTACCTAGTGTGTCTAATGTTGCTACTCCTCCTATTTCCTCTAATGATTCAACAATAATCAGCTTGGCTCAAACTATGTCATCCTTACAATAACTTGCTTCCTTAACTCAAAACAAGTTTAGTATCCCTACATGTGACATGGGAAGTCCTTTTTCCTTGGATATTATTCATACTCCTATTCCTCAGCAAGTCGATATGCCTCATCTTGAGAATTATAATGGAAAAGGAGATCTTGTTCATCATGTTAAAACATTCCAAATCCTTTGTAGTGATTATGCTCATGACCATAGGATTTTAGCTAAACTGTTTTCTAGCACTTTCCATGACAAGGCCTTACAATGGTATTGTTCCTTGTCTCCTTATTCTGTTGATTCCTTTCCAAAACTTGCTAATGCCTTTATTCAACAATTTCAAAACAACATTGGCCCGCAAGTGTCTTTGACTAATTTGATGCATTGTAAACAAAGTGCTAAAGAAAAATTAACTAAATTTATTGGTAGATTTAAGCATTTGTATGCTTAGATTTCCTATCATTTTCCTGATATTGATATTCAACGTATGTTTATTTCAAATTTGCAAAAGGATATTAGAGATAAGATTCTTCTTACTGAATTTACCTCTTTTCAACAACTTTGTTCAGTACTTCATCATTATCAATTACAAGTGAGTCAATTTGAGAGCAACACTCCAATGGCTCCTATTCCAGTTTATAAGAATGATGCTTCTCCTAATCCAAACAAATTTCAAAAATTCAACAACTATGTCAAGATAAACAAACAAGCGAATGCAGTTGCTGATCAAGTTGTTGTTGCATCTCACAATGCCACTTCTGCATCCACTGCTTTTTGATTAAATCGTATGTTTACTCCTCTTTCTGAACCTTTACATGCTATTATGAATAGGTTTTTATTTGCTAATATTATTACTTTACCTCCTATTCGACCTCTTTTACCTGTTATGATTGCTTCTAAATCCTTTGATCAAAATGCTTTTTGTCAATATCATCATCAGAATGGTCATGATACTAAGAAATGTTATTCTTTAAATCATAATGTTCAAGACTTAATTGACTCTAAGGCCTTATCTGTTGATAATCTTGATGGTAGTGGGAACAAATCTATCTCTCCTCCTAATCAAAACCTTCAAATCTATACGAATCCTTTACCTATGCATGATACTAATACCATTGCTCAACCATCTGTTGTGGAAATTGTGTACGATTAAAAGATGGATGATCTCAATCATGTTGTTAATCAAGTGGAGCATGTTGGTCAATATATATCTCCACCTCAACCTTAGATTCAATCTCAACCTCGACCAAAATCTAAACCTAAACTAAAAACTCAACCTAAACCTCGACAAAAACCTAAGAATAAAAGACCTCGGGAACTTTTGATTACCTTTAATGACTCTGAGACTATTAAGGCTCCTGATGGTCCCCTTTACATTGCTACTAGGATTTCTTAGAAACCTACTCACGGTTGTCTTGTTGATCCTACATCCTTAGTCAATGTTATTACTGAAGAAAATCTTTTTATGAAAAGCTTACAATGCAATTCTTATGATACATCAGATGTGTGGATTCAAACTTGTAATGGTTTTCTTTATCAATCATTTGGTTCTATTACTTTATTGATTGAACTCTATGGAGAAATTGTGAACACTACCTTTATTGTTGTTCCTACTTCTGATCAATTTCAAGTTAAGCTAGGTTTTCCCTGGTTGAATGCCATGCATGTTGTTGCTTCACCTATCCATAAGTGTCTTAAGTTCATTCATGATGAAGAAGTGAAGATGATTAATCATAGTTTATATCAACCTTCTAGGCCTAGAGATTGTGCTTCTCTTGATTTCTTTTGGCCTTCATTACCTAATTCATGTCCTCCTCAACCTAATAATCTTTTTCATTCATATCAAGTTTATAAACATCATAAGATTATTGAATTAAGCATTCCTCCTATGGATCTTAATCATGGTCTTCTGCCTACACCTTCCATACCTCCTTTAACCATGACTTCTAGTTCTGTTAATCAAGTTCCTTCTATCGCTCTTCCTAAAGAACCTATCAAAGATCCTGTGATTTTTCCTCCTATTGTTGATAATCCTATTGATCTTCCTAAAGAACCTGTGAAGGATCCTGTGATTGTTCCTCCTAGTTCTCAACCTATTTCAAATAAATCAAAATGTAATTGATCTGCTAATGAACGTCATAAAAAGTGTCATGCTCATGCTAAAGCTCGTAATTATATTCTTCAAAGTTCTCTAACTTCTTTGGATAAATCCATGCATGACGTGTTAGAAGAAGTTGTTACTAATGATGATGTTAAGATGCATGATTATGATGATGTTAATGATGTTAATGATGCATGCTATTTTGATTAATTTGGATGAAGAAGATACTCTTGATGATACTGATGATGTTAATGATGAATATGAGACTATTGACATTGACATTGATTTACCTAATATGCTTTCATCACAATTAACTCTTACACCTAGTGTTAAACATTGTGATTCTCAAGAGGATCCTTGTTTGGAACTCGCTATCATTCCTACTATGTTGGATATAGTCCCTCTTGCGAGTTACCCACGTTCCCTAAATGATAGACAACAAGATGGGGAGAGTAGGTGGCACGCTTGATTGGCTTGTCCTTCATGGTAGCTTTTTTTTGTGTTTTCCTACTGTACTGTGCTTCTCCCATAATATGTTTGCTAAATTTTGTTAGATTCTTTTATACGATTCTTGTTACTTAGTTGGTACAAGGTGATAAAGGAATCAAAACTATTGTTCAAATTCCTCTATATGTATCTCTATTCTTCTATGTGTTGTTCCATGCTATGTTGTAATTGTGCTATTGTTTGTAAATGTTTCCTTGTGTAATCTGCTTGGATTTGAGATATGGTAGCGCTAATTCTTTTTGGTCTCCATGTCATGGCCCAAAAATATTCTCCTTCATATATCTTATGTGATCTTTCCTCCTTTTTGATCGTAGTTCTACTTTCTTTGGGGAATGATGTCAATTCATTTGCAATAATATCATATATATATTATCTTATGATCATACTGACCCCACAGTAGGTAGATCCCTTTTGTGTTCAATGTATGTTTCTATGATATTTCCCTTGATTTGTCTTTGTCTGGGGGCATCTCGATGTGGAAACATAATCAGTGGAGTTGTTTATGTTTCCGTTAAAGCCATTGCTCCTGTTAAAGTATCAGCAATGACTTTAACGTGGGTGCATACGCTCTGCTCACCTGTTGCACACACGCACTTTTCCATATGAACATATTTTTCAAGATACTTTGTTTTCCCTTTTTGGATTAGTAACTAATCCTTAAAGCATGGATTTATATTTTAGGATCTCTTGATCCCTCCAGTTTCAAATATACATATATTTTCATCCCTTAAGGTCGGAGGTGTCCTTAAGAATGGATCTCTTTTTGTTTTTGGTTTTATTCTTATGGAATAGAATATTCCTAAGGGTGAATCCTTGATGGGTTGACTAGTGAGTAGCCACATTCACTAGGTGGTTCAATTCCATCTTTCCAGTTGTGTTGTTTCCTTGTGTGGTTCACAATGGGACATAAGTTCTCATTGGGTGAGGTAATCACACCCTTTCTTTCTCTCTCTAGAGATGTCTCTCTTATTGTGATCTAGGATTTGATGAAGAGTTGAGTCCCTAGGGGCTTAAGGTTTCTCTTTGTCCCTTGGATTACGATAAGATAATCTTTTCATTCTGAGCTCCTTTACCAAGAGTTTGCATCAAGTCCATACTCTTACTAAAGTGGGGGCTTAATGTATCATCTTAAAATTGAAGCACTTCCATGATAAGAGTGTTTAGACCTCCAAGTAAGTGGTCTAGGGTCATGTTAAGAACATTGATCGGGTCTTTGCATGTATCTGGGTTTTCCCCCTATTATGCTTCCTTCTACACCCATTTTTCACTTCATGTCTGCATTTCATAACATTCTGAGTCAAGATTTTGAGTTTTTTGACCATAAGGTCAAAGTCAACTTTATGGGGTCAAAGTTGACCTCTATCCTAACCTAGTCAAGATTGACCTCAACCCTGGCCTAGTCAGTTCCAACCTCATCCTTGACCCCCTAGCAAAATTTCAAGATTCCTTGATTTTCGGGTGTCAGGTTTTCAGGGATATTTGTTTCCTGCCTTCGAGTCAGCCATTTCGGGTTTTGAAATGGTAAATCCTCTAATTGCATTTAATCTAAGTATATTTTCTAAAAGTTAGGACCTAATTGGATTTAATTCTCCAAGGTGGCCCCTATAGAGGATTGTGCCCTGGTTCACTATAAAAGGAGGCCTTCCTCTCTCATTTTCTCCATCAAGTTTTGTGAGACCATCATTCAATCAAGTTTTCTTCTCTCAAGCTCTCAAGTGCAAGCAAGTGAATTCAAGCATTCAAGAAAGCCTTCAAGCATTCAAGTGTTCAAGCATTCATCCATCAAGGAGATCGATTGTTAGCCATTGAAGGATTCAATCTCTTTGGAGCCCCCTTGAAGATCCATCCTTCTACATTCATCCAAGCCTCCTCATATGCAAAGATCAATTCAAGATTGGTGTTGAAGATCAAATTCCATTGATTTGAGACATCCTACATTTATTCTACATCCATTGAAGCATTCCTACTTGTGGATTTGAGGATTCAAATAGTCTACAAGGACTTCAACATAAGCGAGGTGAATTTTTTTCAATTGCTTTGTTTATGCACACTACATTTCAATTCAATTTTGAGGTTAATTCCTAAATTGGGGTTTGACCAAGGCAAACCCCCCATACAAACAAAGCCCCTATTTTCTTGTAGGTATAGGTGCAGAATTTCAAATCTGAGAGCGGATTTGGATATTCTTTTCAATGAACTTTTGAGATCTACAAACAAAGTCAGAATCGACCTTCAAATAAAGAATGTAGCCTTTGACCATTTATGATGGTCAAAGACTACCCACTGTCAGAAAGACAAAAGATTTTTGGGTTTTCTTCGTCTCGACATTTCTAGTCCGAAATAGGTTGCAGAATTTTCTAAAAGTACACACAAACATTAGAAATTGGCATTTTCCAGATTTTCCCTAATTTGAGGTTATTACTTGTATTTCAATTATTTCAAATTCCAAACATAACTATCCATAGGGAAATATTGGGTTTTTCTCTCTCTTTCATATTCTTCATAGATTGATTTGATTGTGCATTAGCCTTTCGGTTGATCAAATTGGATCTCTCCTTTGGGAATTTGGATTTAGGAGTGGATCTCATATTTCCCCCATACATCATATACATTTGAATAGGTGTGATTCCATTTTACCCCTATTCATAACTTATTCTGACTACCCAAATATTGTAAAGCCTTATGATCAGTATACAACACAAACTCACTTGGTATAAAATAATGTCTCCATTTCTTTAGTGCTTGAACAATAGCATAGAATTCTTGATCATACACATAATATTTCCTTCTAGCATCATTCAAGTTTTCACTAAAGAAAGCAACAGGTTTACATTCTTGACTCAACACAGCTCCAATTGCACTTCCACTTGCATCACATTATACTTGAAATACCTTACTGAAATTAGGTAATGCCAAAATAGGTAATTTGGCAACCTTCAGCTTTAAAATCGCAAAACTTCTATCAGCTCCATGTGTCCACTTGAATTCTCTTTTGTCTCCTCTCATAGTCTCAGTAATATCATTACAAATTGAACTAAAATTCCTTATGAACTTTCAGTAAAAACTTGCCAAACCATGAAAGGATCTTACCTTAGTAGCATTCAAAGGTGTAGGCCAATTTAGAATAGCTTCAACCTTTTCAGGATCCATCTTCAAACCATCAGTTGAAATAACAAATCCCAAATACACAATCTCTTCTTTCATGAATGGACAACTTTTCAGATTTATTAGCAACTTGTTATAAAGTAAAGATCCCCAAGATAACTGAGAGGGGGGGGGTGAATCAGTTATCAGATAATTTAACCATTCAACTGATTTAAACAATATAATCAATGTACTGATCAACCATAGAAAGATAACCATACACAATTGCACAATAACACAAGATATGTTGACTAGGGAACCTCTTGAAAAGAGTAAACCCCGGTGGGAATGATGCCCACAAAATGATGCACTAATATGAAAGTTCCTTGTTAGAGGATGGACCCTATTAGGAGTCTTATGAAATACATTTAGTACATATAAATCCCTATTAGGAGATTCTAAATCCCTATTAAAAGATTCTAACCTGGTTAAGAGTTTATGGAAGACAGAAAGACCCACTGCCCAAATAGCTTCAAGGCAAGATCTTTGAACCCACTGTCCAAAAGATCTTAGAATTATTCAATAGAATAATATGAAATATATTACCTCCTTCACACTATGCCAAAATTGCACTCTCTGCTACACGATCACAATTCCAGATCTCTGTACTCACAAGTCTTCTTTCATCACTGAATTAGCTCTTTTCTTCACTTCATGCATATATTCGCATCTCAACCTTCATAGTACACATTGCAAAAAGGAAAACATTCCTTCTTATATACCAAACTCAAATAATTACAAATGAGTCGGTCCTCAATTACAAAATAATAAATTCTACACGCTACACACAGAATTCACATAAAACTGTCGACTTCCAGATACTGTAACTTTCTCCAAACATATCTTCAAAGTTTTCACTATGAACCATGTCATCATTAATGAGTCTCCAACATCCCTTTAACTATGAAAAATTATATTCCATCCCAGCTAAGAGATATCCTC
Organism: Chamaecyparis obtusa; assembly: GCA_027943335.1. NCBI lineage: Eukaryota > Viridiplantae > Streptophyta > Pinopsida > Cupressales > Cupressaceae > Chamaecyparis > Chamaecyparis obtusa. The sequence continues at coordinate 210,531 of BSBK01001642.1, read as the reverse complement.
CGATTTCTGAAAATCGCTTCACAGAAACACTATCTAAACACTACTTTCACCAAAATGCTCATAACTCTCACAAATGAATGAATTTCTTTTTGTGCTATTAACCATAGGTTAATAACACACCAAAGAACATACCATCAACTGTGCAAAAGCCAATCTATAATACAATATTTGTGCAAAACAAAATTGTACCTTCTTTCCTGCTAATATCTAGAATATCAATGTGTTGACATCAATGACAATCCAAGTCATGAATGCAACAACTACTATAGAATGACTGCCAAAATACTTTTCATTCATTCCTAAAAATCTCCCCCATTGGCATTGATGGCAACATAGATGAAAAACATCCAATGTTCCAAAAATCCAATACTGCAACATCACTGCAAAATATCAAATTAAATCTTGCTTTGTTTTCCTATTTAGCTCTCTCATACAATCCACAATGTTTTTCATGTATATCTCTCCCCCATTGACATCAATGATAGAAATTCCATCACTAATTCAACAACAACTTAATGTAAAAGACACTTTTTAGAAAAATACAATAACAAGAGTCCTCATGACTCGGCTCATAAACTCCCCCATAGAGGAAGTTCCAACATCCAATCCAGAAGAAAGATAGGGCTCATACACCACTGGATAGATGTAATCATTTGCATCAATTATCAAAAATAGGTTGGGGCATAACCCAAAGCATACCTCTTAGATACACAAATGTATCCTTAGGTAAAGGCTTTGTAAATATATCTGCTATCTGCTCCTTTGTACTTATGTACTCCAATCTTACTTCTTTTTCTACAACTTTCTCTCTTACAACATGATACTTGATCTCAATATGTTTAGTCTTAGAATGTAAAATAGGATTTTTTGACATACTCACTATACTAGTGTTATCACAATGTATAACAACAGGCTCATCAAACTTTATTCCAATATCCTTCAACATCTACTTCATCCAAATAATCTGATTACAATTATTTGTTGCTGCAACATATTCTACTTCTGTTGTACTTTGTGAAGTGCAATTCTACTTCTTACTTAACCAAGAGACCAATTTTCCTCCAAGAAAAAAGGCTCCACCACTGGTTCTTTTCTTGTCATCAACGCTACCTCCCCAATCTGCATCAGTATAGGCACATAAAGTAAAATCATCAAAATTCTTATACCATAATCCATAATCCATTGTTCCTTCAGATATGTCAGTATCCTCTTTACTGCTACATAATGTGATTCTATAGGTTCTGCTTGAAATCTTGCTACAATCCCAACTAAATGTTCTATATCAGGTCTTGTATGTGTCAAGTATTGCAATCCTCCAATCATAGATCTATACTTTTTCTACTCAACTGCTGGTGTCTCATCTTTGCTAGATAACTTATGTCCAGTTACCATAGGTGTTCCAACAAGCTTAGAATCTTCCATTCCAAATCTTTTCAATAAGTCATTCAAATACTTAGTCTGACTTACAAATATATCTTCCTTTCTTTGTGTTATCTGTAATCCCAAAAAATATTTCATTTCTCCAATCATGCTCATCTCAAATTCAGTCTTCATTTCATCTGCAAATTTGTCACTAGCTTCATCTTCTCCTCCAAAGATAATATCATCAACAAATATAACTATAACCAACAAACCATTCTCAATTTCTTTTGTTTATAAGTTACTATCTGTTGTTCCTTTTATAAATCCCAATTTCAATAAATACTTATCCAATATTGCATACTAGGTTCTAGGTGCTTGTTTTATTCCATATAAAGCTTTCTTTAACTTACATACCATATCTCCTTCTTGTTTCAAAGGAAAACCTTCAGGCTGCTCAATGTAGAATTCTTCTTCCAATTCACCATTCAAAAATGCTGACTTCACATCCATTTGATACACTCTGAATTTCTTGTAAGCTGCTTATGCTAGAAACATTCTCACTGCTTCAAGTCTGGCCACAGGTGCAAAAGTTTCTTCATAGTCAATCCCTTCTTGTTGTGAATAACCTTTACATACCAATCTTGCTTTGTTTCTTATCACTTCTCCTTGTTCATTCATCTTGTTTCTGAATACCCACTTTGTTCCAATCACATTCTTATCTTCAGGTCTAGAGACCAATTCCCATGTCTTGTTTTTTTCAATCTGCTCCAGTTCTTCTTTCATAGCATTAATCCAGTGTTCATCTTCACAAGATTCATTAGTAGTCTTAGGTTCAATTTGAGAAATCAAACATAAATGTACCTTATTTCGAGTCAAAACTCCTCTATCTAAACTTCCAATAATTTGCTCAACAGGGTGATGTCTTGAAGTATACCTGTTAGGTGTCATAGTTACTGATCTTGTTCCAACTATAGATTCTTCTCTGCTTTCTTCTTTATTTTCTTCTTTGTTTTCTTCTTTGTTTTCTTCAGTATGACTTTCATTCAGCAAAACACTGTTAGTTTCAAAAAATAATTCTGCATTTTCAATGTTAGGCTGAGGTTGTGCTTCTCCATCAGATTCATAATCAAGCATTCTTTCCTGAATTTTAAACTTCTCATCAACTTTTACATTTGCACTTTCAACAATAGTCTTAGATATTTTATTATAACATCTATATGCTTTTCTTTTTAAAGAATATCCAAGAAATATTCCTTCATCACTTCTAGGATCAAACTTTCCTATATCATCATCTCTCTTTATATAACATTTACTTCCAAAAATTCTAAAATACTTAACTGAGGGTGTATGTCCAAACCATAAATCATAAGGTGTCTTGTTTGTATCTACTCTGATTTGTACTCTGTTCATAGTGTATACTGCTATGTTCACTGCTTCTCTCCAAAAAGTCTTAGCCAAATCATTTTCAAACAACATAGCTCTTGCTGCTTCAGTTATTGACCTATTCCTTCTTTCTGCAATACCATTTTGTTCTGGTGTTCTAGGGGCTGAAAGTTGTCTCTTAATACCATTCATTTCACAAAAGGTGTTAAACTCTCTAGATGTAAATTCACCACCTCTGTCAGATCTTAGAGACTTAATCTTCATTCCAGATTCATTCTCAATTTTGCTTTTCATGATCTTAAATTTATCAAATGCTTCAGATTTTTCTTTCAAAAATGCAATCCACATCATTCTTGTAAAATCATCAACAAGAATCATAAAATACCTTTCTCCATAGAATCCTCTAGTCCTAGTAGGACCACTCAAGTCTATATGAACAATCTCCAGCTTCTCTATCGATGTGAACTTCTTGTTGGGAAATGAACTCCTTTTCTGCTTTTCCATCATACATTCTTTGCAAATCATGTTAGTAGGTTTCATAATTCTAGGTAAATCTCTTACCGCAAGTGTAGTGCTCACCTTGACAATATTATAAAAATTTATATGACAAAACCTTTTATGCCATAACCAACTGTCATCAATCCTAGTTATCAAACATGTCATCTTAGTAGGATTCAACTGAAATACATTACCTCTGGTTATGGATCCTTTTCCAATCAGATTTCCATCTTTATCTTTTATCGCACAAGTTTTCTCAAAAAACCAAACTTGATAACCCTTATCAGCCAATTGTCCAACGCTTAGTAGATTATGTCTCAATCCATCAACAAAGTAAACATCATCACTGTTATTCTTTCCATCAAGAGTAATAGATCCTATACCCTTAATCAAAAAAGGTGCATTGTTACCAACCCTAACAATTCCTCCATCATAATTATCTAACTTAACAAAATTTCTTTTATCTCCAGTCATATGATGTGAACAACCACTATCTATAATCCAATTAGATTTCTTTTCAACTTGTGAAACTAATGCTTTTTCTTCCCTTTTATCAGATTCAGAACTTTCTTCTTTAATTGCTACAAATCCTATTTCCTCAAAGTTATCATTATCACTGTCACTTAAATGTTTTTCAATTCCTGCTTCAAGATCTTCATCATTTGCATAATAACATTCTTTAGATCTCCTAGGTTTAAAGTTGCTTCTATATTTCTTAACTCTTTTAGGACATTTAGATGCAAAATGACCATATTCTTGACAAGTCCAACATTTAAATATTTTCTTATCATTTGGTTATCTTTTTACAAGTAATGCAATACCTTCTTCAATCTTCTTATCTTCCTTAGATCTGCTACTACTGACATAATCTCCATTCACACTAGTACTTATTGTAGGTCTAATGTTAAGAGCACTGAATGTTGTTTCCATTCTAGGTAGCTCTCCTGATAATCTCAAGTTCATCTCTGATGTTTCTAATCTTCCAAGAAGAGTCTCTCTTGAAAAGTTCGATGTCAAAGGTATCACTTGTTCAATCATCTGTGTTGTCTGCTTGAATACTGGTGTCAAAGTTCTCAAAATTTTCCATATCACTTCATTCTCTATCTTATCACCTCCAAAAGACTTTATTCCTATTACAATCTCAGACATCCTACCAATATAGCTTCTAATAGATTCATCTTCCATCATTCTGATATCTTCAAAAGCACAAATCCAATTATGTAATCTAGCCTTCTTTGCATGTTCATCACCTTCAAAAGTAGAATGTAAAGCTTTCCAAATTGCATGAGATGTTTTCAAACATCTTACCTGACTATATTCATTCTCTGGTAGTGTTAACAAAAGTGCTTCTCTTGCAATTATGGTACACATGAATAGATCTAGTTCATCTTTAGTTCCTGCCTCTAGATTGTCTTCCTCAATGATGGTCTTCTCATTCTTTGTAATCAACCAATAACTTGGTCCTAAAAACAATAGATGTGTCTTCATATTTTCTTTCTAGCTATCAAAATTTACTCCATCAAACTTAGGGCTTTCTTTTCTAAAATTTGCCATGGATCTCCTTAAGTTGTTAAACTTTTCTTTCAAGGACCTACTGCTCTGATACCAATTGTCAGAAAGTAAAGATCCCCAAGATAACTGAGAGGGGGGGGGGTGAATTAGTTATCAGATAATTTAACCATTCAACTACTTTAAACAATATAATCAATATACTAATCAACCATAGAAAGATAACCATACACAATTGCACAATAACACAAGATATGTTGACTAGGGAACCTCTTGAAAAGAGTAAACCCTGGTGGGAATGATGCCCACTAAATGATGCACTAATATGAAAGTTCCTTGTTAGAGGATGGACCCTATTAGGAGTCTTATGAAATACATTCAGTACATATAAATCCTTGTTAGGAGATTCTGAATCCCTATTAAAAGATTCTAACCCAGTTAAGAGTTTATGGAAGACAGAAGGACCCACTGCCCAAACAGCTTCAAGGCAAGATCTCTGAACCCACTGTCCAAAAGATCTTAGAATTATTCAATAGAATAATATGAAATATATTACCTCCTTCACACTGTGCCAAAACTGCACTCTCTGCTACACAAGATCATAATTCTAGATCTCTGTACTCACAAGTCTTCTTTCATCACTGAATTAGCTCTTTTCTTCACTTCATGCATATATTCACATCTCAACCTTCATAGTACACATTGCAACAAGGAAAACATTCCTTCTTATATACCAAACTCAAATAATTACAAATGAGTCGATCCTCAATTACAAAATAATAAATTCTACACGCTACACACAGAATTCACATAAAATTGTCAGCTTCCAGATACTGTAACTTTCTCCAAACATATCTTCGAAGTTTTCACTATGAACCACATCATCATTAATGAATCTCCAACATCCCTTTAACTACACAAAATCAGATTCCATTCCAGCTAAGAGATATCCTCTAATTTCCAAAAATCGCTTCACAAAAACACTGTCTAAACACTACTTTCACCAAAATGCTCATAACTCTCACAAATGAATGAATTTCTTTTTGCACTATTAACCATAGGTTAATAACACACCAAATAACATACCATCAACTATACAAAAGCCAATCTACAATACAACATGTGCACAAAACAAAACTGTACCTGCTTTCCTGCTAATATCTAGAATATCACTGTGTTGACATCAATGACAATCCAAGTCATGAATGCAACAACAACTGCTATAGAATGACTGCCAAAATACTTTGAATTCATTCCTAACACAAGTTTTCCTCTTTCAATCTCTACAAAACATGTCTAACATGCAACAAATGTTCTTCTCTGGTCTTACTGAATATCAGAATATCATCAAGATATACAATCATAAATTTACCCAAGAATTTCTTCAAAACTTCATTCATCAACCTCATAAAAGTACTCGATGCATTAGTTAAACCAAAAGGTATAACCAACCACTCATACAAACCTTCTTTTGTCTTGAAAGCAGTCTTCCATTCATCACCTTCTCTGATTCTGATCTGATTATACCCACTTTTCAAATCAATATTTGTGAAATACTTTGCTCCAGTCAAACTGTCCATTATGTCATCCATTCTCGGTATAGGAAAACTATATTTCACTGTTATCTTATTGATTACTCTAGAATCAGTACACATTCTCCATTTTCCATTCTTCTTCGGTGCCAATACAATAGGTACTGCACAAGGACTCAAACTTTCTCTAATCAAACCTTTCTCCAGCAATTCTTGAATCTGTCAGTTCAATTCTTGATTCTCAGTAGGTGTCAACCGATGAGGTGCCTTATCTAGTAAACTAAGTCTAGGGATTAGATCCATAAAATGATCAATGCTTCTCTTCGATGGCAAACCATCAGGTATATTATCAGAAATGATATCACTGTACTGGGTGAGTAACTTACCAATCTCCTCAGGGACATTATCCTCTATTTTCTTACTCAGCTTATTAGGAATCATAGAAAAACATACATCATTCCTCTTCAATGAGTTAACAAACTTTCTTCCTTCCATCAAACAAACTTTCACAGATGTGCAAACATTACTAACAAGTTCTTCCATCAATGGTAACAAGATTTGTTTCTTTCCATTAGCTACAATAGTATACTTATGCAATCTCCCATCATATATAGCATGTCTATCATATTTCCAAGGTCTAACCAACAAAATATGACAACAATCCATAGGCATGAAATCACATAACACCTTATCATAGTATTTTCCAATCTTCAAATTCACATAACATTGTTCACTTACCAAGAGTGTATGCTCATCTTTTATCCATGAAATCTGATAGGGCTTCAGATGTACCAACCTTTCCAACTACAGTTTTGTGACCATCTCTTCAAATGCCAGATTCTCCGAGCTACCACTGTCAATGATTACCTTCCAAATTTTTTCAAAAACTCTACATCTAGTGTTGAACAAACTTTTCCTTACCGGATCTTCTTTTTTTCTTTCATTCCACAATGCTCTCCTTACCATCAAGTTATTTTCCTTCTCAGGTTCATTTGATGACTCTTCTTGCACCAAAGCATTTCTACTGCTACCAACCTTCTTACTATCCTGTGTACATTCAAAAGATCTGTCCTTCTTCTCCATAATTATAACAAGTTCCCCAGAAACTTCCTCTGCCATAACCACCTCAGTAGTTACTACCTCTGCCTCTAGAACTTTCACCTTTCCACTCTATCTTGACTTTGTCCAGATTTTTCTTTTCAAGTTCAGATCTACCATTTTCACCATTAGATCTACCTCTTCCTCTAGGGAATCCACCACCTTGACCTCTCTGTCTCTGTTCATGTCTCTTGTTCAATTTCTCCTTGGCCTTCAAAGAAAATTGATAAGCCTCTTCAATGTTCTCCAACTTGACCATACTAATTTCCTCTTGGATGGAAACTCTCAAACCATTCAGGTATCTACCAATTCTTTCCACATCATCTTCATCATGTCCAAATCTGATATCCAATCTATAGAATTCCTCAGTATACTCTTTTACCGAGCTATCTTTCTATCTCAAACTTTGCATTCACCAAACTAGGTTAATCTGATAATCACAGGGTAAGAACTTTCCTTTCAAATTATTGACCATTTTACTCCATACCTTGATTTTGTCCTTTCCTTTCCTCTTTCGATCCAATTGTAGATGTTCCCACCATAAGGATGCATGACTTTTGAACTTTGTGCTCACAATCTTCACCTTCTTGTCCTCAGTAATGTTTTCATCTTCAAAATACTTTTCCATCTCGGTGATCCAGTCCACCAATTCATTAGAATCAAGCTTTCCACCATACTCAAGAGGATTGAAATGTGGTTTTGACTTCAAACTTGTCAAAGCCTTCAAAAATATTTCTTTGCCTTGATCCATAATAGGAACAGGTTTTGTATTCGCCTGTTCTTCTTCAATTTCATCATCACTAACATCTTCAAGGTGTCTGCCTCTTCTTTGGTTTGTTTCCATTGCTTCTAACCTAGCAGCAATCTGTCTTAGCATATCTACCAATCCTGGATCTACATCTCACCTCCCACGAACCATCATGACAACCCTCTACAATTGCAGGTCAGATCGTAATCTACTACCCCACAATAATTCAACTAGGGCTTCAAGAGGAACCTGCAAACCTAGATCCACAAAACTAGATCAAGATCTCACCTTGCTCTGATACCACCTGACACCAGGTAGGGAGTAAGAGGGGCTAAATGATGGCACACCCTAATGATCCAAGCCTACAACACACATGCAAAAGCAACAAACAACAACAGTGAGAGAGAGAATGCTAGATCTTTCATATATTATCATCAATTTGAATCATACATGTCGGGTTGTAAGGCCTTCCCAGTTAGGGCCAATATTAAAATGAATTACTAAAGTCCTCAAACATGCGAGGATCTATTACCAATCTCCAATATAATGTCCACTATCTTCTCTCCAAAAACTACCTCCTAAACTACAACCAAACAACTACATTTATACAAGAAGCTACCGAGCTGAGTCGGCCTTCAGATCCATGATTAATAGAAGTAACGGTCAAATATGGGACCACATGCTTCCCAATGATGGATACAAACATTAAATCTATGATCTAATATAAATTCACAAGTCGGCCATAATAAGAAATAAAACTAGACCTGTTGGTAAGCAAGATAACTGAGAAGCAGATAGGCAATGCCGAGCACCAATGAAATAACCGACCGCCCAGGAGAGAATCGACCACACTCAGTAACCAAAGGAAACCAACCAACTACTGACCAACTTGGTCAAAGAAGAAACCGAGCAACACAGACAAATATCCAAATTCTTTTTGGTGACACAGGATTGCCATAGACCTGAGATGCTCCTGCATAACTATTTGTTTTTCTTTAATAAAGAAGGTATAAATTAGATTATTATTAATAAGATTAGTATAATAGTTTATAAACTCCCTTCCTGAGAATGGCTTTAATAAATATATTTAAGCCTAAAGTATTAACCAATTTTTGGTTGGGATAGTTACATCGGTTGGATTTTCCCATGCAACTACTCCTTCAACCTATTTATGGGAAGAATCCATGTGGGATGGCAGAGTTGGATGAAAATAATTCTCATGAGATTTTATTATAGTTTAGATAGGATATTATATTGAATCATATAGTATTACGGAAAGAGGTGGTGTCTACAATTAGAGGGAATCTGGTGGAGTGCTGGAAGTAGGCTAAGGTTCATAGGATCCCCCTTCTTCAATGGATTTCTCCGTCAGAATCTAGGTAGGAGCTAACCTGGAAAATGCTCCTTATTATGTGTTTTTGTGTTTGATTGTGATACTAGTTATCTACTTGATGTCTTGAGTGAATTTTCAATTATAATATGATAATTCTATTGTATTTAGTCTGCATCGTTGAAGGAAATAGTTTAGGAGTGTTGTTTCCTCAAACTAGACTTTATGCTTTCAAAGAAACCAATACATCTATAGGGTTTAAGGATGGGTTAGATCCAAATATGGAATTCTAAGATGATTGGACCAACTGTAGGTACAAGACTGCCCTCTGCACTTTTGGCTCTGCAAAACCAAGGAGGGTACTCCTAATCTAGTAAACAAATAACCTTGCTTCAACAATAACAGACTGGATTCAATAAAAATAGATAAATGATAAGAAAATGTTGAATGATGACCATTCATTCATTGATTTTCCATTATCATTAGGTGGAATAATGCCTTGCAAATCACTGTACTTACAAAATTTTGAAAGATTTATATCAAATATTAGGAATACACATAGAACCCTTTAAACACTGATCTCTATAATAATAACTCCAATGTTGGATAGCGCCTTATCCATTGGGAAACACCTTCACTGCAAGATTGTCATACACAAACACATATATTGAACTTTAATAGCCCTACCCTTTGAAAATGCTATCACCCTATGGTGGATTTTATCAAAGGAATCCTAGATTCCTACTACTTACTCATATCCTAATGTAATACTTAAAGAATTTATGCCATGTCTAAAGCTTATTTAATCTGATCCTAAATCAAAGATGAAGAACAAAAACATATACACAGAGAATATCTATGCAATGAATTTCAATGATTCATAACTCAAAAGAGACATACACAGGAGAGATTTGAATTTTTGATTTTATTCAAATGCTATATCAACATCATGTATAAAAAATGCTTTAAAGTGCAAACTATATGGATTAAACTTGAACCAGCAATCTTGCTTTCTTACAAAATATGCCTAATACAGTCTACCATACCCTAGACTCAAAAATTGTCAGAAAAATATGCTCAAGTTTTGGTCCTTTTTCAATGATCTTGGTAATCCTTTTATAGATACAAGGATTGCACACAAGCTTCGGATCTTTCTTACAAAAAGACAAGAAGTGTCTGTCAAATAAGATAAAAAAGGAAAATATAACACCTTCTTGTTACAACTTCACAAAATATTTACAGAGATGAGCGCCAAAAATTTTCAACAAGTCCCAAGGTCAGTTCAAAACATGCCAGGTGTGGCATTTGTGCTTTCTCCAACTGCTTGGTGTTTCTAGCATGCTTTGCTTTGCCTTCAAGAGACTGGAGCATCACCACCTATTGCTTCCTCTATAGATGTTTCTTCCTCTTGTTCACTTTTTGCCTGATATATTTCTTCCCAAGATGTAAAGTGTCTTCACTTGGCCAATTAAAAGCTAGAATCTCATCCCTCTTTGGTAGGATCTAGTCCCAACCAGTTACCACCAGGTGTGCCTCTGACATTACCTTGGTGAAATGTAATCTGGCATCTTGCAGCATTTCAATTGTCTGTATAAAAGGGGTATCATCTTCTATACCCAAAATAATATCAATTTTGGCCAATAACCCATTATCAATTTCTTCCAACCAATTTCCCCTGTCCCTTATGGTTATGTCTGCTTTGACAAGACCAGGGAAAATTTGGAAATTGTCTTGAAGGTACCTAGCTCTTAAGAGTTCTTCCTTCCTCTTTAACCCCTCCCTATTTACTTCAAATTCAAAAAAGGTCTTAACAATTCTATAGGTATTGGTCAATTGAACATTTACAATACCCTGATCTTTAATTGAATCAAACAATGACTTCAATATATTTTCCCTAGGAACCCACTGATCCAAAATTTTGCCTACAGTGGCCACCTCTCTCTTAAAAGATGTCAAAATGTCAGCCAAACTTTTAGCACTCTTATAGATTTCTTTTAGTTTTAAATTGGCAACAAAGTGTAAAATGGTACCTTTTATTCTTTTATCATATTTTTGCCTTTCTCTCTGCTTTTTTTCCTCATTGCTCATGGAAGGAGGAAAAGGGGATAAGGTATATTCAAGAATAGGACTTGAAGAAGAAGGCCCAGTCGGGGAAGAAGAAAATTTTAACTGTCCTGATGCCTCAATTGGACCTTCTTCTCCCAACCTTTTCTTCAAGTCTATAATCAATTTGTCCTTTTCAAGCATTACCTATTTCAGATCCCCATATTCCTTTAGCATTGTCTCAAACCTTATGGTGAGCTCTTCTTTTTCCTTAGCTTCCTTTTCTGCAACCTTCTCTGCAAGTTGGGTTGTGCCTACCACCATACTTGATGCTTCAATCATAGAAGTGTCAATAACCCTTTTCACTATAAGACCACTAGAGAGATCACCTCTAGTGATATGTTTTCCTTTATTATTTTCCTCTCTTTTCAAAGACCACATGACTAAGGCCTAATGGTCATTACTAAAGGAAACTCCCTTAATGGCCTATTCTTCCTCTTCCTTGGTCTTGTGCATAGGAGTAATTTGTTTCCTAACTACATCATGGACCACTTCATCTGCTATATTCCACTATAGGAGGATAAGCACTCTTGCGCTTCTTATTATCTCTCTCCCCCATTCTGGAGTAGTTTTTTCAAAATTTTCAGTCATCTCCTTCCTTACTTCATCTTCTATGATTTTGAGGTCTTTATCAGGATTTTCCTTATGCCTTTTTTCACATGTTTCCTCAAACTGATTCATATTCAATTTCCAAAGAAATTGCATAAAATCCCTAGCCTTCACAAAGTCATCATGAGCTAGGAATTCATCACATGCTTGCTTGACTATAGCGTCTAGCTTTGTACCTACCATTTGTCCTCCTGTTAATCCTAGCTCAGGCTCTCTTGTCTGCTCTGGCACTCCTTCATTGATTTCTTCATAAGTCATAAAAATTTGAACCTGGGACCCCATTTGTTGTGCCTGCTCCATGATCTCTTGATCATCCCTGATATTCAAAGGTGATTTGGAAGTGGAGTATTCCTCCTCTATATCTTGAGGCCTTTCTTCCAACTTTTGTTTCTTAGTGGGAGGTGAGAAATCAGGAATGTTCTCAGTTGGTTGATCTTGAGGTGTGTCTGTAACACTCATAACCTCCTTGTGTTTCTTCACCTATTGTGATGTGGAAGGGACATCCTCCCTTTTCTTTGTTTGTATTCTCCTATCAGATTCTGGGATTATCACATTACAATTAGTCTTTTTTTGCACCATATATCTGCCAGGAGGCAATACCATTGCAAATGTAGTTTTTCTCAATATTGACTGAGATTTCTCTGGATTATCACTTATGGCCTTCTAATTTTTCTCATTTATAGTTTGATAGATCTCCTTAAAATTCTCCATGAGAGTATCTATCTTCTTTCCCATAGGATTTATGCTGCTTAGGGGATCATATCTTGGATCAAACAACTTGACAAAATCCAATGTCTTTTTATACACCAACCACTTTTCTTTCCTAACCTCTTGATCATGTAATTTTGGGACATTCCTAATAATATCCTCAGGGAAATTGAAGATGTGGTTTATTGCTAAGCATCTGACCTTCTTTTTAAACATTTCATTATAAAACCCCTTAGGGTCTGTTGTCCTAGCAATTTTAGTAGCCATATGATAAGGTTCCAAGAACTTACAAATATGAGCCCATCCACCCTTTGTGATTATAAACTAGTGGGCAATTTTAATATTAGGGAATAGAGTTCCTCTACCTTTACCTGCAAGAGTGTTCTTCTCAATGTCTCCCAATTGTCTAAGGAACTCTGCAATACCAATCTTAAGGGGAACATGATATGGCAATATAAAAGGAGCCCCTTTAAAACCATATAATTTGATAACAATAGAGTATGGATAGAAAATGACATCTCCCCAATTATGTACTATTTTGAGGTCTTTGGCAAATTGTTTTGGCTTGAAAACCTCAGCCAAGGCATTTGGGATACTTGGGTTCTCTCGATCAAACAATATCCTTAGTCTAGCTGCAAAACATTTATTAAATTGTATGAAACTACTATCTTTCATGTCCCATGTCATGCTGAGGTTCCACAATTGGATTGGCATGTTCTCACCATCCTTTTGGGTCTACAAATCCATCTCCTTCTCAAAATAACTAGCACCCTTAAATAAGAACATGTACATCATGGAGTACCAGCAGAAACACTTATCAACTTTTATTTTTTGGATTCCTATTAATCCATCATGAATTAAGTCAACAATAAAAGGGGCATAATCGAATGTAACTAACAAGTGGGGATGTAAAATCTAGACCATCATAAACATCAAATGTATTGGCATTCTTTCTTCAGCATCTTCCCCAAAGATTTGACATAATGACCAGTATGCACCTCTTTCTCTTACATCAAAATAATCTATTTTGAAATTCTCCTATGTACTAGGCCCTATGACAATCATTTTCCCAACCTTACCACAAAACTCCTTCAGAGGACCATTTCAGAGATAATTCCTCTTTGCATTATACACTTCCCTCAATTCTTCAAAATTAATTTTTTCTAGGTCATTAGAGGGTTCACTCAGTCTAAAAACCATCCTAATTTCCTCAATAGAAACCTCATCAACAATTGTCCTCCAACACCCCTAATCTCCATAGTGATAGGGTCATAGTTCTTTTCAATTTGAAACACCAGGTCGGCATCTAAGAAAACACCGGGCACCACAAGCTTCCCTTGGTCAAAATGCCATATGTTACTAGAAGGTACAGGGGCATTTCACTGGCTGAACCCTACTATGAATAATGTCAAACCAGTGAAATCAGAGATGCCAGTTGCATTAATCATACCAATCTTAGCATCCCTAATATAATTGCCTGTATTATACAAGACATCTTCTACCTTTACCCTAGGTTCCTTTGGTGTTAATTGTTTTACCCTTACTAAATCATTTGTTGAACGGGGAGATAACTATAGTAAATCTTCATCTAGACCCCTCTTACTATAATCAGTCTCACCAAAAAATTTCTTCCTAGGCGGCATTTTAGGGCTTCGATCTTATACAGTTGGTGTAAAATAAATACTGCATAATTTGTAATGACTTTCTTTCTAATAGGAACAAAAGTGTAAGAATCACCAACCTTTTCTTCAAATTTCTCAGGAAATAACAACCAGTCTCTGCAAATTTCTCGCCTAGCTCTCTGCAAACTTTTATCTTCTTGTGGTTTTCTAAAAAAGCGTAGATCTTCGAGATATTAGCAATCAAAAGTAATCATTTCAACAATTTAATCCAAATGATTTCACCATTAATTCTCTGAGAAATCAAACTATCACCGTCCAATGGGAAAAATCAAATTTCACACCTTTCTACATCAAGTTTGAATTTGGATAGTTGATCTTCTTTTAAAGAAAATCTAACGGTTGTCACGTGATCGCAAAGCCTAAAAGAAAACTATGCGAACAAGTGAAAGCTGATGGATCAATCTGTATCAAAGGCAATCCTTAAACATGTCATCCAGGACCCACTTAGTACCTTTGATTCTTCACTACCTTCAGATGTTTCATCTGACGGTCACTATTATTTCACTTTTATAATTGGACATAAAGTGGGCCATCATGCCCTTGATACTCAATCAATGGTTGTCACATGATCGCATGTCTTAAAAATATTCCATGCGAACAAGCGACAACCATTAGATCTTCCACTTGTTATGTATACCTTAAGTATCTGGCCCCACTTTTCTTTGACCATTCAGGAATGTCCACGTTTTCATTACTTGGCAAGCAGGTGTGTAACTTTTTCTTACTAAACACCAGTGCCACTGACATCTTCCACATCATCAAATACCTCAGACCAATCAGCAGCGACCATGTATGCACACCTAGCATTTGACCCTACCTTTCTCTTATGTTTGGGAATAAATTTAAATCTACGGTTGTCGCATGATCGCATGGGCTAAAAATATTCCATGCAAACATGTGACCATCATTAGATCTTTTGCAGACTGTCAGTCCTGCAAATTCTCTTCAGAGCCGGGCCTATTCTTCTCAACTAATGAGGAGATGCCACGTTGCAATATTTAGTAGGTGAACATATAGTTTTTCCCGCTTAAGTGGTAGCCTCATCAATGGTCTCCATGTCAGAAAATGTTATAACCAATTGAAAAAGTCCATGTGTATACACCTAGTAGCGGTCCCACCTATGATAAGTGTCGAGGAATAAAAGGATCGACGGTTGTCATATGATCGCATGGGCTTAAAAGATTCCATGCGAACATGTGACAACCGTTAGATTTAGATTTTAGATTCCAAGTGGACTATAGTGTTGAAACATTAGGGGATAAGGTGGTTAGGACTTAGGAAAAATTAAAATGGGTCGGGCTTAGGTAAATGAAAAGTGTTATAACCTGACCCTGCATGGTGATATTTTAAAACACATGCACCTTATTTCCTTAAGTGATTCGAAAAAGGTAACATCAAAATAGAAACCTAAAGGAAAACCTAGGGTTTTAATGAAGATAAGGGTATTTAGGGCTTGCTAGATTTTAAAAGAAGCTTGGTAATTCTGCAAGGTTTTTTCTGGGTTTTTACAACATAATTTTCTCAACTTTAGGATCACATACACAAATTTCAATTTTGTA
The DNA here is from genome assembly GCA_027943335.1 of Chamaecyparis obtusa. Classification (NCBI taxonomy): domain Eukaryota; kingdom Viridiplantae; phylum Streptophyta; class Pinopsida; order Cupressales; family Cupressaceae; genus Chamaecyparis; species Chamaecyparis obtusa. Next base: position 194,410 of record BSBK01001642.1, on the reverse strand, counting down.
AGGAATTGAGGGATTTGGTGTTTTTAAAAAAAATGAAGTGCCAATAGTGGCTCTATCTGGGGATGTATGCTTCTTGCAAGCATGACAAGAATTTAGAATCTCTAGGGTAAGCAAACCATCTACTAAAACAAAATAGCTAACCTACTCACACAACCTGAAACAAACACACATAACTGGAAGGGAAAACTAACTATTTCTCATGGATAATGAGAGTACCTTAAGGAAAGTACAACTTGAGGAATTATCCATGAACTGGCAATTCCATTTCATTTCCAATTAGGTCCTTTAAGATATATGAATTAAGTCCCCATTCTTGACTGATCAAGTATGGTCCCAACCAAATAGGATCAAACTTATTGTATTTACCCTTGTCCTCAAGCCTAGCATTCCACATTAAGACCAAATCATTAGTTTTAAATCTCCTAACTATGGTCTTCTTTTCATACAAATTTTTGTATTTCAACTGAGATTTTAAATTCGTATCATGTGCTTCCCTTCTTGATTCATCCAATTGTATTAAGTCTTGTAATCTAACCTTCATTTCATCATCCTGATCATCATCATATAACTAAATGAACTTGTACATCTGCAGTAAGTTATTTTGTGGTAATCTGGCATGAATACCATATACCAAATCAAAAGGAGCACATCCAATAGCTTTCTTAATTGTTACTCTATCAGCCCACAAAGCTAATTGTAGTTTGGAGTCCCATGCCCTCTTGTTTGTATCTAGGACTCTTTTCAAAATTATAATCAAGCTTTTTTTTCTTGATTTAGCTTGACCATTACCCTGAGGATGATAGGGAGTAGCATAATAAATTTTAATCCCATATTGCAAACAAAAGATAACAAATTCTATAGATTGGAAACACATAGCATTTTCCACAATCATAACCTCAGGGCATCCAAACCTTGTCAAAATATTTTGCATCAGAAAATTAGTAACCACCTTACTAGTGGATCTTTTAGTGAGAATTGCTTCCACCCACTTTGTGAAATAGTCAGTTGCTACCAGGATCCATGAGTGTCCTCCACTAGACTTATTTGGGATTTCTCCTATGAAGTTCATGCCCCATTTTTGAAAAGGGGCCTCAACTTTTATTGGGCTTAAAGGCAAATTTCCACTAAATTTTAATTTTCCTAAGAATCTCTGGTAGGCATCACTTTTTTTGACAAAACCATGTGCATCTTTGAAAACACTAGGCCACCAAAAACTAGACCTTAATATCTTATGTGCAGTAGTCTTGGCGATGTAATGGCCACCACACACACCATTATGCATTTCCTGCAGTAGAATTTCAACTCTTTGAGGATCAACACATTTCAGTAGGACATCTTCATTACTCCTCCACCATAATTTACCTTTAATAATTACATACTTTAAAGCGTGTAATTTCACAGTTCTCTTATTGTGGTTATCTGTGTTAGAAGGAAGTAACAACTTTTGTAGTTATCCAATGATATCTTTATACCACTAACAACAGTCCAAATCATAGATGTATGGTCTTTGTTCTTCTTCAAGAACATTGATGTGGTTAGCTTCTAGATTGCTTTGAGCCATAAGTTTTTCTAACCCTAATCCTCTTACCAACTTCATGATCTAGATGTCAATATTGAAATCCTGGATTATGTTTATCCACTTGCACCTTCTTACTGAGACCGCTTGCTAAACCAAGATGTCCTTCACAGCAGCACTAGGCACATATGCAATTACAATTTCGCCAACCAAATAACATGTAAAGTTTTTTATAGCCTTAACTAGTGCATGGGATTTTTTTTCATTTATGTCATATTTCAACTCAGCTGCCTGCAAAGATTTGCTGAAAAAAGATATGGGTTGTTCAAAACCCTCTGAATTTTTTTGTAGTAAGACTGCAGCAATGGTATGATATGAAGCAAAGGAAAAAATTTGAATGGGCTTGCTAAAATATGGTGACCTTAATATAGGAGAACTTTTAATGGCTTTCTTGATGTCAGAAAAGGCTTTCTTGGCCTCCTCGCTCTAGTCATTTTTTACATTTTTCTTGAGCATCTTGGAGATAGGGACACTGATTTCAACAAAGTTTGTGACAAACCTTCTAACAAACTTTATTTGGCCAAAGAAAGATTGGATACCTTTGACATTTCTTGGTAATGGTACCTTATCAATTGCTGCCACTCTTTTAGGATCAATCTTAACTCCATCTTTAGATACAATATGGCCTAAAATTTTTCCCTTAGTTACCCCAAAAGCACACTTCCTTGGATTAAGGGAAACCCCATATTCTAGGGCTCTTACAAAAAAAATTTCCAAGTGGCCACAATGCTGCTCTTTCTTTTCTAAATAAGTTGTCAGGTCATCTTGATAAACAACAAGAAATTTGTTTATAAATCTACAAATGCTACATCCATGGCCCTTTGAAAGGTAGCCCTAGCATTGGTTAAACCAAAAGGCATCCTAACATATACATAAGTGCCCCATGGAGTAGTGAATGCAGTTTTGAATTGTTCTATTCCCTTGACAACTACCTAATTGTAACTAGAAAATCCATCCATCATAGACATTAATTCAGACCCAGTGACTCTTTGCAACATGGCTTCCATGTTTGGTAGACCATAATTATCTTTTAAATAATTTATTTTCAAATTTCTAAAATCTACATAGAATCTGATGTCTCCATTCTTCTTTCTCACTAGGAAAAGGTTAGAAACCCACGTCGAATGTCTAATAGGCTAGATAATGCTTGCATCACTCATCTTTTTTAATTCATCTTGCATCTTGGGTGCCAGAGTAGGGTTGACATGTCTGAGCTTTTGTCTAAAATGCTTGGTGTTTTCCTTCAAGGGGATTTCATGCTAAAATAGATCCTCCCTATATGCCTTTAGGTCGTCATATGACCAAGCAAAGATGTGCCTATATTTTTTGAGAAGGTTTATCAGTGTCTTTTTTATTTTAGGGGTTAAGCTCCCCCCAATGTACACATTCTTTGGGGCTTCCCCTATCCCTAGGTTTATTTCTTCCACACCTTCAGGCTTATTCAAAGGCTTTGTTTGAGAATAAATATCATGATTATCAAAAACTCTCTCCAAGACTACCAAACCTTTTGGTACTTTATTAGTTTTGAGCTGCAAGACCTCTTTGCCAAGGAAAGAATCCTTACCATCTGATGTTTTTACATGTTGACCAAAATCTAACTCCTTGTCTCCAAAACTTGCATCATAATGCAAGAATCTTAAAATGTCTAAGTCATCATCAAAAACTTGCCAGTTCTCAAAATTTTCTGGTATGGATGGCCTAGTTTGAACCTCAATCTTAGATATTCCTACAAAAGTAATATCCTCTAGCCTTAAAGAAATGTTAGTTAGCAAGTCTATAATTCTCTTATGACCTCTATCCATCCAATCAATATAGAAAGCATCAAAATGTTCTATTTCATCCCAAACAACATTCCTATATTGTTTTAATCTCTTATTTCTTGATGCATATTTGGATCTTACCTGAGATACAACCAGTTCTGAATCTCCAATAACTCTGAGATTCTTAATCTTATGCTTTGAGGCTAACCTTAGCCCTATCAGTAGAGCCTCATATTCTATAGTGTTATTTGTAGAAGTAAATAGCAGGGTGAAAGAAAACTTAAAGGTTTTTTCAATAGGAGAAATTAGTAATACACCTACACTAGATCTCTCTTTAGAGCTTGCACCATCAAAATACATGGTCTAGAGGTCATTTCTACTTGTAACATTACCTTCTTCTTCGGCTAGGAGAGGAGGCTCATCTTTATTCTCATTTTCAATGCTCTATACTTGAAAGGAATTTATGTCAATATCCAGGAAACAATTCATGTTATCATCATTAGTTTCTTCCTCAATCATATGAGGGGTTTTGACTTCTCTGAATACTTTAATACTTTTACCAATGATGTTAAATGTGGCATAAGATAAGTCACCCTGGATGCTACCTCCTATTACTACACTCCATTTTCTTGATAGTAGTATCCCATATTGGGGAGGTATCTCCACAACTAAAACACTCATAGTCAGTTGTTTGTCTAGACAGGTAGCAAGCCTATAGGGCAGGGCTTTAATTGTTCCAATCACTGGTACCTCCCTAGAATCCATAGCCTAGAATCTCCCATGGGGAGTATCCACTTGCAATCCCATTAACCTCATGATTTCAGCAAGCATGATAGTATTTGAAGCCCTTGAATCAATCATGCAATTTTTTAACATCTTATCATTTATGACCAATGTTAAGAAGAAGGGGTCAACAGTTCCCATAGAAGTATTCACAACATTAGTATCTAAGTAGATCTGAGGTATTTTTGAAATAATTTCCTCTGTGTCTTTCTTTTTAATTGGAATTTGACCCTTTATCTTAGTACTCACTAGTTATTGGACATTTGTGACTTCAACACCACTTATCCATGTGAGGGCCTTCTCTTTGTGTTTACTTATCCTCATCATTTCCATCAAAGGTACTTTAACTATGATCTAGGATAATAACTAGTTCATATCAATAGGTGCATAATTTAAAATAGACAAGTCTAACTTACTTTATGGGACATCATTGTTCTTAGGTTGTGTTGCTGCACCCAATTTGTTTTCCCCCTTTGATTTATTTTCTGGTTGGAGAATTGGATTATTGGCTATTGGATTTTTAGCCTTGATCTTGAGCACATTTATTGGATCACTTGGCTTTTCAGTGCTTTTGAACTTAGATTTCTTGGCACCCTCAATAGCCTTACTCTTTATAGAAAATTGTTATGTGTCTTCTTTGTTTCTCTTAATAAATACACCTGCTGGTTTACCATCTGCATTCCCAACAGTTCTATTTCTAAGGACATAATTACTTCTAGCTTGTGTCACCATATCAGTAGTGATCTGGGCTATCTCTTCATCAGATGGTCTTCTCAATACAATAGATTCCTCAATCCTCCTAGGGCTATTGTTTATGTCACTGGCTTCCTCCTCTTCCTCATCAGGAAAAACTTGCTGGTGGTAGGTCTCTCCTCTATTATGAGAATTATTTACATCTTGATTTTCATTTTCTTCATCAAAGTCAACTTCTTCAACAAATTTTGAAAAATTCATCCCACATCCTCTATCATCATATGATTCATCCTCATCCTCACCCTGTTGTTCATTTTCTGGTAAACTTTGAGAGATTAGACAATAGTCGAGGTCATGGGGGGATTGGTAGGCTATGCACCATGGAACCTCATTATTCATGTTGACTGAATGTTTTTGCAAAGGATCAGGGGTTTTATCATTAGGATTTTGGTCTTTCCTCTTTGGGATAGTAGGTTTTCAATCTTTCCATTGGGTATGGTAGGGAAAATTTTGTAACCTAGGTTGTCTGTTGAAAGTATTTGGAGGAGGCCTATCACTTCCCTGAAACTTATTTTTGTTTTCAATTGGCTTTAGATCTTTTAAAAGATTTAAAATCTTCTTGAGGTTATCATCTTCCCTAGGCTATACATTGGTAGGCTTTTCAACTTCTTTCTTTCCATACCTAGGGGGCTCAGGGTCCTCTCTTCTTCCTAACTTTCCAGAAACTCTCCTATTGCTTTCAATGTTCACATCAAACCTTTGAGCTTCTCTGATAGTCCTAGGGTTCTTATCCCTGAGTAGATATCCCATCTTGGCATCAAAAGCATTTAAGTATGTTGCCAAGCACACCTTCTCATATAATCTCATGACCTGGAAAAGTTTGTGCATTGCCTTTTGAAACCTAACATTGAATTCTAGGACTTCCTCATTTTGATTTTTCTTTATATTGTTGAATTCATTAAACATGAAACCCTCATTAGTCTTATCACCGTACTGATCCTTAAAAAAATTGATAAAATCATCCCAAGAACCAATACAATCATAAGGAAGCCCTCTAAACCAATCCCTTGCATCTTCAGTTAAAGACTAAACAAATAATTTCATGATTACATCTTCATGTTCTATTTCATAATCATCAATCATATTAATGAATTTATTCAAATTCTCTTCACAAGTGACAACATTATTACCAGTGAATTTAGGCAATTTTTCTCTAATCTTTGCAGGAATCAAATTAGGATAGCCAATAATATGATTAAAGAGAAGTTGTCTATATCTTTCAACATGAACTGGTCCCCTTTGCAATGACCCATTTATCTGAGAAGTAGAAGCCTTATTATTTGTTGTATTAGCAACATTTGCAAAAGTTCCTAGTGTGATAATAGCAACTTGAGTAGCAGAAACTCCAGCGTTAGCATTATATGTTATCACAGGGCTAGTTATGTTTGAAGGGCCAAAAGTTTGTCTAAGAAAATCAACTTTATTTTTCATTTCTAAAGTAGTGGCCTCAATTTCTGCTTTCTCTAGTTCCTTAGCTATAATTTCATTTTCTCTTTTAGCTCTCTCTACATCATTATCCAATTTGGACAATTGATCTAAAGGGGTTTTATCATTTATAGGTTCATTTATTTGGATCCCTGCTAGAACCTTCTTTCCTTTATCCTTAGGTCTTCTAACTTTGGTAGTGGGCTGGATAATAGGTTGTTCATCGACCTTCTTGAGGGTTCTAACAATATTTATAGCCTCTAAGGTTAGCAATTGCCTCCTTAACTGATCAGCCCTAGTTTGAGCTTGCCTTATCTCAGTTTCCTTTTCCATTTCCCTTTCCTTTCTGATAGCAATCTATTCTTGAATCCTTTTCTCTAAATTGTAGACCTCTTCAAAAATTTCCTCAGAATCTGGGAGAGTGGTGTCAGATCCTAAATTTTTAAATCTATAACCTCATTGCTAACCTCTCAGATCTTGAGGACTTTTAGAAGGAGAAGGCCCCTGGGTTGGGCGATCATTCCTTCCTTCCAACACCCTATTATTACTTCTTGACTTTCTACTTTTTCCTTGAGGTTCTATGTCTGGGAACATTTTACTTTCATGGTGTACCTCATCATTTTCCTTAGAATGATGAGAATAAAAATCTTCATAATCTCCCAAACCTAGATCTACTGCCTCCTCATACTCAAAAGCATGTTCTTCTTGGTTATGGTTAAGTAAGCCAATCTCATCTTCATTTTTCTTCTATCTCCATGCTTGAGACATATCTCTATTATTTTAATCTCTTCTAGACTGACGGGCCCTAGAAGTACTTGTAAGTTCACCTTCTAACCTATCTTCTAGATGATCTTTCCTCCAAGCCCTAGTATTTCTATGAATCATGCATGAAAGTATGTGAAGTAATCCTTATTTTTATTTTCTTTTACTCAACACCACCACAGAGATCTCAGAGTTGCCACCAACACAAGTAGGAAATTATTTTCACAAACTTAGTAGTTCAGAGTATTCAATACTTGGCAAGAAATCAAAGCAAGAGCTTATATCAAATAAATGCAAAGCCTGATCAAATTTACAATTTTACAAAGAAAACTAAAACTTCCAAATAACTCTCTATTTATCAATGGTACTTACTGGTTCTAACAAATAAGAAGGCCAAGAGTCTAGCTCAACTTGCACCTGCATTATTTGATATCAAATTTACAACACCAAAGATCTTAAATTCAGATTTATTATAATTAGTTCATCTCTATTCCCCAGTAGAGTCTCCATTTTGTTGGTTCCTCAAACTAGACTTTATGCTTTCAAAGCAACCAATACATCTATAGGGTTTTAGGATGGGTTAGATCCAAATATGGAATTCTAAGATGATTGGACCAACTGTAGGGACAAGACTTCCATCTGCACTTCTAGCTCTGCAAAACCAAGGAGGGTACTTCTAATCCAGTAAACAAATAACCTTGCTTCAACAATAATAGACTGGATTCAATAAAAATAGATAAATGATAAGAAAATGTTGAACGATGACCATTCATTCATTAATTTTCCATTATCATTAGGTGGAATAATGCCTTGCAAATCACTGTACTTACAAAATTTTGAAATATTTATATCAAATATTAGGAATACACATAGAACCCTTTAAACACTGATCTTTGTATTAGTAACTCCACTGCTATCCAGTGCCTTATCCATTGGGCAACACCTTCACTGCAAGATTATCATACACAAACACATATATTGAACTTTAATAGCCCTGCCCTTTGAAAATGCTATCACCCTGTGGTGGATTTTATCAAAGGAATCCTAGATTCATACTACTTATATCCTTATGTAATACTTAAAGAATTTATGCCATGTCTAAAGCTTATTTAATCTGATCCTAAATCAGAGCTGAAGAACAAAAACATATACAAAGAGAATATCTATGCAATGAATTTCAATGATTCATAACTCAAAAGAGACATACACATGAGAGATTTGAATTTTTGATTTTATTCAAATGCTATATCAACATCATGTATACAAAATGCTTTAAAGTGCAAACTGTCTGGATTTAACTTGAACCAGCAATCTTGCTTTCTTACAAAAATATGCCTAATAAAGTCTACCATACCCTAGACTCAAAACATGTCAGAAAAATATGCTCAAGTTTTGGTCCTTTTTCAATGATCCTAGTAATCCTTTTATAGATACAAGGATTGCACACAAGCTTTGGATCTTTCTTACAAAAAGACAATAAGTGTCTATCAAATAAGACAAAAAAGGCAAATATAACACCTTCTTATTGCAACTTCACAAAATATTTACAGAGATGAGCGCCAAAATTTTGCAACAAGTCCCAAGGTCAGTTCAAAACATGCCAGGTGTGGCATTCATGCTTGCCCCAACTACTTGGTGTTTCTAGCATGTTGTGCTTTTCTTTCAAGAGACTGGGGCATCACCACCTGTTGCTTCCTTTGTAGATGTTTCTTCCTCTTGTTGACTTTCTACCTGATATGTTGCTTCCCAAGATGTAAAAGTGACTTCACTTGGCCAATTAAAAGCTAGAATCTCATCCCTCTTTGGTAGGATCTTGTCCCAACTAGTTACCACCTGGTGTGCCTCTTCCATTACCTTGGTGAAATGTAATATGGCATCTTGCAGCATTTCAATTGTCTGTATAAAATGGTTATCATCTTCTATACCTAAAATTATATCTATTTTGGCCAATACCCCATTATCAATTTGTTCCAACCAATTTTCCCTGTCCCTTATGGTTCCATCTACTTTGACAAGACCAGGGAAAATTTGAAAATTGTCCTGAAGGTACCTAGCTCTTAAGAGTTCTACCTTCCTCTTTAACCCCTCCCTATTTACTTCAAATTCAAAAAGGGTCTTAACAATTCTATAGGTATTGGTCAATTGAACATTTACAATACCCTGATCTTTAATTGAATCAAACAATGACTTCAATATATTTTCCCTAGGAACCCACTGATCCAAAATTTTGCCTACAGCGGCCACCTCTCTATTAAAAGATGTCAAAATGTCAGCCAAAATTTTAGCACTCTTATAGATTTCTTTTAGTTTTACATTGGCAACAAAGTGTAAAATGGTACCTTTTATTCTTTTATCATATTTTTGCCTTTCTCTCTGCTCTATTTCTTCATTTCCCATGGAAGGAGGAAAAGGGGATAATGGATATTCAAGAATAGGACTTGAAGAAGAAGGCCCAGCAGGGGAAGAGAAAATTTTTAACTGTCCTGATGCCTGAATTGGACCTTTTTCTCCCAACCTTTTCTTCAAGTCTGTAATCAATTTGTCCTTTTCAAATATTACCTATTTTAGATCCCCATATGCCTTTAGCATTGTTTCAAACCTTATGGTGAGCTCTTCTTTCTCCTTAGCTTCCTTTTCTACTACCTTCTCTGCAAGCTGGGCTATAGCTACCACCATACCTGATGCTTCAATCATAGAAGTGTCAATAACCCTTTTCACTATAAGACCACCAGAGAGATTACCTCTAGTGATTTGTTTTCCTTTATTATTTTCCTCTCTTTTCAAAGACCACATGGCTAAGGCTTGATGGTCATTACTGAAAGCAACTCCCTTAAGGGCCTATTCTACCTCTTCCTTGGTCTTGTGCATAGGATTAATTTGTTTCCTAACTGCATCAAGGACCACTACATCTGCTATATCCCACTCTGGGAGGATAAGCACTCTTGCACTTCCTACTAGCTCTCTCCTATGTTATAGAGTATTTTTTTCAAAAAATTTAGTCATCTCCTTCCTTACTTCATCTTCTATAATTTTGAGATCTTTATCAGGATTTTCCTTATGTGTTTTTTCACATGTTTCCTCAAACTGATTCATATTCAATTTCCAAAAAAATTTCATAAAATCCCTAGCCTTCACAAAGTCATCATCAGCTAGGAATTCATCACATGCTTGCTTGACTATAGGGTCTAGCTTTGTACCTGCCATTTGTCCTGTTGTTAAGCCTAGCTCAGGCTCTCTTGGCTTCTCTGGCACTCCTTCATTGATTTCTTCACAAGTCATAAAAATTTGACCCTGGGAGCCCATTTGTTGTGCCTGCTCCATGATCTCTTGATCATCCCTTATATTCAAAGGTGATTGGTGTTAGGAATAACAAGGCAGAAATAACAATTCCATGAAAATATAACCAATATCATAAAATAATATACCACACAAAAGAGAACACAAGACACAAAGATTTAACGTGGTTCACCCAATCCCTAGGCTATGTCCACCAACTGCAAGTCCAATATTTTATTATCCAGTGATTACAACCTGATTACAATCTGTAATCCCTCACAGCTCAATTCCACCACAAGTACTAAAATCATACATGATGAAATCCCTAACCCTGAGCCATATTATACAATATTTTTACTGCTTTAGGGTTAGAATGAGTTACAATATGTCAGCCCAAAATAATCAAAAATATGTTAGCCCAAAATAACAGAACCCCTGCGAGGTCGGGAGGAAAAGTGTACAATACTTTACTGGATAGTACTTTATTGATCAGTCACCAGAATCTAACAATCTCCCACTTGGTGACTAATCAATATCCACACTAAAAAACCTCCCACTTGGAGACTGATCCTATAGCAATACCACTACCATATGAGGCTCCCACTGGATCGAACCACCCTAGACTCAACTGTTTCTTTATTTTGTTTAGTCTAGAAGACCAACTGAAGCTGAACACAAGTTTAACTTCTCCCTTGTTACTACCTTTGTAAACATATCTGCTGGATTATCATCTATATGAATCTTTTCTAGCTTTAACTTCCCATCATCCAAAACTGGCCGAATGAAATGGTACCACAATTGTATGTGTTTTGTCTTTGAGTGCAAAGCAAAATTCTTCGCAAGATGAATGGCACTTTGGCTATCTGTATGTAGAAAATTATCCTTTTGTGGATGTCCCAATTCTTCCATGAAGAATTGAAGCTATATCATCCCCTTGGCTGCCTCTGTAGCAGAAACATACTCTGCCTCTGTAGTGGATAAAGAAACCACCTTTTGTAGTCGTGAAATCCAACTCACTGCTATCCCACCAATAGTAAATACATAACATATAGTACTTCTCTTTCTATCTATATCTCCTACCAAATCTAAGTCAGCATAGCCTTGTACAGTAGTAGTAGAACCCCCAAAGTGTAAACACTTATTGGATGTACCTCTCAAATATCTGAGAATCCTTTTGACTGCATTCCAATGCTCAATACTAGGGTTACTCATATATCAACTAATGACTCCCACTACATGTGCAATATCTAGCCTAGTACATACCATAGCATACATTAAGCTCCCTATAGTTGAAGCATAAGGTACCTTAGACATTTTAGTCTCTTCTTCTGGTGTCTTGGGACACATATCCTTAGTCAATTTCAAATGACCAGGAAAAGGTGTGCTAATAGCTTTGGCATTCACCATAGAGAAACGTTGCAACACTTTCTCAATATAATCAGCCTGAGATAGAGACAATTTCCTATTTTTCCTATCTCTGCAAATTTTCATACCAAGGATTTGTTTTGCTGCCCCCAAATCCTTCATAGCAAATGAATGTGCTAACTATTGTTTCAACCCCTTAATGTGATCCATGTTAGACCCAGCTACAAGCATATCATCAACATATAAACATAAAATAATGTAGCTATCATCATCCAACCTCTTAAAATAAACACAATGGTCAGAATGACACAGACTGTATCCATGCTCATTCATAAAAGTGTCAAATTTAATATACCATTGTCGAGGTGCTTGCTTCAAGCCATATAAACTTTTCTATAATTTGCACACTAAACTCTCCTTACCCTTGACCTCAAATCCCTGTGGTTGTACCATATAGATTTATTCATTCAAATCACCATGAAGAAAGACTGGTTTAATATCAAGTTTCTCTAAATGCAAATATTTAGTAGCCACAATACATAAAACCATATGAATAGAAGTCATTTTAACAACTAGAGAAAAAATCTCATCAAAATCAATACCATGTTTCTGTGCAAATCCTTTTACGACTAATCTGGCTTTAAATCTTTTCTTACCTCCATCCTCTTCTTTTATCCTGTAAACCCATTTATTCTGTAAAGCCCTTTTACCTACAGGTAACTTACATAAATCTCATGTTTTATTTTTCAGCAAAGAGTCCATTTCACCTGTCATTGCAGACTCCCATTGAAGCTTTGTATCCACCTGCATAGCTTCATTATAACATTCAAGTTCACCAGCATCTATTAACAAAATAGAATACAAAGATGGAGAAAATCTTTCTGGAGGTCTACTTAGCCTTGTTGACCGTCTAACATTCACTGGGGTGTGTGGTATTTGTTGTTGCTGTTGTTGCAGAGCATAAGGAATTTCTGGAACATTATCATTTGGAATATCATCCAGCACTACATAATCATTTTCTTTCTTCTCATGCTGCTGCAACAAATCTTTGTACAATACTTTCTCATTGAATATGACATCCCTACTTCTTACAATTTTATGATTTTCAAAATCCCAAAGCCTATAACCAAATTCATCAATGCCATATCCAACAAATACACATTTCTTTGACTTAGCTTCCAGCTTGGTTTTGTTTTTAGAATCTATAAGTGCAAAAGCTTCACAACCAAAGGTTTTGAGAAAAGAATAACTCACCTTCTTACCACTCCATGCTTCCTCTGGAATACCACAGTCCAAAGGATTAGAGGGGCCTCTATTGATTAAATAAATAGTAGTGTTCATAGCATCTGTCCACATATTTTTGGGCATCCTAGCATGCAACCTCATACTCCTTACATGATCCATTATTGTCATGTTCATGCGTTCAGCCACTCCATTTTCCTATGGAGTCCTTGGAACTATTTTTTGTCTACGAATACCAGTAGAGGCACAATAATATTCAAATTCTTTGCTGCAATACTCACCACCATTATTAGATCTAAAACATTTTAATCTTTTTCCAGTCTCATTTTCAACCAAGCTTTTCCATTTCTTATAAGTTTCAAATACATCAGATTTCTGTCTAATGAAATATATCCATACTTTTCTAGTTGCATCATCAATGAATGTAACATAATACTGAGAGCCACCAAGGGAAGATACCTAAGCTAGACCCCATACATTTGTATGCACAAGCTCTACTTTTTCATCTTTCTTTTCATTCCCACACTTTACAAAACTAACTCTCTTTTGCTTTCCATACACACAACTTTCACAGAAATCCATATTAACACATTTCAGACCAGGAAAAACTTTCTTTGAATGAAGTAATTTCATACCTTTCTCACTCATGTGCCCACGTCTGTTGTGCCACAGTGCTGTGTCAGAATCTACAACAACGATTTGATGTTCTTCTTGCTCAACTGCAGCCACTATTCCTGAACATTCATTATCTTCTGAAACAATTAAAGTAGAAGGAATGGTATGACCTGTACAAAGATATAAGGTGCCTACTTTCACACCTTTTTCTACTACTAAAGAACCTTTTGAAACCTTCCAATTTTTATCATTAAAAGTAACTGTGAAACCCTCATCAATGAGTTGCCCTGCTGAAACTAAATTTCTACTCAGCCTTGGAACATGTCTTACCTCTTGTAGTAGCCACTGATTCCCATTGTGCAACTTAATCTTGATTTTCCCTTTTCCAACAATTTGATAGGGTTCATTATCTCCCAAATAAACTAGCCCAAAATCCCCTTGGACATAATCAACAAAATAACCTCTATGGGGTGTAGCATGAAATGAAGCCCCTGAATCTAACACCCATGAATCATCAACATTTTCTAAAGACAAGAGAAAAGCATCCTCTTCGGATTTGTTACTTACCACATTTGCCTCCTTGTTTCCATCATGTTTGTCTCCTTGATCTTTCTTTCGAGACCAATAATCTTTCTTCTTATGACCTGGTTTTCCACAGTACTAGCAATCATTTGGCCCTTTGGATTCAGACCTCTGTCCCTTTGATTTTCCTCTTGATTTCCCATGATTTCCAGAGTTGTTTCCTCTATCTCTTGTGCTGCCTCTGCTTTCTATGTTCAATACACTACCCAATGTGGATGCCCCTAAGCTTTTCCTATGAATTTCCTCACTCAATATAACACCAATAACATCATCAAAATTTAGGGTATTAGAACCAGAAACACAATTACTAACAGCCATTACCAAGCCATTCCAGCTTTCTAGCAAAGAACACAAAATCAAGAGAGCCCTAACCTCTTCATCAAAAGTAATTTTAACTGAGGCTAACTGGCTTGTAACTATATTAAACTCATTCAAATGATCAATGACTGATCCACCTTCTACCATTTTTGAAGCTGAAGGCTTTTCAATCAACTTCTCTATGGTATCCATCAGATCTTTAGCTTTTGTTTCTCTAGTGATATTGAATTCCACCGATTGTGAAAAGCATAAATGAATACTCCCCAGTGCCTTCCTGTCCAAAATATCCCAATCTTCCTGAGACATTGTTGCCTCTTTCTTGGCTATTCCCTCTAATGGCCACCATAGATCCTTCTGATAGAGATAGTCCTCCATTTGCATCTTCCATAACTGGAAGTTTTTCCCATTAAACTTATCAACCTTCAGCCTACCCTCATCTTCCATTTCTCCCACCTAACTGAGAGACTCTCCCACTGACTCGTGAGACCTGCTTCAGAGAATAGATGAAAGAACAAATGAAATAACCTTGCTCTGATACCACTTGTTAGGAATAACAAGGCAGAAATAACAATTACATGCAAATATAACCAATATCAGAAAATAATAAACCACATAGAAGAGAACACAAGACACAAAGATTTAACATGGTTCGCCCAATCCCTGGGCTACATCCACCAACAGGGAGTCCAATATTTTATTATCCAGTGATTACAACCTTATTACAATCCATAATCCCTCATAGCTCAATTCCACCACAAGTACTAAAATCATACATTATGAAATCCCTAACCCTAAGCCATATTATACAATATTTTTACCGCTTTAGGGTTAGAATGAGTTACAATATGTCAACCCAAAATAACTAAAAATATGTCAGCCCAAAATAACTGAACCCCGGTGAGGTTGGGAGGAAAAGTGTACAGTACTTTCCTGATCAGTCACCACAAGCTAACAATTGGGAAGGGGAGTATTCCTCCTCTGTATCTTGAGGCCTTTCTTCCAACTTTTGTTTCTTGGTTGGAGGTGAGAAATCAGGAATGTTCTCAGTTGGTTGATCTTGAGGTGAGTCTGTAACACTCATAACCTCCTTGTGTTTCTTCACCTACTGTGATGTGGAAGGGACATCCTCCCTTTTCTTTGTTTGTATTCTCTTATCAAATTCCAAGATTATCACATGATCATCAATCTTTTTCTACACCATATATCTGCTAGGAGGCAACACCTTTGCAAATGTAGTTTTGCTGAATATTGACTGAGCTTTCTTTGGATTATCACTTATGGCCTTCTCCTTTTTCTCATTTATAGTTTGATAGATCTCCTTAAAATTCTCCATGAGAGTATCTATCTTCTTTCCCATAGGATTTGTGCTGCTTAGGGGATCATATCTTGGATCAAACTACTTGACAAAATCGAATGTCTTTTTATACACTAACCACTTTTCTTTCCTGACCTCCTGATCCTATAATTTTGGGACATTCTTGATAATATCCTCAGGGAAATTGAAGATGTGGTTTATTACTGAGCATCTGACCTTCTTCTTAAACATTTCATTATAAAACCCCTCAGGGTTTGCTATCCTAGCAATTGTAGTAGCCATATGATAAGGTTCCAGGAACTTACACATATGAGCCCATCCACCTTTTGTGATTATAAACTGGTGGGAAATTGTAATATTAGGGAATAGAGTTCCTCTACCTTTACCTACAAGAGTGTTCTTCTCAATGTCTCCTAGTTGTCTAAGGAACTCTGCAATACCAATCTCAAGGGGAACATGATATGGCAATATAAAAGGAGCCCCTTTAAAACCATATAATCTGATAATAGTAGAGTATGGATAGAAAATGACATCTCCCTAATTATGTACTATTTTGAGTTCTTTGGAAAATTGTTCTGGCCTGACAATCTCAGCCAGGGCATTTGGGATCCTTGGGTTCTCTTGATCAAACAATATCCTTAGTCTAGCTACAAAACATTTATTAAATTGTATGAAACTACTATCTTTCATGTCTCATGTCATGTTGAGGTTCCACAATTGGACTAGCATGTCCTCACCATCCCTTTGGGTCTGCAAATCCATCTCCTTCTCAAAATAATTAGCACCCTTAAATAAGAATGTGTACATCATGAAGGAGTACCAGCAGAAAGACTTATCAACTTTTATTTTTTGGATTCCTATTAATCCATCATGAATTAAGTCAGCAATAAAAGGGGCATAATCAAATGTAACTAACAAGTGGGGATGTAAAATCTAGACCATCATAAACATCAAATGTATTGGCATTCTTTCTTCAGCATCTTCTCCAAAGATCTGACATAATGACCAATATGCACCTCTTGCTCTTACATCAAAATAATCTATTTTGAATGGCTCCTATGTACTGGGCCCTATGACAATCATTTTCCCATCCTTACCACAAAACTCCTTCACAGGACCATTTCTGGGATTATTCCTCTGTGCATTATACACTTCCCTCAATTCTTCAAAATTAATTTTTTCTAGGTCATTTGAGGGTTCACTCAGTCTAAAAACCATCTTGATTTCCTCAGCAGAAACCCTCATCAACAATTGTCCTCCAACACCCCTAATCTCCCTAGTAATAGCGTCATAGTTCTTTGCAATCTGAAACATCAGGTCAGCATTTAAGAAAACACCGTGTACCACAAGCTTCCCTAGGTCAACATGCCATATGTTACTAGAAGGTACATCGGCATTTCTCTCATTGAACCCTACTGTGAATAATGTCAAACCAGTGAAATTAGATACGCTACTTGCATTAGTCATACCAATCTTAGCATCCTTGTTATAATTGCCCATATCATACAAGCCATCTTCTACCTTTACCCTAGGTTCCTTTGGCATTAATTGTTTTACCCTTACTAAATTAGTTGTTGAATTGGGAAATAATTGTAGTAAATCTTCATGCAGACCCCTCTTACTATAATCAATCTTGCTAGAAAATTCCTTCCTAAGCAACATTTTAGGGCTTTGATCTTATACAGTTGGTGTAAAAGAAATAATGTAGGATTTGTAATGACTTTCTTTCTAATAGGAACAAAAGTGCAAGAATCACCAACTTTTTCTTCAAATTTCTCAGGAAATGACAACCAGTCTCTGCAAATTTCTCACCTAGCTCTCTGCAAACGTTTATCTTCTTGTGGTTTTCTAAAAAAGCATAGATCTTTGAGATATTAGCAATTAGAAGCAATCATTTCAGCAATTTACTCCACATGATTTCACCATTAATTCTCTGAGAAATCGAACTGTCACCGTCCAATGGGAAAAATTGAATTTCACACCTTTCTGCATGAAGTTTGAATTTGGACCGTTGATCTTCTTTTAAAGAAAATCTAACGGTTGTCATGTGATCACAAAGCCTGAAAGAAACCTATGTAAACAAGAGACAACCATCAGATCAATCTGTATCGATGGCAATCCTTAAACATGTCATCCAAGACCCACTTAGTACCTTTGATTCTTCACTACCATCATATGTTTCATCCGACGGTCACTATTATTTCACTTTTATAACTAGACATAAAGTGGGCCATCATGCCCTTGATACTCAATCAATGGCTATCGCATAATCGCATGGCTTAAGAAGATTCCATGTGAACAAGCAACAATCATTAGATCTTCCACTTGTTATGTATACCTTAAGTATCTGGCCCCACTTTGCTTTGACCATTCAGGAATGTGCACATTTGCATTACCTGGCAAGCGGACGTGTAAATTTTTCTTACTAAGCACCAGTGCCACTGACATCTTCCACATCATCAAATACCTCAGACAAATCAGTAGCGGCCATGTATGCACACCTGGCAGTGGACCCTACCTTTCTCTTACGTTGGGAATAAAGTTAAATCTACAACTGTTGCATGAACGCATGGGCTAAAAATATTCCATGCAAACATGCAACCACTGTTAGATCTTCTGCAGACTGTTAGTCCTGCAGATTCTCTTTGAAGTCAGGCCCATTCTTCTCAGCTAATGAGGAGTTGCCACGTTGCAGTATTTGGTAGGTGAACATACAGTTTTTCCCACTTAAGTGGTAGCCTCGTCAACGGTCTCCATGTCAGCAAATGTTATAACCAATCAAAAAAGTCCATGTGTATACAACTGGCAGCAGTCCCACCTGCGATAAGTGGTGAGGAATAAAAGGATCAATGGTTGTTGTATGATCGCATGGGCTTAAAATATTCCATGCGAACAAGTGACAACCATTAGATTTAGATTTCAAATTCCAAGTAGGCTATAGTGTCGAAACATTAGGGGATAAGGCGGTTAGGACTTAGGAAAAATTAAAAGGGGTCAGGCTTAGGTAAATGAAAATTGTTATAACCCTACATGGTGATAGTTTAAAACACATGCACCTTATTTCCTTAAGTGATTCGAAAAAGGTAACATCAAAATAGAAACCTAAAGGAAAACCTAGGGTTTTAATGAAGATAAGGGTATTTAGGGCTTGCTAGATTTTAAAAGAAGCTTGGTAATTCTACAAGGTTTTTTTTGGGTTTTTATAGCAAAATTTTCTCTACTTCAGGATCACATACACAAACTTCAATTTTGTAAGGAATTGAGGGATTTGGTGTTTTTTTTTAAAAATGAAGTGCCAACAAGGAGAAAGGATGATTCTATTTATGCTGGAAAATATTGATTTCATAAACTATTGTACTTCCTATATGGTTTGTTATTCTCATTTATGTATTTGTTAGAATTTGGATACTACCTAGGATCTATGATTGTACTTCCTTTCATGGGTCTATAGGTTCTCTCTGACCTTAGGAAGAATTTTTCTCCTTGATTGATTTCATTTTGGCTTATACCTCTTTCTTTATTCCCAGATCTAGAGTAGAGGTTTCTTGCAAGTAGGATGGGTTTGAGGGATGTTTTGGAAGTGAAACAGGGAGATCTCAACTAGGTCTTTCCCTAATTCTACTTCTAGTACCTCCATCATGCCCAGTTTTACCCAAAAACTCACTCTACCAGGTAATTTTTCCAAAACATGCAGTCTCTGTCCAATTGCGCTATTCTGGAGACCAACTGCATTGTTCATGTTACCAACTATGTAGCTCTAGGCCCCAACTGTGTAGCTTGAGCAACCAACTGTGCAGCTTCTTCAACCAACTGCGCAACTCTTTGTCAGAGCCTAATTTTGGTCATTTTTGGTGTTTTAGGGTTCTCGGGTGATATGGAGCTAACCCTAAGTGTTATTGGGGAATCTTGTGACACTTTTCCTTTTAGTTCTATGATGTATGGTGTATTTAGATGCCTAGTTAAGATTCATGATATGTTTAGGAATCAGGATTAGGGTTTAGGGTTGTCCAGTGGACTAGGGTGATCCTATGGCTTCCTAACCATTCCTATTCTTTGTGTGTAAGTTCTTGAATGTATATATGAATTTTCTTACTTCATTTCTTGTGTTTTTATGATTCTTGGGTAAGGGTATTGAACCTAAGATAACTAGGTGAGTGGCTCTCAGTTTGGGGTCAAGGCCCTAAGTGGCTAGTACAGGATAACCCATTGATGAGTTGTTTAAACAAGTGATAACTTAATTAAAACTTATGTGGATGGAAACAAACACTAAAAAGATTAATGTATGCCTCTCCTATGCCATTAGTGCTAGTAAAGGCTATGGATGGGAGTGGGAGAAGGTACCTATGCGTAGGTACAACTGAATGGTGCTTGTCTATATGAAAGGCATTCAATTCCACATGTGCCTACTTAGGGGCCGAGGCCAAGAGTGGCTAGTACCAGGACAACCCAAGGGGTGAGGGCTATGCTATGACACTCACCTAGATTGTTTCTTAGAGTTTCTACCTGGTCTAGTTGTGAACCTTTGGGAAGGGATTTGAGTTTCATTCCTTGTTCAGTCATGGTTTGGGAAAGGTTACCACAACCCTAGCAATGGCCTAGTTATCTCTTCTTGCGTAAACCTTGGCATTTATCTCCTAGTAGGGGGAGTGATCCTTTTTGTATCCATGTGGTTGGTTGGTAAATATTTTTATCAAGGTACCATTTGTAGTTGTAGTGCTTAATGACTCTTGCATGCACACTATTCTTGTGTTGGAGAAAGAAGACTTCTTGCTTATCTATCATTAATTTCAATCAAATGTAAAGTTATTGTAACCTCCTAAGAGGAGATGAATGTAATGTAATCTTTATTATATTTCAAATTTATGTATCTTGGAATGGGTAGATTTAGGGAAAAGAAAAGGGAAAATGTGAACTTTATGTAAATCATGTTTGTTGGAAAAGAAAAGGGAAAATGTGAACTTTATGTAAATCATGTTTGTTGGAAAAGAAAAGGGATTTCATAAGTTTTCCAGTAAAGTGGTTTGTTGTACCTTATTGATGGTTAAGAAAGGATAGTAAATCAAATGTGATGATTTCATATATGTAATGGTTCAACTTCTTTAACTAAGCATTTAGATGTGATTATTACTTCAAATATTATGTTGTTATACAGGAATAATTAGGAATATAGATGGACCTGAATGTTAAGTTAAATATTTGAAAGAAAGCATTTATTTTTCCTTCTAAAGAATTGAAAATGTTATGATATAGTTAGTTTAAAAGCTATTTAAAGTGTTAGTACATTTAAAATAAACTTAAGTTGATTGTAAAATTTCTAGTAGGGAACCATGAGAGGAATCTAAGTTAAACCTTGCTTATGTTTTATGCATGTAAACCTTTTAAAAGTTTGAAATTTTTTTATAGTTCATTACATAGGTTTTCTTTCCTAAGAGAATCTTTGTTCTCTTCCCTGGCTCCCTCGTAGGGGATGAAAGTTTGAGCTATTTTGTTGCATTCGATGAAGCAAAGTGTAGTTCGGTTAATGGTACAATAAAGTTAGGTAAGAAGCATTAAATGCATTTATAGCCATTGGAAGCCCCAACCTAAAGGAAAAATTATAAATAGAGGGTTTGTTCATTTTCACTTTACACTTTTGCGAGCACATTTGAGCATTGACAGAGATGAGATCAAAGAGAAATCTTGAGCATTCAATTGAGCATTATGAACATCTACAAGAACATTTGAGGTATTTCTAGTGTTCACCAAGATGAATTAATATATTCCACTTGCTATTCTATTTGAGCCCTAGTATTTTTTGAAGTATTTCAATATCAATGACACCTAAGTTGCAGAAACCAGTCATAGTTGAAAAGATTGACCTAGTAAACCCAAAGTATAAGCTTCCTCATGCCATTGTTGTAGAATTTGATAAAAATGGAGCATATCCTTGATCCCACCATGATTCATTTTGATTGAAAATGTTTGTGCCTTCATTCACTGTAAGATTGAAGATATTTTTCAGGGAGGAATTGATACATCATACAAGAACTTGTGTGTTAATGAAAATTTGAAAAGTGATCACACACACTTGCAGACCAAGGCTTTGGTTCATGCAATGCATGTTTTGACAATATTTAAGAATGAGTGGATGAGAGTTGTACTGATTAGGGTACATGATCATTTTATGTGGCTTGATGGGCCGATGAAGATAACAAAGGATTTTTTACACATTATTATAGGATTTTTGGTCGGTGATAGACCGAGGGCTTACAAGAAGACAGCTAAGAACAAATTTTGTGAGCTAACAAAAGATAAGTGGGATGGAAGAGCCCTTAAGCTATCTACTGTTGAAGACCCTGAATTAAAATTTGCATAAAATATCATATCATACAGGATATTTGAATCATCTCAGGTAGATAGTTTACCCTATGGAGTTGTTGACATTGCACACAAAATTGTCAAGAAGGACATGAAGATTGACTTGTGTGAGATCATATTGAAACAAGTAGATGAAAATATGAACACCATTTAGAAGGAAAAGTCAAATACACTGAAGTTTGGTCCACTGTTGGTATGTATATTCTTTTACTTTCAAAACTCATTTCCAATCGTCAGTGAAGTTACATGGAGTGCAGATAAAATCATTATTTATCAAATTAGTGAATTTATCCAAAGCATGGGTGATAATTTAAAATTTATAATGGATGATTATTTTAGTAAGTTTCAATCTAGAATGCATAAGAGGTATATAATTCCACCTCAGTTAGTGGAAGAGTATAAAGATGAATTGTGTTTTTAAGTTGATATCGATGTGTGTATCATAAGGGAAGTTGAACCTAGAGCTGAGTGGTTACCACCAATGGGCTATGAAATGAATATAGATGCTTACACAGTACAAATTAAAGGACTATTGGAGAAACTAGTTGATAGGACTATGACTTGGTATGTAACCTATCAAGAGGTTAAGGAGAAAATAAGAGTAGGTATATTGATACCGAAAGCAATAAGGAAAACAAATAAAATGATTAGGGCATTATTTGAGAGATTAGGCATTATTGATGTTGATGAAGCTAAGGAAGTTGTCGAGCCATAAGAAATTAAGGGGAAGAAAATAAAAGTTAAGAAGGAAACCCCTAGTCCTGTCGGTGTAAGACCATCTACAAGGTCTACCTCTACACCAAGAGTAAAGAAGAAAGTAGAAGTTGAACCAATAAAAAAAAAATATATGTTAGAGAAAATAAAGCCACTGGGAGGGAAAGAAGAAAATTGAAGTTTCTAAAGGAGAGTGATACTGAGTCAGATGACCTGTCACAATTCAAAGTTGCACCGAGCAAGAAGTTGAAAAGTCTTGATGAATTGATCAAGACACTTGAAAAATATGGTGGACTTAAAGTTATGCAACAATTAAAATATGACACAATGACTGATCAAGAAAAGGATAAAATTGAAGAAACAATCATTACCACACTGCACAAATTTAGGATGATACCAGTTGAAGTGGCACAATATCTTGAAGGAGAATTGTATAAGAAAATAGATGCAAGATGGAAATATGCACTTTCTACTGAGAAAGATATGAGAAAAATATCACTTACAATCATAGTACCAAATGTTGGAATGGAGAGATAAGGTACTGAGAGGGGAGGGGTGAATCAGTGCCCTCAAAAACTTTTAACTTCAAACTTAATCAGAAAATAGTAGTAAACTAGTCTATTTAACTGAATCCATTGTATGCATCATTCATTCAATTAACTTGTAAATGTAAATTGCATGAAAACAAACAACAATTCAATCACATAACACAAGTATATTGGTTACGCAGGAACCCTTGTGAGAAGGTAAAAATTGCGGTGGGGATGACACCCACAAATTCTTCACTATTGCAGATAATAAAGTATGTTAGTTAAGGATACAAGTTGTGATCACTTTTGATGATATTACCCTGTTAGGATTAACAATAAGATTGACTAGATCTACATGGTTAAAGGATTTAAACAACACTACTTGAGTGTGTACTTGGTAAAGAGATTTCATCTCATCCAATAACATGTCATGCTTCTTACATAGCTTCTTTCCTTGCTAAGGGATATTGAAAATGAATCTAACAGTGGTCTTGAGACTATTAATCTAACTTTGTATCAACATGACAACTTTACCTATTTCTCTCAAGTCATTAAAGGATTTCTCTTTACTAAAAACACATTTAGAAATAGTAGAAAATAATAAGTAGACATCAAGAAGCTTAATAATTATGCCCTTCAATAGATGGGATAGACTTCCCCTAACCATGATTTTAACCTTGTCTTTGGCTATAATTCTATTTTGTCTCAACTCTACATCTTTCTAGACACTTAGTAAGAGATTCTTCCAATTATGATTTTACATTTTCTAACTCTTCATTTAGAGTATATGGTTCTCCTTGTGTTAAGGCACACTTTGAGGCCCCAGATTGTAACTTCTCCAATGTAGTTGTTAATTGAACATTGTGCACCAACTTTTGTACAATTTGCATGCATCTCAACTCTCTGGTCAATGAGCATTTACCATTGCCTCTCTTGGGGTTTAGGTGTGTCCTTTGTAAACATGGTATCATGCATTGAATATGTAGCTACCTCCATAGTAGTAGTGTCTCTTAGTGTTCTTACTATTGCACCATCTCCTCCAGTTTCTTCTCCACCCACCAGAAATTGAGGTCTCTATATGCTAGGTGCTTTGAACCACTGAGATAATGCCTTTAATGTGGGGTGGTACCTTGAACAAATAAATCCTCAACCCTTCTCAAATTCTACAAAAAAATATGGGATCATGTTTTTGTTTGATGTGATCTAATAAGAAAATCTCTTCTAAATTCTACCCAGGAATCAATAGCATCCTACTCTCTTTCACATTTTTCCTAGCCTCATATGGGCTTACATGATTTAGATCAATATCATCAAGAGTTTACTTTTTTGGTATACCATCAGATGGGCCTTTTACCTTTAACCATAAAGCCTTGAAATATGGATTGTTCACAAAGTTATCACCACTCATGAAGATACAAGAAGCTATGGCCCTCTCATCTTTCTCCTCCTCAAAAGGATCTTCTTCATCATTCTCTTCATCTACATCAACACTAAAATCTTCATTGGTGGTCCATTCCCTTAGAGGTGAATCTAATGTTTTATCCACCTCATTTTCAATTTATGTTGAATTTGATCAGGATGTTGTCCACATGTTGTTCCTCCTCACCTATTTGCATTGCATTATCATAAATCACTTGTTGACCCAGAAGTTCATGACCCTATGGTGTAGCAGGAGGAGACTTAATTTAAATGTTATCCCTTCCTTGGAATATAACCTCAACATTATAAAACATGAGATCAGTCCTTTTGACTACATTGGATTCATGAGAATAGAAGGTGGTGAAACTGGGGTACCTTCTTCTACACTCATCCTCAATCCTCACTAGGATTCCCCACTTCTTCCTACATTGAGTAACCTGAATAGATTCCATGAAATTTTTTATGACATCTTCATTATGATCCAACTCATGCACATACGACCCTCTCTTAAGATGATCAACTTTTAACCACTTCCTAAAACCTTCTAGGTCATAATTCCTCTTCTTTCCAAATTTTAGGGCATACATAGAAATGAAGAAATTTTGCACCTCTTACACGATATCATTTACAATGCTTAAGTCCCAACATTTGATCTATTTTGAAAGGAAATACCCCTTCCTCTCAATTTTAAGATAATAATTTTGCGTCCATTGGAACTACCAAATGAACTCATGATGCAACCCAATTTTAACCATGCACAAACTTGTATCATAAAGAAAATATGAACACATAGTAAATTGCTCCAGAATTCACAACTCTTCATTATTCATCTAGATATCCTCTTTGTCTTACAATAACAAGAAAACACTAATTTAACCAAATTTGAGATTACCATTTTTTGCCATTTTTGGTAATATTCAAAATAACTCCTAAAAAAATGATTTTTCTCCTAAAGCTTCCCTAAAATAAGATAATAATAATTTCCAACTAATCTTCAAAATTAGAAACATGATTTCAAAGTTATTAAAAAATACAACTTTCTAAAATCTCTAAAAAAATAGTAAAATCCAAATTTGGAGGCCCAGACGAACTTTCCTAGCTCCCGAAAAGATGACAAAATGGTCAAAAGTTATGACTATTGGAAGTCCTTGCATCAACTCAGGAAAAGACAACCTTGGGGGTACATGGTATGGGATTTGGAGAGGAGCATGTGGGCATCCATACACTCTAATCAATGTGTAATTTGAAAAGAAGAACCAATTAGCATAGTTAAACATCCCAGTCTCATCTAACCTCATATGTTTAGGCATCATTACCTTCATGATCTTTCAAGGAAACCTTTCCATTGAAACCCCTAACCATCCATATATCTTCATGAAAAAGAATCTATGAAAGAAAACATAATCTTCCATATGACTGGTCATATCCCATAGATAAAACCACTTTTTCACAAGGAGAGATCTTCCTTTTCTATCATTGAACTTTAATCCTTATTCCTATACCCATTCAAACTAATGTTGGAACAACATTAAATGACACAACAAATATGGGTACATAAATTTTACCTCTAGCATGTTATTCAAGGCATAGTGCATAATATGTCAATCTGAAATAATATTCAAACTTTTTCAACTCAAAAGGTTCCTTCTCAAACTCTGGGATTGGAACCAATTCAAATTCTTTATACTTTGTCCATAGAGATCAAAACACTCTTGAATTTTGTCCGATCTTACATCTAGACGTACATAATTTTAGGTACTTCATACTATTTTGGAGGGAGGATCATATTTAGCATCCAAGTGCCCAATCAAGTCTAGCTCTACAAAAACTTTTGGAACTACTAGCTTTGCCATGTCAAACGACCATGGATTACACTTAGGGATGACTACATATTTGTTCTTATATAAATAGGTGAATATGTTCCACCCACTTTCATGTATTCTTGCATCTCTTCACTAAGCACACATATCTGCAAACAATTTTACATTGTTGTTTCTCATGGAAGAACTAGGGAGGGAATTTAGGAAATCATCTTGAAATGATAAATTGATAGGGGCTGGAGAAAGGGCCTCCACATTTACTTCTGGAACCTAAGTGTGTCTAGGAATCTCTTTAGGCACCATTATGTGCTCAAAATTTACAATTTGTGTTGCAGGTTCACCTCCTTCTTCTTCCTCGGTTCCCTAGGCTTTTACTCTTTAGGTTTTGAAGGATCTACATAATCTTCCTTCCTGTTTCTCTATATTTTGGGTTTAATAGGAACTTTCTCAACAACTACTTCTTCACCTTGAGCCTCTAGCTTCTCCTTCTATTGTAATTATGGAGCTTGTGTGGTTTCAACAGGTTGGGGAGCCTCTATAGGTTGAAAAATATCTACAATTCCTTCTTTCATGACATCCTAAGGTGGGTCATTGACTCATTAGATTTATTTCCCCTAGCAGACTGTCTATTATTCACCTTTCCTTTCCCTAAGGAAGCCTCAATTATGCTTTCTTTCCTTGGAATTTTGGTGCCTCAATTACTACTATGAAACCCTAAGGCTTATTAACTTCTATCTATGTAGATAATAAACTTCATGAACTTTTGTAAATGTAACAATTCAACTTATTTCAAGGCACAAAGGATAAAATCATAGAACTTACTCGTTAATTTTCTTCACTAAATACTGGTGGCACGCTTCTACTTCTGGGGAATTCATCACAATCTTCTTTCTGAACATTTATTCTTGCAAAATTTTGATCATGGTGACAAAATAACTCTTGAAAATGAATTTGGCTTTGCATGATTTTGTTTTAATAGCATATATTGTGCATTTATGGTAACCATCCTTGAGAATGTATCTGTGAACCTTTGAATATCAACCGTTGATGTCTCAACTATAATAGTGATCTGGCAAGATGGCTATACTTGACTTCCATCATGGCACTCACATAAGCCAACAAAGGACATCTCGCTCATCTGCATTGCTATTGCATTTAATTCATCTTTCCCCATAGAGACACGGGGTTGAAAAAATTTCCATCTTTTATTTTATATTTGGATCACCCCTCTCATCAATCACCAAACATTGTGAATAATTTAAACCCTCAGAAGCCCGAGGTACTGTTTTGTGATTTAAAAGGACACACCCCACAGTCCTACAAAGAATATGTTGGAAACTCAAAAAAACCACATGAACACATGGTAGCTCTTTATCTATTAGTATCTTGACTCTCCCACTATTCTGCGCACATAATAATCCTCAATGACACTCCTCGGTGAAACCTTGAGGTACACTTTGTCAAACAAGCTCACCTTTTCTCCTTTCGCCCTGCACTTCACGAGACATTTTTACTTTCTTCACCTTACCTTGTGGATTAGTAGGGTATCACACATAGCACTGGGAAACATTGAGCCCTCTCTTCCATGACAATTTTGACATCTATTGAACAAGGGTACAAGAAGATAGGGTAACATTAGACATTGCTTCAACCAGCAAACACATTGATTACCTAAGGATAGGGGGTCGACTTTTTAACAATATGAGAGCCTTGTTTAATGAATTTTACCAGCTAAGGTGGCCAACTCTAAATTAAAAAATGATACAGAAAAGGTATCATAAAGGGACCTGTACTTAGCCAAATTTTGGGTTTAGGGACACAACTATGGGCATTTACACTTGTAGAAAAACTAACTTCATCAACATTTTGGTGGTTCTAACAAGAGCTATTGGGGAGAACATTAATCTTTTTTATGGTAATCTCATTGGGAGACATAGTATCCCTTGTAAGGAGGAAGACTTTAGAATTTCTAAGTCCAATGACAACTTATGATTGAAATTTACAAACTTGTTGGCCAAACCAAGAAGTGCAGAGAAGATTTGGTGTGGCTTTATCCTCCAAGTGGTTGGGTGAAGGTTAATTTTGATGGGGTGACTAAGGGAAACCTGGGGCCAGTTGCGTGTGGGAGAGTGATCAGATATGAGAATGGAAATTGTCTTGCAGTGGTGGAACTCCCCATGGGTACTCATACCAACCACCTCACAGAAGCCATGGGAAATTATCAGATTTTGGAAATTGTAAGGCACCTGAATTGTAGAAGGGTTTGGATTGAAGGAGACTCGAACAATATTATCAATTTTATCAAGGGGAAGGATAGATCCTCTTGGACCATTGATAATATTATAAAATCCTCTATTAATATAATTCAAATCTTTGAAAATTTCTTCATTTCTCATTCCTATAGGGAAACTAAAATTATGGTGGATTGTCTTGCTAACATAGGGGTTAGATCTAAGGAAAATAGACCTTGGTGTGGGTATACACTTTGGATTAGGAGGTGAAATCCTTCCTTAGGTTTGATCAAACACATGGTAAAATTGGAAAGCTTCCAATTAACAATGATGATGAAACATTAATGATGATATTATTTCTAGGTATGGAGATCATTTGAATGACCTAGAAATCATTAATAATTTTAATTATTCACACACTTTCTACCT
The DNA here is from genome assembly GCA_027943335.1 of Chamaecyparis obtusa. Classification (NCBI taxonomy): domain Eukaryota; kingdom Viridiplantae; phylum Streptophyta; class Pinopsida; order Cupressales; family Cupressaceae; genus Chamaecyparis; species Chamaecyparis obtusa. Next base: position 165,138 of record BSBK01001642.1, on the reverse strand, counting down.
ATTGTTCTCTTCTTAATTGGATTTGTTTTCTCTTTGTTGGGAAGTTGTCTATGTTATCATCTCAGAGTGTTCTATTCTGTGATTGGGAAGATGGGTGGTGAAAGCCGAAGGCTTGAGCCTTCTAGTTGTGATGGGTGGAGGAATAATGCTACTATCTAGTACCATTTGAGGGAGGAGGTTTCACCCTTACCTTGACAGGCTTCATGGCTATAACTAGAAAGTAGCAGAGATATTCATGTAAGAATGGAAGACAAAAAGCTTAAACTATTTGTAAAGTTTGTTGTGGTTGATGATAGCCTTGTTGCGGAGGTGACTGGCATGTCCATGGATGGTGTCCAATTTTATGGAGACATAAAATTATCAAAAGAATCTGTGAAGAAATTCCCTAAATCTTTGAAGGAGAAGGGGAAGATGGTTAAGAAAAATAAATCTTATTTTCATCTGAGAAGATAAATCCCATATGGAGTGAACTCCTCAAGCCCACAATGGAGTACTTCACCTTGGATGGAAGGTTCACTAGGGTTTATGGGTACAATCCAGTTATGCTCAATTACTTTAGACACAAGGTTCCTATCTCTTTTCTATTTTACTTTCTCTCATTGCTTAATGCAAACATAAATGATCATAGGGATAATGCTCCTAAGAACCATGTTTTGCACCAAGGGCTTATTCTACTTATTTACGTGAGAATTTTAAATCTAGGATCTCTAAGACCCCTTCTAGGGATCTTTCTTCATGTGTGGAGATAAGAGAAGACAATGGTAGCTCAAAGGATGAGGGCTAGGAAACCTAGGATGATGAGGATGAGGCCTCTCCTCCCCCAGCCAAAAGACCAAAAAATAGTGACAAAGAAATCTAGTAAGGGTAAGTTTTATGTTGAGGGGGATGTTTCCTCTCCCCACCCTGCCAAAACTAAAAATCTTCTTGTTGGATCTAATAAGGGTTTGGTCTCTCTTCCGTGTGGGGGAGATAAGTCTTAGAAAATTGATATGGAAAAAGGGAAGGAGTCAGTTGTTGTTGATTATGGAAGTTCTGAAGGCCATGATGGTCCCTATTCTCCCTCTAGCCTTGAATATTCTCTGCCCCTCCAAGATAATGAGGGGAATTCTCATTCTTCCTCAATGGAAGTAAGTTTCCAAGATAATAAGGATAAAGAATTTGGTATTTTGTAGCTAGAAAAGGACAACTCTGTGTATTTTTTTAGATTAATTAAGTGGACATTTCATGAGATTAAAAGCCTTCATCTCAAGTATCGTGCTTTGTCTTCTAAGTTTGAAGAAATGCAGTCTAAGGAGGGAGACAAATAAGTTGTAAAATACTCCCGAGGATTTGACTATTGTTGTGCATAAGAAGATACATATGGATCCCTTTGTGTGTGCCCTATAGATGAAGGAGGATAAGAATGTGATGACAGATTATTTTTCCAAGAATGTGGAGGCCATTGAGAAGACGAGGGAGATATATGACAAGAAGATTGAGGATATTAACTGGAGGGTCAGAAAGTCGGATACTAACTTACAAACTATTATGGAGCATAGTCACATAATAGTCAAATCCTTTGCTGAGAATATGAAGGTTCTAGTTGCTAAACTCGAGAAATTAGACCAGGATAGGACATTTGTGGGTCTGGAGTAGGAGAAAGAGGTCATCATGGAGGATACTTTGGGCCTGAGTAAGAGGATGAGGACAAGTACCAAAGAGAAGACTTCTAACTTTCCTCGGGATATTCTTGAGTTGAAGAACATGGCCTAGAAGATGAATCAACTAGAAGAAGAAGTCATAGAAACTTTGAAAATCAGGGCTAGTTCTATCTTGTTTGTCTCTGTTGTTTGGTGTCTCTTATTGGTGGTTTGTTGACTTTTTGCTTGGGGTAGGTTGAGTCAGTCTTGTGTCTTTTTCTTTCTATCTATCATGTTGCTTCTTAGTCTGATCCGTGTTGTTGAGCTTTATTGATAAATCTTATGTAAGTATTTTGTAAAAGGTTTCAGATCCCTTCAAAACCTATTTTTGCCTTGATAAAAAACTTATTGTACAAAGAAATTGATGAAGAGTTGTTATGAGTTGCTCGTATAATTTAAAATGTTTTCTTTAATGTTGTTATTAAGTCAAATCAATGTAAATCTAAACAATATAGAAAAAATATAAACACTTAATTAAGAAAAAAGAAAAAATACTCAAATTAGCTTAATGAATCCACAATTTTGATAAAATTGAATTAATTCAAATCAATAAATAATGGACATTTCACATGCTTAAAAATATAAAAAATATTTACAAATTTTAATACTTTCGAGAAAAAGGAAAATTTTAAGACAGATTTGATGCAAATCAAAAAATTTGAAACTTTCATTCTTCAAACTATCTTAAAATTATTTCCAACTATCTCTAAAATTATTGCTTGTTGTCGTGTGTTGGAGTGAATCAAGGGTTTTATAAATTGCAAAACATGTTTTTAGTGTTTTTAAATAGATCAAACACGCATTTTCCACTTGCATATTGTGACAATATTTTTTAGGTTTCTATTTATTTGACTCGTCCTTTGCCAAATTGAAATTTTATGAATGTTAGTTTGAAAATTATTTGTACTTGGCAAGACAATATTTTGATTCGACTCACACCCGGTCATTTTGGAAATAATTTTTGTTCTTTTAGTGACATTTATATATGAAAATAATGACATGGGCCAGCCCAAATTTATTAGTCAATCTACATCGTCAATTGGTAGTGCAACACAGAAGTTCACTATGGAGTTGATTTTCTGCGCAAGGTTAGCCATCATTTATAAATTTTGTCGTGTCAAATAGCTCTTCTCACACAAAACTAATTCCCAATCGGATGTTTTTCATCACGAGATCAAATGCTCAAAAAATTATATTTTGTATACGTCACCTTAAACCATCATATCACTTTAAATTATGATTGGAAAACCATGATCAGAAACTATGATCGGAAAACAAGATGGTTTATTGGCATGTGACAACTTCCACTTGCAATAAACCTTTAAAGTGCAGCCTATCAGCTAATAACTTATGATAATGTTAATTGATTATTTAAAATATAGATCATATCCAAGCTAGCATGAATGAGATGAACCAAATATCACACAAGAAATGTATAAATCAAAATTCAACATTGGTTCAATTGGCTTAGCTCCTTCATAGAGTTAACATCAAATATAGTTGTAAGTTGTCTATAACCACACCTTTAGTAGAATTCCACTTGTTTACAAATCAGTTTGTTCATAACTTCTAGAAAATAACTAGATAGAATCATAGCAGTAATTGTATATATTTTTTCATTTGTAGTTGTATCCAAATGTCTATTACTCACTCCACATGTTGTTCCTCTTACTTCTATAGCTATGTGAAGTGTTAACGGATGTCTTTATGGGACATGCTATTCTAGGGTGTGGAAGTATTTTAACTTCCATCTTATGCATTGGTCAAGTCCTTTTGCAATTGCTTTCATAATGATCAATGATTTGTTAAAGTTATTTCAAACGGACCAGATCGATATAGATATTTTCCTAATCTTATAATGATACTTGACTACTCTTTAAATACTTTTAATATTCTTAGATATTAATGCTTGATGGATATATTAATAGATATGATAGTGACTTTAAGCCAACTAGCAATTTAAGGAGATGAAAGAATGAGCATCAATCAAATTGAAGGAAATTATACTAGCAAATCCAAACATGGGACAAAAACATAATAGTGATCTCAATTGACATGGGACAAAAACATAATAGATTCAATTGTTATACATTATAAATCTCAATTAGATAAAATAGACAAAAATTTAATAACAAGACTAAATAAAAGCCTATTAAAAAAATGGTGAAATATATATTTCCCTCCACACATTTAACCTAAATGTAGGTGGGGTATCTTAAAGACTACAAAAGTAACTATTTTAATGCACTTAGCACATTTCAAATCAATTGTTCAAAGTATATGGTACATCGATTATGTCATCACATTAACTAAAGAATGAATTCTGTCCCTCCAATGTAGAAGAAATGATGACTAGCCCAGATAATGAATCATGAGGTACAAAAGCTTTGAACAAAGGAGCCATTTGTAACCATAGAGTTTTTCCTTCTTACTATACTTGATCCTCTCTATTATTGGATTCATCATCCAACGTCAATCGCTACCAAATCTAATTGCAGCCCTGGCAAGGGAACAGATACGATCTGGGAAAGGATATTATGAGGACCCAAATTGCTGACCGTCTGTTGAAAAAGGAGAAAGTTTGTGCCTTGTTCCACTCTGGAAGGTTTGTAGTTTCTCCGTAACAAAACTTATGAAATTAATGAAAGGTGGTGGTTGCAAAACTTTCCATGATGGTCAAAAGGAGCTGCACACATTAATGTACCCAACTGTAGAAGTAGTACCCTGATGGTTATCGTGGAATGTTTGCAGCCTCGTACGTATTTCAAGTTGTCACTTCTCTTACTATCTTCAATCATTACAACTACTTTTGACGTCGTTTATGTCCTTGGCATTCATAGTTTCTTCCATTATCTTGTGTGGTGCAGATACAAGAGCCAGCCTAACCTGCTGGATTCTCCTTCTGACAATAATCTTCGAGACCATGCTGTGAGTACTTGTCTAATCTCCCACACATTCACTCAAAGTATGATTCACTCGTAGCAGCAGGTTCGTCTATATGCAATCATCTCTACACTCATTAGGGGAAGTGATCTAAGTTAGAGGGTCCAATAATTATGATCGTTTTGTCATGTTTATCTCTCATTTATTATTATTAAAAGAGTTTCAAAAATAAAAACATATGTACTAATAGCAGTTCACACATGTACTAATAGCCCATCATTTTTTAGCTTTTTTGGTTGGTGATTGGCCCACTTATGCACCACTATTAAGACATTTCATAAAAACTACTGACATTTGGCCACAAGCATTGACATTTTTGAGTGAGCGACTATTGGTGCAAGAACATAGCGTGTCTTAGGCGGTACTTTTGAAATGCCACTTTTTGACCACTTTGTGCTTGACGATTTCTACAGAGAGATCCGTGGATATCCAAAAGCCGAAACCTTATCTCTAAGCTCTTAATTCACCTACTGAGACACTCTTAAAAATTGATGAAATTCGACTTACGGTTTAGGAGTTCTACATGCGTGAAGTTAGCCTAGGCGGCTATTGGGTCATCTACCCTATATTGAGCTATGATAACTCTACCTTTCAACCTTCTTATGAAATCGGTCTAACATTACATTCATGATATCAACTTCGACTTGTTTAGGTGGTTCATCTGAAATCGCATTCCGGTTTTTGGAATGGTCATTTATTTTCTAGTATGATTTTAGATAAGCCGCCTAGCTTAAATAGGGTATGAGCTTTGACTTACTTACATGACTTATTTGAAATCACATTCACTTCTCTGGTAAGACCCAGTTATCAGTATGATTTTAGATGAGCCACCTAATTTAAATATTATACTCTAAGCTTTAGTAATTCATTTGAAATCACACTAGCCTCTTCAGTCAGAGACATTAGTACAATTTAAATGGGTCAACTAGATTGAACAACACACTCTAAACTATGACTTGTTTAGGTGACTCATTTAAAGTGATCATATGTGCAACAATGATAACTTTACATCTTAGCTATCGTATAAAATCAGTACTTTTTCAAACACCATGTTCATGATACCATTTTTATTTGCTTAGGTGGCTCATTTGAAATCGCATCCACTTCTTTAGTAAGGCCCGCTTATTAGTATGATTTTAGATGAGCCACATAGCTTTAATAGGTTATCAACTTTGACTTTCTTAGGTAACTTATTTTAAATCACGAAAAAAAGCCCCAAAGATGGGAGGAGTGGATGGACAAGGAATTGCTGGTGCAGGGCAAAATTTGAATGGAGGTTTGGGCAGGAAACTTGCCAGCTCTGCTGGGGTACCTGCTGGAGATGCGGGTCAGTCTGATGGCATCTCATTGGTGTCAGCAGAAAAGGATGTAGATGGTGGATCAACGAAACCTATGGATGATGGTGGGGTTTCGAGGCCTAGGGACCCATGAAAAGATAGTGCTCCCCCAGACCCAGGGGTGGGGGAGCTCAGAAGCATCTTGGAGATCTCAATAAAGTTGAGTCTGCTATTCTTGAGAAGCCCTGGGTGGCATTGTTTGGTAAAAAGCCTTCGAGGAAATCCTCTCCTCTTGAGGCCAATAATATATCTGATCCTACCAAGGGAGAATTCGCTATTTTTATCCCAGACAAGGTGATTGATCATTCAATGTCTCTAATGGACCTTATGCTGGTTGGGAAATATGCTGGGGTAAGGCCGAACATAGATTATGTTCGAAGGTTCATTCAGAGAAGATGGTTCCTTAAGGGTCAAGTTGATATAGCTACTATGCCAAAATGTTTTTTCTCCTTCTCATTCACCAATGGGGAAGATTTGACCAAAGCCTTATGTGGAGGTCTGTGGGTTATTGGCAAGTCATCTTTGGCTCTGCGAAAGTGGGAGCCCAATATGGATTTAAGTGAATCTTTTTTGGAATCTTCTCCTAGCTGGGTTAGGCTTCTGGGTCTTCCCTTGAAATATTGGAACGAATGTGTTTTCAAAGGAATAGTGAATATTTTGGTGAACTTCTTTCCTTGGATCCGGCCATGGCATCAAGGTCTAGACCGGTGAATGCCAGAATCTACGTTAACATTTGTAAGTCTACTGACCTTCCCCTATCTATAGACTTAGTTTAAAAAATGGGGGTCTAGAAACAAGCGGTTGAATAGGAAACTGTCCCTTTTGCTTGTTTTTTTTGTAAAAAAATGGGCCACTGGGCTAAAAAGTGTCTGTTGAAAGTTTCAAAAAAGAAAGAGGGAGTTCCTGAGACATAAAAGATTGAGACAAAAATTGTTTTCTGGAAACCAAAGACCTCTTCCTCTAAGGGTTCCTCTGAAGCCTCAATTAAAGCATCCAATGCAGAGGACCCAATGAAGGATGACCAAAGCCTTATGGCTGAAGGCCACAGTATTGAATGGCAGGCATTTGCAATATCAAGAAAGGGAGTATCCCTCTTCTAGAACCTGAGATCAAAGATAATACCTAGGATGAAGGTATCAAATCCACATCTATTAATGAAGAAAATATTGACAAGATTTTTGGGGAAAATCAGTTCATGCCTCTTTTGAATGCAAATGAAGTGTTGGAGGAGCTGATCCAGGGTGGTGATTCTCTTTCTATCAACCAGTATAGTCTTGTGGTGATTTCTGAGGAAATTTACCCATATCATGAGAACCCTATTTGTTCTCTGTTACCAATTAGGGTGTCAGTCAGGACTCTCAAGATTTCTCTATCATGAAGTCACCTGATCAGGTTGAAATCACTAAAAATCTTGAGGAACTTTGTGAGCCCAAGGAACATTCTCCCAAATGTTCTAAAGTCAAGGATTTAAATAAGGTCAAGAAGATCGGTCAGAGCTCCAAAAAGAATTCTAAAGGGAATAATTCTTCACCTTTTTCCTTAGAAGGAATTAAGACAAGAAGCAAGAAGGCTGATGTTGGAAAAGCTAAGACGGGACTAGGAAGAAAATAAATTAAAGTTGGTTGAGAGCAAGATAGTCGGTAGGACATTGCAGATGGGAAACATAGGACTATTTCGGAAGCCTTCTCCCCAAAACAATTATGAAGATAATCTCATGGAATATAAGAGGGTTGAATGCACCTCATAAACAAGACATTCTAAGAAATATGGTTAGAGATTATAAACCGGATATTCTTCTTATTTAGGAAACCAAGATGAGTAAGGATAAAGTGGACAATCTTAGGTTATTCCCACAAGGTGGTGTTAGTAGTTATAGTTCTTCTAGGGCTTCAGGTGGTGGTGCTATTTTCTGGAACCAAAACTCCATATGTGGAGTGATCATTTCTGAAGACCCTAATATGATATATGTTAGAATGAAGAATATTAAAGACAACCTTAGCTGGATTATCACCAACATATATGTCCCTAACTCTAAAGTGAACAGAGCTAAGATTTGGAATAAAATTAAGGATACAAGAAATGACTTTAGGGATGATTGATGGCTGCTTATGGGGGATTTCAATACCCCTCTCACTGACAATGAAAATTATGGGGGCATCTTATCTCAGAATCATAGTAGAGCTGACCTTTTTAATTTGATCAATGATCGAGGTCTTATTGATCTAGACCTTCAAGGGTTGAACTATACTTGGTCCAACCAGCGTACTGGCATTCATAACATTCAGAGTAAATTGGAGAAAGCCCTCATTACCCAGGAATGGTTCTCTAAGTATTGTTGTACTCTTTCCTCCACTAAAATTGTATCTGATCATTACCCACTGGTCTTGGAGGCCAATCACATTAATGCCCCCAAATATTTTCCCTTTTGGTTTGAAAAAATGTGGTTGAATCATCTTGATCTGGAAAGAAGAATCAGTGTGTGGTGGAATATTAGAATTGATGTTACTATTATGTTCAAGGTGACTAAAAAGCTTAGAAATATCAAGGAAAAAGTCAAAGTTTGGAATAAAGAGGTTTTTGGGGACATTTTTTAGCAGAAAAATAAAACTAAGCAAGACCTCTCAACCATCCAGGACTCCATCCAACTTCATGGTTTAACTGAGTCCCTTAAAGAAAATGAGAAGAAAGCCCTTGTCAACTATCATGATATTATATCCAAGGAAAAAATATATTGGCGGCAAAGATCTAGAGCGGTATGGCTTAAAGAAGGGGATAAAAATACTAAGTTCTTCCATCTAACTACTCTCAAGCATAGAGCGACCAATCATATAGTTAAAATCTCTAAAGCTAGTGAAGAGATTCACAAAGAAGAAGATATTAAGACTGCTTCTATTAATTACTTGTCTTCCTTACTTTCTATTGACATCAATCTTGATGGGGACAGCCATGCTTCTCTTCTGGAAGCTATTCCGAGGATTGTGAATAAGGAGAAAAATAATATGATGTAGGATATTCCTTCCAATAAGGAGATTAAGGAGGTGGTCTTCTCTTTTGAACGTGATAAAGCTCCTGGCCCAAATGGGTTTCCCATGTTCTTCTTTCAAAAATTCGGGCTGATTTTGGAGAAAGATATCTCTAATGCTGCGAAAGAATTCCTTGGGAGTAGATGCATGCTCAAAGAAATTAATGGAACTTTTTTAGCTCTTATCCCCAAAATTTCTAGAGCTCAATCTTTTGATCAATTCAGACCGATCAGTCTTTACAACTCATTCTATAAGATTTTTTCTAAAATCTTAACTTCAAGACTTCTGACTATCCTTCCTTTTTTTATTGCCCCTCAGCAGAATGGTTTCATCCCTGGAAGACCAATTTTTGACTCTGTTATTTTGGTTCATGAAAACATTCATTCAACTATTATGGGAGAGAAACAAGGTTTTCTTCTTAAGATTGACCTAGCTAAAGCTTATGATCATGTGGACTGGAACTTTTAATGTTTGATTCTTAAGCAACTCGGTTTCAATGAGAGAGTTATTCAAATTATTTCCCAATTGATATCAATTGCTACCTTTGTTGTTCTTATTAATGGCTGCCCTTCCAAATTCTTCAAAAACTCCAGAGGGTTGAGGCAAGGAGACCCTATATCCCCTGTTCTGTTTACTCTTTTGGCTAAAAGCATGGGGAGATACTTCCAACTTTTGGTGTCGAAGGGTGTTATTCAAGGTCTTTGACCTTCGTCTAATCCTTTAACATGCTCTCATGCTCAGTTTGTGGATGATACCATCACTATGGGTACTTCTACCCTTAAGGAAGCCAGAGATTTTAAAACTGCCTGGAATCTTTATACTAAAGTGACTGGCCAATTGATCAAATGGTCCAAGAGTTCTTTATTCTTCATGAATACCCCTAAGGAGAGACATGGTAAAATTTCCAGAATCTTAGATTGCAGGATCAGTACATTCCTCTCCTCCTATCTTGGTTTGCCCCTTGGTCTCCATATTACTTATTCCTTCTGGAACCAATTGGTGGATAGATTCTTTACTAAAATTAGTTGGGTGGAAAGGTTTTGTCCTTTCCCAAGTGGGGAAGGTCACCCTCATTAAGTCTTCTCTTCAAAGCCTTATGGTTTATGCCCTCAGCTTGTTTAAGATTCCCTCTAAATTTTCCAATAAAATTGACAACATTCTTAAACATTTTCTCTAGTCAGGTGCCGAGGAAAAAAATTGCATCCCTCTGATTGCTTGGGAAAGGGTGTGTAAACCTAAATAATTGGGGGGTTTGGGGCTTAGACCCATCAAGTTTATGATTAAGGTTCTTTTAGCCAAGCAGATATGGAGGATATTTGGAGATCCTAAGGATTGGAACACTATTTATAGACATAAATATTTCTATGATACCACGTCCATTGACTTGTTCTTATCCAATTCAGAGAAAGTGGACGACTCTATTTTTTGGAGAAATATAAATGATGCCAGAAATCTGGCTAGAAAAGGTAAAAAATGGAAATTAGGAAGTGGTTTGTTAGTGATTTTTCTTGCACCCTCCGATTCTAAAAGAGACAATGAGAACCAGACATGGGATATTTATCTAATTAGCCTGAATCTACTTCTTCCTGCAAACCGGAGGACAAGAAAAGACTAACGTTGACAAGGTCTACAAACCTTCTACACTTAGAGCTCCACACACTCAGGTGGGTGTACCTAATTCAAACATGAATCTACATTTATGATAACTTCTCTTTGACATAACCTTTACTATGCATACAAAGATAGTGGATAGTTCTCAGAACCATAAGATATGGGAGTCAACACTCAACTAGTCTTATGCAAGATCCCTATTGCATAAGTGTTCTAAGGACTAGGAAAATAGCACAGGTGATAAGCATAAATCCTTCTTCTTTTTGAGCTCAAGACTTAGGTAGGCTAACCTATGATTCATTCTTTAAAGAATCACTAACTTCATTGTATTATGAAAATACAAACTATTGACATTACATGCTCTTCAACAGAAAGTAAATGTTCATTTGATTTTTAAATTTGATGATGAAAGGTGCAATGACCAGTGCCTTGTTTGTTGGGCAACAGAGTCAAATGAATGCATATCCCCATAAACTTTCTAACTCTAAACATATGAAACCCAAATGAAATGCCTTATAGATCATTCTCTCACTCCTCTACCAAGACATCAGATTCACATACACTGTTAAATTCTCATAATTGTGCCAAATATTTACTCCCTCGAAAGAAACTAGGAACACATATTCATAGTCACCTTGTAACCAATATATTAGAATGCCTTACAAACTAACACACAAGAATTTAATGCAACACATTTGAAGACATCACCAATAAAAGATTGGGATTCCACTATTTTTTCATTCAAAAATCTCTGGTTTAGTACAATCACAAAACCATGAAAACCACAAAAACAAGGGCTCAAAAGCTAGAATACTTCCTCTACAATATTAATTTCACAATCCCTATAAAAATGAAGAAAAACTGAGATATAGGAGAATGTGGTTAGTTAGAGCCAACTGATAGATGTCCATTCTTTGCACAAAATATCTCTAAGTTTTTCCTCCAACTTTGATCTGCATTTGATCTTCAAACTGATTCTCTCTAACTGCCCAACATGCTTGCAATCATTTCAAACAAACTTGATTCTTTCACCTTAAGGAAATTATTTGATTCTGAGATACCAAGGTGTTAGGAATGAATGCTGGATATTGGCAATCATTCTGTAGTAGTTGTTGTCGCATTCATGACTATGATTGTCATTGATGTCAACACAGTGATCTTCTGAAGACTAGCAGAGAAGCAGACAGTGTTTTGATTAGCGCATGTGGGATATTGTAGTTGGAGCTATGCAATGTTGAGGTTATACTCTTTGATATGTTATATGTCTATGGTTAAGAGCACAGACAGTAATTTATTGATTCATGAAAGTTATGAGCATTTTGGTAAAAGCAGTATTCAGGCAGTGTTCTTGAGTAGCGGTTTGTGGAAATCGGATGATATCTCCTAATTGGGATGGAATCTAGTTTTGTGCAGTTAAAGGGAAGTTTGAGACACATTGATGGTGATGTGGTTCATAGTGCAAACTTCGAGGTCACACGAGTGAAGAGATATTGCATTTGGAAGCCAATAGTTTTGTGTAATTCTGATGTAGCATATGGAAACTTTTATTTTGTAATTATGTGCCGACTCATTTGTAATTATTTGAGTGTGGTATAAAGGAAGGAATGTTTTTCCTTATTGAATTAAGTTGATAGATATGAAAGAAGTGTGAGCATGGTTTGGTTACATGCGAATGTAAGCATGAAGTGAAGAAAAGAGCCTAAGAGATTGTGAAAGCGAAATTGTGAAGGAAGACATGCGAAGTTTAGAGATCTGGAATTGAGATCTAATGTAGCAGTGAGTGTAGTTTGGCACAGTAAGGAGGTAACATATTTCATATTATTTTTCTAAATAATATCAAGGTTATTTGGATAGTGTGTTCAGTGATCTTACCTTGAAGCTGTTTAGGCAGTGGGTCCTTCTGTCTTCCATAACTCTTAACAATGTTAGAATCTTTTAACAAGGATTCAAAATCTCCTAACAGGGATTTATATGTACTGAATGTATTTCATAAGACTCCTAACATAGTCCATCCTCTCACAAGGAATATTCATATTAGTGCATCTTTTGTGGGCATCGTTCCCACCGGGGTTTACTCTTTGATCAAGAGGTTCCCTAGTCAACATATCTTGTGTTATTGTGTCATTGTGTATGAATATCTTTGTATGGTTAGTAATTGCATTACTTACATGGTTAAATGTTGTTGAAGATGTTAAAAGTTATAATTATCTAAGAACTGATTCACCCCCCCCCCCCACCTCTGAATTATCTTGGTGGACTTTACTTTCTAACACAAGGCCCATACTGCTCTTTGCCACCAAGTCAAATCTGAGATTAATCATTGCCATTGGATTACTCATCTTCTGCCATTTTTGGAAACATATAACATGCCTATATTTGGATAAAAATAGAGGCTCCAGGGATTATTTTTGTGAGCATACTTTATCCTTTAAAATTTTGAATTTAATCCTATGGTCTAGACTATGCACATTTTTAAATCTTTTTGCAACTTTAAATTTGTCCTTTATGCTCATGTTTCCTGCACTTTGCACATAGAAGCCACCAAAACATGCCACTTGTCACCGGTCGGTTAGTGCTAAGACTTAACCCCGACACTTACCTCTTGGTTTGGAGATCATGCAAATGGCTCAGTCTCTTGATCCCTGACCGTAGTCCTTAACCCAGGGTTTGTCTAGAGAACACATGAATGGACTATCTCTGAATCTCTGAATCAAGCTCTAACCATGGGCTACATCTGCCGAACTGGAGAATACACCCATTCTCATGATCTCAGAATGAAATCTTAACCATGGTCAACTTCTAGTGATCACGCGACTAGCTTAGACTCTGAATCTTGGAATGACTCACCTTAACCGCCAGGAATTTAGAGATTACACGACTAAGTGATTCTCCAAGTTGCTTGATGTTAGAGCTTAACCGCCAACCATCTAGCGATCTGGTGACTACATGTTCTCTGAATCTCTGGATCTTGGGTCCTCAATCGCCAGCATTTGGCAACCTAGAGACTAACCACTCAATCAATCACCAAAGGTTTTCCTTGATGATGCAGGAGCATCTCAGGTCCTTGGCAATCCTGTGTCACCAAAAACATATTTGAAGTTTGTCTGTATTGCTCGGTTCCTGCTTTGACCGAGTTGGTTCGGTGTCGCTCAGTTTCCTTGTTCACCGAGCTGGTCGATTATCTCTTTGGTGCTCGGTTAATTCCCTGGCACTTGACAATGCTTGTCTGATGCTTGGTTTACTTTCTTGCAGAGTTGTTTATCTTGGATTTCTTTTGAGGTTGACTTGTGCATTTAATTGTGGTCATAGATTTAACACTAGTATCCATCATTGGGAAGCATGCGGACCTAGATCTGGTCATCCCTTTCATTGATTGTGGATATGAAAGCCAACTTGGCTAGATAGCCTCTTGTATAAATGTAGTTGTTTGGTTAGAGTTTAGGGAGTCAGTTTGGATAGAAGATAAAAGATAGAAAATCAGAGATTGTTGGCAGATCCTCGCATGTTGGAGGACTTCTATACTTGATTATAATATCTAGCCTAAACTGGGAAGGCCTTATAGCCTGACATGTATGAATCAATTTGAAGATAATATATGAAAGCATATGCATTCTCTCTCTCACTGTTGTGTATTGTTTTTTCTGTGTGTTATTCTTGCAAGGTGGATCTGGTTAGGGTGTGCCTTCGTCCCTCTTCCCATTCCCCCTTGTGTTAGGTGGTATCAGAGCAAGGTTAGATCTAGATCTATGTTTGTGAATCTAGGTTCGAGGGTTCCTTCTTGTGAATCCCTAGTTGAATTTTTGTGGGGTAGCAGATTATGATCTGACCTACAATTGCAGAGGGTTTTCAAGATGGTTCGTGGGAGGTGAGATGTAGATCCAAGATTGGCAAACATGTTGAGACAACTTGCTGCTAGATTAGAAGCTATTGAAACAACCCAGAGAAGAGGAAGACATCTTGAAGATGTTATTGATGATGAAATTGAGGTAGAACAAGGTTATGTAGAACCTGCACCTGTGATGGATCAGGGTGAGGAAAGATTCTTGAAGGCTTTGACAAGTCTGAAGTCTACACCACACTTTAATCCTCCCGAGTATGGTGGAAAATTGGATCCAGATGAATTGGTGGATTGGATCACTGAGATGGAAAAGTAATTTGAGTATGAAAATGTACCCGAGGAAAAGAAGGTGAAAATTGCAAGCACAAAGTTAAAGAGTCATGCATTCTTGTGGTGGGAACATTTGCAGTTGGATAGAAAGAGGAAAGGCAAAGAAAAAATCAAAGTATGGAATAAAATGGTGAATAAATTGAAAGGAAATTTCTTACCTTGTGATTATTAGATTAATCTAGTTAGGTGAATGCAAAGTTTAAGGAAGAAAGATAGCTTAGTAAAGGAATATACTGAGAAATTCTATAGATTAGATATCAGATCTGGACATGATGAAGATGATGTGGAAAGAATTTCTAGATACCTAAAAGGTTTGAGAGTTTCCACCCAAGAAGAAATCAATTTGGTAAAATTGGAGAACATTGAAGAGGCTTATCAATTTGCATTGAAATCTGAGGAGAAATTTAACAAGAGACATGAGCAATGACAAAGATGTAGAGGTGGTAGATTCCCTAGAGGAAGAGGTAGATCTCATAGTGAAAATAGTAGATTTGAACCTAAAAAGGCAAATCTAGATAAAGGCAAGACTGAGTGGAAAGGTGAAAGTTCATCTAGAGGTAGAGGCATTAACTACCGAGGTGGTTATAACAGAGGTGGTTTCTGAGGAACTTGTTACAATTGTGGAGAAGAAGGACATAGATAATTTGAATGTACACATGAAAGTTAGAAGGCTGGTAGCAGTAGAAATACTTTCGTGCAAGAAGAGTCACCGAATGAACCTGAGAAGGAAAATAACTTGATGGTAAGGAGAGCACTTTGGAATGAAGTTAAAAAGGAAGATCCGGTAAGGAAAAGTTTGTTCAAGACCAGATGTAGAGTTTCTGACAAAGTTTGGAAGGTAATCATTGACAGTGGTAGCTCGAAGAATTTGGAATCTGAGGAAATGGTCACAAAGTTGCAGCTGAAAAGGTTGGAACATCTGAAGCCCTATTAGATTTCATGGATCAAAGATGAGTATATAGTCTTGGTAAGTGAACAATTTTATGTGAATTTCAAAATTGGAAAGTACTATGATAAGGTGTTATGTGATATCATGCTTATGGATTGTTGTCATATTTTTTTGAGTAGACCTTGGCAATATGATAGACATGCTATATATGATGGGAGATTGCATAAATATACTATTTGGGCTAATGGGAGAAGAAAAATCTTGTTACCTTTGATTGAAGAACCTGTTAGTAATGTTTTCACATTTGTGAAAGTTTTCTTGATGGAAGGAAGAAAGTTTGTTAAGGATTTGAAGAAGAATGATGTGTGTTTTGATGTGATTCCTAACAAACCGAGTAAGAAAATAGAGGATAGTGTCCTTGAGGAGATTGATGAGTTACTCACCGAATACAAAGATATCATTTCTGATAATGTACCTAATGATTTACCACTGAAGAGAAGCATTGATCATTGCATGGATCCAATCCTGGAGCTAGTTTACCGAATAAGGCACCTAATCGGTTAACACCTACTAAGAATCAGGAATTGAACCAACATATTCAAGAATTGTTGGAGAAAGGTTTGATCAGAGAAAGTTTGAGTCCTTGTGTAGTACATGTTGTATTGGCACCTAAGAAGAATGGAAAATGGTGAATGTGTACTGATTGCAGAGAAATCAATAAGATAACAGTGAAATATAGGTTTCCTATACCGAGAATAGATGATATAATGGATAGTTTGACTGGAGAAAAGTATTTTACCAAAATTGATTTGAAAAGTGGGTATCATCAAATTAGAATCAGAGAAGGTGATGAATGGAAGACTACTTTTAAGACAAAAGAAGGATTGTATGAATGGTTGGTTATGCCTTTTGGTTTAACTAATGCACCGAGTACTTTCATGAGATTGATGAATGAAGTTTTGAAGAAATTATTGTGTAAGTTTGTGATTGTATATCTTGATGATATTATGATATTCAGTAAGACCAGAGAAGAACATTTTTTGCATGTTAGACAAGTTTTGTAGAGGTTAAAAGAGGAAAAGTTGCAGATAAATCTGAAAAAGTGTTCATTCATGAAAGAGGAGATTGTGTATTTGGGATTTGTGATTTCAGCTGATGGTTTGAAAATGGATCCTGAAAAGGTTGAAGCTATTTTGACTTGGCCTACACCTGAGAATGCTAGTGAGGTAAGATCATTTCATGGTTTGGCAAGTTTTAACCAAAAGTTCATTAGGAATTTCAGTTCAATTTGTAATGATATGACTGAGACTATGAGAGGAGCTAAAAGGGAATTCAAGTGGACACATGGAGTTGATAAAAGTTTTGCAACTCTGAAGAAGAAGGTTGTTGAATTTCTTGTTTTGGCATTGCCTAATTTCAATAAGGTATTTCAAGTGGAATGTGATGCAAGTGGTAGTGCAATTGAAGTTGTATTGAGTCAAGAAGGTAAACCTAATGCTTTCTTTAGTGAAAAGTTGAATGATGAAAAAAGGAAATATTATGTGTATGATCAAGAATTTTATGCTATTGTTCAAGCACTAGAGATATGGAGACATTATTTGATGCTGAGTGAATTTGTGTTGTATACCGATCATAAGGCTTTACAGTATTTAGGTAGTCAGAATAAGTTGAATCAGAGACATATGAAATGGGTTGAGTATTTGTAGAGTTATACATTTGTGATAAAGCATAAGAGTGGAGTCACTAACCAAGTTGTTGATGTATTGAGTAGAAGAAGATCCTTGATGACTGAGATGAAAATTGAAGTTCTTGGCTTTGATGACATGAAAGATTCTTATGAATTTGATCCTAATTTTTATGAGTCGTGGAGAAAGTGCAGAGCACCTATTCAAGATCAACATAGTACTAAATGGGATGAATATTTTATGCAAGGAGGTATGTTGTTTAAAGGTATCCAATTGTATATACTGAGATGACCAATGTGAACTAATTTGATAAAGGGGAAACATAGTAGTGGTTTGGCTGGACATTTTGGTGTTCATAAGACATTGAATTTTCTTAAGGACAAATACTTTTGGCCACAGTTGTATAAAGATGTTCAGAAATTTGTGAAAAGTTGTGGAATTTGTCAAGTTGCAAAAGGAGTAAGTTAGAATACTAGATTGTATACACCAATTTCTGTTCCTGAGAAACCTTGGATTGACATCAGTATGGATTTTGTTCTTGGCTTACCGAAGATAGTAAGAGGTAATGATTCTATATTTGTTGTTGTGGATCAATTTTCTAAAATGGCACATTTTATACCTTGTAGAAAGACATCAGATGTTGTACATGTAGCAGATCTTTTCTTTAAGGAAATTGTCATATTGTATGGATTACCGAGGAGTATTATCTATGAATGAGACAATAAATTTGTTGGATACTTTTGGAAGACACTTTGGAAAATGTTTGGTA
Organism: Chamaecyparis obtusa; assembly: GCA_027943335.1. Classification (NCBI taxonomy): domain Eukaryota; kingdom Viridiplantae; phylum Streptophyta; class Pinopsida; order Cupressales; family Cupressaceae; genus Chamaecyparis; species Chamaecyparis obtusa. The sequence continues at coordinate 147,034 of BSBK01001642.1, read as the reverse complement.
CCGAGTTGAAATATAGTTCTACATTTCACCCACAAACCAATGGACAGAGAGAAGTTGTGAATAGAAGTTTGGGAAATCTTTTGAGATGTTTAGTTGGAGACACACTAAGTAATTGGGATTCTATGTTGGCACAAGAAGAGTTTTCATACAATAATTCAGTGAATAGGAGTACTAGAAAAACACCCTTTGAGATTGTGAATGGTATACAACCGAGAGGTATAGCTGGTTTGAGAGACATTGTTGATGAAAGAAAGAGAAGTGTTGAAGGAGTAAAATTTGTTGAGTACATGAAGACATTGCATGAATATGTGAAATACAAGCTGGAGAAAAGTAATCAGAAATACAAAGACATAGTTGATAGATCAAGAAGACATAAGACTTTTGATGTTGGTGATGAAGTGATGGTTCATTTGAAGAAAGGCCAATTTCCTATTGGAACATATGGGAAGCTGAAAATGAAGAAGTTTGGACCTTGCAAGATTTTGAGAAAAATTGACAGTGGAAATGCATATGAGATTGATTTACCTGATGATATGGATATATCATCAATTTTCAACATTACTGATTTGTATGAGTATCATGAACCTGATGAAGACATGAAAGTACTAATAGATTATCCTAAGAAATAGAAGGAAGAAGTTGAAAATATTTTGGAGCAAAGAATTGGCAGAAATAGAAGAGGAAAATAGTATATGGAATATCTGATAAAGTTGAAGAATAAACCAATTGAAGACAGTTCATGGATTTCATAGTCTGAGTTGGATGTAGCTCGGATCATACCTATTTTATGATTTGGAGAATCATTTTTAAATAACCCTAGGTGTGTGATGCAGGAACATCTTGGGTCCTTGGCAATCTTGTGTCACCAAAAACATATTTGAAGTTTTTCTGTGTTGCTCGGTTCCTGCTTTGACTGAGTTGGTTCAGTGTTGCTTAGTTTCCTTGTTGACCGAGTTGGTCAGTTATCTCTCTGGCACTCAGTTAATTTGTTGGCACTCAAAAATGCTTGTCTGGTGCTCGGTTTCCTTGCTTACCAAGTTATTTATCTTGGATTTCTTTTGAGGCTGACTTGTGCATTTAATTGTGGTCGTAGATTTAATGCTGGTATCCATCATTTGGAAGTGTGTGGACCCAAATCTGGTTTTCCCTTCCATTGATTGTGGATTTCAAGGTCGACTTGGCTCGGTAGCCTCTTGTATAAATTTAGTTGTTTGGTTAGAGTTTAGGGAGTCAGTTTGGATAGAAGATAGAAGATAGAAAATCAGAGATTGTGGTAGATCCTTGCATGTTGGAGGATTTTTGTACTTGATTGTAATATCTGGCCTAAACTAGGAAGGCCTTATACCCTTGCATGTATGAATCAATTTGAAGATAATATATCAAAGCATTTGCATTCTCTCTCTCACTGTTGTGTGTTGTTTCTTCCGCGTGTTGTTCTTGCAAGGTGGATCTGGTTAGGGTGTGCCTATGGCCCCTCTCCCCATCCCCCCTTGTGTCACTTGACCACCGGTTTATCTCATGAATGCATGACCAAGCACCACATGTCCACCTTTGTCATGCTGTCACCACCACCTGTCTGCAAAATAGACTTTTTTCATGCCATTGGCATGGTTCCCGATGCATCTAGGGAGCACTTGTGCATGCAGAGCCTTTGTCTCTATCTTCAAACCATATGTGTGCGCTGGGTCATTTAAACATTTCAAACTTCTCAAACTTGGCTAATGTGAGATTAAACCTATGAAGAGTTTTTAAATTCTTCATTAAAAACTTGGATAGTGCACCCAGCTGGCACACAAATCCGGGCGGGCCCAAAAGGGAAAAGGCCAGCTTGTCTCTTTCTTATTTCTCTTTACAATGCTCTTGAGTACCATTGGTTTTAAACACTCCATGAGATCAAATTGGGGTGCATGTGGGATAAACCCACATGCAGCACCTTCACGTTTTCTCCTCTTTCATGGCTACCTATGATCCATTTTCTTTGATTTCTCTTTGTTTACCTTTTTCTTATTTGAGTGCGCATCCTCTTGTGCATGCTCATGCACCCCTTGTCTTGGCATATACAATTGCTGCAAGACACTACTTCCCAGCCAAGTGTGTGCCCAACAATTGACACACACACTCCTTGCTATGGTAGTCTCCTTGCAGCATTATTTATTTAGCACACATCATGCTAAAACACATGCTGCATCCTCCATTCACTGGGATTGGTACACACCAATAGTTTTGTGCACACACCATAATGCATATGCATCCCCGTTCCTCTTGGTTTTTATTTCTTACCTTTACTACCTTGCAGGTGAGTGCTAGCATGCACTAGCAAAGACACTAAGTGTGATCCCTCCAAACATCACACACCCCTCCTCTCAGCACATTATATGAAGCCAACACATTTTGGTGCACAACCTCTTTACTTGGTGCACACCAAACTTACCATTGCACACATCCCTTCACTTGATACATTGCCTTCTTTGGTATGTAGCCACCTTTCTTTCAAATCCTTGTGTGCAGCATGCCATAGTCTAATTAGTATGTAGCTCTTCCTTTTACATTGTTTTATTGGCACCATAGGTTCACAACGCCAAGGATTGGTGCATTTATCTCTTCATTTGGTATGTGACACGCACCATGGAATAGGTGCGCACCAACCCACACAAACTATGTTGCAGCCTCCAAACAAGTGCATAAACTCACATCCATTTGGCACACACATTAGCTCCATCTACCCTTTGCATTTTAAATTCCCTTCCATCTTGTTCAAAATAATGTCTTCCTTATTCCAATCACGCACCTCTAGCAAGTGCCAACCCTTTCAAATGTGTGCAACCATTCTTAGGAATGTGGCAAGCACCTCCTTTTCATATTCACGCTTCCTCTTTTCATTATTTGGTATGCACATTGTCCCTTACACTAGCCTCATATGTATATCCTTCTCTGTGCATACCTCATTTCATTCAAAAGGAAATCTGAAATCTCTTGAGAACCCTGCTTTGAAAGACTACATAGAAATTTAATAACAGACTCCCTAATTATTTTTTGATCAGAACCTTCCATTAGAGGTAAAAGAATAGAAATCCCATTAGCTGATATTGTAACACTTCTAACATTTTCACCATCTGGCCTAGATAACATTCCAAGAAGAGCATTTAAGACATGCCTACGTATAGAAAAGAATGTAGAAGGGTTTTGTTGTAATTCTAACATGTTTTGGATGAGTGGTTCTACTGCTAGGGGCTCAACATTCTCATCCACAAGAAACTGAACACCCTCATTGTACATTACTATTTCTAGAATTATGGCCAATGTCTCCTTAATATTAGAAGGGAACTTTGGAGAAACTAAATGATCCAATATAAGAGGAACTGCACTTGCATTGGCAATATGCTTCTTGTTCTCATGATTTGTAGATAGATTCTTTAAAACTCCCAAAGTTGCTACTTTTGATTCAAGATCGCTTGAGATCACTTTGACAAGGGGCGATATTTCTCCTTCATCTCCCAAGTCTTTTGAACCTTTATGAAGACATTCAATTAGTGGCCCATTCCAATTAGCAATAGCCATTTGTACTATATTATCGTCATTATCACAAAGTCATTGCAATATTCCTTCTTCTTTTTATGTTGATTATGTGACTAACCCATTTCAACGAGTTGAAAGAAAAAGTATGACACTTTTCTCTAGACTAATCTTCTTGTAGACACATACATTCAGCTCAGAACCATTTAGCAGCAACTTAGATAGCAACTGTTGAAATTCGAGCATCATGTGCAAGACAACGTACCACTTGTTCTACTCCTCCAGCATCCACAAATTTATCCTCTACTTGCCAAGATGTAGCCATTTGATGAAATGTGACCATGGTGTGTTGAAATTTCAACCACATAAATCACCTTTTTATACTTCTACAAGAGCGCCCATTAACACAACCGACCTCTAAAAGTGGCTTAAAAAATTGACCCAAAGGCCTCACATGAACATGCCATCAGAAAATCACTTTGAATTCCAACATGTTAGCATACTCACCAAAGGATATTGCACCTAGAGCCTTAGGTCACAAGAAATTAATGACCAAACATACCACTTTACAAACATTTATTCAATCTGCATTGTCGAATCTACATAAATCACCTCAAGAACTGACTCTGAAAACTTTCCAACTGAGATCTACACGAACTGGAAAATTAGGCACTGATTCACCTCCATACAAGGTATATGATTCCATAATTAATTCACCCAAAATATCACATGGAGAAATTCAACTAAACACCAAAGTCAGCCTATTAGAAATATTCAGGATTAAAATAGTGAAATATGTAGAAAACTAATTTGGAAATGGCCTAGGAAAGTGACTAAATGGATTGGCAGAGATCTAAAAATCTTCAGGCAAGTAAAATTCTAGGTTTAAAATGCAGAACAACATTCAATTATGCTTGACCTCAAACTGGGTGCAAATGACAAAGCCTCAAAGTAGGCCACTTATAATTATGGGTAATGCACACTTGATGACATTTAACAATCTACAAATGAAATGGCTTTGGCAAATAGGTCAAACAGGCACATGGGGGGCTAAAAGAGGGTATGAATACTATCTATCATGCCTAAAAAGTGATGCAAAAACCCACACATTATGAAAATTAATCGGACAATAAATGCACTCCTCTGAAGTGGGCTACTCAGTGAAATTCTAGACAAACAATGCAGATTTTTGGGAACACCTTCAAAATACCACTTCAAAAGTATGTTAGAGCTGAAAACTAGGACCTCAAACCTATTACATATGTCAAATGATAGGTAATGAACACCCTACCCAAGTGGTTCATCATGAAAATCAACAGGTCCACACTCTCTATGCACTCAAACTAGGCATTTTACAATGATTTTCAAAGCACCGATTTGACACTTACATAAAATTTTCAGAATATGGAGTCACAACATAATCAGGATTTTTTGAGCTCCAACATGGTCATAAAATAAGATTTTGGGAGGAACCCTAGCTAATGGAATCACCCCTGAGTAGCATTTATAACAATCCTGAGGATATTACAAGATGCATTAGAAGATTTGGTCCTCAAGTGAAAGATTACTGGATTAATCAATGCTAGGTGAAACTAGCTGAGTTCAACTCTTCCTTCCAAATGATAGACAAGGCCCTTATGGCTTAGACTTGTGTTGATAACAAAGATGACTCTCTGATTTGGGGCCCCTCTCCTAATGGCTCTTTCTCGGTGGCCTCTGCTAGCCTCCTTTAGTTTGATTTGCCTACTGAAATCCCTTTTGGGCGAAGGCCTGGAATAAAGCTCTCACTCCTAAGGTTGAGATTTTTTACTGGATTTTCATCCAAAACAAAGTTCTCACGGTTGAAAATCTCAAAAGGAGGGGTTTTATCTTTCCCAACAGATTTTGTCTTTTCTGTGAGGTTGAGGAAGATACTAACCATATTTTTTTGCATTGCCCTTTTTCTCAGCAGGTGTGGTCTTTTGTTTTGCAAGTTTGGAACCTTTGTTGGTTCTTTTCTTTCTCCATCTAGGAGTTCTACTAGCAATGGAACTATCCTAGTACCAATGAGATGGCTAATTATATTTGGATGTTGGTCTCCCCTCACATTGCTTGGAACATCTGGAAAGAATGAAACAATTGTATCTTTCGAGATAAATGTAGTACTCTAGCTACAGTTTTTGAGAAAGCTAAGAGAGGTATCTTGGAAAACCTCCCAAATGATATCACCCAGCTTAGCTAGAATTTTAACTAGCCTAATCCTAAGAGAAATGACTAGGATAATAGTGTGTGGATCGCTCCCTGAGTGGCTAGATAAAGATAAATTTTGACGGGGTGGCCAAGGGTAATCCTGATCTAGCTGGTTGTGGCAGCATTATTAGGGATTGCAATAGAAATTTCATATTTCTACTATGGCTCCCTTGGGAACTCAAAATAATCACATTACCAAAGCTATGGACACTTGCTATGGTCTTCAACTCATGAGAAATCTAAATTTTGAGAAAATCTGGTTAGAAGGTGATTCTATGAACATTATTAATTACCTCAAAGGTAAATCAAAACCTTCGTGGACTATAGAGAATGTCATCTCCAAGGCTAAGGAAATAATTGCCAAATGTGCAAATATCCACTTCTCCCATGTGTATCATGAAAGAAATGTCATGGCGGACACCTTGGAAAATGTTGGTGTTAACTCAAATGATGTCATCACTTGGGGTAGTGTGGTGAATCTTAATCAGGATACCATATCAAAAATTAATCATGATAAAATCATACATAAGGAAGGCAAGATTTAACATGATTGTGATTTGGTGTTTGTGGGTAGTTATTGGAAAGTGTGGAAGTATGTACTTGGTGTCATTATTACCATTAGTTCCCACACTTTCTGGGTTGTGATTTTTGATTTTGGCTATTTCTACAAGATCTCATTTTTTTACAGCCAGTTTCACATTTTTGAGCAAGAGTTTTTGGTGTTTGGTTTTTCTTTTCAAGATGGGAGGTGATCTCAAGCGGTAAGAACCTGATAATTGCAAAAAAATCAAAGGGGATGATATGGCTATGGTCTAGTGCAAGCTGAAGAAAGGAGGGGTCACCTCTTATCTGGAGAGGCTCCATGGATTTGACAAAGTGGTCACTTAGAATTTCTTTAAGGGATGAAAAAATGACACCATTACTATGGAAGGTAGGACTGTCAAACTCTCGGTGGAGCTTATTGCTCAGGTCACTGGTATGCCCAATGAGGGTCATAAGTTTTATACAAATCATAAGATTTTTGATATGGCTACTAAGAAGTTTCCTAAATCTAAGAAGGAGCAGATGGATTTTGAGGAGGCTCACACCAATGGCTTCATAGATGTCTTCAAAATCAAAGAGACTTGGCGTAACATTCTGCATGTGGCTATGGAGTACTTCACCCTTGATGGGCATTTTACTCAGGCTCACTCCCACCACTTTATGTTCCTTAATCACTTCAAGTTCAATGACACTATTACCATCCCTTATTACCTTCATTTCTCTCTCATTAAAAGCCTAAATGAGCACAAGAAAATGCCTAAGAATGCCATTCTTCATGAGGGTATAATTTGATTGATTTATGAGTATATTATGAAAATTGTTCCTAACCCTACCTCCACCCCCATCCTGGGGAAGAGGAAATAGAGCTTTACTTCTCCCATTGTTGGCTTTGGTAAGTGGAAGGCTGAAAGAAATATTGGAAGAAGCTCTAAGAAAAGCCGGACTAGGAAGACTAAAATTTCTAAGGACTGTGGTGAGGGTACTGATACTGAGGAGTACAAGGAGGAGGCAGATTATGTGAACCAAAGTATGCATAATGCTAATAAGGATGAAGAGGATACTGAAGAATTTGATGATAATGCCATTCCCCAGAATGAGGGCAGAAATAAGAAGAGTAATAGTAAGGGTTTGGATAAGAACATTGAGATGGAGGCAAAGACTAAAAATCAAGCTAAGGACTAGAGGAACACTGAAGATTCTCAAAATAGGGAGGTTGACTCCATTTTAAAAAATATGGAAAAGGAGGATCTGGATGACAAGAACATGAGGGTTAAGACCATTAATTTGGAAGGAAAAGATACTAAATTTTTATATTCTAAAGAAGCCATGGCTCACAATTCTCATAGCTTGGAAGATTTGGTGGACACTACTCTTCAGTATGCTGAGAAGCAAAAGGCACAAAGAAGAGGTCCCCATGCTGGATGATTTTGTGGCTGGTATGAGGCATGATGTGCCAATTTCCCATGACTCTCAGGAGAACATCCATGATGGTAGTGATAATTCCAACGATAGGAGAATCAGAGAATCCTCTATTAAGTTGATCTTCGAGGACTTTGATGATAAAGAGGAAGTACTATCGGGGCTTTGCAGACTGTTAAAGCTAAAGCCTTATACTCCTTTAGATTTAATAAGTGGTTCTTGCAAGAAATTAAAAGGATTAATCTGAAGTGTAGAAAGATTGAAGCGAAGAACACCATCCTTCAGGAGAAAGTGGACATTTATCTCAATGCGGGTAATACTAACCCTACTTCTTCTTCTACTGAGATCCAAAAAAGAATGGAGAGAATGGAGAGCACTATCATTGACATTATCCAGCATAACAAGGACAACATGAAAGCATCTAGTATCAATCTCAAGGCTTTGGTTAACCTATTGGATAATGGTCCTGAGGAGGATAGTGATCAAAAGAATTCTCGGGTGGCTACAGATGGTCCCAGCTCCAGAACCCGCGGGAGCACCAAGAAGAAGTCTCATGTTCCGAATAAAAATGTGGATGAGCTGAAATGTGTCATTGGTCGGATGGAAAATATCCAGGCCAAAATGGAGAAGATTCTTGAGGAAAAGGTTGGGATTATGTACTCGGTCGTCTAGACTGGATCCCATGCTGATTTTTTTGGTTTTTTGGTTTTAGGGCTGGTGTTTTAGTATTGGTTTTTTTTTTCTATTGGAGCCCTTGTTGCCCTTCTCTAGGCGTTGTTGTAGTCTCTTTTTGTTGTGCTCTCTTATTTTGATCTTTTGCTGCTTCCTTTGTAAAGGGTTTTGGGGTCCCTTCAAAACCTATTTTTTCCAGTAATAAGAACTTATTTTAAACACATTCACTTCTCCATTAAGGCCCACTTATTAGTGTGATTTTAGAAGAGCCCCCTAACTTAAATAGTTTATTAGTGTTGACTATCTAAAATCACATCCACTTAGATTCATCGGTAAGGTTTACTTATATTATGATTTTAGATGAGCTACATAGCTTAAGTAGCATACTCTAAGCTTTGATTTGTTTAGGTGGCTCAATTGAAATCACACTAGCTTCTTCACAAGGCCCACTTAAAATCATGATTTTAGATGAGTCACCTAGCTTTAACAACACACTTTAGTATTTTACTTGTTTAGGTAAATTATTTGAGGTCACACCCACTTCTCCAATGAAACCTACTTATTAGTTTTATTTCACATGAGCCACTTCAACAAACCAAAGCTTTGTGTGTGATTTTAAAGATCATATACATCATCCAAACATTATATAATACATTGCATGCATCTCAATTGCTAAGGGGGAATTAATAAGAAATTTTATCAGTTTGACCAACATTTTTTAATAATCATTTTATTTGTTATGTCTTTTATCTCATATTACCATATTATTAATGACTAAGCTCCTTATGTCCTTGTTTCACCAACCCAAAATTACATAAGTTGGGATCAATAATGTTAGAATCTTATATAAATTTTATCTAGCATTTGGTCTCAAGATAGGAATTGGGCTTAAAAATGTAGAATTTTCTAGAACTTACACATCCTAGAAGTTGGTATGGGGGCTTAGAAAGATCTCATTAGGATCAAGTTTTTAATGAGAGCATTAGGTGGTGCTATTAGTGTGTGTGTGAGTTTGTGACCTACAACACAACACTTCAATAGGATAATAACATCACTTTTTAGTGGAAAACAAAGATTTAATTGAGAAATCTAACAAGTAAAAACATATTATTGCTCTCTAATTAATGTGAGTATGAAATCAGGGTTAGTTGCTCTCAGATTTGACCCTTAAAATGGTGACAATCTACACTAAAATGAGAGAATCAAAAGTGCATGTAAACAACTAAGAATGAAAGCATGAAATCCTAATTCCTTCCATTATAACCCAAATTGAAGTGTTTTCTACTTAATAAAAGCTTTAAAGCATGGAAAACAACTATCAATCTAAGAATTAGCTAACAAATTCTCCAAAGCATGAGAGTCCATAATCATGGATTATGAAGCCTCAAATTCATGAGAAAATAGGAGTCTAAGCATCAAAATTAGAAGCATGTAAGTGTATGTGGAAGAAGAAGAAAAGCCTTTTGAAAATTCTATTTTATAGGATTTGGAAGAGAATCGACAGTTGAGATGCATCCATGAAGAGTGGTTGAGATGCATCTTGGCTTGATCCTTGATCCATGTACAAGCCTCCTAATCATAAAGTGTGCTTGTTGTGTTTGTTTGATTTAGGAGGTATTTATGCATTTGTTTTAATTAAAATCTCTAGTCTTTTGCATTTTAGTGGGATTTGATTAATTGAATAGGCCTAGAGTTAATAGCTTTGATTTTTTCTTGGACCTTAGTAATTAATGCTTGATTTAGGATTTGATGGGGTTTATTGAACTTTTGGGAATTTATGCTAATAATCAAAGATTGAATTAACATAATTAAGGTTATATGCTGAATTAAGGGCAAATAGGGCCTTAGGTTCTATTAGCTCAATTTTAGATGATTACATTTGCCCCTCTTTGAATTTCTTTGCGAATAGCATAGGGATTCAAAGAAAATCTGATTCAAGACATTATTTAGGAGATTTATAGAGCAACGAGAACTACTCTAAAGTTGATAATTCTGAGCTTGATTGAATGAAATCCTACTTGATTTAAAAGCCATCAATTCTGAACTTGATTGAACGCAAATTGACGTTACCTATTCTGAGCTTGATTGAACAAAGACTAATAAAAGAATCTTGAGCTTGATTGAATGAAATTATGCTTGATTTGAAAATATTAATTCTGAACTTGATTGGACAGGAATTGACGATACAGACTATGAGCTTGATTGAACGAAGGTCAATATGAGGTTTTGAAAAGAATTTTCAGTTGAAATTAATAGTCTCAGCTTGATTGAAGAGAACTGTCGTGCCCTTGGTGTGAAAGAATTTGATTCAAAGCACTAGATTTGATATGATTATGCCCCCTCAGGATCGAAATTGGAACACATTCGAATGAACTCATCAGTTTCAAGCATTTAGAAAGATTTATCATGATTGAATTGGTGTCGGATCAAGTATAGATCGATTGAATAAAGTTTCCAAGCCATTTATATCAATTTTAGTGCCTTAGAAGCACTGTTTGACCAAGTTTGACCAAGAATTTGAGAGAGTTGACCAAGTTTGACTTGTGTGGAAATGATATCCCAGCATATGAATTTGATGTTGTACTGAGATAACCACTTTCTGCTCACTTTTGCCCCTGTTTGACTGTAATTTGACCATTTTGACTTTTTGCCTTCTGGATGTTGACTTTGCATTGCAACTTTGTTTTTACTGCATTTTGATAATATAAATCACCAGTTTCAATTTTGATCTCGATATTAAGCCTTCGTGATGTCTTATAGATAAATGTCCCTTAGGTCTCCGGGGCCCTCGGGAGGCTTAAATAGGTCAAAAATTGACTTTTAACTATTCATTTTCACTTTTACCCCTTGAGATTTTAGAGAGCTCTGAGCGACCATGGTGTTCCCAGCAGAGAAGCATCAATTTGAGATGGCTAGGCAACATGATTGCTCGAGACATTACGCCGCACCTGTGAGTATCTGGTAACACACCCTTTCAATTTAAAATTTTTAAATTTCATGCATTTCTAGGCATTTTAGAAGAAATTTTGTTTTGAGTCACATCTTGGATACGTGATCGCATTCAGTCCAACTTGTGTCACCTCTCAAATTTTGAATCACATCTGAGATTTCAGAGATCGCACCCCTTCGGGTCACATTTGGTCAAATTTGAATTTCCTTTAGCTTTTTAAGTCCATTTTGAAAACAGGTCCACATCTGATATACCGAATCGCATCCCAGATTTCTTGGTTTCGCATCTGAGATTTTTGGAATCGTATCTAGTTTTAGGGTCGTATCCCGTATTTCTTGGTCCATATCCAGGATTCCAAATCGTATCCGGTGCACATTCCATTTCTGGCGCCCACACGGTGGGCGCCAAAAATGTGTGGGAGTTTGAAAGTGAAAGTTTCAGCATCAAAGGGTGTCAAAGTGCCCTATTTATGAGCTGAGAACTTTTTTGTAACTGATTGGGTGAATTAACTCCATAATTGGACAATGCGATTTTGGACCATGCAAGATGACAAGACATTCTCAACAATGACTCTTTCTGGGTATCAGATGACTTTGTTTTAGCAACAGGAACCTACTAATTGGCCAAATGAGTATCTGAAAATGTGAAATTTTTTCTTTTGGGATGTACATAAATGCTCTCTATCCCAGATGCGATCCTAAATAGTGACTGGTGAACAAATTAGAACCCTAGATACGACCTAAGAAATACAGTATGCAACCCAAGAAATGGAATGTGCACCGGATGCGACTCAAGAAATGGTGTGAATACCAAATGTGATCCAAGTTTGAACAGATGTGATCCAGGATACGGGGTGCGACTATGGAATACTGGATGCAATCTTATGATGACCAGGAATTCACAATTTCAATGTTTCTTGGAAAATGTGTCATGTCTATCAGATTCCAGTGACTGTCAGGTGTTTGTAAATGCTTGAAAATGCAATGTGCTTGTTCATTTGGGGGAAATTAACTGAGTTTGTATTTAAGACACACCAAGAAATCATTTTTAGAGAAAACACACCTAACCTTCCTTATACTAGGTAGAGATTGAAATCATTTGTTCACTAACTTAGGAACACACCCAAAGAGTCCTCAGAATATGGTAGTCCAATAACACGCAATGGATATTGGAGCCCATATTATCCGAGTAGTAATGTTAATGGGGGCTTGATATGGTGAATATCTTGGGGCAATTACTATTTGCCTCGCACAAGTGATAACAACCTTTCGGGGGTGATCCAGGTGGCATCTAACATAGAGCTTTTAATGAAGACATCTGTTCACGATTATCTCCCATAGTCTCGCAAGCAGGATTGAGGCTGTTAACCCTATAGGAACCTGAAAGTGTGTAGTTTCGAGAAGCAAGATTAAAGCAGCTCTACTCTACACGAAATCCAAGTTAGTCATTGGGATTGATAATCAATCTCACAAGACAAGATAAATCATGTCTCCCAAGGCTTTAGCCTCAAAGGAGTGTCAAATTTTATAGTGGGGTGGAAGAGTTAGCAAAAGACTTGTTCTCATTTGGGTCATTCCCGGGAGATTTTTTCCTCAACCAGTAGGCCCTCTAAAGGTGTACAATAAAGCAAATAGACAAGGGATAGTAAGCTCTAGATCTCTGGTTCTCCAAGAAGGAGAAGAGCATAATCTCCTAACTTATATCACAAGTCTCAAACACATCATGCATAGTAAGATTTCAATTACTCCAATTTGATGCCAAATAGAAAACCAACGTTTGAGTTTCTATTTTTCCCTCAAGGGGAAAATAGCATAATCCTCTAGTTGGTTTGGAACTTGATCTCAAATTGTTTTAAATTCCTACAAAACAAGCATGAAATTCTTTTGTCGATTTTGCTTTAGAGGCAACCTGCATAATGAGCATTAGTAGTCTTTTTAATTTTTGATCTTGGGCAAAACGTCCTGCAAACAATTGTTAGGCTATCAAAATCAATCAAGAATGCCAAGTTCACCCATTAGCTTGTTAGTGGGTTAGAAAATCTAAAATCTAAAGATAAAACTTTTAGGAAAATTATATAAGAAAATCGTTAGCAATCATTTCTCAATATAATTTCAAAACATAAGTCAATTTTTGAGTTTCTGATTTTCTCTCAAGGAGAAAAGAGTATAATCCTCTAACTGATTTATGTGGTGAAATCAAACTGCCATTAGGTGCTCAAAACAAAATGCATAAAGGTTCATTTTATCCTTAAAGTAAATCAAAATCACAAGTTAGCATTTGAATTTTCTATTTTTTCAAACCTGCAAACCATAGTTAGACTGTCAAAAACTAGAGAGATCAATCACACAAATCATTAGCAATCAGAAAACCTGAGAAATCAATAAAAATCACCAGATGTGATCCTAGATTTTTCCCCCCAAATTCCTAGAAATGACCCTATTTCCCAAATGCGACTGCATTTCCCAAATGCAATCCAGATCTACAAGATGCGATCTTGTATTTCAAACAGGTGCAACTTTGTAACTGGATACGATCTGCGAATCCGGGATGTGACCCTGGATTGATCGAATGTGAATGTTCTCCCTGTATGCGATCCTCTGGAAAATTTTGGTACGGCAATATTTAGTTTAAAATGCCAAAAATTTGAAAAATCAAGGGATTAGCCACACGATGGGTGCCAGAAATGTGTGTGAGTTTGTGACCTACAACACAACACTTCAATAGGATAATAACATCACTTGTTAGTGGAAAACAAAGATTTAATTGAGAAAGCTAACAAGTAAAAACATCCTATTGCTCTCTAATTAATGTGAGTATGAAATAAGGGTTAGTTGCTCTCAGATTTGACCCTTAAAATAGTGACAATCTACAGTAAAATGAGAGATTCAAAAGTGCATGTAAACAACTAAGAATGAAAGCATGAAATCCTAATTCCTTCCATTATAACCCAAATTGAAGTGTTTTCTACTTAATAAAAGCTTGAAAGCATGGAAAACAACTATCAATCTAAGCATTAGCTAGAAAATTCTCCAAAGCATGAGAGTCCATAATCATGGATTATGAAGCCTCAAATTCATGAGCAAATAGGAGTCTAAGCATCAAAATTAGAAGCATATAAGTGTATGTGGAAGAAGAAGAAAAGCCTTTTGAAAATTCTATTTTATAGGATTTGGAAGAGAATCAACAGTTGAGATGCATCCATGAGGAGTGGTTGAGATGCATCTTGGCTTGATCCTTGATCCATGTGCAAGCCTCCTAATTTCATAAAGTGTGCTTTTTGTGTTTGTTTGATTTAGGAGGTATTTATGCATTTGTTTTAATTAAAATCTCTAGTCTTTTGCATTTTAGTGGGATTTGATTAATTGAATAGGCCTAGAGTTAATAGCTTTGATTTTTGCTTGGACCTTAGTAACTAATGCTTGATTTAGGATTTGATGGGGTTTATTGAATTTTTGGGAATTTATGCTAATAATCAAAGATCGAATTAACATAATTAAGGTTACATGCTGAATTAAGGGCAAATAGGGCCTTAGGTTCTATTAGCTCAATTTTAGAATATTACAATAAGAAATGATGGTTAGATAATAAAAAAGCCAAATAATATTGAATGAATATCTCTAGTCCTTCTTACATAGTTAGAGAAGTGATATGATATCTATTATGATCTAAATTAAATTTTATTTATTTACATAAAAAGAAAACAACTTTTAATTCTTATGATATCATAATACTCAAGTATTGATAAACATTTGGAACTTTTAGGTTGGTTTCTTTATTCAACATCACAAATGATTGATTTCACCCTACATTGACACAAGTGGTTCAAACAAGAAATCAAAATCAATGATGGAGAAATCTCAGACGAAGACATAATGGATAAATTGATGACTACCTTGACACCAGAGTATGACAACAAGATATGCATCCTAGATGAAACTATGCAATCCACAAAAGACTTCAAAAGAGAGACCTTAATCAGCAAGCTTTTAGCCTTTGAGATATCAATATTGAAGATAGAGCCTAAAAGTGAAACAACATTCAAACCTTCAGTCCATGGTAAGAAATCTTTGAACACCTCTGGTAATTTTGATGATGATAATGAAGAGAAAGATATAGATGATTTCATTGCTTTAATTTCTAAGAAAGAAAGGAAAGGAAAAGGGAAATATGAAGGTCAATTACCATTCAAATGCTTTTCATGTAACAATATTGGTCACTTTGCCTCTAAGTGTCCTAGAAGAGTAAAAAAGTTCAAAAATAACTACAAGCCCAAGTACACAAAAGAATGTTACTATGTTGGTGATGGAGTATCAGATGAAGAATCGGCACAAAATGAAATTGGATTAATTTATCTTGAAGACATGGAGAAAATGAACCTTGAAGATGAAAAGAAAACACAAGAATTAGCACTAATTTCACAAGCTGACATCAGGACAGATTGGATCATTGATAGCGGTTTCTCACAACACATGACAAGAGACAAGGATAGATTTGTACATATGGATAGATACAAAGGCGGCATGGTTAGATTTGGATACAACACTCCTAAACCTATCATAGGTAAAGGAGCTATCACCTTGGATGGAAAGAACAACACTAATGATATTATTTATGTTGATGGATTGCGACATAATCTATTGAGTGTTGGACAGTTTCTTGAAAAAGGATATCAGTTGGAATTCAAAGACAACAAGTGAATTATTAATAACAAAGAAGGAGAGATGATTGCATCAGGTTCAAAGACTAAAGGAAATATTTTTCAGCTTAATCCTGAAGCAAGTTATTTTGTTTCTAAAGTAGATGACAATTGGCTATGGCACAAGAGACTATGTCACATCAATTTTGACAACAAAGTTAAGATAAGAAATGTAAAGGCAGTAAGAGACCTTCCTAACATTGCAAAACCAGTTGATACAATATGCAAGGAATGTGTGATGGGGAAGCATGTGAGGAATTCATTGAGAAGCAATCATAATTTGATAGAGAACAAATTGGATCTAGTACATACAGACCTATGTGGACCAACTCAAACAAGATCATACTATGGAGAAAGGTACTTTATTCTATTTGTTGATGATTATTATAGAATGATGTGGGTTGTGTTCTTAAAAGACAAATCAAAAGCATTCGAGAAGTTCAAAATATTCAAAGCTAAGGTTGAAAATGAGCCTGGTTTGAAGATTAAATATTTGAGATCAGATAGAGGAGGAGAATTCACCTCTGATGGATTTTACGAGTACTACGAAGAACATGGGATAAAGAGATAGTTAAGTGCACCTAGAACCCCTCAGTATAATGGAATAGTAGAAAGAAAGAATATGATCATTCTTGACACAACACACACCATCATGATTGAAGGAAAGGTTGCACACACCTATTGGAGAGATGCGGTCAATACTGTAGTCTACACAATCAATAGAATTCAATTGAGGCTAGCCATAGAAAAGACACCTTATGAGATATGGTTTGGGAATGTACCTATAGTCAAATACTTCAAAATATTTGGAAGAAAGTGCTACATCAAGATAGATGAAGCAATTGGAAAGTTTGATGCAAGAAGTGATGAAGGTATTTTTCTTGGTTATTCTACAAAAAGAAAAGCTTATAGATGTTTTGATTTGAGACTAAAGAAGATAATTGAAAGTGACCATGTTAAGATTGATGAGAAGTTCATGATTCAAGAGAGATATCATGATTATGCACCTATGATTGAAGAAGAACCTAGACCTACCAGTAGTGAAGAAGTTTTGGAAGAAATGTTTGACAACATAGATGTTCTATTCAATGACCCTAAAACAAGTGAATAATAAACACAAAGGCAGATGAGATAGTCACACCTAATGTTCCTAAATTCACATCTAGATATCATTAAAAGGAAGACATCATTGGTGATTAGAATAGTAAAGTCATGACAAGATCAAAAGGAAAGAGTTCTACAACAAATGAAGAGGCATGTTTACTATCACAGATTGAACCCTTAAGTGTTGAAGATGCATGTAATGATTTAGATTGGCATGAAGAATGAAAGAAGAGCTAGATCAGATAATTAAGAATGATACATGGGAATTGGCCCCTAGGCCTAGCGATAAGAATGTAATTGGAACAAAATGGATAATCAGAAATAAGATGAATGAAGATGGAACAGTGGTAAGAAACAAAGCAAGGCTAGTGTGTAAAGGATATTTGTAAAGATAAGGAATTGATTATTCAGATACATTTTCCCCTATAAGAAGATTGGAATCCATAAAGTTATTTCTAGCCTATGCTACCTTCAAAGATTTTAAGGTATACTAGATGGATGTTAAGTCAACATTCCTAAATGGAGAGTTGAAGGAAGAAGTATACATAGAGAAGCCTAGAGGATTCATCTTATTAGACATACCTGATATGGTATGCAGATTGAAGAAATCCCTCTATGGACTTAAGCAATCCCCTAGAGTATGGTATGAAAGACTTGATGGATATTTGAAAAATATTGGATTCAAGAAAGGAGCAATAGATTGTAATTTATTCATAAGAGAAACATATGATGGATTATTATTAGTTGCCATTTTTTTTTATGACATTATCTTTGGTTGTAATGATAAGATTAGTGCTGAATTTTCTAAGGAGATGCAGAGAAAATTTGAGAAGAGCATGATTGGACCTATCGAGTACTTTTTGGGATTGAATGTGCAGTAGACAGAAAAATGTATATTCATAGATCAGACTAAGTATGTGAAAGAGATCTTGAAGAAATTCAAGATGGATGATTGCAAGCCAGTAAGTAATCCTATGATAACTGGACACAAGCTTTCAAAAGAAGATGATTCACCAGTAGTAGACATAACCTTGTATAAGTCTATGATTGGTGAACTTATATATCTTACTCAAACTAGACCAGACATTTCCAATGCAGTTGGTATTGTTGGAAGATTTGCAGCAGAGCCTAAGAAAATTCATCTCATGGAAGTAAAGAGGATATTCATATATTTGAGAGGAACTATAGACTATGGTTTATGGTATCATAATTCAGAGAATGTAGAGATTCATGTATATACAGATGCAGATTGGGCATGATGCATGGATGACAGAAAGAGTACCTCAGGAGGAGCAGTATTTCTTGGTGATAAACTTGTCACTTGGACAAGCAAGAAGAAAAATTGCATCTCTCAGTCAACAACATAAGCATAATATGTAGCAACAACATTGAATTGTTCTACAATTGTGTGGATCAAGAAGATGATAAAGGATTTTGGTATTCAGATTGATTATCCTATTGTTATTCATTGTGATAACAATAGCACTATTAATATGTCAAAGGACCCTATGATGCATGCAAAGACAAAACACATTGAGATAAAATATCACTTCCTAAGAGAGAAAGTAGTAGAGAAAGAAGTAAAGTTGGACTATGTGAGCACAAAAGATCAGCTAGCAAATATATTCAAAAAGCCTTTACCTAAGGATAAATTTGAGTATCTCAGGGAGAAGCTAACTGTAATTCCCTTCCCTAAATTTGATTAGAGATTGTAGGAGTGTATCAGTCCTCACTGACTGATGAAATTTTGACTACTCTACTTCAGGAGTAGTACAAGTGCTTAATTGTTTGGCACTTTGCCATTGATGTCAAAGGGGGAGTATACAGTAATGAAAAACAACAAATAATACAATAGTTCATCCTTAAGGAAGTTTTGGTGAGCAAATAGAGAATGTTATAAAATAATTGCAGCAAGGGGGAGTGAGTACTTAGCAAGAAGGAACAAAACAATAAGAGATGGAGGATTCATCCTTGGGGGAGTTTTGTTGAGGAAATGAAGAATATTATAAAAATATTGTACATTTGGATTGGTGGTGTTTTTCATTCCATATGTTGCCATAAATGCCAAAGGGGGAGATTGTTGGAGATTTGCCAGCAAGCCAGTGCTGATTGTATGTTTGTCATTGATGACAACACATGGTAAGTAGTGTGCATGGAAGCTTGATGGAGTGAGCCTTGAACATATGTTGCATAGATATGTTATCATAATTATATCATGGATGCTGAGGTTGATTATGAGTATAGACAGTTGTGTAGCAGTTTGTGTCAGTGGTGTTCCTGACAGAGTTACATACAAAATTCAGTATGAAATTCATGGTATGGTTATCATGGAGCCTTGCACTTTTACATTTATGTTGTAGACATATGTATGAAGCTATGTTGATGGAAAAAGAGTCAGATATGTAGTAGAAGTTAAGTTATGATGTTCAAAGTCAACAATCATAGTTTCCTGAGTCTATCCAGAGGAGCCGACAGAGATTATATTGGTACAAGAATTGTGCCTATAATTTTGGTATGTGTGCTTGGATTAATGTTTATTAGAGAGTTAAGAATGTTTGGTTAAGAGTGCATGATGTAATTCAGCATGAGGAGAAAGTATAAGTTAATTTGGTGGAGCTGACAATGTGAAGTGATACGTTCACTCATATTGAGTTGGACAGGTCCTAGTTTGTGTTCCATGCTTAGTAGAGCTGACATATATGTTATTGGAGAGTTTTATTATTTCTCTAATATGATTTCAAAGTGGTTCTAATAGGCTAACTTGATTATATCATTTAGAGGAAAGATACTGTAATACCCCAAAAATGGGCTATAAGTTCATTAATCTCCTACATCTTCAATTCGAATGAAATCGACATCAAAGTCCTAATCTAAGGCACATCTAAACATCATCAAATCTAATTGATTATCTTAAATTTTGCATCGGGGAATATTCCTAGTAATATTCTTAATTATCTTAATTATCTTTAATTTTATAATTATTTGGCAATAAATCACATTTATCCTAAAGTTTGATTAATTGAATATTTTCATATTTAATTAATTAGATTTAATATTTGCCACTTAATTGTGTAATTAAATTTAATTATATCTATTAATAATTGTATTATTTAATTTTGACAATAAATCTAATATCATATGAATAATTGATTAAATTCTTATTTAATTAATTAAAGCAAGTTGTCATTATTTAATAATATAGTTTTTAATAAAAGTTTGATTAAATAATTGATTAACCCATAAATCAATTGTTTTATTTTTAAAAGCAGTTAAGTTAGAAATAAATCACTTTATTATTAAATTAATTCATAAATAAAACATGCACAATCATAAAAGTAGACAACTATGAATTATCAATTAAAGCTAAACTCTATTTTGAGTTAAAACTTAGCTTTTGCATATTTTTGTGAGTTAATTATCCTTTATTTAAAAATAACTCAAAAATCAACCTGAGTTATTTGAGTGATTTATGGATTTTATCCATGCACCTCCAAAGCCCTGAATTTCTATAAAAACAAGGCTCATCTCTTCATAATTCATCTCTCAATCATCTCTCAAATTTGCATCCAAGCATCTCATATTTTGCACAATCATGCTGGAGAATTGGAATTGAAAAATCAAAGCTCTTGCGAATCGACATCTTTGTGAGATCAATCTTATTTTTGCATTCATATTACATATCATTGTTAGATTCATAGCATATCAATTTTCAATAGCATTCATAGCATATCAATTTCATTTAGCATAGATTTCATATCAGTTTTTACAATTATTATTGCATAGAAAATATCAAAAATATAGATTAATTGCATTCAATTTCATATCCATCTTTTGCATTCAAATCCTTCATTTAGGTGTTGTCTAGGTCACTGATCTCGATTACAGTCTGAGAACATTAATCTCGCACCTATTAGAAGGCAGTAAATCACTTGGTTAGATAGCTTTCAATTTTGCACGATTTTGATTATAGCTAACCTCTAATATTTTACTGAGTGTTGTGTCTATAGATTAGGTATAATTTTCACACACCACATTTCTGGCACCCACCGTGGGGCAACCCACCTTTGTATGCTGGTTTTAATTTTTTTGAGGAGCTAAAACTTCAAAGTTTTAAAGATTTAATTTTATCTCCCAAACAGCTTAGAGTTTTGGTCTGAAATTTGTTTTATAGGTTGGTGACATGTTAGGAAAGCTACAGTAAAAAATTTAGAATTTTTTGAGATGTTTAGAATTTTTAATAATTTTTTCTTGAAATTTTGAAAAAAATTACTATCTGACGCAAATCAGCATATTTTTCAGAAATTTTTATATTTTCAAAAAGCTCATTAAATTTTACAGGGGGTCCATTCTTTGTGTTTTAAATTTGGAGATCATATCATAGCTCAAATAGTCAATTTACAAAAATTGGTCTATTTTGATAAAATGGGCCTCTAGGGCACAAATGAAGAGATTTTTCTAAAATTTTTGCATTTTTGGAAAGCTCTTTATTTTTTAGTAGGGGTCTCTATTCTAAATTTCTATTTTTGTGGCCAAAATCATATCAAAAAAATTAGATCTTGTTGACAAGGTCAAATGCAGCAAAAAAAAAAAAAGTTTTGTGATGGGTATGCACTTATTTTTTTTTACATGGTTCAATGAATGATATGAGTTATCATTTAGGTTAATTGCTGGTTATTATTACTGATAATAATTGATTTTTAGAGATAACCCTATGGTTTTCATAAGTTGAATATATTTTGCATATCTTGTTTGCTTGTTTGCTTGTTGGAGAGTTCGTCACTTGCTTGCATGGAAAAGCTCAACAAAAATTGCTAAAAATCAAGTAAAATCTACTAAGCGCGTTGCGAGGATCCCAGGTATTCTCCTTCATCTAATAATATTTTGATTTGGGACTTAAAATAAATCTCTTATGTGTCAAGCTTGTGTGCATCTTTTCATGCTTTTGATCTATTTCTACACACTTGCATAATTGATACTAGGTTGTGAACCCTTAAGGATTCATTAAGTAGTCTTAGAATACTTGTGATTGATCTTGATTTCTATCTTGGGTTATTGGACTCGCTAATCCACCGGCCCCTCATTTCCGCCCCGTGGTTGCAATCTCAGCGCCATAAAGGGGAGGGGTCAACATGACATAAGCGTTAAGTGTTCCACTTGGCAACCCTTTTGTGCTTTTAGGAACTCACTTGTTTTCTAAGTTGGGGACTTGTTTTCAGCTTGTGTGAGGTGTTAAGTGTTCCACCTTGTGGACTCATCTCATATTCACTTTAAACGTTAAGTGTTCCTCTTTCTACTTTTTGGATGCTTTTGGTAGATTTGCTTTCGGAACATACATCTGTGCTCACATAGTAATTAGGCCCTATGAACACTATTCATGATTCTTGAGAGATTGGATTCCTAGCAAAATCCTTCCTTGACGATGGAATCCTTGTAGGTAGGGAGGATACTTAGTGTGTTTCACATTCATCTTGGTTAGTGCATCTTCTCTTATTGATCGACACATTCTCTCTCCGGAGAGGTTGATAGATCACGTGGGGTTGATATCACAAGCTTTGGTGAATCAAAATTGGTTAGTGCATCTTCTCTTATTTATTGATACATTCTCTCCCCGGAGAGGTTGATAGATCACGTGGAGTTGATATCACAGACCTTGGTGGAACAAAACTTTGTCTTAGCGTGTCGGATTAATCTTCTTGCTTTGTTTGGGTTAAAAGTGAAGAGGTGTCAAAACCTTGAATCTGGAGCCAAGTCCCCTTGTGGTATACTATTGTGAGTCATCTTTAGAGAGGGTTAACTGTAGCGGACAATCCCTTCACAGGGCAAACTGTGTTGACAGAACCTCAAGCGGTCATAGCCATTTTCGCCATGGTAGTGACAGCCGCTATATAAATATCCTTGTGGAAGAAATCTCCACAGGTATGGTTCATTGTTGGGTTGTCAGATCTCCCTAGCAGCTCTTGAAGATTAAGTTCTCGGACTATGTCAAAACCCTGGTGCACCGGGATTGGAGTTCACCCCTTTGAATCATAAAAGTTGCAGAGTCAAACCATTACTAAGAACCCTAGAGAGGCCAATTTTTCACTTTCAGGTATATGTGTGTTATTGCAAAACTTTTCAGAACATACACAATTAGTATTCTCAGGGATTAGCACAATTTGGTCACTTGATGGTTCATGCACAAGGTTGCTTTTGCCCTTGTTCATTGTTTTCAGACGTGTTTGGAATCACTTGCTTGCTGTTCTACGTGTTTGTTTATCTACTTGGCTATTAAAAATGATCAAATCTGGTATAACCTTCAAAATCTGGATAGTATAATTTGCAAACAATCCAAAATTGAAGACCTTAAATTTTGCAAAAATTGACGTAAAGTTCTTTCTGGAGTCAAAAGTCATTTCAAGAAGTCAAAAGTCATATGACTTTTTGTCAAATCTCATTTCAGTATCGCCCATATGTCGTATGATTGAGAACCCAGAGTCGTACGAGTTTTCAAACTAGCAAATCCAAGGAAGTCAAAAACCTGTTAGCCACTGTCGTACGAGTTTTGTCAACTGTCATTTCATTGCTACCCAACTGTCGTATGAGTTTAGCAACTATCATTTCATAGACTACCCAGTGTTGTACGAGTCTATAGAGTGTCATTTGGAAAAATTTGAGAGAGTTGTCAGAAATTATCAAATTGCAAGATATCTAATGTTTCCAGCCTAGTTCTAGAATCTGTCAAAAATATCATTGTGTCAAGAATAGAGCAGTAGTTATTGAGAATCAGTACACATGTCTCAAAGAATCAGTACACATGAGGAAGAAATTTTGATCGCCGCTATGAGGAAACAGCTGCACGTTATGCAAGTTGAACTTAACAATCTTAAGAAAGAGAAGGAATCTAAAAAGTTCTCCATGGAATCTCTATACTCTTTTCCATTTGATAAAGACTTGTACATGTCACCATGCCCCCAGAAAAAATTTGAGCAATATGATACCTCTTCCACGGAGAGTGACACATCTAGCTTTGGAGACTATGATGACTATGACGGTAGACAATGTAATGATACCTATGACACCTCTATTCCTAAGAGTCCTCCTCATCGTCCATTCCTGCTTACTACAAATGGGCCGTCACATTGGATAGATCGTGAGGGTGATCCATATGATTTTGATTATGAAAGAGACTTTGACGCTTTCTATGCACAATACCTAGATGATCCATCTGTTTCACTTGAGGAAGAGAAAGTTTACCACGCTGATTATAAACATGCATACTATAAGGATCTCTCCTCTAAGAACTCTCAGGCTGAAAATAAAGATTACACTCTCAAGCAAGATCATGTTAATGTTGGACCTTTGTCTTGTGATGGTTCCCTTCCATCCCCTACTTCCTCCAATACCCATACATTTCCTAAAGCTTCCAAGTCTTTCAAATCTTTCACAGAACCTTCATCCGACACAAGCCCTGATACTTTTCATGCGGTTCCCTATAATTATCCTCCAGGGATACCTTTTAAAGAAACTCAAGCTAACCTTCACTTGGCTGCAAATACTTTCAATAATGATAAACCTAAAGAGCCTAAGCCTTCATATGTTATAATGCCTACTTCAGCTAGTCCTTCACCATCTCTTCCAAAATCATCCATACAATCCCAACATGCTTCCTTGTCCTTAGAAGTGGCTCCATGTCAAGAGGACTCTAAAAATGATAAAGAAAAGAACATAAGGAAAGATCAAGATCAAGAAGCCTCCATGTCATCCACTCCTTTTTCTGATGTCTCTTATCCGCCTCAGGGTTCTTTTGATCCTGTACCCCTTTTTTCATGCATTCCACCATGTCTTAAGTCTTCTCTTAAGCAAGATTAGGCTACTACTTACACTAATGAGCTTATTGACAATCCAAATGACCTTACTACGCTTGCACTTTCCAAAGATGATACTTCCATTAAGGTTGGTAAAAATGGTGTTCCTTCCAATGTTAAGCCTATTGAAAAACAAGAGAAAAATTATGCGCTTATGCTATCCGAAGATCCTTGTCAAGATCAAAGTCTTTCATCTTCTTGTTCTACCACTCCATGTTCACTTCCACTTTCTACTCTTCCTAAGTCTTCGCAAGCTTTGAATGATCCTATCAAAGAAAATGCTCTTATTCAAGATGTTCATGATTTTCTTGAAAATTCTAATGCTCACTCTAAAGATGCTGATATCCTTGGTTGTCATATAGATGCTGATGAACTTGTTGATTATCCTTTTGCGTCTTCCACTTCCATCCTTGGACCTCTTCCACCACTACAAAGATCTTCACGCCTTCCTTCCATCTTGGGTCCTTATGTCCCTTCACTTTCCCCTCCTAGCTCTCCTGATTTGCCATCCATCTTAGGTCCTTACATACCTCCATCTCCCATCTTTCCTCAAGATCAACATAGATGCATACCCTTGAATCCTTTTCATCCACCCACCCATCTAAACCAGTCATATCCTCCTCCTTCTTCCACAAGTCCCAAGTCCTTTGGAAGTAACTTGAATGTTCAATACAAGAAAAAGAAGCAATACAAGAATCCATCAAAAAAAGATCACCATGTCTCCTCTAATAGACATGGAAACATAAAGTCAAAAGAGATATCTAAGAAAAAAACTACAAGACAAGTATGGGTTACAAAATCCATCATTGAAGATATTATCTCTAAATCATCAAAAGGAAATAAAAAGCCTACGACTATATAGATTTCAAAGTCTCTCTTGAAAGAGTCTGGTGTTGAACAAAAAGTGAAATTGACATTCAAGCTTCCAAACGCTTCCACTACATCTCCTTCCAAAAATATTCTTCCATTTCATGCACCCAAACCTCAACCTCTGCTATCCATTCGCCATATTCCTTCACGTATTCCTTCATTCATGTTTCCTCCACCCTCTCACCACCCTTCAGGGTGTGTGTTTACATTGATCTTGCCTTCTTTTCCATCTACCCTGTCACAATCCTTCCATTCATTAACCTTCTACCTTCTATCCTTTTTCCTCACTTGCCTATTCCTCCTATCTTCCAACCTCACTCACTTTACATAAAACCTTATCCTCCATTTTTCTCTTTCATCTCCCTTTCCCTATCAGCATCTTTGAGCGTGTCATTTTGAATCCTTGGCATATCATGGTCTATCCTTTCAAGGAGCATTATCTAAAAAGCTTGCTTTCTTCCAAAAAAGAAATGAAAAATAAAATAAATTGAAAATGTGCCTTGGTGAAAACTTGGAAACAGGCACCTTGGTAGCAAAAGTAAAGAGAAATAAATTCATCCTATGGTGAAAACCACTCCCTTGTGGCACCTTGGATAAGTACCATGATGAAAACTTGGCAATTAGGCATCATGCGTAGTTCTTCTACATATTTCATCCATTTCATCTTCTCTCTTTGATCTTGACAATGTTGATCTATACACGAACATTTGGCTATTTTGTGAGTTGTCTGATGATGATCTTGCTTTCAATCCCT
The DNA here is from genome assembly GCA_027943335.1 of Chamaecyparis obtusa. Lineage (NCBI taxonomy): Eukaryota > Viridiplantae > Streptophyta > Pinopsida > Cupressales > Cupressaceae > Chamaecyparis > Chamaecyparis obtusa. The sequence continues at coordinate 120,440 of BSBK01001642.1, read as the reverse complement.
TCCTATTTAGCCTTCATATTTATTTTCTTTCATTCATTTTCACCTGTCGCTATCTTTTTCCCCTTTGGTCTTGATCTAAGAAAGAAAGAGTAAAACACGGTGCTATGAAGCCTCTTGACATGCCTACTCCTTTGGATTGCATCCTTTCCTGCTCTTCCATTATGATTTTGTGACTTATTCTATGCTGGCCTTTCATTGCTTGTCCAAATGCACTTTACATGACAATTTCTCCCTAGCTTGAGTATTCTTGAGGAGTTTGCCTTTGAGGATTTCTTCCCTTCATTATCCTTTATTCTCTTGTCTTCCATCTCTTCCACCAGCTTGTCAATCCCTCTTGTTCTCCACATTGCTAGACATTGGGACTGCATGATATGATCTTGGTTGGGAGTTTGCAATAGAAAAAGAGCTACTAATATCAGGACAATTATCAGAATTAGTATCAAAATAAGTATCAGAACCAATATCAGAACAAGTATCAGAACCAGTATCAGAACCAATATCAGAACAAGTATCAAAATTGGTATCAGAATAAGTATCAGAACAAGTATCAAAAAAAGCATTAAAACCAGTATTAGAACAAGTATCAGAACAAGTATCAGAATCAGTATCAGAATGAGTATCAGAACAAGTATCAGAATGAGTTTCAGAACAAGTATCAGAACACCTACTAGGGCTACACCTTTCACTTTAGTTTATGGGTTTGAAGCAGTACTACCTATTAAGGTTGAAATCCCATCACTTAGAATCAGAATGCATGGACTTGTCACTGATGAAGATTACAGAGTGTCTAGGTTACAAGAACTTGAATTACTAGATGAGCGCAGGTAAGTAGCGTATGATCATCTCAGAGTGTATCAGAAAATAATGTCTAGAGGCTACAACAAGAAAGTCCGACACAGAAAATTTCAGGTTGGTGATCTAGTGTTGAGAGAAAATCCTAAAAATCAATCACATCAAGAACGCAAAGGGAAGTTCGAACCCAATTGGTTGGGTCCCTTTGTTATCACTGCTACTTTTGGCTCTGGTGCCTATCAACTCTCAATGACTGAAGGAGAACAGCTCTGAGAACCAATCAACGTTCTCCATCTGAAGAAATTCTACGCTTAAGGCATTCAGTGCTTGGTAAATGTCCTGAAAAAAAATCTTAAAAATCAGAAAAAGTCCTAAAAAAATGAACATCTTGGTGAAAACCTAGCAATAGGCGCCTTGATGATTCACAAAAAAAATCAAAAAATATCAAAAGTACAAAAAAATTGAAAAAATGAAAAGTACAAAAAAATTGAAAAAATGAAAAATACAAAAAAATGAAAAAAGAAAGAAAAAGTGCCTTGGTGAAAACCTGAAAACAGGCGCCTTGGTAGCAAAAATAGAATCTCTACCAAGATGGTGAAAACCTGGCAAACAGGCGCCACTTGTTCCAAAATGCTCCATCTATCAGCACAATCTTGGTCTTTCCCAGCTTTTAGTCTAGCTTTAGTTTGTACATATCTCCCGGTTTGTTTCAACATTTTTCAGTTTTCAATAAGTCGGTCTGTACACCAATCGGCTCAAGCGTCTGTATCCTATCAATGTTCAAACTTGGGGGCAATCAATGTCATATCCTATGGTCCCCGATGTATCTTAGACGTATCCTATCCAGTCAGAGTCCTTTGAAGCTTCATGTGAGTCAGTCAGTCAGTCTTGTCTTTAGAAAGGATTTTGCATCTACAACAACGCTATCAAACATCAAAACACACTGAAAACAATCTGTGCTTCATGCTTTTATCTCCTTGTATGCTTACTGATTCGCATTGAGATTTTTGCATATTGTGTCCCTTTGAGCTCTTCGATGATGTCCTTTATAGGATTTAGAGAGTGATGACTGGGGGCATAATCTTTTCTTTGTTTTCTTCTTGTATGTGAAAATCTAACAACTTTGGAAATTTTGGATTGAAATGGTGTCCGACTGTAAGAGCCTCTATCTCGAATTGGATGGCCATGCGTACCTCGACCATTGATACCCGAAAAATTCAAGGAAGTTTGATCTAACTGTTGTCTTTTTTTGAGTGAGTTCTTTCTCCTATTGTGAAACGTGATCTTGCCTAAGGATGTGAACGATAAAGGGTCACTACGGGTAATTCACATTGGATTTAGAATGATCTCTTGACTCTTTGATGTGTTTGCAATGCCAAGGTGTATTCAGGTCATCATGACATTCATGTTTTGATGCTTATATAAATTGCTATATCAAAATGGACGTGATATTCAGGTCATCTTGGCGTTTGTGCCTTGGTGCTTATATCTAATCCGACATTCTGAAAATAAAATTGATATTCATATATCCATGGTTGTTGACCAGTGGGTGTTGTATTGATTCTTGCAGATACAAATCGATATTCATATGTCTATGGTTTCATAGCTAGTGGGCATTGTATTGATTTATCCGGTTACCAAAAAGTTCAATGATGATAACAAATCGACATATGATCAGTGACTAGGTCCTAGGTCTTAGGTTGCATTTCATTTGGCATGTCTCTTTGCATTTTTCATGTTTTCACAATGGCTAAACGACCTTCAATGCTTAAATAATTCTCCACTCGCATCTTCAAATCTAACAAGAGCTGAATCTCACACGAAGGTTCCTCCAACGAAACAGCAAGTAGAATCCTTTTTCAGGATCAAAATCAAAATCTGAGATCATTTATCTTATTCACTGCTTGCATAATCAACCTTCCATCATCACAGAAATCTAAAATTCAACTTAACTGATTATCTTACATCAAACTATCAAAATTTCAACTTGGTCAACCATGGTCAACTCATGGTTTAACCTAGTCAAACTTGGTCTTTTGGACATCCAAACGATGTAGAATGCGTTCCCGGACATGTTTTAACCACTTCTCAAATCAATTAACATGCTTCTAAACTATCAACGCTGACTTTTCTTGTCAGATTTCAATTTTCATCCTGAAGGGGGCATGGTATTGCACATCATTCAAAGTCTGTAAATCAAATTCTATCGATCAAGTCTATCAATATCTTTCATCAGTGATCAAGACAACAATCACGTCTAGTCGCTGATTCATCAAAAGTCCTCATTGCTCGGGGCAAATCTATCATCACTTGGGGCATATCAGATTCATTGATCCATATCAATCTGGTATTCTCCTAATCTTGTAAACTATATCAATTTTTGCAACCATCAGATCATAGTGTTCTTTCCTTGGTTCTTCGACAACTAAAGGATTTGCATGTGATACTTGCTAGTTCTGCTAAGACAATCGAGTCTAGAATGGGTCACTCACTTCTTATCAATCCTAAGGTTCAGAATTAGGCATTTTGACACTTTTTTGCAATCATTGGTTCATTGCTGCTATAGTAAACATTATCTCTGGTCATTCAGGACCTCCTATCTCAATATCTCTCAATCAGTTTCTATCTTGAGATCGGTTTATCTTTTGAATCAGTTTCATATCTTTATCAAACACAGACTATCTTTGAACCACTGCGCCTCGCACAGTAATTCAAAGAGGGGCAAAATGTAATACCCCAAAAATGGGCTATAAGTTCATTAATCTCCTACATCTTCAATTCAAATGAAATCGACATCAAAGTCCTAATCTAAGGCACATCTAAACATCATCAAATCTAATTGATTATCTTAAATTTTGCATCGGGGAATATTCCTAGTAATATTCCTAATTATCTTAATTATCTTTAATTTTATAATTATTTGGCAATAAATCACATTTATCCTAAAGTTTGATTAATTGAATATTTTCATATTTAATTAATTAGATTTAATATTTGCCACTTAATTGTGTAATTAAATTTAATTATATCTATTATTAATTGTATTATTTAATTTTGACAATAAATCTAATATCATATGAATAATTGATTAAATTCTTATTTAATTAATTAAAGCAACTTGTCATTATTTAATAATATAGTTTTTAATAAAAGTTTGATTAAATAATTGATTAACCCATAAATCAATTGTTTTATTTTTAAAAGCAGTTAAGTTGAAAATAAATCACTTTATTATTAAATTAATTCATAAATAAAACATGCACAATCATAAAAGCAGACAACTATGAATTATCAATTAAAGCTAAACTCTATTTTGAGTTAAAACTTAGCTTTTGCATATTTTTGTGAGTTAATTATCCTTTATTTAAAAATAACTCAAAAATCAACCTGAGTTATTTGAGTGATTTATGGCTTTTATCCATGCACCTCCAAAGCCCTGGATTTCTATAAAAACAAGGCTCATCTCTTCATAATTCATCTCTCAATCATCTCTCAAATTTGCATCCAAGCATCTCATATTTTGCACAATCACGCTGGAGAATTGGAATTGAAGAATCAAAGCTCTTGCGAATCGACATCTTTGTGAGATCAATCTTATTTTTGCATTCATATTACATATCATTGTTAGATTCATAGCATATCAATTTTCAATAGCATTCATAGCATATCAATTTCATTTAGCATAGATTTCATATCAATTTTTACAATTATTATTGCATAGAAAATATCAAAAATATAGATTAATTGCATTCAATTTCATATCCATCTTTTGCATTCAAATCCTTCATTTAGGTGTCGTCTAGGTCACTGATCTCGATTACAGTCTGAGAACATTAATCTCACTCCTATTAGAAGGCAGTAAATCGCTTGGTTAGATAGCTTTCAATTTTGCATGATTTTGATTATAGCTAACCTCTAATGTTTTACTGAGTGTTGTGTCTACAGATCAGGTATAATTTTCACACACACAGATACTTATAGGCAGTCATTTTGTGATTGCTAAGCATGGCAAATAGTTGAAAGAGAAGAGAAGAGTAGAAGGTGCGAAGTGTTAAGCCATCAACAAAAGGTCTATGTGACAAAGTAGAGAGTATGCACTATTAATTGGAACTAATCAAGACAACAGGTCTACGAATATTTCACCAAGATCTATATATAGTGTGTCTCTGTTAATCAGAAGGTTGCAGCCTTCACCCCTTTGAGCAGTGTGCTCCTGGATAGTGTGTCCTCACCCCTAACAGGGTTAATTATAAAAGACTCCTAACAGGGTCCGACCCTTGACTAGGTCACTGTACTTATTGTATTGTAAAGATCAACTCCTAACAGGGTTGTAAGATCTTCTAATAGGGATCATAATACACTAGTGTAGTTCTTAGTGGGTGTCAATTCCCACCAAGGTTTTTACCTATTTGGGTTTCCAACAACCAAAATTGTGGTGTTGTATTAAGTGTTCTTATATTGTGTTTATGTTTGTTGTTATTTTGTACTTAATTGGATAAAGAATTAAATATGATAGATAACTAATTCACCCCCCCTCCCCCCCTCTCAGTTATCTCTTGGGACTATTCCTAAAAATATTTTCTAGCATTAATGTTTTGTCATTAATGTCATTATATTTCTTTATTCCTGACAGTTTCCTAGTTTGTTCAAGTTAAGTTTTTGGTTTGATAGGAACAATGTACTTGTTTTCAGTTTTTGTGAAGCTGGAGATGTGTTGAGGACTATTTGTACTTATTTTTGTTCAAGTATCAAAGGTTTGCTATGTGTTTTGAGGAAGTTATGATGGATGCATCAAATGACAGTTTTCAAGTTATTTCTATGGAGACAAAGTTGAAATGTTTGGATTGGTGAGGTTCGGTTATGCAATATATCTTGTTTCTAACTTGGTGGTGAGTTCAAGACATTGATGTGTGTTATCATCTTGGATGGTTCATTATTTGGATGTTGGCAAGATATTCTTCTTTTGTGACAGAGGTTGATGTTCAATGTTCCTAATGAACAGTGCAAAGAAAGTTATAGATTATGAGGCAGAGATGTTTTTATTGTTGTTGTGGTTATTCATGCTACTTGGTGATGTTTGTGGATCATTTTATATTCACTTTGGTGGATCATATCAGGATATATGTGTTGGATACAATTGTCTGAAGGACATTGTTGGATTAGCTATGTGTTGTCTTTGATGTCACACAAATGTCATATCAATTATCGCTCTCAGTATCTACCAAGTTCAGTCGGTCAGCTAAGTGGTTCTCAGTATCTACCGAGCTCAGTCGGTCAGCTAGGTGGTTTTTAGTGTCTACCAAGTTCTCTTGGGTGTCTAAAGGAAACATGACAGGGTAACAGTGTTAACCGAGCCTCCTCGATTATCGAAGGAAAATTAGTGGTTACCGAGCTCTCTCGGTCTCCAAAGGATATTGCAAAATTCACTGTGGTTACCGAGTTCTCTCGATCACCGAAGGAAATCTTTTCAGGATTAATGTTTACTGAGCAAGGTCGGCCCTTTCAAAGAATTTTTTTATTACAGTTTGTTTATCCCAGTTGACTGTTATAATAATTATTAGTGTTGACTTGACAATCTAAATGATTATGAAATGGCACATATATATAGAAGGTCAAGTGGTGAATAAAAAATATACAGCATGCAGAAATCATTTTGAAGAAAGGTGTGTGCGAATTTTGAAGGATGGTCAGATATCCTTGAGGAGCAGCAAAGATTTAATTGATCAGTAAGGATCTAGTGAAACAGAACAGAGATCTATATTCAACAATTCAGTTGCAGGTCATTTCATTGTTACTCTCTAGCAATTGTAGTAGTGATATCAAAATCTCTTAACTGAGTTGGTTTAACAACCATTTTGTAAATCCTCTAACAAGGTAACAGTTCTATTGAATTGTTTCAAGACCTCTTACAAGGCCACTCCTAGCAGGGTGATTAAAATCCTCTAACAAGGTCACACCTAACAGTGTGTTTTGTAACCTTTTACCGGGTTGGCTTCTAACCGGGCATCACTTCAGAAGACTGAAAAATAGTAACTAGTTACATTGGTGGTTTTTCCCATATTGGGTTTCCACGGTAAATCTAGTGTCTCTTGTGTTCATGTTATTTTCTTTATTCATGTAAGTTAATCAGTGATGAATGCTTAAGAATAGTTTAATTATTACACACTTCAAGGATCAAGTTTTCAACATTTCTCTGTATATTTACCTAGTGGCACAGTAAATAATTTGTTAAGATATTTAAGGGATCAATGGTAATATTTTTATGGTTAACTGATTCACCCCCCTCTCAGTTACTACATCTATATTTCCAACAATTGGTATCAGAGCTTTTGGTGCTTGCAGGAAGGGTTTCAAGGACCTAAGCTAAAGATCAGGATGTCTTACAAAAGAGAAATTTCAAGGCTTAACAGAAATAACTTTTCAGCATGGCAAGGTCTCATGAGATTACATCTGGCTTCCATTGGTGATTCAGGATGCAAATATATTGATCAAGAATATACAATTCCTACTGGCACATTAACTGTTGAAGACATTGTAGAAAAGAAGAACCATAACACTATGATGATAGACATTGCATCAGCTCTTAGCTATGAAGAATTTGATGAAATCAAAGACTACACAACTACTCATGAAATGTGGAACAAGCTGAAGAAAATCTATGGCGGTGATGACAATGTGAAGAGAGCCAAAGAGGACAGTTTGATCAAATGAAAATGAGAGAAGAAGAAAACATTGCAAAATATGTTGAAAGGATCAAGACAAGTGTTAGTGCAATCAGAGCTTCTGGAGGAAAAATTGATGATGAAACGGTTATAAGTAAGGTTCTTAGAACATTACTCCCTATTTATGCAATAAGAGTTTCTGCTATTCAAGAAAGAAGATGTGAAGAAAATCACAATATAACTTTGGATGCCTTAGTTGGAAGATTGACAGCCTTTGAACTGGATAACTATGATAACTATGTTCCAACTTCTAAAAATATTGAATCAGCTTTTGAGGCCAAACTTTCACTCAAGAAAGGGAAGAAAATCCAATCAGAAAGTGAAGAAGAATCAGAGGAAAGTTCTGATAGCGATCTTGAAGTTATTGAAGCATTACTTGCAAAGAAGTATTCAAGAGGCAGAGGAAAATACAAAGGTAAAACTCCCTTAATCTATTTTTCATGTGAAGAAATTGGTCATATTGCAGCTAGGTGTCCAAACAAGCAAAGCAAAGATGAGAAGAAAAATTACAAGTACAATGGCAAGAAAAATTTCAAATCATTCAAGGATAAAGGTAAGAAAACATGTTTTTTAGCTAAAGATTTGGATGATAGTGAAGAAGAAATTGTTTTCATTGCTGTAAAAGATGAATCTGATAATGATGAAGATGAGATGACACTTATCTCTCATATAAGCAAGAATGATACATGGATTATAGACAGTGGATGTTCACATCATATGACTGGTGACAGGACCAAGTTTGAACACTTTGAAAACTTTGATGGTGGTAATGTAAGGTTTGGAAACAATGAACCCTGTTGTATAAAAGGAAAGGGACGAATTTCATTAACCAAAGAACTTATATGTGATAATGCATATTGGGTCGAAGGACTAAAGCATAATCTTCTAAGTGTAACACAACTAATCAACATTGGATTCAAGGTTGAATTCATGAATGGCAAAGCAAGACTGTTGGATTACAAAGGCAAACAAACCAAAGTTAACCTGTTTTATCTTGATCTTGGTGATTACTCATGTTTTATTGCTCAAATTGAAGAAAGTTGGTTATGGCACAAAAGGTTATGTCATGTAAATTTTGACAACATGATGAAAATAAGAAAATTCAAGAAAGTAAGAGGTATTCCTACTTTGAAGAAACCTGATGTTGGTCTATGCAAGAATTGTCAAATTGGTAAAATGGGAAAGTCTAGTTTCAAAAGTAAAAATTATCAGTCTGAAGATATTTTGGAAATTGTGCATACTGATTTATGTGGACCTATTGAAATTGAGAGCTATACCGGAGAATTTTTTTTTATTCTCTTTGTTGATGATTATTCTAGAATGATGACTGTTATGTATTTAAGAGAAAAGTCTGAAGCATTTGAGAAGTTCAAATGATATTTAGCAAGAGTAGAAAAGGAAACAGGAAAAAGAATAAAATTCTTGAGATCAGACAGAGGTGGTGAATTCATCTCCCATGAATTCAATAATTTTTACATTGAAAAAGGAATCAAAAGACAGGTATCAGCCCCGAGAACTCCTGAGCGGAATGGAATAGCCGAAAGAAGGAACAGATCTATCATGGACTGTGCAAGGACTCTAATGATTGAAAAGAACATTGCTATGAAATACTGGAAGGAAGCTATCAGCACTGCAGTTCATACCTTGAACCGAGTACAGCTGAGAAAAGACACATTCAAGACTACATATGAGCTATGGTATGGCTACAAACCAAATGTAAGTTACCTAAAATGATTGGTAGTAAATGTTACATCTTAAAAGAATCTAGAAAAGGAAAATTTGATGTAAAAAGTGATGAAGGAATATTTTTGGGATATTCTTGCAAAAGTAAGGCATATAGATATCTAAATTTGTCTGCTCACAAAATCATTGAAAGTGCACATGTGAGAATTGATGAGTTTGCAAAAAAGATTGAAGAAGAAAGCAAAAAGGAACCAGAGGACTACAAAAAATTTGTTTACATCGAACTTGATACATTGCCAAACACATGTAAGGAGACTACATCTACTGAGCCCAGTACAGTAACTGAGTGACAAGAAGAAGTTCAGACCGAGTCACAAAGTACCGAGTCTCAGTTTGAAGCTACCGAGCAAGTATCTACCGAGCTCGAGCAATCTAAACCTGAAGATGAAGAAGATGACAATGTAACTCATTCAGGAAGCAAGGAACTTGTATTAGCCAAGTACGTCAGAAAACATCATAAACTAGATCAGATTATTGGAAACAAATCAGATGGTACTATGACAAGAAGTAAACTAAAAGGTACATGTTTATTTGCTGATTTTGAACCTAAAAATGTCAAAGATGCATTAGAAAATGAAAGTTGGATTGAGGCTATGAATGAAGAAATAGAGCAAATAGAGAAAAATAAGACATGGACTCTTGTACCTAGGCCTAAAGATAAAAATGTAATTGGGACAAAATGGGTATTCAGAAATAAGTTGAATGAAGATGGTCAAGTATCAAGAAACAAAGCAAGATTGGTATGTAAAGGATATTCTCAAGAAGAAGGAATAGATTATGGAGAGACTTTTGCTCCTGTTGCAAGACTAGAAGGTGTGAGGACTTTACTTGCATATGTAGCACATAAAGGATTTAAGGTATATCAGATGGATATCAAATCTTCTTTTCTCAATGGTATTCTTGAGGAAGAAGTCTACATTGAGCAACCTAAAGGTTTTATTGATCCAAACAAAAGGGATATGGTCTGAAAATTACACAAAGCATTGTATGGTCTGAAACAAGCTCCTAGAGCATGGTATGAAAGATTACATAACTATCTTACTCAGATTGATTTCAAAAGGGCTAATGACAATAGCAATTTATACATCAAAGAAGGATCAGATAAAAAAATTGTTTTGGCATAAATATTTGTGGATGATACTGTGTTTATAGGAAATGATGATCAGTGCAAAGAATTTTCAGAGCTTATGAACAAAGAATTTGAAATGTCTATGTTTGGTCAGATAAAATTCTTTGTTGGACTTCAGATTTAGCATAACAAAAATGGTATCTACATTACTCAGTCTAAATATATCAGGGAAATACTTAAGAAATTTGGTATGGAAGATTCAAAACCAGTTGGTACACCCATGTGTACTGGACTGAAGCTTACCAAATATGATGATTCAAAAGAATTAGATCAAACCTTATATAGATCAATGATTGGAAAATTACAGTATGTAGTACACACAAGGCCTGATATTGCCTTAGCAGTTGGAATAGTGGCAAGATTCTTGGCTAAACCCAGAGAAAATCACATGATGGCAATCAAAAGAATCTTGAGGTATTTAAGGGGAACTGAAGATTATGGCTTGTGGTATAAATTTGGAGGCAATCTGGATTTAAAAGTGTTTACTGATGCTGATTAGGCAGGAAACATTGATGACAGAAAGAGTACAAGTGGTGGAGCATTCTTTCTTGGCAAGAGGTTAGTATCTTGGACTAGTAAAAAGCAAAACTGCACATCCCAATCCACAACAGAAGCAGAATATGTTGCTCCAGTAGTAAACTGCTCTAATATTATATGGTTTAAACAGCTTTTGGAAGGCATGAAGGTTGAGATCAAAGAACCAGTTGTTATGTTTTGTGATAATACAAGTGCAATAAATATTTCAAAGAATCCAGTAATGCATTCCAAAACCAAGTACATTGCAATTAAATATCACTTTGTCAGAGAATTGGTGCAGGACAAGGAAATCAGATTGGAATATATTCATACAAAAGAACAAATTGCAGATATCTTCACCAAGCCACTACCTAAGGATGCATTCTTGTATCTAAGAGGCAAGTTAGGGGTCACTCCCCTGTCCAAGGTTCACTAAATAAAGTTTTAGTGATGCATCAACCAGAACATTTTGAAGATCAATCAGTTGATGCAGCATAGTCAGAGAATCATTGCATATGAATCAGTACATAAGGTACATTGATATTTACCGAAATTGTGTAAGTTGTCTTTGGCATGTGTTGTCAAAGAGGGAGAGTTTGCTGTCATTTCAAAAAATTTCTAAGAAGAATAATTTGAGAAATTAAGAGGGGGAGTTCTCAGTCAGAGAAAGAAGTTTGAAGATGATGGGAATCAGAATGAAGCTAAGGATAAGTTTCTTACTCTTGGTTTCTCTATGAAATTTCATTGTGCTATGACATGTTGTGTTGCCATCAATGCCAAAGAGGGAGATTGTTGGATACAATTGTTTGAAGAACATTATTGGATTAGCTATGTGTTGTCTTTGATGTCACACAAATGTCATATCAATTATCACTCTCAGTATCTACCAAGTTCAGTCGGTCAGCTAAGCGGTTCTCAGTATCTACCGAGCTCAATCGGTCAGCTAGGCGGTTTTTAGTGTCTACTGAGTTCTCTCGGGTGTCTAAAATAAACATGATAGGGTAACAGTGTTAACCGAGCCTCCTCGGTTATTGAAGGAAAATTAGTGGTTATCGAGCTCTCTCAGTCTCCAAAGGATGTTGTAGAATTCACTGTGGTTACCGAGTTCTCTCGGTCACCGAAGGAAATCTTTTCAGGATTAATGTTTACCGAGCAAGGTCGGCCCTTTCAAAGAATTTTGTTATTACAGTTTGTTTATCCCAGCCGACTGTTATAATAATTATTAGTGCCGACTTGACAATCTAAATGATTATGAAATGGCATATATATATAGGTCAAGTGGTGAATAAAAGATATACAACATGCAGAAATCATTTTGAAGAAAGGTGTGTGCAAATTTTGAAGGATGGTCAGATATCCTTGAGGAGCAGCAAAGATTTAATTGATCAGTAAGGATCTAGTGAAACAGAACAGAGATCTATATTCAGCAATTCAGTTGCAGGTCATTTCATTGTTACTCTCTAGCAATTGTAGCAGTGATATCAAAATCTCTTAACTGAGTTGGTTTAACAACCATTTTGTAAATCCTCTAACAAGGTATTAGTTCTATTGAATTGTTTCAAGACCTCTTACAAGGCCACTCCTAGCAGGGTGATTAAAATCCTCTAACAAGGTCACACCTAACAGTGTGTTTTGTAACCTTTTACCGGGTTGGCTTCTAACTGGGCATCACTTCAGAAGAGTGAAAAACAATAACTAGTTACATTGGTGGTTTTTCCCATATTGGGTTTCCACGGTAAATCTGGTGTCTCTTGTGTTCATGTTATTTTCTTTATTCATGTAAGTTAATCAGTGATGAATGCTTAAGAACAGTTTAATTATTACACACTTCAAGGATCAAGTTTTCAGCATTTCTTTGTATATTTACCGAGTGGCATAGTAAATAATTTGTTAAGATATTTAAGGGATCAGTGGTAATATTTTTGTGGTTAACTGATTCATCCCCCCTCTCAGTTACTGCATCTATATTTCCAACAATATGATCAGATTCAATGATTTTCATGTGGCGTGTTGGTGTTCTTGGATGACATGGTGACTTAGCATGTTGTGAAGATTTGAGATGTGATCTTTGGGTATGTGCAAGATCATGAGGGGCCAAAAAGTGGCGATGTCAGTTCAAAACTTTGACAATGTAGTTGATGACTTTTTTTTCACTTGAATTTGATAAAATGAAAAGGGTATCTTAAGGAGATTAGCAGCTTTCTATCGATATAATTGCTGTCAAATTTTGAATTTGGTAAGTAATTATTAGTTATTTTATAATTGAGCTACCTCTAAAGTGCTGATTTATATACTAATTGAAAAATGACTATAACTTTTAGATGGTATAACATTTTTGAAATCTGAAAAATGTGTCACATTCTATGCTTCACCTACTATAAGGAAATTTTTATTTTTTTTGAATTTTGTAAAGTTTTGAATGAGTTAAGGTGGTCAGACACGGGAGTTTTTTTATTCTAAAAATGTTGTAGCAAAAAATTCATAATTAATTATTTTTTTGGAATAAAATTACAAAAAAATATGCGCCACATCTGGGCATGAGTCTACTACTTATATATAAAATCTTATAATAATATATTATCATTTGATTATGATTAAGGTGGTTAGACATACACCTACTTCTTATTTTTTTCCTAAAATTTTTGTACTACTACATTGAAATCTATACTTTTCACCAATCATACTAACTTTTTCTCAAAAAGGCTTAGTAGTTTAGAAACTAAATTCAATTTTCTATAGATTCTATTCTTACAACTTTTTGATATTAGGTTCATAGCTAGTTGAAATTTTCATGTGAAGTTGACTAACCCTGATTTGGTAATTTTTCATTGCCACTTAAGGGCATAGTTTGGCCCCTCATGATCTTGCACATACCCCTTTGGATTGTTGCATGTTCATGGATGGAGATTTGGGTCCTAGCTATGTATTAGTCAACATGTCTTGGATCACATTGTGCATTATGTATTTCTCTTTGTAATGTTTTGTAATTAGGTCCCTAGTCAACCTAGTTGTAATAAGTTGAAGAAATGTATTTAAATATGTAATCTTTGAGATAGGTAGTATGATGAGGATGAGAGTGTGATTTTTGTTTGAGATGATATGCAAAGAGGTATGATTGGAATGTAAAATAAATTTAGAATAGACATATAATTTTACAGAGCTTGATTGGAATGTTTGAGATGCTATCAGTCAGTTCACAAAATTAGTGGATTGTAGTCCATCGTTGGGGTTATATCCCTAGGTGTATTTTGGGTTGTATACCAAGGGTTTTTTCCCTCATTTTTATTTGAAAAGTGACCTCTAGGTAGTGTGCCTAAATGTATGTACATTCTCTATTGTACCATTAACATGGTTTAAATGTACTAGTGCATCATCTAGTGGGTTTTATCTCCATGATGTTTTTTCCCTTAACCAGTTTTCCACACAAAAATCTTTGGTGTTATGTGTTCTTGTGTTGATGGTTTAGTTGCTTCATGTTTATCTATGTAAGGAAGTTAAGTATTGATAAAAAAAAAATTTCAACACAACTATTTTGGACAAAACTAATTCACTGCCCCCCCTCCCAATTGTGTGTGCTTCCTTATTTATATTAATTGGTATTAGAGGTTGATCCTCTTTTTGAAGCTTGACTACTTGAGGTGATCTGAGATGACAACTTTTAAGAAGGATAGTATGAGATTTAAAGGAGCCAACTATTCTTTATGTAAGGGAAGAATGATTACTCATTTGAGATGCATTAGAGAAGAATATTTGGATGTTACAAAGAAAGATTACAAGCCTCCTACATATTTTTTTGTTTCTACTCCTAATGAGAAGATATAATTCAGATGTAACATGAGAGCCAAGGAATCCTTGTTGAGTTCCTTATCAAATGTGTAATATACAAATGTAATGGAATTAGAAATTGCACATGAGGTTTAAATAAAACTTGAAGCATTACATAAAGGAGATCCCTTTGTGAAGCAAGTGAAGTTGCAGAGTTTGAAAGGATAGATAGAATCCTTGAGGATGAGAAAAGGAGAAAAAATTCAAGCTTATGTTAAGAATATAACTGAAATTGTTTGTGGAATCAAAGGTGCTAGTTGTATAATGGATGAGGATTAGATTGTTTCTAAAATTATGAGATCCTTGCCTCCTTCCTATGACAACAAAGTTTCTACAATTGAAGAAATCGGGACTATTTCTAAGGTGACAAGAGATACATTGATTGGTAAGTTATCTTCTTTTGAAATGACTATACTTTGTTATAATCTTCCTAAGTATGAAGCTAAATTTAAAGCTACTATCTCTAAGGATAAGACAAATTATGAATCATGTGAAAGTTCTTCAAGTTCATCTAAGTTTGGACCTAAATGTGTGAAGGAATGTGAAGAGATTGAAGAAGATGAAAGAATGTTGGGAGATCTATAAGCCTTGATTGCAATCAGAGTTCCTAAAGGTGCAGGTAAGTATGAAAGGAATAAACCTTTGAAATGT
The DNA here is from genome assembly GCA_027943335.1 of Chamaecyparis obtusa. Classification (NCBI taxonomy): domain Eukaryota; kingdom Viridiplantae; phylum Streptophyta; class Pinopsida; order Cupressales; family Cupressaceae; genus Chamaecyparis; species Chamaecyparis obtusa. The sequence goes on along the minus strand of BSBK01001642.1, from coordinate 105,062 downwards.
TTTTCTTGCAATAACATTGGTCATTTGTGTTCTAGATGTCCTAAGAGAGTATCAAAGAATAAGCCTAGAAAATTTTATCCTAAATATTATAAGTACTATTATGCTAATGAAGGTGTGAATGATGAAGAATCTGAGAAGAGTGAAGATGAGATTGTCTTTATTTCTATTACAGATAAGAACCATACCTTCTTGGATAAGGATAAATCCCTAGCTACACATGTTGAATTAAAAGATGAATGGGTAATAGATATTGGTTTCTCACATCATATGACTAGAGATAAGATAAATTTATGAAATTGAAAAGGTATGATGGTGGTGTTGTCAGATTTGGTGAAAATACTCCTTATTTTATCAAAGGGAAAGGTTTGATTACTCTTGATTGTAAGAATAATATTGATGATGTCTTATATGTTCAAGGTTTAAAGCATAATCTTTTGAGTGTTGGACAACTTATTGGTAAAGAATATATGTCAAAATTCAAGGATGGAAAATGCATAATCGAAGGAAGCTCTAGAAATGAAATTGCATCAAGTACTAAGAAAAGAGGTAAAGTTTTTTATTTGAATATAACATAATGCTTGATTGCTAGAATTGATAAGAGCTAGTTGTGGCATAAGATACCTTGTCATGTAAATTTTGATAAAATTGTGAAGATAAGTACTACACATGTCATAGATGATATGCCTAGATTGATAATGTGTGATAATGCTATGTGTAAGGAATGTCAGTTGGGAAAGCTAACAAAATATACTTTTAAAAGAAAGATATATTCTACAAGTGGATTGTTAGATTTGGTGCGTACTTCTTTATGTGGTCCTACTAGAACTAAGAGTTATTATGGAGACAAATATTTCATTCTATTCATTGATGAATATTCGAAGATGATGTAGGTTACATTTTTTAAAGAGAAATATGAAGTGTTTGAAAAATTCAAGATCTTTATAGCTATGGTTGAGATTGAGACATAATTAAAGATGAAGTGCTTAAGATCAGACATAGGTGGAGATTTTTCTTTAGGAGAATTCAATTCTTATTGTGAAGAAAATGGAATAAGGGGATATATGTCTTCTCTCCAAACCCCTTAGCAGGAGGGAATTATAGAGAAAAGGAATCAAACAATTGTTTACACTACAAGGACTATGATGATGGAAGAAAAAGTACCACAAATATAATAGAGAGAAGTTGTGAGTACTATAGTCTACACATTGAACCAAGTTTAGATAAAGCATGATACAGGTAAGCCTCCTTATGAAATTTGGTATGGTCATGTTCCTATAGTGAAATATTTTAGAATTTTTGGAAGTAAATGCTTTATAAGAAGAGATGAAGACTTAGGTAAGTTTGATCCTAGATGTGATAAAGGTATCTCTCTTGGATGTTCTACAAAGAGAAAAGATTATAAATTTTTTAACAATCAGTTCAGAAAAATAGTGGAAAGTGCTAATGTGAGAGTTGATGAGAATGATTAGAAATAGGTCAATTCATGTAGTTATGAGTCTGATGAAGAAGAAGAAAATCATATTATTCAAGCGCAAAATCAGAATTAGAGTTAGAATAGATCGAAAGAACATAATGGATAAGTTTTAGAGGAAGAAAAAGTGGAAACTCAAGAGCTTGCTACAAAAGAAAATCCAAAAAATCCAAGGTATGTAAAGTTAAATCATTCAAAAAATAAGATTATTGGCGATAGAAATGAAGATGTTATGAATAGAGGAAAAAATGTTAGAATCAGAAATTAAATTTGTTCGATTTCTCAAGTTGAACCTAAATATATTGATGGAGCATGCAAAGATGAAATATATATTAAAAAAATGAAATAAGAGCTGGAACAGATTGAGAAGGAAAATACATGGAAATTGGTTAGTGGATTGAAAGATAAGAATGTAATTGGAACAATGTGGGTTTTTAGAATTAAATTGAATGAAGATGGTGAAGTGATAAGGAGAAAAGATATATTATTATGAAAAGGATATTAAAAAATGGAAGGTATTGAATTTAAGGAGACATTCTCTCCTATTGGTAGAATTGAAGTAGTTTGAATCCTTCTTAAATATGCTACTTACAAAAATTTAAGGTATATCAGATGGATTTTAATTCTGCATTCATGAATGGAGAGTTGGAAGAGGAAGTATACATTGAGAAAGTTGATAATTTTCCTTTGACTAAACAAGGTGACATGGTGTGCTGATTGAAGAAAAATTTTATGGATTGAAACAAGCACCAAGAGCCTAGTATGAAAGGTTAGACAAATACTTACTGAAATGATTTTCTGAAAATAATTTGTATTTCATAATTGATCATGAAAATGTCTTGATTGTTGAAGTATTTGTGGATGATATTATTTTTGGTGGAAATGACAAGATGAGTAAATATTTTGTTGATGAGATGCAAAATGAATTTGAGAAGTCAATGTTAGGTGAGATAAAATTATTTCTTGGTCTTCAAATTATTCAATCAGAAAAAGAGATTTTCATATTACAGTCTAAGTGTGTGAAGGAATTATTAAAGATATTTGGAATGGATGATTCAAAACCTATTGGAGCCCCTATGATTACTAGCTGTAAATTAACAAAGAAAGATGATTTCCCTCTTACTAACCAGAAAAAGTACAAATCTATGATCGATGGATTGCTATACTTGACTCAGACTAGATGAGACATAATGAATCAAGTCTATATTGTTGTGAGATTTCAATCACAACTTAAGGAGTCATATATTACTATTGCTAAAAGGATATTCATATATTTGAAAGGGACAATGGATTATGTACTATGGTATCCTAAGAATGATGATGTCATTTTGTGTGTTTACACTAATGCTAATTGGGAAGGTAATGTGGATGATAGGAAGAGTACCACAAGTGGTGCATTCTTCTTGGGGAAGAAGTTAGTTGCTTAGGATAGTAAGAAAAAAACTTGTATATCTCAATCTACTGCTGAAGGTAAGTATGTTTTTTTCTTGTGCAAACTGTAGTCAGGTACTTTGGATGAAAAAAAATGATAGAAGAAGTCATTATAAGCTTTGGTGAGCCTAGTATTATTTATTGGGATAATTCAAGTGTTGTCAATATTTCAAAGAACCCTATGTTGCATTCAAAGACAAAGAATTTTTATATAAAGTATCATTTCTTGAAGGATAAGGTGAATGAGAAGGAAATCAAATTGGAATATGTTCCTACAAAAGAGAAGATTGTATATATTTTCATGAAGCTCTTTTTGAGGGATACTTTTGAGTATCTTTGAGGTAAGATAGAGGTGACAACTCCTCCTCATTAGAGATAAAGATGCATAGATTTTAATTGGTCTAGTGCTTTCACATAGAGTATTTTATTCTGGATTGATCCTTTTTGGGAATTCTCCTTACAAGGGGTAGTTGGTATGTTGTTTAGATTTTTGTTTTGGCCTCTATGACTTACTCCATATATGTTACTTTTTCATTGATGTCAAAGGGGGAGAGATAGACATGTGAAAAATAGCTAGAGAATCAAGGGAGAGATAGCCCTATGGAAGATAAGTGTTAGACTTAGCGAGAGTAAAATAAATTTTGGTGTATCGAGGATTCAGTGCTTCTTTTTGCATTGATATGTTTTTTCACATCATGTGTTTTCATCAATACAAAAGAGGGATATTATTAGACATTTCATATATATCTATGTGTGTGTGTGTGTGTGTGTGTGTTGAAATTAATGTTTTTTCATTGATGTCAACATATTTATTTATCACTGACAGTTCCTAGTTTGTTCGGTTGAAGTTTTTGGTTTGGTATGAATAATGTATTTGATGTATGTTGCTGGGAAACTGTAGATGTGTTTACGAATGTCTGTACTTGATTTTAAAAAAATTCTCATAGGTTCATATTGTGTTTTGAGGAAGTTATGATGGATGCATCAGAGGACAATTTTCTAGTTATTTCAGTGAGATAGAGTTGAAGTTTTTGGATCGGTGAGGTTCAGTTATGAAATATATTTTGTTGCTAACATGGTGGTGAGTTGAGAATATGGATGTGTGGTCTCATCTTGGATGGTTCATGATTTGGATGTTGGAAAGTTATTCTTCTTTTGTGACAAAGGTTGATGTTCAGTGTTCCTAATGAATAGTGTGGAGAAAGTTATAGATTTTGAGGTACATATATTTTTGTTGTTGTAGTAGTAATTCATGTTTCTTGTTGATATTTTAGGATTGTGTTCTATTCATGTTGGTGGATTGCATTAGGGTATGTGATCTAATTTAGTGATTTTCTTGTGGAATGTTGGTGGTTCTTGGATGACTCGATGAGTTAGTGTGTTGCAAAGATTAGAGGCATGATCTTTGGATCATGGCATATTCATGGATGGACATTCAGGTCATAGCTATGTCTTAGCCAACATGTCTTGGATCGCATTGTGCATTATGTATTACTCTTTGTAATTTTTGTAATTATATTCCTCGCTGACCTAGTTGTAATAAGTTGATGAAATGTATTTAAATATGTAATCTTTGAGATCAATAGTATGATGAGGATGGCTAGAGTGTCATTGATGTTTGAGATATTGTGCAAGGAGGTATGACTAGAATCTAAAATAAATTTAGAATAGAGTTGTACTTCATCAGAGCTATCTTAGCATGCCTGAGATGTTATTAGTTAGTTCGAAAAATTAGTGGATTATTGTCCACAATGGATTGTAGTCTATCTTTAGGGTTGTAGCCCTAGTTGTATTTAGGTTGTATCCCAAGGGTTGTTTCCATCATTTTTATTTGAACACTGAGCTCTAGGTAGTGAGCTTGAATGTATGTGCATTCCCCATTGTACCTTTAATAGGGTTTGTTGACACTCAATTTTCACCCAATTTTAAAAAAATGAATATAAGTATGTCTCATATTCTAAGAATGGTTATTGTTGATTTTGCCTCCTTGAAATAGGGCCATCTCAATTTCATATACTCCAAGATCTTTTTTTCATTTCAACAGAGCTCCAAGTTTGAAGATATGTGATTACCAACTTTTCATCCACTTTTCAAACATCATAGTGAAAAAGTGTGACTTTCGATCAACTTTCAAAAATTGCAGTAAGGCAGTGCAATTTTTGATTTCTGACTTTCCTTCATATTTTCAAAACTCATGGTGTAGATGTGCAATTTATGAATTTTAATTAAGTCCTCAGAAATCATAGTACAAAAGTGCAATTTCAGATTTTGCATCAAATCTTCAAAAATCGTAGTATGGAAGTGCAATTTCTGATTTTGCGTCAAGTCTTCAAAAATCATAGTACAAAAGTGCAATTTACAATTTTGCATTAAGTCTTTGGAAATCGCAGTATGGAAGTGCAATTTATGATTTTGCATCAAGTCTTCAAAAATCGCAATACAAAAGTGTGATTTCTGATTTTGCATCAAGTATTCAAAAATCACAGTATGAAAGTGTGATTTCTAATTTTTCATCAAGTTTTCAAAAATCACAGTAAGGAAGTGTGATTTCTACCTAACTTTCAAAAATTGAAATGGAGACGTTAGATTTCCAATAGACCATCAAAAATGAAAGTAGAGGAGTATGATTTCCAATCTTCCACTTCACTATTAAGAATCGTAGGGAAGGATGATGATTTATGAACTTCCGCCTAGCTTTTAGAAATCATAGTGAGCAGATGATATTTTTGATAGGCTATTGAAAATAAGAGTAGGGTAGTGTGATTCCTGAAATGATGACATCACTAATAAATTAGTCAGTACAGTTATCGGATGAGGTCGTGCAACTAAAAGACTATTAAATAGGGAGTATTTCCTACCCAAAAAAATTAAATATAATATTCTAATTTATCATTTGGTTATCTTTTTTTAATAAATGTGTTATAAATAATATTATTTTCTAGAAAATCCTAATGAATGATAAGTTTTAAATTATTTAGATATTTGATTAAGTTACTTTATGTGCATGAATTTTATATCCAAGGACATTATTATAAAAAGATTTTGTTTATCAGATGTTTGATGACAAGATATTTTACAGGATGAAGTGGAAGGGATATTTCCAGGAGGAGTCTTATTTAAATGTTAATTATTATCTACCTTAACTTTATGTGCTTAGGGATTTACATTGTAATTATTATGTTAAGTTATATTGATGTAGGATTAGGTTTTTGTTATGAAAGGAGGCATTAGTCTGAAGCCTTTTTGCATCTGTTGGATTATATATTTATAAGGTTTCTGAGACCATTTATAGACACACATACACACACACATATGTTAGGAATGAATGCAAAGTGTTTTGGCAGTCATTCTGTAGCAATTTTTGTTCCATTCATGACTTGGATTGTCATTGATGTCAACACAGTGATATTCTGGATATTAGCAAGAAAGGAGGTATAGTTTTGTTTTACGCACATGTTGTATTGCAGATTGGCTTTTGTGTAGTCAATGGTATGCTCTTTTGTGTGTTATTAACTTGTGGTTAATAGCACAAAAAGAAATTCATTCATTTGTAAGAGTTATGAGCATTTTGGTGAAAGCAGTGTTTAGACAGTGTTTCTGTGTAGCGATGTTCAGAAATCAGAGGATATCTCTTAGCTGGGATGGAATCTAATTTTGCATAGTTAAAGGGATGTTGGAGACTCATTAATGATGATGTGGTTCATAGTGAAAACTTTGAGGATATGTTTGGAGAAAGTTACAGTAACTGGAAGCCGACAGTTTTATGTGAATTCTGTGTGTAGCGTGTAGAATTTATTATTTTGTAATTGAGGACCGACTCATTTGTAATTATTTGAGTTTGGTATATAAGAAGGAATTTTTTCCTTATTGTAATGTGTACTATGAAGAGTGAGATGCGAATATATGCATGAAGTGAAGAAAAGAGCTAATTCAGCGATGAAGGAAGACTTGAGAGTACAGAGATCTGGAATTGTGATCTTGTGTAGCAGAGAGTGCAGTTTTGGCACAGTGTGAAGGAGGTAATATATTTCATATTATTCTATTGAATAATTCTAAGATCTTTTGGATAGTGGGTTCAGAGATCTTGCCTTGAAGCTATTTGGGCAGTGGGTCCTTCTGTCTTCCATAAACTCTTAACCGGGTTAGAATCTTTTAACAGGGATTCAAAATCTCCTAATAGGGATTTATATGTACTGAATGTATTTTATAAGACTCCTAATAGGGTCCATCCTCTAACAAGGAACTTTCATATTAGTGCATCATTTTGTGGGCATCATTCCCACCGGGGTTTACTCTTTTCAAGAGGTTCCCTAGTTAACATATCTTGTGTTATTGTGCAATTGTGTATGATTATCTTTCTATGGTTGATCAGTACATTGATTATATTGTTTAAAGCTATTGAATGGATAAATTATCAGATAACTGATTCACCCCCCCCTCTCAGTTATCTTGGGGATCTTTACTTTCTAACAACATATAGAATAGAATTTTATCAACAATTGAAACATGAACTCATAAGTATTATTTTTTAAAATCAATACAAGATAAGTATTTTCTCTCACTTGTAGCAATAATTTTTCAATTTTCTTCAATTAGTCCCTTGGATAAGTCTGTTTCATTAGATTGCCTCACTATGGAACTCTTATGCTATTGTGATTTCAAAATCATTTATAATTGGAGCATCAGTTGAAAGGATTGGTTTTCAAACTTCTCTCTATCTTATTTGTCTCTTAGAGTCAGAGTTAAATTTAGTAAGACTTTTCATGAATATATAGTTTTAAAATTACAATTCATACAAATGCCTCTAAGGTGATGGTATTGTTTCTAAAAACAAGCTATTAAAACTGTCTCCAAGGTTATACATAGAATCAAAAGTGAATTGAATCTATCTCCCAAGTAGAAGCAAGGCACTGATCTTATCAATTTTTGGATATAGTCATTTGTTTCATTTTTTAAAGTTTCAGGATATTCTATTTATCATTTATTCATTTTATACATCTTTAATCAAACATTCTTACAATTAAACAAAGTGTTCAAATTTTTTGCAGCATTCAATACCTTATACAGTTATGATATTCACAACTGCATTCATCTCAAGAATTCATTTTCCAACTTGAGACAATAACAAAGCTATATAGATTTACTATCTACTATAAAAAGCCTTCAACCAACAGATTGGTTGAGGTACAGGCACCAACCTTGGTTCTACAGAGCCAAAATTGTAGAAGTTTCAACCTTGCCTTTGGTTGAAAATTATTAGTTGGGAAAATCACTTGGGTTTCCCAGCATTGGATTGGCAAGTCCATAGGAAATCCAACCTGTTGATTTGAGCACCAATAAATTGACAACTCTATTGGGGAGAGTTGCTAACAATTTGGATTGTGAAGATACCCATAAATTCTTGTTTCAGAGACTAGAATTGAATGATATATGTAGACTCTGCTGGAAGAGAAGAACTCAGCAGAAGTAAAGAAATATTTTTCCTCAAAATGAAGGTGGTGACTCTAATATAATATATGCAGTTTTTTGTTAAGAGAACAAGGAATAATCCCAAACATGTATCTATCAGATACATGTGGGGTAGAAGGTCTTTACATGAAGGATCAAATAACCATATTGAATTGGATACACACTCTAGGAGAGGGAAAAATTCCAATCCAGATATGACTTTTGATGGATTCAAAGATTTTGCATGAAGAGAAAGGAGATAACAAGATGAAGGTGATGATCCACAATTTAGGTCATCACACCAGTGATGAAGATAATAGAAACCCATTCTATACAATTGTAAATGAAAATAATACCTGATAAGATGATATTGAAGATAAGGAGAATAACAAAGAAAATGAAGAATATTGCAATAAGGTAGGTGATATTTTTTGTGTATTGGAAAATCTAGATCCTGTAGATAGAAGAATAGCTAAGGCTCTTAGAAGGAAACCTAGTGAGGTATTGGAGATTTTGGGAATATCAAGAGATCAAATTATTACCCCAAAATAAGGTAGAAGAAAGGTCAAACAAAAAAATGAGGAAAGATATGGAACAAGAAGAAATAATGACAAGGATAGAGAACTAAAATATAATCCCCCTTAGAGAAAAAATGTCGAACAAATATTAAACAATGGGTATGTCAACCCACTATTTGAGCAAGAAATAGAAAGGAAGAGAAAAATAATGGACATTGGAGGTAGCCAAATAATGGGAATCAGTATCCTCAGAATCATATGAATCAAAACCATGGGAATCAGAAAAATAATAATCACAGAGGTCAAAATCATAGGAATACTAATCATCAAAATTTTTGGCCAAGGATGAATAATTAAGGTGGAAACTATATGAATGCTAAAGCCCCTATAGTGATTGAAATATATAGGCAGTTGGACTTTGCTGGTATAGTTGGATATCCCAACCTTGTATCAAATAAATTAAGGAATGCTATTCCTAAATTTTTGGGTAATGGATCAGAATCTTCTGAATTGCATTGTATAAATCTCAAAAATACAATTGATGATTTGGAGGAGGGAAATGAAGATGTTTTTATGAAATTGTTTGTTCAATCCTTGACTGAGGATGTCATGGAGTGGTATAGAAGTTTTCCAGATAGATTTATCTCAAGTTGGTATGATTTTGTCAACCAGTTCATCGAGCAGTTTGGGGATCATATTGACACTTATTTTGCCTCACATGAGCTAACTAGTATAAAGAAAAATCAAAATGAATCTGTGCCTGAATTTAACAAAGGTTCAATAAAGTACTTAATAGGATTCCAAGAGATATACGACCTGTCGATTCATTTTTGATTGATTTTTATTTGAGTTCTTTTGATAGTAAAACTCATTATGAGATCAGGTCTCATAGACCATCCACACCACTTCAAGTATTCAAGACAACAATAAAAATTGAAAATGACATAAAGGCTATAGGTAGGGTTGCCAAAAGAGATGATCCCAAGTTATTAAATCCAAAGGGCCCTAGGCATATCAAAGAAGAAGATAAAATGGATAAGATGATGAATATGGTAAAGTGTCTCCAAGTCAACAAAGGTAGAGATAGTTTCCAATCAAACAGGAATGAACACACAATTATTCAACATGAAAGGTAGACACTATGCCTTATAACACAACATGGAAGGATGGCAAACTAATTTTTGTAATACCCCAAAAATGGGCTATACGACCATTGACCTCCTACATCAACAAATCAATCGAAATCGACATAAAAGTCCTAACCAAAGGCACATCTGTGCATCAAATCATTGAAACCCTAATCGATTCTATATAAATTCTGCATCGAGGAATATTTTTGAAATATTTCTAATTTATCCAAATTATCTCCTAATTAAATATTATTTGGCGATAAAAATGTTCTATTTATCCTAAAGTTAATTAATTGAATATGTTGAATATTTGATTAATTAATTTAATTCTACCACTTAATCAATTAATTAGATTTAATTCTATTTATTCCTAATTAATATTATTTAATTTTGACAATAAATAAAAAATCCTACAAATAATTGATTAAATTCTTATTTAATTAATTAGATCTAGTTGTCAAATTTAATGATATAGTTTCGAAATAAAGTTTGATTAAATAATTGATTAACCCATAAATTAGTTGTTTTAATTCAAAAATCAGTTAAGTAGAGAATAATTCATTTGAATTATTAAATTAATTCATAATTATCCATGCACATTCAGAAAAGCAGTTAAACTCTAAATCAATAAATCAATTCAATTTGTTCTCTTTTTGAACTCAAACATCTATTTCGAGTTAAAAAGTGATCTAAACTTCTGATTTGAGTTAAAAATTTGATTTTGCATGATTTTGTGAGTTAACTAATTCTGATTTCCTAATAACTCAAAAATCAATTTGATTTAATCAGGGAGAGATTTTTAGCTTTCCATGAGCTTTCAAAAATCTTGGATTTCTATATAAACAAGGCTCAACCCTTCACAAAAGATCCTTCTTGATAATCCTTCAACTGCGCTTTCAATTATCTAGAGAATCAAGCTCTTGCAAATAGGTGATTGTGAGATTTTTTTCAATTCATTTTTTTCAATTGATTTACATAGCATAGCATATCATTGATAGATTCAATTGCATTCATTTCAATTATTAGATCAAGTTTCATATCAGTCTTTCACCATATTGCATAGAAAATCCAAAAATATAGATTAATCTACATTCATTTTTCACCCATCTTTCATCATTTAAATCCTTCATTTAGGTATTGCATTGTCATTGGTCTCGGTCATAATCTGAGAATATCAAAGTCATACCTACTAGAATGCAATAAATCACCTGGTTAGCTATATTGTTTTCATTTGTAGATTTCTTGATTTGCTAACCTCTAATGTTTTACTGAAGTGTTGTGTCTAGAACTAGGTACAATTTTCACACACACATTTCTGGCACCCATCGTGGGGCCTTGCAATGGGTTTCCATCTTGATTTAATCATTTTCTGATATTTCATATTAAAACTGTGATTTTTAATTTTCTGGTCTGTACAATTTCGTACGACATTCCACATATTGTCATATTAGAAGATCATGTCTATTGTATGCTAGACAACAATTTTAAGTGTCGTACAGGTTATATGGGTATTGTCGTATGAGAGTTACTTTGTCATATGAGGACTAACCCATTCTCGTATCATTTTTGAAAAGTTGTATGGGAATTTGTAGAAACTTGTACAAGTTTTGATGCCAGTTTTGCGTAGTCGTATCATATTTTGAGCATTTTTTGGAAATTTTGGTTTCGGATTTCTATTGAAAGATAATGCTAATGATTGATACTTGTTGTTTCTGATCATTTTTTCTAATGGAAAAGCTCAAGGAAAATAAAAATAAGGTAAAATATACTAAGCACATTACATTGGATCTGAGGTATTTCGCTACATCTCTATAACATTTTGATTTTGGGGAAATAAAATGAACCTCTCAAATGTTTAGCTTGAGTGTTTCTTGCTTTCATAGATCACACATTCATTTTTTCTCTAAAGGAAACAAGGAATCTAGATTTTCTTTCTTGCATATTTGTCTCAAATAGTAATTAGGCCCTATGAACACTATTTGTGGCATTCTTGAGAGAGTGGGCTTCATTCGCTTGTTTTACACATGAATCTCTTCTTAAAGATAGATCCCCTTGTAGGTAGGGAAGGATTTTATATCATCTCATGGTTTTACTTGGTTTAGTCTTCAATCCTTGATGGTACATTTTCTCTTGGACCCACTTAGAGAGATCGATAGTCATTATTGTTGACATACGAACCTTGGTGAGGTGGTTTTAGTTTAGCGTGTCAATCAATTTGCTTGCTATGTTTGGGTGAGGTGAAGAGGCTAGAGGATTATGCTCTATTCCCTTTTTGGGCACATCAGAAACTTAGAACCCTTGAATCCAAGATAAGTCCCCATGTGGTCTATTTTGTGAGTCTTCCTTGATAGAGAGGGTTAACCATAGTGGACATTCCCTTTATTGGGTAAACCACGTGGAGGAAACCTCAAGAGGTAATAGCCATTTTTGATGTGGTAGAAACAACCACTATATAAATGTCCTTGTGGAAGAAATCTCCACAGGTGTAGTTTCTTATTGGGCTGTCAGATCTCCTCAGCATCTCCGATTGATTAAATTATTAGAATGTGTCAAAACCCCAGTGTGCTTGGATTGGAGTTCACCCTCTTGAGATTGCAAAAGTTGCAGAGTTGACCATTACTATGAACCATAGTGTAACCAACTTTTTATTTTCTAAGACTATGTGCGTGACTACAAAACATTTGAGAACATACACAAGTAGAATTCTTAAGGAGTAGAATCATAAGTCACTATTCTTGTTCATGTGCAAGGTTGCTTTGTCCCTTGCTCATTGTTTGAAGACAATTGTTTTCTTGAACTCCCTTATTGTTGTCTTGTGTTCTTGATCTATGATAAAAAACTATTAATGTATCTAGTTGGTCATTTAAAATGAACAAACCTGGAAAAACTTGTGAAACAATTCCTATCAAAATCAACCAACAATTTGAAAAACTTGCAAAATATGAAGAAAAATCCTTTTCTGGTGTAAACTGTCATCCTGGAAATTCAAGAGTTGTATGAGTCTTTGCCAATTGTCATATTAGAACCCCCATAAAGTTGTATGGGAAATCCTATATTGTCGTACAACTGTTGTCAACAAATCTTAAGAAAAATTCAACACTGGAGTCAATTGTCATACAAGTGTTTCAAATTGTCATATCAGACCCAATCATGACTCGTACGAGCCTAGAGAAATTCGTATGAGATTTGTGTCAAAATTGTTAGAAAGCCTTCAAATTTGTCAGAAAATTCAATCATTGTAGTCAACCACCAGATTCTGTCAAAATATTCACTATGTCAGGAAGAGAGCGAAAAACCAGAAAATTCCAATTCATTTTCCTAAAGTGGTCTCTTGAGTTTGATCTAGCCTTCTGATTTATCAATTTGAATCCCATTTAATCTTGTGTCAAAACCTTGTCAAAATCATCTTCAAATTCAATCCTTAAAAAGGCTAAGCATTGTGAGCTCATGTGATGAAGGGTGTGTTCGTTATATTTTTAGGGTTCTGATGTTTTCCTTTCCAAATCCTGGTTTACCATTCATTTGAAATTTTCCTATGGTCTAGGTGTCTGAATTTCAGACAATTTTTCCCTAATTAAGTTTGAAAACCCTTGCCTTAGGTTTCTTGCCTTGGTAGGTTTTTAATTTTTATGAAAACCCTTGGGTTGGCCCTATTTTTATGTTTGGTCATTACTTTTTGGTCACTTAAGTGGTTAGCCATGCATGTGGTTATTTATCTTAGTGTTCACTGAATCGAGAAATGTCATTGCATATCTTCAAGTTATTTGGTGAATTGGGGAATGGGTTAGAACCTTGTTAAGTGTTTCCTTTAGTCGCGAGGTCTCCAAGTATTCGGCAGTTATCAGAAAGCCTTGCATGACTTGGTGAATGCATTGTTTCTTATTCACATATTCCCTGGTGGATTCATGTTAACTCTCAGTGACTTAGCGTGGCAGTTATCGCTCATTCTCAGAATTGGGCAGTCAAAGTTTATATCAACTGGCAAGCTAGTGAACACCGTTGATAATCTGCAAGATCAACGGTTATGTTTTAGTCTTAGAATACAGTGGATCCTGTTGGGAGTATTCTTAAATTTCTGAGGTTTTTGTCCTAATGTTGGTTTAGTCCTCTGGTTTGTGAAGTTGTCCTAGGTACAAGTGCCAGAATGTCTTCAAAAAATTGTCATAACCCTATTTCAAAAATCCTTACCCTATGTCTTGTCCTTGAAGAATTTTGAATTCATGTCAAAAACCACAAAGTGTTTGCCATTTTCAAAATAAATCCTAAGTCAATTACTTTATTTCTTTTCGAGCGTTACTTTTTAAGTCACTTAGGTCCATTAAAGAGCACATGCATTTATTTTTACGCAGGGGTTATATTTCTTCCTAAGTCTAGAAACCCGGTACAATAAATAACATTTCTTATGTTTCAAGTTCATCCAACCGTGAATCTTCAAAGAAGATCTAATGGCGGTCGCGTGTTCGCATGGAATATTTCTAAGCCATGTGAACATGCAAAATAACCGTTGATCTTATAACAAAATCCTGATGCGGAAACAAGGTGGGACCATTGACAAGTATCTCACAAGTGGCGGCCTTCTATTTTTCAAGAACAGTAGGGCCGGTAACAGAAGAATCTTCGAGGGTTTAAAATAGTAAAGGAAAGATCGGATGGCTGTCGTATAATCGCATGGGATCTTCCAAGCTATGCGATTATGTGACAGGCCATTGATCTTACGTTGAATCAAGTGCAATTCTCTGGTGAAACCTTTTGACAGATGTGCATAAATGATGTTTTCTCATTGGTTAGCTTCAGCAGACACCGATGCTCGAAAAGAAAGAAAGTACCTGACATTCTGCCAGGTGTTGCAAATGTGGAATTTCTTTATTGACAAAGGCGAGGTGGGACCGGTGGCTTAAAAGAAGATAGTGATGGTGAGTGGTAACAGGTTTTCGCATGTTCGCATAAGCTTCTTTTAAGCTATGCGATCATGCGAATAGCATTTCATGTTAATGGAGGAAGTTACAAGAGACCGCCAAAGACAGAAAGGTAATGTGACGGTTAGTCGCATGTTCGCGTGAGTGTTTTTTATGCCATGCAATCATGTGATAAGCCATTGGATCATCTACTAATGAGGATCGACGATTCTCATTCAAACTAAAGATAAAATGGTGCGAAGTGAGGCTTCCCGTTGAAGAAGTGATAGTTCGCTCTTCCAGAGGAGTAATTGTTTCAATCATGCTAAATTAATTGTTGACAGGACTACTTTAAGTGGCTCATATATCAGAATTTCACGCACTTTCAGAAGCACAAAGAGATCAAAATTTGCAGAGATTCAGGCGTGAAGATTTCTGAGGTTTGGTTGCTATTCCCGGGTGGTTTCTGAGAAAAAAAGGTTGGTAAAATTTTTGTGCGATTTGCTTCCTTATCAAAAGAATCACAGCTCTATGTTTAGTCTATCTTGCAACGATTTATTTTAAATATAAACCTTAAAATGGCCCCAAGGAAAGAATTGTTGGGTAAAATAGAGTATAGTGAAAGAGGTTTGCACGAAGATTTATTGCAGTTACTTCCTGGCTCTTCCACTACCCCGGTGAAGAATAAGAGTTTGATTCCCAAAGACCCTAGGGTAAAAATAGTAGAAGGTTTATATGACACGGCAAGTTTTATTAGAGAGGCCAAGATTGGTACTATCAACGCAAGAGGTGACTCTGATACCACAGGACTAGAATTGTTCAAAGTAGGTTTTAGTGAGAGAAATGCCCCTCACCCTGCAAGCAATATATGGTAGTCTGACTTAGGAAAACTTGTCATGCCTGGTGTCTTTTTAGATGTAGATTTGATGACCCAGGTTGCAAAAAATTATGATCCAATCACTAAAGAAATTAGGGATGCAAAGGGAGTGTTATTGTTTAAAGTTTCGGCTGAAGAAATCAGGAAGGTATTCGGGTTAAGTGAACCCTCAGAAAGTTTGGAAAGCATTAACTTTGAAGAACTAAGGCAAGTATACAATGCACAAAGGAACTATTATAGAGGCAAGTTGTTGAAGGATTTCTGCACCAAAATTGGAAAAATGGTTGTTGTGGGGCAGAACACTCCGGAGCCTTTTAAAATAGAATATTTTGATCTCAGAGCTAGGAGTGCATATTGGTCATTATGTCAGGGTTTTGGAGAGGATGTTAGTGAAAGGATGCCAATACACTTGATGTGCATGATGATCCAAATTTTACATGCACACGTGTCTATCACTTTTGATTTTGCTCCTTTCATTGCTAAATTAATCCATAATGGATTAGTAAAGATTCAAAAGAATGAAGGTGACAGACCTTTTTGCTGGTACTCTTTCATAATGTACATGTTTCTGTTCAAAGGAGCAAGCTATTTTGAACAAGAAATGGAATTGGTGAGAAAGAAGGATGGTGAAGACATGCCAGTCCAACTATGGAGCCTCACAATGACCTGGGATAAGAAGGATCATAGTTTCATCAATTTTGATAAACGTTTTGCAGCTAGACTCAGGAAGCTGTTTGTTTTAGATAACCCAAGAATCCCAACAATGTTAGCACAACTTGTTAGGCCAAACCAGTTTGCTAAGAACCTGAACATCGTACACAATTGGGGAGATGTTATTTTCTACAATGTATCAACTGTTATCAGGTTGTATGGTTTCAGGGGGGCCCCTTTTATATTGCCCTATCAAGTACCCCTTAGGATTGAAATTGCAGAGTTCTTGAGGCAATTAGGAGATATTGAGGAGTGTGCCCTCACTGGGAAAGGCAAGGGAACTTTATTCCCAAATGTTACCATTGCCCATCAATTCATAATTACCAAGGGTGGATGGGTCTACATGGATAAAATTCTGGGTCCATACCATATGGCTACTGCAATTGCTAGAACAACAGATCCAGAAGGTTTCTATAATGAAATGTTTAAAAAGAGAGCCAAGTGTGCCATGATCAACCATATTTTTAATTTCCCTAAAGATATCATCAGGAATGTAGCAAAGATACAGGAACAAGAGGTAATGAAAGAAAAATGGTTGGTATACAAGAAGACACTAGATTTTATCCGGCAATTTGATTCAGGATGGGATCCCCTGAAAAGCATAACTCCAATGGGGAAGAAAATAGACTCTCATGAATTGTTTTCAGGATATTTTTCAGACTTTAAATGAGAAAAAGGAAAAAGTTATGAAGGATGATCCAGAAAAGGCTAGACAATTGTTGAGCAAGCCTGTGTTTGCAAAAGGGTTACCCCCAGGGAGATATATGGTACAAAAGAAGACTGGTTACAATGTGGTGATACCAGAATAGAGCTAGCAAAAGTAGATGGATAAAAGGGATATCCCATCAACCTCACAACAAGTTGGAAAACAAAAGGAAATTATGGAGATCCCCGATTCTCCTCCTCAGACTTCTGAAGATATAATTGATTCTCCACCCCCATCAAAAAGGAAAAGGTTGGAAGAGAGACATGCTCATGTGGAAAAGGAGTACTCCCCATCACACTCTCCTATAAGAATTTTTGATGACCAAGAGATTGTAGAGCAAGTACAGCAAGTAGATGCTCTAGGTTAGATCTTTATGACTTATGAAGAAGTAAATGAGGGAGTGCCAGAGCTACCAGAAGAACCTAAGTTGGATCTAACAGCAGGGGAGTTAGCAAGTACCGAATTGGACCCTATAATCAAGCAAGCTTGTGAAGAATTTTTGGTTGATGACACTTTTGTTAAAACTAGGGCCTTTATGCAGTTTCTTTGGAAATTAAACATCAAACAATTTCAAGAAATCTGTGAGAAGAGACATGAAGAGAATCCGGAGAAGGATTTACAAGTTATAGAGGAAGAAGTGAAAACAGAGATGACTGCAAAGTTCAAACAAATCACTCCAGAACAGGGAAGAGATATGGTAAAGATGTCAGGAGTACTGATCCTCCCAGAATGGGATATAGCTGATGCAGTAGTGTTTGATGCAGTCAGAAAAAAAACCACTCTTCTCCATAGGACTCTAGAAGAAGCAGAACAAGCTGTTAAAGCAGTCACTTTTAGTGATAATCATCAAGCATTGGTAATGTGGTCTTTGAGGAAGAATGAAAGTGATAAAGGAAAGAAAATTGTCAAAGATGACCTCTCAAGGAGTTTAATTGTGAGAAGAGTTACTGATACATCTTTGGTGGAAGCATCAGGTATGGTAATGGCCATGGCACAATGAACAACAAAGGTGGTAGAAAAGGAAGCTAAAGAGAAGGATGAGCTCACTGCAAAACT
Organism: Chamaecyparis obtusa; assembly: GCA_027943335.1. Taxonomy (NCBI): domain Eukaryota; kingdom Viridiplantae; phylum Streptophyta; class Pinopsida; order Cupressales; family Cupressaceae; genus Chamaecyparis; species Chamaecyparis obtusa. Next base: position 86,819 of record BSBK01001642.1, on the reverse strand, counting down.
GGAAATAGTTTTGAAGGTTTATGGTGAGATGAAATAGGGGATTCTTGAGAGAGATATTCTGATTGCAGATTTAAGAAAGAAATTGGGAGAATAGGGCCCAATACAATTATCAGAGAAAATTCAGATAGCTTCCTCCTCTGCAGGGCCTTCCTCATCAAGCCCTATTATTGAACTTCCCCCTTCCCCTTCTCCTCCTTCCATAGATGAAGAGGATATTGATCAAAAGGTGAAAAATAGGTTAGGTGATAAGATAAAAGGTGTTGTGTCACATTTTTTTGCAAAGGTGAGACCTAAAGAAATATACAAATCTGCAAAACAATTGGCAGATGTCTTAGTGACTTTTTAGAAAGAGGTGGCAACTGTGGACAAAATTTTGGAAAGATAGACTGCAAGGAAAGATACTCTGAGGTCATGGTTTGATCAAAATAAAGATCAGTGTGTTGTAAATATTGAGCTTGAAAGTACTTATAGGGTTATCAAGGATCTTTTTGACTTTGAGGTAAACAAGGTGAGTATAAGAAGAAGGTCAGAAATCTTAAGGACAAGATATTTCTAGGATGATTTCCAAATTTTCCCTGGTCTTATTAAGGAAGATGGGGTAATCAAGGATAAAGGTAAATGGATGGAGCAAATAGATAGATGAGTACTGACTAAAATAAATGACATTCTATGTACAGATGATAATACCCCATTCGTACACTTTATTGAACTCCTTTAGGATGCTAGGTTATACTTTGCTAATGTGAGAATAGAAGTTCATTAGTTGGTTGCTGAGTGGGAAAAGTTGTCCCCAAAGAAAGATGAGGTCCTTGCCTTTCATTGGCCAAGTAAAGAAACCTACATGACTTGGGAATCCACATATCTATCAGGAGATTCAGAAGAAAGGGCAATCAGGTGAAGAAGCGGCAGGTGTTAGTATTCCAAACTTTTGAAAGTCAAGGTAAAAAGGGACAAAAATGTTAAACAAGTTATCATAGACATGAATGTGACACTTGGCCAAATAGAGTTGTAGATGGCATCTGATCTAGAAAATGAGGGAGAGAAAGTTTCAAACAAAGAATGATGTAAATTAGCCGGATGGCGGTCATCATTCATGCAACAAATTTAGCAACTGCTCTAAAATATCTTTAGACAAAGATGCCACCTGCGGGATTGTTGGAAATAGATATTTGTAATCTGTTGTTGCAAACAACTTTCTGATTTTGTAATATTGTTTTTAGTGCAAGATCTTTTAACAGCCATCTAAAGCTTGTTGCATCCTTTTGAGGATTCCAAGATGGCTGATTGGTATAAGTAGTAAGTCCTTGTTCATTTCAAAGGAGGTTGAAAATATACTGTAGAGGCTTGGCGCCATTGTTGAAATCTTAGAATATGTTATCAAATTTTGAAATGTATTGATACAGTGAGATTTTATTGGAATACAATAGAATTCCCTTGCATGATTTCAATTGTCTTCTTGTTTGAATTATGTGGCTTTTGTGTATTGAATCTATAAGGTAGTTTTGATATACCGTTTACAAGGTATCTATGATTTTAATCTCTAGCTCCTTTCAAGGAAAGGGTAATGTCTTTAGGTTAATTTCTCAGAGCTTAGGAATTTGGCAAGAATTTGATGATCAAACGTGTTTAAAAGAGGATGAATTGTAAGGCATTTCATCTGGGATTTTTTTGTGTTTCATTTAGAATATTTCTGTAAGTATATGTTTCACTGTTTGACTCTATACCTGAAGATAAGGCACTGGTCTATCCTCGATTTGTAGAGATCTCACCCTCAACAAAATTCAAATAATAATTTAATTTCATGTATGTTTGAATGATTGAGAAGATTAAGTTTGTATCAAGGATATAAACTATTGTTGTGATCCTTTCAAGAAGTAGATCTAAAAGGGGTTAACCTGCCCAAGTTCAAAGCTCAAAAAGAAGAAGGAGTTTATCCTTGTCACACTTGCCATTTTTTTGCAATGAATGTTTACTTCCGTTAAAATCATTGTGGAGCATTGAGTCTGAAGATAGGTACACCTGCCTGGGTCCGTGGAGCTTGAAGTAGAAGAAGGACTTGGTCCTTATCAATTAGCCTTTTCCCTGTAAGAATCCGGAGTTGAGAACCCGAGAGTCAAGTTTGAAAACTATATTGGTGATTCTACATGAAAAATAGCTAACAGGTCCTACATATTTTGACTTGGCGATTCGGCGACTGAGCAGTTCTATTACTATCCTTTAAATCTAGTGGCTTTGACAATTTGACTTAATAAATTTGGCAAAGGTAATGTTTTCTTTGTTCGCTTATTCTTGGAATAGGTTAGTGAAGCTCTAAATGATCTAGAGATTCAATGAATCAAGTAGTCACAAGTTCTCTTAAAAGAATTGGTTAATGCTAGAAGCATTTGGTGAATGGGTGAATCAAAGGGTTAACAAAGTATTAAGCTTTTAGTCGCTTAATCGCATAATGAAATGATCAATGATTAAAGTATTGGGAGATTCAGTGAATGCTTGGTTTGCTGAGTCTTGTAATCAAATGGCTAAGGTTTATGTTGTTTCAGTGAATTTGCAATAGCCATTGATTAGTGTCAAGATCAATGGTTGATCTAGAATCTCAGTATGTAAATGGTGGTTAAGGAAAGATTTAGTGACTCAGAGAGTAAGCTGTTCACCAGTTCTCTCAATATACATGTGGTTAAGTATTTCATTTAGTGAATACGTGATCTCTTTTTAGCCGCCAAGTCTCCAAGAAAGTTGATGGTTAATCGGGACATTAAGAGAATGGGAGATAGCCATTGTCACTAGTTCTCCAAATGATGACTACAGTCAGTTGCTCGGGCATGATTTCCTTGTTCGCTAGGTTGTTGAATCAAGGATGAGTTAAGAGACACATTCCAAGAACCCATGAATCCTTTGGTCACAAGTTCTCAGAATATGACCTAGGGTTAATAGTGTAATTAGCGAACCAGCGAAGCTTTTAGTCGCTAGTTCTTGTAAACAGGCCCAATCAGAAAAAATAATAAAGAAAAGGGTAGAGACCGTTACTACATGGATAAAGTACACTTTTGAGCTGGAGGAAAAGGTAATTGACTATCTAATCATGTATCAGAGGAGGGTTTCTTGACGTAAACATAATTTTTAAGTACAAAGCTATAATCATTTCCTTTTGCCTTGTTTTCAAGTTTTTTTTAATCTATCTGTCAACATCCAGACATCGGCTAGCTCTAATTTAAAAACTGGTGATGTGTGAAATTAAATGAGAGAGCAATTAAGGATAGATTTGCAGCGATTATGGTAGTTGTACAAGTCTGATGTGCATCGATAAATAAACTAAATTCATTATTTTCTGTGTTCAAAGTCATTTGAAGAGAATTGTGTTTGCTGAGAATAACTTTTGAGTGCCAAGAGAAATCAAGTCTGCAGAATTAAGAGCAATCATCAGAGAAGAGTGAATCAACCAGAATTGAGCATGGCTTCATCTAGTAGTGAAGCTAAATCCAAAGGTGGTGATGACAAGAGTAAGCCCAATTATTCAGATGAATTCATGAAGTTGCTGCCTAGTTCCAGTCAGAATAAGAGAGCTTTGGATGATGTTTTCAAGGATTTTCTAGGCCAGTGTAGAGATACTGCCACACCAGGTTGCTCAGGTTATACTCTCTTCAGTTATTTTTATGGAAATAGGGGTAAACATGTTCCTGTTTGTAATGGTTGGACTTTGGGTTTGGGGAAATTGGTTGTCCCTGATGTGTTCTTAGATGTGGATTTGATTGTTGCATTAGCTAGGTGTTATGACCCTATTTCCAAGACAATTAGGAAAGAGGACCAGTCACCCTTGGTTACTCTTGATAGGGGTTCTTTTATGAAGGCTTTTAGTTTTTACACATCCTCTTCTACTGAAATTGACTTGAACCAAGAGAGGGAGAGGTATAAAAATAATTTAGGGTCAGTAAAAGACCAAGTGGTGAAGCATATGCCAAAATAGGGTAAATATATAGCTCCTCTCCCTGCTAACATGAATGCTCCTTACCAGTTTACATCCCTCCATCATTGTATGAAGAAAAATTTCTATGGGTTGTGTAGAGTTCTAGGAATAGATGGGGATGAAGAAATGTTGCCAACTGATCTCCTAATGATGATTTTAGATATTCAGAATTCCCTAGTGAACACTGATTATGACTACATATAGTATGTGATTGATAGGATGCATGAAGGATTAATAGCTATTAGAGATAGTAAGGCACCCATCAAATTCTTGCATTGCTCCATGTTGATGCATTTGATTCTATTTTTCAACATTAATAGTTTTGATTTGAAAATGTTGAAGCCAAGATTCACTTTCAAAGATTAGCATAACCCACTATAGTTATGGGTGAGATTATGGAATACTACTTCCAATGAGGCAGATTACTGTGTTTTTCATAATTTCATAGTTTTTCCTATTATATAGATGTTAGGCATCAATGTGAGTAGGTTACCAACAAAGGTGCTTAAACTCCTAAGACCTAAGTAGTTTGAAGACAAATAGGAGGGAAACCATAATTGGGGTGATTTTTATTTAGGAGAGAATTCCACAATTTTCAGGGTTTATGGTTGTCCTCAACCCCCACATTGATTACCAAAATTTGTGCCTCCAAGGCTTGCTTCCCTAGAATTTGTGTGGCGATTAATGCGGATAGATAAAGAGCTTTTGGCCCCTCACAAGAAGGGTACCTTCACACCTAGGCAATTCAAAATAGGTGACTTCCTAATTGGAAAGAGGGCATTTCCCCAAGTTACTGCTTGGTTGAATCAGTTTAAGATATTTTTTGGTGCCTGTAGACATGTGGATCCTGAGGATTTTATCAAGACTGCTAGGATGACTTACATTCCTAATATTGGTGTTAACAGGGAACATGAGGGCTTAGATGAAGAAGATGTTATTAGGAATATTATAGAAAATGATGAGGTCACAAAGAGATGGAATAATTTTTTTGACTTAAAAGACTTAGCAAAATAGTTGAAGGAAGCTTAGATTCCTTTTGAGGGCTTTTTCCCTGACCTTCCTTATCTGAAAACAATTGATAGGATGATAGAGATGTATGACACTCTGTCAAATCAAATGGAGAAACTAATTGATCAAAAGAAGCCAAAGAAAAGAAGGAGAAAGCCCACCACAAGTTGGGGATCCACCAGTTGTTGATCTTACTCAAGACCAACTAGAGACAGAGAATCTCCCTAAGCCACCTTTGAAGATACAAAGACTTGAGGAAGGAGAGCCTTCAAGGAAAGGAAAACAAAAGAGAGTAATTGATAGAGCATCTACTCTTGTGCCAGGTGATAGGGCTTATCATCACCAATTAAGGAAGACAACAAGAATTGGCAAGAAAGTGGCTACTAATGAGGAGAATGAGGAGCAGTCGCTGTGGTTAGGATAAGATATCAAAGAGGTTTATCAAGAAGAGTTTCTGAGTGATGACCAATTCATCAAAAGTGATGAATTCAAGATTTTTCTTATCTAGAATAAGCAGTAAGAAGTAGCCAAGGCCATGCCTGAAGGGGTGGAACCAAGTGAAGAGACTTTGAGGGCTTTAGCCTCTTATGACCCCAGCCTTGATCCCATAACTATGGATGAAGCCAGAGAGATGGTCAGAGCAAGTGGAATGCTACTAACTTCGGGGTGGGATCTAACTTTTGCCTTTATTATAGATCAGATAAGGAAACAACCACAGGGCAGTCTATCTTATGAAGTTCATATTGGGGATATGATCAGAGGAAGTGGCTATGACCCTAAGAACCAAGCTATTGCAATGTGGTCAATTGCCCCTAAGACCAAAAAGCCATCTTTGTTGAGTATAGAAGACCGTATGGAGGGGAACAAGATTATCTGGACTATACAAAATACTACTGATCTTGAGGTTTCCAAGGTAGTAACTCATTGTGCTAACTTGAATGAAGCCAAGATGGTTCAGTTGTCAGAGAGATATTCCAAGTTATTTGAAAATGCAAGCATAGTGGCTAAGGATAGAGATTTGAAGATGATGAAAATCAAACAGCTAGAAGATGAGTTGGTAGAGATGCAAATTAGGCTTGAAGAAGCCTTGAAGGTAGTTCTTCCCCTTCCTATACAAGTTGAGACCCCTATTCAATCAGATGTAGAAGCTCTTGACAAACCTACTGAGGATTTGGAAAAAGTAAAATTGGATGCATCCCTGGACACTATAGTGAAAATTGTGCAGTATAGATAGGGCAAGATAAAGGAGAGAATGGAGTCAGTCCATAAATTAGTTAGCTTATTGCATCAGACTAATGAAAAGGTGAATGAGTATCTAGTCACCTTGGAGGCACTTTTCAGTACATGGTTAGGAAGGAGTGCATTATTTGACAAACTTGATGATTTGCAAGAATACAGGTCAGATGTTCCTAAAGTAGTAAGTGAGGTTTTTGAGAAGATTGGCTTAATAAGTGCTACTTCAAAGTTTTTCAAAGGAAAGTCAAACCAAGTAAAGGCCAAGCTAGCCATGTTTGATAAAGATTATAGAAAATATTTGCCTCCAATTTATGATGACAATGGAAATGTGGTTAAGTTGGAAGAATGGAAGTTGTCAATGGATCAGTTAGTGATTAAGTAGGATGATTTCCTAAAGGATGAAAAGGCTTTAGACTTGGAGAGATGTAATAATATCATTGATAGTCTTTTCAAGATTGAGAATGATTGCATATGGTTTGTAGCAAAGGCCAAAAATATAACTGATTCCACATGGGAGCAGTAGATCAAATCACTATAGGAGCTGTAGAATTACAACTGGCCATTCGATGATGATGTAGCAGCATGGAAAAAATTAACAAAGAAGAAGAAGAAAAAGCTAGCTACTCAGACTATAGAGGAGGAAGAAGAATAGAGTGCACATGGCACCTGATCTAGAATTTGAGGGAGAGCGTGTTCAAACAGAGGATGATGTAAGTTAGCCAGATGGTGGTCATCATTCATGCAACAAATTTAGCAACTGCTTTGAAATATCTTTAGACAAAGGTGCCACCTACAAAGTTGTTGAGAAGTTGAGAGTTACATTATGTTGTTGTAATCAAATATCTTTCAGTTTGTTTTTTGTTTTTAGTGCAAGATCTTTTCCCAGCCATCCGAAGCTTTTTGCATCCTTTGAGGATTCCAAGATGGATGTAGGTATATATAGCAAGTTTTTTCTCTTTTCGGTGGTGGATACATTTTGTAAAAAAGTTCTGAGATATAGAACCTTGTTTTCTTTGAAATTAAGAGAATACTGTACTGACATAGTTTGATTATTAATACAAAGATTTTTGAACTCTATTACTACTATTTGTTGTCTTTGTGTATGTATTTTTTAGTTTTCTTATGCATTTAAATTGTAAGGCTTTTTCAATGCATTATTCACAAGGTGAATATAGGGGTTAAGCTTAAGTTTCTTTCAAGGAAAGAGTAAAATCTTAGGGGAGATCTCTGTGAACTAATAGTCCATGTATGAATTTGATAACAGTTGTAGGAATTAAAAGAATGGAATGTTAGGCATGTCATTTGGGTTTTGGTATATTTGTTTTGATAGATTTATGTGGAAGTAGGGTTTGACTCTGACACCCAAGTAGATAAGGCACTGGTTTTAGATCCATTTGCACTTGTTACCACCAAGAACATAAACAACTAATTCATTTTACTTTATTTGTACAATCTTTATTTGAGTCATTCTATGATAAATTCATGGATGCATTTTGTATTGCTTTATAGAAGTACTGAATAAGGTTAAGCTTCCTTGAGTTCAACTCTAAAAAGAAGAAGGATGAATGTCCTTAAGCCACTATTTTATGTTGTTGTTTTCATAATTTCTATCATAACATTGTGTATCAGGATAATTTGGGCCATACTCAAAGTTGTAAAATCTTATTGAGTTGATTTTGAAAGGGATGACATAGGAGTGAAGGAGCTAATTCACAATTCAGAGCTTAGTCAAACAGTGAATTGGTATAGGTACACCCGCCTGAGTTTTTGTACTCGAAGTGAAGAAGGTTTTCCAACCTTAATACCTTAGTGATTGCATTTTGTTAGATGCATCTATTGGGACTCCATGAGTTTATGAGAATTTAATCATCTGTAGATTTGAGTACTAACAAAATTGGCGACTCTACTGGGGATCTTGGAATAGAAATTTACAATAGATTGTGCAGTATTGTCTATTACATTTTTGTAGACCAGCATAAATAATTTGATTCCTACTTATTAGTGGGCAGCGACTCTGATAATCTATGTTTACCAGTCACTGGCATTTTGTAAACTTTGATACTTTTATTGTGACATATTATGAGCCAGCCAAGGCTCACTAGGTCCTATTACAAGGATCACCCTGAGAATAATATGGGTGATGAGCTCCTTACACCTACCAAAAAATAGTGGTCTAGGAGGAGTCATGTAGTAGCTAATTCCCCATGACCCTCAAGAGATAGAGTCCCTACACCACTCCCCCATGAGGCCTCTTCTTCATCTGATGACCCTGAACATGTAAAGAAATTTATGCCTAGTGTACATTTTCCCTCTCATGAAGAAGAAGCCACAGAAATAGGTTATTTCCTTGCCAGAGAAACCCTAGAGCAACTAGGAGAAACTTCTACTACTGAGACTGCTTCATATGATTCTGAAAAGTTAAGGGAGGAAGTGATTGCCCTAAGGAAAAAGGAACATGAGCAATTATTATAAATTGCTAATAGGAGGAAGGTAAGGGAACAACAAATATATGAGTTGCTCATGGAGAGGCAAGATTTGATGAGAAAAACTAGAAATAATGAGATCCAGGCTAAGGATCTAAATCAAGATGTTCAGGACATAGATAGGAATTTGTTTGGTGACATGGAGGTTTTAAGGAATCAGGCTAAAACTGATAAGCCTAAAAATGATGAGTTTGAGGGAACAGGACATGTTCTCAGACAATTGCACTCCTCTAAAATCTAGAGGAATGAGGATATTATAAATTCCACAAAAGCAATCCCTGATAAGGGAAAATAGAAAATGGGTGGTATAAATATCAGTGAGCCTAAGAAAGTTGTTGTTCCTGATGTACCTTCTCAAGCAAGCCAAGATTTGGAAAGGGCTAGACAAGCTAAGGATGATTTGGCTCTTCAATTAGAGAGATTAGAATTGGAGGCTGCTGTAGATGAAATGAAAAGGAAGATTGCATTCTTGCATGCAAATATGAATACATCTACCAGCAGCTCTATCCTTGTTACACTAGGAATGTCCTCACCTAATCAGCCTAGCAATTTACTTCCAAATCCTCAAGCCTTCCACCTTGGACAAATTTTACCTGGTAAAATTCCTAATCAAGTTCCCCTTGTAGTTAGTGGTACAGTAGGGACTGTACCTTGTCAAAATATTGTAGCAACCCCTCTGGTCCAACCAAATATCCAAAGGAGACTAGTTTATTTGGATAGATATAGGCCTTTATTTTTTGATGGTATCCCTAGTCAACCTAATGCTATTCCTAATGAGATCAGGAAGAAAATCCCATTATTCACTGGAAACAATGTGATTACTTGTGAAGAGCACCTAAAATTTTTCACAGATAAAGCCAATGACTATGAGATTGAGCATGATGATGTTATAATGAAACTTTTTGTTCAATCATTGGTTGAGGATGCTCAGGATTGGTACAAGGGTCTGCCCAAGAACAGTATTGCATCTTGGGATGAGTTTGTCAGATGTTTTAAAGAGCAATATGCTGAACATGTGAACTCTAGCTACATGCTCAATGAGTTTAACAATATTAAAAAGCATTACAATGAGAGCATGTCAGAGTTTAATAGCAGATTCCAAAAGGCTATGTATAAATTGTTCCAAGTTTTGAGATTAGATGATGCAGTTTTCCTAACCACTTATTTCAATTCTATGGATGGTAAAATGTCTTATCTTTTGAGAGATAAGAATCCCTGCACCCTTAGGGATGCATTTAAATTGGCCATTAACATTGAAAGTAACCGAAAGGCATCTGGTCAAATGTACAAGAGGGATGAGGGTAGACAGTGGAAAGAAACTAGGCCACAACTTACAAGGCCATCCAAAGAAGATGATAAAATGGACAAGGGAGCTGGTATTAACAAAGACTTCCCAACAAGGTTTGACAAAGGTGCTAGAAATTTTCAAGATACAAGACCACCCTATCAGAGGTAGGATAGAGCCCCTAACTTAAGAGATATGCCTTACAAGACAAACTGGAAGGATGGGAGGCCTGTTCCTGATAATAATGAACCCCAAAAGGGAAGAGATACACCAGATCCTCTAAAGAAAAACACAACACATAATGTGGAAAATACCCCTTGGTGTGTGGCTTGTAGCATGCCCCACTCACCATTCCAATGTGCTATGGCTCAGGCCTTGGGAGAAGAGGCTAATGATTCATGTGCAGGAGATTATGAAGGATCTGAAAAGCCTGCTATTAACATGTTCACTATTGAACTAATGGGGGACCTTTTGTCCTTAGATGATGAATAGATTTGTCCTGATGTTGATCATAAGAGGAAAATTTTCTCAGAATATGAGAAACAAATATTTACTCACTCTGATCATGATGATTCTGATAATGATAATTACAAAACTCATATGGTAGAATCAGAATCAGATGAAAAATAGTGGAGAAAGCCCAGTGAAGAAGAGATCAGAATCCTAACTGTGGCTGCAATAACTCAAGCAAAATCCTCATACAATCTGAGGAATAGAAAGGTGGACAATGATCAAGGAGTCCCTAGGTCAGTGTTTGTCAAGAGTAAACTTCAAGATAGGGATTCCCCAAAGCCCAATATTTTAAATAATAAGGAAGAAGGGCTTGTGAATGAAAAGAAGAAAAGAGAGGAAGTTATTACTAACAAGGTTAAAAGGAAAATTGGTAGGTCAAAGGATTGCCCTGATTTTTCTACTGATTCCCCTACTTTTGATATGAGACATGCCTTGTCCCAAATGAAGGTTTCCATCCCTTTGCTTGAGATGTTGAAAATTGAGGAGCACAAGGCAACAACCTTGGCTCTTATAAGTGAGCAAAGGACTATTCCTATGTTACAAGAGGAGGGGAATACCATGGAGAAGCCTATTTCAATTAATGACATCTTTGATGTGTGTGTTGGAACTATTGTGACACAAGAGCATTCCTCTATTGACCCTTTCTATGTAACATTGATTGTAAATAATTTATTGTTGAAGAATTGTATGATTGACTCAGGTGCTGCTACAACTGTAATGCCTTTTCATGTAATGACAGAGTTAGGATTACATGTTGATACATCTAAAGGAAGGTGCTATGCAATGAATAATAGGGAAGTACCCATTGTAGGAACTCTAATTGGAATTGAAGTAAAAATTGTAGCATTCCCAGAGGCTACATATAAAATGGATGTAGTTGTTGTTGACACAACACCTCATTATGACATGCTACTATCAAGATAGTGGGCTGTAGCAGTGGGTGGGAAGTTGTAGTTAGATTTTTCATATGATACTATCCCAATCAATGGGACTAAGGTAAAGTTGTATAGGGAGCCCCATTCCTCAGTCATGGTGGAAATGGTTGCACTGGAATATTTAAACTATTTTGTAGATATTGATATGAGTAATTTTGTGATTGAAGAGATAGTACCTCAAATGAAAAATATAGATCCAATTGTGGATGAGCTGATATTGCAGCAAGATGGCCTTTGGAAAATGTTCTTTGATGGTGGATGCTCCAAGGAAGGATCAGGAGCTAGTGTTGTGTTCATTTCCCCATCAGGTACTACATTTAAGTACTCTTTCTTGCTGACTTTTGAATGTACCAATAACACTACTGAGTATGAGGCCTTAATACTGGGATTAGATGTAGCCATAAAACATGGTATCAAATTTTTAAAGGTTCATGGTGATTCCTAGTTGATTATAGCCCAAGTAAGGTCTCAATATGCTGCTAAGGATGAAAAACTCAAATTATATAAACATGTTGTTTGGGATAGATTAGAGTTTTTTGAAGCTTTCAATTTGCTATGGATAGAGAGATCCAATAATATCATGGCAGAATTTCTTGCTAATTTTCCCCTTAAAAAAAATGATATCACCCTCTCTGGTGTCTCTATGCTAGAAATCAAAACTAGGCCTACAATGCCTGATAATGTATATAATTGGAAAGTTTTTGAGGATGACCTTGATATCCTTAGATTTCTTCAAGGCCTTGATTAGTATGATGGTTAGCAAATAGATTTCAGTGAGATACAATAGTGTATTGAAGGAAAAGAGTGCATCATGGGAAATGAGATAGTGCAACTATCGTCAAATCATATTCCAAAAGGATTAGTTGAGTTGGAGGGAATGTTTAAAATAAATGATGGTTATTTATCTCAAAAGTCTAACACTAAAATGGAAGACTTAGAGGAAATCAACTTAGGATCTGAAAATTCCCCTCAGACGGTGTACATTGGAAAGAAATTGAGTAGAGAGGTCAGAGAAAATTTGATAAGATTTTTGAAGAAATACAAGCACGTGTTTTCTTGGTTTTATCATGATCTTAAGGCTTATAGGGCTGATCTGTTTCAACATGAAATTCCTCTAAAGGAGGAGACCAGGCCATTTAGATAGAAGCAGAGACCTATTAACCCTCTACTAGCCACAAAGATGTAAGTTGAATTGACAAAGCTAAGAGATGATGGTATCATTGAACCAATTAGGCATTCTATATGGGTTTCAAATCTTGTGCCAGTAAGGAAAAATAATGGTGATATTCGGCTTTGTGTTGATTTCAAGAATTTGAATGTTGCATCACTCAAGGACAATTATGGATTGCCCAACATGGAAGCCATGCTACATAGGGTAACTAGTTGTGAGCTCTTATCAATGATGGATGGTTTCTTAGGTTATAATCAAGTGCTGGTCAAAGAATCAGAACAATTTAAGACAACATTCACAACCCCATGGGGAACATATGTATATGTCTACATGCCTTTTGGTTTAAAAAATGCTGGAGCAACTTTTCAAAGGGTGATGGACATTGAATTCAAGGAATTGATTAATGTTCTAATGGTTGTGTATCAACATGATCTCACTACCTATTCTAAAAGGGCCGAGGATCACTGCAGTCATTTGGAGAAGGTCATGGTTAAAGCTTTAGAGTTTGGTGTCTCTTTAAATCCTAAAAAGTGTCAATTTGCTATGACAGAAGGGAAGTTTCTTGGACATATAGTATCAAAGGAAGGAGTCAGGATTGACCCTGAAAGAGTAGAGGCAATCAAGAAGGTACCTTCACCTAAGAATTTGAAGGGTGTGCAATCTTTCTTAGGACAGATTAATTTTGTCAGGAGATTTATTGCTAATTTTGCAGAGATGGTTAAACATATAGTCAAACTCCTGAAGAAAGATGCAAAGTTTAATTGGGATAGTGAGGCCTAGCAAGCCTTTGAGAAAATCAAACAAGAAATCCAAGAAGCTCATGTCTTAGTCTCACCTGACTATTCAAAGCCCTTTTCTCTATTTTCGTTTGCCTCTTTTCACACTATTGCAGCTATCCTTTTACAAAAAGACCAGAAGGGTTTTGAACATCCTATAGCCTTTTTCAGCAAGTCATTATAGTCTGCTGAATTAAATTGAGTTAATGGAAAAACAAGAATATGCACTGGTGAAGGCAGTTAAAGCTTTTAGACCCTATCTAGTTTGTGCCAAAGTTAATGCTTATGTACCTCATGTAACAGTGAAAGATATTTTGGTTCAAAGTGAGGTCACAGGGAAAAGATGTAAGTGGATCAATAGGATCCAATAGTTTGATCTTGATCTCCACATTACCAAATTGGTGAGAGGTTTGGGACTTGCCAAATATTCTTCATATGTCTTGTTCCTTGTGCTTCTACCAACATGACTATCAGATATGTCTTCAATCTCTTTGATATCTGAACTGGTTGTTGGAATACTCCACTGTGTTGCTGTAACCTCATCTTCAACACCTCCTTCATGATACTCTATCAGATCTGAAACATTAAATACTGGTGAAATATTTATCTTAGTAGATAACTTGACCTCTTATGCATTTCCTGAATCATGCTTCTTCAGTATCTTACATGGCCCAAACTTCTTCATTTTCAGCTTTTTATAAGTACCAACTGGAAATCACTCCTTCCACAAATGAACCATGACTTCATCTCAAACCTAAAATTCCTTATGCCTCCTTTTCTCATCTGCCTTAGCCTTATACTGCACATTCATCTTGGTAATGTGCTTCCTCACCTCCTCATGGATGTTCTTCAAATATCTTGCAAAATCCTCAGCTTCAACACTACTTATTTCTCCTTTGTCTATCTTTCTCAACTTAGATGCATTTTGGGGACTACTTCCATATACAATCTGTGGATGATGCGATGAACTAAACTTCAAATCTATCTTCAACTCTTCACTTTCTGCTAGTGTCATTCTTTGTGCTGCCTTATTGGGAAAACTGGCTCCTGGAGTCAAGTCCATCTGATCACTGATATTTCTTATTGGTGGTAATCCATCAGGCACATTATCGGATACAATATCCTAAAACTCATTCAATAATTCTACAACTTCTATAGGTTTATCTTCTACTTCCTCTTTCCCAACCTTTGGAATTAAGGTAAAACATGTATGCTCATGCCACATACAATCTGAGAAATTTCCTCTATCAAAAAATTTTATTCTTGCATTAACACATACCTTTTCTGTAGTCTCCTTCAATGGTTTTAGCTTATCTCACACTCCATCCTTTGTGAGGGAATAGGTATTCGCATGACCATCATGTACAAAACATCTATCAAACTACCATGACCTACCCAACAACATATGACATGCATCCATAGATATGATATCACATAGTACATCATCTTGGTACCTGCCAATCTTGAACTTTACTAGGCACTATTCACTGACCATGACCTTGTGGTCATGCTGCACACAGGCAACCCAATATGGATGTGGATGTTTCTTCCTCTTAAGCTTCAACTTTATCACCATCTCTTCTAACACAAAATTATTAGTAATGCCACTATCAATAATCACATCACAACACTTACCCTCACACTTGCACCTGGTTTGAAATAGGCTCCTTCTTTTCTTGGGTTCATTCTCACCACTCAACAGGACTCTTCTATTAATCAAAATTTCTCTTCTTTTAACATCTTCAGAATTTGATGATCTGGCATCTTCATCTACATGTGCAACTCTGGTCTAGCCTTCATTTCTCCTATCTCTCCTTCCTTGGCACTAAGGACATTCATATGCCCTATGACCTTCTTCTCCATAGTGAAAATAGGTTCCACGAAAGCCTTCTCTTCCAGATCCTTGTCCTCTTCCTCTTCCTCTCTGATCTCTATTACTCTGATCCTGGAAGCGATTGAAATTATCTCCTCTCTGATTTTGACTATTACTGGCCTCATCCTACTTTTTTGAATCTTCATTTCGGTCTCCATATGACTGTCCACTAGATCTTCCATCACAACCTCTTCTGCTTTGTCTGCTCTCAAACTTCTTGTTTAGCTTTTCCTCTACTTTTAGGGAAAACTAGTATGCCTCTTCAATACTATTCATTCGAACCAGATTCAGCTCCTCCTAAATACTTAGCCTTAACCCATTAAGGTAATGGGCAACTTTCTCCTTGTTAGCTTCTACATGGCCTATTTTGATGAGGATTCGATAGAACTCCTTTGTATACTCCTGAACAGATCTTCTTGCCTGCTTCAAACTTTGCATCTTCTTCAATAGGTGAAGCTCATAATCAATAGGAATGAACTACCACTTCAATTTATCCACCATTCAATCCCATCTTGTGATTTTATCTTTCCCTATTCTATTTCGCTCCAATTGAATCTCTTGCCACCAGATCTTTGCATGACCTTTCAATCTGGCCTTTGTGAATTTGACCCTATTAGGATCCTCAATATCTTCATACTCAAAATATTCTTCACATTCATTGATCTACTTGATCAACTCCTCTGGGTTAAGATTTCTTGAAAATGTCAGAACCTCTATCTTAGGTATTTTCCCAATCTTTGAGATGGCTTAGAAAAGTCTTTCTTCCTCTTGGTTCACAACTTTGACTTCTCCTTCTTGATCTTCTTCTTCGGCTTCATCCTCACTTTCATCTCTGACATTAAGATTCATTCTTCTACGAATCTCCTCTTGCAATGGTCACACTTGTCTCTGCAGTGCCCTAACCTTAGGTGTTACAACACCAACTCTTCCACCACATTCCCTTTTTGGAAGTATTTTTGCACTTCTCATTGAAACCCTAACCAAGGTCTTGGTGCAAATTGCCTCATAGTCAGTGATCTATTTACATAGAAACCCTAACCCATGGTCTTGGTGCAAAGTGCCTCACAATGAGTGATCTGTTTACACACTTAGGAACTCCTGCTTTGATAATAGATCTCATAATAATAAAAAGTACATGAATGACCCAAATCCATTACAACATATCTTTTCATCCTTCCTTTCAAGAATACATAATACAAAATACAAATATCTGCTTCAATACATAAATTTGAACTCTTCCAAATCATGAACCATGAATAGGACCTCGAAAGATTTTTGCCACCCAACCATGTGGAACTGGTGAGGTTCCACCCCCCGTGCTAGGAGATAGAACCAAGATACTCACAAGGCCCTAATCAATCTAAGGCTTAGAAGATAAAGAAATCCAAGACTCAAAAGAACATAGAATATCATCATACTATAACATAGAGGTCAAGGTTCTAGGATACCACCTAAGTGAGTGTCATCACACAACTTGTATATTGGGATCCTTCCTAGCAACCATGTAACCCCAGTCCCTCCTTTATGAATAGGGATCCATCCTGGTAGTTATCCCTGGTCCCGGTACTCCAATCAGGTCTGTGTGGCCATTATTATATTCTCTTTCATTATCTTTTGAATCCCCCCTTCCTAGGTTAATTTTTAATGTTATCACTTTTTATAAACCCACCCATAGGATCAACTGGTAACCACTTTAGGGTTCCAACACCTATGGTGAGCCACTCACTTAAGGTTCCTATCCCCTTATCCACACATGCAAAAACTATGAAAACCTCAAATAATCCCAAAATGATCCATCTCATAGGTCTAGGAAACCCTCCGGTGCACTCAGGCCACCCGATCAAGTTCTGACCTTATATTATGGACTTTATCAAAAGCCAAGTATGAACAAAAGCTTAAAATCAAAACCATGTATAGAAATTCACAACATAAAACTTACCACATGCATTGACACAACATTCGATAGCTTATTTAAAAAATCTAGGAAAAAGTCTCATGTGCCTGAAATTTGGCTAAGTCTGAATTTTTAAGAAATCTCAAAATTAGAAATTGTATCTTAACTCCCATGAATCTGAAAGCTATCCCAATCATCTCAGAAGGTACCTAAACCCTTTATACAAGTATAACTTAAAGTATAAGAAAATGTTATAATTGTATAAAGCATGTTTTCCCTTGGTTCACACTAGTTGGTCAGTTAACATAGTCAAGGTCAGTTAACACTGCACTGGTCGGTTATCACTGCATTGCTCGGTTAATATTGCAATGGTCGGTTAACACTGCATTGGTCGGTTGATACAGAGTTGGTCGGTTGATACTGAGTTTGGTTGGTTGATACTGAGTTGGTCGGTTGATACTGAGTTTGGTTAGTTGATACTGAGTTGGTCGATTAACACTAAACTGACTTGTCTCAATTAACACTAAACTGACCTGGCTTGGTTAATACTAAACCAACCTAAAACTACAAAATATGGCTGTCAATTCTAACTTGCAGGTAAAACTGGGCATAATTGGGACTATGGTTTCCTAATCTAAGCATGACCCATTTGAGATCTCCTAGTTTCCCTTCAAAAATGACTCATCAATCCATCCTATCTATCTAACAAATCTATTCTAGATCTGGACAAAGAAAGATGGTGCACAAACCAACATAAACCAGTAAGGTTTAAAATAACAGTTCTAAATTATGGAAGCACTCATGAACATTCTGGAAAGAAGGAAGATAAATAGGAGAATATTAAGGATCCTATAGACCAAATTAACCCAAATAAAAGCATCAATTTCATAGAGAAGTCTACAAGAGGAAAATAGTAAGGAAATGACTGCATTTCAATCCTACACCTTCATGACCCTTCCTATTTCTTACTAAGCTTCCCTATTTAATTCAATAAAAGATAACTCATCCTTTCGCATGTCCATAAAAAAAACTATATGATCATACACAATTTTATTATCATATCATATACAAACACATGCACATACAAAGGGGAAGAATGGAGATTCCTCCCAGTTTAGACCCTACCTTGGGTCCTGTGGAGAATCCTCTTCCCTTGACTGGATAATCTCTACAAAGCTTCAATCCTTGAGTAGATATCCTTTTGGAAATCTTCCTCTGGCAATTAATTTCTAGCAATCCAAAAACTCTCAAACCCACATAAAATTTCACCAAAAATTTCTGGAGAAATTAATTACAGACAACTTAAAAGAAAAAAAATCTTCCAAAAATTAACATCCTCCCGCACACAAAATCTTCAAATATTTATCCCCCAACTATGTGGCTGGAGGAGTTTCTTTACGAGAAGCAACTTCTCCAACTTCCATAGTTGGTTGGAGGAACAACCAAATAATCTCCCATAAAGACTTAATCAAGGTTTTTAATAAATTTAATTAAAATATCTTTTAAACAAAAGCATAACAAGAATAATAGACAAATACCTTTCAAGAAAAACACCTAGCACAATGGGAAAACAAGTGTCCTAACTTCTAAGAGGTCTCGAGTTCAACTCCCTCCTAGATAGCCAATTTTACTACAAAGGCCATTTTCCTTTTATTATTATTATTTTTACTTTTTATTTAATACATCCATTAAATATGCTATATTTAACTCACTTTATTTACTTATTATAAATAACACACAATTAATGAAAACATACAATTATTATTATTATTTATATAAGCATGGATATATATGTGTGCACCCACATATACACAAACCTATACAAAATACAAACAATTATAACATAATTATTTATTATAGATATAAAATAGATTAATTCTAACTCTTAATATAAACTCAGACCAACATCAAATCAAGTGCATAACATAAACTGCATTCCACTTCCCAACTAGGATCACTTCCTAAATAGGATTCTAGGTCCATGGGTAACCTCGGGAGTAACTTGGTTAAATCTCCACACATCAATAGTTTGAGGATTTTGAAGGCACGCTTAGACCTGTGTAGCCAGGTGGAGATGATGCTTGGTACCTGCATCCTGCATCACCAACTGACATGCATATAAATATATAAATATAAAAAGATAGTGGCAAACAAGGAGGGAGAGTGTGACATCATGTGGATCTCCCGTGGGAGTAATTATGATTGCCCCTCCTCATCCTACACTCACATCAACTAGTGAACATTAAACCATAATAGGATCAGTAGGGTTAGATCATAATAAAACATCATAACACAAATCAATGTAAAACATTTTACTGATAGTTCATTTCTAGCCATTCATCATTAAATTATAACTCACTTAATATTTCCAAATAAACTGCAGTAACCAAATAAATATACTCAAATGTCTCATAAAATGCTAACTAAATAATAATCATAGTCCATCATAAAATCCAAAGTGTTAAAGCAATAGTCTTGTCAGTCTAACATAGGAAGATGCTAGGGTGGGCATTACAGTTGTTGTGCACCATATATTTTTTTATAGACATAGAACAATAGGTTTGGGGACATAGACTTATGTTCAACCCTTAGTAATAGTTTGGGGAACTTATTACTAGATGAGTGACTATAGTACCCTAGTTTGCATTATAATTAGATGATCTTGTTTAATTTGTGTTCATTTCATGCAAAGATACATGTAAATGAATTGAAATTTTTGCATCTAAAGATTACATGTATATATATGAAAAATAACTTGTATCTACTATACAAGGAAAATAACTTCCAGAAGAAAATTCAAGATTAAAGGCATACATAAGAGGATGAACATAAATAATAAGGGTGCCAAACATTGCTTGAAGTAATGAATTTTTGACCCAGGTATGAATCTAGTGTGCCCCTATGTGATCCAAAACCTGCAAAGAAAAGAGAGATGGGGGTTAGATAAAAAATATCTAAGCAATGAATGACATCCTATTACTCATCCTCATCTACAATTATGCATGTGCATAGTCAAACCATACACTTCTAAAAGAAAAACCAAGCTCACAGTCTCAATGAAATAAATAGTGTATATAACAATATATGGTGCACAATAGTAGCAAGTATGCAATGACAATAATCCCTATTTTATTACTCATGTCCCTATTTACATCTTTTCATCAAATGACCCAAAAAAATCAAGAATGGTCCTATATGGTCGCTAATAGCCTACTTTCAGAAGAATATAAATGAATGCAAACATACATAAGTGGATGAAAATAAATAATGAAGGTCCTATATGGATGGTTCTAATGCTTTTCCATTACAAAAATTGAGCAATCATCATTTGGTATATGAACAGGTGAAAAATATGCAGACATCCAGACATGTGAACTGTGAGCTTTCCTACAACAAATGAACTTGTGATGATTTTCACAATAGTACATGTGTTGGCAGGAAAGTTCAAAGTATCGCTTAGGAAAATATGAATGTTCATCACCTATGCATATCAGAGTTGATCAAAGAAGGTATATGCACAACAAAACAAATAAAGAGAGATCAAACACTTCATACAATGCCTTGAAGGTAATAGAAATGATCAAACACTTCAAAATAGGGACATTAGTAATAAAATAGGGACATCAGATAGGGATATTAGTAATAAAATAATACACTTACTATTTTGAATTTGAGCTCATAAAGATTAAGATATCCATATTTTATTACTGATGTCCCTATTTACATCTTTTCATCAAATGACCCAAAAAAATCAACAATCCTCTATGGTCACTAATAGCCAACTTTCAGAAGAATATGAATGAATGCAAACATACATAAGTTGATGAACATAAATAATGAAGGTACCAAACATTGCCTAAAGTAATGAAGTGTTGACCAAGGGTTCAATCCAGTATGCTCTTATATGATCCAAAACCTGCAAGGAAGGAAAAGATGGGGTTAGATCCAAAGGATCTAAGCAATGCCTGACACCATATTACTCATCATCATCTATACATTACAAGCATGTGCATAGTCAGGCCATACACAGACTCAACAACATGATAACATTAATCTAATAAGAAAAAATACATTACAAATGCCAAGCTCACTGTCTCAATGAAATAAACAGTGTATAAAACAATATATGGTGCACAATAGTAGCAAACATGCAATGACAACAATAAAATTGCATGATGCCTGAGCTCAAATTCAAAATAGTAAGTGTATTAATATATGTTTTCATGATGCTAGATATTAAACAGTGAGCTCATGAACAATGCCAGTATTAAACAGTGAGCTCATGAACAATGTGTGATGGCCTAGCTTGTAGCCCGCGAGCCATCAAGACATTTCCTCATGAAATGATCATAAATGGGGAGTACCATATAGTGAATATCAATAGAAAAACAAATAAAGAGAGATCAAACACTTCACACAATGCCTTGAAGGTAATAGAAATGATGCCCTAGCTCTCAAATCTTGCAGGTCATCGAGCATTTCAAATGCTAAGATGTAAACAATGCACATTATTAACATTCATATTGTGCCATTAAATCAACAAATGCCATCAAAATGAAATTGAGTTAAGGATAAGACAAAGCTCGAATGCCTACCTCAAGTGGAAATGCCCTCTTCCCACACGGTGTCAGCCTCTTCACGTGCGCCAAACTCAAATTCCCTCTTTGTGCCACGCAAAAGTGCAGTGCCATCTTCATGACAGCTCTTCAAATTCACAAAAATTAGAAATGACACTTTCTTTTTTAAAATTACAAAATTACAAAAATTTCATTGGCTCAAAGCACATAGAAATTCAAAATAGTAGGATATCTTAATCTTTATGAGCTCAAATTCAAAATAGTAAGTGTATTATTTTATTATTGATGTCCCTATTTGATCTAATAGCATCAATATAACAAACATAGCTTAAAACCAATTAAATAGGGACATGAGGTGCTCAAACATTGAGCTCATAAAATAATATATTTAGTCTTAATAAAATCTTATTAAACAACATATATTGTGTGAAGTGTTTGATCTCTCTTTATTTGTTTTGTTGACATTCACCATGTGGTACTCCCTATTTATGATCATTTCATGAGGAAATGTCTTGATGGATTGCGGGATGCAAGCTAGTGAATTATGCATTATTTATGAGCTCACTATTTGAGTACTAGCCTATCAAATAGGGACATGAGGCGCTCAAAAAGTGAGCTCATAAACAATAGATTTAGTCTTAATAAAATCTTATAAAACAACTTATATTGTGCGAAGTGTTTGATCTCTCTTTATTTGTTTTGTTGTTGATATTCACTATGTGGTACTCCCCGTTTATGATCATTTCACAAAAAAATGTCTTGATGGCTTGCAGGCTGCAAGCTAGGGCATCATGCATTATTTATGAGCTCACTTTTTGAGCACCGGCCAATAAAATAGGGACATGAGGTGCTCAAACAATGAGCTCATAAACAATGCATGATGCCCTAGTTGTATGTATTTATCTCTTCTATAATGATAGATGAGTGAAAAGTAATGATCAATGAGGTTGCTACTATTAGATCATACATTAATACACTTACTGTTTTAAATTTGAGCTCAGACATGATGCAATGTTATTACTGTCATTGCATGCTTGCTACTGTTGTGCACCATATATTGTTTTATACACATAGAACAATAGGTTTGGGGACTTAGACTTATGTTCAACCCTTAGTAATGGTTTGGGGAACTAATTACTAGATGAGTGACTAGAGTACCCTAGTTTGCATTATTAGATGATCTTGTTTAATTTGTGTTCATTTCATGCAAAGATACATGTAAAGGAAAATAAATTTTTGCATCTAAAGATTACATGTATATATATGAAAAATAACTTGTATATACTATACAAGGAAAATAAATTTTAGAAGAAAATGCAAGAGTATAGGCATACATAAGAGGATGAACATAAATAATAAGGGTGTCAAACATTTCCTGAAGTGATGAATTTTTGACTCGGGTGTGAGTCTAGTGTGCCCCTGTGTGATCCAGAACCTGGAAAGAAAAGAGAGATGGGGGTTAGATAAAAAAATATCTAAGCAATGAATGACATTCTATTATTGATCCTCATCTACAATTATGCATGTGCATAGTCAACCCATACACTTCTGAGAGAAAAACCAAGCTCACAGTCTCAATGAAATAAACAGTGTATAAAACAATATATGGTGCACAAAAGAAGCAAGCATGCAATGACAACAATCCCTATTTTATTACTGATGTCCCTATTTACATCTTTTCATCAAATGACCCAAAAAGATGAAGAATGGTCCTATATGGTCGCTAATAGCCAACTTTTAGAAGAATATAAATGAATGTAAACATACATAAGTGGATGAACATAAATAATGAAGGTCCTATATGGATGGTTCTAATGCTTTTCCATTAAAAAAATTGAGCATTCATCATCTTGTATATGAACAGGTGAAAAACATGCAGACATCCAGACATGTGTACTGTGAGCTTTCCTGCAACAAATGTGATGATTTTCACAATAGTACATGTGTTGGCAGGAAAACTCAAAGTACTGCTTAGGAAAATATGAATGTTCATCACCTATGCATATTAGAGTTGATCAGAGAAGGTATATGCATAACAAAAAAAAAAAAGAGATCAAACACTTCACACAATGCCTTGAAGGTAATAGAAATGATCAAACACTTCAAAATAGGGACATCAGTAATAAAATAGGGACATCAGTAATAAAATAATACACTTACCATTTTAAATTTGAGCTCATAAAGATTAAGATATCCCTATTTTATTACTGATGTCCCTATTTACATCTTTTCATCAAATGACCCAAAAACATCAACAATGGTCCTATATGGTCACTAATAGCCAACTTTTAGAAGAATATGAATGAATGAAAATATGCATAAGTGGATGAACATAAATAATGAAGGTACAAAACATTTCCTAAAGTAATGAAGTGTTGACCCGGGGTTCAATCCAGTATGCTCTTGTATGATCCAAAACTTGCAAGGCAGGAAAAGATGGGGTTAGATCCAAAGGATCTAAGCAATTCCTGACACTCTATTACTGATCCTCATCTATAATTATGCATGTGCATAGTCAATCCATACACTTCTAAAACAAACTATGCTACAACACATGTGCACTCATGAAACATATGCATGTAGTGAGTAAATCAAGACCAAAATGGAGCAAAAAGTATGATGTCAAATGTGTTATCAAGAAACACCTCATGGGCTATGAGTCAACATGGTATATATATTTTTTATACAACATCATTGAAAGGAGATCTACAACCTCAACAACATGGTAATATTAATCCAATAACAACAAATACATTACAAATGCTAAGCTCGCGGTCTCAATGAAATAAACAGTGTATAAAACAATATATGATGCCCGAGCTCAATATCAAAAATAGTAAGTGTATTAATATATGTATGATCTAATAGCAACAACCTCATTGATCACTACCTTTGACTCCTCCATCATTATAGAAGAGATAACCACCTACAACTATATTTCATAATTCCTCCTTTGAAGTCATAGGTTAGTTTAAAATGGACAAAGTATACAAACTCACCAATTTAATTCCAAAATTTCATAACATTGCATTCTTATTTTTGTTATGGTACACAACAAATACAAGCATACAATGATAAAAATAACATTGCATGATGCCTGAGCTCAAATTCAAATAGTAAGTGTATTATTTTATTACTGATGTCCCTATTTGATGTCCCTATTTTCTTACTGATAAATTTTGGGGTAAAACCTTGCAAGTCTTACACAGACTCAACAACATGGTAGCATTGATCTAATAAAATAAAATACATTACAAATGCCAAGCTCACAGTCTCAATGAAATAAATAGTGTATAAAACAATATATGGTGCACAACAACAACAAGCATGCAATGACAACAATAACATTGCATGATGCCCGAGCTCAAATTCAAAATAGTAAGTGTATTACTATATGTTTGCATGATGCTAGATATTAAATAGTGAGCTCATGAACAATGCCAGTATTAAATAGTGAGCTCATGAACAATTTATGATGCCCTAGCTTCAAGCCCGCAAGCCATCAAGACATTTGCTCATGAAATGATCATACAAGGGGAGTACCACATAGTGAATATCAACAACAAAAAAAATAAAGAGAGATCAAATACTTCACACAATGCTGTGAAGGTAATATAAATGATGCCCTAGCTCTCAAAGCTTGCGGGTCATTGAGCATTCCAAGTGAAAAATGTTTTAAATGCTAGTATTAAATAGTGAACTCATGAACAATGTATGATTCCCTAGCTTGTAGTCTGTGAGCCATCAAGATATTTCCTCATGAAATGATCATAAACGAGGAGTACTACATAGTGAATATCAACAACAAAACACATAAAGAGAGATCAAATGCTTCACACAATGCCTTGTTGAAGGTAATAGGAACGATGCCCTAGCTCTCAAAGCTCACAGGTCATCAAGCATTCCAAATGAAAAGATGTAAACAATTACAATATTAAATAGTGAGCTCATGAACAATGTATGATGCCCTAGCTTGCAGCCCACGAGCCATCAAGACATTTCTTCATGAAATGATCATAAATGGGGAGTACCACATAGTGAATATCAATAGAAAAACTAATAAAGAGAGATCAAAAACTTCACACAATGCCTTGAAGGTAATAGTAACCATGCCCTAGCTCTCAAAGCTCATGGGTCATCAAGCAATCCAAATGAAAAGATGTAAACAATGTCAATATTAAACAGTGAGCTCATAAACAATGTATGATGCTCTAGCTTGCAGCCCACGAGCCATCAAGACATTTCCTCATGAAATGATCATAAACAGGGAGTACCACATAGTGAATATTAATAGAAAAATAAATAAAGAGAGATCAAACACGTCACACAATGCCTTGAAGGTAATAGAAACAATGGCTTAGCTCTCAAAGCTCGCGAGTCATCGAGCATTCCAAATGAAAATATGTAAACAACTCCAGTATTAAACAGTGAGCTCATGAACAATGAATGATGCCCTAGCTTGCAGCTCGTGAGCCATCAAGAAATTTCCTCATGAAATGATCATAAACAGGGAGTACCACATAGTGAATATTAACAACAAAACAAATAAGGAGAGATCAAATGCTTCACACAATGCCTTGTTCAAGGTAATAGAAATGATGCCCTAGCTCTCAAAGCTCATAGGTCATCAAGCATTCCAAATGAAAAAATATAAATAATGTCAGTATTAAATAGTGAGCTCATGAACAATGTATGATGCCCTAGTTTGCAACCCACGAGCCATCAATACATTTCCTCATGAAATGATCATAAACAGGGAGTACCACATAGTGAATATCAATAGAAAAACAAATAAAGAGAGATCAAACACTTCACACAATGCCTTGAAGGTAATAGCAATGATGCCCCAGCTCTCAAATCTCATGTGTCATCAAGCATTCCAAATGAAAAGATGTAAATAATGCTAGTATTAAATAGTGAGCTCATAAATAATGTATGATGCCCTAGCTTGCAGCCTGCGAGCCATCAAGATATTTCCTCATGAAATGATCATAAACATGGAGTACCACATAGTGAATATCAACAGCAAAACAAATAAAGATAGATAAAACACTTCACACAGTTTCTTGAAGGTAATAGAAATGATGCCCTAGCTCTCAAAGCTTGCGGGTCATCAAGCATTCCAAATGAAAAGATGTAAACAATGACAGTATTAAACAGTGAGCTCATGAACAATGTATGATGCCCTAGCTTGCAACCCGTGAGTCATCAAGATATTTCCTCATGAAATGATCATAAACGGGGAGTACCACATAGTGAATATAAAAAACAAAACAAATAAAGAGAGATCAAACACTTCACACAATGCCTTGAAGGTAATAGCAATGATGCCCTAGCTCTCAAAGCTCGTGGGTCATCGAGCATTCCAAATGCAAAGATGTAAACAATGCCAGTATTAATATTCATATTTTGCCATTAAATCAACAAATGCCATCAAAATGAAATTGAGTTAATGAGAAGACAAAGCTCAAATGCCTACCTCATGTCATGGTTGCCATATAAAGATCAAATGCTAAGGAACTATGTTATAAAATTTCATGCCAAATTTCAAGGCATGAAATTTTATAATTGTACATATATTTTTTTCGACTCCCTGGCACATTATAAACTCAATGCTAAGGAGAAAAAAGTATGATGTCAAAAAGTATGAAATTTCATGCCTTGAAATTTTATAACATAATTCCTTAGCAGTTGCCATATGAAGAGTAGTGCAAGGTGGCAACTTTCCCATTTTACCATAGTTAGGGCCCTATTTTACCATGCTTTATGAGCTTTATGTTTTTTTTTAAAGTGAAGACAAAGATTATCTTAATTTGTTATCTTTAAATTTTATTCATTTTATGATTTTAAAAATTGAAATAAAAAATATAAACTTTTAAGAAACTTTTACATCTTTTTCATCAAATGACCCAAAAACATCAAGAATGGTCATATATGGTCACTAATAGCCAACTTTCAGAAGAATATGAATGAATACAAACATACATAAGTGGATGAACATAAATAATGAAGGTACAAGACATTGCCTGATGTAATGAAGTGTTGACCGAGGTTCAATCCAGTATGCTCTTGTATGATCCAAAACCTACAAGGAAGGAAAAGATGGGGTTAGATCCAAAGGATCTAAGCAATGCCTGACACCCTATTACTAATCCTCATCTACAATTATGCATGTGCATAGTCAAGCCATACACTTCTAAAATGAACTATGCTACAGAACATGGGTGTGTGTTAATGTGATTCAAAATTTATTATGCAAGATTATTTTATTATTGAGATAAGGATATCTTAATTCTACAAGAATAAATGTTTTGATAAATATTTGAATTTAATTTTGACAATAATATGAGGAGTGATATATTTCAAGCTTCAGTGAGTCTTCATACCATGCAATGTTTGTAGATTATGTTCAATGTGTTATTTACGCTTGTATTGGTGGGAAAACTCTTGGAAATGCGCAAAAGAGATTGCATTCAACCATGTTGTTTACATGACTCATGTAGTTTACCTCTAGCCTAAATCAGTGTTGCGTAAAAATCAGTGGAAAATGTGTGGTATGAAGCCTCATTGAAGCTTGAAAATGATAAGCATTATGATGTTAAGATATGGTGTGGTAAGCATAAGTATCGTTTCTCGTAAGCTTCTATTGGTATAGTTTTTTTTTTTTCAATAGTTGCATAATCCAGCTTCTCCTGTACTTACATGTATGTATACATTTTGGGCTTGGCTTTAATGTCATGTAAATTTGAGTGAAATGGTAATAATATTTAAGAGCAACAAGTATGGCATTTTAAACAAGTATGCATATACATTATATAACAAGAGGAGTGATATATTTTAATGGAAGTGGACATAGAAATTGCAGTGAAACTTTGTAATTTATTATTGTAAGTGGACATAGAAATTGCATTGTAAGTAGTAGGATGATTGTAAGTGGACATAGAAATTGCAGTGAAACTCTATAATTTGTTATGGTTCAGTATTGTATATCCATAGTCAATGTCTATTTAAACTTTAGGATGATACTTATATGATGGCTTAAGTAAATTGTTCTTACCTCGAGACTAGTACACCATGGGAATAGAGGATGGTTGTTATAATAGAAACCATGTATCTTTGGGATACTTTTATATTTTGTATTAAATGATGATACATATGTGTTTCTTCCTTTTACAACAGTTTATATACTGATAATTATATCTTGAATTGTCAAATGACCAATGAGTGATAATTTTAAAAGTGTATCATAATTAAATGCATGTGAATTCATATTGTACTTAATCTGAATGCCATTGTGTAATTTCTTTACTTACAATATAAATCTTAATATATCCTTGTTAAGATATCCCTATTTTATTACTTATGTTCCTATTTACCTCTTTTCATCAAATGACCCAAAAACATTAAGAATGGTCCTATATGGTCACTACTAGCCAACTTTCAGAAGAATATGAATGAATGCAAACATACATAAGTGGATGAACATAAATAATGAAGGTACCAGACATTGCCTGAAGTAATGAAGTGTTGACCCAGAGTTCAATCTAGTATTCTCTTGTATGATCCAAAACCTGCAAGGAAGGAAAAGATGGGGTTAGATCCAAAGGATCTAAGCAATTCTTGGCACCATATTACTGATCATCATCTATACATTACAAGCATGTGCATAGTCAAGCCATACACAGACTCAACAACATGATAGCATTAATCCAATAACAAAAAATACATTACAAATGCGAAGCTCACAGTCTCAATGAAATAAACAGTGTATAAAACAATATCTGGTGCACAATAGTAGCAAGCATGTAATGACAACAATAAAATTGCATGATGCCTGAGCTCAAATTCAAAATAGTAAGTTTATTAATGTATGTTTTCATGATGCTAGATATTAAACAGTGAGCTCATGAACAATTCCAGTATTAAAGAGTGAGCTCATGAACAATGTGTGATGGCCTAGCTTGTAGCCCGCGAGCCATCAAGACATTTCCTCATGAAATGATCATAAACGGGGAGTACAACATAGTGAATATCAATAGAAAAACAAATAAAGAGAGATCAAACACTTCACACAATGCCTTGAAGGTAATAGAAATGATGCCCTAGCTCTCAAATCTCACAGGTCATCAAGCATTCCAAATGAAAAGATGTAAACAATGCTAGTATTAAATAGTGAACTCATGAAAAATGTATGATTTCATAGCTTGCATCCCACGAGCCATCAATACATTTCCTCATGAAATGATCATAAACAGGGAGTACCACATAGTGAATATCAACAACAAAACAAATAAAGAGAGATCAAACACTTCACACAATGCCTTGAAGGTAATAGCAATGATGCCCTAGCTCTCAAAGCTTGCGGGTCATCAAGCATTCGAAATAAAAAGATGTAAACAATGCTAGTATTAAATAGTGAGCTCATAAATGATGTGCAATGCCGTAGCTTGCACCCTATGAGCCACCAAGACATTTCCTCATGAAATGATCATAAACAAGGAGTACCACATAGTGAATATCAATAGCAAAACAAATAAAGAGAGATAAAACACTTCACACAATGCCTTGAAGGTAATAGAAATGATGCCCTAGCTCTCAAAGCTCATGGGTCATCGAGCATTCCAAATGCTAAGATGTAAACAATGCCACTATTAACATTCATATTGTGCCATTAAATCAACAAATGCCATGAAAATGAAATTGAGTTAATGAGAAGACAAATCTTGAATGTCTACCTCAAGTTCCAATGCCCTCTTCCCACATGGTGTTGGCCTCTTTGCACATGCAAAACTCAAATTCCCTCTTCGTGCCATGCAAAAGTGCAGTGTCATCTTCACGACAGCTGTTCAAATTCACAAAACTTACAAATGACACTTTATTTTTCTTTTTGTTTTGTTTATAACCAAATGGTGTCACAATTACAACATCATCATCACTATTACAACACCATTGGGAGCACCTAGAAAAAAAACACAAAAGACAAACATAGATTATAGTGGCGTCACAAATTGGCATTGAAATTTGACCCAAAATGTTGTATTGTATCTACATCTTGCAATGCCTTGAAAGAGAGTGCTGACAAACTTGTCCTGCATAACAGAGTCTTCTACCAGGCAAATAGATGTAGCATCTACATCCAAGATGGAAGACATTTCCAAATAGGTTAAAATCAAGGACACAAGCATGGGAGAATATACTATGGAACCCGTCCTATCTCTAACATCTCTCCCGGTCTTGCCTAAATCTTATGGGTAGTCTTTAACATAGACAAAACAAGCATCTAAAGAACCTCAAGCTATCTACAATGGAATTTTTGTCATAGATCAAGTGTCCAAGAAAGAGGTTGAAGAGGATGAAGTTGTACTTTCATGGCTATACAAAGATGATTCTCAATCTAAATTAGTTCAAAATTGTGACTCCAAGTCAAACAAGATTCCTTCAAGGTTATATGGATCAGGTCACAAACACATGACTAAAATGGGATACATAGGAAAAGGACCTCTAGGAACAAGAGGCAAAGGAATCATACAACCTATTGAACACCGTGGGAGAACAAACAAGGAGACTACCGAAATTGGATATCACAAGAAGTGCTTTCACCTCAGTGGTAACTCAGCCCATGTTCTAGAACAAATAAGTCCAATAGAAACTTAGCTAAAGGAAGAAATAAAACAATCAGATAGTGATGATTCAAACACTACTGATCTTATTCCTTATGCACTTTTACCTCAAAATATACTAGATCTTCTTAAGGATGAAGAGAAACCTAAGGATAATATCAACGTGGTAGATACAAAAGAACCTACTACTAAACAAGAAGAAGGTAAATATATCACAATAGATGAACATTTGGGATACAATAGTGACTCTAAGATAGACTCCCATGAATATGAGTTCCGCTCAGAATCTGAAGGTAATCCTTCATGGGGGATTCGTCCTGATTTCACACATGTTCTTAGATTTCCCAAAGGTCCAGATGGAGAATCAAAGGATGAGTCAAATGAATATAAATGGGGAGTTATTCAAGAAGAATATGAGCTTATCACATAAAAACACATTGATGTCATTCACCAATATTCACCTAAATCTGACATTATTCTAGAGAGAAATGATGAACTTAATGAGTCTGATCCACCTACTACTGAAGTGGAATCTAATAATGACATTGAAATGATTTGTGAACTGAACATTATGAGTAGTAATATCACCTTTGAATTCAAGATTTGGTTTAGGACCAATGATGACAACACTATATGTGTGAACACCATTTCCCAATCCTCCCCTACATTGACTATCCAACAACCAAAGCTTATTGACGAAACTTCTACCAATCCAAACTAAGATATCCACACCTTCTAGACTGACTATGCACTTACCTGCCACCTCAATGCAGTGAAACCTATGACAACTTCCATCAGTGAAATTGGCATTAGGATGACATGAGAGTCGGATATAAAATATCTCAATCAGAAAAACAAAAGCAAAAAGAAAAAGAGTTCTGAGGGTGAAAACCACTTTGTGGCAGTCTCAGAACCTAAAATAGTAAAAATAAATGATGTATCCAAAGGTGAAAACCTTCCTAAGGAACCTAAGGATGAGATATTTGATGTCCTTCTGAGTCATTTGTAGGAAAAATCTCTAGTACTGATAGAACCAACTCAATATATCAACTTGGGTACAATAGAGGAACCACAACTGATTCATGTAGCACAATCCCTATGAGAGGAAGAGAAAAAAGAATTCACTACTTTCCTAATAGAAAAGAAAATCAACTTCACATGCAAATATTCAGATATGCTTGGGTTAGATCCTAATCTTATAATGCACCATTTATCTATTTCTCTAGGAGTAAAACCTGTTAAAAAGAATTTGCAAAAGATGCATCCTCATGTGGCATTCCTTGTCAAAGTTGAACTGGAGAAAATGATAAAAGCTAGATTTATTCAAGTTATTGATTATGTTGAATGGATCTCAAACATAGTTCCATTTTCAAAACTAGATAAATCTATAATAGTATGCACAAACTTCATAGATGTAAACAAAGCCTTCCCTAAGAATGATTTTCCACTACTAAACATTGATATGATAGTGGATATGATTGCGGGCTTTGAAATGTACTCTTAAATGGACAGTTTCTCTAGATACAACCAAATCAAGATTGCTCTAGAAGATCAAGAGAAAACAAATTTTACATGTGCATGGGGTACCTTCTATTGGAACATCATGCCATTTGGTCTTAAGAACACTGGTGCTACATATCAAAAAGCTATGACATCTATCTTTCACGATATGATGCATCAAACCATGGAAGACTATGTTGATGAAATCTTAGCTAAGTCTATGATAAGATCAGAACATCTAAATGACTTGAGAAAAATACTAGATAGAATGGAGAGTTTTAGTCTTAGACTGAACCCTAAAAGGTGTGCTTTTGGTGTCACTTCTAGGTAGCTCCTAGGCTATATTGTTTCAAAGAAGGGCATTGAAGTAGATCCTGCTAAAGTCAAGGCTATCATGGAGATGCAACCCCCCAAAAATATCAGTCAAATGAGAACCTTACAAGGGAGGGTGCAATCAATCAGACATTTCATATCTCAGCTAGTAGATATATCACTACCTTTCACAAAGAAATTACATAAAGGTGTGACTTTTGCATGGAACAAGGAATGTGAAAATAATTTCAACCACATTAAGCAATATCTATCAAACCCTCCTATTCTGATGCCTCCTATACAAGGGAAACCATTAATTCTATATGTCTCTACCAAAGATACATCACTAGGGGAATTATTAGCACAACTTGATGAAAACAAGAAGGAAAGAGCTATTTACTACATCAGTAGAATATTGGTAGTGTACGAGAAGAACTATTCGATGATCGAGAAATCTTGTCTAGATGTGATCTTTGCATCACAAAAATTGAGACATTACATGTTGTCTCATACATCACAATTGATAGCTAAGATAGATCCATTGAAATACCTATTAATAAAAGCTTCCCTCATAGGTAGACTAGCTAAATGGGTGATGCTATTGAGTGAATTTGACATAGAATATGTTGAAAGGAAAGCTATCAAAGGAAAAGTCATTGCAGATTAGTTGGCTGAAGCACCAATGTTTGATGATATACCATTACAAATGGAATTTCTTGACTCATCCATCATGCACATATCTTCTAGAACTTGGCATCTTTTCTTTGATGGATCTTACACACAAAATGGATATGGAGTAGGCATATTCTTCATAACACCACAAGGTTACTCAATACGTAAAGCATTCAGAATAAAATTTCCTTGCACAAATAATATTTTTGAATATGAATCTCTACTTAATGGCATGAAGATAGAAATTGAGTGGTGAGTAATAGAGTTTCACATTCATGGAGACTCACAGCTAGTCATACACCAAGTCAATGATGTGTACCAGACAAAAGATGATAAACTAGATCCATTCAAACATATGGTCGATGACCTTAAGAAGTATTTCATCTTAGTCACTTTTGAGCAGATTCCTAGAATGGAGAACAAGGCTTTCGATGCTATGGAAAAGCTATCATCTCTACTATAGCAGCCCGCACATGAGCTACGTTACAAGTTCCTAGTGGAAGCACAGTCATTCCTTGCATATGATTCCCTCAAAACCTGCATGATCTACACTATTGTTGGTCATGATTCTTCCAGATACAAAAACCTTTTTTCTTACCTTCAAGACCAAATCATCCATGATACCTTTAATCACCATGAGAAATGTTACCTTATTTGAAATGCATCATGGTATGTCATCATAGGTAATGACCTGTACAAATGGAGTCTAGATGGTACACTCCTTAGATGTTTAGAATGTGAGGAGTCTCAATGCACATTAGAGGAAGTCCACAAAGGTATATGTGGATCACATTCCAAAAATTTAACACTAGCTCAAAAAATTATTAGGGCTGGGTACTATTGGCCTAAAATGGAAAAAGAGGCTATCAAATATGCTAAGAGTTGTCAAAAGTGCCAAGTACATGGTAACTTAATTCATGCACCAGGGAGAGATCTAATTCCATTTACTACACAATATCCTTTTCAACAATGGGCATTTGATCTTATAGGGGCTATACATCCACATTCTTCCAATGGACATACTTATATCATTACAGCTACAGACTATTTCACAAAATGGGTAGAAGTAGTTCCTTTGACTCAAGAAACTGGCAAACAAATTTCACTATTCATTCTAAACTATATCATTTGTCAGTATGGAATTCCACATTCAATAGTCACAGATGATGGTGGCCAATTCAAGAATGAGGACTTAGATTCCTTATGCTCTAAATTCAATATTACACAACATTGGTCATCCATATACTATCCTCAAGGGAATGGGCAAGCAGAAGCATCAAATAAAAATCTATTGAAGATCCTACATTGCACAGTCAACAAGATAGGAAGATACTGACATCTCATGATTAATCCAGCTCTTTGGGCCTATAGAAAAAGTATCAAAACACCCACTAGGGCTATACCATTCACTTTATTTTATGGTTCTGAAGCTGTACTACCTATTGAGGTTGAAATACTATCACTAAGAATCAAAATGCATGGTCTAGTAACTAATGATGATTACAGAGTGTTTAGGTTACAATAACTTGAACCTCTATATGAGCATAGACAAGATGTGTATGATAATCTCAAAGTATATTAGAAGTGAATATCTAGAGGCTACAACAAGAAAGTCAGACATGTTAGGGATTTTTCTTGTAGGACTTAAAATGATACTTGAACTTGTGTTCCTTGAGACTAATTCCCACAAGAGAAAGACCTAATTGATGAGGATTGGATAAGATCCTCCTCCATTTTTGATCTCCATAGACTCAGGAAGGTATTACCTTTTGATGATGACTATCTTTACAGTATTCTTGTGAGTGGACACTGATTAGCTTCTAGTCTTCTTAATGCATAAACCTATAGAACACTTTGCATATGACTGTAATCACTTTAATACAAACTTTAACTAGATAAAGTGTGATTGTAAGTGAAGAAAAAATTAGTTCTTTAAGGATTCTCATCCTTCTTCCTTTTAAGGAGGGACAACCTAATATGATTATCTCTTTATAGAATCAGGAAATATGAACTAAATGCCCTGGGCATAGTCCAATCTATCAAGTGCAATAAACATAACCATAAAAATAAAAAGATATTGATAAATGATTTGAAAGTTTCAACTTCTCTTCTGAGATCAGTGAAAGATACAACTGTGATAAACAAATACCAAACTAGTGCCTAATCCTAAGGGCAATAGAATCACAATGCAAATCAACAAGTAAACCCTAAAAGAAATACAACAACATGCCTTACATACCAACTACAAATCCAAATAGGTTTCCTTAAAAACTATTCTATTAACCAAATATTGTTATCATCAAAGATCCATACAAATATATTTACTCTCCAAGATGAAATACAAGCACTTTTAATTCTTTCCTTGAAAGAAGCTCATAAAATAGTCAAGTAGGTTGCCTTACAACTGGTATATTTCAAATGCCTAACATGAAAAACATACAAGAGTAAATACATAAGCAAAGAGACAACAACAATATATGGTAGAATTTGCAGTGTATTTGTATTAGAATCAACTTGCCACTTACATTCACAATTCCATTACTCAGAAGACCAGACACAAAGCTTGGTGATCTACTTCTAAGCAATTCGGTTCTATTTTCTATATCTTTTCAATCTCTACTCCTTTTTTTTACCAACCCTTACAAAAATGAGTTTTCAACTCTATATAGCATTTTCAAAACCACCTTGGAATTCCCTCATTAATGGGAATGCAACAAGCTTTGGGTGGTTGGAAAACCTAACTCCTTTTAAAGCATAAAAATACAACAAAATATACAACCAACCCTTAGGTGGTGAAAGGAAAAAACTTCCTCAGACTATGGTACATCTTTGGCTGCTCAAAAACTGACACCTTCAACTGTAAATATTTATGATAGCTCCTTGATTTCCATGAGACATGGTGACCACCATTTTAGGATAACCTACACCATTCTTGAATGATAGCTTATCAACCTTGTATTCCTTGGATCAGGTGTCAGGTGTGTCAGATGTCCTTTTCAATCTTCATCCAAAATGTCCAAATCAACTGTGGAAGATCTAGCCTTTTTGGGCTTTGTCATTTCATCCCATGTAGTTACTTGTTCCTCTAACGACCAATTAAAACCTTGGACAAGTTGTAGTTGGGCTTTTTGTCTCTCCCATCTGGAATTTGTAATTGCCTTAACATTTGACACAAACTTGGTGAGGTCCACCTCTACTTTGATGGCTTCATCTAAGGCTTTGTTGAAGCTCTCTAAATCAACATCATTATTCTCACCTAAAAATGCCTCTTTCCTAGGCAATAGAAGAACTGTATCTGATCTCCAATTATCAAGGCTCTTTATTATCCCATCTGTACTCAAAATCAAGGGGACAAATCTGTTGGTACAAGAGCTGAGCATGGCTATCTTAGCCTCAATCAAATTTGCCTTACCCTTGAAAAGTGGTAAAATGGCTTTAACTCTATCAATCTCGTCACCAACTCTTACAACTGTATCTGGTATGTTAATCCCCAAAGATTGAGCCAAAATCAATCTTTCAAAAAGTGGTGCCCTAACAGACCACACTGTATAAAACTCATTCAAAATTTGCACATAACTATTGACCTCCTTTTGCAATTCTGGCAATTTTCCATAAGCATTATAAACTAGGTCAAATTTATCCTTGATTGTGTTCAATCTGTGCTGCAAAATACTCAACAGGGCTTGCAATACTGCCTCATTCTTTTCATCATTGATCTTCTTCAATTCAGCTGCCACCTCCTCATCTATCATTCCTTGTGCCTCTGTTGATGCGAGCTATTCAGGAGGTGTAGGGGCTACCATGGGAGTATTTATTATTTGTAATTGCAGCTCCTATGCCTATTTTTCCAATGTTGTAACTTTTATGATCTGCAAGTCCCTATCTTTTACCAGGGCACTATAATCCTCCAAAAGATTGCCATATCTTTCTGATAATTGCTTAGTTTTATCTTCATTTAACTTGGAAAATTGGGTCAAAACTTGAGAAATCTCCAAGGCCCCTGTATTGTGGATAGACCACATAATTTTTTCCCCTTCCATTTATTCTTTCACATTCAAAATTTGTGGTTTCTTGTCTTTTGGATATAGACTCCACATGGCCAAGGCCTGACTTTTTGGGCTATACCCAAATCCTCTTATTATATCCCCTACTTGGGTCTCAAAAGACAGAGTAACATCTTCCTATCTCTTTATTTGATCTATTATGAAGTCAATATACAAACTCCACCCAGGCACAAGCAACATATTACTTTTTTCTTACTAATTCCCTGGCCTCATCTGGAGTAAGATTTTCTTCCTCAGGGCCATATTCTCTCAATTGTTGCAATGCCTCATCTGGCACTTGACCCTCCTTAGTTATTTGTACACTTGAGGCCACCTATTGCTTCTTATGCCATAGCAAAAAACTTTTGAATTCCTCAGAATTCACAAAATTATCATCCTTCATGAAGGCATCTTGGTCAGTTAATCTTTCATCTTGGCCCAAGGCCAAAGGCAACTCTACATCCTCTATTTCATACCTTTGTTTCCTTTTAGCCTCTCTGACTGCTTTCCTTATTTCATGGTGATGAAAGTTAGTCCCAGTGTAGAGGGAACTTACTATGTCTTTCTTCTTCTTTGATGACTCCCCTGCCATTAACTTCCTCTTCTTTTGTAAGGGCTCAGAGGTATCCTCTAAGCTAGGTAGCTCACTGAGGTTGACAGTCTCACCTCCCTCCTTTGTTCTTCAATTAATGGCTACTCCATAGGGGGTGGGCTATATATTGGGTATCCACCATCACTGTCCTCATCACATTCAGAATTAGAGTGGGCCTTCTTAGCCTGATTAGCATCATCAATCTGATCCTTCATGGATTCAACAAGTGTGTCAAATTGAGCCATCATCTACTCAAGTCTTTGGAGGTAAGGCAAAGTGGGAAAGAAACCCCCAAATACCAATCCTTTTCCTTTTACTTCTTTCTCAATTTTGTGTAACCGATCCAATTGTCTGGTTCTTTTCTTCACTTCATCATCTTCAATGATGTTTGTGATTACATCCTCCTTAGGATACTCTTCATGTAGCTTATTGAAAGGAATGGTATGCATGTAGTATCTCCTTGCAGCAGCCATGAAACCTTCTATATCTACATACCTATGTGGAGCTACAAACATCCTGTATTTCTCTAACCAATCATTTACTTTACTAAAATCTCCCTTTCCAATTGTAATATAATGTACCCTAAAGTGCCGAGGAGTGAGAGTCCCTTTCTTGTGGGAAGCCAAGTGTTCCTTTTCTTTCAACATGAGTTGCCAGACAAACTCTAGAAATACAACTCTTGGTGGAACATAAAATGGAAGTAGATGAGGAGGCTGAGGGCATCCATAAACCCTAATCATTGTATAGCCCTTCTCATAGTAAATGTCTCCCCAATTATGACCCTTGGTCCAATTATGAACAAATTGTTGGGGTCTCACCAATTGCAGGACCTTGGTGGATAATCTTGTACAATTAATTCCTAGACTCTAGAGAATGGGGTACACAATCCAGTTCTCAAAGGCACCAAAAT
Source organism: Chamaecyparis obtusa (assembly GCA_027943335.1). NCBI lineage: Eukaryota > Viridiplantae > Streptophyta > Pinopsida > Cupressales > Cupressaceae > Chamaecyparis > Chamaecyparis obtusa. The sequence continues at coordinate 47,458 of BSBK01001642.1, read as the reverse complement.
CTCACCTAGGGAAAGAAGGGCTCCAAACTCCTAACCAAAACTGTACTGGGTTAGGCTATCCATTCCACATCATTTCTGGCTTGAGGTCATTCAAATTTATAAGACCATAATTGTGATACATAATTAGGTGCATCAGAAGGGAGTAGTGCATGAATCTGGGTGGAGAAGCAGAGGTGAAATTCTTCAAAGATAGAAAACCCTCATGCATCTTGTTTATTACATAACCAATATAGTCATACCCTTTGCTTACCATACGGCTCTATGAATCCATCGCTAACATCAAAATATCAAATGTAATCCTCTCAAGGCCCACATCAATTCCCAAAACCTGGCATATCCCATACACAATGTATTTTATGTAAAACTTCAGGTCCTTGTAAGCATATGGAATTGACCCAACCATAGGTACAATATAATTTCTATTTTCTTTAGGCATATGAATCTTAATCTCCCTAGAGACTAAAGTAGCCTCTCTAACATATCTGTTTGCTTGAGCCTTCAAGTTAATTTATGTGGCCATTGGAAACTAAATTCTGAAAGCATTCATGAAAGAATTCTGGTCTAGGGTTACCAAGGGTGAACCATCCTCTTTCCTAATGGTCTTTGAGAGAGGATCATAACATCTTGACATGGAAAGCAGTGCATCTACATCAAGAAATACTTCTAGGACAAGCAATTTTTCTAACCCTGATGTCCAAGGGTTTGAAACCAATATAACACTATCACGGTTCTTATAAAAATAACTGAAAAGACACATGCCTGTAATTTTAGGCAGCCTAGCATCTCTACAGTAAGCTAAATCATCCACAAAGATATCATTAGTAACCTTTTTATTTTCGGACGAACCCGGCAAGAGAGAGAAATTCATCCGAGAAGCTTTCTTTAACTTTCTCCTTAGACCCCCGACTACTGGAAGCTTCGCTTGCTATCGCCTGACTCATCCTGATTGTAGCTTTGAAAATTCCTCTGCAAATTTGTTGATCACACTGCAAGTCTGGAAAGCTCAGAAAACCTAGCGCTCTGTAGTTCTTCAATAAGCTTTATAATTCTCAAATGAGCTACCTCTAGCTATTTTATCCTATAGTATTGAATGCGTCACCATATCTAACATCTCCAGCTATCAAAAGGTCACTTCCACCATTACTTCGACACGCACAGGGTTTCAATTTACTAGCCATAGCTCAGAAATTTAAATTTAAATATTCTAAGATCTGGTGACTGAAGAAAAGTCTCATAGTCATTTTATAACATTGACACCTTAGAAAAGCATTCTGAGATCTAGTGACTAAGATGGATTCTTGTAGTTGCGAAACACTTTTGATTTTTCAAACTTTATTCTGAGATTTCCTGACCCAGCCATCTAGAGATCTGGTGACTGAGGGGAAGAATTCCTTAATAAATTTAATTCTGAGATCTGGTGACTATAGTCCAAACCATAGTCGTGGCAACATATTCATTCTTTAAAACATTCAGCGATCACCCGACCTGGAGATCTGGTGAAAAACTTGAAGTCTCCTAATTGCTGAAGCCTTTGACTGTTCAACCTATTATACACTGAGTTTGCACCTTTGTCTCAAGCTCTCTTGGTCTTGATAACTCAGTATAACATGGGAATCATCTCTAGGTTGTGGGACCTTTGCTAACTAAGATGAGACCTCTAGGTTCTAGGCTGGTTCCTCTTGGATAATCACCTTAATTTGCTTCCTGACATGAAAGTAAAACTTTTGGAGGGAAAGGGATAGAAGGAATGCTTGTAAGGGAAATGACTTGAAAGAAAACTACCTACTAGGTGATGCATCAAAATTAGGGTTTGGATCTCAGTATGTAGGAATGAAATCAATGAAAAGCTCAGGTCTAGTAGGTCACAACTTACTGAATAGGCTTGCATAAGTATTTCATAAGAGGGCTTGAGAATAAGACACAACTTATGACCTGCAAATAGACATTAACTTTTACAACTCAGTGTAGGATTGAGACAAGACTGTTAAGGGGGTTGAGGTATACCCACAAGAACATCTAAATCAAATCAAACACAGTAACACACAAAATTGTAGAAAGCAAGATGGATTAGGAACCCTAAACTATCATTGAAAACATGCATATACTTTGTCCAATAAGAGATAATCCAAACAAGGAAGCATAGGGACATGAAGGATGATCACAAAATACCTCTACAATATTTGAATCATCAATGGGAGAGATACAATTGTATGAGCCAGAGGGTAGAAATGATACTACAGATAGCCTTTAAGAAAGGTGAATTTTCTTCTACAAATTGTCTAACTCCTCCGCACTAAAGGCTCCAAAACAATATATACATACTCAATTGCACGCAAGAAGGAGTCAAAACTAACCTAACTAGGGTTACAAATTTTACAATAAAATATCAAACCCCAAGTGTCCACTGCTGACCCATCATGAAAATCACCGAGAACCGATCATCAGATCAGATCTTTCGCTTTGCCTATTGATCCTAGACTGAGTCCACCTACAGACACAAAAACTTTGACCCATCTACCCACCTGCAACTCCACTAAGCCATGAAGGCTTCAAATCTGATCTTATTTCCCTGGAAGAGGTACTGCTTGCAAAGGTGGCACCAACTCTTTTCATTACTTCCCAGTGTGGGAACATAGCACAGTACCCTGCAACACTGGCCAATGATCACCTTCATCACCCTCTCAACCACAACCGTCCTAAGAAATCAATTCCTGAGCTAACTGACATCATGCATGGTCGAAAGAACGCAAAACCCTTGCTAAACCCTCGTAGAGATATTCAAATTCAAATATTAACAGCTAGCAGATATATTTTAAAATGTGACCATCAATGAATAACCTTCTCAGCAGATGAACGACCCAGATGCACCCTTTAAAATAGTCAAAAAAACCTTCTTGATAAGTCAACCGCCACCGCGATAGTCAACAACCAATCAAACTGTGCCATTTTAGATACATGTTGCAACCTTCTGACATCGAACCCACTGCTCAAGATACTGATCTAACGGTGGGCACATGATCTTATAGCCCCAAAATATTCCTTACGCTTATACACTGGCTATTAGATCCTTTCTAATCTAGGACCCCACTGACACATTAGTCCACCTAGAAATCCTCATCATATCTCTTTAATCTGACCAATAAGGACTCAACAACTCATCCTAACCTGGCACCGGACCCACTGACAAATCTGAACACTTTGGCAAATCTAAAGGTTGGTGCAAGATCTCATACTCTGACACAAACCTTTGCAAAGATACGCCAACCGTCGATCTTCATCTTTTTGACATCCTTGCAGGTCCTTTGACATGGTCCCACCATGGCATCCAAGTCATTGCTATGTGGACCAATCGGATTCAAGAAAGTCAGCACATAAGGACCCATCGAAGGAAGTTCTGACACCAACCAAGATCGGTGGTTGTCGTAAGATCGCGAGCCCTGAGACAAACCTTTGCAAAGATACGCTGGCCATCGATCCTCTGCAGATGTTAGAGCCTCTGCTGCTAAAAGGGGTCGGCCCCACTGACAACCTTCCACTTGTATTCAACCTTAGTCAATCACAGTTCACCAAAATGGATCCACGTAGCACCAGTCCCACTGACACATTGGGATTTATAGGCAGAAGAAAATCGACGATCATCACAAGATCTCAAGGAATCTTCTGACCCTATGAGATCATGCAACAACCATCGGATCAAGAATCTTGTCCTGGCCTTTTGAACTAAGACCGCCAACCTAAACGGTAACTGCTCACGGGATCGCTGAGTGTTAAGGAGTTAATCACCAGGAATCAGAGACTTGGTGACTAAAGGGTTAAGAAAGGCACATGCAAATTGGATGACTTAAGTTGCTGAAAAGGTAACATGAAAATATAACAAGACCAAAGGGTTTTTAGGATTTTGAACACAAACGGCTAGTTTTACAAAAAATTTTAACTGCAGACCAGGGAGATAACAAATTTGCAGAGACCAGAGAACATGGAATAAATTCATGAAAATTTCAAGGATGGTAGACATGTTAAAAATAGAGGCCTGGGTATGGTTTTCAGCCAAATTTGAATGCATATGAAAATTTGGGTAACATAAATTTTTATCTAATAATACGCAATTACCATTGATCTCATTCCTCATTTCATCTTACAGCCCACATTAAGTCACGAGAGATTTTCACAACTAACCGCTTGATTCAGCAACCCATAGATAACCATGTTGCTAAATTACTGGAGGTTATCTACTTAACCATCAGGAACTTGAGATCACATGACCACATAGTCACCATATCGCTGAATACAATCATAACCACCAGGCCTTGACCATTACATTAACCTTCACTTGACCTTGGGTACATCTGGAGATTACGCGACAAAGGGAAATCCAAATCGCGAGAAAATTTCTTCACTTTGAATTAAAATTGGAGATCAAGCACCATCCACATGATCAAAAATCATCGACAGTTCTCATTAAATCTAACAATCCTTTATCACTTAACCGCTCCATTCGGAGATCTGGAGACAACCGTGTTGCGAAAAAACTAACCGCGCAAGAGATAGCCACCAACATTTGGAGATAATGCGACCAAAGGAACTCTCAATCGCTAAATGAAAAGACTAACCATGAGAACATCATGAGATCTGGAGACAACCACCAAAGAAGACCACTATTCCATCTCGAGATTTAGCGACTAAAGAGAAAACTCATAATCACTGAACAAAAGACCATTTTAATAAATCATCCTGAGATTTCCCGACCATAGGTAATTCAATTTGGAGATCACACAACTATATTCTCTTAGTGATAAATCTAATACAGTAGTTGCTAGATCTCGAGAAAACATTGCGAGATCCGGAGACTAAAAGAGAAACGCTAAGTCATTAGATAATAAGGAATATTCTGAAAAGCTCATGAGATTGGGCAACAAAGGCTTTCGGGCATTCGCTAAACAAAAGGGAATATTCCTAAAACTTAAGGAGACTCAACAACTAAGAGGAAAATAGAAGCACACATGCTTATTTCGAGACTTAAGTCATCCGATAAAGTAACAGGAGATTAGAACGCTGATGACCAAAACTAGGGTTTTTTTTTAATTTTCAAAGGCAATTAGACCTAGAAAACCCTAAAGACTACAATTTTTTCAGGATCATCCATAAATTTAGGGCAAAAAACAAAAAATGAGATTTCTAACCAACAAGATAGAAAGAATTTCAGGTTGGCAATCTAGTCTTGAGAGAAAATCCCAAAAATCAATCACATCGAGAGTGCAAGGGGAAGTTTGAACCCAACTGGCTGGGTCCCTTTGTTATCACTCCTACTTTTGGCTCTGGAGCCTATCAACTCTCAATGACTAAAGGAGAACAGCTCCTAGAACCAATCAATGTTCTCCATCTAAAGAAATTCTACACTAAGGCATTCAGTCTATGGTAGAATGTCCTTAAAAAATCATAAAAATAAAAAAAAGTCATGAAAAAATGATCATCCTAGTGGAAACCTAGCAATAGGCACCTTGATGTATCACAAAAAAGTAAAAATAAATGGAAAAATACAAAAAAAAAATTGAAAAGAGGAAAAATACAAAAAAACAAGAAAAAGAAAAAGTGCCTTCGTGAAAACCTAGTAAATAGGTGCCTTGGTAGCAAAAATAGAATCTCGACCAAGATGGTGAAAACCTAGCAAACGGGGCCCACTTGTATTAAAACACTCCATCTATCAGTACAATCTTGGTCTTTCCCAGCTTCTAGTTTTCTTTAGTTTGTATATATATCCAGATTTGCTTTTGCATCCTATTTTCAATAAAGTCAGTCTGAGCACTATCCAACAAAAGTGTCGGTATCCTATCAAAGTTTCAACTAGGGGGTAATCAATGTCATATCCTAAAGCCCTTAGTATCTTTAGATGAATCATTTCTAGTCAAGGTCCTTCCCAAAGCTATGTCTAAATCAATCAGTCAATCTCCTCACTAGGAAAAGATTTTTCACCTTACAACAACACAAACAACAACAACAAACTGAAAACAATCTTTGTTCAACTACTTTTATCTCCTTGTATGCTAACCGAGTCACATTGAGATTTCTACATATTCTATCTCCTCGATCTCCTCGATGATGTCCTTCATAGGATTTAGAGAGTGATGATTGGGGGCATAATCTTTTCTTTGTTTTTTGCTTTGAGTGACAATCTAATAACTTTGGAAATTATAGATTGAATTGGTGTCCACTATAAGTGCCTCCATCATATATTGGATGGCCATGTGTACCTCGACCATCGATACACGGATTCTTCAAGGAATTTTTATCTAACTTTGTCTTTTTGAGTTATTTCTACTTCTCTATTGTGAAACATGCTCATACCTAATGATGTGAATGATAAAGGGTCACTTCTGGTAAATTAACATGAGAATGAGAATGATCCCTCCTTTTCTTGTGTGTTTTTCCACAAGGTGTATTTAGGTCATCACAATATTTATGTTTTGATGCTTATACAAATTGCTATATCAAAATGGACATGATAGTTAGGTCATCCTGGCTTGTGTGCCTTGATTCTTATATCTAAATCTAACATAATGAAACAAAAATCAATATTCATATTTTCATGGTTGCCTAACTAGTGAACATTGTATCAATTTATTCAGTGTTACCTAAATAAAATATTCCATGATGAAAATGATTGACACATGATCAATGACTATTTCCTAGGTCTGCATTTCATTTTGCACTTTGCATCGTTGCATTTATCTTGTGATTTCAAATTTAGCTAGATGCTTAAAGATTCTCCAAAACTATGATAAACATCAAACAATGACTGAGTATCATATGAAGGTCTCCTTAACAAGATTAGCAAGTAGTAACCATCTTGGGTTAAACATCCATTTTTGACAATGACTGAGCACTTGTCTTGTTCATGTACCTACAAAACATATCATGTGTATCACTGCATTTACATTACATATCATAATCATTCCATAAATCCATTTGCATACATACATGTGCCTCCACAAAGCATAAGCATAAAATCTACATTTTCTATCTATCATTGCATTGCATTATCCATACAGTTGAAAGTAAACATTGCATTGCATAATCCATACATTATACACTAATCAAATCATTTCATACATTTGCATCATATGTTATGATAATCATAAACCAAATGACAAGTGCATATGAAGTCACAACCAAATTGATCTCATCAATATATTAGAATATCAGAGTACAATAGGGTGCACTAATGGCACTATATACAAAAAGAATCAGCTACAATGAACTATCAAATATGAGCAAAAAGACAAAAATAGAGACATAGAATAGATCAACTATCTACCTGATCCTCATCATCTAGTACTACTCCTCCTCCTATAGGGGGATATGGAGGTAGGTCAGCACACGGGGCTCTAGCTCCCTCTAAATCAATCATTTACTGGGAGTAGGAAGTCATCCTTTTCCTAGGTGGAACAACAAAATAGTAACCAGATACATAATATGCAGCTCGCCCTATCTAGTAGATGACCTCTACCTATAGGCGTCTAACATCTACCTCCCACTCTCTCAACTACCTCTCATGATCCCTCAGTTGTACTTCCAAGATAGCACTATGTAATCTTTGATCCACCAACTACTACCTGAGTTGTCTAATGATATCTTGATATGTCTGTCTCAATCCATGATTTACCTCCATAGCTATAGTCTTCACCTCCTCAATAGGCTAATCAAAACTAGCCTCTGTCTGTGCCTTGCAGTGATGAACCTCGGCACCAAGATCAAAATTAGAGTGTCCTGTGCATCTTCCAGTGGAGCATTCTACTATGCTCCCAAGACCTCATCCATACTACCCACACCTCCAAGTTTACCACCCTCACCTTTGGTATATCTCCTCTATAAAACTGCAGGTCTGCCTACTGAAACACTCTAAGGGTGAGGGGGTCTCATCTGTCTTGATGGCCTCAGTGGGGTCATCACTCCTCTATGATGGCATGGTGTTGGCTGCATCATAGGTATCTGCACCTCTTTGTGCCTCTGGCCTCTTCCCATAGGGGCACCTGTCACATCCTCAACGTCCTCCATAGTGGGAATGAGCTCGGTAGGATCTGAGAAATGCCTCATAGGATGCTCTACAAGATAAGAAATGAACACATCATTCACTCTAGCATCTACAACCTATGGTCTATAATCCCAATCTCTAGCAATATATCCACTATACTCCTGGCTACATAGTGCATAAGAAAATCGAGCTATCCATCCTAATCCAAGCTCATGAACTAATTGAGCATATGTGGAAAACTCTTGAGGGGCATCCTGAATAATGCCAACCTACCACCAGACATGAGTAATGATGAATCCCTCCAATATGGTGATAGATCTCCCTATAAGGATCCTGCTCTGGTAGAAGTAACCAAACTAAGCATGAGCAGTTGGCCACGCCTCTATCTACAAGTATGGCTTCCAGGTGATGAAAGTCATATCATCAAGCACACACCTCTAGTACTCTTTCTGGTCCATTTGGACATGTGTAACATACCCTGAATATTTATATATGATAGGCTCCTAAGGCTGTTTCTCATCTTGACATAATAGTTGGCATGTAGTAATGTGTTCCCAAGCCCACATCTAAAGAACTAAAGCACTTGAGGTGAAAGTATTCACCTCATGATACACGATCTTGTGCATCTCCAAAAAACATATGGGCCAAGAGGCAATGACCCCATCCAAGCTCTACAGGAGTAGCCCTCAGTCGAGTTACCATAGGGGCCCAACCCATCAAAAGACCATTCTACTAATGATCTGACATGATGATCCCTCTGATCATCCCTAAAATGATGCACTCTAGTCCATGTGAGGTACCGTATCTTTGTACTAAGATATCCCATGAGATTTGTTGAGCAATATGCTCATCAGCACCAAATAGTGTCCTAAATGTCAGCAATCCTATGTTGCCCGCACTGATATAACCCAGGTGAGGTCCATGAAAGGGAATCCTAAGAATCCTATACACATCCTCTAGAGTCACAGTGATCTCTCCGATAGGTAGATGAAACGTCTAAGTCTCAGAGTGAAATATCTTGATTAGAGCAGTCAATAATCCATGGTTCACCTGAATATTAGGCAACCAAATCAAGAACTGAAATCCACAGGTAGCAAGATGAACTCTCATAGGGTCTAGAAGTTCCCTACATAGCCTCTAAGTAGTGGGGTGTGAAATCCAGATGTGTACATCCAGGTAATGAACCTACATAGCACAAGAATGGGACAACCTATTAGTAACTTGGTAAAAAATTAGGCTATGAGCATTCAAATTGAAAAAGTCAATACTTCAGAAGGGGCATAAAAGACTAAGGAAAACAACTATGAAATTAGAAAAATAAAAAAATTGACCTAAGGGCCTAAAAAATGGTCACTATTTTCCATACGACAAATCAAATTGGCATCAATTATTGTATGACAATATATAGGGTTCCATACGAGACTTTATAGTTATACGACATTGTACAAGCTCTCGCACAACATATGAGGGACTCAATGAAATATCATACAACAAATAGGTCCCTCTCATACGAGTTGCGCAAATGTCCTACATGACACTTGACATGGACTTGAAAAATTGTACGAGTCCAGGTGGACTGTCATGTGAGCTCTCGTGAAGCAAAAATCAAAAAGTTGAAAAATGTGTAAAAAATTCCTAGAAAGCATGAAAAGAAGCAAATTTTGAATTCATAGAGGCACAAAGGTCCAGTTACTAGATTCCCATACTGGGTGGTCACTGGTATCGATGGCTATGCTCAAAACAGTATGAGGACATTGGAACTTGCATCTTCACTAAGAGGGCTCCATAGGTTCTGTTGGTTCCTGGAATCACAGGACTCGATCCTAGTGATTTTGGGATGCCAATTGACAGATTCTAAGCCTTTTCTCTAACTTGAATCCCTACACTTTAGGTTAGAAACCAAGGTGGGTGTACCCAATAACAAACAACTTGAAATAACTTAAGGACTAAAGATTTTAACAACTAATGAATCTAGGTTAGGATTCTAACTTAAAAATTGAAACAACTGAATTACAACTAACAAAACTAAAATCTATGCATTAATACTAGTTAGGGTTAGAAAGTTAGAATATCAATGTAATTACTGATCAATGAAATATAAATTGAAAACTTGCAAACTAAGTCCTAAAGATTGATTGAAATACTTTGAAATTGAAATGGGCAAAACCTAGAAACCAATAAATGAAAATGACACATATGTAAATACAATACTGAATATGAGACCAGTGCCTATAACATTGGGCATCAGTATCCTGACAATTGAAAAGTGTTAGGAGACAACAATGAATTCCAAATCATCAATATAGACAACTTTATTGAATTTAACTCCAATGTTTATAGACCAACCAATTGCACAATTTGGAAGAATTTAACTAAAAACATATCCTAGGAGACCAATAGTTTCATCAAATATACTGATAACAGAATTCAAATCAATCACATTAAAGTAACTCGAAAGAATTCATCCACACATAAATATCATCAAAATTACTGAATTATAACATTAAAGAATTTAAACTTATCTCATTCTGGCAGCATTATAGTACTGATCAAATTTCATATCCCTCCAGATTCGCCCATAAAAAATTTAATCCATAATAGATGTATATGCCATAAAATATTTTCAATAATTTTGCCTCATAAGAGTATTATAATTGTTCTTAGAATTGTGTCCCTTCCCTTTACAATTTAGTAGGTATAAATATAAATTTCTACGGTTTCCTATGAAAGGACATGCCCTTTCACAGGATCTAATCACACAACTAACCCTAAAATATGTACAATAAACTATTACAATGATTTATTCAGGAAAGTCTTTCCCGTATAATTTATCTTAATTCTAGTATCCCGTACATAATAATATTGATATTTCCTGCACACACAAAAAATACTTATTATTAGTTTATCTTAAATAAATAATATATATATGATGTTGATCTTATAAGAACCACTTATTATTTATTAATAATTAATTTAAATTAAGTATCATAAAATAAAATATAATTATATTTTATGTCCCAAAAATAATCAAACTATATAGGATCATAATAAGATAAATAAATCATTATTCTCATAATCATCATTTTATTTTGAAAATAAAAAATAAAAATTAATGATCCTACTAAAGAGTAAAACCCATTTAATGCAAAATAGATTTAGCTCTAAAATAAAATCTATCCACTAGCGGGCTAACACATTAAGAGAAAAATAATTACCCTAAAAATATTTCAAAAATAACATGATAATATAATTATAAAAATATGTATGATTAGGGAAACCTAAAATTTAACTTTATAAAGCAACCCTACAACATACATATAAAAAGATTATCTAAAGAATGGTAAAAGCTCTAAAATATTTTCACCTTGAAAGAAGTAAACATAACCTAGGTGAAAATATTTAATCACATATAAAAATATGAAAATTAGAAGGTAATATGAAAATACATCCAAACCCTAAGAAAATTAATATTTATCAAAAATACATTTACCTCATCCTATATTTTTAACCTTTTAGGGTTTTGGGGGGAAATAAAATAATTACAAGAAATCAAGCCACATGAAGCTTTTACCATAATTTATTTGATTCGAATTCAAAAAAAAGGTAACCTTTTCTTTAATTTATATATTTATTCACACACATGTTCTCGAAGAATAACGTAGAGTAGCTGGTTAAGGGTAGAGTCGGGTAGATAGGTAGAAAGAGGAACAGGTTGAGAGGTCGAGTGTTCAACTCCCTCTCCCCATTCTTTTTCCTAAAATTTAGAAAATATATAAATACAAAATAACACAATAATCATATTTTTAAATTATAAAGGTAATTAGGGAAGAGGTAACTCCCTGTGTGAAAAGTGATTTTGATCTCTCACCTGCACATACAATTAAAATAAGTAAATACTTTTCCCCTATTCCTCTCGAAGAATAATGTAGACTAATTGGTTAGGGGTGAGGGATTAGGTAGGTAGGAAAAGGGGATTGGCTTGAGAGGTTGAGTGTTCAACTCCCGATCGCCGCCCCTTTTACGTAATTTTTAATAATTATTTTATTCCAAAAAAATATAAATGCTTTTAAAACTTGGAAATAAAATAATTAACTTTTTCTTCGAAAATCAAACCATATAAACATTATGGATCCCTTTTTAATTATTTAATTTTTTAGAAAATAGGGAAATAATAAAAATAAAATACCATACTTCCTTGACACATTTGCAATTTTAAGACCTCAATTTTCAGGTGTCAACAGTGGCTCTCATTGGGGACATGTGTCCATACCTGGGCACAGTGAGAATCCAGTGTTCTCTGGAGGAGCAGACCATCTGAATGCACACAATAGCTTGGAAAAGCTTATTTAGTTCCAAAATGCATATATATCTTCCAAAACAATAAAAATAACAAAATAAATGAAAGAAAATACATTAATTCAATTTCAAATGAAAAGAATGAATAAAAAACATTTCCCTCCAATGTATTACCTTTATGTCTATTTGAAAAGAATATCTTTCCCATAGATACTTTACTTTTTCAAATGCATTCAAATCATGTCCCCCCAAATGAAATATGTCCATACACGACCCCAGATTTTTAACCAAAAATTACACATTCCCTTCACGATCTTTTATTAGTGACAAAATAAAATAATATAAATCCTGTACAAAACTTTCATACATAGAAATTTTTTATATTTTACATTCACTTATGAGGTTAAGGCTTGTGATTTTGTCTTTTGATATTTTATAAAATAATAGTTTATTCCCTTTTAATAGATTTATGCTAGCGATGACATACTCAAGACATCTTTTAAAACTTTGAAAATTATATTTCTTCAATAATGAAAATGTAAACTAGTAAGAGAATATGTCTCACATAGAATATGACTTTATTTCTAATCTCAAGAGTAAGCCATTATAACCTAAAAGGAAACAACAAACAAAAATACTTACCTCAAAACAACATTACCTCAAAAATATCTGGTACTTAAGGATTGCAATCATGGAGCTTGTGCCTGGTCCTCAAAATTAGATTTATATTTTGATGAAGAATTGATTTCCAGAGCTTTGAATTACTTTTCAAGTATTTCGGCCTCATATTGAAACCATCCTTTAGTGCAAATTTTTCTTGATTTTAATTTTTATTCTCTATCTCATAGCCATTTTGTCCAAATTCTCCGCGCTTACCCTTTTTCAAGTTCATGTCAATATTAATGTTGATAATATAGAGCCGCCTCTGTCTTGAACTACTGTGCAGAAACATCATGCTAGCCTGTTATAAACACAAATAGACACTATGTACAATAGCTACTCTTTGCTGGAAAAGGTTTTTGCTAGATCATAATCGCTTCATACTAAAGCACCCAGCGGGGCATACTTTTTGATTCTTACTATCTATTAGTTTTCTTATTCACTGCCATTAGAATTCAAGGCATATCTTTGTCATAAGAAGGATGATAGAATTCTGAAAGGAAATCCTTCACAGTTTGATATGATAAATTTCCACTAATTATAATAAATTTGGACCCAACCACCTTTCACACATCAAATTTTCCCCATATGGCCTTCATGATGCAAGCTCCAAGATTTTATTAATCTGTATAGGTAAAATGAATGAGGCTATCAATACAGTCAATAACGTAATGACACAGCCCTAATCAGACTTCATTGTAATATCACCATATCCCACAGTTCAAACTGTAACAACAACATAGTAGAAAGCATGATAAAATGTTAAACATCCACGAGGTCTGCAATTTTTCTTTCTTAATATGGAGTGGAGTGACCTTTTGCTCAACCCAATGTAGCAAACCAGCCATAAAAATCTCTTAACATTTCTTGGATTTATTTTCTTATGCCTTCAAAATCACTTTTAAATTTTTTTTTAAATTTTCAGGCTTGTCAGAAATATATCTATTATAATCATCCCAGGCTTCTTTTGTTGCTGAAACTACAAATATAATGAGAAGGGGCCCCCACGTACTTGCAGGATTGACAGGTGTAATGAACGGCCACAACTAGAGGCACGCAATTAAAAAAAGTATTTATTCATAAACCGACTGAATTGCTCCCATAAATTCTTTGGAAGGAGGCTAATTATTGTATACTTTCTATTGGAAGCTCTATTGTCACAACAAAAATCTGGAGAAGTGTCATTGTTGTTGATGTATACATATCGCTTCATTTTGGAATACAAATTGAAATTATGTTTCAACTGGATTTATATACAGTAGCAGAATCATTGCTTAGGATGTAGATTGGCTCCATAACAACCCAATCACTTGAGGAATCCATGGAATTGACACAGGAAATCCTCCCAGTTCAACCTGTAATCAATGAATCTGAGCCATTTTTGCAAATTGCTGGGCGTTTTTAATGCTGCTGGCAATTCAAACTAGTGAAAACATGCAAAAATATCCTTCATCATTCATGGAGAAAAGTCCCAAAACTTTTTTAGATGTTTAAAAAGTCATTTTGAGTTTAAAAACAATCTCAAAATAGCACCTAAACAGAAAAACGTGATTCATCTTTATTAAACACCAAGATAAACAAATTTATTTCCTCCCGTTTCAAATTTCTTCAGTATTTTATATTTAATTAACTTAGGATTTAGTGCACAAAATAATTGTAAAATAATGTAAATATATACAATTATATAATAATATAATATAACAATGTACTATTTGTAAAGATTTTACAATGTAATATTAATGTAAGATTTCAAATTTAGAAAATGAAAAAAGAAAAAATAAATAAATAAATAAATAAAAATATACTTACCTGTCCATGAAATCTTACCTCTGTCAAAAACTTTGTTTTGGTTACATGATATTTTAACATAATTTTCATGCCAATCTTCATAATTGCAAACGTAATAAATTTGTTCTCCATGTGATATATTTTCTGACTGTGCGATATCCTCTATTCCTTCAAGCATTTTATTTTCTGGCATCTCAATTTCAGATATATATTTTCCTCAGGAGTAATTTGAACACATATTACATCCTCTTTATATGCTATTTTATCTTGCATTTCTAAATTACTTTCAATAAAATTTTCTTCTATCTTTTCACAACAATAATTTAGAAATATGAGATAGTTATGCATACCTGTAGGGATACTTACCTGTGATTCATCATGTAAAGAATTTTCTGGAGTTTCATTACTTTTGACCTCCGAATGCACAATCTCCTGCTCCTCTAACAAAACATTTTCTTCTCCTTCATCTATCTGTGTAGTGATCTCTTCTTCAGCCGTGTCATCGGAAGGTATGCATTGTTCCCCTTCCATGCTATAATCAAATGACTCTTTATACAACAAATCATTTTCACTCTCATAATACCCATATAAGAACCAATGTTCAAGTTCATTCCATGAAGAGATGCACTGATTAGGCAGTAAATCAAATCCCTTTCTTGCATAACCACATAATGTCATGACAAAAAGCTTCATCACAATATCTTCTGCATTTATCTGATATTCATTTATGAATGCATAAAATATACTCAAATGACCAAGTTGTGATTCACTACATATTCCATGATATTGGGGCAAAAGTTGTGCGAGTTCAGCAAGGGCACCCTTAGTGGGAACACACTGAAATCTTCTTAAATCTAGTGCCCCCCATAGAACAAATGGTTTTTTGTGATACATGTTACTTGAAAATTTGTACTATACAGACTCACCACCCTTTATCAAAAGGAGATGAAATAAAATGAACTAAATTCTTACCTCCTAGCAGAGTCGCTTCTTAAAACTTACATAGAGTCGCCACCTCAATTGTTTTGAGGAATTAATAACTGTTCTGAGTTCCTTGTCCCAGTAGAGTCTTCACGACTTAACAAGAGATTCTGAAGCTAACATTCACTGATAGGTTGGTCCCCAGTAGAGTCGCCAATTTGTTGGTTCCTGGAATCACTGGACTTGATCCTAGTGATTTTGGGATACCAATTGATTGATTCTAAGCCTTTGCTCTAACTTGAATCCCTGCACTTTAGGTTAGAAACCAGGGTGGGTGTACCCAATAACAAACAACTTGAAATAACTTAAGGACTAAAGATTTTAACAACTAATGAATCTAGGTTAGGATTCTAACTTAAAAATTGAAACAACTGAATTAAAACTAACAAAACTAAAATCTATGCATTAATACTAGTTAGGGTTAGAAACTTAGAATATCAATGTAATTACTGATCAATGAAATACAAACTGAAAACTTGCAAACTAAGTCCTCAAGATTGATTGGAATACTTTGAAATTGAAATGGGCAAAACCTAGAAACCAATAAATGAAAATGACACATATGTAAATACAATACTGAATATGAGACGAGTGCCTATAACATTGGGCATCAGTATCCTGACAATTGAAAAGTGTTAGGAGACAACAATGAATTCCAAATCATCAATATAGACAACTTTATTGAATTTAACTCCGATCTTTATAGACCAACCAATTGCGCAATTTGGAAGAATTTAACTAAAAACATATCCTAGGAGACCAATAGTTTCATCAAATATACTGATAATAGAATTCAAATCAATCACATTAAAGGAACTCAAAAGAATTCATCCACACATAAATATCATCAAAATTACTGAATTATAACATTAAAGAATTTAAACTTATCTCATTCTAGCAGCATTACAGTACTGATCAAATTTCATATCCCTCCAGATTCGCCCATAAAAAATTTAATCCATAATAGATGTATATGCCATAAAATATTTTCAATAATTTTGCCTCATAAGAGTATTATAATTGTTCTTAGAATTGTGTCCCTTCCCTTTACAATTTAGTAGGTATAAATATAAATTTCTACGGTTTCCTATGAAAGGACATGCCCTTTGATAGGATCTAATCACACAACTAACCCTGAAATATGTACAATAAATTATTACAATGATTTATTCGGGAAAGTCTTTCCCGTATAATTTATCTTAATTCTAGTATCCCGTACATAATAATATTGAATTTCCTGCACACACAAAAAATACTTATTATTAGTTTATCTTAAATAAATAATATATATATGATGTTGATCTTATAAGAACCACTTATTATTTATTAATAATTAATTTAAATTAAGTATCATAAAATAAAATATAATTATATTTTATGTCCCAAAAATAATCAAACTATATAGGATCATAATAAGATAAATAAATCATTATGCTCATAATCATCATTTTTATCGACATTGAAATATTTGAAACCAGTGCATGCTTTTATTCTGAAATCTTATGGGATACTATGGATCAATACATGCAGATCGAGTGATTTTTCAAGCTTAATACAAAATTATTTTTCAAAATTCATCGGTGACATCTGTTCCTCTGTGCTATTTTGATTTAGTTCTTTGGATAAAGTATCTTTGCTTTCTTTCAGATTTTTGATTTTTTATACTACAAAATTAAATAGGAATTGTAGAACTATGTTAAATTGGTTTCTCATTGTGTATGGCTAAGCGTGCCTTTTGAATACTGCAGGATTCAATTGGTCTATCCTCTGAGGATTAAATTCCTTTTAAATAGTTGTCTTCCTTTTTAGTTTGTTGTTGTTAATTAATCATTTTCTTGAAGTGATCGATTTATTTTAAATTTGTCTCCAAAGTTATACATTTTGATTCAAAGTGTCACATTGTCGTTAATAGATTGAACTAAAGGAATTTTAGCATTAATCATCAATTGAAAAAATCACACATAGTAATTGGTCGTTTTGATGATCAATGCTAAAATTCCTATTGATCATCAAAAAAATCACAAATTGGTCATTTTGAGGCCAACTGACAGGCACAATAAATGCCTCTACAATTCTGGTTCAATCGAACCAAGGCTGGTGATTTTTTCAATTGATGATCAATGATAAAATTCCTTTAGTTCAATCTATTAACGACAATGTGACACTTTGAATCAAAATGTATAACTTTGGAGACAAATTTAAAATAAATCGATCACTTCAAGAAAATGATTAATTAACAACAACAAACTAAAAAGGAAGACAACTATTTAAAAGGAATTTAATCCTTAGAGGACAGACCAATTGAATCCTACAATATTCAAAAGGCACGCTTAGCCATACACAACGAGAAACCAATTTAACATAGTTCTACAATTCCTATTTAATTTTGCAGTATAAAAAATCAAAAATCTGAAAGAAAGCAAAGATACTTTATCCAAAGAACTAAATCAAAATAGCACAAAGGAACATATGTCATTGATGAATTTTGAACAATGATTTTGTATTAAGCTTGAAAAATCACTCGATCCGCATGTATTGATCCATAGTATCCCATAAGGTTTCAGAATAAAAGCATGCACTGGTTTCAAATATTTCAATGTCGATAAAAATGATGATTATGAGCATAATGATTTATTTATCTTATTATGATCCTATATAGTTTGATTATTTTTGGGACATAAAATATAATTATATTTTATTTTATGATACTTAATTTAAATTAATTATTACTAAATAATAAGTGGTTCTTAGAAGATCAACATCATATATCTATTATTTATTTAAGATAAACTAATAATAAGTATTTTTTGTGTGTGCAGGAAATATCAATATTATTATGTACAGGATACTAGAATTAAGATAAATTATACGGGAAAGACTTTCCCGAATAAATCATTGTAATAGTTTATTGTACATATTTTAGGGTTAGTTGTGTGATTAGATCCTGTGAAAGGGCATGTCCTTTCATAGGAAACCATAGAAATTTATATTTATACCTACTAAATTGTAAAGGGAAGGGACACAATTCTAAGAACAATTATAATACTCTTATGAGGCAAAATTATTGAAAATATTTTATGGCATATACATCTATTATGGATTAAATTTTTTATGGGCGAATCTGGAGGGATATGAAATTTGATCAGTACTGTAATGCTGCCAGAATGAGATAAGTTTAAATTCTTTAATGTTATAATTCAGTAATTTTGATGATATTTATGTGTGGATGAATTCTTTCGAGTTACTTTAATGTGATTGATTTGAATTCTGTTATCAGTATATTTGATGAAACTATTGGTCTCCTAGGATATGTTTTTAGTTAAATTCTTCCAAATTGTGCAATTGGTTGGTCTATAAACATCGGAGTTAAATTCAATAAAGTTGTCTATATTGATGATTTGGAATTCATTGCTGTCTCCTAACACTTTTCAATTGTCAGGATACTAATGCCCAATGTTATAGGCACTGGTCTCATATTCAGTATTGTATTTACATATGTGTCATTTTCATTTATTGGTTTCTAGGTTTTGCCCATTTCAATTTCAAAGTATTTCAATCAATCTTTAGGACTTAGTTTGCAAGTTTTCAGTTTGTATTTCATTGATCAGTAATTACATTGATATTTTAAGTTTCTAACCCTAACTAGTATTAATGCATAGATTTTAGTTTTGTTAGTTGTAATTTAGTTGTTTCAATTTTTAAGTTAGAATCTAACCTAGATTCATTAGTTGTTAAAATCTTTAGTCCTTAAGTTATTTCAAGTTGTTTGTTATTGGGTACACCCACCCTAGTTTCTAAACTAAAGTGCAGGGATTCAAGTTAGAGCAAAGGCTTAGAATCCGTCAATTGGCATCCCAAAATCACTAGGATTGAGTCCAGTGATTCCAGGAACCAACAGGTTCACAAAAGACAAATGGTTCAAATGATTTGGAAATAACCCTTTTTGGGCCTTATATAGGTTTTGACCTAATTTTTCAAAGTGCTCCGTTTTGCATGAAAATTGAACCCCTAGCTAATTTCATCATTCTGAACCCATTTTCAAGATCAAAATTGAAATCTCTGATCATTTACTTTGTCAAAATCAGGATCTAAAATTTTTAGACCAAGGATATCCGACTGCTTGCATAATCGACCTTCTAAACATTATTGAAATCTAGAATTCAACTTAACTGATTATGTCACATCAAACTATCAAAATTTGAACTCAGTCAACCATGGTCAACTCATGGTCAAACCTAGTCAAACATGGTCTTTCAGACCTCCAAATGATGCAGAACATGTTCTTAGACGTGTCCAACCAATTCTACTATCAATTAACATGCTTCTAACCATTCAATGCTGGCTTTCTTGCCAGATTCTGATTTTCATCTTGAAGAGGGCATGGTATTGTACATTATTAACCAATTGTATCAATTAATTTTTCTTCAGTAATCAAGACAACAACCACGTCTAGTTGTTGATTCATCAAAAGTCCACATCGCTTGGGGCATATTAGATTCATCAAGATCCATATCAATCTGGTGTTCTCTCACAAACTTGTAAACTGGATCAGCTCTTCGTAACCATCGGTTCATTAGTGTTATTTCCTTGGTTCTTCATAACTGAAGGGTTCAGATTTGACATCCTTTCGATTCCTTTGGATAATCAGGTCTGGAGTCAAGACAGTCACTTCTTCGTAATCATAAGGTTTAGAATCAGATGTTTTGACACTTTTTCATAATCACCAGTTCATTGTTTCTATAGTTAACATCATCTTGATTGTTTGGTTAATCAAGACCTGAATCACCAAATCTTCAAATCAATCAATCAGTTTCTGTCTCAGAATCGGTAAATCTTTCAGGATCAGTTTCTCCACCACATAACTAAGTCTACATCATCATCAAAAATAGATTAATCTTTAAACCACTACACTTCGAACAGTAATTCAAAGAGGGGCAAAATGTAAATCCCCAAAAATGGGCTATAGGACCATTGACCTCCTACATCAACAAATCGATCGAAATTGACATAAAAGTCCTAACCAAAGGAAAATCTGCACATGAAATCATCGAAATCCTAATTGATTCTATCTAAATTCTGCATCGAGGAATATTTCCTAAATATTCCTAATTTATCCAAATTATCTCCTTATTAAATATTATTTGTCAATAACATATGTTCTATTTATCCTAAAGTTAATTTATTGAATATGTTGAATATTTGATTAATTAATTTAATTCCACCACTTAATTATTTAATTAGATTTAATTCTATTTATTCCTAATTAATATTATTTAATTTTGACAATAAATCAAAAGTCCTACAAATAATTGATTAAATTCTTATTTAATTAATTAAATCCAGTTGTCAAATTTAATGATATAGTTTTAGAATAAAGTTTGATTAAATAATTGATTAACCCATAAATCAGTTGTTTTAATTCAAAAATCAGTTAAGTTGAGAATAATTCATTTGAATTATTAAATTAATTCATAATTATCCATGCACATTCAGAAAATCAGTTAAACTCTAATAAATTAATAAATCAATTCAATTTGTTATCTTTGAACTCAAACATCTATTTCGAGTTAAAAAGTGATCTAAATTTCTGATTTGAGTTAAAAAAGTTGATATTGCATGATTTTGTGAGTTAACTAATTCTGATTTCCTGATAAATCAAAAATCAATCTGAGTTAATCAGGGAGAGATTTTTGGCTTTCCATGAGCTTTCAAAAATCTTGGATTTCTATATAAACAAGGCTCAGCCCTTCACAAAAGATCTTTCTTGATAATCCTTCAACTGGGCTTTCAATTATCTAGAGAATTGAGCTCTTGCAAACAAGCAATTGAGAGATTTTTTCCAATTCATTATTTTCAATTCATTTCCATATCATAGCATATCATTGATAGATTCAATTGCATTCATTTGAATTATTAGATCAAGTTTCATATCAGTCTTTCACCATATTGCATAGAAAATCCAAAAATATAGATTAATCTGCATTCATTTTTCACCCATCTTTCATCATTTAAATCCTTCGTTTAGGTATTTCATTGTCACTAGTCTCTGTCATAATCTGAGAATATCAAACTCATGCCTACTAGAAGGCAGTAAGTCAGCTAGTTAGCTATATTGTATTCATTTGCAGATTTCTTGATTTGCTAACCTCTAATGTTTTACTGAAGTGTTGTGTCCATAGCTAGGTATAATTTTCACACACACAATTTCAACGAGAAAGAATGTGGATACCCCTGATCCTTTAAAGAAAGAAAATAATTTCATGGATTGTGGACCTTATTTTGAGTCTTTTGAATTAGGTCATTCACTTGAATAATTCCTAATAGCGCAAAACATTTTGGAAGAAGAAAATCAGCTGGATGATAAACAACCTATGGTTAATACTCTATCAGTTGACCCATATTAGGGAGGAGAAAATGATAATTCATCAGAGGAAAAGTATATGAATGATGTAAGTGATAGAAGAATGAGACAACATAATGTTTAGTAGGTGTTTTCAGATGATGAAGAAAACCCTAAAATTAGATGATGTATGGTAGCTCCAAGGTTTGCTTTCACACTAACCAAGAGACTTCACTTGTCTCCACTAGAATCCTATTCCTCTTTAGGATCTTCCAATAGGCTTAGGTGATAAACTAATACCTATACAAACTCTATTATAAGAGTCAAACTATTTAAGCTTCACCTTTAAGGACTAACACCATGTATTATATTCTCTTTCTCCTCTACACTTAGATGGCTCTAAGTGTCAAATCTTCATAAAATTGGTCCATCATTACAGGGATGTTCTCCATCTTGAAAAAAATCATAAACTTTCTCATTTGATCTATTTTTGAAGGATCTTTCTTCATATTCTTACCGGGTTCCATGTTTCATCATGAAGTGACCTTAAAAATAGGCATATTTCTAGTAGCCCTTACCAGTCACCTTTTGTCGTTTCTTGCAAAACTTTCCCAAACAACCTGAAAATATAAGACCTGATTTGGATACCATTTTGGAAGTTTTAAAACATTCCTAAGGGTTTTGGGTCTGAAAGTGACCGTACAATGGGTTCCTACAAACTAGGACAATAGGCCTAATAGGCCTAATTTCTAGGACTAAACAGTGAAACTTGATTGAAACTTTCTCAAACCAAATCCTTGGTGATTGGTATGACCTCCATCTACACAAAATGGTTAGATATGGTGGTCACCTACTTGAAAAAGTCCTGGAGTAGTACGGTGTCGTACGACCCTACAATATCTCTTCAAACTTTCATCTCTAGACCTCTAACCGTGCTTCAAATGCTCGTCTAGGGCCTAGAAAATAAAATAGCTCCTCATTCTTTCAAGAATCCTAATTCCTAAAAATATACACACTAATGACTCCTCTTCCATTTCCATCTAACATGAACTATTTTCCATGGCTAGATTTCATGGGGGAGCCATGACTTCTTAGATTGCTCAAAACACTAACAAATTAGACACCCTGTACTAGATTGCTGAAAATTAGAAGTTAGATGACTTCAAAATGATTAACTCTCCAAATGAAAAAGATTTAGGATAATATATAGAACACTAATTAAGGGTGAACCCACAATAGTGGGTTACACTTTTTTGAAGGAACGAATTTGGCCCGAAAAGCAAATTTGGCGCAAAACACCTTACTCACTTTCGATAGAAACCAAGATGTACTTTCAATTGTAAGTACAAAAATTATGATCAAAAGTTCTTATGCAAGATACTTTCGATTGAAATTGACTTTCAATCGAAAGTATTTTGTTACTTTTGATAGAAAGTCAATAAAGGACTTTCAATCGAAAGTCCTAAATTAAGTTTTTTTGGCATAAATAGTTTCGATCGAAACTAGATGACTTTCAATCGAAAGTCTCTTAGTAATGACTAAATTTTGTATTTTTGGGCAAAGTACTTTCTATCGAAAGTCGATAAAATGGGACATGGTTTTATGTTTTCAAGAAATTCTGAGAATTTCATGGCTTCGGGCCTCAAGCGTGCTAATCAAATGGATGAATAAGAAGATGTCCTTTTGCATACAACAATTACTTGGAACTAGCTTTCTAATGATTATATATTTGACTATTTTTTAAATTTATTATGTGTATGTTTTTTGACGTTAAGTGAATGTAGGTTTTTTATCAAATATAAACCTTTGAGTTTGACATTCAATGAAAAATAGTAAAACAAGGATTTTTTTTTTTGGAAAATAATAGTGCCCTCTGTATTTGAGTCTACTTTCTATTTAAAAAAATAAAATTGAAATTCAATAAATACACAATAAGTTATAAGCTATGTAGTCAAGGTAGGTCAAAATTTTGGTTTAGTCAACTTCAAACATTAATAAAATATGCAATAATAGTGATAATGTCATCAAACCAATTGCATGCCCTCTGTATGGATGTTACAAAACTAAATTTGAAAGAATTGCATCCATATCTATTTTACAAAAAAAGTTATGCTCTATGAAAACAGTGTTACTATTTGAAAATGACGTTTTCAGCACCATACAAGTTTTTGTGGGAGAAAGAAAAAAGTATTCAAATAAATTAAAAAAAAATTAAAAAAAACATATTTAGAATCTAGACAGAAAATCCTAAAAGACTGTAATTTACTCCATCCTCCGATTTCAAGCGGTTCAACGGCAATATGCATCCGAATCTAAAAGTTTTTCTCAAAATGTAGAGTTCAATGTCCATTTAGGCTAAAAAGTGTAACCCACTATTGTGGGTTCACCCCTAAGCATTGTATTTGGTCTTTCAATCCATCCAATAGGACTGTCAACACAAAGTCTCAGGAATTTCACTGAAAATCACTTGCAGAGCTCTATTTTCTTTCTTCAAAACTATTACAATGCAACTAACTGATTAAGGTTCGAGTCCTTGCTTACATTAGATGCCAACTCCTTGATTGTAGGGCCTGTTGGCCGAGAACCATCTCCTAAACATTAGGGAATCCAAAGATACCCAAATTACATGCCATTTTTGCAATTAGTGCAAATCTTGATGACAACTTCTTCTCAACACTTGACAACTTTCTCATGTGCCTCAATCCTATATTCTAGGACTCCTAACCTCCTATGTTTCAAGGATCCAAGGCCATTTATGACCTTATGGCATCTTTACAACAACCATATGTGTTTAGAACACATTTAAGACTCCAACCTTAGCTAAGCTCGTAACACTAAGAAATTTAATAAACAACTAACAACGGCTATTAGTCTGACCTTAGTCCTAGTGACTAATTCACTTAGCCAACATTGCAAATGACCTTCTAAGGTCTTCAAGAAAACTAACCTATCCTCTTGACTTGGCTAGAGTCAAGTACAAGCCAAAAAACATTTAAATAATGGAGGCTAGCCTAGGTGCTCCTGCACCATTAGAAAATTGACAGATGAAGAAAAGAGAGCGTATACATGTAAAAACCTAAAATGGGCTACAGGTTCATTAACCTCCTACATCCTCAAATCGAATGAAATTGATACAAAAGTCCTAACCTAAGGCACATCTGCACATTATCAAATTTAATTGATTTTATCCTAAATTCTGCATCGGGAAATATTCCTAGCAATATTCCTATTTATCCTAATTATCTTTAATTTAATAATTATTTGGTGATAAATCCTATTTATCCTAAAGTTTGATTAATTGAATATTCTGAATATGTAATTAATTAGATTTAATACTGCCACTTAATTGTTTAATTAAATTATTCTTAAGTTGTATTATTTAATTTTGATAATAAATCAAAAATCTTATGACTAATTGATTAAATTCACATTTAATTAATTAAAGTCAGTTGTCAATATTTAATAATATAGTTTTTGAATAAAGTTTGATTTAATAATTGATTAACCCATAAATCAATTGTTTTAATTTTAAAATTAGTTAAGTTGAGAATAAATCACTTTATTTTTTAATTAATTTATAATTAAATCATGTGCAATCAGAAAAGCAGGCAACTAGAAATTAAAAAATCAATTTTAAAATTGAAACTCAACATTTGATGATGAGTTGAAATTTGATCTAAACTCTATTTTGAGTTAAACACTGCTTTTGCATGATTTTTGTGAGTTAATTATCTCTGATTTCCTGATAACTCAAAAATCAACCTGAGATTATCAAGAGTGATTTATGGCTTTTTTCCTGCATCCTCAAAGCCCTGGATTTCTATAAAATCAAGGCTTAGCTCCTCACAAAGTTCTGGCAATCAACACTCAAAATTGCATCCTCACTCTGGTGAATTTGTGACTGAAGAATCAATCTTTTGCGAATTAAGGCTATTGTGAGATTTTAATTTATTGTTTTGAGCATTCATAGTTCCATATGATAGATTTCATATTCATTCATTGTATTTTTAGATTAAATCTATATTTAATTTCAATTTCATTTTCATTCATATTAGCTTAGATTCATACAGTTTCTCATTCTTATTGCATACAAAAATATAAAAAAATAGATTAATTTGCATTCATATTTCATTACTTTCATCATTTTAAATCCTTTGTTTAGGTGTTGCATTTTCATTGATCTTGATTCCAATCTGAGAACATCATACTCACACCTACTAGAAGGTAGTAAATCACTTGGTTAGCATAGTTTCAATTATTTGCAAGATTTCAGTTTTTGCTAAGCTCTAATATTTTACTGAAGTGTTGTATTTATAACTAGGTAAAAAATTCACACACACATCTTTGGCACCCACTGTGGGGCCCTGAAATGGTTTTCCATTCTATTCTATCAAATTTCTATCATTTTTCTCGAACCCATGACCACAAGGTTAATTTTTGTGAGTTTTGTGATAAATTTCTAGGTTGTTTTTCCAGAAATATGACTGATATTTTTATTGGTACATGCACATATGACATGATAAAGATCCTAAATTTATATTTTTGAAAATATATTTGAGTTAGATTTCATTTTCCGTTGGTTTGGATTAATTTCATTTTGATTTTCAAAAGTTATGATCATTTTAGTGAAGACTAGTCTGAACCTGATTTTATTAAATCTAATTGATGTTTTTATTGGTATATGCACATATGACATGATACAGATCCAAAATTTATATTTATAGAAATTTATTTGAGTTATCTTTCATTTTTGATTGGTTTGGATTAATTTTCTTTTGATTTGCAAAAGTTATGATCATTTTAGTGAAGACTGGTATGAACCTGATTTTATGAAATCTGACTGATGTTTTTATTGGTACATGCACATATGACATGATACAGATCCAAAATTTATATTTCTGGAAATTTATTTGAGTTATCTTTCATTTTCCATTGGTTTGGATTAATTTCATTTTTATTTGCAAAAGTTATTATTGATTTAGTATAGACTGGTTAGAATTTGATTTTTTATGACAACAGGTTTTTCGATTATCAAATGACATATTATCTTTGACTAACTTGATTTTCTACCATGTGGGATTGAAAAGTTGTGTTTCTTTTTTTTTATAGATTTTTATAACAGTGGGTTTCATGTACAAGAATAGGTAAGTTTTTCATAACAGTGGTTTGCAGGTGCAGGTGCAGGTACGTCATGTGGGTACAAAAGATAGAGGACAAATGCTCAAAAATTGCTAAAACATGTAAAATCTACTAAGCATATTGTGAGGAACTCAGGTATTCTAGTACATCTGATAACACTTCATTTTGGGACATAAAAAAACTCTCTTGTGTCAAGCTTGAGTGCCTTTACAACTTTCATAATTCACACTTCAATTTTGGGCTCTAAAAGGAACATAGATTTACTTTTTGCATATCTGTTACACATAGTAATTAGGCCCTAAGAACACTATTTGCAGATGATCTTGAGAGAGTGGGCTTCTTTCACTTTTTCATGCATGTGAAGCTCTTCTTGATGATAGATCCCCTCGTAGGTAGGGAGGTTACTGAGATTGTCTTGCGTTCTACTAGATTTGTGCATCTTTAACTTCTGATTGATACATTCTCTCTCCAGAGAGGTTGATAGATCATAAGTGGCTGACATCATAGATATTTGTGAGATAATTTTGGTCTTAGTGTTTCGGATTAATCTATGTGCTTTATTTTGGTTAAAAGTGAAAAGGTTAGGGGATTATGCTCTACTTCCTTTTTGGATAGTACTAGAAACCTAGATCCTTGAATTTGATCTAGTCCCCTTGTGGTATATTTTGTGAGTCACCTTTAGAGAGGGTTAACCATAGTGGACATTCCCTTAATTGGGTCAACCACATGGATGGAACCTCAAGTGGTAATAGCTATTTTTTCTATGGTAACAACAACCGCTATATAAATGTCCTTGTGGAGGAAATCTTCACAGGTGTGGTCTCTTGTTGGGCTGTCAGATCTCCCTAGTAGCTCCCGATTGATTAAATTCTCCCGATTGATTAAATTCTCAGACTGTGTCAAAACCCCAGTGTGCCTAGATTAGAGTTCACCCTCTTGAGATCACAAAATTTGTAGATTCAGACCATTACTAAAAACCCTAGTGAGGCCAAATTTTTCATTTTCTAGGAATACGTGCATTATTGAAAAACTTTTTGGAACATACACAAGTAGTATTTCTAGGGACTAGCACAATAAGTCACTATTTCTTTTTCATGCACAAGGTTGTTTTTTCCCTTGTTCATTGTTTTTAGATGATTCTTGCTCCCCTTTCTTTCTATTTTGTGTGCTTGATATCTACTTGGGTACTTGAGACAAACTTTTACACAGATCTTCAAAAACTGGACAGAAAAATTTACAAACAAACTGATACTGAAAAACTGAAAAATTGCAAATCTAAAGCAAAAATCCTTTCTGGTGTCAAAAGTCATCCTAAAATTTCAAAACTTGTATCAAAGCCAAAGTCAAAGTTGTCAGAGATTGGTCAAATTTGTCAGAAATCCAATTTTTATAGCCTATTCCCAAATTCTGTCAAAATAGCGAACTGATTCTTGTCATTTCTAGTCATCCTTGGTCGGTCTAGGTCAAATCTCAGGTGCTATGACATGTTGCTCAACATCCAAATGAACTTAAATGGTATCAAGTTGCACAAAATGACTCTTGGTCTTCTTTCTTCCACATCTCTCATGTCTTCCTAGTCTCCCATTTCCATCCTTTCTCCTATTCCTTCACGCTTCTTCCTCTTCTTCCTAAAACTCTTCACATCTTCTTGATTCTTTTCCTCTTATTATCTCTTCTACTTTCTTCTATTCATCTCTTCTGTCACTTCCATGCTTGATTCCTCCTCTTCTAGAACCATGAATTTCAACTATCTTGTTATGGAACCTCTCTTGAAAAGGGATGATCTCAAACTCATTGCTCAATTCGAAAGTATTATTCCTCCAAAAATCCCATGAGTGATAAGTTTATCACAGAAATAAAAGAAAAATTGATTCAATCAGACACCTTTTTTAGGATCATACACATGATCCTGTCACGACCTCCTTCTTCTGAATGTCTTTCATCTTCTAAGTCTTTTCATTCTTCCTCATCTTCCAAGTCTTCTTCCTCCACTAGGTCTTCACCTTCCTCTTCTCCACGATCTCGTTCCTCTTCTACTTCTCCCAAGAGTCTTACTCCTCATCTCAAGACATACCATGTTGAGCAACTTGATAACCCTTATGATACCTTTTCCATGGAGAGTGACACACCCATCTTTGAAGACTATGATGACTATGATGACGGATAATATAATGATATCTATGACACCTTTGTTCCTAAGAGTCCTCCTTGTCATGTGCTTGTGCTTACTAGAAATGGGACGTCACATTGGAAAGATCATGATGGTGATCCATATGATTTTGATTTTGAAAGAGACTTTGATGATTTATGTGCACAATACCTAGATGATCCATCTATTTCACTAGAAGAAGAGAAAGCTTTCCATGCTGATTATAAATGTCAATACTATAAGGATCTCTCCTCTAAGAAATCTCATGTTGAAAATAAAGATTACACTCTCAAGAAAGGTCATGTTAATGCTGACCCTTTGTTTTGTGATGATTCCCTTCCATCCTCTACTTCCTCCAATACCCATACATCTCCTAAAGTTGCTAAGTCTTTCAAATCTTTCACAAATCCTTCATCTGACAAAAATCCTAATACTTTTCATGTGATTCCCTATAGTTATCCTCAAGGGCTACCTCTTAAAGATACTCAAGCTAACCTTCACTTATCTACAAATACTTTCAATAATGCTAAACTTAAAGAGCCTAAGGCTTTATATGTTATAATTCTTACTTTAGCTAGTCCTTCCCCATCTCTTCCAAAGTCTTCCATACAATTCCAACATGCTTCCTTGTCCTTAGCAGTGGCTCCATGTCAAGAGGACTCTAAAAATGATAAAGAAAAGAACATAAAGAAAGATCAAGATCAAGAAACCTTCATGTCATCCAATCCTTTTCATGATGTCTCTTATCCATTTCATGGTTCTTTTGATCCTGCACGCCCTTTCTCATTCATTCCATCCTGTCTTAAGTCTTCTCATAAGCAAGATCAAGCTACCACTTACACCATTGAGCTTATTCACAATCAAAATAACTTTACTACACTTGCACTTTCCAAAGATGATACTTCCATTAAGGTTATTAAAACTAGTGTTGTTACTTCCAATGTTAAGCCTATTGAAAATCAAGAGAAAAATTATGCGCTTATGCTATCCAAAGATCCTTGTTAAGATCAAAGTCTTCCATCTTATTCTACTACTCCATGTTCATTTCCACTTTCTACTCTTCCTAAGTCTTTGCAAGCTTTGAAAAATCCAATCAAAGAAGGTGCTCATATTCAAGATGTCCATGATTCTATTGAAAATCCTAATGCTCACTCTAAAGATGCTGATGTCCTTGGTTTTCATATAAATGTTGATGAACTTGTTGATTATCCTTTTGTGTCTTCCACTTCCATCCTTAGACCTCTTCCATCACTACTAAGGGCTTCACATCTGCCTTCCATCTTGGGTCCTTATGTCCCTTCACTTTCCCCTCCTAACTCTCCTAATTCATCATCCATCTTGGGTCCTTACATCCCTCCATCTCCTATCTTTCCTAAAGATCAACATAGATGCATACCCTTGAATCCTTTTCATCCACCCACCCATCTAAACCAGTCACATCCTCCTTCTTCCACAAGTCCCAAGTCTTTTGGAAGTAACTTAAATGTTCAATACAAGAAAAAGAAGCAATACAAGAATCCATTAAAAAAAAAGATCGCCATGTCTCCTCTAATCAACATGGAGGCATAAAGTCAAAAGAGACCTCTAAGAAAAAAATTACAAGACAAGTATGGGTTCCAAAATCCTGTTGGAAATATTCAGGAATTAACCAAGTTACTGAGAGGGGAGGGGTGAATCAGTAACTCTAAATTTTCTTTTAATTATAGATGTATTAACATATAATTTAATTTAACCTTTGCATACAGAAAGCATGAAACTTAAAAGCATTCATAATAATGACACATAGATTTGGTTACCCAGAAACCTTCCAAAAAGAAAGTAAAATTGGGGTGGGGATGAAACCCACAAAGCTTTAGTACTACAGAATAAAGTTGGCCAGTTAAGGCTTACAATTTGATCACTTCTGATGATCTGCCCTGTTAGGAGCAAAAAAGGATTGCTAGATCCACCTTGTTAAAGGATTTACAAACATACAATGAAGTATGCACTCGGTAAAGAGATTTTACAAAAGACTGTTAAGTCTACCCAGTTAAAGGATTTAGTACTGATTCACCTATTAGGATGAAACAGTAGATCTCTTGCTTTGCAACTGGATTGCTGATTGAGATTCGCTGATGTACTGATCACCTTCTGTGATGAATTTGTCTTTGCTATTCCTTATACTGCTGAAGCCCTTTGTAATTCGCTTATCTCTGCCTTTCTTTCTTTTTCACATACATGCTACTACATACATCTTGGCACTTTTACAACATCATTTATATACAAGTCTTAAACAATTAATTACAATTATAATTACAAAGTCAGCTTGACAAATAAACATAAGTGCTTCTAAGTCGGCCCAAGTATGGTTACACGGTTTCTGCAAACTAACTCAGTGACTTTCTGATACTCGGCGTCCACTGTACTACTCGGCATCGTCATGCACTCGGTAGAAGTGAAGGCACGGTTCATACTGACCACTCGGTAGGTTTTGAACTCGGTAAATACTGGTGACTCGGTAGACATGATGTTACTCGGTTTACACTATCCTGCTCAGTTTTAACTTGCTCGGTTTTCACTGTCTGCTCGGTTTGCACTGTCTACTCAGTTTGCACTCAGAATGCAAATAAGTGTTGTCACTAGTGGCAATTCTGCTTAATGCCAACAATCTCCCCCTTTGGCATTAGTGACAAAAACACTTATTGGCCAAAAATTATATACATGAATCATGCTGAGTTTTATTTTGATTTTTCAAAATTTGTCTTTGTTATAGGGCTTTATACATTGTCTCCCCCTTTCAATGTGCTAACTTTTTCTATACAAATCTTCTTCTATACATATATCTCCCTCCATACATATCTCCCCCTTTTTCGCGATAATGCCAAAGAATCATATACAAGTGATTTACAGAGAGAATCCAAAATTTGATAGAAAATCAGAATGTACCTTCATTATTAGTGCCAGGGTTCTGTCCCAACTTTGTTGCAGAATCTTGCATGTTTGGATTGCAATTTGGACTTCTGCAGAGAGTTCAATCATGTGATCTTCTATAGAGAACTGATTGTCATGAATCAATGTTTTGGAATGTTCAATGTGCTTATACATTGTATTCATGATGGGAAGGATCATGTGTTGGATGTCTAGCAGTGTGGACCGGATCCTTGTGTCTTCGTTCAGTAGATCTGACTGCATATTTGATAGATATGAGACTTTCATGTGATGAGCAGAGCTTGAACTTGGTTCAAGTTGCAGCTTCTGTATGCTAATCTTCATATCCTCATCCATTTTATTCATTTTATCCTTAACATCCTTTGTGAACTCGGCAATATTGCACAATCTGGCCAAAAGAGAGGTAGCATTCGAATAGGTAGATTCAATGTTTGACAAAACTGAAGACAATTCTACTTGGTTAATAGCTATGTGCTGAGCAATGTGCTCAAGCACTTTATTGTTGAATCTCTTCTCAGCTCTTTCAACTAACTTTTCTGTCCCAGATGAGTCCTCATTGTATTTATTGACTGCTTCTGCTAATTGTAGCAAAACATGTTGGGAGGAGTCTACTTTAATACCTAATGCATCAGACAAAATGTCCTTAGCATCCTTGATGATTTGATATTCCTTGTCTCTCTCCTCTTTAAGCTTCTTTCGCTTTGCTTTCCTTTGAAGGATTTCACCTATATTTTGCATTTGGTCTGCTGATAGATTTGCAAAATCTAATGTTGGAATCTCTATTTCTTCATCTAGGTCTATATCCTCTACTATATTCTTACCCAAAAATCTTATGCTCGGTTGAGCTTTAGGCTTATCTGTGCTTAATGCCTTAGTAGTAGTGACAATAGACATAGTTGGACTAGCTATAGAGACTGGTATACTTTCTACTGGAGAACTTAAAATATTTACACTTGTAGATTCAAAAATTGGAAAACTTACAGCTGAAAAACTTGATGATGTGGGAGACTGCAACTCAGTAGAAGAAATGGTAGTTGCTTCTGTTGTTGCTATGGATGATTGGACAAATGTTGAAGTTGTCACAACCATGCTTGAAGGTGTCTCCGGGCTGGATGTAGAAACTTTTACTGGAGAGGTAGGAAGGGATGCAATGACTTCTGCTGCTATCCTCATAGTATCATCTACCTCAGTGGCTTCTTCTTGTTCATCACTGTCATCTTCAATGTCTTTTATTATGACTGTTTCAATACTCGGTTGGTGAAGGTGGTATATGTTCTTCCATGTGGCATTTTCAGCCTTCACAACCGATTCGATATTGTTGATCAGAATCAAATAAGTATTGAACCTTAATGTCATCTTATTTTCATTTTCCTTCAATGCCTTCTTTACTTCATCATTTTTAAGCTCGGCATTAACTGTCTCAGGGTTTGATCAAATATGTCTATCACAGTTTGCTTTGCATTGCTCCATCTCATTTTTATTGGATTTAATAAGACAGCTAGAACCTGTGGGGCTATGTCATCAGGAGAGTATTTCCACTGTCCCATCTTTTCAATAACAACATCTTCTATTTCCTTATGTTCTGTTTCCAATCTGGTTTCATATTTAAAAGATTTTATGTTACTTACTCCAGATCCTGATCCGTCTCTAAAGAGTTTGATCCTTTCTTGAAAGTTTAGAGGAGGCCTTTTGAATACTATCTTTATCTGCCTTGTCTGCCTTGTTTGCCTTACCTCTTGCATTTCTCCTTGTAAATACAGCAGTGGGAGGCTTAGGTGCCTTAGTGATGAATACCTTTCCTTTCTTCTTTGCAGGTTCTAGTTCCTCTGTTTTCTCATCCTTTTCCTTTTCTTCTTCATCGATATCTTCTTTGTCCTCGGTTATCATTTGCATTTTGGCTATCCTCTTCTTTCCTTTGTTTACCACCTATGGAAGCTTTATGCTTAGTTCAATTCTCACCTTAGCTTCATCATATATTCCAAAATATGGAGCTTTGGGATTGACAGGCTGATTAAGAAGAGCTTCAATGATATTCTTGGTTGCATCAATATTTACCTCATAAGGAAGAGGCTTTACATATACAATCCTCGGTTTGGCTGCTTGAATATATACATTGTCACAATCCACCATAAAACAAATGTCATCCTTGTAATCTTCCACCAACTTCTGCGGAATCCGGAATCTGTCATTCATTTTCTCTTTGAAAGACTCAAAATAATTATCCATGATG
Source organism: Chamaecyparis obtusa (assembly GCA_027943335.1). NCBI lineage: Eukaryota > Viridiplantae > Streptophyta > Pinopsida > Cupressales > Cupressaceae > Chamaecyparis > Chamaecyparis obtusa. The sequence goes on along the minus strand of BSBK01001642.1, from coordinate 12,918 downwards.
CTTTCAAAATTTTCACCCATTTCTGAGATGTATTCATTTATTTCATAAAGAACTGGCACATCTTTTCTCCATACAACTTTGCCTTTAGAAGGGAAGAATTTCTGAGCATAGAAGAATAAACAGACCAATAAGGATCCAAACTTACATGGATTTTTTTTGGAAGTTAGAATGCTTTCCATGTTTTTGTTAAACTGCTTTAACAATAAGTCTGCTAGGTCAAATGTTAAGTTGTTCTTGACCACTTTGTATGCTAGGTCAATAGCTTCATAGGAGACACTATTCTATCGACTAGAACTGTAAATCTTATGGGCAATTATGTGTGTACCAAACTTCAGTTCAGCATCGGTAATGCTGCTAACTTTCATGCCTCTACCGTCCCATTCGGCTAGGGTTTTCTTCTCTAGTTCCATCCGACCTAGGGTTTTGGTAGTTTTTGCTTTGTTCAACATGGGAAGACCGGTGATTTGATGAATCATCTTCTTTGTGATCTCTATGGGTTGCTCCAGCCAAATCTTGCCATCATGTACACAGCTGAGAATGTATCTAACCCATTTCTCCTGAAAGTTTCGAGGTAGATGTGCAATGTGAACTAAACCTTTATCTTCCAGATGTTTGTGCTTGGGTTTCAGAATACCATCCACACATAGTTCCTCATGCACAATATCTAGTTCTAGGTTCCCCATTTCATGAATTGAATAGTTGAAATGATTGCAGATATCGTTAATAAGTAGTACCTTAGGAGGAATCTGAGATTGAGCTCCGTTCGGATCTAGGGCTGCTGCAATTGCGGGCACGATCTTGAAATCTGGTGCTTTCCATTCCCCTTGGACTAACATATCAGATCCTTTCTTTGCTGAAGTGCTGGATGATGCCATGGTAACTCACAGAAAATTCTTTTCGCAAAAGTATTGAATCGCTGGGTTGCTCTTGAAATTTCTGCTCTCAAAGTGCTAAAGGTTCACGGTGAAGAATGAGTTCAATTAATTGCCTTTTTTTTACAACTCTGTCATTAATGCTTAGTGAAAATTAGGGTATGAATTCTGACAGACTGTCACCCACTAAGAATTAATTGCTCGGTAAAGACTTCGCAACTCGGTGAACTTGAGAATTCATATTGCTCCGACCTTGCTCGGTAAAGACTGGTACCGACCTTGCTCGGTAAAGACTGATACCGACCTTCCTGTGATCTTACTGCATCTTGCATGCTGATTTAGATCTTTCTTTTAATTCGGTTCTGGAACTGCTTGAGATTGGTCTGTAAGAATACAGTTCCAGTGCTTTCTTGGAAATTTAGTTTGAGTCGGTAGAGCCACCCATTCCATTACTTGGACTGGTTTGCTCGGTAGATTTAGGAATCCATTTTTGTCTCACCTGTTTCCTGACCTTAGTTGCTTCATTCTTTTTTCCATCTTCAACTTCACTAGCATTCATGCAGTTTCTGGCTATGTGATCGAGTTTAGTGCATTTGAAGCATCTTACGGTAGTATCTCTTTTCCTTAGATGATGTTTTATGCAATTCATGCCAATGTGTCCATATTCTCCATAGTAATGACATCTCCACCAGGTGTTGTAGTCCCATCCAAACATTGCTTTCATAATTTGTTCTGCTGGATTGAATATTTTCGATCTGCACTCAGATGCCTTGTGACCTTGTTTGTTGCATTTGTGACAATTACCTCCGAATCTTGGTTTTTCCCTGCATTCATTTGCTTTGTGACCATGTTGATTGCAGTTGTAGCATTTTCCATTGAATTCTGCTTTTTCACTGTTCCAACATTTATTTGAAGTATGTCCGATTTTACCACAGTGATTACAAGTAGGTTTCTAATTCCTTTGAGTACCTTGCTTAGAAGATTCACCTTCTCCTTTGTATCCAAGTCCCGCTTTTCCTTTTTGCCTATGAAGATTTCGCTCATACAGCTGATTCAAGTCTTCTTGACTTTTCAACATTCCTTCATTGATTTGTTTTTCAGCGTTTAGGTCATCCACCAATCTTAGATTGATTTCCTTTTCAGATCTTAGTTCTTCTCTTGTGTTTTCTATTTCTGATCTTAGATTCAGAATTTTCTCATTTGTATGAGAGATCTGATCAATTAGGATTTCTAGCTGAAGGGTTTTATTTTGGACTGCAATGTTCCTTCCATCTAATTCATCTTTCAACTTGTTTCTTTGTTCCAAGACCTCACAAACTCTTGTAGAGTGTAGCTCTTGTTCTCTTTTTAATTTTCTCACTTCTTCCTGCAGAGACCCATTCTTTTCTAGGAGTTCTTTGACAGCATTGTTTGCTTCATCTGAGCTATTTGAGGGAAAAAGATCTTCAATCTTTTCTTCAATGTAATTCTGATCATTTATCTGATTTGCAAGTTCCTTCCTTCTTCTTAGGGATTGGGAAAGATGTTCTTTTTCTTCTTTAAGTTTAGCTATGGCCATTTCCAGATCTAGCTTTTCATTTTCAATCACCTTGTTCAGTTTGAATACCTCCATTGTCCTGGATCTTTGCTCAAGCTAGTTAAGCTTTGTCTTGAGAACTAATGCTGCTCTGATACCAATTGTTGGAAATATTCAGGAATTAACCGAGTTACTGAGAGGGGAGGGGTGAATCAGTAACTCTAAATTTTCTTTTAATTACAGATGTATTAACATGTAATTTACTTTAACCTTTTCATACAGAAAGCATGAAACTTAAAAGCATTCACAATAATGACACATAGATTTGGTTACCCAGAAACCTTCCAAAAAGAAAGTAAAACTGGGGTGGGGATGAAACCCACAAAGCTTTAGTACTGCAGAATAAAGTTGGCCGGTTAAGGCTTACAATTTGATCACTTCTGATGATCTGCCCTATTAGGAGCAAAAAGGATTGCTAGATCCACCTTGTTAAAGGATTTACAAACATACAATGAAGTATGCACTCGGTAAAGAGATTTTACAAAAGACTGTTAAGTCTACCTGGTTAAAGGATTTAGTACTGATTCACCTGTTAGGATGAAACAGTAGATCTCTTGCTTTGCAACTGGATTGCTGATTGAGATTCGCTGATGTATAGATCACCTTCTGTGATGAATTTGTCTTTGCTATTCCTTATACTGCTGAAGCCCTTTGTAATTCACTTATCTCTGCCTTTCTTTCTTTTTCACATACATGCTACTACATACATCTTGGCACTTTTACAACATCATTTATATACAAGTCTTAAACAATTAATTACAATTATAATTACAAAGTCGGCTTGACAAATAAACATAAGTGCTACTAAGTCAGCCCAAGTATGGTTACACGGTTTCTGCAAACTAACTTGGTGACTTTTTGATACTTGGCGTCCATTGCGTTACTCGGCATCGTCATGCACTCGGTAGAAGTGAAGGCACGGTTCATACTGACCACTCGGTAGGTTTTGAACTCGGTAAATACTGGTGACTTGGTAGACATGATGTTACTCGGTTTACACTGTCCTGCTCGGTTTTAACTTGCTCGGTTTGCACTGTCTGCTCGGTTTGCACTGTCTGCTCGGTTTGCACTATCTGCTCGGTTTGCACTGTCTGCTCAGTTTGCACTCAGAATGCAAATAAGTGTTGTCACTAGTGGCAATTCTGCTTAATGCCAACAAATCCATCATTGAAGATATTCTCTCTAAATCATCAAAAAGAAATGAAAAGCCTACGGCTATATGGATTTCAAAATCTCTCTTGAAAAAGTTTGATGTTGAGCAAGAAGTGAAGTTGACATTCAAGCTTCCAAAGACTTCCACTTCATCTTCTTCTAAAAATATTCTTCCATTCCATCTACCTAAACCACAACCTCTACTATCCATTCACCATATTCCTTCACGTATTCCTTCATTCACGTTTCCTCCATCCTCTCACCACCCTTTAAGGTGTGTGTTGATTTTAATCTTTCCTTCCTTTCCATCTACCCTTTCACAATCCTTCCATTCATTATCCTTCTACCTTCTATCCTTTTTCCTCACTTGTCTATTCCTCCTATCTTCCAACCTCACTCGCTTTACATAAAACCTTATCCTCCATTTTTCTCTTCCATCTTCCTTTCCCTATCAGCATCTTTGAGCATATAATTTTGAATCCTTGGCATATCATGGTTTATCCTTTCAAGTAACATTATCTAAAAAGCTTGCCTTCTTCCAAAAATAATAATAATAATAATAATTATAAAAAAAAAATGAAAAAAATTGAAAATGTGCCTTGGTGAAAACCTAGAAACAGGTGCCTTGGTAGAAAAAGTAAAGAAAAATAAATTTGTCCTATGGTGAAAACCACTCCCTTGTGGTGCCTTGGATAAGTACCGTGATGAAAATCTAGCAATCAGGCATCATGCATAGTTCTTCTACATATTTCATCAATTCCATCTTCTCTCTTTCATCTTGACAATGTTGACCTATACATGAATATTTGGCTATTTTGTGAGCTATCTTACAATGATCTTGCTTTCATTCCTTTCATTTTTAGCCTTCATATCTATCTTCCTCTATTCATTTTTTCCTATTGCTATCCTTTTCCCCTTTGGTCTTGATCTAATAAAAGAAAAAAAAGAGAAAGAGTAAAACATGGTGCTATGAAGCCTCTTGACATGTCTACTCCTTTGGACACCATCCTTCTTACTCTTGCATTACGATTTTGTGACTTATCCTATGTTGGTCTTTCATTGCTTGTCCAAATGTGCTTTACATGACAATTTTTCCCTAGCTTTAAATGTGATTTATTCCCTTCATTCTCCTTCATTCTCTTATCTTCCATCTCTTCCACCAACTTGCTAATCCATCTTTTTCTCCACCTTGCTAGACATTGGGACTACATGATATGATCTTTCTAGGGAGTTTGAAATGGAGAAAGAGTCTATCAAGTTTGCTAAGAATCGTGAAAAGTGCCAAGTGCATGGCAACTTAATTCATGCTCCAGGGAGAGATCTAATTTCCTTCACTACACAATGGCCTTTTCACCAATGGGCATTTGATCTTATAAGATCCATACATCCTCATTCTTCTAATGGACATATCCATGCTATTACAACCACATATTATTTCATGAAGTGGGTAGAAGTAGTCCCTTTAACACAAGCAACTGGAAAACAAATATCTATGTTCATCTTGAATTACATCATATGCTGGTATGGTATTCCACATTCTATAGTCATAGATAATGGTGGTCAATTCAAGAACAAAGACTTGGATGATCTATGTGCCAAATTCAATATTACACAACATTGGTCATCTATCTACTATCCTCAAGGGAATGGACAAGTAGAGGCTTCTAACAAGAATCTATTGAAAATATTGCACCGAATAGTTAATAAAATAGGAAGAGACTAGCATCTCATGATCAATCCAGCTCTTTGGGCCTACAGAAAAATTATTAGAATGCCCAGTGGGGCTACTCCATTCGCTTTAGTTTATGGGTCTAAAGCGGTACTACCTATTGAGGTTGAAATCCCATCACTAAGAATCAGAATGCATGGTCTAGTAACTGATGATGACTACAGAGTGTCTAGGTTGTAGGAACTTGAACTACTAGATGAGCGCAGACAAGAAGCATATGATCATCTTAGAGTGTATCAAAAAAGAATGTCTAGAGGCTACAACAAGAAAGTCAAACACAAAGAATTTCAGGTTGGCGATCTAGTCTTGAGAGAAAATTCTAAAAATCAATCACATCGAGAACACAAGGTGAAGTTTGAACCCAATTGGCTAGGTCCCTTTGTTATCACTGCTACTTTTGGCTCTGGAGCCTATCAACTCTCAATGACTAAGGGAGAACAGCTCTGAGAACCAATCAACATTCTCCATCTGAAGAAATTCTATGCCTAAGGCATTTAGTGTATGGTAAAATGTCTTGAAAAAATCTGAAAATTTTGAAAAAGTCCTGAAAAAATGAACATCTTGGTGAAAAACTAGCAATAGGAGCCTTGATGATTCACAAAAAAATGGAAAAATATCAAAAATATCAAAAAAATTGGAAAAATGAAAAATACAAAAAAAATGAGAAAAAGAAAAAGTGCCTTGGTAAAAACTTGGAAACAGGCGCCTTGGTAGAAAAAATAGAATCTCTACCAAGATGGTGAAAACCCAGCAAACGGGTGCCACTTGTTTCAAAATGCTCCATCTATCAGTGCAATCTTGGTCTTTCCCAGCTTTCAGTCTTGCTTTAGTTTGTACATATTTCCCAGTTTGTTTCTGCATTCTTGTTTTCAATAAGTCAGTCTGTACACTAATCAACTCAAGCGTCTGTATCCTATCAATGCCTAACACTTAGGGGAAATCAAAGTCATATCCTATGACCTCTAGTGTATCTTAGATGTGTCATATCTAGTCAGAGTCCTTTGAAGCTTCATTTGAGTCAGTCAGTCAGTCTCATCTCCAGAAATGATTTTGCATCTACAACAATGCAATGAAACACAAACTGAAAACAATTTATGCTTTTTACATGCTTTTATCTCCTTGTATGCTTACTGATTTGCATTGAGATTTTTGCATATTGTGTCCTCTGAGCTCTTTGATGATGTTCTTTACAGGATTTAGGGAGTGATGACTGGAGGCATAATATTTTCTTTGTCTTCTGCTTGTATGTAAAAATATAACAACTTTGGAAATTCTGGATTGAAATGGTGTCCATCTATAAGAGCCTCTATCTCGAATTGGATGGCCATGCATACCTTGACCATTGAGACGTAGAAAATTCAAAGAATTTTAATCTAACTATTATCCTTTTGAGTGAGTTCTTTCTCTTATTGTGAAACGTGATCTTGTCTAAGGATGTGAACGATAAACGGTCACTACGGGTAATTCACACTGGACTTAGAATGATCTCTTGACTATTTGATGTGTTTATTATGCAAGGCGTATTTTGGTCATCACAACATTTATGTTAAGATGCTTATACAAATTGCAATATTAAAATGGACATGATATTCAGGTCATCCTGACATTTGTGCCTTGGTTCTTATATCTAATCTGACATTCTAAAAACAAAATCAATATTCATATGTCCATGGTTGCCTAACCAGTGGGTGTTGTATTGATTCCCATGCATACAAATCTATATTGATATGTCTATGGTTTCATAACTAGTGGACATTGTATTGATTTATCCAGTTATCTAAAAGTTCAATGATGACAACAAATCAACACATGATCAGTGACTAGATCCTAGGTCCTAGGTTTGCATTTCATTTTGCACTTTTTGTGATTTCACAAATTGCTTGAACACTTAAATGATTCTTCAAAACCAAAAACACTAAACATGACATAAGAGTTGAATCTCATATGAAGGTTCCTCCAATGAAACAACAAGTAGAATCCTTTTCGGGATCAAAATCAAAATCTGAGATCATTTATATTATTCACTGCTTGCATAATCAACCTTCAATCATCATAGAAATCTAGAATTCAACTTAACTAATTATCTTACATCAAACTATCAAAATTTCAACTTGGTTAACCATGGTCAACTCATGGTCAAACCTAGTCAAACTTGGTCTTCAAGACCTCTAAATGATGTACAATGCATTCTTGAACATGTATAACCACTTCTCAAATCAATTAAGATGCTTTTAAACTACAATGCTGACTTTTCTTGTCTGATTTCAATTTTCATCCTGACGGGGACATGGTATTGCACATCATTCAAAGTCTGTAACTCAATTCTGTCAATCAAATCTTTCTCTCAGTAATGAAGACAACAACCATGTCTAGTTACTGATTCATCTAAAGTCCTCATCGCTTGGGGAAAATCTATCATCTCTTGGGGCATATCAAATTCACAGAGATCCCTATCAATCTGGTATCCTAAATCTATCTTGTAAATTGTATCAGCTTTTGTAACTATCGGTTCATTAGCGTTATTTCCTTAGTTTTTCATAACTGATGGGTTCAAGATGCGATACCAATATGATTCATACAAGGACATTTATGTCTAGAAACAATCACTCACTTCTTCGCAATCATAAGGTTCTGAATCAGGCATTTTGACACTTTTTTGTAATCATCAGTTCATTGTTGATATAGCTAGCATCATCTCGATTCATGGTCATCCTAGACCTGGGTCAGCATCTTTTTCAAATCTTTCAATCAGTTTTTGTCTTGGAATCGGTTCATCTTTAAAATCAATCTCAACATCTTTATCATACATAGATTATTCTTTGAACCACTACGCTTTGCACAATGATTTAAAGAGGGGCAAAATGTAATACCCCAAAAATGGGCTACAGGTTCATTAACCTCCTACATCCTCAAATCGAATGAAATTGATACAAAATTCCTAACCTAAGGCACATTTGCAATTATCAAATTTAATTGATTTTATCCTAAATTTTGTATCGGGGAATATTCCTAGCAATATTCCTATTTATCCTAATTATCTTTAATTTAATAATTATTTGGCAATAAATCCTATTTATCCTAAAGTTTGATTAATTGAATATTTTAAATATTTAATTAATTAGATTTAATACTGCCACTTAATTGTTTAATTAAATTATTCTTAAGTTGTATTATTTAATTTTGACAATAAATAAAAAAATTTATGACTAATTGATTAAATTCCTATTTAATTAATTAAAGTCAAATGTCAATATTTAATAATATAGTTTTTAAATAAAGTTTGATTTAATAATTGATTAACCCACAAATCAATTGTTTTAATTTTAAAATTAGTTAAGTTGAGAATAAATCACTTTATTTTTAAATTAATTTATAATTAAATCACACATAATCAGAAAAGCAGGCAACTAGAAATTAACAATCAATTTTAAAATTGAAACTCAACATCTGATGATGAGTTGAAATTTGATCTAAACTCTATTTTGAGTTAAACACTGCTTTTGCATGATTTTTGTGAGTTAATTATCTCTGATTTCCTGATAACTCAAAAATCAACCTGCGATTATCAAGAGTGATTTATGGTTTTTTTCCTGCATCCTCAAAGCCCTGGATTTCTATAAAATCAAGGCTTAGCTCTTCACAAAGGTCTGACAATCAACACTCAAAATTGCATCCTCACTTTGGCGAATTTGTGACTGAAGAATCAATCTTTTGCGAATCAAGGCTATTGTGAGATTTTCATTTATTGTTTTGAGCATTCATTGTTCCATATCATAGATTTCATATTCATTCATAGCATTTTTAGATTAAATCTGTATTTAATTTCAATTTCATTTTCATTCATATTAGCTTAGATTCATACAGTTTCTCATTCTTATTGCATATAAAAATCCAAAAAAATAGATTAGTTTTCATTCATATTTCATTACTTTCATCATTTTAAATCCTTCGTTTACATGTTTCATTGTCACTAATCTTGATTTCAATTTGAGAACATCATACTCGCACCTACTAGAAGGCAATAAATCACTTGGTTAGCATAGTTTCAATTATTTGCAAGATTTCTATTTTTGCTAACCTCTAATGTTTTACTGAAGTGTTGTGTCTACAACTAGGTACAAAATTCACACACACAATACCATAGCATCATTAGAGTAGGCTTGTAGAAATTATCATCTGAGAAACAAGATTGTCAACAATGACCAAGGAAAGATAGCTAGGATGTTTGAAAAGGTTTCTAACAAAGAAAATGAGGTAAAGGAAGGAAGGGAGACCACCCCAAAGAAGTAGGTAGAGTAGATACAATCTCCAAAATTGACTAAGCCTATTGAGAAGAAAATTTCTGGTAAGAAAATCTCTAACTGCAATTCTTTTATGTCTCAGGCATTATCACAGGTAAAAAAAATTGTTCCCCTAATTGAAATTATGAAATTCCCTAATTATAGGAATAAAACTCTTAAAATACTAGCTAAAGTAGGAGTTCCTAAGGAAGATATAAAAGAAAAATAGGATAATGTAGAACCACCAGTTATTTATTTATGAACTACTATGGATAAACATACTTCTCAAGTTGATCCATTATATTTGACTTTGTTAATTAATAATAAACTAATCAAGAATTGATTGATTGATTTTGGGGTAGCTGTGAATATTCTGCCACTTTGAAATGCCCAAAAACTGAGGCAAAACACACCAACAATTTCCTTTTAAAACGTGATAAAACAACACCTAGGTTACACACTAAGAACACATGACACAAAACTCAAGACACAATGACTAACACAATTTGAGTCACAAGGGGAATCATGGCATGCGCTGGCGTGAAAACATCCCTTGTTCGTTAGACTCCATCAGTCTAAGAAATTTGCTAGCTAGGTTTGGCATAAATTAATTTAAATGGATTTAACTAAATTCAATTCCAACTTAAGTGAGTATGATAAATCAACCTACCCAACACTAAGGATTAGAGAACTATTAACAATTGAAAAAATAAAAATTGATAGAATAAAAATATAATTATTGTATCCCTTGATTAAAATATAATCTTATTTAATATTCCTTAAACATTAATAATGATTCCACTAAGGGA